>CM073574.1:32211825-34611825 GCA_037074715.1 Magnolia kwangsiensis | reverse complement strand
ACTCTCATGAAATTTCACAAAGAGAAATGAGAGAATCAGATGTCTATTTTAAATTAAAAACAAATGCATCAAATGAAAGTAGTGTGGGACAGCTATATATTCCCAGGATTATTACTATTACTACCTACTTTTTTTTGGGGGATATTTGATACTCTGGTAGAGCGCAATGGTTGATACACAGGCGCTCATGAATGGTACAATTGGCATATTGTAAGACCCACAAAGGTCATCATCCCAAAATCAGATTTGTTGAAAGTTTTAACCTCTGAATACTGGACACTTCCTTGCTTAATCCAGATCATTGGTTTATATATATATATATATATATATATATATATATATATATATATATATATATATATATATATATATATATATATATATATATCAACCGGACAAGTTAAATAAGCAAATCAGTGTAACATTTGAATCATGATCCACCAACAGTGGACCTCACCATTTAGGTCCCAGGTGACAATTCCTGACACAGGAGTATTAACTATCATAGTCTGGCAGAGTATCAAAGTTATTTATCTTATTATAAACAAAGCCATCAAAGCACCACCCATTGAGAAGTCATGGTCACAGCACATTATCAAAGAGTCTTGAGTAAAACAAGGATCCAATGGTTGGTTCTCAATTGATAGGTCAAAAGCAAATGGGAATCCAAATAATGTATGAAAATGGTATCTGCATGTGAGTGGGCCTCCCACTCATGTTGGTATATCAGAGTACTAACCAAAGCTGTTGGGCTTTTCTGTGCCTATTAGTTTAAATTATAATTAATTAATTAATTAAAAAGAAATAGGGTGTTGTGAAAGGAATGCACATGAGGGAATCCCTGTCCCTGTCTGGGCCAGTAAGGAATAAGTAATCTATAGTGCCACTCATGCCCCTTTAGTAAGAAAGGAGCCCCAAATCAGGGAAGTGGGAGTCTCTCTCTCTCTCTCTCTCTCTCTCTTGTTTATAGATACATAATAACTCTCTTTCTCTCTCTTGTGTTTATAGATATATAATAACTGTTTAGGTCCACCTACATTGATAGATACACCCAACCTTTCTAACCATTCGTGGTACAATAGTACAAACATGTATATGGTTGTCTTACCACAAGTAGGAAAAAAATGTGTACCTTGTAATTCAGTTTTTAAAATTTATAGATAAAAGATTAAGAGGTATTATGGTGTTTTTAGTTGCATTGGGACATTTAAATGGTCCAATTTGATTGATTTAGCCTGTGTATTAGGTCCAACACAAATTTCATGGACTACCATGTAAATATCACTCCAAAATTATGATCTCAATAATCTGATCCATGGCATCTAAGATGGACGGTCTAGATCATTTGTACAAAAATAAGTCTAAACAACCATTCTATCCATCTGATTGATAGTTCCCGTTGTGGATTGCTTATGATTTCCATTCTAACAATTCCATCCATGAGTTGAAAAAAGGACGGCTAAAAATATAAGACCAAATTTCAATGGTTTTGATCATTCAACTAGTCTCATTTTTAGATGGCAACTGTTGAAATGTGTTCTCGACTTAATGAACAGCTTAGATTGATCTGTTGGACTGTCCAAGTTAGCCTATCTGGAGCATTTCTCAGATATATAGGGATAGGATTTAAAATTCAATCACATTAAAAAAATGAATAGAAAATGAAGAAACAGTTCCTCGACTTCTTCTTCTTTTCATGTATATGATGTAAGAGGGAGTCTTGTGAAGTGCCTCTTCAAAAAAGTTAGGGAAATGAAAGCAGAAGATCTATGGAACAGATTAGCACATTTCCTTTTCTCAGTGAGAGAGAGAGAGAGAGAGCTTTTCTTTTGTGGGTGAGGGATCTTGATGAAAGGAGATCCCAAAGTGGACCGTCCATCTGCAAAAGCAATAAATACTTAGTTGAGTGTGCCACTCGCTTTGGATCTACTACAACAAGGAGGAAGATAAAGAAAGAAAGGTATTCATGAAGAAGGCTTCTGGGTGCAATGGCATCTTAACTCAAACCAACCTCCTTTGACATGTTCTCCTTCACTTTTTATTGTGCATGTGTGTAAGGAAATCCTACCATCAACATTCCCAAAGATTTTAAGTGACACCCCACATGGGCAATCATCAATTTGCACCATTCATTCATTCATACCATTGGTGGTAAGCCATGGTGAAAAAAATCACATCAATCCAATCATAACAACTGTCCGATCAACAGCATAAAAATATGCACGGTCAAGATCAAGCATAGCAACAAAATAGTTTCATTTATAATCTTGAAATGACTATTCAATGGGTCCCACCAAAAATTGCTTATGTTTCTTAAGAAGCACCTATGGCTCTTAATTAATGGATGGTTGTAAAAAAATAGTCAACATTAAAAGGGTTAGACTCATTCAGTCTGGATGGATGAGTGAACGGTCAAGATCAATGAGTGAACGGTCTAGATGGATGAATGGGTAATGACATATGTCACATGAAAGCTTTGGACATGGTGCTGATGTTAGCAGCAGGTGGGTTTTGTAGATTAGAAAACTAGATATATGTGACAATCACTTTCATAACATCAACCTATACTTTTAAAAAATAAAAATAAAAATCAGTAATCTTTATTAAAGCATTCCTTGCATTATCATAAGTTGTAGATGTTAAAAGTTATAAAATTACAATGTTTGGTCCAAATTAAATCATACACATTTGTACAAGTTTTCTAAATTGATAAACAAATCAAAAGACAGGAAAATTAAAGAAAACCCAGATTGGTATTATTCAAGTGGCATCTAGTGATAGAAATGTGCTCAGATTTCAAATCTGGGGACCATTTAAAAAATGACCAGAATAAGTGCTTAGGTGGGTTGGAGTGGATAGAATTTTATACCTTGCTTTCAAGAAATATTGTGAGGGTGTTTTTGTCATTGGATGCTTGTGTCAAGACTCAAGTAGAGATTTTCTAAGTGTGCACGCATGTACAAGGGAGGTTATCTACAGGCCTCCACGTGTGCTAAAGTGCCATGTGTATTTGAAAATCTGAACCGTTCATCAGATTTTTACCATGATGTAGATGCCTTTGCCAAGAAATAGATCTCGTCCATTGATCAGTTGAGCTACAATCTATGAAACAATTGGATGGCTAACAAATTCTAATGAATTTTCAGAGTCACCCTTTTGTTTCTAACTTCATGGTTTATCTGATGAGTGGATGGTCTGATTTGGTGGTTTGGACATCTATAATGAGGGTCCCACCTGATGGATGTCATGGATGATGGGCATATTTGCCTTGTTGGCATGTAGGATTTGCATGTAGATAGGATGGCTCTCTTGCATAAATTGGGAAGTGGTAAGAAGGCATGACTCACAACGTGTTGATCTGAACCGTTTATATAGAAGGTCCCGTCTTACATGTATCACCTGGAAAATTTCACTCATTACAGATGCCGTCCATACAAATGGTGTTATGGGGGGCTTTTTGCCGAATTCATTATAGAGGGCGCTGTTCACGTTCAATACATGTACATACACACATGCCGACAATGTACAATGTGTGTGGGTATGACATCCAAGCCGTGCAAAATGCGGGCCCCAAAGTGAAAATCACAGCATGCAAAAATCAGGCCCATCAGTTATTCCGTCCATGTGTCACTCCATAAATGGGTTGGTCTGGTTTTAGGATTGCTTCGCTTTGCTTCGTTTTTTATTTTGTTTTTCGTTTTTTTGTGATTTTGATTCTAAAAATTACTTGTTTTAGATTTTAATTGTGTTTGGTTAGTTAATTATTTATTTTAAAAAAAAATTAAATTTGCTCTTTTTCTTGCCACACATCCTATTTCCTATGGTTAATGGTTTCATTTAACCCATGGATGCATCGCACCATTGGAATATTGGATTTCATATAAGAAATATTGGATGTATAGTGAAATGTATTGTTGTTTTTGAGAAATATTAGAAAATGGTCTAATTTTTTATTGAAACTTCAGGAATGGTGAGACAAGGCATCATTATAAACTAAGAACTTATAATATTAAATCAAAGACAATAACTTTTCTTTGTATTAGATACCAAACCATGGATGGTGTGATAGAAATGATACAACTATATTAAAAATCAATTCATATAAAATAATAAATGAAGAAATGTCGGCTAATGTTAACATCAGTTTCTACTCATAAATACAAAACATTAGGCACACATAACATCTAGTTAATTTAATTATTTTCAAATAAATTTATTTTCAACATTTTTAAATAAAAAAAATTTTGAAAAGTTTTGTCAATATGTATATCAGCCTCCTATCACTTTAATTGTAAGTTAAATGGATAAAATGAAAGAAAATTTGAAATTTTCCAATTTTTATAATTAAATTCAAAAATTGATGGTGAATATAAAATCATTAATTATGAATTTCATTTCACATATTGCAAAGAATTTAAATAATTAAAAACAAAACTATTCAAATTCACAAAAACTCACCTATTTGAATTTTGGTACCACATGTTCTTGGATAGCCATTCATATCACCAAAACCTATTTACTCTCCAAATGGTAAAAAAATGAGTGCTCAAAATTTTCTTAAGAATGTAATGAAAGCAAAAACACTTTTTAAAAAAATATATATATTTTAAAAAAATAACAAAATTTTCAATATTTTCTCAAAGGATATTGATACACTTACAGTATCATTAATACATCGTGAAACATAATGGTACATTACTTGTGATACATTATTTGTGATACATTACTTGTGATACATTATAATACATAATGATATATTGCAATACATTGTGATATATCAATGATTCTCGAAAGTTTTTAAGGCGTGTTTGGATTCGCGTATAATACTGTAGAGGGAAGTAAAACTGTCCCATCAAGGTATTAGTGGTTCTACAACAGTAATGCGTCTGCAAATTACAAACCACTCACAATGTTTAGATAAGAGTGCACTTGTAATTATAGGAAATCATGGTTTTCGAAATCAGTGTTTGAGAATGGAGTGTTCATCAGCCGCACTGCTTCCCAAGCATGAAATATGTATGGAATTAACGTTGATACGCGCGTGAAAAGGAAATTGTATGTAGATATTTGGCCCTCAGATGATGTACTTACTGTCCAAACTCAATGTGGGCCCCACCATGATAACGTAAGTAAAACCAGTTTCGTACACCTGATTCTATATATCATGGTTATAATCAGTTAGATCGGTATCAATCCACACAACATGATTGACCACATTACCAGATTTGTCGACATACGACGGTCGAGATTTCAGTTATGACTCCGGGCCACAACCGTTATGGTTCATCAGTAATCAACCATTTCTTAGATGTCGTCACATGGAGTGGTCCATTCCTGACATATAATAATTCCCTCATAAAAGAACATGTAAAAATGTTCATAAGATGAATTGGATGTGAAACATACCTCGTGGTGGGGAGCAGAGAACAGAAAGACATAGATCTGTAGCATGATTCTTGTAAAAAAAAAAACGAGTGTCTATATTTCAACAAAAAAAGAAAGACAATATCACTGGAAGTAACAGACAATACTACATCTGCCAGAAACCCGACACAAATGATAAATGAAAAAAATACAACGACACTATACAAAAACAGCGGACATAGTTTGACGTCAAGAAATGTTTGCAACCAATATGGACATAACTCAGCAACTACGGTTTAAGATACAATAGAAGAAACGATCCAGGTAACTGTTACATATATTTGCAACACCTCTATCACAACTTTATAGAGCGCATTCATCATGTTGCGAGATGTCTTAAATCTGAGTCCTTTCGCAACCGAGATGCGAAAGGGTCCTTTCTCGTCCTTTCGCGTCCTTTCGCAACTGGGATGCGAAAGGGTTCTTTCGCAACTGGAATGCGAAAAGGAAGTTTCCTAAACTATAAATAGGTGTTCCTAGGACTTTTCTATGGTATAAGAAATAATTCTAAAGCTTTCTAAGGGGGTTCCAGGAAAATTAAAGGGTGTAGCAAGGGTGAGATTCGAGGTTGTTCGAATTGGGTAAGTCCTCTCTATTTGTAATTTCTGTTTTCATAGTGGAGATCTGTCTCTTTGTGCCATGGTTTTTTCCCGAAAGAGTTTTTCACGTTAAATTTGGGTGTTCTCTGTGTTCTCTTGTGTGCTTGGTGCCATTGGATTGCTATCCTAGATATAGATCTGTGTGATTCCGCAGGTCAAAATCCCCAACAAGTGGTATCAGAGCGAAGTTGGGGCATAGATCTGAATCTGAGGGATTAGTAATAATGGCGAGTGTTAAGTATGAGATTGATAAGTACTCAGGAAAAAATAATTTTGAGTTATGGAGGGTTAAGATGATTAGTCTATTAACCAAGCAAGGCGAAGATGGTGCTCTTGAGGAGCGGAAGTCTACTATGAATGATGCTGATTGGAATACTCTTGATAGAAAGTTTTTTCATCGATTCGTTTATGTCTCATGGATGAGAAGCACTTCAAAAGGTGGAGCTACAGTGGATGTAGCGGATTTCACTTCTGCACGTGTGTGGCATGGCTACATGAGCGGGCAGGGTATGAAGGCTGAATCGTGTGGACAGGGATACGGAGCAGGTGGAGCAGCCACCTGTGTGAAGAATCACACGACATGATCGCAGGACATCGGTGAGGTACATGAACGACTCCAATATCGCATGAGATTCATCTTCTATTCAGATGGCTCTAGGTGAGCCTGGTGTTGAAAAGTGAAAGGTGACTGTGGGCGATGTGATGGATTCGTTGTACCAGAACGACATATGGGAGAGGGTGGAGCTTCCAGTGGGCCGAAAAGCGGTTGGATGCAGGTGGATCTTCAAAAGGTTACAACATAGATACAGAGCGAGGTTGGTGGCGATGAGTTATGCTCAGGGAGAAGGGATCGGCTTCTCAGAGATATTCGCACCGATGGTATAGCAAGTATCTATTAGATCCGTGATTGGCGTTGGTTGGCCAATGTGATCTTGAGCTGAAAGGATGAATGCGGAGCTTACACTTCTGTAAGGGAAAGTGAAGAGCAGATCTACATGAAGCAACCAGAGCGGTTCGAAGTTAAAGGGGCTGAGAAAAGACTTTGCAGGAGGTCGTTGTTCGGCCTGTCGCCTATGCAGTGATTTGATTCCTTCATGGTGGGTCAGGTATTGTATGTTGTTGACGTGTGGATCGCCAATTGTGACATGTCTGAAATCAATGTACTGAAGACTCGGGACATCCAGGATGAAGGATCGAGGGGTTGCAAAGATGGTTCTCGGCGTTGAGACTGAAGGAGGAGTAGGCTTTGGTAATCACAGGAGGAATACCTTATATGTAGGTATTGATCAAGGATGTGATGGGCCAGGTAAAGCCGGAGAGTGTTCCCTACGCGTCTCTCCTCAAGTTTTCCTCAGGACATGTCCCAAAACAGATGAGGAAAAGCAAGATATCTCATGAGCCTTATTCGAATGCGGTTGGCAGTGTATGCCATGGTCTGAATTAGACCGGTTATTTCACAGGCTATCAGTGTTGTGAACAAGTACCCCGTCAAGCAATATTGGGTAGCGGTGAGATAGTAAGAAGACTATGTCTTTTCTTTTAGAAAGACAGGAGCAAAGGTGGCTGGGCATATAGATTTAGATCCGGCAGACATGATCAATAAGAATGTTCCTGCAGAGAAGTTCAAGTTCTGTGCAACTTCTCTGGGCTTTACGATGGCGTAAAAGGAAGACGGAGTGTGCAAGAGAAGCTATATGTGATGTGGAAATAAGAGAAGAGGTTAAGAAGCTACACGGTTGAAGATTGAAGACATGGTGGAGATTGTTGCGAGATGTCTTAAATCTGAGTCCTTTCGCAACCGAGATGTGAAAGGGTCCTTTCCCAACTGGGATGCGAAAGGGTCTTTTCTCGTCCTTTCGCGTCCTTTCGCAACTGGGATGCGAAAGGGTTCTTTTGCAACTGAGATGCGAAAAGGAAGTTTTCTAAACTATAAATAGGTATTCCTAGGGCTTTTCTATGGTATGAGAAATAATTATAAGGCTTTCTAAGGGGGTTCCAGGGAAATTAAAGGGTGTAGCAAGGGTGAGATTCGAGGTTGTTCAAATCGGGTAAATCCTCTCTCTTTGTAATTTCTGTTTTCATAGTGGAGATCTGTTGTTTTGTGCCGTGGTTTTTTTCCGAAAGGATTTTTCACGTTAAATTTGGGTGTTCTCTGTGTTCTCTTGTGTGCTTGGTGCCATTGGATTGCTATCCTAGATATAGATCTGTGTGATTCCATAGGTCAAAATCCCCAACACATCATCCAAAAATGACCATGTTCTCCTCTCAAGTTTGTGTGTGATTCGCATGGAGATTGCATCCTAACAAAATCCTCTTGTTGATGAGCCGAGCCATAAGGAGGAGAAGCGTCAGTTTAAAATCTCCTGGTGGGCCCATCATAATTTTAGCATATGGTGGGTCTTTCATGAATCTGGCATGTGGTCTGCAGACAAGTAAAAATAAAATATTCAACAAGATTATGAAGGAGATGATATACAAATCGCATATCAACCAATAAGGCTGAGGATTCCACTTGACCATCTGAACATAGGTTTCTTATCCGCACCTGAAAATTCCACCAAGCTCTCGCAGCCTCCTCGTATGACTTGTAAGATTGGTGCCTACATCCGCTGTAGTGATCCACTTGTGTTCGTGCATCCTCCCACTTGTAATATAATCCAGGATGTCTACCAACAAAGACCACGTAGTATTTCCCCATACGTTGCTGAAATAAATTTCAGATAACAGTCATTAATAAAATCAAGTGAATATAGCATGTGCCAACAATTTTGAATCTGTTCAACTATTAATAGAATAAGTCAGATAACATAATAAGTACAACTGCTTCCATCAACACCCAATCCGAGGTCTTACCTTATCAATAAGTATTATTGAAGTGTTAAACTGATATTCAATCCCATGAAATCATGGAATTTAATAATTCCCTACAATAAAATGAAATATACATATCCTAATTCATATCAGGTGGAACTGCAACAATGATTAAGTGCAGACTGTTTCTAACATTAGTTAAGAAAACAGATAATTAACATATATGATATGACGAGATGACATTTTCATCTGCAAGGAAACAGAACAGATAGTCCACATGTAACAACATATAAAACATGAAAATAGTAACGAACATGTCAACATAATAGGTCCAAACATTCGAAATCAGTCAACTGTTCCTACGTTCTGAGGCAGATAATCAATTTAACCTGCACTCATGCATTTCACTCTCATAGTTCATAGATATTATAGCTAATCCTACCACCTAACATCAATTTGCAGAGTCAAAGTTAGTAAAGCATTATCAACGAGATCCCAAAAGTTGGGTGCTGGTACCCATGTAGTACCCTAATCATCTAGTCTACCAAAAATATTAATCCAAAAAATCACCTGTTTAAATTACAAAAAACTCAAAAGAAAATATTTCAGTTATAGTTGTTTAAGAGTTCCAAAAATCGCCAAGGTAGAGATGTTTTAAACGTCTGTGTTGCAGTCGAGGAGCTTCTGTACCAACTCCTTCTTCTTTTCATGTCCCATCTTGATGAAGAAACCAGCACTAACAATATCATCCTGCAGCAGCCGAGCAGCCTCGACCTGGTCCTCATGGCTGAGACCATCGACATCCTCTAAAATGCCCAGTATTTTTTGGAGTCAGGTCATGGTTTTTCTTGTTGCCATAGTAATTGTTAGGGACCTGACAACCTTAACCATTTCACCTATCTTATCTCCAATTTGGTTACTCAGTTTACCCCTTTGTTGATGGGTCATACCAGTAGCAGTGCTCTGATTGTTTCTAGACCCAAACGAGGTCTTCATAGGGCCTATATGAACCCTCTTTGACTGTTTATGTGACCCCTTATTGGGACAATGGGCCAAATCAGTACCGTTTTCATCATCATCTTCTAAAGAAAGGCGAACTATTTCATTGCCATCCTCTTCAAACTCATTAAAAGAGTTAACTTCATCTCTTTGGCGGTGGCGTCCAGAAATGGGAGATGAGTTTGCAGTACTGGCATAGGATCCATGGGCATAATCATTACCAAACATAAAACTCAGATCATTGTACCTATTTATATGTTTTCCTCGTACCCTTTCCGCATATGGGTGAGACTGCAAGAACAGAAAAGTACAAGTTAGCAACCCAGCAACTATATAATCAGATATGCCCATCCAAAAAAATGAGGCTGAACAAATAATTTACTTTCAAAGATTTGTATCTGCTATCCCCAATGTCTACAATCATTTTAAAATCAGATATGGGGTCTACAAAATTATTAGCAACAACCATTTTCTCTTCTCAGATATGCATAACTGAAACATTCTATCCAACGAGACCATTTATACAGAATAACACTCTGTACAACCATTTTCATTTCAAATATGCATTGCTGAAGGTGGGCAATGCATCAACAATGCATAAAGATATGCATACGACTGATATAATCAGCAGCAACTTTTGTTGCTTTCATTAGATGTGCATATATTAGTAAATCAACATTATATAGAGAATGCATGTATCTTACTGTAATATAGGCCTCTCATACGTCATTGGTAGCAATGACCATTTTCAAATCGGCATCCTAACCAAAACTACTCGCGTTTAACATATCCTTCACAACCCAATAAAATTTTTTCAAAGTGTGGAGACGGTTGAATATATATTTATTCTCTAGTTCGATTCCACATTTGTCAATAATTTCAGTTATAGTTGCTTTGTAAGCTTTGGTCTTGAAACCTACATAACTCTTTCAACCAAGATTTACCTGCTAGACTAGTGCATCGACTAATGCATTATCCATCGCATCGGTCCATTAAATGCAAACAGTTTTCTTAAAGCGTGCAGATCTTCGATTTTGAGCTATCGGAGACACAGGTGATGATGCTGTCAGTAGCGCTGTTGAGCTGGTTGTAGCTGGTGTTCCAAATATTTTGCTGGGTGATGTCAGGGCCTTGTTGGTAGAGCTCTTACATTTTTAAGGAGATGCTAACACATTCTTATCTCTGGCTATCTTGTTAGAACTCCGTAGGAAGTTCATTATACCTACGTAGCATTAACAATCAATGGAAAGTAGTCTCACACAAATAACTGTAAGACAAGAAATAAGAGGATGAGGCATACTAAGATTATACAATGCAAACTAAGCCATAATAAATAATTAAACTGTCACACATCATGAAGTCCTTTCAAAAGAAAATGAAAAGAAAAATCGTCCTAAGATCCTAAAAACACACCAAATGAGTTATCAAACAATAAAAATTCACTGTAACAAAAAACAGCTTAATACATGACATAAAGAAGAAAAAATTACCGGGTACAAGGAAGGATGTCATTCCACATCCTCTCCACAATTTGATCCCTTTTTTTGATCCACTCATCTCTTGCGCGGTCTGTCACATATGACAACGCGCGATCTTCATCAGCATTATTGACCTCAATAGAGGATGGCGAGATTTTCTCAGAACTGTATCCAATATCCTCAACTGCTTGCTGAAAATCGTCTTCACCAGAAACACGGATGAAATTATGCACGATGTTGCGCAGCACGCTAACAACGCAGTGAGCTGAGATCCAATCTCAGGCCTCACCCACAAACGATAAACAAGAAGAAATATAAACTAGAAACAGATCAAAGTAATTAAAACAAACCACAAGACAAGATATATGTAAAAAAAACTTCAAACTAGGATAAAAAATCATGGATGCAAACTTTCATTATAAAGAAGAACGAAGATTACAAGACAAAATACTAACCTCTCCCTTGGAAGAATATAGAAAACCCTTAGCCCACACCTTAGAATAACTTTTCTCATACCTAGAAAAGTCCTAGAAACCCCTATTTTTATAGTTTAGGAAACTCCCCTTCCGCACCCTTGTGAAAGGCGACACAAAAATTCGCAGTCCGCATCGGATTCAGAAACGAATCTGCATAACTACAACCGGTCGAGCATAGCCTATGACCGGTCGAGAGGGTCCCACGACTGGTCGTGAATGGGTCACGACCGGTCGAGCATCTCGGGATAAAAAATGATGCTCGCTAAACTTTGAGTCGAACTGGTCCATGGCCGGTCGAGTGGGCCCCTACGACCGGTCGAAGGCAGTCCCAGATGTGGCTCCATATCTTAACAATCTCTCACTTGGAGACACATCACCAAAAACTTTCGTCTTCTTCATCTAGAGTGCACCACTTCCCCGTCTTCAAGCATGAAGACCAATCAAAGATGAATAGAGCTTCAGCTTCTCACGTGTGACCGCCTTGGTCAGCATATCTGCAGGATTCTCACTTGTATGAATCTTCTCCAAAGCAATCGATCCATCTTCTAGTAACGAACGTATGAAGTGATATCTGATGGCAATATGCTTAGTCCTTGAATGAAAGACTGAATTCTTAGCCAAGTGTATTGCACTCTAACTATCACTGTACAACTCGTAATCTACTTACTTCTTACCCAACTCTTTTATAAAACCTTACATCCACACCATCTCCTTCCATGCTTCTGTAGCCGCAATATATTTTGCTTCTGTCATACTGATAGATACTATCTTCTGTAACTGAGAGACCCAACTGACTGCAGTATTGCCCAGAGTAAAGGCTTAACCTGTAGTGCTTCTTCTGCTGTCGATATCTCCTACCAAATCTGAATCCACGTAGCCTTGTAGCTTGATTTCTGATCCACCATAACACAGCCCTACATCCTTAGTACGCATAGGTATCTGATGATCCACTTTACAACTTCTCAATGTTCCTTCCCGGGGTTGTTCATGAGCCTGCTAACAACTCTCACTGCTTGATCAATGTTTGGTCTTGTGCTTACCATTGCATACATGAGACTCCCAATAGTTGACGCGTATGAGACTTTAGCCATATAGTTTCGTTCCTCCTGCGTCTTTGCACCTTACTCCTTAGATTGCTTGAAGTGGTTGGTTAATGGAGTGCTAACCGGATTAACACCTCCCATATTGAATCGATCAAGTACCTTGGCTATGTACTCTGCCTATGACAAAACCAATTTCTTATTTTTTCTGTCACGCTTTATCCTCATGCCTAAGATTTGCTTTGCAGCTCCTAAATTCTTCTTGAAAAATTCTCTAGACAATTATCTTTTGAAATATGAGATATCCTTCATGCTTGAACCGGCCACAAGCATATCATCAACATACAAAAGAAGAATGATGTACGATATATCAAACTTCTTCAAGTAACAACAGTGGTCTGCATGACATCTTCTAAAACCGTTTCTCGACATGAAATTGTCGAACTTCTTGTACCACTACCTCGGGGCTTGCTTCAGGCCATATAGACTCTTCTTCAGTCTGCACACATTGTTCTCATTACCTGATGTCACGTATCCTGTCGGCTGATGTATATATATATCTCTTCTTCAAGTTTTCCATGAAGAAAGACTGTCTTAACATCTAACTGCTCTAGATGTAAGTCTTTTGTAGCCACTATACTTAAGACCATGCGAATCGTAGACATTTTCACTACCAGTGAAAATATTTCAGTGAAATTGATACCTGCCTTTTATTGAAACCCTTTCACAACTAATCTGGCCTTGTACTGTTTCGAACTATTATGTTCTTCCTTCAGTCTGTAAACCTACTTGTTATGAAGAGCTTTCTTACCCTTAGATAGAGTGACTAGCTCCCATGTACGATTAGACTCAAGAGAGTTCATCTCCTCATCCATAGCCTACTCCCACTTAACCCGTGTATATGACTATAATGTCTCTTCAAAATATTCTGGCTCACCATTATCTATCAGCAGTAGATAATGTAAGGAGGGTGAGTATCGGACCGTGGGTCTCCTCTCCCGAATAGATCTCCTCACAACCGGTGTATGTGGCTCTGCCTCATAATGTTTCTGTGCATGATCATCCTGTGGCGCTGTAAAACCCGTGTCCGGTAACTCTTTCAACTCTACGAATTTCTTTTCATCGGCATTATTTTCTTGCACACTGTCCTTATGCATCACTTTTTCATTGAAGACTACGTCCTTGCTTCTGATGATTTTTCTATTTTCTACATCCCAAAACCTGTAGTCAAATCATGCTACCTGTAGCTTATAAACGTGCACCTCCTGAATTTTGCATCTAGCTTGTTTCTGTGCTTTGTATCAATGTGAACATATGAAATGCAACCAAACACTCTGAGATGTGTAAGGTTCACTTCTTTTTCAGTCCACATTTTTTCTGATAGCCCACCATCCAATGGTGTTGAGGGACTTTTATCTATAAGATATACGGCAGTATTCACAGCATCTGCCCAAAAGGTCTTGAGCAACCCTGCATGTAACCTCATGCTCCTGACACACTCAAGAATGGTCCTGTTAATGCGCTCAGCCACACCATTCTTCTGTGGTGTCTTTGGAATCATTTTCTGATGTTTGATTCCACTTGTTGCACAATACTCCTCAAATCTCTTATCACAATACTCTCCCCATTATTAGATCTGAAACGCTTTACTATTTTACCTGTCTCTTTTTTCTACCATAACTTTCTACTTCTTAAACGCATTAAATGTATCAGATTTATGCTTTAAGAAATAAATCAAAGCTTTCTACTAACATCATCAATAAAGAAAATAAAATAACGTGAGTCATCAAGAGATAATACCTGTGCCGATCCTCACACATCAGTGTGTACAAGCTCCAACAGATGCGTCTTTGGAGCGCATCCCGTCTTTTTGAAGCTCACCCTCTTCTGCTTACCATACACGCAGTCCTCACATAATTCAAAGTCGATAGACTTTAGCCCTAATAGCTTCCCCTTTGACAATAACACTTTCATCCCCTTCTTACTCATATGTCCCAATATCTGATGCCATAACTACCCATTCACTCCAGTTGATGCGACTACGAGTGAATTATATGATCCTGAAGTCACGTACAAAGTACCTTTCTTTTTGCCTCGAGATATCACCAAGGCACCTTTTGTGATATTTCAGGAATCACTGGTGAATGTCGTCACATAACCGGTATCGGCCAACTACTCCACTGAGATCATATTACTTCTCAAACTCAGTACATGTCTGACATCCTTCAATTTCAAAACCGTTCCGTCTTTCTGATAGACCTGCACATCCCCCTTTCCAACGATACTACACAGCTCATCATCACCCAGGTAAACTCTCTCAAAGTCTTCTGACACATAATCACGCGGAACTTCTTTACATGAAGTGGTATGAAACGAAGCACCCGAGTCTATAACCCAAGACTCATTCCTTTCATCAAGAGACAAGATCAATGCCTCTGTGTCGCTCTCCTCAGATAGATTCACTAAATCCTTCCCGCCTTAAAAGCTTCCTTCTTGTTTCTTAAGCGTCCTGCATTCACGTTTCATGTGCCCCTTCTTGCCGCAATACCAACACCCATCTTTGTCTTTCGGTCCCTTGAACTTCTTCCTTGACTTAAAACGCGCGTGTTTATTGCCTCCTTTGTTCAGTGATCTTCCTCTTCCTTCAACGTTTAGAGCATTCCCTGAATCCCCTGAAACTCCTGATGCCTTCCTTCTAGATTCTTCGCTGAGAATTAGACCGACCACATCATTAAATTTCAGCTTTGTTGACCCTGAAGAATTGCTCACAGCAATCACCAAACCATCCCAACTGTCTGGCAAACTGGATAAGATCAATAGTGCCCTAACCTCATCCTCAAAAATGATGCCAATGGATTCTAACTGGCTCGTGACTGTATTGAACTCGTTTAGATGTTCAGCCACGCTCTCACCATTTGACATCTCCATATTGAATAGCTGTTTCATAAGATGAACCTTGTTGGACGCTGAGGGTTTTTCATATATGGTGGCTAGGGCTTCCATTAATTCTTTTGTAATTTTCATCTTGGATATGTTAAAGGCGACGCTCTTAGACAAAGAGAATCGAATCATTCCTAAAGCCTTCCTATCCAGTAAAAACTATTCATCATCTATCATCTTTTCTGGTTTCTTCTCTTTTCCTCCTAGAGGAATGTAGAGATCCTTCTGTTACAGATAATCCTTCATCTGCATCTTCCAGAAGGTAAAGTTTGAACCATCAAACTTCTCAATTCTAGTTTTTCCATCTTCCACCATCGCTTCTAATAAAACTAAACCAATAGCTCTGATACCAGTTGTTGCGCAGCACGCCAACAACGCAGTGAGCGGAGATCCAATCTCATGCCTCACCCACAAACGATAAACAAGAAGAAATATAAACTAGAAACAGATCAAAGCAATCAAAACAAACCACAAGACAAGATATACATGGAAAAACCCCAAACTAGGGTAAAAAGCTACGAATGCAAACTTCTATTATGAAGAAGAACGAAGATTACAAGGTAAAATACTAACATCTCCCTTGAAAGAATATAGAAAATCCTTAGCTCACACCTTAGAATAACTTTTCTCATACCTAAAAAAGCCCTAAAAATCCCTATTTATAGTTTAGGAAACTCCCCTTCCGCACCCTTGTGAAAGGCGACACTAAAATCCACAGTCCGCATCGGATTCAGAAACGAATCTGCGAAACTACGACCGGTCGAGCACCTCTACGACCGGTCGAGCGAGCCCCTACGACCGATCGAACATAGCCCACGACCAGTCGAAGACGGTCCCAGATGTGGCTCCATATCTTAACACACGGCACAACAAGTTATAACAATTTTTACTTGTGTTATAAACTTAAACTGTGGTGCTATTCGTAATATACGGAATTGACCCTTTAAAAGACCGAAACACCGTTAAATAACATTTCTTAACTGGGCATGATGATAATTGAATATTTCTTTCATATTTGCAGGCTTTCTTCCTGTACAAAATTCATTCAAATGATATCGGACACCTCGATAAGGTGCCATAAATCCAGGAGATTGGGCATATCCCGCATTCACAACATAATATTTTCTTATCAAAGCAATATATGAGAATTAAGCATGTGAATAATCGTACGTGAATCAACAATTGTCATCGATTACCATAAGGGACAAGAAAACAATTAGGGCGACGAGTTAATGCATTTTACAATGCACGAGCATCGGATGTTGAACCATCCCAACCCACTAGAACATATACAAATTTCATATCGAATGTATAGGCTGCCATTACATTCTGTGACAAAATACCTTTTCAATTACGAAAAGTTGCACTTTCGTCTTCGGCAAATAGGTTGAAATGTGGATGCCATCGAATGCCCCAGCGCAATCCTATAAGCAACATTCATTTTACATTTAGGTCGTTATACGCAAACATCAATGTAACTGTATCATAATTTCAATATTATGGGATCGTATTACCTAAAAATAGGGGCTCCACATTAGATTATTGAATATCTCTTTCGGAGTATGTAAGGAACTTGACATATTCTGGATAAAGACCAATTACAGCATCAAAAATCCTATTGAAGTATCAACTCACTATCTCTCCAAACCTTGAAAACCGATTACCAATGACACGATTTTGCACATTGTGGCCAATTGTATGCAGGAACATGACGACTTGTTCTTCTAAACTGCATCTTTTAGTATCACACAATAAATTCTTATCTTTTAACAAAGCATATAACTCAAAAAATTTATCACGACCCATACGTAGCTGTGAAAGGCAATCAATATCACTTTTCCATATGATTTCATTCACAAATCTATTTCTAACTATATGACAATCTCGAGAGGACGACTTCAAACAATAACAACGATAATATTCGGCAGCTCCTATTAGACATGTAGAGACTGTAATTATAGTCATTGTAGCTACTATCTCATTTTCATTCCAGTCATGAATCATCTCGACTAAAGACACCACTACCAGACCCCATGAGACAATTCGTGTCTGACCTGTTACTAAGTCCAAGTTACTTTACATATACAGATGCAAATGTCATGAAAATTCCAAATGTACATCAAGATTATGATATCACATGTAAAGTATTTTTGTTAAACATTAGTTCGATTATTAACATAATTGTGAATATAGCATAAATCTATTTCGTCTAAAACATGAACACTATTTTCATTCATCATAACACATGATATGACAATGTTCAAGCAACCAACAAGCATGTCTTGAAATACAATCCTAAATAGATATTAGTAATAACAACCACATCAATGAGGATAGCCTAACAATACATTCACAGATTTTTTTTATGCCCAAAAAATTGAGAAATTTTCTTAAAACTTAAATACATTATGCGCCTTCAAAGAAGATGATCAACTAGTCTATGGAACGTGTCAAATGAAAATAAGCATGTTTGATACATTAGAAAAGATTGCTAAAACATACAACGAGGTAATACCTGGTCTAATGCAGAAGACCTAGAGTCTGTGCAGCAATTAAGTATTTAATTAACTTAGAATCGAATGAGAGAAGAAGGAAGATAAGGATTGTTTATATAGACTTTCCACAAATGGTTATAAGGTGCTTCAAAGATCAGTACGCCCTGTTCATTGACATGCACAGGTCATGTTGCATGTCGCGGTATAGTGAATCCATCAACTGGATACACTGCAGATACGCAGTAAAAACAAAAGATTCATCTGTCAAGAATATCTTTTCGGCGATAGCCTTTACACAGGAACCATCGTCGTAGCGTGATTCCCCACCATGGTCGTTACTCCACCCACACATGCATATCTAAATGGTATGTACGTTTAGGCGTTTGGGGAGTAAACAGAGAGACAGAGAAATACAAACTGTTGATAACATCGTACTACATCAAACGGGAAATCTCTCTCATAGATTCGAGGAAGTAGGTTGTATATTACATGTATTCGCCCACCTGTAATGTCTGTAGGGAAGAAGGAGAGAGGAAGGCGGCAGTAAGGATGACCAACGAATCCTATTTAATCTATTCCACTCTGAGGCAGTGGTGGAGGTCTTTGGAGAGGTGCACGAGAGGACGAGTGAGGGGAGGAGGGTGGGAGATGCCTAAGACTACCGAACAGATGAGAAGAGAGTAGATGTTACACGATGGTCTACTGAACCACTTGCAATCTCAGGAATTTTTTCTTTAAACTTCCGACTGCCATTGCAGTGCAGTGCAATGAAAGCACTGCATAGATGCCTGGGTTGTAGCATTGATTTACGAGACGTGTCATTTTGAGAAACTAGGATGGCGACGTACTCAAGTCGCCAGCGTACCACGTGGCGATGTTTGGATAGCCTCGACTTGAATGATGTATTTTATTGAAATATACGGTACATTACATTATGGGCCCGGCATCCAAACACGCCCTTAACTAAAGCCTAATATCGTATCAATATCGGACTATTCATTACTGCAATCATTGTCTATAGGGGTTTTAATTAACTCCTTAAGAAAGAAGAGTACCTCTTTTGTTGGACATTTTGTAAATTACACGTGAGTGCAACCGTAAACCTCTATACATGTTCTATATTGACATATAGATCAAATTCATCCAAATCCTTTATAAGGTTATTCCCACTATATATGATGAACTGAAGACACAAATATTAACCAAATCTAAAAATTTTGCAGTCCTACTAAGATTTCAATGGTCGGATTCAATCTCGGTTGTTTCTAGTTGTATGGCTTAGTTGGACTCTTATCTTAATGTGAGCGTTGCAAGATTGATGGACAATAGATATCTTATGGACATTATTGTGGCTCCTATGGAGCTTTCACAGGCAGGACTCCTAAGTGGGGATTGCATTGAATTCATCGTGTTGTAAGACACAAATTACCCGTGCCCCTACTAAGAACTTCTTGTAGGCTGAAGATATGTGAGGGCTACAATGATATTTTTTAGTAATTGCACTCCTCTTATCAATTTTGCTAGCTCATTTGAGCATGAGATTAAAAAATAATAATAATAAATTTTGAGGCAAATATCATATGGACATTATTGTGGCTCCTACAGAGCTTTCACCGACGAGACTCCTTCTAAGTGGGGATTGCATTGAATTCATCGTGTTGTAAGACACAAATACCCCTGCCCCTACTAAGAACTTCTTGTAGGCTGAAGATATGTGAGGGCCACAATGATATTTTTTGGTAATTGCACTCCTCTTATCAATTTTGCTAGCTCATTTGAGCATGAGATTAAAATATATATATATATATATATAAAATGAGGCAGATATCTTATGGACATTATTATGAGTCCTACGGAGCTTTCATCGACAGGACTCCTAAGTGGGGATTGCATTAAATTCATCATGTTGTAAGATACAAATTACCTGTGCCCCTACTAAGAGCTTCTTGTAGGCCAAAGATATGTGAGGGCTATAATGATATTTTTAGTAATTGCACTCTTATCAATTTCGCTGGCTCATTTAAACATGAGATTTTAAAAAAATAAAATATGAGGCAGATATAAAAATCCAGTCGGTCATACAATAGGAAACATTAGGGATGAAAATACCACCATGGAAACCTTCATAGGGCCCATTGTGATTTTTATACATTGTCGTTGCTACGGTTCATAAGATTATTTTCACTTGGATAAACTAAAAACAGAAATATTATTTTAATTTTTGTACTCATGTCCTAAAATAAGTTGGAGAAATTGATGAACGGAGAAATTGATGAACGGAGTGAAATTCATAAGGATATCACGATGTGCCCCACATAATGTTTGTCTATTGGAACAAGGGGTGGGTAAGGAGCACAAGTAATATACATCCATGTCCTACTCTTGTAAATTTGTCGATGTTAAAATACAAAGACTACATTATGAAAACGGTAACATTTCAGGTAGCCTTTTCTAGGGCATCACAATTGCACTCTAATTATCCAAATGATCCTTTTCATATTGTGACAGCTTTCATTCTGGTTCAGATTGTCATTTTTATAGGTTGTTCCTTTCATAACCCAAATACAAGACATAGTGTTGACTCTGATGCTAATTGTTGAGAACTTAAGTAATGAGCCAAAAGCGTTAAGACTAGTGAAATGTGTCAAGGTAGGCTCATCAGGATTAGGGTTTTGATTAGAGATAGTTGTGTGCGGTAGTTGTGCACGGCCAGAAATGAAGCAAGAGACACTTTGTGAGCCACAAATCAAGGTGGATGCCTGTAGCCATAGCCAAACCATCGAAATCAGGGCGTGCAGTTGTCGCATTCCAACGTCTTTCAATAGAATTGCGGGCAACGAAGATGGGTTTTAGGGGTTTTTGTGTGGTGTGGAGGGCTGGATTCTATTGGCTAGAGAAAAAGAGAGATAATTAAAGTTAAAGAATAACCAAGAATCCAAGGTTTGATATCATATTAAATTATATAAATTACATTGTGAAAACTATAACAATTGGGATACACCGTCCATGTAATAAAAATGTAAGGGGCCACCGTAATAATTGCGAGCTATCTACTTTGTCTATCATACGTTGTACCATGATCCATATTATCAGGCCAATCTGGTGCTATACTGGACCACACTAATTAAAATTTTGGGGAACACTCGTTTTGCTTGTAACAAATTGCTTTTCTCCATTTCATATTAGATTAAGCACTTTTAATGTAAGCAATTCTCAAGAAATTAATAATTCTTTTGTGGTAGGAATCAATTCTACAGCTCCTAATACCAATGCTAAACAAACCCTCCCAACGGTTATTTTCCAAACAGACGAAAATGACATGACAGAGCTATCTCCATCGCAATCTTAATACGATAGAGCCACCCTTCAATGCTCCACCCGGCAGGGTAAATTAATGGATCAGGACCATTCGTATAATAGAACCAACATTGGATGGTCAGTGTTTACGAACTCATATAGATGTTCCTAAACTTTCATTTGATGGCTTCAAAATAGATATAGTAAAATGGTAAAATATTTAAACGGTTGTAATTCAGTGGAAGAAAGTTGAGAGAAACGGATGGTCAGGATTGTTATCTTAATTTGTTTTTTGAACCATAGGTCATCTAAGGCAGGTCCAACTAACATAGCGGTCCTGATCTGGAGTTTACCCGTCTAAGCAGCTGTGAAAGGGACTTTCATATGATTTCCAACACTGGCGCCCACCATTTGCACTGCTACGGTGGACACATGGTAATTATGTATAAAGTACAAAATAATGTAAATAATATTCTTAAGAAAAAAATTATAAGGAGTGTGGGGCCCATCATGATGTGTGCATTTAATAATCCACACATCAATGAGATGCACCATTGGAGAATATGGGGCCGTTCGGAACTCAGTTTGGAAGGCAGGCCAACCAAACACCTTCCAGACTATTTCTGGACCCCACCCTGCTTTGTATACTTCATCCAATCCATTCATCATACCTCTCCATCAGGACATACGCACCACAAAAAGATCAGACCATTCCCAAACACAATTGGGCCACACCAAGTGAACTTAGATGCTGTAGGCATGATTTTACACTCTTCCATCAGATGGGGTTCACCTAAATGTTCGATCGTCATGATTTTTGGACTCAATGGCGAACATGATGTGCCGCATCTGATGGAGGGAACAGATATCATAAACACATCACAGTGGGCCCCACAGATGTCGACACTACAGTAAATTACAATAGCTTGGACACCATAGAATCATTCCCTTTTTAAAATAAAATAAAATAAAAAATCAGGTAGAAGTGCTAATATAAGCCCATTTGCAAGAAGAAGCGTTTTTTGGGTGTTCAACGCCATTAGCGATGGCGCCACGAAAAATCTGGCGCACGATAAGTGCCTGACCTTTCACCCTTTGTAAGTTTTAAGCCATCCCACACCATTATTCAACCCCCACCAAACCTCAAATGCACCTCTTCTCCTTCTTTCCCTCCTTCCTTTTCTCTTTCTCTCTCTCTCCCTCTTTCTACAACACAACACCTTCCTCTCCTTCTCCTCTCACCTATTCTCCATGTTCTTGCACCCACAACCACCTTCTCCCACTCCATTAATGGCCCAAATCACCTCTGCTGATTCATCACGACCGTTGAACCCCATCTCCAGCTTCCCCTTCTGCGTTGTGTCGTCAACCCCCACTGATCATTATCCATCTCCAATAGCTCCACTTCATGACCCAGGTTCTTCCTCTCTCTCTCTCTCTCTCTCTCTCTCTCTCTCTCTCTCTCAATAACAATGCTAATTTTCTCTTCCTTTTATGTGTTATTCTTTGAAGGTTTATGTATGATGAATAACCAAGGATGTGGAAATAGAGTGGAATTTTCAAAGTCGAGAAAGCGAGAAAGAGAAGAAGATCCAAGTCTAAGTTCATGGATTAAGAAGAAGATTAGTAGTAGTAGTGGGCAATTAACTGCTAATGGATGGAGTGATGATTGCAACAATCGATTTTGTATGGCGTGTTCTTCTTTGGGGGATGATATATCTGTTACAATGAAGAGAGAACAGCAAGAACTCGACCTATTCATCTTAATGCAGGTAGGAATACCACTCCCTCTTCTCTTTTCGCATTAGATGTTTACCAGGCGCACGTGCAAGCACAATCCCAATATCCCATATTAACGTGTGTGATATCTTAGCTTTCCATTAGGTGGGCCACGCTTTTTAGATCATCATCAAGCCTTGAAGTGAGGTGGTTTGGCCCATGGCGTGGAAAATAAATGGATGACTAGGAAAGAACTGATTTAATCAACGGTTTGGATTTGTACATTGTGGCCCAACTTGAATTCCAGGAAGATGACGTCATCGGTGTGTCCCACCAGATCGAAAGCCTAGATATCTCACACGTGTGCCATGTTGGAACATGTGATTGCTTGTGATGGGTATGGTTGTTTTTATTTCTATATTCATAGTTTAAGAGCTAGAAAAAACCTGACCTACTGGTTTGAGTTCGAGTCAACTCAACTCAATCAGATTTCATCTTGACCCGTTATAACTCAGTGGGCCCAGGTGGGTACATGGCAACAATTTCAACGGCTAGATAAACGTAGGTCCCCATTTACCAGGCCATTTATCAACTGCTGGGTAAGCTGCCACCTATATGGCATTGCCTCATTTTAACTTGCATCCCTGGAAATCACACAGTTCTATCCCCCTTTAATTAGTTTTCATATCTGGTTTAATAATCATGCACAAGGACTACAATTCAAGTGACCCGCCCCAAATTCATTTGCAATGACCGCAACTATAGTAGGGCTCATTGAATCGCTCAATCTAAATAATCCAGCGGTCAAATTTAAACCTGTGATCATGTGTAACCCACCTAATAGAGTCTTACAAATAAATCATATTTAAAAACACAAAAGCACAACTCGACTCAAAAACTCAGAGGAGTTTCTGTGAGTATTTTAATGCATATAACAATGTTGAGTTGTGGCTAATCTAGTCAAGTTCTGTTGACTTTCTTCAAGCTGAATCTAGTTTTGACCTAGTCATGATTGAATCAAGCTTTTCTTGAGCCTTAGTGAAATCTAGTCGAGTTGAGTTGATTCAGTCGAGTCTGGTTTTTATCATGCTTTAAAAGCATGCTCCACTCAACTCAGCTTAAGCATTTCTTTTGAATTCATGATCTTGTAATTCCAAAACTGCCCTTTTCCTATTTTCACCTAACATTCAAGATGTGACTGAAATTACTTAATATTTCATTGACCTGATTTTGATACCAGATGGAAAAATTAAGGGTAGAGCTGGAACAAAAGAGGAGAAGTTACTGGTGTAACCTATTCCAAACACTAGAGCAAGGCATGCAAAGGGTCTTAAGAGACAAAGATGAACAGATTGCTGCAATTAGTAGGAAAAACACAGCATTGGAAGAGAGAGTAAAAATCCTCCTAATGGAAGGGCAAATTTGGAAAACAGTGGCACAGACCAACGAGGCGACGGCCACGTCGCTCCGGCGTGACCTTGAGCTTGCACATGAAAAAGGAGAAGGAAATAACAGAGAAGTGGCCGATTCGGAGTCGTGCTGCGATGGAGGGTTGGTCGATGGTAGCCGGAATTGTCATGGTTGCCACGAAAAAGAAATTTCTGTCTTAGTGCTACCGTGCCGGCACCTGTGCCTATGTAACGATTGTGATCAACGGTTCGGATCATGTCCATTATGCATGTGTACGAAGAGTGCAAGCATAACAGTTCACATGACTTGAAATTTCATTACATAAGAAAATTAATAAATTCTTTTTTTTGTAACCCGTTAAGTCTGTATATGCATTAGGCATGAAAATGGAAAATTGAGTTAGCGGTAGGGCAATTTGGTAATTTTAATCAGCTTGCTGTTGGATATGGACTGGAATCGTCTACAATTGGGGCCCACCATTTTTTATATTTTAAATCCATTCCATCCATCAGGTGAAGACCCTTATGTTCACTGTATATTAAAAAGATCATCCTGATGGAAAACTCAGATGGACTGCACCAATGGGAACAATGTGAAATTGTGCTGAAATCTCTAAGTTCTTACTTTGTGGCAGGCATGAGTATTGGATGTGGCTTGTTTTTGTGTAATCACTTCATTATAGTGAGTTACACCTGATGAACGGACTTGATCATGAATAATACACACCATGTGGCCCCTGATACAAGCCTATGATTGACATCTCACCCACATTGTTCAGTGTGGTTTGGCCCACCTCAGTTGTGGATCTGGTTGAGTTGTGGTTTGGCCCAGGCCTAGCATCTATGAGTGCAACTGATGGACGGAGTGGATTTCACACATGTAACATCAAACTTGTGTTCTATGGCTGAGTGAAACAAGTATGGAAGAGGATTATGGTCCATAAGGTGTCATTTTAGAAAAGATGACGACTCTCCAACCTAAACATGAATATTTGAACCCATTGCAATGGAGCTGTTTAGTCAATTCAATCAAACAAGTTATAAGTGTGATCAAGGGCCTGTATTTGAATTCTATGCATCATTATAATGCACGGGTATGCTAAAGTCTACTCACCTCAATGTTTGATAGAACCACCGTCTCTCGGGCACGGTATCCGGCTATACTCTCAATCACGTTGCACTCAGCGATCAGATAATTTGTTAAAGCGTAGGGTTAGTCCTTCCTAATAAATTCCTTTTTTCCTTGTGTCACTAGAGTTAAGGATTTGCCTTGTATTTATACACTTAAGGACCTGTTCTTTAAACGTTATTTGCTACTATAGTTCAATAATAAAAATTAATGGGGAAAGAAGATAAAAGTTGAAAGTGTTCTTCTGTCAATGATTTTTATAATAATAACATTTATGATTGACTTGAGGGATGATGATCCATTCGTTGCTCAATCACAGATTGAGTTTCGCAGAGGGACGATCATTATATGCGAGATGATCATCTGTTTGTTGCTTGATTGGAAACTGGGACTCGCAATGAGATGATTAGTGAAGGGTGGATGTTTGACAATTTGTTTGTTTCTCAATCAAAATCGGGCTTCAGGGCGAGATGGTTGGCAATAACCTATTTGCGGTCTTGGTAGAAACTAATCATGTGCCAAGATTATATGAATTAACTATCATGGCGACACCTAGTACATGGCAAAGCCGCGCAGCCTTTCATTCAAAACTGAACAATCTTTCTTGCGATCCAGCAACATGCTATAGATGAAGGGTAGAAAGCTAAACTAAGAAATAAAAATAAGGGCTATGAGCAAACTAAAATAAAGTAAAAAAGATAAAGATAAACGTCCATGTTGGACGGATAGATAAAGTTAGATTTGGTTGTAATGGCGTCAGACATCCACGTTGGATGGATAGATAAAGTTGGATTTGGTTGTAATGGCGTCAAGCCCAGAGTTCTTCCTGGAGTACATTTTATATAGGCTTCTAAGATGTGGTGGCCTTGCATATTCTTCAGCATCATGAAAGATTTTAATAATCGGTTGTAAAAATTTCTTTGATTTTTTTACATAAATGTGATCTATTGTGTATAATCACATGTACAAGAGATATACTCTCACATGTATTGGGTAAAGTCCTCACATCTTTGGACTCATATATTGAAAAGTTATTGTGATCCTTACATCACTTGGCTTTGGCATTTATAAAAAGTTGCTTTTAGTAAGGCTCTAACATTTAATTATAGATAGAGATACCATTTGATAGATTTTTAGCATTTAATGCCAATAGAGTCTTACTTTAATAACTCTTACTTTTTTGCAAATAGTATTTTTTTAATAAAACCATAACATTTAATACTCTCTCTCATTTGCACGTCTCTACTTTCTCATCTTGTAGTCATCTATACAACATATGACATGGTTGTCACATGGTGTCTTCTACATCATTTGATATAAGCATGTCAGATCGAATGTAAACAACGATTACATGGAAGGCACGAGTAAGATTTCACCCATCATTTAGCACAAGGTGCCAACATGTAAAGCCATCTCATTGACCTATTTAAGCGTGCCAAGTTAAATTGGGTGTAAACAATAACATAACTAAAAAGTTACATGAGTGTGTTTCGATACTAAGGATTTAATTGCTTAGCTAACGCATTCCATTAGTTCTGGGATTAAGGAGGATTAGGTGGTATGGAATTACATCCGATACATGTAAATTATATTATGTGTTTGGAATCGATAGAAATGATTGAATTAATTTAAATATTTGACTTTCTAATCCTTACACCAAATATAGTAGAATTTTTGGTATAATTTGAAATTCATTATATTTGTAAGCTCCACTTTTATGCATGTTTTTTATTATCAATGTTGTCTATCCATATGCATTATTTACACATGACACTTCAGCTACATATTAATATAAGTGATCGGCATCAATTATGAAATCTAATCTATTAATTACAAATCCAGCATCCACGAAATGTTGGTTTCATATTAAATAGTGTTTTCTTGCAAATAGTATTTAATTCCAAACATGAGTTGGATGATCAAAATACCATAATATTTTTGAACATGTGAATATTGTGTAACAATGATAATAACTCCTAATACAATTCAATACCACCTAATTCCACATTGCAAATGTCCCATAACCTATTGATTAGGTTCTTAACAATTGGTGTCAAAGCCAACCCCACCGCATTTGATCAATCCTAGTGCCTTTTGGGTATTGGTTAGGTTCTTAAAAAGAGTGCCTTAATTTTTTTTTTCATTGGAGTTTAGACGCTTATTTTACTTTTAACCATCCATTTGATGGCCATCAATTTGATGGTTAGGATTTATTGATCAGTGTGATTTTAGAGATATGATCCATCAGCGGCCACGATAACCATTCATTTTGATTGGACGTAACTTGGAATCTCGTTCTAGAAAACTGAGAAAAGTTCAAAGTGCTCTCACCGCACCGTAAGTGATTCTATTCGTTCCAAGACACTGAACGGGCCAGCAATTGATCGGTTTTGACTTTTAATCATTCACTCAGTATCCTATAAAATGGACGGCCCACATTCTTTATGGAAAATAATTTCATTTAAACTAGTCGTTGGGTGGGGCCCACCATTATCGATTTCTTATGCTTCTAAACATTACTTATCTGATGACGTTAAGCATGCAATGGATGTCCATAAAAAAACAAAATAAATTTTGGACCACTAATCCAATCACCAGAGGATCCAGATTCTTTTGCATGGCGTCACATCAAGTATGGGCTGGACCCAATGGACAGTCCAGATGGATTGATTGGACTGTCTATCTGTTTCTATGCAACTAGGGAGCACCATAACTTATCTGTCTAAAAACGTGGACCACTAAACGACATGGCTACATGTAATTTTTATTTTTAGTTTTTTAATTTTAATTATAACCCCACGATTGCAAAGGCAGTGAGTAGTATGGTCCCAATCCCTTGGACACGTTCGTGTGGGTCCCACCAAGAATCCACGCACAGTTGGTACACGTCCAAAGGCTGCAACTGTTGGAGAAAGAAATGTCACATGTATTGATTGAAAATCTGTGTGTATGTACAAGGGCCCCACATGTTCCCCAATGTAATTGTTGGATTGTGGGGCCCATTTTCACATGGGGTTTGAATTCTCAGATGTTTGAACTAGATGCCGTAGAGTCCACGGTACATCGCATGGGGACTTTCAGATTAGTTGGGGATATGTCGTTTGGGTCCCACCCACATCATGTCACCATGTTCTAGCCCATTTACTCAATGTCTCCGTCCTTTGATTAGTGGGAAACGATACTAACCATTGAATCAATACCATGCAAATGGACAGTAAGAAAATACTCCACATTGGATCAGAGTAATTTTTGGCCTTTGGCTAATCCAATGTGGGGCCCATCATTAGAATAATATCTCTTCACAAGGATATGACAGGGAGATAATGCCCATCCGTCCACTCATGTTTTAGTACGGGTATGGTGGATTGAAAAAAAGAAAAGAAAAAAAAAATACAAATGCATTGATTACAATATTGGTTTGACACAAAGAGGACCACATTTCCATTTCATGAAGGATGGCCCACATTGTCAGTGATCGGTGGTTTTAGGTCATGAAAACGTGGACCGCACATCAGTCCTTATACCTTATGGGATATGTCCCAACTTCATTGCCAACCTGAATTGGCAATATATATATATATATATATATATATATATATATATATATATATATATATATATATATATATATATATATATATATATATATATAGCGGTTTTATTTGCTAACATCTCCACCTTTATGGTTTTACTAATGTCTCCTGTCCTTTTCCATTGGCACATTAGATAATCTAATATTGATCTGAACTGTTCATTCATTCATATAACCAAGAGTATGCCATGGTGTAAAACTTGTGTTAATTGGATGATCCTGAGCGTCTGATCAATTGCATGGAAAATAGACTGTCAAGATTGAGTGAAGAAACAAAATAGCTCCAATTATCATCTATAAACATATACTGGATAGATCCTGCTTTGTATTGTTTATGATTTTAAAGCAGTTTGATGATTCTAACAATGTGATTTATGACTTGTAAACAATAGAAGATCCTAAAAACATAGCCACATTTAAAAGATTAGGCTCGTAGGGTCGGTGTGATTTTGCACCACAGCCTACTTTCATTGTTACTACTACTAAATGAACTGTCCTGATTGATGATCATTCAAAAGGACAGTGACATTGCAACATTCCATGAAGGTGGGGAGGCTAGCAAAACCCTTATTTATTTATTATTTCTTTGTTTGGTGCACCAAACATATCGAAATTTTATGATATTTCATGATAAACTAGACAAATTGGTACAACCAAACGCACCCAAAATAAAAGGGAACAATATATGTCATATAGACAAGATAAATGGTATGTGATGACTCTCGTTGGTGGCTGAGTAAAGTCCCAACTAGTCCAAGTCATGGTGACTCGTCCGAGTCACCCCTGAGTCATTGGTGGCCGAGTCAAGTCATACTTTCAATTCTAACTCGATGTGCCGCATTGGACCCATATTTTCAATGCTAAGGCGATAAATGGAGGTGGCAGATTGGACTATTCGCATCTGACTCGAACGAATTGACGGTTCATATGAGTTACACTAACACGACATTAGGTAGAAAGATGCTAATACAGTAATACTAATACGCATATCTCAGCTGCTTCATGATACGTGTTATGAAATGTTCTGTTCGGACTAAAGGACTGTAATCGTCCAACAGCACCCGTTCAACGTGGCAGGCAAACCACCTTAACTTTATGGGGCCCACCCTACCCTGTTGTGCGTGTGACATCAGATCAGACTGGTTTTTGGAGTGTCTGTTCATCCTGGAGAGTCACACCTGATGAAGGGCTTGGATGGAATATAAACATCATGGTGGGCCCCAAAAATAAAACTAGTTTGACATCCCTTCCTAATTGTTCCATGTGGTGTATGTCACGTAGCTTGTAGATCGGGCTGGTGTTTGGTTCAATACCTTAATATTAATGGATGCATCCGATGAACGGATTAGATGTCAGACACATAACATAGTGGGCCCACAGGATGAGTCAATTGCTAATAGACGGTTAAGAGAAAGAGAGAATACAGCAACGGTTCACGTTCAACCAAGGCAAAATGTTATACAGCTTGGATCTTCCAATCAGAGGACTTTTGGTGCATGGGCAATCCATAATGAGGCCAGTCATATCAACGGTACGAATCATTGAAGCTGTTCTCCACCTGTACAAACTGAAAACCCGAACATCACAACTTTTCGCCCGTGCATTGCATGTATCTCCGAAATAGCAGTTCCTTCCTTACGGTACACGTCGGGAACAGTTGCGGTGATTGATAAGGTCAACTTGGCCCACCTTCTCAACATGCCTTATCCAAAAGGCAATGGATTTGCACTGTGGTAGATACCCTGTTAGTGCCTCCAAGAGGAACGATCCACATTCAACCTGCAGAACTCATAATAGCTGGATGCATGCTATTTGCCTGTAGCCTATTCACAGAGTGGCCCATCAGATCAAGAATCCTGATCGCCAAGAAATGTTTGCCAATTGTACGGTGAGGAAAGAAATGTAGCATTCTCTAGTGTCTCCACATCAGATGATGATCTATCCATCTGATGGAAGTGGACAATTATAACCAACGGCCCATATTTAACAAGGGCCACACTCGAGCAATTAGGAACATCCAGCAGGAGAGATTTTGAGGCAGCTAGTTTTTACATGGAGCCCACCATATGAGCCATTTGGACAGTCAAAAGGTGTGGCCCACAAGGCTATAGCGAATGCTTGACGGTAAAATGCCTGTATCCTCACTACAAGATGTTCATCCTCCAGTTTTTGTGGTGTGTTGTTGCTTTTTAGCATCTACTGCGTTGCGTTAGCACGTTGATATTCGGGTCCAGATTGGACAATGTTTGGTACCCGATCCTATGGTAACAAGTACCTGAAAGGGACCCCAAGTCAATATTTACAGTCGTTAATCTAGCATCAAGATTCTCATCTAGTGGGCCTATCACACACTTGGTATCGGAGAAATTATATTGGAAAACCGAAAATGAAAATAAAATTAACACCAGGTTAAATCATGTAGGTAACATGTTGTTTTTAAAATTTAATTCACCCCATTCTCAATTGAAATTGAGACTGTTGATGGAATATTGCAGGTTAGTTACTTACGTGATGAGACAAGCCTCTTTGTTAAGACTCCTCCTTGTAACAATCATGAAGGAATCTACTCATAACTTACTTAGTGCAGTTCAAAAATCTGATAAATTTATTGGGTGGTCAAAGTAAGTGACTAAGTTGCTTAGAAATTTTTTAAAACGAGAACATGTTTAGAACGATTAAATCGGATTCTGATTGAATTTGTTGGATTTCTATAATTCTGGACCTGAATGGTCCAATTTATATAGCATTTGGGGTGTGGACTATCGTCAAGTGGTCATCAATGGTTCAGACGTTTCTGATCATTTACACTAATTTCCGAACGTTTCAAATTATTAGATCAAATATCTGACCGCCGGATCTTCAAGGTCCATCCATTTTTGGACCATTTTAGATATAAATGCTAATAGTTGTTCTCAAAATGGCCAACAGTTTTGGATTTATTGATATGACCGTTTCCGGTAGCATATAAAACCCAGACCACTTTACACTTCTCTTCTCCCATAATGATCGCATCGTCTCGCAACGGTTCATGTAAGAAGTGTAAAGTACGTCATTTAGCGCCACTACAGCCATACTACACATGCCCATGCTCGTGCTTGAGCCCAAGCCCGAGCACGCACATGCTCGTGTGTGTAAATGTATGAACTGAGCATCTCTTCCTCACTCAAAATGGTCGGCAGTTTTGGATCCATCGATTTGACCGTTTCCAACAGCATGTAGAACCCAAACCACTTTGCACTTCTCTTCTCGCACCGTGAACACACTGTCTGGTAACGGTTCACGTAAGAAGTACAAAGTGCGTCATCTAGCACCACTACAACTATACTACTCACGCCCGTGCTCTTGCTCGAGCGCAAGAACACGCATGCGCATGCATGTGTGTGTTCTACTGCTACACATTGGAACCCGCAAACCAAGCATCTCTTCCTTAATTTCTCCAAGTAAGAATACTCCTCACTCAAACACTTTTCAACAAAAAACTTTTCTCACTTTATTGAATGTGGGATTAAAGAAAACTTACTTTTTCTTTGATTTTTTTCAACAACAGTTTTGAAGGGAAAATAATTTTTTTAAACTTTATTTCTTTTTAAACCAAAATTTCAATAATCCCCCACTTGGTTTTTTAAAATAAAAAGTAGAAAACTTTGCCATAGATAAAAGATAGCCCTTATGTATCGATAAAGATATCTTTACGATTTAAATCCTTCTTTAGTGTAAGTATTTTAAAGTTTTATTGAAATCCCAGATAGTCGCGGCTTTAAACTAGTTCTTTTTAGATGACGCAACTAAATATGACATCTGTGTTATGTGAGTTTCCTTATATTACTCGCTTAGCATTTTTAGTGGCCATGTCCTTATTCTATTTCCTAAATGATACCGAGAAAACTTTAACTCTTATGAGAAGAAGCACTACTTTTACGTTCATATAAGTTAAATCATTTCAATGTTTCCATTACTACTTAAAACACTTGTCTTATAATCTAAATTTCATTAAGAGTTTCAAGACTTAGCACTTTAGTTGTAATGGATAGTACTCTTCATCCTAGATGTTTTTATTTATAATTTTAGTACTAAAGCTTTCCACATATCAATGATTCTTTTTACTCATTGAACCCGAATTTTAGAGACTTTCTAATTTGGGGTTGAGTTTCTATCATTAATGGAAATTTGGTTGAAGAGTTTCAACCTCATCCCTCTAAATGTCATCCTTACTACCTCTCTTGTTAGATGTTTAGTAAAAGGATATCAACCAAGTTATTACTTGATTCCACAAATAAGATCACAATAATTTCATCTTGAATCAATTATCTTATATAATCATGTTTCAAACTTATGTGTTTGGACTTCTCATTATATGTACTGTTGTAGGCTCAAGTTAGAGTGGCTTCACTGTCACAATAAAGTGAAACAACAGGTATAAACTTCGCATAAAATGATATTTCTAATAGAAGATCACTTAATCACTCAGTCTATTTATCAATTGCAACTGATGTTATGAACTTAAACTTCATTGTTGAGTGTGTTATGTAGGTTTGTTTCTTATATCTCTAAGAGATAATTGCAACTCGTAAGGTGAATATCCACTTTGTTGTGGATTTGTTATCCCCCGCACTCAATATCCAACTTGCATGAATGTTTCCTTTTAATATGGTCAGAAATTCTAAGTAAAATAACCATAGTTCTATGATTTTTTATAGATAACTTAGAACTCTACTTATGGCTTTCTAATGTTCTACACTAGTATTATTAATAAATGTACTTAGTTTACTTACAACGTATCCAAAATCTAGTCTTATGTTCACATTAAATTACAAGTCCAAAAGTCTATTGGCTTGATTATTTTGTGCATATCTTATAAAAAAACACTTTGCAGCTCTTGGTCCCAATTTGGTTCTTCTAGGCTCAAGAGTTCTACAATATGCAAGACACCCCCACACTTTAAGATATTATATGTTTGGTTTTCTACCTTTCCATATTTCATATAGAGAGGTATTGGTTTTCTTAAGATGGGATTGTATTTAGTACGTGACACATTGTTAATAGTGTTTCTCCCCATAGGCCTAATAATGACCTTGCTTGTATTAGCATTGAGTTGACCATTTCAACTAAAGTCTTATTTTTTCTCTCAATTACATCATTTTGTTGTAGTGTATAGGGTGTTGTGCACTAGTGTATTATGTTGTGCTCTTCACAATACATATAAAATTTATTAGAAATGTATTCTCCTACTCTATTACTATAGAGGATTTTAATCTTTTTAACTATTTCATTTTTTACTTTGGATTTATAAATCTTGAATACATTAAATGCTTACACATACACATCTTGAACAATTATCTATGAACATTATGAAGTACCCATTGCCTCCTTAGATAAGAATGTCATTTAGCTCACATATGTCAATATGCTGTAGGTCTAACATTTGAGACGATCTTAACACTAAGGAATATTTTTTTAGTCATTTTAAACTGTATATATACTTTATATTTATTATTCTTACTATCATTGTATGAGATTAAGTCATTCTTAGCCATGAGTCCTATGGTATTACAACCTATATATACTAAACTACAATGCCATAAGATTACAAATTCAACCATATAAGCAGAAGAATTATTTTCATTCAGTAAAAACTTAATCATCTCATTTCAAGCATATCAATTTTTCATAAATTTTTCATTCTTAGATAAGATCAACTTGCTAGATTCATACACAACCATTATCTCATGTTTTCTCAAAAGAACCCCTCAGACTAAGTTCTTCTTTATGTCTAGGACATGCAACACGTTGGTCAGGATTACCTTTTTTCCTGAAATAAATATTAGTTCCACAATTCCTTTGTCGATGACCTTCAATGGACGTTCATTTTTCATTTGAACCTCTCGATCATTGGTCACATCTTCATAGATTTTAAAGAATGATCTATCGTTGCATAAATGAATTGTGGCACCTGTATCATACCCCACCAACCAGAGATTTTCTCTTAAGCTATGTTCACTTCCGTAACCATTGCTACGATATTATTATCTATTGCATTAGACTCTTATACTCTTTCTTATACTTTTTAAGGTCTCTATAGACTCGAGCAAAATGCCTGATCATGCAACAGACATAGCAAGGATCCTTGGGTTTACCTTTTTTTTTTTGAATTTTCTTGAATTTTCCTTTATATTTGTTGCATTTTAGGGATTCGTTTTTCTTAGAGTTATTATTCTGGGATGATTTTTCTACTACATTCATCTTGGATAAGGATACACCATTGGCGGCATCCCTCTTATCTTAGTTACAAGATTCTTCCTCAATACAAAGATATTTTTAAATTTGTTTTAGGGTAAACTCTCCTAATTTATGCAATAGCTTCTTCCTGTAGTCTTTCTAACTCAAAAGCAGTTTGGTTATAATAACTCTGACCTAAAAAGATTCAGGCAAATCAATTTTTAATGCCTTTATTTTGTTTACGATCAACTGTAATTGATAAATTTGGACCAGTAGAGGCTTATTATCTACCATCGTGAAATCAAAGTACCTGGTGATTAGAAATTTCTACGTTCCTTCTTCTTCAGCCTTGAACTTGTATTCCAGTGCATTCCAAATTTCTTTTGCTTAAGTTATTCCTAAGTACAAGTCGTATAGGCGATTAGAAAGAGCGTTAAAAATATGACTGAGGTATAGCAATTCGTCTTTTTATCGTTTAATTGTGGTAGCGATCTATTGTGGAGTGTCGTTGCCGGTTACTTCTAGTATAGATTGAATATTGAAGTCCAAAATGTATAATATCTTCAAGGCAATGAGAAGAAACTTTAACTTGTCTAGCCATCTGGTACAGTTTGTACGGTCGAATCAGTTCAATCTAATCATATCATGGTTCATCAGTTTGACTGATCCAACACTTTCGGTAGCCATAATCAAGCTTTAAGAATGTTGTAGGAATTATATTAGAAAATGAAAAATAAAAATGAAATTAACACCAGACTGAATCACTTATGTAATATGTTGTTTTTAAAGCTTGATTCAACCCCTTCTCGATTGAAATTGAGACTGTTGATGGGTTACATGCAAATTGCTTATAAGATATGACAAAACTTTTTGTTAAGATCCTATGTACAACAATCATAAAATAATATACGTGGGGACTCGGCTAACACGGTTCAACATTTTGGCAGATTTATTGAGTGGTCAAACTCAGTGACTCAAACAATGTTCGAGTTAGCAATTTCTTTAAAAGAGAAAATATGTAGAGATATCAGATTGAATTCTAATTGAATCTGTTAGACTTGGATGATTCTGGACGTGGAGAGTCCAATTTATATAGCATTTGGGGTATGGACCATTGTCAGGTGGTCATCGATGGTTCACATTGTTTATAAAACATTTCTGACCGTTGACATTAATTTCCAAACATTCTAGATAGTTGGATCAAATATCTAACCATTGGATAACCCGGACCACTCTGTACTTCTCTTCTCGCATCATCTTATGAAAGAGCGACCACTTTGCGACACGATGGGCATGTGCAAAATACAAAGTGTGCCATCTAACGCTCTTATAGCCACACTACACATGCCCACACCCGTGCCCTGTCAAAGATACTTGAATGGTGGGGGAATTTGGATGTTTGATAAAATCATTTGGCTTATTCTCATTTTCACTTATATACTTGTGGAGCTTGATGAATGATACGCAGGCACTTTAGAAATCACATAGGTGGCATAAGATTGATTCAAATTAAACCGTCCATATCATTGATGCCAGTTTATATGTATCATGAGCCAAATATTAAGCTTATGTTATCATCTTCTTATCAGATTGGCAGACATTTATCGGACAATTAAAATGAAAAATATCCAATGGCCTCATTTCAAGAAAAATAAGTGTCCACGAATCAAAGGTCAGGATTGTTCAATGAACCCGATGTTTTGATTATAACTATCAGAAATGTCCATAATTTAATCGGTTTAATGTGAGTTAATACGTGTAATTATTAGCATTTCTAAGTGCCCCTGTATCAAGCCCAATTGGCAGCCAGGGTATAAAATAACTCCATGTATAAAGAGAAGGTGGTGGATTCTTTCATAATAACGACCACAAAAGTCATAAAGTAGAAACATGGACCCTTTTTTGTGTAGTGGATGCCCCTTTAGAGTCCAAAGATTCGTAGAAGATTTAAGTAGTATGAAATTATAAGAAATTGCATTTTAATTTCTGTTTTTAAATATTAAGAAAGAAAAGAGAAGAGAATGATGATGAAAGGAAGATTATCTGAACAGTCCAAGCAATTGCATTTTAATATCTGTTTTTAAATTTTAAGAAAAGAAAGAACAGAGAAAAAAGATGAAAAAAGATGATATGAACAGTTCAAGCAATGTGGATAGTGATTAGTGGGGCCTTGGCTATGATGGACTGTGGATCTCAAGAAGAAATCATATCTTCAATCAATTGCTACGTATAAAAGTAATATATATATATATATATATATATATATATATATGATGGTGAAGCTTTTGGGTGGATATCACTGTAACTGCCAACCCATCCAATGCATGTATATTTCGTTGGACAAGACTACCGAGTGGGTTTGCCACCATCTTTTGAGTGGTGGTCACTCGCATATTATTCGTGACGAATACGTGTGAGGAGGTGTGGCTGGTTGTGTTGGGGTTGAGGTTGGGGTTGTCGAGTGTGGCAGTGGATTTGGGCAGAGATGGCAGACAACATGCACGGACAATCTTTGAAGTGGCGGTGGTGACGATAATTACGGCGATGACAAAGAATTCAATGATCAATGGCCTAAATGAACTACTTTGATATTATTATAATTCAAGATAATTTGAAATTTTCTTCTAATTTCTTGTCTATTAATTTACTTTAAATAAGATTTAAATAAGAATAATGCGTATATAAGAAAAGCAATAAACTTACATGAAAGATGATAAAATTGAAATACATGGAATGTAATAAAAATCACACCTATCATTAATCACATGTGCATGAAAAGAAATCTTCAACTGATATCACCGTAAGGATGTAAAACGCCATCCATCTCTCCTGTCAACAAGTGCATCCTATAAGATATGCAGGGTGTCAATCGGCTTAGAACTACCTGGCCAGCTCGAGTGACATGGCCTGAAAGGCCAGGGCACGACCCACTTAACTTTGGCCAAGGTCTAGGCTTGAGCTTGTGCTTGAAATCTAATCCTGGTTCTGTATATTCTATAATACATTACTACTACAAAAATACGTTATAAACTCTCTCTCTCTCTCTCTCTCTCTCTCTCTCTCTCTCTCTCTCTCTCTCTCTCTCTCTCTCTCTCTCTCTCTCTCTCTCTCTCTCTCTCTCTCTCTCTCTCTCTCTCTCTCTCTCTCTCGAGCGTGCATGTGCGTGTGAGGAGTGAATGCCTGTAAATAAATAAATAAAATATGCATAGAAAAACTTTTATACTTTAAAAGAGCACGATGATTTATAAACGCTCGCTTACTAATTGTTTGTCAGAATTAATTTGCCCATAGCACAAATGTAACTTATATCTGACCAATAAAGCTGCCCTATCCTAACCCTTGCCCAACCCTAGTCCAGCCTAGCCCTCTGGTATAAGGACCGAGGCTTGGGCCAACCTCAGTCCTGCTCATTGCAGGACGCAGCTTGGCTAGTGACCCCAACACCTGCTAGCTAACTGGTGTCAAAGCTATGTGGGCCCTACCATGATATGTGTGTTTTATCTGCACCGTCCATCTATTTTACCAGCTCAGCCGAAACATGAGGCATACCCAAATCTCAAGTGGACCATGACAATGGAAATATTGCGTATTGAATGCCTACAGTTAAAAACTTCCTAGAGCTCATTGTAAAGTTCATTTGCCATCCAACCTGTTGATAAGGTCACACAGGCTTCGATGAAGGGAAAACCCAAATATCAGCTTGGTACAAAACTTCCGTGGACCTTAAAAAAGTTTTTGATGATAAGCATTCAATCCTAACTGTTTCCTGTGGTGTGGTCCATCTAAAATTTAGATCTGCCTCATTTGCCTAATGCCTTAAAATGAGCTAAGAAAATGGATGGACGGTGCGGATAAAATACACAAAGCTTTGACATCAGCTAGCTGGCTGGTGTTGGGGCCCTAGCCAAACCGCATCCGACCCCGTAAGGATGGAACCCGATCAATCTGAGTACGGGTATTCTAGAACCCGACCAGCTGACAGTTGCGGTGGAAAGTACACACAGCTTCCTGTTAGATCATTTCTCTTTAAGCAAACAACGTGAAATGATCATATGCGTTGGAATGTATGATAATTACCACACTTTCAAGCAGTGGGACGGACCCATGTGTATAGTTGAAATCGAAACCATGCATCTGGTGTGACTTCTTTTGGGCACTGTTGATTCCCAAAATCATCCCTATCAAGAACTCTAGTGGGACCCACCACAGGGGGTCAATGTACAATCACACCTAAACCTATACATCTACTTTTTATGGCCCAGATCAAATTTGGAATGGCCAGTGTTTCATTGTGTCTGTTCATCCTGGTAAGGCCCACCTGATGACTATGTTGAAGACATACACAAGATGGTGGACCCCACATTCTATTCTACGGTGGGTGTCCCCCATTGTTCGCTTTGGTGAGGCCAACTTGTCTTACAGATCAACCTGGATTTTGGGATATAGACCTGACGTTGGAGGGAGCGTCTAATGGATGAGTTGGATGGTACTCATACAACATGCTTGGCCCAACAAAGCTCCAACATTCTAATGTATGTGATTATTCCCGAGATAAGGGACAATGGTCATGCAAATTTACACCATTGGATCTTAAGCCAATCGTATCTTGTAGACACCTCATCTAAAATGAGATTAAATTACTCTTCTGAGTTTTGCAAAGTTTTGATAAAATCACCCTTGATAATTGGAGAACCGTTGAAAATCCAATTGATCATCAAAGGGACAGGACTATCGGTAGGGGTGTACATTAATTCGAACCGAGTCGAGCTAGCCTCAACTCGACTTAGCTCGGCTAGTAGCTGATCGCAGCTCGAACTCGGCTCAGCTTGGTCCTCGAGCCTAATTGGTCAGCTTGGCTGTATTTGGTCAACAACTCGGGCCAGTTCGAGCCGAGTTGAAGCCAAAATCGAGCCTCTACAACATTTTTACAAACACATGTAGTGCACTTTCAATTTCTCACTGTATGTAAAATAACAGTAGCTATTTACAAGTATTTCATCAAAGACCTTATAGGCAACCTCAAAATTAAGGAAAAATGGTGTAAGACCCGAGGCCCCGGAATCTGGTTCGTACACTAGATAGTTGTTGGTTATAGGTTCATTGGCCCCAAGAATGTTTTGACTTGATCATACTATTGTTCTATTATCAAGCCGCAAGCCGTATTTCAACCCAATGTCCGAATTTTAAGATACAAACTTAAAATTAAACAATCTGAGAAATGACACTTATGTCCTTATTTTATCTGGCGGAGCCTCACCATCAAGTTTTCAAAATCCGTTAGGTCTGAAAGCCTAACTGTTGTGACCATAGTCGAGTTATAGAGTTACTGGTGAAAACGATATGTCAATAGAACACCCGGATTGTAAGTTATGAATAAATATGCACATGTATATTTAGATAAAATAACTCAAATGACCTCGATGTTTTTAAAATCCTTAAAATACATTAGTTCAAATTACTTAAATAACATTATTATATTGTTACCATAAGCTTTCACTTCTCAAAAACATCACAAAACACTTCCCAAACCTTCTTTTTAGACAAAAACTAAGTTTAAAATAAGTTTCAATTCCATAAACATAAATAAACATCTTTCAACATCCCATTTTCAGCACTCTCTTTCTTATTGAGTGTGAAGTTGAAAAGAAGAAGAAGAAGAAAAGGAAATAGAAGCTGAGGTTGAGAGTCAATCCTCTGATACTTATAGGTAAGTGCATCGATTAGGAGCACGCATATATGTGCGTTGGGGTTTCCTTGAAAACCCTATTGCTGAATTCTCTAATTTAGGGTTAAGTTCTTGTTAGATTTTCTGCTTTAGGGTTAAGTTATTATTGGATTTTCATTTAGGGTTAGGTGATTGCTGAATTTTTTTCTTTAGGGTTAGGTTATTGCTGGATTTTCATTTAGGGTTAGGTGATTGCTGAATTTTCTGTTTTAGGGTTAGGTTATTGTTGGATTTTCATTTAGGGTTAGGTGATTGCTGAATTTTCTGTTTTACGGTTAGGTTATTGCTGGATTTTCATTTAGGGTTAGGTGATTGCTAATTTTATAATTTAGGGTTAGGTTATTACTGAATTTTATGCTTCAGGGTTAAGTTATTGCTGAATTTTCATTTAGAGTTAGGTGATTGCTAAATTTTTTGATTTCGGGTTAGGTGATTGCTGAATTTTTTAATTAGAGTTAGGTTATTGCTAGATTTTCTAAAGGTTCTTGTTAGATTTTTCTAATTTAGTTAGTGAGATTATTAATGAAAGATTGGATGATAGATATGATTTAGTTTTGTTTAAATTCATACGTATTGCTATCGGTTTCTCTCTGTCCCTTACAAAGTCCACCCGCTACCTATTTGACAAAACATTTAAAAGAATTATCCTTCCTCCTTTTGATGTAGTTAATTCTTGAGAAAAAACATGCTTGTGGCATGAAGTCTTATAGTGGAATGATTCCCGGATTGAATTTAGATTGGCTAAGTCATGTGCATATCATATACATGGTTCATAGTTGATGTATCATTGTATGATTGAGAGTAAATGATTCATATCATGGTATGGTGATCATAGTGGGTTGTGTTGCGACAGACGATGCGTCTATGATTAATATGTGAACCGTCTATTTACAGGATGCATTACATGAGACCCCTATGAGAAACTTAATATTTATGAGGAGACCACATGGGGCAGGATATCCTTTGCTTGTCTTGAAAAACATGATATATTGTGCTTGTGTGTGGACTCATGCATACGGTGATTGTAAATGCGATGAAACATACATTGTTATGACTTGAGTTGGACACCACACCAAAAATGTATAATTCAACAGGACATGATTGGAGGATCCGTGAGTCAAAGTCTCTAAACCCCGATCGGTACCATTGAGAGCAACCAATGGCTAGACCAGGTGGAAGAACAGAGCGCTGGAATGCTGAAATACCAAAGTAGGTAGGAACTCCCACCGACGCGTGTCAATTGGTTGAGAGGTTTGACTTGACCTACTTATGGTCAAGCAAAGATAGGTTGTGTGTGACAAGCTCGTAAATTGTCCGCTATCGTTTTGTCAGGCAACTTATGACTTCTTGCTGTTAGGCAGATAGTGAGGTTCAACACAAGTAAGTTAGACTAGTTCGGCCCGTGAACCATGTATTCTGACCTCTATAGTTGACCACGATGGAAAAGTCTATACAAGTGGATAGTAATCATATGCGAGTCTCACCTCTATTTCAGACCTTGGTGATCCAATTGGAAAATGTAGAAAGTTGTAGAAACATTAAAAGAGTATGTGTGTTACAAGTGGGTAGAAGTCCCACCTCTATATATAAACATGATTTGGAACATAAAAAGTGACATAATGCATTGTATCTTTATTTTATTGTTATCGGTCCAACAGGCTTGTGCATTATATGAGCATGACCTGAAACATGCACACACGCACTCACTGGGCTTAGTAGCTTAAGCTTTCCTATATATATATATATATATATATATATAGGTGAGAGTAGGGAACTACAGGAGTAGAGGCTACAGACTCCAGTTATCCTTTTTGTTTTGTACATATTAATGTGAGTGTGTGTGTGTGTGTGTGTGTGTGTGTGTGTGTGTGTGTGTGTGTGTGTGTGTGTGTGTGTGTGTATTTGTAATACCCTAAATATGTACATCAGGTATAGTGAATATGATATGATTTATATTTTGGTTTTGCCTTGATGTACTCAGTTGTACACAGTAATATATGTTGAATATGATGAAATTTTGAGAAATGATACGTGTTTTTCGTCTTTACTTTCAAAAATCCTCCTTGTGGAGTCCCGATTATGGGACTTAGTATGTGATAGTTGGAAGTCCCAAAATCGGAGTTTTACGGAGGCTGTCAACCAAAATTTAGTGTATAGTAATCATGGATTACCCACACTAGATTTAGGGTCATAACAAATGGTATTTGTTTCATATACATACCTTCCTTGCCACTAGTTAATACTTCGTTGAGTCATTTTATCAAACACTTGGTGAGCAACATCAATATCAAAGTAACCGAGCCACCGAACTAGTTCGGTCTGAGTTCGATTCGAGTTGGGGTTGGATCCAAGTAGAGGGTTCGAAATTTTTTATAGCTCAAAAAATCAGCTCGAACTCAGCTTCAAAACGAGTCAAATCAAGCTTTTTCAAGCCAAGTCGAGCAAGCTAACTGAGCTAACTCGGTTCATGTACACCCCTAACCATCGGAATGCTGCCCGTCGTAGGAACAATTGACAAATTTGATTAACAGATCGGGAACCTAACAAATTAGATCTCGGCCAATTATCCATATGCTTTGGGATCCCTGATTAGCACCCTATAATCATCTTTATCAGACCTGTAATACATTGCAAATCCAAATGGGTTGCACTGGCCCTTCCCAAATGCAACCAACGAACTAAATGGCTAGCTGATGGTGACATCATCATCTCTGCTCCCAATTTTTACCCCTACGGGTGTCAAGAGACCCATTTTATAGTGCAATATAGACCGACGAACACCTAACACCACCTTTTAGCCGACCAAAAATTTAAATACCTTATAACAAATCTTGCATGGCGAATTTTTGTCAAGTGTCCACCATCGGCCAACCACTAGCCGATAGTTTTCCCTTATAAATTCGACCCCTAGACTCACTAACACAGGAAGAGTCAAGAACAGGACGATAGACGCATTGGGAGTGTCCTATGCTCCAAAGACTTCAAAGGTCCTCAATTAACATCGAGCCCACGCCCGATTTAGGAGGCTAAATCTAAGGAAAATAATCCACTTAAGAAGTCCGCAAAGTCAAACGGTAAGGTTGAAATCGCAAACATCTGACCATCTCATTTGCAGAAAAGGGTGTCGGGTCTCCCATTTTCTTTTTCGCATCTCCAAACCAGTTTACATTCCATTCTACACATCAAAAGCATACATTCACTTTCTTTCATATTTTATTCTGCAATATGCACTTTTATCCATCTTTTTTTCTTTCTTTATTTCGCCTATGGTCTTAAACATTGCGTAGTAAGACTGCGTTGTTTATTTTCTCTTTTTATATGTTCGAAGTCTTAAACTCCACAAAGCATGGGTAGATAAAATAACGTTGAAAATTCACTAAATCCCCTAAAAAATCGTTAACTCCTGTAAAGTAAAGATCGCATATTGTGCGGGCAGAAAAAGATGCACTACTCCTTCCTTCTTCATAACCGAGGCATTACTCAGAATCTACGGTTTCAAACCAACCACAGGAGTCAATTGAGTTGAAGAAACTTACGATTCCCTGACGTTTAAGTAATTTTAAAACTGGCTATAAAGTCAAAAGCTTCATTTGACTAGTAGCAACTCTAAATTAAATACACTTTTATCTTTGAGTCAACCCCACATTCAAATCAAATCAAACCAGAGCAACCAAAGAAATAGCCAATAAAGTGAGAGCATCTTTCATGCTTAAGCATGGGATGGCGATAGCGTTCACACATCCTAATATAACAATTTTAACTAATTTCCTTGGATCCTCTCTATGTCAGCTTTGGCCCATGAGAATGCCCCTAATCATGCATGAATTAAAATTCTTTAGTTATTCATGAAAATTAGAAAGTGAATGGCATACAATGCCATTCTCATACCCCATCCAAGACTTAGATGGCACCATCAACTAATAATATCATAACAAACAGACAAGATAAGCCATTGAGTACACGCCCTCTCCAAACCCAAGTCCTTTGTTCATTGAGTTGCTCCTGCGCAGTTTAAGAATGAAAACAAATGGGCCCCACCACCACCACATCATGCCACCCAGAGATCCTGGAGCCCACATGTAGCCATCCATGTGGTTCCCCTGGCGATGAGGACAATCGTCCATGTGACCTTCCCTTACATGGACACGGGGAGAAATGAGTGGGTTCGCCAGGTTTCTTGGCCCCACCTCTCATCAATGACCCAACACGTCCATATCTAGCAAGGCATATGGCATGTTGTGAGGTGAGCCATGTTGAGGAGGCCTCCATCATTGCCAGTTATACTTGTTCAATGAAAATAGAAAGAACATGACTTACCATGGGACAAAGTAAAGAGGGGGTCCCCACCCCCTCCAACCCCTTAAAAACTCTTGTTAGTTTGTTTGGAAACATTAAATGTAATTTCTTTAGTCAAGCTCAATGATTCAGGGTGGACCACACTGCAAGTGCTCACAGTGGGCCCCACATCTTAATTATCATCACTAGCCGCTAAAGCTGCCGTCGTTGTCATTCCCATCATCGTAGTCGTCATTATCACCATCATCATTCAAAATTACAGATTTACACATCTATAATTGTCCTATTCATCCATTAGGAATATCTACAACCTGCACCCTCAGTATCACAGACATGCAGTGGACCGCATAAAAGGCGCATGCCGTGGTGGACAATCCAACTTGAGCCGCCTCAAAACCCTAACAAAATAACATAAGTATAAATACATAGATATGATGGATGTTTCCAACAAGTGGGCTGAGTTGGGAATATTGCATCCTTAAAACTGTTGGGTTGTGCTGGATTAGGTTGGGTTGATTGAGCCAGACCAAGTTATAATTAAATAGATCGGATAGGGTCGATCTTGGGCTTTTCACACAGGGTTCGAGTGGGGTTGTTTGTAGGATGCAAGTGCACACTAGGGGTGGGCAGCCCATGTGAGGTAGGTGACTTGTGTGAGGCAGTACCCATGTGATGTAGGGCCCACGAGGGGATTCAGCCGAGGTCCTAACTCATGCGATGTGGGGCATGGGTTACGAGATAAAGGAATTAATTCGCCATACTCTATCAGTTCGAGCTTTTAGTGGTTAATTGTCCTGCATCACAAGTCAGGCATTAATGGGTCTAAGGTTCTTGGTTGGTTCGATAAAAGCTCCGACTGACCCAAACCTAACCCATTGCCACCCCAATAAGCTCAAGTCACCAGTCTTATTGAGGAAACCCTTGACACTTTGGTAGAGATGGTTCATATGGATGCACTCAAACACTATCCATATGGCATGCATATGACACTAACTATACCGTCGAAAATACAGGCCCAGTTTTGATAAATCATCATAAATAATAATAATAAGTTACACTGGCTTAAGGTTGAGGATCATTCAATCTATCTAATTTTGAGATCATGACTTATGACCTGTAATTCACTGGGTCCCACGATTTGGATTATTTAGTTTGAGTTACGTGTATACCATGTGAACGCATAGGAGCCATCACCTACAAGACTATCAAATAATTCTGCAGTCTCATCATGTCCCTGCATCCGCGACAACCTCCACAACCACATGAAATAGAAATCCTGAATATGGGATTCCAGGTTTGTCATAGATGGTAAAAATAGTCTGCAAAGTGGCAAAAAAAGGTATGGAAAATTCGGTCTCTATATCAGCAAGCATACGGTTTTAAAAAAGGGAATTCGGAGTGAGATGCTTGGCTTTAATACAGTTTGGACTCCGAAAAGCAGAATGAAAAAACAGCTGTATTTGTGTTTTTATATTATACATAAATAAGGTTAAGATAGAAATTTTAAGTAAGATAATTAGAATTTTTGTTTGTATGAAAAATAATGTATTTGATAGCGCTTTATTGTAATCAACCTAGGTAATGGTCTATTACATTGTACCTATAGGAGTTTTATACTCTCATTGCCAGTCCTAGCCAGGATAAAAGACGGGGTTGTCTCAGGTTGGCAACTAACATCAAAGTGACGCCAAAACTTTCAACATAAATCTAAGTAATATGACATTCCAAACTTATGCTAGGGTGTTCTTGTAAGTGAAATGGGTAAGGGTTGGCTAGGGCATCCCCTGGAAGCGATGCACCACAACAGCCCAGATGCTATGAGAAGCAAGGTCCTCGTGCCATTCTGGACGCGGGCAGGTTAAAAAAACTAATCCAGAAGAATAGGATTCATCTTGCCAAATAGAATATAAAAACATTGTCTGGAAAGAGTAAAGAGTTCGTAGGGAGAATGAAATGAGGGAGACTTGACATATCTTGTGCTCATGAAATTAAGTGGAATGGGACTAAAACTAGAGCAATTGATGAATATAAGCTTGATATATAGGAAAGGACTTTAATAGAAATGGGATAGAGATATTAGTAGACAAAGATTTAAAGGATAAAGTTGTAGATGTTAAGAGAGTAAGTGATAAGATTTTGTTAATAAAACTTGCATTAGGAGAGGAGATAATCAATATTATTAGTGCATATGCACCACAGACAAGATATTTATGGAGCAATAACAAATGTGAGAACCACGAATGGAGAGAAGTGAGTTCTCAATTATTGTAGGCTTGCACCTGGGGTCAGTATTGAGCCTATACCTTTCCATTGGTTATGGCCAAGTCAACAAGGCATTTACAAGAAGAGATCTTGTAGTGCATGTTGCTTGCAGATGACATGGTTTTGATTAACAAGACGAGGGAGTAAACACAAAGCTATATTTATGGAGAGGTGCTTTCTAATCTAAAGATTTAATTAGTCAGACTAAAACAAAGTATATGATATGTAATTTTTTAAATAATAGTAGTGGGATTAAAGAATTATTAAATATTAATGATCAAGAAGTTTCCCAAAATGACCATTTTCTATATCTTGGGTCGATAATTTATGAGTTGAGAGATTGAGAAGGATGTTGCCTATAGAATTCAAGCGGGATTGAAAAAATGGAGATGTGCCTTTGGAGTTTATACAATTGTCCTGTACTACTCAAACTGAAAAGGAAATTTTATAAGGATGGCTATAAGAAACAGCCATCCTTTATGAGAATGAATGTTTGAAAATTAAGGAACAACATATCCATATGATGCGTGTAGCTGAAATGAGGATGTTGAAATAGATATATGGCAAGACAAAGGAAAGAATTAGAAACGAATCCATTCGAAGGAATTTAAGAGTAACACCAATAAGTCACGAGATAAGGGAAAATAAACTTGATGGTTAGGTCATGTACAATGAAGACAAAGGATTGCACCAATTAGGAGTGAGTTTTTACAAGTTCAGGACTCTAATGACCTGTTAGGTACGTGGGTTTAAGTGGGGTTAGGTGGGATGGAATTGCATTGGGTCCAGTGAAAATTCCATACGTGGTCTGGATTAGATGGGATGGAATTGCGTTCGATGCAGTGCAGGATTTCCGGTGGATTTTGAAATCCACTACATTTGTGGGCCCCACATTGATGCATGTGTTTTATCCATGTTGTCCATCCATATGCACGCTTTACACCTGACATTTGGGTTGTATACATGTGCAAGTGACTGACATCAGATGTGAATCTGGTCTATTGATTACAATTCTATGGTCCACCAAACATGAGTCTCCATGAATACAGTGTTGTTCCCATCGGAAAAATCTGATACCAAACGTTGGGATTGGATAGTCAGAATACCATGGTATTTCCAAACGTGCAATCATTGTGCAAAAATGGTGTTAATCCCATCTAATGCAATTCCATCCCATTTAATCCCGCCAACCAAACAGGCCCTAAAAGAATAAGGGGAAGGCCCAAAGAACATGGGTGGATGTAATAAGAAAATACTTGATGACCTCTAGGCTAACTGAAGTTATAGCCCTTGATACAATGGACACGCGGAAAAGGATTCACTTAGAAGACCCCATTAGTTGGGATGAGGCTTAGATGATGATGACGAGCAATAATGTATATAAATAGTCGAATGGGGATTTGACTCTCTCAAATCCTTCATTTTCAAGTAATCCTCATATAAATTAATCATATCCATTAAAATTTTAAAAATAAAAAACACCTACTCAATTTTAAAACTTCACCTTATACTCAATCTAATCAATAGCTGGTGAGCACCAATTTCTATTTTTTTAAAATTGCCCTGAAGTTTTTTTTTTTTTTTTGAATAAAATGTTTATTGCAAAAAAATAAAAATAAAAAATAAAAAATAGTGTTTAATTCAGTAGGGGTAAAAAAGAGCTTCTTGACTATCTTTCGAAATATAAAAAGTTTTAACATTTGATCAATTATACAAGTTTTTTCGAAAAGTATGGGCTTTAAAATGGATATTAAAACTGGGACGATAACTGTGGGTTATAAGCAATCTCCAGCAATGGTAAGCTGGCTTGCCAGGTTTTGGCTCCTGGTCTAACACAGGTTGGACTCAGGGCTGACTTTTACAACCAATTAAGAATTGGGTGAAGCCCTAAACCAGCCCAGAACCGGCTCGTTGCCAGCCCTATCAATGAATCAACAATCGGATTTATTAGTTAAGATTTACACGGAAAGAAAGAACTGTTATGTCCTCACCGAGTTGACTCATAGAGTTTTCAAGTTCCAAGGAGAAGATGAGGAGGAAGAAAAAATAATCAGGTCCTGACTGAGTTGACTCATTGAGTTTTTCAAATTCAAAACTGAACTTTTAAACATGGGCATAGAACTTTCAACTTTCATGATGCACTATTGTTCTTTGGTACCAAACCCTATTCTTCATCCAAGATTTATACCATGCTTACATGAGTCTGTCCATTACATAGCAAATCCTAGTCTTTCCAGGAATTAGGTGTGGTTCTTTATATTTCAGGAATCCATTATTACATCTCCTAATTTGAATACTATTCACTCATTAGTTCAAATGAAATTCTACACACTGCCTCAAAACAAACAGCATTTGATTGATTTCCAAGTAAACAACATACAAAAGGGCCAGCCTTCCCATAATCTGAAAAATCACCAGGCATGACTAGGCTATTTCCACAAATATGCTTTCAAGAAAGAAACTGTTAAAGGCTTTTGACAAATCCTACTCTAAAGCATGTCCATGGGCCCTCTCACCTCGTTCTCGAGCAACGGAAGCTGAAAGGACCCCAAGATCACGATTCAAAAATGTCAGTGCAGACTCGCACTCGGCGATTATTCTTGTGACAGAAGACGATGGTCCCTCCACCTTAGATTCGGACCCAATGGCAACGGCTGCATGAGAATCTCGAAGGTTCCTCAGGTTCCACAGAAACTGTTAGAAAAAAACCACAGTCGGAAATGTTATTACTCAGAATTTCAAACCTGCAGTCCTGGACCCAGCTGAAAGTTTAACACAAGTCCATTATCAGGAGACAATATGTCAGGTACACACATCTGATAGTGAAAGTTACAAGGATATGCTATTCCAGAACGAGCAGTAATTCATAACTTCCAATTGACGCAGATTTTATACAATGCTCAGCTGAATGACAGCATCATCATTTGGCAAGCATCCAGCACAGATGGGGCCCACCTTTCAGCAGTTCAAATCAGCATCTAGTACAACCCCCACTTGATGGGAATTGGACCAATATCTCCTCAAAGTAATGTCCAGTGTCTGATCAGTGGACCTTTTCGCCATAGCATATGGATTGTTTGCTGTGTTTCCTTTTAACCATCCATTTGCAATCAAACAATCAGATCAACAGTCCAATTGCGGAAAGGTGGAATCCACATGTCCAAAGTGATGGCCTGAATGCAAATGTCAGTAATTCAAGCTGCGCATTGTATGTATCATCCTGGCATACTGTTGTGCATATATTTGAAGGATGAATAACTGTGTAAGGTGTGGTTGCAAGTGCAACAACGTATAATTTAATCAAGTATAACACAAAATAACTGTCAGGAAAAACCAATAGATCCAAGGAAATTGCGTACTTTTAGGGAAGATTCAGAGTTCTATTTGGACTTTGATACCTTTAAAAGCATTTTATAAGCCTCCAACAATCGATTAGCAGCAGGGCCAAATCCATGCAACTGAGGCACTTCCATCATATGTGTCCAAGGACGAATTTCCTACAAATGAATAATATTTGTTAAAAACTTCCTTGAGCGCATGAGAAAATAGTGATAAGATCATAAATAAACAGAAAGAAGAAACGAGTAACACAATGTGGAAAGAAGAAAAAAATCAAGATATTTCAACTAATTCAAAACCATTTGTAACAGAATTCTTTTTTGGATTGTCAAATCAGATCAAGCGAACCTCTGATCTGTGTGTCTGAAATTTCACAGAAATAAGCCAACTTATCTGCTGCAAATACATCCAAACTGCTTCCTTCATCAAAAGCAGCATCGATCCAAAATAAAAAAAACTTGAGGAATCTCAGGAATATCTTTAAAAAACTCAGGGACTAACTAGAAGTATGCCTGAATCGAGCTCGGTTCCGCTTCTTCAGTGAACCAATCCACCTTGGAATTGAGGCAGAGCACAAAAGGGGAACCGCATTAAGCAGGCACTGGTTTCCATGCCTTTCCAGCTCCAGATCATTAGTATGTATGGAATGCGAGTGGTTTGGGGCAGAAAGGGAACACCATTAAGCAGGTTCCAATTTCATAGAATGGTTGTGATTCTTGGAGACTAGGCTCTGAAAAGGAGGCCCTCTGGGCCTTGATTATCAAAGGCAAGTATGGCTCTTCCCAAGGTGGATGGTGGCCTAAAGATTCTTCGTACTATAAGGCCTCTCATATCTGGAAAGGTATTCTTACAGCTAAGAATCTAGTGATCGAGAATAGCAGCTATGTTTTGGGCAACAGCTCTTCTATTCGGTTCTGGGAAGACCTATGGGTAGGGGAAGAACCTCTTAAATTTCAATTTCCTCAAATCTTTCTCCTGATAAAGATACACTCATCAACAGATGCTTCTCTCTCACGCCTGCTCAAATTGTTTGGGATATCAGATGTTCCAGAAATCTCAATGACAGCGAATTCAAGGAGTTCACGGCTCTTCAGGACTGCATATCTAAGACAATGCCTCATAGCAGCCAGCCTGACAGCCTCGTTTAGAAGTTAGAGAAATCAAGATCCTTTTCCATCAAATCTCTTTACTCCTATATCTATCCTGTGTCGTCCCCTTCGCATGACGTTACCCCATTCATCTGGAAGTACCCAGTTCCTCCCAAGTTCATTTGTTTCGGCTAGCTAGCGGGTCGCAATAGAATCCTTACTATTGACAACCTGTCTAAGAGAGGCATGCAGATTGTTAACATCTATCTTTGTTGCATGCGCGAGGCAGAGTTTGTGAATCACCTATTGGTCCATTGTTCTTTCATTTCTCAAATCTCGGCAGATTTTTGTCAGAGTTTTTTGGTCAGTTGGTGGGTTCCTGATTTGGCTGCCAATCTCCTGTCTTCTTGGAATGGTCTCAAGCTTGGGAAAGACAAATCTATCATCTGGTGCATGGCTATTCTAGCTATCTGGTGGGTCGCTTGGGAAGAAAGAAATGAAAGATGTTTCAATGATAATTCTTCTTCTGTTAAGGCAGTGGGATCCAGGGCTAAAAAGATGGTGATCGAATGGGCTACAAATGTCAAGGATTTGTATAATTTTAAACATAGTTTTTTAGGCTGCTAGGGGCTTTCTGCTATCTCAGCAGATTTGCTTCTCTCTTTTCTCTCCTGTTTCCTTTTTTCTTTTTTTCCTTTTCTTTGTATCCCTTTTCCTTTTAGCTTAATGAATTTCAGTTTGTTGCCTTAAAATAAATAAATAGAATGGTTGTGATTTGCACAGAGCGCATCCAGTCCACTGCTTTTTGGAGAACTTCCAAGCGTATGGTAATGGTATACATATAAATGATTGTTTAACCCATAATTACAAAAAATATTTGCTGAAGAAAAATTCAGCAGATCTTTAACTGCATATGGCAAATAGAGGGGAAAAAGAAAAGAAAGAAAGAAAAAAAAAAAAAAACTCCTGAAGAAAGGTCAAAGACATTTGCAAGCATGCTCCCTACCTTGTTGTAGATCATATTGAAGGACCTTGCAGTTTCCAGAAAAGATTCCAACTGTGCCCGCAGCTGTTGCTCTGCCTCAGCATACTCCTCATCTGGGTTGTAATGATGCTACACCGAAAATGTGAAAAGAATTAAAGATGGAAGGTCATACAGAAGCTAAACAGCCAAGATGCCCAAATACATAAGGAGATTGTCCCAAACCAGACGAAGAAGAAGAAGGGGAGATGTATATTCAAATGGAAGCACTTCATTCTCTGTTAATATACAATAAGGTATTGTTGAAAATCAGCATGACTTTATAAATCCCATTCCCAATGGCTTTACCTCTTTGACATTAGGGCTGCAACTTGGATTCAGGTCAACACGAACCTGATTGACCTAACCCAATTGCAGTCAAGTTGGGTCAGGTTTTCAAGGTCCTTGGATTAGGTATGGGTTGGAAAACGCCAGCCCAATTTGAATTTGGGTTGGGTTTGGGTTGAACAAATTCAGGTCGGGTTAGGCAAGGTGGGAATAATCACATGTATCTGGGTTGGGCAGGGTCGGTTCGGGTCAGATCGAGCATAGAGGACTTTGGGTTGGGTTCAGGCTGCGCAACTCGGGTTGGAATTCAGGTCCGGTCAGGCTACGAGTTGGGTCCTCTTGAGGTCAGGTTAGGTTTGGGTTTACCCTCAACCCAACCAAACCTGCCCGGGTTGCATCCCCAGATATATGGAAATATGCAACTGCCAAATGTCTCGTTTTCATGCTTGATGTATAAGGCTGTGTAATAAGGTGCGGTCCAATTGTTCCATTCATCAGTCCAAACATTGAAGCCAATCACAGTAAATGACTAGCCAACATGTGCTGGTACAAAAACGTGTGACTGGAACTCTGGCCGGGGAGACAGGGCACTGTAAGAAATGAGAATGTTGAATTTCCATCTTATGCAGTTAGGCCACACAAGATGCAATTGTATACAAAGTCGAATTACCATGGATAACACTTTTTTCCATATTTAATTATTGTTTGATATGTTCATTTCCTAGTTACAACCATTATAAATCAGTCAAGACTCAAGATTCAACCATTGTTATTTTATTGCCATTGGGCACCAAGCACTGGAAGTTGGTGATGAAACAGTGATAAAAATTCTGAGTGGATTTCATACACAACAGTGGGTCCCACTGATGTCATGTGTTATATGGAGCACATGAGAAAGTTTCTTTGCAATTACCCCATTTCATAGCATTAAAAGGCTCTAGAACAAAAGAAAAGGAATTAGGATTGTCCCTATAGGATTTGTCATTCAATATCCAACTCTGAACAAAGAAAATATCAAAATGTCAGCAGGAATTTGGGCATTGCATTATGGAGATGAAAGTGTGTAGGATGGGAATGTGAGCATCGATTCAAGCCACAAAAATTTCACCACTGCAGTTCAACATAAACCATCCAAGAAATAATAGGGCTGAGATTGACTCAGCCCAGGCCAAGCAAAATCAAACTTTCAAATAAGCCCGGCAGTCTGACAGCCCTGCCAAGCAATAAAAGCAGCTCCAAAACGTAATTTAATTAAAACAACAAAGAAAGCCTCTACCAAGCATATGATCAAACAACTAAGCTACTTCAAGAAACAATACCTGACCCATATTGCTAAGAGTAAAAGATAGGAAGGCTATGGGCTTGGAACAGACCTTAGACGACAAGTCCTGAACCATCTGTTGTAAGTTCAACAGCTTCTTTGAATGTTCAGAGAGCTGCAATTCCAGTTCAGAGACATCTGGCCTGCAAATGAGCTTTGATTAAAAGAAAAGGGAGTTACAACCAGTTTCATATTTTGACAAACAGGCAACATGTGGTACTTGTTCGGTTTCCATCAAGCAAAAGAACTTCACATCAATATGACTGAAAATAGTGGACATCAAATCATTATCATCGTCATCATCTAAGCCTTATCCCAACACGAGGGTAGGCTCACAAGAGTTTCGACAGTGGTAGGCTCACAAGAGTTTCAACAGTGGTAGGCTCACAAGAGTTTCAACACGAGGTCATGGATTTGAGTACCCATTGTGGTGAAATCCCACTGTGGTGAGTGCGTGGGTGTGTGTGGGGTGTGAGTGCGTGTGAAAAAAAAAAAAAGCCTTATCCCAACTAATTGGGGCCAGCTACATGAATCCTTTTCTGCCATTCCACTCTATCAAGGGCCATAAGTTCAGTTATATCACAAGTCATCGAGTCTTTTCTAAATAGTGGACATCAAATAGTCCTAAAAATGAAGAAACATACTGATTCAGAATGACAATGTAAACTTTAGTGTATCAAAAGCATATAAAATGTAGTTATAAACCCTCGAGTATGGATATTTCAATCTTTTCAAAGAAAGTTCTCTTAGGTTAGATGGAACCCCATCTCACCCTTATATGAGGGGGGAATTATTTTTTGCCCTTTCTATGGTTGGTACTTACTATCCCTAGTCATAAATGGCTGCCTAAGCTTCAGACCACCCATGGGGTGCCTAGGTGAGTGCCTGTCAAACCTTTGTTAAGAAATGATGAAAAGGGAAGCATATTCAGGTGCAGCTGCGTGGGAGTGGAAAAGCATATGTTTCAGCATGTTAGCAAGCATAAAAGCCCAGGAAACAATAGCCAGAGCAGAAACATGAGCTGAAGCACAAGTTACATACGCTACAAGCTATTTTTCAGGAAAACGGTAAAGTCAACTAACGTCATCAATGATTTATTATATCTTGCTTTTTTCACTAAAAATAAACTAATATTTTCATTGCTTTTAGTGAAATAATATGGGCAACAATATTAAATTAGTTTTGTTACTGGTTTTATTTTTATTTTTTAAGGTTAACTTCATTTTTATTAAGAGAGAGGGAAAAAACAAACAACAATATAACAGCATGGAACCAATAGCTACAGAAAGCTAAAAATCAGAAACTACTACACAATTGGGTCTGCGACTAGGGAATTACATACTTCTATGATCCCACACCTTCAACCCTTGTCTGGATGCACCTGCTTTAGCAAGAGAGTCAGCCACCTCATTTGCTTCTCCCCCAATTTGGATGAATTGGATTGGCTGGCCTCTACATAGATCCCAAACTTCTGCAATCATCTCCTCGATTTCCAGGAAGCATGCCCAGCATTCACCCAGTTCATAACATTTCTGGAATCTCCTAATACTGCAGGCACCACATACACTGGAAAATGACAGCATTCTACATACTGCAGAATATCTCCGCAATTTCTTCTCTATCAGCAGTTTCGTCGCTTGCAGGATGGGTGCTGGCTTATATTTACTCTTTGCCCTATTTTTCATTATTTAAATTAAAAATCTAGAAGTAGTGTATAGCTTAGGTACATGTTGGTGTCTAATGCCCCATGCTTCAAAGGGGTGAATTCTACACTAGATGCTATTCTCCATATAAAGCACAATGTAGCCACAAGCAAATCTTGGGATATTAGGAGATGGTCCTTGATGTAATAGGTGTAATGATTTCTCACCATCTACCCATCCCCTCATTCTTGGTGTAGCCTGTCATTTTTTCTTCTTAATAAAATCTTATTATTCTTCAAAGAAGAAGAAGAAGCAATGGCATGGATTAGTCCCCACTTCCTAGCCCTGAGTCCCCTCCCTCTACACCCAAAAGTTTTGCCAAGGGGTCAACTACAAGGTGTTCCGTATCGATAACGGTGGCTGTAACGATCACCACCATTACCGATGCGGAGTATTGGCATAAAGGCTGTTACGCTCCCATATCAGTTGATTTTTTATTTTTTTTCCTGAAAATTTTGAAAAGAAAAATATCCAAAAAATCCAGAAAAATGTAAATATGCCAAATATGCATTTTTTTTTTTTAACATATTTATGGCAATGTTACGGTGCACTCTTTAGTGAGAATGTTGTATCAGGTTGTCTGATGAATTTATAAACTTGACAACCTGGGATTGACTGCAAACCTTATATATTTTTCTAACTGTACAATATTAATGATAAATTTATTAAAATGAATGTAATACCAAAACATCTCACATTTGCAAGTTTTACTATTATTTACAGTATTGGAGTATTACATACATCACGACTCATGTACATTTCATTTCAACATACAGTCTAGAGACATTTTTGTCCTATTATGCAATTTAAATACCTAACAATTTGATATCATTTCCCTTAATTGATCTTAAGAAAAATTGATATTAAAATTGGGTGAATATTGTTGCCAATTTGGGGCCGATTCGGCGGACCACTCAATGAACCAAATCAGCCTCAAATTCATGCAATTTATTGGCACTTATGCCATTAATGGATCGGTGGACATTTATTGGACAGTGAAAAATGGAAAATACCAAATGGTCCTATTTCAAAAGTACCAAATTGAAATTAAAATAGTTCAAACAATTTGATTTTGGGATTATGACTTAGCAACAATGGTCCTTATAACATGTGGTGGTGGCGTTTTGCCACGGAAGAAGGGAACTTCTAGAGGAAAATTATTGCTTCAAAATATGACACTCAAATGGGGGGTTGGGAGACAAAGGAGTCTTCTCTTTACAAGGCTACTAATACTTGGAGATCGATCATGGCGCTAAAGAATGTCTTTCAAAATGGTGTTTCCTTCTCCATTGGTGATGGAACTGGAGTCAGATTTTAGGAGGATGCATGGTGCGATGACCTATCCCTATCTCAAGTTTATCCAAACCTCGCTCGCCTTGCTCCCTTTTCAGATATCCTAGCTGCGGACTATTTCAAATATCCTAGCTTGGTCATGAGGAATGGGGCTCGTTGGCACATATCCCTTCTGGCTGTTTGGTGGGTTGTTTGGGCATAGAGGAATGGTCGCTACTTTAGAAATTCTTCCTCATCTGTCGAAGCAATTAAAGGCCATATTTCGGCCCTCATATTTTTGGGGCTCCCTTGCGAAGGATTGATTGTCCTTCTTTCCTATTCCCCTTTCTTTTTCTTTTTCTTTGTAATCTTTTCTTGCCAGTCTTTTGGTGAGCCTTTAATAAAATTCTTCAAAAAAAAAAAAAAAACAATGGTCCCATAATTTTGGATTAATATATGCCTCACGTACAATTTCTTTTAGCGCCATGTATGTGGGGCCCAGCTTGATGCATTTTTTGTATATCCATGTCATCCATCCATTTTGACAACTCATTTTAGGGCATGGTCCAAAAATGAGGCAGATCCAAATCTCAGGTGGACCACTAATGGGTGAGGCCCTTAACGGGGGAGGGCGGGGCACCTCGATGTATGTGTTGTATATCCATGCCGTCAATTTGTCTTGCTAACTTGAGGCAAATCCAAATCTCAAGTGGACTACTAGTATGTAAGGCCTTGAATGGTACCCACCTCAATGTATGCGTTGTATATCCATGCCCTCCATCCGTTTTTCCAACTCATTTTAAGGCATGGTCCCAAAAAATGAGGCAGATCCAAATCTCAAGTGGACCACATAATAGGGATTGAATTCCCACTATTAAAAACTTCTTGGGATCAAAAAAGTTTTGGATCAAGCTGCGATTTGTGTTTTCCCTTCATCTAGGTCTATATGACCTTATCAACAGGTTCAATGGCAAATAAACATTGCAATGGACCCTAGGAAGTTGCTAACGGTGGGCATCCAATCCCCATTGTATGGTCCACTCAAGATTTGGATCTACTTCATTTTAGGGACCATGCCCTAAAATGAACTGGAAAACTAATGGACGGCAACGATATACAATGCATACATCGAGGTGGGGCCCACAGTCAGCAAAGTCTGTTTTGAAATCATCCGCCCTGCACCCACCGTCTGAGTATATGCTTAAACAAGAATCACACAACTCTTCGATAGGGTTCGTTAATATCCAAACTCCACGGTCAGCAAAACACTGCAAGTGCAGTGAGTGCCGTACACCGTTAGAGTATTTAAAAAAAAAAAAAAATTAATGCTTGGTAGTGAAACAGCCACGGCGTCCATTCGTTTTTAAAACATGAGAGAGAGAGAGAGAGAGAGAGAGAGAGAGAGAGAGACAGAGAGATGAGGGAAATCGAAAAGAGAGGGAAAAAGTGAGGGATGGGGGCGTACTAGAGGGGAAGGAAGAAAGAAGAAGAAGCAGCACTGCGGCAGCTGCAGTCATAGAAGAAAAAGAAGAAGAAGAAACGTGTATGTTTTTTTTTTCCATTTCTTTTTTATCTTTTTTCCCTGTTTTCTTTAAGGTTACCATGCATAACGACTGTTACGAGAATCGTAACGGCCGTTGCAAATCCAATTTCAGAGGGTCATCTCGCATAACAGTATCGACGTAATGGTTGATACGGGAGTAATGCAGTTGTTTTTTAACACGTTGGTCTCCTACCATTGAATTATAGTTCTCCATTGTCAATTTCCACAAACATACACATCCAGATAACTTCTTCTTCTTCTTCTTTTTTGGGAAATGTTAGCCAACATTTTGTTAAGATAAACTCACAGGCACATGAGAGAGCTGGAATCAAGTAACCCCTTCATTACTCCAAAAGAAACACCCAAAAAGTAGAAACTATTCAATGTGAGAGCCAAAAAAGGGAAGAATAATTTATTTTTATTTATAATAAAAAATAAAAACAAAGAAAAAAAAAATAATGGGCCCAACAAAACCTAGAGAGAAAAGAAAAAAAGAAGGAAAGAAAACAGAGGCAGATACTCAAAACCATTAGCTACTTAATCTTCAAGGCATGGCGCATACTCAAGGATCATTTGATCCCAGTCATCCCCCTTTAACTATCCAGTACTTGAAGAACTACTTCGGAATATCACCAAATTTGGTCCTTGACAAAGCACATTCTACGTAAGTAAATTTTGCTATTTGATGCTCATAATTGGTGCTACCTTGATCTAAAAAACTCTCCTATTCCCGTCTTTACAAACTGACTGCAAGATGGCAAAGGGAACCATCTTCACATAATGATTCTTCTCCTAGAAAACGATCCAATCCACCCAGTAGGTCCCAAACCAAAGCCTCCAGCACCCATTCAATGCCAAACAGCAAACGAAACTGGCCTCAAACCTCTCGTCACATGACAATCGAGAAATAGATGGTTAACAGTTTCTTCCTCTTCCCAACACATGAAGTAAACATTTGGAAGAGCAAAGTTCTTTTTATCAAGATTATCAGCTGCTAAAATCTTATTAGAAGTGGCCAGGCAGGCAAAAGCTTCTACCTTCGGAGGAGTGCCCTCCCATCTTTAACAGAAAAACAGTGGCACAGCCACCACTTCTAACACCCCCGGTCCAGTTCCCTGGGACCAGTAGCCACCTCTGCTAATACATCCAATAGTGTACTTATCTCATGATTTTTCAGGCTTCAGCTGAAAATAATATTTCCATCCCACCTTGAATACAAAGCTGGATAAGTGACAGCCAAATCAATGTGCCTCACCCAATCCAAATCAGCAATTGCATTTTATGAGAGCTTCAATTCTAAGTCGGTGCTATAACTTCATATAGAACTTCACCAAATCAAAGAATAGCCTGACAAACAACTTTGTTGCAATGGAAGCCATGTGCCAAATCAATCACAGATTACAAACCAGAACAGGTACAGCGTCCCAGTAATAAGGGTAGCTCGACAAAGATGCCAATACAAGAAGGAACCGACATCCCCTCGATTGAAACGAGAATGATGCAGGACATGAAAATGTAAACATGATATGTGTGATTCCAAGCTTTAGATCATACTAGTTCAAAACAACCACACAAAATTCCACATCCCACATAAAGTCGAGCACTTGATCAAGGGGGAATCTATGCGGGTCCAAGCCTACACATGCTAGGGCTGGATCAATTAAAATTATAGACCAAACAATACTCAAAGGAGAGTAAATTCAGCCACACATGCACAGAAATAATTTTTCCAATCCAAGGGATTCACAAGTTTCAATTCGGGAAACCCTAGGGTTGGAAAAAGGGCAAAGAAATTGGGAGTTTAAGACAATCTAGGGTTAGGGTTAAGGAAATCAGGTAAGAGAGGAGTGAAAGAGAGGAGAGAGTGAACCTGAAGACTGCCCGCACGTGTGGGTAGTCCGCACGTGCGTGGGGCCCACGAACCCAAAAATCCCCTCCTTGGGGCTGGTCGGATAGGGTTGGACTACAATCTCCCCAAGTTTCGGTCCGATCCGACGTACGATCTATGCGTGGTGCTCCGCTAAAGTTTCAGCCCCCCTGTAGGGCCAGATTCCAGAAATCTGCTGTAGAGAAAGAACAGATGCAAAATAACAATGGATTTGCAGGTGGAATGACTGTAGGAGAAGAAGAATATAGATGGTAGAAGGTGGGGGAGAATCGGGATGGGTGTGGCTTCGCACCACGGTAGTTAGCCCTTCAAAGAAGGGAGGGTTTTGCACCCAATTGAATTTTCACAACTCGGAGAGGAGCAGGAAAACACAGGATTTTTTTTAGTCAATCATCAATGAGAAAAAAGGCTACAAGGGATGCCTATTTATAATAAAATCTTATACTCCAAAACTCACGCAATGTGCACACCCTATTACTTGGAGACAAAGTAATAAAAAATAACAACTAATCGAAGCAATCTAAACCGTCCATGATATTTCTAATAACAATAATAAGCAAAACTCAAAATACTAGATCGTTTGGAATAGTGGGCCACAATCATGAGAACCCATGGTGGGATTCACATGACGATCGGGTCCACTCCACGGAACCAAAACGCAGTCCTCTAACTAGGGGATCTTCCTTGGACATCGTCATCGATCCAGATCAATGGTGGGGCCCTCTCCTCCTTGCGTACGTGCGTAGGGGGGGCATGCATGTGCACGAGATGTCCCCATCAAAGAAATTATGATCGGTCTATGTGATATAACTTCATAAAATCATCTTATAATATAAGTTGCATGCATTTGAGTGTGACCCACATGAAAATATGAAAGCATAACATCAAGATATGTCTTGGATAAATATTAATTTACAGTCATCAAACAACAGGGCACCCACCCAAACACCACCACATATTTCGTCCAAAGCAAGGAATCCTATAAACTTCTTGCAAAATCATGTTTACAATGAAAAGCTTGCACTGAGATAGCTGACCTTGGTTCAACAGAAATGGTTTGCACTGAAGCAACCTTCTTTATAAAAAAATATAAAAATTTAAATAAATAAATTTAAAAAAAAAAAAAAAAAAAAAGACTATGGCACAAAAAACAATAACTGATTTTTCTGAAATCATTTTTTGTTTTCCTTCTCAAAAAACAAAAAATGATATTGGTGCCCATTGACATGTACAGGTTTGGCACATCTCCTGTCTCGAAATTCTAAGTTTTAGATTTGGCATATATCATAATATGAATCTTAACCTACATCTCGGTTTCGAACTGGATATAGAACTGCTTACAGTGGAAATATGGACTGAATTTGGACATCTGCAGGAAACAGCTTGCATTCTTCAGAGAAGATTTGAGCTTGCTTCTCAGCAATGGAATCTAGCAGTTGTATGTCCTTGGCTACCTGCTCATCAACACTGCAAACAGAACCAGATTGCAGAAATTTAAAATAATAATAATCAGCAAATAAATAGTTTTGAGAATGCACCCACCCTCTTTTTAATTTTCATATAAAAAAAAGTTTTGAGAAACCAAAAGGATGATACATTTAAGTTCGAAATGCTGCAGCAAGTGAATGCGGAACCATGAACTTTGGTTCAGAAAACATTAAAATTACTCAGCAGACATGAAGAAAAATATGTCCCATAATATAAACCAAATAAAATAATATCAACCTCCAATCTGGATTATCAGCATAGCAGCTCGCTTCCACAAGATCAACAATAAGATGAAGCATTTCACAGCGATCTTCATAGCTACCTCGTCCCTGTAATTAGTAGGCACTGATGTTTAAACATAGGGTATTCTGAAAGCAAGTATTTTTCTAACAGATGTCAAGCAAGTCTAATAGATTCATGAAGCAAATGGAATGTGCGGTATGGCATCAAGTTAAGAATCAACGATATTGTATCTACAGGTAAATGAGCCCCTATTCTGCAAAGGCCAATGTCGGCCAAAACAAAGAAGTATGCAAGTGTTGACTTAACTATTCTTCGATTTATTTTAAGTATTCACTTCCAAACCATTTATATGTAGTCCCTGATATCGAACTCCAAAGTTGTAAGATTGGCGACAGCTGTAAGATTGCAGGCTTTTCTTTTATATATACAGCAACAGAGCAACTCTTTAAAGCGGCGACCCAAATAAGACAGGGTGAATTGGTGCGGGCTGAAAGACCTGAAAGGGTGATAAGGAGAAAATCTAAAAGGACTCAACTCGAGGTGTTGAGAAGGGATATGAAGGCTTGTACTTACTGAGAATAGGGCCTTAAGGATGATAGGCAAAACAAGATTGGCAAAGCCAACACCAAATAGGTGGGACAAGGCTACGATGATGATATATTGACTCTTTACACACCACTCAAATCAACAAGCATTTCAACCCATAACAAAATCACTTCACATTAACTTATATAGTAAGTTTCAATGACAGAAATAATCACAATAACAGCAGGACAGCCTCAAAATCCTCTCTGTAACTAGAATCAGCAATGTCATTTACCTAAAACACTTTCCTCTCTATCATTTATTTCCAGAAATAAAAACGAAATAATTACAACAATAGCTGTAGACTTGTAGCATTCCTAAGTTTCCAAATGTACGTGTGTTATATAGTCTCTTCATATAGCACTGTAATTGCAAAGACTATCCAATACAAAGTTCTGAATGGGCCGAATGGGTGTGCATTGAACATTCTTGAGATAGCAAGGGATTTGCAAAGACAGCCAATGCCAAATGCATAATTCCTCCAATTCATATAATGCTTTCTTTCAGTCTCAAATTTGGGTTAAAAGCCTTTGAAGACTCTTGATTTTTAATTGGTTTCAAAGCACAACTAGACGTAATCAAACCAGCATTTGCTTACATATTCTACTTTTTTTTAAAAGGTAACACTATCAGGGATTGAACATTGGATCACTCAAACACTATATGTCTCTACCAGCTCATCTAACATGCAAGAGACTCTACAAGGTTTTTGCCAAGTCTCTTTAGTATATCTTCTTAAATAGTGTCCATGTGAGTTGTGACCCTTGCAAGATGATGGATGTTTCCTGCAATTGGACATAGAAAATGTAATCGAATTGCTCCGTTCGGAAACTAGCTCTAGGGTACCAAGCTTTTGCGATGCTGCATTATCTTTCCTATCCACTAGCAAAGAACAAGCTCGTGTTTGTTTACAAGTAAATATCTCATCCAAGATTTACTCCAAGTTTTCTACTGCGACAGTAAACCCAAATCGAAGGAAGGCCTCAATTGGTGATCAAAAGTTCCCATTGATATACTGGCACAGGATGAAGCTGAATTTGAGCCCAATTTGAAAGAAATCAAACCTAGATTGTACTTACCTGATTTGGAAAATCTCTAATGCAAGATCGAAGAAGAAAGGACAATGGAAAAGCAATAGGCACAAGAATAGATTGAGCTAACAAGCAACTAGATTAAAGGAAACTTAAAGTAGGAACTAACTTACTACTGCACAACCCATGCATGTGTACGGATGAATAGTGCACATGTGTGAGCAGTGTACACATGTTAATAATACATGTGTGGGCACCACAGTTTGATCAGACAACCTGCATGGCCCACCAGTCTAATGGGGTCAGCCGTGCAGGCCAACAATCTGATTGGTGAAGATAACAAACTTTTTGCAGATATAATGCAGAAACAGAATTCAGCCTAGCATTGATGCTTGATTTAAGGAGAAAAACGGGTGGTGTGTAAGCTTGATGTGGAAGGCCTACAACCATGTTGAATGGGACTTACTGGATTACATGTTGGGCAAAATGGGATGTGGTCCTAAATGGAGAAGGTAGATAAAGCTTTGTGTTAGTTCCCCCTCTTTTTCGATTCTTGTGAATGGAACCCTGAAAGGCTTCTTCAAGCCGTCTAGGGGTCTTCATCAAGATGACCCGCTTTCGCCGTACCTTTTCCTAGTGGTGGTAGAAGCTTTTAGCCGCATTCTTGCCAAAAGCCAAGATTCGGGCTTGTTTCCGGTTTTAGAGTATCTACCATAGGGGATCGATCGCATCTTCAGTTTGCCGACAATACAATCATATTTTGTGATGCTTCTCTGGATATGATTGAAGACTTGCGGAAGGTGATTATTTGTTTCAAAGCAGTCTCAGGGTTGAGAATCAATGTGGCTAAGAGTGAAATGTTAAGGATCCATTTGTCTAAAGAAGAACTGTCTGCTATTGCGGGGGCATTTGGTTGTAAGGCTGACTCATTTCTTTCCACATATTTGGGTCTTCCCTAATGTATTGGGAAGCCAGCAAAGCATTTGTGGGATAAGGTCATAGAGAGGATAGAAGACAACTTATCCAAGTGGAAAGGCATATATCTTTCTTTAGGGGAGCGATTAACTCTGATCAGAATGGCTTTCTCCAACATGCCGTTGTACTTTATGTCACTCTTCAGATGTCCCCAAGCAATATGTGCAAGATTAGATAAGATAAAGTGGGATTTTCTTTGGAAAGGGAATGCGGAGGGTTCGAAGTTTCATCTGATTAGCTGGGAGGAAGTGTGCAAACCCATACCCCAAGGAGGTGTTGGTCTTCGGGATCTTCACTCTATGAATTTGGCTTTATTGGGTAAATGGCTTTAGTACTTTGGAGTGAAGGCAAAGGATAAATAAGGCCTACAAGAGGGAGGGTGGGAAACCAAGTTATCCTCAAGGCATATAGAGCTTCCCGTGTTTGAGGGTGGTTATGAACATCAAGGAAGATTTTTAGAGAAGTATCTCCTTTTTTTTTTGAGAGACGAGTCTAGAATCAAATTTTGGGAAGATGTGTAGTGTGGAGAGTCTCCACTTCATATGGATTTCCTGAATTTAGTGCGTGTAGCTTTGGGGGTGGGTGTGTGTGTGGTGGATTGCTACTCTTGGGTGGGCTCCCATGTCTGTTGGGTCCCGAGATGTAGAAGAAATTTGTCAGATGCTGATATGGATGATCTCATTGGCCTTTTGGGCAGGTTACAATCAGTTTATCCCTCTTCCGAGGAAGATTCCTGGGTTTGGAAGGGGCACTCTTCAGGCAAGTTATCTGTCAAATCGTTATATGGGTTACTCCATCCCTCTCAAGATCCTCCATCTCGGGACAGCTATGCGTATCATTTTTGGTATTATTATGGAGTGTCATTGAAAGTGGCTGCCTTTACATGGCTGGTGGGAAGGAAAAAAGTGTTACTGATAGATAATCTCAAGAAGAGAGACATGGTCATTCCGAATATGTGTTGCTTGTGTTGTTGTGATGAGGATCTCTTCATTTTTTGCCCATTTGCCCGTAGGGAGTGGGATCATGTGCTAACTGATTCGGAGGTGCAATGGGTGATGCCGGGCTCGGTTCAAGATCTCCTTTGGGCATGGCACGGAGGTTATATCAGGAATTACGGGAGCAATAGGTGGCTAATGGTTGTGCCAGCTGTATGATGGGCCTTAGGGGGCGAAAGTAACAAAAGGCTATTCTGGAACTCCTCAAGATCGCTTGAGGAGGTTGTTGATCAGATTTTTTTGTCAATTTCAGAATGGTTTGTTTATTGCCTTAACCATTAATGGTTGGGTTCTTGTGGGGTGGATCTCTTGTCTTTCCTTTTCCTTTTTGTATTTTTTTTTTTTAAAGGCGAAGTAGATTAAGAGAAAAGAAAAAATACAACGAAGGCTACCGAGGTGGTAGAAAGCAACAGAGAAAGGGAAACTAAGAGCCTAAAAACATGAAATCAAAATCCTTGAGATAGGAAACATTAGCAGCCCATTCAATGAGGAATTTTTTTGCTGTAGAGGCCACTGATTGAGGCGAAGAATGAGTGTTGTTGAAACATCCGTTGTTCCTCTCCTTTTTGTATTATTTTCCTGTGTTGCTTTGGCTAGCAGGCCTTTTATAAAAATTTCCATTAATCTTCAAAAAAAAAAAAAAACCTGAGTTCAGACTAACCAATGACTGCAGTTGATGGTTTTGATGCAGAAGAAGACAGAAAGTAGATAGACCAATAAATGCAGAAAACAGTTTATAAGCACGGATTGGTAAACCCAAAATGGAAAAGCAACAGTCAAGATGTTAGAACTTCCTCTTATATGAAAGTTTGGAACAGGAGGAAGCCGAAACTGAGCCTAAATGAAAGAAAACAGATTGTTAGGGTCAAAAGCATGGTTAAAAGACTCAGTGATTTGACCTGACTCATTCGGCTGTGAGTTGAGTCACAACTTGCCAAAGCCGAGGCTGAATCGGCCCAACTCACCCAAGTCAAGGGTGACTCAGGGTATCAAACTAGATAGGGTCCAACCGATTCCAAGTCGATTCTGACAAGTTTCACTTGCATCAGACTTGCCCAGGTATTAAAACCACAGTACAGACCCCTGTGTGTATGTGCAGAGTACCATATTGGTAGTGTACACAGTTCTGCGTACTCTAACACTGATTACCAGATTTGGAATTCAACGTTGATCTCTAATGCAAAAAATCACTTGCAGAAGTAAAAGTAGATAGAAAATTGGAGAAGAAATGGGCAAGTATCACACCACTAGATCAAAGGAGCATCGGACCCCTTAACTACACACCCAGCATCTAATTAGGATAACGAGAGTACCAATTTTAAATTAATTTAACTTTGTTACACAAGATGAATCTTTTTAATGTCAAAGGCAATGACAAGATTACAAATGACAAACTTAATTTGGTAAAATCCAGTCTCATGTTTAATATAGACATCCACTTCCATATGATTGGAATCAAAAACTCACTTGGATGGCATCTGTGTCAATTGTAGATGTAATACCCAAAAACTTTGCTATTTCTGCCAAATCTGCAACCAGAAGTCATCATTGGCAATAATATAAAATTATAAATTGAATAACAAAGATAAGTGCATATTTCTGCTCGTGTGTGGTTGGGTTGAGTGGGTGCGGATGTGTGTCAATGTGTCCTATGTGTGTGTATGAATGATAATTGCCATAGCAACAAATTTTCCAAGGGAAAATTGTGAGGATATTCCATACAAACTTCTGATGATTTAATGATCATCTTCAAGGGACTGGTGATTGATCTTATTTATCTAGTTGTTTCTGAATATGGGGCATGGGCACTTTACAAACTCTTTAAAACTTCCTATTTGAGCCAATGTGCATGATTTCTGCAGATAACCCTTGCTATCTGTGTGCCAAAGTGTGGAAAGCCCCTTTGTTTTCAGGGACCTGTTTTGCCCCTTTGTTTTCAGGGACCTGTTTTGCTATGAAGGGACTGGGAAGACATTGTTTTGCTATGAAGGGACTGCGAAGACATTGTTTTTGGATGGCATGTTTTGCTTTGTGGCCTAGTTATTTTTGCCTAGTTATTTTTGGCTGGTCTTCCTTCTTTTGCTCCCTTGTTGATATTTTGATCGGAAAGAAGTGACAAGAGGATCACATTCTACTTTCAATGCTTGCTTTCATATGGTTCCTTTTGGTTCCAATGGATTAGTCATTTTCTCCACACACACACACACACACACACAAAAAGACATGTTATTGACAGATTAAGGTAATTTTTGCCATTTGTCTTGTCAAATATTAGCCATGTTATATCACATAGCTTTAAAAGTCAATAAAGCGCTCAAAAAATGCCATCCAACTCGCCTCGAACAAGAAATGACTCGAGTTAAAGGTATTAAACTTGGTTCTTTTAAAACCCAAGTCAACAAATCAGGTCCTCAAAAACTCAGCTGAGCACTCATCTCAATCAGCTACTGGTAAATTCAATAGACAAGACTGCAAGACTCAGTTGAATACATCATGGATGTTCACCTCAATTCAGAGTGACTCAAGTCTCCCATCAATTCAAGTTTAATTCCCAGTCTCTAGAGTAAGTTACTTCAAATGGATAAAGCACTAACGATGTGGTTTTATCAGAACCTAAACCAGGAAACTTTACAGCACTTCTGCAGACAAATCTATCTGTGACATTATACAGCATTACTAAATCCCAGAATTTCAGCACCAACGATCCAAAGAGAGAGAGAGAGAGAGAGAGAGAGAGAGAGAGAGAGAATGTAAGTAAGAAGGAAGACTTACATTGTATACGGGCTGTCTCTTCATCACGATCCATCACATCACCTTGCAAGTTTTGTTGGGTAAATGGTGATTTATCACCTAGAAGCCTGTCAATCATCAAAATTTATGTTTGGAAATATCCACTATCACTCATAATAGCAGTTTGAGAAATCCCAATTGTACAAAGCATAACGAGTGGTGTGAAACTGTGAGCAAAGAAATTCAACGCTTGAGATCGAAATTCTTCTAAATTTGAATTCGATTCCGTACGAACAGATAATCTCTTCGTAAATAGAAATGATGAAAGAAGAGAGAGAGAGAGAGAGAGAGAGAGAGAGAGAGAGAGAGAAGGGGGGGAACCTGAAGAAGAGCCATTCAAGAAGGGAGTATCTCTCCATGCCAGCGAATAGTAGAGACTGGGCGGGAGCATTTGCTCGAGGGTAATTTAGTAATACCAATTTCCTCTGTATTTCTTCCATTTGCTTTGCTGCCATTTCCTTCTCCTCTCTCCCCTCTCCTCTCTCTGACTGAGAAGGAACTGCCCTTCTCTTTCCTTTCCTTTTCCTTTTCCTTTCCTTTTGGGATCTTGCCGGCGGATCTCTGAAATGTCTAAATTGCCCTCGTGCGAATGAGATGGTCTAGCCGAGGATGCTCATGTGGGGCCCACCGTGATGTTTTTGAGAAATCCACACCCCCATCCGTCCGTACTGCGAGATCATACGAAGACACGCGACCCAAAATTACGTGGATCCAAAACTAAGTAGGCCATACGAGAGGGAAAACGCTGGAAAGAGTTCCCTACCGTTGAAACATTCCCAGGCTATACCTTAATGTTTGTATGCCATCCAAACCGTTTATAATATCATTCCCACTAAGATGAAGTGTAGACGATAAAAAATTAGTCTGATACGAAAATTTTGTAGCCATAAAAGTGTTTCAATAGTGGTTACTAAATCCCCACAGCTTCCTCTCGTGCGGCCCACTTTAGTTTTGGATCCATCTTATTTTCCATCGTACGTCCTAAAATGAGCTCGCAAAAAGGATGGACGGGTTGGATTTCTCACATACATCACTCTGGGCCCCACCTACATCACAGCATAGCAACTTGGTGCAGAAGGCTGTGGCACGAAAGAGAAAATTAACACTGTAGACGCCATCTTTTATCCAGCGTCTTTTATGATTATCAAAAACTTACCTTCTCAACTTAGACCTTTTTCGTACGGACAGAGCATTTGAGGACGAAAATGTCCCTGCTTGCGATACTACTGGCTGCGGTTATAATTCGTAGCCATAGGAATACAGAAACGAATAATCACAATTCGCAGCCATAGGCATACAGAAACGAAAAATTACTTTGCAAAGCAGGGGGTATTTTCGTTTTCAAATGCTCTGTCCGTACGTACAAGGTCTAACTTGGGAAGGAAAGTTTTGGATTCTTCATAAAAGACGCTGGATAAAATGTGAAGTCTACGGTAGTAATTTTCTCGGCACGAAGTCCACCTCCAGCACGTATTGAGTACACGCTCCTGTCCGGGGATCTGTGAGACCCGCCACGATGTATATGTTTTATCCACGCTGTACATCCTTTTTAACGGATCACTTAAGGCCATGATCCAAAAAATGAGGCAGATTGAAAGCTCAAGTGTACCACACCACGTGAAGAGTGAAGATTAAATTCCTACATTTGAAAACTTCCAAAGGCGCACAACGATGTTTATTTTACATCCAACCTGTTTATAAGATTACGTAGACCTATATTAATACAAAACATATATATCAGCTTCATCCAAAATTTCCGCACCCCCCATGTAGTTTTCAACGGTAATCTTTCAACCCCCAGTGCTTCCTTTGGTGTGGTCCACTTGAACCTTAAATCTGGCTACTTTTGTTAATCATTTTATAAACTGATCTATCAAAATGGATGGATGGCGTGGATAAAACATACACATCAAGGTAGGCCCCACAGATCCCCTGTTACCCGTCTATCCGCACGGAGGCGTTTCAAAATTGTCAAAGCAAAGCACGATGCTCCGATCATCACGGGGATCACTTGTATCTGTTTAATGTGGACCGTTGATCACTTATTATGATGGTCCATATGTGAGTGTGGACCACCTGATGAGTGGAGCTGTCACCCATAAAAATGTGGGCCCCACGGTCAGGGCCGCACCGTATTTGCGTGAGGCCAGGTTCTCACCTAATCCGCTCTCTAAAAAGTGGTGCCACCCGGAAATTGTTCAGATCTTGCGCGCATGTATCAAGTTGGCATTTGCGCATGTAAGGCAAAATTGAAATTTTAAATAAGCCCGGCCCGAGGTGCGTTTCAAAATCGGGTTGAAGCCAACCCCGCGGCTGGGACTGTTGATAGCCCTGATGACCATATCACACTTGCTTGCCCTCGTTGGCAGGTGATGAAATAGGGACACGGATCGCCTATGGGCTTACCATGATGTGTGTGTTTTATCCATCTCGTTCATTTATTTTTTAAACTCGTTTTAGAAGATGAGCTTAAAAATGAGACAAATTGAAAGCTCAAGTGAACTACTTGACAGAAACAATAAATATAATGATGTCCACCATTGAAATCTTTCTACATCAACCGTTGAAACCTTTCTAGGGCCACCGTGCAACTTGGACTGAGAAGTGGAGCACACAACACCAACATTGGCATTGTGCACTAGTGGAAAAGCTTTATGGGCTCCCCCATGACTTGTGTTTTATCCATAACTCAGCTTATTTTAGGGCATGAGACCAAAAATGATGCACGTTCCAACTCATGCCTGCTACCGTGCATTTCAACTCAAGTCATGGGTTTGAGTGCTCATGTGAGGTGCGTGTTAAAAAAATAAAACAACCAAGAAGAATAAAAAATATATATATCCAAATCTTAGGTAAAAATCACCGTCAATAACAATGGTGATTCAAAGACCACCATTAAACAAATTGGATGGCAAACAAACATTACATTCCCGTGGTGTGGTCCACCTAAGACTTGGATTTACCTCATCTTTTAGGTTAATGCCTTAAAATGAGTTTACAAAACGAATAGATGGCATGGATTAAAAACTTCCATGGCCCCGAATTTGCTTTATTTTATAATTCATTCCCTTAAATGAGTTGTTAAAATGGATGGGCTCCGTGCATAGAATGCATACATTGTGGTACACCCCACGTTGATATCAGTATGAGTGAGACCTAGATCCACAGTGGAGCTCTTCAGACAGAGTGTGAGGAGTTTCTAATAGGAGACCTTTCCCTCTAATATCATTTTGATGTAGTACAATTAAATATTTTAAAAATTCGAATTGTTAGAGCATGGCAAATTAATTCATTTATCTTATAGCCCAAGTCCCAACTTGCATAGGTTAGGACTTCAATTGAACCCCTCTTAGGGCCTGTTTGTTTTTTTAAAGAAATGGTAAACACACAGTAAACATTAATTCTCTCTATTACACGTGTTTGAAAATTCATAGAAAATTGTGTCTTTGAAATTGTTTCAAAAGAGGTAATTTTAATTTTTGAACCGCATGATAATGCATATGATTTATCCATTCCATTCATCTGTTTTACTACAATATTTTAAAGCATGAGACAAAAAATAAAGTAGATCCAATACTCAAGTGGCCCACGCCAAAAGAAACAGTGACCTCTTTAAGTTTTTAACTGTCAGTATTCAATTTTCTTTTTCGTATGACCCACAGATATTTTGCAATATTCTATTTTTTTGTAAAAAAGTAAGGAGTCAAACCATGTACGACATAAATGCTCAGGGAAATAATTATTATTTTTTCTACGCGGTATTTATCATTTCACCCAAAATCAAACACGCCCTTATGAACCTTACATCACATGAGTACCGCCTCACACGCGCCACCCGCCTCACACGAGTGGGGCCTACCTCACATAAGCTACCTGTCTCACACGGCCGTCCATCCCAAGTGTGTCCCTACATCTCTTAAGTTACCCTACTTGAGCCCAGTGTGAAAATGTCAATGCATTAATAGTCACTAGGCAATTCGATTTCCCAAATGAGGGTAGCAATGAGGCCGCTAGGTAACACTACTTGTAGGCATATTCTAATCATAGGTGGGCCACACCACACACAAAAGCGGAGATCCAATGGCTACCATTGGAAACTACGTGGGGACTACGGAAGTTTTGCATCAAGATGATATTTGTTCATACAATTTATCCATCTGGTAGTAACCCTCTCAACAGTTTGGATGGCATATAAACAATCGTGGTCGGCTCCAAAAATATTTCAACGGTGGATGGCATATAAACATCTCAGTGTGATATGGCCCACCTAAGTTTGGATCTGCCTGATTTTTGGAATCCTATCCTATAGTGGTCTTGCCAAACTGATGGACAAGGTGAACTTGTTAAGTCCATCTCTGTGGACCCCACACAGCTTCCAACCATGGGAACTTTATGTGACTGTGGGCCAGGCAACTCACATCCGCCTTTAGGGCCAGCTTTCATCTTGAGCGTAGGTTGTTTGGCCCCATCGGTTTTCTAACCGGCTTGGGGTTAGATAACCTGAGCCTAGCTTGCCTCTGGCTCGATTTCATGTGTACATATGTTCCATTTTATATGTTGGTCGTCCCAAATTATCAGTAGACCTTGGTTTTCATTTTCTCAATGTATATATTTTTATGCCTGTGTGGTCCACCTGATCAAAAGATAGATTAGGAATGTTAACATTGGAAATACAGAAATGACTAATTTTTGTATTGTACTGTCAGGCTTGGATCTAACTAATTTTTAGGCTCGGGCTTGGGTTGGGCCTTACAAAGTCGGGCCAGACTGGCCCATTACCACCCGACACGCATGTCCTATTTCAACGGACATGCGGGTTCACACGTGCCAACATGGATCATGTGAGAGAGAACCAAGTTGCTTATCAGGCATCCTCACTCAGACGGTCCACTCACACGTGCCAGAGTTTGTGGTTAAAAAAAAGGAACGGCCAATAGTTCATGACTCCGTATTCGAGCGGAATCGCCAGATTTATGGGACAATCCATACGGTGTGTCACCTTGGAACGTGTGAGCCGAAAGGCCCCCTCGCTTATTTATGCTACACGTGCAAGATCCAAGCCATCCACACGTTGGCACCCGTGCCTGAATGTCAGACGAGTTAAGTGAGCAACGGTGTAAGCCTGGAGTAAATCTTCCTTTTTTCTTTTTCTTTTTGGGTTCTCAGTGGGGCCCACCTAATGAAGAGTCCAGATTTCACGTAATATGTCCTCGAGATTTAGGGAGGCTCATTTTCAAATTCGCTACAGAATGGAGAGATTTAGAACGTTGGATGAGCAGAACTGAGGGAGGAAATCATGGTATTCAAAGCCCATACAAATTCAAATGTGTCAGTTGAGTGGTCTGGTTTTGTGATGGCGTTGGCTGGTTTCTGCCCCATTGCATTTTAAATGATGATCTGAACCGTTCATGTTCTTAATACCACCATATACAAGCTACTATAAGGATCTTATAGTCATGCTTTATTGACGATCTTAACCTTTGAATATTGGATTTGAATGTAAGACCTTCAATGTTCATCTTCATACACAATCACCCTTTCACCAAATCGTTCTTAAACATGAACGGTTCAGATGCAATTCGGGTGTGAAAATCAGCCAATGTGCCATCGTGTGGTATAGGCCATTTGATGGTAATCCAGACCGTCCAAATTGCTGACCGAGGTAGAACTCTGGCAAGGGTGGAGCAACACTCACATAATAAAACGTGGCCTAATCAAATCCTGTTAAGTCAAGAACCACATGTTTCTCTGGATTTATTGAATCTGCATCTATTATTCTTAGCCAAACTAAATTGCTTCCATCTAACGGCTGAAATTTCATCCACAGAGGTGGACCGGCTATTATAAAAGTGAAGCGAGAAAAATTCTTAACTCAAGGAGACGCCGAAAGCGAATTGCATTGATTTCCATGTTTTTGGAGTGATGGATTTTAAATAAAATATAATGCAGGTTGGCATTTTGTTTGGCCGATGTCATCACCGAAGTGGCTTTGGTGGACCACTCACTACACTTCTCTTTTCTGCATTTATTACAAAAGCTAATGTTTGTGTCCCTCCACTCGTTAGTGCGTGCGGAGAGTCTGGAGACAGTCTAAGTTAGAATCAAGCAATATGATCGTTCATGGACATGCCAACGTACACGTGGCATACATATAAACAAATTCAAACCACATCATTTGATAGGGCCCATCCCCACAACTTGGACGGTTGGTACTGAGTTACAAGCATGCCACATGTTCGGTGGCTATGGGCAAAGAAACTTTCCAATGCATGCAGTTGCATTTGAACTCATTTGACATCAACATCCACAATACTATGGGATGATTCGAACATTTGAAATTCTATTTGAAAGTCTTTAATATACGAGGATACACCATTTTCTAACCACCCAAGCTTCTAGAATAAGTGATTGTTTGATGTGGTATTGTTGATGTAGAAAATTTATTAGCTTTACCTAAACTTTCGAGTGCCGGACAAAAGAGACTTGGCTTAAGCGGGGGGACCGTTCAATGCTAAAGTCAAACCAAGGAATCTGAATATAGTTAAAGATTAAATTAAAGGTTTAAAATTGTACATACCTTTCATCTTTAGAGGTGATCTTATTTAAAGGTAAGGAGGGGGCGATCACATTGGAGGGATTTCTCTATTTAATGAGGATACCTTGTAATAAGATTCAAGTGTTATTATAAGTTGTGAGAATCTTCCTAGATTATTGGCTGAGATATCAAGCGGATCCATGTTGCAGTAGACTTTCTATATCTTCAGTTAGGATCTCGAAAAGATGTGATCAGTATCAGTTTGGAATCAAAAGAAGGTGGGTTGTGCCGACTAGGGAGTATTCCGACCTAAAATCTTATTGATTCAACTCTTCCGACAAGCTTTGGGTATTTCTTTCCCGATGATGATATGCCGAGTTCGATCTCATTTTCTACTCCATTTTAAATTAGAGGTTGGTTCTTTCGGTCGTATGGGTTTATTGGCCGACCTATATAAATACATAAAGTTCCGACCTGATTTTATTTTATTGGTCGATCCATTTTTTCCATAATAGATACCATGGATGATAGCCTTGTGTTCACATCCCACACATCAGGTCTACGATGGGGCCGACCCATTGAGCTAGGTCATCCCTTCAATTCAACAGTTTCCCCTCCTGAAATGGACCGTGCTCATTGTTTTTCATGATAGGGACCAACCATTTGCAGGGTACTCCTACACAATCACGTGCCATCACTTGTAAATGATCAGTTCCCAGAGTAGTAACAGCACTGTCGTTGTCCGTGCCATGTAAAATCCAGGCGAGTGGCAAACTATACGAAAATCCTACTCGTTGATGATATGTTGGTTGTAGCATGACTATCACTTCCTTCATTGTTATCTCTTTTACGGAAAGTAGGTTGGAGGATTTCAATCTCATTTCATGCTTAGACGTTAAGCATACAACCGTTGCTTCTTCTCGCGACTTGACTATGCTTTTCGATAAAAAATTCATTAATCTTTGCCATTGTACACAAGTTTAATGACCTAATGCTATTTAGATCGAATACAGATATAAGCTTTTTCCATATCGGTTTTGTGATGGAAACTATGGAAAGCTAGGTGGGGCCTATTGTGGGAAAAATTCACCCATCCCATCATCTTCGGATATAGGCCCATAAATGAGGAAGATCTAAAACTCAAGTGAGCCATATAATATAAGAAACAATGAGGATTGAACGTCAACCATTGAAACATTAGAGTTATACAAGTTTTGGATCAAGCGAATATTTTTGTATGTTCAATTCATCCTATTAGGAATGACTCTATAAATGGTATAAATAGCATATAAACATTACGATTGACCTAAGAAAAGTTTTAATAATAGGTGTTGATGCAAGAATCTGAACGGCCCGTTTCTGACCTCTGAGTACTTGCATAGGAGAAAAGCAAAAGATGCCCTGTCTAGATCAAGAGACCCTTCGATGTTAAAGTCAGATTGAGAATCTAGGTCTAGTCGCATGGAAGAGTTTAAGGCGAGAGATTCTGCGTGCTTTTTCATGTAAATAGTCTCCTTTTTTATAGTGTTTGTAGGATATGATAGTTCATAAATTTAAGCATGATCTTAGCCGTTGGGCAAGATGTGCATGAGTGATGAATGTGGGCAGTTACTCTGGAATCACGCAGTAAATGGTTACGTTAGTGATGGGTATCAACGGTTATCTTGTAGTCGTGCATAGCCGGGGAAGATCATTCGTCCATCTGAGGAGGTAGGTCGGCACAGTATGGGCCCCTTGTCTTATCTGAAGTGGATTCATATATGAATAATCTGAAGAGACTATTAAGTCTCATGAAGAGACTTTCAGGGCTCATGAAGAAGCTAAAGGCTACAAAATTTGGACATCACAAAGATTCAAGCTGAACCTTCGTTTATTTATGTCGAAACTAAGCTGGATCAACTGATTGACTAGAAGAAGCCGACTTGAACTGAGTCGAGCTAAACCTATTGATCAACCAGGAATGGACTGAGCTCCAAGTTGAGCCAAGCTAAGCTCAACAATTTGATCGACCAAGGATTGTTCTGAGGAGTATAGAAGTTCCATATTGGTTGAATTAAGCAAAGGTTGGACCTATCTTCTCGTCGGTCCCATTTGTCCTTGATGATCTCTTCCTCAACTTCACCAAGCTAATCACCTCCTTGGGCCTGTCTTGACCTGAGCTGGATTGACCAGGGCACTTCAAAACACTCCTTGTAAGGTGTACACGTGGAATCTCAAGGACGCGTGCCACCGAAGGCAATTCTTGCGGAAACGAACTCTAATTTCTTTGGGTGAGATGGTGAGTGTATGTGCTCGAGCCGACCAGAGGACGATCGAACCATATTTCCCCATAACAATAGGTATTTTCCTAATCATTTTTTTTTTTTTGATAACGCCGCACACTCGAGTTTTGATCTATCTCATTTCTGGCTCATGTAGTGACATGATCTGAAAATTGAAGCAAGCTTTTGCAGGCAATCCATGGACAAAGTCGGATAAGTTGTTGCCGGCGATCCAAAAGGGGCTATAGCCATTCAATCTGGAGTCATGCTTGCTGATCCAAACCGTTCATGTGATGGGAAGTAACCCCATTAAGGGCGTGTTTTTGTGTGCACCAAATTTCATGAACATCATGGAAATTTGCACCAACTAAATTGATTAATCATAAAATATCATGAAACTTTATGATATTTGGTGCAACCAAACGCCACAAAAAGTAACTCCCATATTAGAGTATTTTAATAGTTATTATTTAATTCTTTGCCTTTTGCTATAAGGTGTCTACTTAACTGTTATTTTCAACGCCATTTATCAAAAGTTTAAGATCTTCCAATCTTGAATACTTTTCGAGGTGCCCTTCTTTATATGTGTGACGAATAAGATCAACAGCTTGGATCACCGGACAAGACCTAGATCCAACGGCTATACTACCGAAGTGTACCATAGTGATACATGTAATGTATTCTCCCAATCCTTTTTTTTTTTTTTTTCCTGAAGACATGATTGAAGCGGGAGCGGATTGCCTGCTTCCCAGAGCTGTGTGGAGCCCATAGAGATGTCCGTGACAAATCCACTACGTCGATATGGTTTAAAAGACCAGTTTAGGACAGCATTTTAAATATTAGACAGATCCAAAACTCATGTGGGCATACCATACGAAATAGTATAGATTGAACGCCTGGCGGTGCCGAAAGTTTTTTTTATCAAGATGATATCTGTTCCTACAGTTTATCTGAGTGGTAATAATCATATGAACGGTTTGGATGGAATATAAACATCATGATCAGTTCCAAAGAAGGTTTCGACAGTGGATGTTGTTGTTCCCACTGTTTTGTTTTGTTGGTGTAGCCAAGTGAGTTTTGGATCTGCATGCTGTGGTATTTCAAAACAGATGGACGGAGTGGATTTTCCAATGAAATCTCTGTACCCACATAGCCCCGGGCACAAAGTGCCCGAGTCATTGACGGGGACTCCCACGCAGTCGACATTCGTGGAATTGAGATTCCAACTGATAGAAAGTGACCACAACCGAGTTAGCAGCGTAACGTTTCGGCAGTTCGTTTTACTTAAAGTCTCCACAGGGTCACTAGCGTTTCTTGTCCCGTTGGTCCAAGATGGAGAGATGATCAGGTGATCTGATCTGTTCATTTACTGCACAATGAACCATTGACACATACAGCTAAATCTGGACCGTTGAAAGGAAAATTTCAGTGGCTCGCATTCTTCTCAAAGAATGAACAGTTCTGATCAATGGACCATCGGACGCGGATTGTGTAGTAACTCACCACGCTATAACGTGGAGAGTAAACTCTGTGGGGTCCACCATGATGTATGCGTCATTACCCATCCCATTTATCTATATCTGGAGGTCATTTTAGGGCACGAGATAATGGTGTCCACCGTCGAAATCTTCCTAAGCTCCACAGTGATATTTGCTTGTCATCCAACCTGTTCACAGGGTCACAGCGACACGGATGAAGGCAAAAAACAAATATCAACTTGATCCAAAACTTCATTGCCTCCAAGAAGTTTTCAACGGTAAGCATTCAATTTCCAGTGTTTTCTATGGTGTGGTCCACTTGATCTATGGATATACTTCAATTTTTGGCTCATACCCTAAGATGATCTGAACTAATGGATGGACGGCGTGGATAAAAGAAATACATATGTCATGCTGGGCCCACAGAGTTTACTCACCACCCTATGGCACGGTGAGTTACTCGCTACAGAATCCGCTTCCAGTTTAAAGTAGCATCCGAAACTGGTACGCATCGCCCGATGCGTCCCGTTATTGCCTGTGAGCGATACAGGTGTATCGGCCCGCAACTATCCGATACGTGGAGATTCCGGATATCCGTAACGGGTTCTGTAGTGAAGAATACGTTATCTGAAAACACACATTTCAAACTTTGGTGGTAAGCCTTCATGCAAAACGATCTGTTCCATCGCTCGCATCCAGATTGCAGGCATCCAACTTTCAAGTAGCATGCATGTAGAACTTAATCCAAAAATGCCCAAAGAAAGGCCGAGACTGTATGTGAACCCAAAAGTCAATTTGATTGAAAGATCCTGACCATCTGATTACTTGATATTTTCTTGTTGAATTTAAACAGCTGGATTCCATGTTTTGAGTTTTACGTTATACCCAGTATCATCCCTTCTAATTTCAATGGGTTGGATTGAGATGTATCATGCTGATTGTATGATAAGGGCGTGCATGTATATAATGTATCTTGCTCCGGAGGAGTATGGTTTATTTCGAAAATAGTCCTGCTTTTCGACCTAACAGCTACGGATTATAACCGTAGACATAGGTAGTGTAAGAAGGGTTATTATCGAACTCAAATGCTTTGTCCGTACGTGAAAGGTCTAGGTTAAGGAGGAAAGTTTTGGATTTTCATAAAGGACGCTAGATAAGGGGTCTACAATGATAATTTTCTCGGTATATAGAGACGAGACGGGACGTGACGTAATTGTCGCGGATCCGAACCGCCTATTACACCTGTCATAGAAAGCGTGGAACACCCGAACTTCGTGGGTTCGGTCCGATGTATGTATGAAATCACCTCCATCCATCAGTTGAGGTACCTTATTTTAGTGCCTATCCCCAAAAATCAGGACGACCCAAAACTCAGGTGGTCCACACCAAAAGTAACAGTTGGGATGGACGCGAATCCGATGGATCCCTGACTGTGGGGCCACATTGATGTATGTGCCTTACACCCACGCCGCCCATCCGTTTCAATAGATCATTTTAAGTCTTGATCCCAAATTCGAAGAAGATCTTAATATCAGGTGGACCACACCACAAGAAACAGATGGACGGTGTGGATGTAAGGCACATATACGAAGGTGGGCGGGCCCACAGGGATCCACCGGGAAACGGATTGGCTACTATTGGCTGTGGGTGGGTGTTTTTTGGGCTCCACCACGAGGTATGTGTTTCATCCATGCCGTCCATTTATGTTTTTAGATCATTTTAGAGCATGAGATAGAAAATGAGATATATGCCGATCCTAAATGGACTGCATTACAGGAAACATTGTTGAATGAACTTAGGCCATTAAAAATTTATTGGGGGACATAGAAGTTTCGGATGGAGCTGATATTTGTATTTTCCCTAGTGGCAGACTGGCAGGGGTAGCCAATCCGTTTCCAACCCACCGATGGGGACGTGGACTTTAGAAATATTCCCGTAAAAACCTTGTGGTTTATAGCGTCTTATCCACACTTCGACGAAGATAAACTCCAGAGATCATCCTGATCCAAAACACATGTGGGCAACAACGAGTGAATTTACAGGTTTTGGGCTGAAGTCCAGTGGTGCGGCCCACTTATCTTTAGCCGAGCCTATTTTTGATATGAACGGTGAAAGGGAGGTGAAGCAACTGATGTACGGCGTGGATTTTACATTCGCATAACAATGGGCCCCACAGAGCTTAGGTGTTGAACGTCCTAACTACATTAGGTGTTGCACGGGATCCACCTAAAATTGGCGCCCGCAGCGTATACTTTCGAATTTGATTTCCTTCCGTGGGCCCCACATTCGTCCTGTGTGCATGTACTAGGTGCCTTTCCCAACAAAAAAGCTTCTGGTACTCAAATGAGATTGCGGGTATTCTTCGAGGGCATTGTCGGAATCCAATTCCAACGTTTTGTCCGTACAAGCACTGGAACCGGCTTCGACCAGAGGAATGCTGGCATACATCGAGCTGTGTAAAAAGCTCCATGCAGTACCCATACAACTGACAAAAATACGGTGACTGTTACCAGCTCATGTAGCACGCATCCATACGTTGATTTTTCTTTATATTATATTGCCGATTGCTTCGAGGTTAAGAGATACGAGAAATCATCTCGTACATGTAAAATCCATTCCATCCCTACAATGATAACCATTATTTAAATCTTACTTATAAAATTAGTCAGAAGAATATTCATATGAACCGCGTCAAACCAAACAATGTAAAATTGCTTCAAAACGTCTGAGGGGCTAGTTCTTCAGTTATGTTAGGTAGAATTAAGATAGATGAAATTGTAAAAATTACAATAAATGCATATATAAGGTATTATTTATGGATTGGCGATATCTCATTTTTCTAATATTATATTTGAAATGTATGCATTAAAAAAAAATTTCAAAATTTACTTTCAAATTGCACTTGGATTGAACTTAGAAGAAGTAAAAATCCATCATCGATAAAATTAGTAATTACATTTCACACTTTCCAACACAAGGCTCATTTTTCAAAACCTACAAAGTTAATTTTAATTTCATCTCACACTCTTTCCAAACATGTTACTCCTAATTTTAACGAGTTGAACATGATTAATGTGTTTGATGAAAGGTACAACACATGGTAGCCTATACACAAGCTTACAAAATTATGATCAACATCTCATTTACACTATTCAATATAGTGTGACTCATCTAAATTGTAGATCTAGCTAATTTTTTTACACTAAGACCTAACATGAGTATAAAATTTGATGAGCGGAGTAGATTTTACCCTTAAAGTATGGTGGCACAAACAAACTTGGGTGTTTTGTACACCACATAAAATAAGTGTTATAGAAGAGTCTAATTTCACTCTACCTCTCTCCCCTCTTAATTCTCTTGGTTCTCTTTTTATCCTCTCATTGCTTCATATATGCGCATAATGTGTTATATCTTTAGCATACATTACAACACCAATAACAAAAGACATTTTTGTCCCCACAAATTGTGCGTGCTTAATAAAGTGTAATTAAGATTTTACCTACAAATGTGCTCACGTTGTATAAAAGGAGATCATGCAATGCTCTATTGGATCTAACATAAAAAATAGTTGATGATAAAATACTCATATGGATCATACCAGCGGGAACAATGTAAAGTTGCTCTTAAACCACTAAGTTTACATGGTGTGACTCACTTGAGTTTTTAATAGGTTGATTTTTGCATCTCCACTTGATCCCAGTGAGTTGGATCTAATTAACGAGTTTGATAAAAGATACACCACCGTGTCCCACACGTAGCATAAGGTCAACATCCCATTCAAACTGTTTTATATAGTGTGGCCCATTTGATTTGTAAATCTAGCTTCTTCTTCTTTTTAATGTCGAGAATCGACATCAAGTATAGAATTTAATGAGTATAATGGATTTTACATTAAAATATGATTCGACTTATAAACTTTAGTGTTTATGCATCACTTAAAATTGGTGTTATAAAGGACTTAGGTATCTATCTCTCTCCCTTTTTCTCTCCCCTTCAAATTACTCTCTCATCTTTCTTGTTATCCTTTCCTCACTTCACATGCATTGTTTATAATAATGATATCAGAGCCAGAGTAAAAAAATAAAATAAAAAGTATCAAAAATTGAAAAAACAGTTCTGTGATCAACACTATTTTATAATCACTATTTAAATTGATCTACTATTCTAAAGTATGGACCCGTATTGCCTCTATGCGAAAGATAGCTAAATTGTTGCAAGAGATATACAATTAAATAGTTTAGTCTCTAAATAGTATTATAAATAGTGGTATGATAGATAAGTTATTTCGCATTAATAGTAATATTTCACACACATCAGAAACAAGTTCTTCCACTCTCTTAGACAATAATATAATAAGTAACTCTCAAATAAATTATGAATATATCAAAAAAAAATTAGTAAATTAAAAACTACCAAAAATACCAACTAAAGAGATATATAAGATTGGACATTTGAATTCATGTCTGATTATGCTAGTAAAACCAGAGAATAAACTATAGAATTAAATAATGAGTATGAAACTTTAAGATTATTTAGTGAAGAAGCAATCATTGAACATATAAAAAAGAAATATAGTTACCTTCATATAGGATTAATACAAGTGGCAATTAAACCATTAACTAGAGAAGGATTAAATACTAGTATTTTAATATTTTTAAGAGACTATAAGCATTTAAATTTTCATGACTCTGTATTGGAAATTATAAAGTTTATCTTATGTAATGAACTCATTTATTTCAATTGTAATCCAAATTTTAATTTAAGTTTAAAAAATCCTAATATTTTACATGCCCCAACGCTTAATATTAAAACAAACAGATATCACTTAATGGAGGAAAGTTTACCATTAACTTTGATATATTGAATGCATTATAAAGTAATGAATATTATCATAAAACCAAGATCAATTAAAGTAAGTCAAAAGGGGCAAACTATATTATTACAAACAGATATAAACAAAGGTAATACAGTAGTTCCAAAAGCAATCACATGGAACCAAATTCAATTACCATAGAATTGAAATTTAACACAATTACAACCTCCATAACAAGTTGAAAATAGAAATTTATAACAAATAATCAAACATTCAGATGGATCTATATAAATTAAATTTAACCTCACTAGACATGTTGCCTTAAACATGCAAGATGTTAACAGTAGTAGACGATCATCATTCTTTAGAATAGAAACATCACACATTCACCTAGAAATCATAACACGAAGTAGACGATTAGATGATAAAACAAGAACTAATATTACCAAAGTACCTCGAATACAAGGGACTAGAATACAATCCAATATCACTCATCGATATTATACAACACACCAGGAAGACTAAGACACTCTATCACCAACACAGTCACAAATGAATTCAGAAATATTTGTCTTAGAAAAGAAATTTATCATAAATAAACAATTTATAAGTTATGAGCTAAATTAAGACTATAATAAACAAAATAAAGAAATTTTTTATAAAATATTCTCACAACAATATAAACAAGATTATATAAAATAATTACATTTTAAATGTTATAGAAAATACAAAGAAAATATCTAATTTTTTCAATGGTTTGCTAACTGGTGTAATAATACTTATTTTATACAATCACAAAACAAACAAGTAAATGTAACTATAAAAACAACTCAAGAATGAAAGACAACAAAAAATAAAACTACTATTTTTACACATCTGCCTCCTGATGCAGTTCAACTAAATATAAAAAATATCGAAATTTAAGCTACACCATTTAGAAGTATACAAAACAGTGACCTGATTACTCCAATAACTATACTATTATGAAAGAAATAAAGATTATAATATACCAAAATAATTATTCAAATTAATATTTACAAACAATAGGAGATGTAACACCCCGAATTTTTGTCAACCTAGAGTTAGACGTCCTTAGGCAATGGGTCAACTATATCACTCTTAGAGCTTAATCCCAAAGTCTAAACATCGCTTTTCAACCCATTTCCTTCAAAATCTCACCTTTCACCACCCATTCTTCAAATTTCTCCAAGTAATTTCATATTAGATACAAATCTTAAAGTTTAAAAAGTGAAGAACTATACTTAAATTAAAACTTATTGTAAATGGTAATTACATGCGTAAAATGGAATTTACTTTTTAGAATTTCATGATGTAGATAGGTTATTTGGATGGATTAACTTCTTCTACCCCAAAATCATATATTGTATGTCGCGTAACTCATTCCAGTTTGCAAATGAGACTCGATAAACGCCTCGACGGACTCGTGGGCCCAAACGACTCAATTCGGGGGGACTCGAGGTGGGTCCCACATGTTTTCGGCATCCCGGGGGGGAGGGGGGGGGAGGAACTCGCCCCTGGGGTGAGCCCTCACCAAATTGGTCAGTGACCGGCGAGGTCCTCGCCGACTTGGCGAGGCCTCGTCCCTACAGCGGTTAGGTAGCCCATTTTCTACGCGTTTCATCTAACTTTGAAAAATTATATCTCCTTCGTTATAATTTTGATTTAGGTAATTTAAAAATTAGATTGAAGCTAAATGAGTCTAGTTTTATATAAAAATATTTAAAAAATATAATAAAATATTTAATATATTTTAAAGTAGGTCATTGTGACAACTGTCCGAAAATTACTTGTTGGACAGTTACTGCTTCTGGAATTTTTAGAATTTTTCTACAACTCAAAATTTTATGAAATTTAGTGGAGATAGGGTAAACTTGATGATGAACGTTAAAAAAAATAATTAAAATAATACGATAACTAAAAGTACCCAAAATGGGGCATAGAATGGCCCTAGGACCGTATTCTGCCATAATTATGGTAGAATTTGGTTAAGTATCAAACTGAATACTCAGTAGAATTAACTTGAACCTCTTTAAATACGAACTAAAAGACCCAAAATGAGTAAGACTGTTAATTCTATGTTACCTAGAAACCTAGGACCAATCTCTAAACCCAGTTACTCATGGGAGCATTGTGAAACTTCATATCGGACCTAAACAGCACGTCGAAAGTCTGATAGCGATGAACTTAGAAGAACACGACCATCTTGTTGGGCTTGACGACCACCTCAAAAATTAAGACCAAACGATGTTCTGAGACCATTTCCTTGAGTCCGGAGTGAAGAGAGTGAGAAAACGAAGATTTTTAGAAAATTAATTATGATTTTAAATAATCTGAGACGTGTCGCTTGCGCGTGATTTCTAAGCGTTCTGACCGTTAGATTTTGACCCAAATTCATCCTCGGATCAGGATAGGTGGCCCTTACATGTCATAGTACTTGTAGCTCTGATCGAGTTCCCGTAACCGTTGAACTGAAACTAGTCCTCCACGATCGATCTGGAAACCCGACCGGACTGAAAACTTAGCTTGACCTAGGTCCGATATTAGAGAGCTTAAGTCTGACCACATTTAGTAATAGGACCTCCAGAAGTGCTCCGTTGGATCGGAACAGACCCGATTTGGTTATAACCTAAGTATACCATGGCCCTGGGGCCATTTTCATCAATTTAGAGCCTATATAAGAGGCTTAAACTCCCTCTCTCATATCCCATATGAAATTCCTAAGCCTAAGGGAGAGAGAAGAAAGAAAGAGAAGGAAAGAGAGAGAGAAGGTGAGTGAAGGTGTAGGAGTTATTCTTGAGAATCGCTTCTACTATTCTAAGTATTTATTCATCACATCCGTGTCGTTACTATGGCGATTCTGACTTCGTTCTTAGGTAAGAAGACCTAACCCTAATCTGTTCTAAGGTTCCAAATGTTCCAAGTAGTAAAATAGCTAACTCCACACATGCTATAGGTTGACATTTCATCGTTGACGAAGACTTAGAGTCTCTATTAAGTTTGTTACGATTCTACGGCATAAGGTGCGGACTATAGATGTTTAGGTTATCATTTCTTAAAGCTTTCAATGTCAGCTCATGGTAGATTACTGACGTGGATGCTATTTCACATGTAGAACATGCTATCCGTTTTCCGTTTCTGTTAAATATGAAGAATATGGAATTTTGTGTATTCTATGTATTCGTAGAAAATACCGTATACATATGAAATTTGAAAGTATATTTGTCATGATTCATTGATGTGTGTTTATGCTAGTTATGAATATCACAATGTCTCGGTGAAAGGATTCGCCCTAATACATGTTTCGGCCAACATACGTTATGTATGTTATTAAGTGTAGTCTAAGTGTTTATTGAAATGACTAAATAAATATGAATTTATGATTTATGCCTGCCATATGTATTGAATGTAAGAACATGCTTGTTGTGTATTAGACATCTCCTTGCTACAAGGATCTGTCATATTATATGTTGAAATCAACATACGTCATGTATGTTGAAATCAACATATAGATAAAAATGTCTGTGTGAGACATTGGGTGACGGACTAAATTTAATAAGGTTGTTGAGAAAAGATTCTCGACTACCTTAGCCATATACATGAATTCCTTCAAAGTAACTATAACTTGTATGGTGTGGTTTGTATAGAATGCATATGTGTTAGATGACATGCTATATGTGTTTCATTGTACTTTCAAATGTTACCCATGTTTATATTGGTTATCAAATGTTGTAAGATTATCTTATCACATGCACATACTGCTTACATCAGATTGTATTTGGAGCTATTGAATAGTCCAGGCAATCGGTAACCGGACTTGAGTTCGTGGCTGAGCTATATTCGACACGCAGAACGTGTTTGACGAACTTGAGTCATGCGTTGCTTGTCGACAGTGGTTAAGCCACACGAGGTGCTTATGCACTTCATGTCGATCAACTCAACGCTCGCTCGTACTAGTCGAACTCGTCAAGTAATCCGATTAGCCCGATGTATGTTAACCATGTATGGATGTTACTGCTTGAATCTAAAGTACCAAACTTACCAGTGGAAATCCCGTTGACCATAGTACCTCGATCCGCTAAGACTCATGAGCCAGGCATGGCGGTATGGGACACAGTGGTCGAGCTGTCAGCCTACGCTGGGGCCACGAGCCCCCCCGTAATGACCAGTGAACAACTCAGACTCGTGAGCCGAATACGGTGGTATGGGACACTATATTCGAGCTGTCGGCCTACACTGATTTGGTGATGAGGGAGTGCTGTAACGATTCCGTGTAACAGCCCTGACAGCCCTTGCAGCGACCTAGTGTAATAACCCAAATAAATCTTGACCGTCGAAATTTAACCATTGATCGACGTACCCAATTAGTCTGATATGACCATCGATTTACAAGATCAACTGGTTCAATCTCAACCATTAATTTGGACATATCCGATCCAACCGTTCATTAACTAATAAATCCATCCAATGATACAACCATCAAACCGTCCATCCATCTAAACTGACCGTCCATCTCACCACTAATCCACAAGTACATCACGAAGTCCACTCCCCAATCTCATCCAGTCGTACTTTTATCCATCCATCTATATCATTCATGTACCATCATCAAATACATCACAACCACACACATGCACCAAACACATCACGCACATCCATCCATCTATCCATACATCCATCCGTCTATCTATTAGACATTGATCCATCCATCCATCTGCATCATCCATCTACATCATATCTTACATGTGGCACATGCACAACAATCACCTACACACACACCTATCACATGTGTGGCATGCACATACATATGGCACACATGAGATATACGGTGTACATGCACACTAGATTTCCCACCATGAACACCTATTTCCTACACACCTCTTATACATTGGCACACATGCACCACATACATCACATGCACCTGATGTCCATACACGTGACACACATAGCATATGTGAAACGTACAACATGTGATGCGTGCAAACTAGAGAACGTGCAACACATGTTTTAAATAGACCAATAAAGAAGAAACTGAAATGGTAGGAGAGTAGTAAGAGTCACTCTCTCTTATACATGTTAAATATGGGAGTGAAGAAGCTATAAAAGGGGGTATGAGAGATAGAAAGGAAATGAATGTGAGGGTGGGGTGTGGTGATGTGAGAAAAGTGAGGAGAGGGGGAAGAGAGAGAAAAAAAAAATTAATAAAGTTGTTGGACATTCACGTGAGAAGAGTGAGAAGAGAGAGAAAAGGAAGAAAGAAAAGAGGAGAGAGAAAAAGGAAGAGAGAGGAAAAAGAAAAGAAAATATTTCTTTTAAGAAAAAGTGAGTTTTTCTCTCACTTGATATTTAAGATAAAAATATATATATATGTATTTTCTTTTATCATTTAATTATTCATTTATTCAATTAATTAGATCTTACTTGCCCATCTTATATGTTCTGTTGTTTGTTTAATTTTTTTTATTTGTTTTAATTGCTTACTATAGTTTTAAACATGTCATTTTAATTTTGTCGTTCTGTTATCTTTATTTTAATTAACATGATCTGGAGTTTATAAATTTTAGATTCTTAAATCAAAAAAATTATATTACATGTTTTTATTTTATTTTTATTTATTTTTTTGTAGAACTTAAATCATGTATATGCAATTTACATTGATTAACGATTTTGTTTTAAATTTAATAAATTATGTACATCACGTATTATGAATTGATCAAGAGCAGTCATTAAATATTTTTAGAAATATTTGAATCATCCAATATTAAAGTCACGCATCATTGAAATTGTTATGAAACGCCAGAAAATAGGTGGGGCGATTAAGTCCTCTGGGTTGAAAATTCCTAAAGTATAAATAGGTAGGGCAATCAAGACCCTTAGGTTGAAAGTCTCAGAAACCCAACTGGTACCTTTTGGAACCTCTACCGTACCCTTTGAGTGAGTGATCATGTCAGGATTGCAAAAGGTTCCCACTGCCAGGTTCGGTAGGGTAGTAGTCTGACCAGCTAACGTACAAATGGGTCCCTCACCAAGTGCCCTTTGGATGAGTGAGCATATCATGCAAGAGGTTCCCATTGTCAGGATAGGTGTTGTATTGGCGCGGGTGTTGGCCAACCGGTGTAAACTGGCCTTGGTGTTAAAAAAATAAATAAATAAATAAACTGTACATGTTATCATGGAGTATAACATATGTTGATTTTATTCATTCATATTTCTTTGGATTTACATTTAAAATTTGTGTTTATTAAATCTCCTCATTTATTATTTTACCTAAATAGGTATTGTATCTTTTGAATAAATTTTTATTCATGTTATATGAGGTTATTTTGAAACCTATGTTGAGATTCTCATTAGGCTTCGTAGCTTACCCTATTGGGATTTTAATTTTCAGGATCGGGATCTCATGGAGGAGCTTAAAAAGATTTTCTTTTATTTATATTTTGTTTCCTTGTAAATTTCTAAATAAGTGTAATAAATATTAAGTATAGTATGATAGCATGGCGATGACATGTGTTTGATGAAAATCTTAAATAGTCGAAACATAGACATTTTATTCTTTAAAAAAAAAATAAATGTTTGATTATTCAATTTTTTTGGATTTTTTTTATATTTTATGAATGGGATCATTTTATCAACATATGTGTGGATTATGAAGTGTAAACATACAAAACATAAGTCGGGCCTTCGGGTACGGAATCGGGGTCGGATATACCCAGGTGCCGAATTTCGGGGCTTGACACCTAGAACCGCACTTCGTATGAGATATGCTAGGACTGACGACCCTAAACTGGATCATTGTTGGGAAATGATACAAGGGAGGTACCTTAACTTTTCAATCCTGCTGTATGAAAAGGACTAATAAGAATTTAGTAATCATACTCATGACATCGCACTGCATGTGCCATTGGCGTTGGTGTGAGAGCACAGTGGTAGTGATTCATGCCGGGATCGTTAGATGATGTCGCATGAGGGAGTTTGTAGTGAGGGCATGCATCATTCTCTCAGGTCCTTGCTCTTACCCGCATGGTAGACTCCTTGGAGTTTCAACACCGGGTCAAGGGTTCGAGTACCCATGGTGGTGAAATCCCACGGTGTGTGTGCGTGTGGCGTGAGTGTGTGGGGGTGTGTTTGCGTGTGTAAAAAAAAATAAAAATAAATAAAATGCATCATTCTCTCATATCATTCTTGCATTAACAAGAGTATTTAGGTCATGTTTGATTGTACTGCTTTATCATTACTGCTTGATTGAATTGATAACATGTTAACCTTTGCTATATAGTACCACTGAGTTAACTACTCACTCCCACGTTACGGGACGGTGTTGTATACACCAACCAGACCCTGTCTTAGTTTCAGGTGAGGGTGATGCTTGTGAAGTGGAGCCAGACTTTGCTTTTTGATGATGAGTTCTCCTACATGTAACTCTCTGGCGGGTCTATTTGACCTAGAGTTGCACCAACGGGGCTTCAGTATTTGGGATAGAAGACATTACATTTTTCTTGGTTTGTGCATTTTGTAATCAAACTTGTAATTGTTAACCTAGTGACATTTATACTCTGAGGGCTTACTAGCTATCACTCTTATCTAGTTTATATGCTCATTACAGTCTTCCGCTTGCATAATTTAAACGCCTGCGGAGTATGATATGCTGTTTTTGGTGTAATCCCAATCATATTCAATGTCCATCTACAGACAACATTCAATCATCATTATCTATGTTGCATAAGTAATATTTTGGAACTTGGGAATTGGGTTTCTGCTCGACCCCCGATTTTCAGGGCGTTACAGGAGATCAAACTAATCGAATAAAAAATGTTACAAATAAAATTGAACACTTAACTGAACATTTATATAATGCTTCCCTAGACTTTACCACTATATAATTTTCATTTGACATTAATAACCAAAAACCTCTATTCAAATCATATGAATTTTTTAAAAATATTCAATTTGCACTTAAAGACTACACATAAAAAATATTAGAAGAAATCACAAAAAATTTAACTAATATCTCTATTCCCAAATCAATCAAGTATATAGTTTATTTAGAAACAACTTAATACCATTGTCCAAATAGGCCTTAAGTTTACAACATGTAGCTCACTTGGGTTTTTAAATAGGTTGATTTTTTTATGTTCTCCTTATCTTAATGAGTTGGACATGATGAATGTGTTTGATGAAAGGTACAAATCATGATAGCCTATTTACAAGCTTATAAACTTATGATCAGCATCTCATTTACACTATTCAATATAGTGTGGCTCATCTAAGTTGTGGATCTAGCTATTTTTTTTACACTAAGACCTAACATGAGTATAAGATTTGATGAGCAGAGTGGATTTTACATTTAAAGTATGGTGGCACAAATAAACTTAGGTGTTTTGTACACCACATAAAATAAGTGTTGTAGAAGAGTTTAGTTTCGCTCTACCTCTCTCCCCTCTTAATTCTCTTGGCTCTCTTTTTATCTTCTCCCCGCTTCATGTGTGCGCATGATATGTGTTATATCTTTAGTATATATTACAACATCAATAGCAAAAGACATTTTTATCCCCACAAATTGTGCATGCTTAATAAAGTATAATTAAGATTTTACCTATAAACGTGCCCACGTTGCATAAGAGGAGATCATGCAACACTCTATTGGATCTAACATATAAAATAGTTGATGATAAGATACTTATATGGATCATACCAGCGGGAACAATGTAAAATTGCACTTAGACCACTAAGCTTACATGGTGTGACTCACTTGAGTTTTTAATAGGTTGATTTTTGTATCTCCACTTTATCCCTGTGAGTTAGATCTAATTAATGAGTTTGATAAAAGATACACCAGTGTCCGAAACATAAACATCTGGTCAACATCCCATTCAAACTGTTTCATATGTTGTAGCCCATTTGATTTGTAAATGTAGTTTCTTCTTCTTTTTAATGTCGAGAATCAACATCAAGTATAGAATTTAATGAGTATAATAGATTTTACATTAAAATATAATTCGGCTTACAAACTTTAGTGTTTATGCACCACTTAAAATTGGTGATATAAAGGACTCCGGTCTCTATCTCTCTCCCTTTTTCTCTCCCCTTCAAATTACTCTTCCATCTTTCTTGCTATCCCTTCCTCACTTACGTGCATTGCTTGTACCATACGTTACTCAATTTGATGTAAGCACTTGACATGTGAGAGTAATGTTGCATTATACAAGAGAAAAGCTTTGATACCTCAGCTAATATGAAGGCATTGAAAATTTGAACAAGAAGTGCAAACGTAAATTAAATAAAAAATTTAATATCTTTAGTACCAATTTGGGGTATTAAAGTAGATTTAGTTAATTAATTTTAAGTTCCCATGAATATAATAAAGTATTCCACAACACTTCAATACAAACTAAACTGTAAGACCCGTATGTTGGTCTGTACCTTTCCGTACACTTCCGCGGTCTTACCGGTCGAATTCTGGCAACCTTCGACCCTTAATCGATATCGATGCGCGACCCTAATTCATATGCCAACAACCCGAGTCGACTCAATCCGAGACCAATACCATAGCGACCGCGCCGTCGTTGCGGTTCCGATGCCGCGACTCGCGCCCCGAGGCGATACTCTGGTCAAGAGTTATGGGCCAACGTTCGGTGCGAGAAAACGCCGCACGTTCGAAACTCAAGGAAATCTCAACGATGTGTCACATCAATCACATCAATCCCATCAATCAATCACCCATCAATCCATCACATGTCAAGTACACATCACTTTCATCCCTTTTCCCAAGCAACCACAAAAGTCTTCACCACCCATACCTCTCTTACACAAAAAGTGACAAAAGTTTTGAATCAAGCTGAAATTTAAGTCGTCCCTTCATCCAGGTCTGAGTGACCTTATAAATGGGTGGGATGGTAAATAAATATTACAGAGTGGGCCCCACATGGGACCCACATTTATGTATGTGCTTTAATGCACCGTCCACAGCCGTGGACGGCGGACTCCCACCTGATGTTTGTGTGACCTCCACCGTCCAGCGGACGGTGGGGCTCTGTGTGATGTATGTGTTATATCCGCACTGTCCACTGGATAGTGGGACCCACCATGATGCATGTGGTGCATCTAGACCGTCCATCCACCTAGTGAGATCATTTTAAAGCATGGGTTGTTAGTTGGGTGGACCACTCACATATGGGCTAGGCCCATTTGATTTTGTAACAGGCCTATGGGCTAGGCCCATTTGATTTATGAAATGCTTATGGGCTAGGCCATTTATTTCATTTAAGACCTATGAACTTGGGCCCACTTGATTTATAAAATGCTTATGGGCTAGGCCCATTTGATTCATTTTTGGCCTAAGAGCTAAGGCCCATTTGATGTACTTCTAGGCCCATAAAATTGGACCTATTTGTTGCATTCTTAAAGCCCATGGAAGTGGACCCATTTGTTATATTGTAAGACCTATGAGACTACACCCATTTGATTAAAAAGGGGTCCATGGGATTAGGCCCACTTTGATATGCATGCAAGCTCATGGATTAGGCCCATTTGAATTGTTTAAGGCCTAGGGATTTAGGCCCATTCGACTCATATAAGGCCTCTGGGTTGAGGCCCATTTGATATACATTTGGAGGCCCAATTGGTGTGGTCCATTTGATACATATTAGACTCATGTGACTAGGTCCAATTGATGCAATCCAAGGCCCACGGGTTTTGACCGATTGCAATGCACATAAGACCCATTGGTGTGGCCCATTTATGTGGCCCATCTGATGAATAAAAGGCCCATAAGCTATGGCCCATTTGATATATATGTAAGGCCCAATGGGAGGAACCTAAGGTCCATTGCAATGTGTAAACCCAATACCGATTATGTAGCGGTGTTTAAGAAGATCGTACCTGGGATGCAGTGTCGGTTTGACGTCCACATTGCGAGTGTAATGTTGGTTAGATGTCCATATTACGACTCTCCTTAGGGTCCATTACTGGGCCGTACTTATTATGTATATGCCGTCCAGGTCCATCTGCATTGTAAGATAGTTCATTTTATTATAACATGTTTAGTACAGTTCATGACTCATGATCATACGCATCATATGTATGCTTGACGTGAAAATTGTCTAATCATAGCATTTGCCTTCGGGCAGGTTGTTTATGGGCTCCCGGTTAGGCATTGTTGCCCTACATGAGCGCACGGTATGCGCAGGATTGGTTGCATGACTGGATAGCGTGATTCATGCATTCCGCATTTGTGTGACATGGTTATTGTACGCCCTAGCGACATCGGGGCCGTAGCCTCCACAGACAGATCGTGGTTGGCAGGATTGGATACCGAAAATCTTTTTCTACATGGGGTGCTATTGATATCCCTAGGTGAAAGTTCCTAAACCCTTATGGTACCAAGAGGTTGCTCCAACGTCTAAACCGAGTGGGTAGATGAGCGTTGAGTGTCGATTACCAGACGGTTACGCTCTCCACTGTGTCATGGTCGGTTGGAAGGGGGTGCGACCTTATCCGTCCGAGAGTAGGGGGCAATACTAGGCTGAGTTTGACCAGCTCGAGAAATGGGTCCGCTATCGACGAGTCTCGCCCGATATTGGCAGACGGATAGTGTGGTCTCTTCCACTTACCTTATTGCGCGCGATGTGGCGGCAATCTGGTTTAGAGTGTACTACACCTCAGTGATATCCCATATTTTGAGTTGTATTGATGTGTGGACATAGATGAGGACCTGTATGCTTGAGTTGCATTGCACATAGCATGGCCTTTGGATGGCCGATACCATTCATGTCTTGCATCGCATAGCCTTGGTACGGCTCATGATATTATGGTTACATCTGCATATCCCGCATTACTCTGTCATTGTATGTTCATATTACTACCTTGTGCACACACTTTCACCACCCTCTAAGCTTTCTGTAAGCTTATGCACGACCGTTGCGTGCAAGTGACGTTGGTTCGCAGCAGCGCTGAGGCAGGAGCACGTTGCTGAGAATTTTGGAGTTTTTATTCTTTACCATTGTATTTTCCTTTATGCTCATTGTACTTGTAAAGTTTTTAATCATAGTGAAAATGTAATGGAGTTCTTGGTTGTTGTTTGTGGGTTATGCCTTTGGTTATGCTTATTATGAATCAAACTGACATTTAAAATTCTCCTCGTAGCATCCCAGGATCGGAACCTGGCGAATGGGAGCTAGGAGCCGAGAATGGGGTTCTACGGAGGCTGTCAGCGCCGGATTTGGCGATCGGAAATTTTGTGAGCCCGGTTTCCGAGTTTGGGACGTGACATAAACTACTATGATGTCGGAGCCAGTGCCTTGGAAAACCAATGTGTGCTCTAATCAATTAACCATGTGGTTATGATTAGGGCGATCTCAGTCGTATATCATGATGAGCATGAGTTCTTAGTGAACATTCCATTAATCCTCAATATATAATGTTGCCTTGAAGATTTACTAAGGAATAAATCCCCTGATAGTTCTTGGGAACTTGAGATTGGACATAACGATCATTGGCATGGGAGACTCATGGTCCATGGATCTCAATACCTTATCAGATCATGACCATTACGAATATATGGGGCACACCTGTGGATATCATTTCATGAGATGTATAATCATCTTGTGTGAGGATACTGACTTGGATTAGGATGAATAATCTCCACTATCAGGAACTGACTTGGTGTCGGTTTATGCCTTACCCTAACCCTACATAGGAGTGTGAGTGTGTAATGATCAAATGATTCAGGTTTGGACCTTTGGTCACTTATATTAATAGATCGAGATCAAGTCAACAGTTTATGGGCCCATTAGCCTCAAGTATGATTGTGACATCAGGACTTGATGATGCATGAAAGATAATTGATCCTTAGAGATGGTGATGTGTCACAATCTTGTTTGGTTGGCTTTGGCTCTTCCTATGATGTCCATGTAGGGGCTAATGAAGTCGATGCACCTGGGTACTTCCATCAGAAACCATTAATTCTTGCACGGTCTAACAAGGGTCAACTAATTTGCCTAGGAACATATTTATGACTTTAATCTACATATATCAGGAACTCATCAGGTAATTTTTTCATTAGGCCCAACACTCTAATTGTTTTAATTGAATTTTCAAAATTTTTAACTGCTAAAGTCTTGTTTTAACCGTTAAAACTACTTTAATCGCACTTGATGATAACTTGATGGTCTAGATCTGATGGTCTACTTCTGATTAGCATGGGATATGATCATTAGTAGATGATCATGGGAGTGGAGGAATTTGATCACGAGTATATGCATATATGAGGCATATTGACACACTTCACTCATAATATGTTATAAAGTTGTGCAGATGGTGATGAAATACCACACTGGTATTCCCCTGATACCATAGATTCCTCCTTATTTATTTACACCTTTCCCCTTAGGTGTGTAAATAAGAGTTTTTTTTTTTTTTTTTTTTAAAGGAGAGAAATATATGTAGAGAGCAAAAATGAGTTTTTTTTAATTATTATTAATCATCTTCTCCATCTTTGTATTATCCATCATTGTGGATGATTGTGGGAATTCCTTGGTATCTACCGGAGGATATTTTATCTAAATTTGTTAAGTACTGGGATAGATTGATGAGAGACCTCCTGATTTGGAAGATCATCATTGGCATTGTATTAATATAAATTTTCAGATCTGAGCGTGATATAACTTTATCAAGTTATTCGTCTCGAGAAATTGTACATGATTATATTTAGAAGAGCCTGAGTTAGGATTTTTTTAGTTAAACTTGGAGGAAATCATATTCTACTGTGCAAGTTCAATAAAATCCCATCACATGAGAGATTCAATTGTTTAGTTATCGAGGAACAAAAGAAATGATTGAAAAAAAAACAAAACATCAATTAATGAAAGATAATTTATGAGACACATTCTATCTCCATCTAATATAGCAATTCAAAATATTAGGTCTTAAAAGATGGATTTTGTACTATATTCCCAAATGTTTTAGTGATTCAAACATGACTTTTGGATTCTACTATATTCCACTTACAAGTAGAGGTGTACATGAACCGAGCTAGCTCGGTTGGCTCGCTTGACTCGACTCGAAAAAGCTCGGTTCGAAGCTAAGTTCAAGCCAAGTCGAGCTGATTTTTTAAGCTCGAAAATGAGTTCAAGTTGGCCCCAGCTCAACTCAACTCGAATTGAACTCGGATCGAACCAGTTCGGTGACTCGGTTACTTTGATATTGATGTTGTTCACCAAGTGTTTGATGAAATGACTCAAAGAAGTATAGCTGGTGGCAAGGAATGTGCGTATATGAAACCAACACTCTTTTTTTCTTGATTTTTACGTTACTTAGAAGATGTTTGATAAAATATCTATAAAACCATTGTTGTTATCTCAAATACAGTGATATTTTGAAGGTGCAGTCCATGTGTTTGTGAAAATACTGCAATGACGAATTCGTCTCGAATTGGCTCGAGTTGCTAGCCAAACCGAGTCGAGCTAGCCAGTCAAGCTCGAGGACCAAGCCGAGTTGAGTTCAGGCTGAGGTCAGCTAGTGGCTGAGCCGAGTTTATACTCCGTTTGACTCGACGTACACCCCTACTTACAAGCTGATAAACACAATTAAAGATTGAGAATCACCTTGATTCTAGTATAATTATGATTTAGATTCTAATGCATTTCAAATACAAGCTCCCAAATAAATTTTAAATGATTCTAATTCACTTGAATTCATAATAATTATAATTTATATTTCAATTCATACCAATTACAGGCTACAAAATTAGCCATATTCTAATACATTACCCTGCATGCTATCAAAGTTAAAGGACCATCTGCCTTGGGACCATGGTTTGACATGTCATCCAAAATCAATATATGTGGCCCACATGTATGGATCAAAACAACCTAAACAGAAGGTGACAGAGGGCCATACGAGGAGTGGATTGGCTACTCCCCCTGCCACCAGCCCTGAGGCTGGTGGTCGGTGCTCTGTGGGCCCCACCATGATGTGTTTCATCCATTCCATTCATCCATCTTTACCGATCATTTTAGGGCTTGATACTAAAAATGAGAGGTATATAAATATAAGGTGTACCACACCACAAGAAAACAATAGTGATTGGATATCCACCGTTAAAATCCTCCTAAGGCCCACTGTATTGTTTATTTGAAATCCAATCTGTTGATTAGGTCATACAGGCCTAGATGAAGGGAAAAAACAAAGATCAGCTTGATCTAAAACTTTTATGATCCCCAAAAAGTTTTTAATGGTCGACGTTCATTAAACACTTTTTCCTATAATGTGGTCTACTTGAGATTGGGATATACCACATTTTTGGTCTCCTATCATAAAATGATCTATAAAAAAAGATGGACGGAATGGATGAAACACATACATCATGGTGGGGCCCACAGGGCACCAACCACCAGCCATTGGCTGGTAGCAGGGGGAGCAGCCAATCCGTTCCCGACCATAGGAGCCATATTGGTACGGTCCGATACAGTACACTGAAACCTATCTGCAAACCTACCTGGGACCCTAGCTATCGACATCTAATGTGGCCCACCTAGGGATTGAAGAAGCCTTATCTATAAGCCACGTGACCTACAGGCCCACGTCAATCATTAGCAAAGAAAATGGCATTTGTACCAACCATCTTGGGTGCAAAATTTTCATATATATATTTTTTTTAATTAGGGAAAAGGTACTATGCGCTTGAGCTGATGGGACCGTCCCATGAGGTCGAGCTGTGTGGGCCCCACCATGATGCGTTTCAAACATCTACCCCACCAGTCATATGCACCATTCCATTGTGGGATTAGGTCTCAAAAATCAAGTCAATCCGTACTTGTGTGGGCCACACCACATACAGAAGTGGAGAGGGGCCGTGCACCATTAAAACATTCATAATCATTTTTTGGGCCCATCGAGATGTGGTTTGCAAATCCAACCCATCCATTATGTGTGTCCCACTTGGATGAGGGTTCAAACCAAGTTTCAGATGCATTCAAATTTCAGGTAGGCCCCACCAAGTGCTTTTATATGTTTTAACGATGTCTTCACATGATTTTAGATGGTATGACCCACCTGAGTTCCGTATACGGCTGATTGACATATCCCATAATTTAAAGGGGACCCATCAAATGCACGGTGTTGATGGTCGACACGCCTCACGGTGGGGCCCACACGGCTCCACCTCATGGGAGCTTATCATGAGGTCGAGCGTGTAGTGCCTTTTCCCTATATATATATATATGTGTGTGTGTGTGTGTGTGTGTGTGTGTGTGTGGGAAAATGTACTATGTGCTCGAGCTCACGATAAGCTTATCGTGAGTTCGAGTTGTGTGGGCCCCACCGTGATGCATGTCGACCATCAACATCGTGCATTTGATGGTTCCCCTTTAAATAATGGGATATTCCAAAAATCAGCCGTATACGGAACTCAGGTGGGCCATACCATCTAAAATCATGTGAAGACACCGTTAAAACATATAAAAGCACTTGATGGGGCCCACTTGAGTTTTGAATGCTGCTGAAACTTGGTTTGAACCCTCATACAAGTGGGAGACACATAATGGATGGGCTAGTTTTGCAAAGAACATCTTTTGTGGGCCCTAAAAATGATTATGAATGTTTTAATGGTTGCACGACCCCTCTCCACTTCTGTATGTGGTGTGGCCCACACAAGTCATGGATTGACTTGATTTTTGAGACCAAGGTCCACGGTGGAATGGCGCATCTGACTAATGGGGTAGATGTTCGAAACGCATTACGGTGGGGCCCACACAGCTCAACTGCGTGGGACGGAGCCGTGAGCTTGAGCGCATAGTACCTTTTCCATATATATATATATATATATATATATATATATATATATATATATATATATATATATATATATATAGGCATGCTCACCTATTCACCTACGCATGTGCGCACTTTTGCACACGTATCATGGGTGTTGAATCCGAATGGTACATAAGATGTGGAATCTTATGAAATGTTAGAGAATGAATTTTCACCCTGATCTAAGATTTTGGTGGGCCATGACAAAGAAAAATTCAAATCAAGAGAAGAAACTGTTTACATTTTTCATAGCCTACCAAAGTTTTGAATCAAAATAAAAATTCGTACAAAGGGTTTCATTAAGTTCTGCTTCATGTAGACGATTAAGATTTGAAAGACTCATCATATATGAGTTCTGTAATATATATATATATATATATATATATATATATATATATATATATATATATATATATATATATATATTATATCAATGGCTCTTGAAAATCTAAACGGTCTACATGAAATAGAACCTCATGAAGCTCCCGTGTGAAATTTTATTTTAATCTAAAACTTTGGTGGGCCATGAAAAATGCCAACAGTTTCTTCCATTGATTTGAATTTCTCTTTGCTATGGCGCATTAGAATCTTAGATTAGGATGAAAATTCACCCTCAAAGGTTTCATGGGACTTCACATTATATGGATCGTTCAGATTCGACACCCATGACACGTGTGTAAAGGTATGCACGTGCATAGGTGCGTAGGTGATATATAAATCTATACATAGAAAAGTCAATTTCGATCGGAGTTGGGAGGCAAATTTCATTCCATCGTCCAAACGTGACGTCCCTCGCCCACGCGCTTGAAAAACAAAAAAGAATAATGAAAACGGCGGCGGATTAGGTGTTAGTGGGGCTCACCTTGATGATGTGTTATACATCCGCGCCGTCCATCCGTTTGTTCAGCCCAGTTTAGGACGTGGTGCAAAACATTAAACAAATCCAAATCTCAGGTGGACCACACCTCAGGAAACAGTGCTGATTGAATGGCCACCATTAAAAACTTACTTGGCCCCACTGTAAGAAGATCCGTAATGTTTATTTACCATCCAAACCGTTGATAAGGTCAAACAGGCCTGTATGAAGAGAAATACAAAGATCATCTAGATCCAAAAATTTCGAAGCGTACAAAAAGTTTTTAATGGCTATTCACCACCTTTTCTAGTGGTGTAGTATACCAGAGTTTTTGATATACTTAAATTTTGACATAACATCTAAAATGAGTGAAAAAAACGGATGAACAGAATAGATATATAACATATTCATCAAGGTGGGCCCCACAGGGTAAGGATAACACCCACTAACGTCTCACCGGGCTCACACCTAATCCTCTCCCAATGCAAACAGGCCCTGTGAGAAAATAAATGGAAACATGAGGGCAATAATGCCACTTTTTATTAAAAATGACAAAACTGTCCCCTGTAATCCTTCGAAATTTCATTTCCCATTAAAAATTATCATTTTGCCAACACTTTGTAATTGTCACACAAAAGCTAACGAAATGCTAACCTGGAATACCCAAACGCTCCAATGAGGAAAGGAATCTCGTCAAAAGCAAGGTCAGGGCATTTTTGTTATTCTATTCTAAAACGTTGTTCTGATGGGTTTTCTCAACTTTCAAAGAGGGAATGCGGGATCATTTACGTATAAAAAATACAAAGGACTTTTCTCCTACACCCCATTGCATGGGACTTGCCATGCACGCAAACCCCTCCACTGTCCGATTCTCTCTCTTCACATTTGGCAGATTCAGCTGTTCTTACTTCAATGTGATAGTACGGATGTTTTTCTTTTTCTCCCAGAGTGTATAACGTGGCCCACACCCATATTGTGGTGAAATTTTATTTTTCCTCTAAAAATGATTGTGTTGAAATTTTAATTTTCTCCTAAAAATGATTTTGAAATTTTTAAACAAAAAGCTGTGTTTTCTTTAATCCTACGTGAGAAAGAGTTCGAGAAATGAAGCATAAGCTACTTGGTTTACACTTTCAAGTGCGCATTGGAATGCATGGGCAATGACAATATGGCCATGGTAGCACTAAAAGGCATACTTTACATGTGCGTGTCATGTCGCGAGATGGTATGAATAGTCAAAACGGTTTGAAAATGGACGGGCTTTAATGATCCAACAATCAGAATATTTGATCCATCAATTTGAAACACTCAAAATTTAGTGTTAATAGTAAAAAAGATTTTACAAACGTTTTAAGCCATTAATGACTACTTAGCAACGGTCCACTCCTTTAATACCTATATAAACTAGACAATCCTGATCCAAAATCATCAACTCCAATAGATCTCATTAAAAGTTAATCCGATCTTTCCAAAACATTCTCCTTCTAATAAAATTGTTGGACAACCACTCGTCAAATTTATCAGACAACTAGCTGCGTTTACCAAGTTCAAAAGTAGATCATTCCTTCGTCATCCTGAAAGTAGTTAGCCTATAACTCATTAACAATCAATAAGGATATGAATAAAACTTGATAGACAATGTATTTATACATGATTCAAATTAGCTTTAAAATTTAAATAATTTTATTTTCAGTTTTTCTAATATATATTTTCCAACATGTTGAACCTCTTATGACAAAAATCAGGCCGATCTGCACATACAACTAGGCCAACTTCAATGAGAATGAATGAACGATGGTGTGACTTGGTGTGCTGGTGTGGCCCACATAAGGAGCATACAAGGTGATCAACATGGTGTGGCCCACCTTTGGTATGAATAGGATATTCTATATATATGACACTTCTAAGATTAAGAAAAAGATACTGTGTCATAAGCCATGATATCATCTCTCTCTCGAGTGGGCTTCAGTGAAAAGAAAAAAAGAAAAAGAAAAAAAGAAGAAAGATTTGAGAGCTGATTACGACGGCGCACTGCCACACACAAAGCAGTACAGTGCATTTATAGGCTCGAGAAATATAAAAAAGAAATAAAAACAGAGAAATACGGTTTCATTCCCACTCTCAGATTAATATTTCCTGTGGCTGAGAATGTACTGTCCCGTTATTGCATTGTGGGTGCATGTGGGTGCCAAGATTTAGAAAAAAAATAAAATAAGGCAGGCTATAAGGTCTAATGTCAACTAGGAACACCAAATGATTAAGACCACCCATTTGATGGACCACCTCTCAAGGGCCACAAGGTTGAACGATTCCAACCATTCGATCAAATATTTTGTGGGTCTAGGTTTCTATATTGGTTGGGCACTATTAAAGTGGTGAATACTTTTCGGTGGAAGCAGATTGGGTGGTGACTGTTGTGGGGTTCACTGCAATGTAGGTGTTTTACATGTATGTCGTTCGCTTGTTTTCAGAGCTTATGTTAGGGCATGACTCCGTAAATAAAGCAAATCCTAATTAGCTCAAATGGACTACACCACAATAAGCAACAAGAATGTTTATTTGTTTATTTTTCATCCAATTGTTGATAAGGTCATGCTATATATCCAAATGAAGAGGAAACATAAATATCAACTTGATCCAAAACGTTTGTGGCACTTAAGAAGTTTTTAATGGTGAATGTTCAATCACTACTATTTCTTGTTATGTGGACCACTTGAACTTTGATTTGCTTCATTTTTAGACTCATTTACTAAAATGAGATGGTAAAATGGCTTGACAACGTGGATAAAACACTTACATCATGGTGGGTTCACGGTGTGTTTAGATTACCCAATCGATTTTCCTCTTCAAGTGCATGCTTTGCATAGTTGTATACATATGAGTCTACACCATACAGCTAACTCACCATTTTATAGGGCATAATAAAAAAATTATATCATGTTACTTTTTCATTCCAGGCTCATTTGGGTGCTTAACTTGGGTTCCAAATTACAAATGGAGGTGATTCTAAATCCTCGTCGGATTTGGTAGCTTGCAATGTGCATTGAAATTCAAATGTAATATTATATTCTAATTCTACAGTATGTTTGTAGGAAATTGATTAAATTTCCTTACTGAATCAACCATAATAATGCTAATAAGTGTACATGTTATATTTGATAGTATGATTGTAAGAAATCAATTAAAATACATACTCTAATAAAAATGACAAAATATCAAATCATAGGTGGACTATAAGTATAAGATTACGAACAAGTGTCTCATCAATGTCTCTCGCTCTCACTAATGTCGCTTTTTTTTTTTGTTTTTTTTTTTTATACACATAGGCTTTATTGGGATCTCACCACCTATGGGTACTCAAACTCTCAACCAAGTGTTGAAACTCCTGAGAAGCTTCCATCTGAGTAAGAGCATGGACCCTCTCATCAATGTCTCTTAATTGTCAATGTACATGGCACTGTTTAAATTATTGATGTAACTATAGTAATGCAGCCAGTATTTTGATTGCTTTGATATCATTTGCATTCCATGTGCACAATGACTTAGTAGCTTTTAAAACACAACAAAACTAAATATTTTAAATACCTAGGATTATAGTTGTTTTTTTATTTTTTTTACACACACCGACTACCACGTACTCTCGTGCAATACTCAAACTAAAAGGCAACGATCTACCACCTCATTCGCAACCTCTTCTCAATCCTAATCATCCATTTAGTGGGCCCATCTTGAATTGCTCATGGCCCCAACATCATAGATAAATTCCGATCAGTTGAGCGGGGATCGTGCCCGTGAGCATTTGAAGTGGGCCTCTAGAGGTGCCAAACTGGCCGCATTGGGATCACCGAAGTTTCTACATGTGGGGTAATTCCCTCGTGCTTCCGTGTGACATCCACTCCACCTATCAGTTTTATTATCCCATGTTAAGATATGAAAAGAAAAAAGAAAAAAAGAGATAGATCCAAAATTGTAAGTGGACCACAACACAGAAAAAGTGCAAGTTGAAATGCTCACGCCTTGAAATCCCTTTCTAACATGTTATTTCCATGAGAATAAACAGACAGAAAACACTAATATCATTGTCATCCAAAACTTCGTTGCATGGAAAGATTTCTGTCAATTTCTATTGTTTTCTGCTGTCTGAGATTTTGATCTCACTTATTTTTATAGTATAACACCCTAACATGAGCTGGCTAAACTGATGAAATGGATGTCACTGGGATGTAACGGTGGTCCATAAAGCTTCCAGGTAATTAATGATCATACGGTTGTCAGGATATCTGTAGAAACCCAAATTTATTAGCCTAAAGTGATGTATGTATTTTATCCGCACTGTTTATCTATTTTGCTAAATCATTTTAAAACATGATCTAAAAAATAGCCTGATCCAAAGCTTAATAGACCATATCATAGGAAACAGTGGGGACAATGACATTCACCATGAAGTTTTATTACACCTCATTAATCTTTATTTACCATCCAACATGTTCTTAATATTAACGGACCTGGATGGATGAAGGGAAAATACAAATATCAGCTTCATCGGAAACTTATGTTATAGCATGTTTGATCTCCAATTCCTTGGTAAATACATTATAAATGGTTAATAAAGATTTCCTTTGATAATTAGGGTATTGTTACCCATTTTTGATTTCATGCTTACTTTTCTTAGCACTAAAACCGAAGACACTGTCAAATATATGTGGACCCACCATGGTGTTTATGGCTTATCCACACCCCAGTTGAATTTAGGAATTGACTAAAAATTAAGGTTGATTCAAAGCTCAAGTCAACCACACTATAGGATTTAGAGAATCGAACACTTATAATTAAAAATTTTTGGACCATTGTTTCCTTTGGTGTAGGTCACTTGAGTGTTGGATCTACTTCATTTTTGGATTTCTGCTCCAAAATATTATACTAAAATGGAAGGACAACACAGATACATAGTATATATCATCACAGTGAGGCCCACAAATTTAAACCAATCATTTTGAACAGGTTTTCAAAACAGAAGTATACAGATGCATTTAAAAATTGATTGGAGGAGTAATAATTACTTATTCACATAGGATTTACTTGGAATTTGGAAAATCAAACAAGCCCTTATGGTGTGGGTCACTTAGAGTTTTGCTCAGTCTCATTTCCGGGCCATTAAAATGATCTAAAAATTAATGGACAAGCACACCCATCATAGTGGGCCCCTAAAGTCGGGACCGCGTCTCCAGGCAATCCGTGTCCCTCGTCCTGCGTAGATAACCCGGCGTTAAAATCAGGCCGCTGGCCTAATCACCATAGCCACACGTGTGGACCGAGTTAAACCCATTTTCGTAAACTAGCTGGTTTTGAAGCGTTTTCATCTACGCCTGTCGAACGGTTTGGATAATCCCACGACGTGCTGCAAGGATCACACGTGTGGTTGCTGGGGAGCGGGATTAACGAACCGATGACTGCGAACGGCGGAAATAAACGAAGAGTACAACTTTGATACTCTGCCACCGTGCAATTGATGATACGCAGGCAATTAGAAATTGCTTATAATTTCCATACATGGCGTAAAATAGTTGAATTAAATCGTCCAAATTATCGTAACCATTGTATTAGACGGTTAAAAATAACAAATATGCAGTGGTCCTATTTATACAAACAAGTGTCCACTAATCATAGGTTAATGATTATTCAACCAATACGATATAAGGCTTATGACTTAGAAACAGTGGGGCGCAGAATCCAGTCGGTTTACTTGATTTAATTTATGCCACGTGTACAGGTTCCGAACGCCCGCATATCAAGCACCTCATCCAGCCAGAGTATAATATAATCCTCGAAAAAGACTAGTGGCATTTCCGTTATTATATAAGACAATGCCGGCATTTGCTTTTCCGATTAAAACGAGGCGGCCTTCTCATCCAACGAAAAGACGGGAAAGGAAACTAGGAAACACCGGGTCTCTCCATTTTACCCCCGCTATATATTCCCTACGACTCCGCTCCGTGTATTTCTCTTCTCATAGCGAAAAAAAACCAAAAGCAGAGAGAGAGAGAAGAGAGGAGAAAGAAAAAAAGAAAAACGAAAAAAAAAAAAAACTCCTCCTCCTCGTTCGAACTTCTCCTTCGTCTTTCGAATCTAGGGTTAGGATTTAAGGGAAGAGATGGGGCAGCAATCTCTGATCTACAGCTTCGTAGCGAGAGGGACGGTGATCATTGCTGAATACACCGAATTCACAGGCAATTTCACGAGCATCGCATCTCAATGCCTTCATAAGCTTCCCGCCTCCAACAACAAGTTCACCTACAACTGCGATTCGCATACCTTCAATTACCTCGTCGAAGACGGTTTCAGTGCGATTCCCATCCTTTCTCTATTCGATTTCGCGGTTTTTTGATGATTTGAAGGGGTATTATCGTTTGATTTTTGATTTCTGATGTTAGATGCTTGTTTTGGTTTGATCTTTTGATGCGGCTAGGTTTTGATCTGTTTAGGATTCGTTTGATGCTGCGGATCATCTTTTCCTTTTCATTTTCGATGTGATCTTGCTGTTTGCGTTTTGTTACGGTTGCGGTCAGGGTTTTGTAATTCCTTTCTTTGGATATTTTTTCTTTTTTTCTATTTCATAATGATTGTTAGATTGATGTGGATGTTTTGGTTTCAATTTTGTTCAGAAGAGGAATTTTCGGGGAAGCGTGGCGTAAATTATTATTATTATTATTATTATTATTATTATTTCCAGATCTTTGGTCGCCGCTTCTGATCTTTTTTCAGATCGAGGAAATTGTTTTCATGATAGACCTTATATTTTCCTTGCACTTGTGGCTGTATTCATCCTCTGTGTGTTTCGACACACGCACACCCATATGCAGGCACAAACACACACGATTGCGCACGTGTGCATGTGTGTGTATTTGCTTCTTATTTTGTTATTTGAAAGTTTTTATTAATTCATCTTTGATTGGGTTTTATAGTTTTTAATCATTAGATGTTAAGTTTTCAGGTTTAGCAATCTAGTTGGTGGGTAGTAATAGCATAATATTAGGATATGTTTTTAGAGGCTTGGGTTGTTGATGGGATAGATCTCAGATACCTTACATTGGAAGATACGTTTTTGTTTCCATTGCTGCAACCTTGATTTGATTTGTAAGGTTTTGTTTGGATGCACAAAGGAAATGAATAGCTAAAATTCAGTTTAATCAAGAGAAAATTATGTTTCTAGTATTTATAACGAGGAGGTAACCATTTGATTGCAGTTACATCTTACGTGGGATTTTTATTTTTAACTGCAATAAAAAAAGTGCATTTGCATCCATATCTAGTCCTATATGAGAGGGTCATGGTTGAAATTTGGAGCTTTGTCCTTCAATATAAATGCTAAGGAAGAATTATGATCTAGTTCTTCAATATAAATGGCAAGGATGATAATTGCTATAAATTTGATAGTGCACCCAAACACGCCCTAAATTATGGCAGTTCAGATGAATGAGGGGTCATTTCTAGGTGTTTGGATCCCAACTGGCTTATTTTCAATGTATGTGCTGCAATCCCCGTTTTCAAGCCTCTTTTGTTTGAACCAAGCAGAGCATCATGATGGTATTCTAGTAGGAAAATCAGTCTGGTTGTTTATTTGATTTGGTAATCTTGTCGTTTTTTGTGGAATGATGGGTAGAAAGAGCAAACATCTTCTTGTCTAAGAATGCAATTGCATCTAAGGTGTACTGGTGCGGTAACGGTGGGTGTAACGGTGCCCGACCGTTACCGATACGGTTATGGGCCGTATCGGCCGTTACAGCCCTGTAACGGCCGATACGGCCCCTGTAATGGTTAGAATTTTTTTGTTCTAAAAAAATTCAAAGAAATATCTATTAAATTCAGAAAATTCTAAATATTCCAAATATGCATTCATTTATAATTTTAAATGTGTTTATGGTGGTGTAACGGTTCACTCTTTGGTGAGAAAGCCGTATCGGGTGGTTTGATGAATTTATGGACAACTTGGAATTGATTGCAAAACTCATAGATTTAATTTTCTAACTATCTAATACTAATGATAGATATACTAAAATGAATTTAATATCCAAATATCTCACATGTGTAGGTATTTGTTAATTTTTAAAAATTGATTGAAAATAGTCTGAAAAGAAATTTAAAAAAAGAAAGAAAACTAATTGCATAATTTGTAAAATGCATATTCATATGTTCTAATTTGAATAATGCATCATGTTTAATCATAACAACAAAGATTCAAAAAAAAGAAGGTATAAATACCTATTTTTGAAGATTTTCCAGTACATGACTCATGGAATTTCGATTCAACAAAATTCTTTAAATAACTTGTTTTGATCCTCAAATTCAAGCTAAGAGTGGTCAGAATTTGTAGCAGAATATTTTAGGAAAGAATTTGGAAGAGAATAATGCCAAAAAATGAGAAAAATCGCAATTTAAAAAGACAAAAGAGCTGTTTATGACTGTTATGCCCTGACCGTTGCAGGGCAGTAACAGCCGTTATGGTGCGTAATGGCTGATCTGAGCCAAAAACTGGGGGTTCACCGTTTTGATCTCTGTACCGTGTAACGTACTTGGCCGTTACGGTTACGTATCGGTCGATATGTAACCGATTTGGTACACCATGATTGCCTTGTCACCATCCTATAACATCCAAATCTACTGCTTTAACATGGTATCTATGCCTCTTGTTTCTCCTTTCAGCTGACTATTACAGTATCTTCATTCTTATTTTTCTGGGCCTCTAACTTGAGGAATTATTATCGCTCTTATAAGCTTGTTTCTGTCAGGTTGTATGGTTTCTCTTCAAGCCATTAGTCATCATATGCTTTGTGGTTTCATATTATTCAATTGACAAAATTCATCTGTGGCTAGTTTGAACGTCAATGTTCAGAACCCTCTATCTAGTAAACTAGTACCATGAAAGATGGCATGGTTGCTCTTGCTAAAGGTGTTTTTTAAGGCATCTCCTGTAGTCAGAGATAGTTTCTACTGCCTTAATGGATAACTGCCTCTCTTGCTATTTTTGTGCATAAAATTTCTTTGTCGCTGATAGAAAATGATGACACATGGTAGAGTAGGTTTACTTTTTATTTACAGAGATATAAAGTATTCTGATTTTTTAGGAGACATTTGAAGTAGGAATATCATGGGTCTTGTACTGGTGTACCTTTATCTGGACCAGCCTAAGGGGGTCGGTTTAGGGTCCTATCAGGTTCAAGACCCAACTACCTGTCGGGTTTTAGAAATCTACTTCAGGGTTATGAACAGTCTACATTATCTGAAAGAAGGCCTTCCAATTTAGGAGATCTCAAGTGTCCACTACATCCGTGGTGGGCCCAATAGACTGACCAAACAATGGATGGGGGCATAGAAGTAGTTTTGGTGTCTGGCAGAGCATCAGCATTCTTTGTCAGTGTTGGAGTGTGGGTTGGAGTATTGCATCCGAGCATTGGCCAGAGTATCTGTTGACAGCTAAGGCTAGGAGAAGGCAAAGGGGCAGTTTGAATTCTGGACTCTTGAGAAGTTAAGACTAAAGCGTGGGTGGGGGTGTGGTGTTTTGAAAAGGTGATTCTTGAATGTGGGTTGGTGAGAGCTGAGGTGCAGGGATGTGAATTGAGAAGGTTTTGAAAAGTTAAAAGTCTCTTAAATGTGGGTGGAGAAGGTTCAAGTCATAAATACATGTGAATTTATTATAACTTATAATTAGGTATAAGTTAGAGATATCTTTGAAAACTATCCCTGTTTGCATTGTTGTGGATGGTTTGGAAAGAACGACACTTAACAATTACCAAGAAATCAAAACACTGAACTATTAGACTTGTTTTAATGTCATTATAAGCACCCTGGAACTGGCTGACTGCTTCTTTAGTCTTTTTATTAGCGCTTGAAGGTTCTTTAGGACAATAGAAATGATAAATTTTAAAAAAGAGATACACTGCAAGCAAAGTATTTATTTGGTAATTATTATAATACTGTATGCCATTATTATTATTATTTTTCTTTTTTTTGTAATATCTATCCAAAAGTTATGGGTGGTCTTCTGATGCAGATGTTTTTGGCTAAATGCCTTGAACCTCATTATAATGATTTTCGTTTATCATGTTGGATGGTGCAGCCTACTGTGTAGTTGCAGTTGAGTCAGCAGGAAGGCAAGTTCCTATTGCCTTCCTGGAGCGTGTGAAGGAAGATTTCAACAAGAGGTATCGAGGAGGAAAAGCTGCGACTGCTGCTGCTAACAGCCTTAACAAAGAGTTTGGGTAATTCACCTTGCCCTTCCCCCCCTCTCCCCCACACAGCACAACACAACACAACACAACACAACACAACGCAACAGGAAATAAGAAAAAACAAGATTGCGTTTTGTTGGTGTTATAGGTGAATGATAAAATCATTGTGAACATTTCAGGCCAAAACTGAAGGAGCACATGCAGTACTGTGTGGACCATCCGGAGGAGATCAGCAAGCTTGCAAAAGTGAAGGCTCAGGTGTCAGAAGTTAAAGGAGTGATGATGGAAAATATTGAAAAGGTACTGCTTCCTTTCTATGCTACTTGGGATTTTCTTCATTATCTCTTGCCGTTTCCACCCTTGTTATGTGGAAGGAGCTGAATGTATTTTCATCTTTTGAGGCACATGATAATTCAGGCTGGACTGATCTCTCTCTCCTTTTCAGGTTCTTGACCGCGGGGAGAAAATTGAGCTTCTGGTGGACAAAACGGAAAATCTTCGTTCACAGGTTGGTGGCAATACCCTTAGAGCAAGGTGTGAAAGCTTGAAATGTGACTATGACTTGATGAGGGTCCAAGTCTTGGTCAACTTGAGACTCAGTCAAGTAGATGATCAATTCTTTCAAGCTTTTTTTTTTTAAAATAAATAAATAAATGAAAAATGCTTAAAATTTCTAGAATATAAATATAATGAAAGATTCGTTCAACACCAATATACAGCAAAAACATGGTTGTGTTATGGGTTGTGAAAGCAGGTGTATAATTATAGTAAAACAACTAATACCATGATGGTGCTAGGGGGTCCAATGAGGTATATTTGTGATTTGAGAAGGGTTGCACACTGTTTCTCATTCCTTCTTGTGATTGAAGGGAACTTGCTGCACCATTAATCGGCTCTACGGCTGATCTACCCACCCTGGAAATTATCTTTTATTATGTCTGAAATTAGAGGAGCTTGTTTCAAGGGAAAGAGTTGTTTTATTCAATGTTTTGAGGGGTGTGTCACGAGGTTGCCAATTCTCTTATGAGAGTTGGATTGGCCAGCAATGAGAGGGTTGCTTGTTTAACAAGTCGTCTTACCCCTTGTCTTGGTGATGTTTTGCTTCTCCTTTAACAAATTTGTTCCGTTGATCTTATAAAAAAAGAAAAGAAAATAAAAGAAGAAGAAGAAGAAGAATATGAACACAGGGTAACTCCACTTGAGTAAAATACCTTCTCTTCAAAAGTTCATGAGAAAAATGGAAGGGAATGTCTGCCTCCAAACCTTGGAGAAATGCAAGGTAAAACAAGGATCTGAAAGTTGATAGACCTAAGGGGCAAGCCCTGAAAGGTTGAGTGAAATTTGTGAACATGTTTTTCCCCTCAATGCACAAAACAATCAAAATTCAATGAATTGGTTAACTGTCAAGGTAAAGTTTTCTTTTTGAGTTTTACAGAACTTTTTCCTTTCTTTGTGAAAATTACTCGGTTGAGTTTTTCTTCTATTTCTATAACAAGGAATTGTGGGATTCTGCTCATAAGCAAATGTACTGTTTGGGGAATGTGTTATTCTGTACTCTTTATTCTTTTATAGTTTTTTGGTTGTTCCCTATCCATAGCAAGAGCCCATCATCTGAATGGCTTGGATGATTTGAACACGCCCACACGTCAATATTTTCCTTTGAATATTGACAGTCTCCTTAACCGTTGTGTCATAGGCTGCTGAATGATGGCTAAGGATCTTCCTATTGAAGATTTTCGAGGCGGTGTCCAGCAACTGTGCATCTCATTGGATTAATGGTTTGCTCCACCAAACCATAGCCCCACATGGAATCATGTGTATCAGGAAACTATTAGTTTGCTGATGAGCAGGATCCTGCGAGTCTTCTTTTATTATGTTGTGCATACTTCAAAGTTTAAACTTGCCCCGAGTTTCTATGAAGTTTACAAGTTTGTTGAGTACCTGGTATAAACCCTGCTTTAGATCTAATTTTGAAAAAGCTTTTGTAGTGTTTAAATACTGTCTCCCTCTTCAAAAGATGAGGTAGTCCTCCACGCTTGTATGTTAGGCAGGGCTGCGGTTCATCTCCTAATGATGACATATGCATGGATTACACATTGTTTCAGGCACAAGACTTCCGGCAACAAGGTACAAAGATGAGGAGGAAGATGTGGCTGCAGAACATGAAGATAAAGCTGATCGTTTTGGGGATTATCATTGCTTTGATTCTCATCATAATATTGTCTGTTTGCCATGGCTTCAACTGTTGAAAGAAGAAAAACCAACCTCTCCCCTCCACACTGGACTACTGCTTTAGGTATGTCTACATCTGGATTGGTTCTAATATGTTGTTTTGATGTCCCTTTTTGTGAATGAGTCTTGTTTTTTTCCTTCCTTCTCTGCCTTTCTATGCTTTTTGTTTCTGGGATGGGAGAACGATTTGTATTTTGTATGGGATTGCATTGCATGTATAGATTGTCTCAAGCATGAATTCTTTATATGAGGAGAGATTATTTTGATGATGATGATGCTTGGAGAGCTTTATGTCATAAATTTTCATCCATTGCTCTGTATAAAGAGAGCAGTGATTGTTATACCTCTAATTTTTTCATATTTAGCTCAAATAGATGCGGGACTTCTTATGGATATAAAATATTAGGCCCTGTTTGGCAGACGCTTTTCATCTCATTTTAGTTGGGAGTAATTTTGTATCAAAGGTCTTGATCTCTAATACAGGAACTCTAGTACATAATTACTTGTAACTAGAGTAAGGCGAACTCGTTTTTAGGCGTCTACCAAACAAACAGGGCCTTAGTTCATCATGATCCAAGCCTTATCCCAATTTGGTTTCAGAAACAGGGCCTCAGGTAAATTACTTTCTAATCATTTCCCCATGGTGTGCTATTTGTTAACACTAGATATGTGGCCTTGTGTTCAGAGATCCACACTGCCCATCCCCACCATTGATGGATTTCACTGAGTGGATATGTTATAATCATCCATTCAATATCCTTCAAAAAAATAAAATAAAAATCATCCATTCAATGAGATTTTGTCTGTTGAATGTGGATGGTTGTCACTCTGTTTTGACTGTATTTTTACAGCCACCCACTTGGATATTGTCCACTCGTGGTGATTATTGGGCCGTACTGCATCCTTATAGGATGGATGGCGTGGATCACTGGTCACCTGTATTGTGGAGAAGCAATGTTTATAGGACCTCCAATTTGTTACCTTGTGGATGAAGGTTCCCACATGTGCCCGGCTACATATTGCACACAGCTTAACAGTTTTTGGTTGTATCTTGAAATTTGAAAAATACAAGGAAAAGAATCTCAACCAAAATTTAGAAAGCACGGGAACAGTGGATTATGGGGAAATGCGAGCCATGAACCTGTTTCCCTCGTTTGGATAGAGAGAAACCATAATGTGGGCATGGAAACCCATGGAATAAAAATTCTCTGCAAATGAAAAACTGTGGAATGTGACCATAGTTTTTATTGTTTGATTTGTAGCATGGAAATGTAGAAGGCTAATGGTCAAAGGCTGAGAGCTGTTTCTATTAACCTTGGAAATAGTAATTTAATATGGTTTTTGGTAATTTTGATATCCACGTTTTAAAAAATAAAAATTAAAACATTGGGAATGGAAATCAAGTTTCATGGTTTCTCTTCTTTCGTTTCTTGTCTCTATTTATTTATTTATCATAAACAACAGATTACTAGATACGTTTCCATATTATTCTCAATCCAACACGCAGAAGGGTCGGGAAGGATGACAGCTTTGGAAAAAAAAATGATCTCTGTGGATATATTCTTTTCACCTGTTTGAGAGGAGAAAAAAAGTGTGGAAATAGATTTTCATTTCCAGTCCTATTTCTTTCAAAGCTTACAAGAGACAGGTCACATCATTTGACAAAGGACCAGTACCTTGTGACATTTTGACCGGCAACTGCACTCCTAACCAAACAAGATAATTACAAACTTCTTGCTTCCAGGCGACTTCTCTCCCAGTTGCAGTAACTGGCCGGATTTAACGTAACCCCAATCCATTGATGAAACGGTCATTTTCCTTGGTCCACTTGTACGAGGCCTCACCAATTTAACGGGCCCCACATTGGATGGATAGTGGTCCAAATGTCTCTTGGATGGATGGGACAATTTAACCCCTCCATCGATGGTATGCAAGTATTCAGTCAAGAAAATAAATGGATAAATGGTTTGACTGAACGAAAGTCAAAATTGGATGGCCGGAAGCTTCCAGTCGTAGATAATGTTGGGGCTTGGTCCATCAACCGTGGAAGCAGGGCTCCTGCAATAACAGCCGGATACGTGTGAAAACTTGGACAGATTTGAGTGGTACAGGTGACTGATTCAGATGTTGGCATCCTAGTAGATACTTTCTCAACTTAGAAATTCCTTTGAAAGTCAGGAAGCTGAGGAGGAAATTGGCCACTTGGATATGACGATTTGAGCAAAGCTTTCTGCCAAAATGTTTCTACCTACAAAGGTTCGTAAATCAAATTCAACGGCCGAAAACCAAATTAACCAAATTGGGATTCATTTCAGCTCAAGTTTTCACATTTCATGTTTCTTTTGTGATTTTTTTTAAGAAAGAAAGAAAAGAAAAGAACAGGTAGAAGCACTGATTCAGTTAAAATTGCCAAAGACATTTATTTTGGTTTTTCCTGGACATTTGGAGGGCGGTAGAGTTGGTTTGGTCCATCTGGATGAGAAACTATGCAGAGGAACCTGTCCCGGATCTGTAGATCCCAAACCTTCGATGTGACACAGTGAGGAAGAACAGGCCAAAGTATGAATGGGTTAGGATATAGATGTTAGGAAGATCCCTCAAAATTTCCCAACCTAAGTTGGGTCCCACCAGATCAACAGTTTGGATAAAAGAACTCAATGAGGACAACTCCTTTGTGTTTGCTAACTGTACATTTGGGGATGCCCAGGATACAATTCCTTCAATTTGTTATAATAAAAGTGTAAGAAAACCGGTAACGCATTTCCAGAAATCGAAAGTAAAATTGTAGTGACAATACTTTCACATTACTTCAATCTCAAATCATAAAGAAAAATTTAGGGCCCGTTTGGCCGGGTGGATTGGAAGGGATTGAATGGTAGTAAGGTGGATGGCGTGGATTGTTATATTTTGTTTTAAAATAATAATAAAATTTAAATTTTTAAATTTTCGATGTTTTCCCTTTAAATTTGAAAAGTTGAAGTACTTTTGAGTTGTGGGTTTTATCCCATATCGGATTTGACAAAGTTAACTATCTTGTATATAAGATAGTATTTTTGCCTAGGGGTTGAGCCCCTTTCAGGGGGCATGTGAATTTGGTCATGTGAGAGGAGCTATGCCAATAGCTCTAATCTATGCCATTGACCACAAACGCGCGCGCGCAGGTGCGGTGTAAGTGTACTCGCGTAGGTATGTGTGTATGGGTACTCGTAGGACTTTATGTGCGAGAGTGTACTCGCACTTGCGCCTTTTCATTTTAAACTAGAGAGATGCATCCCTTCCGGTTGGTCGTCCCTGTTGGGTTTAAACCTAACGGACCTAACCTTTTGTAAAGGGTGCTTATGCACTACCTCGGAGTCTATATAAAGACTTCCGATTCCAGTTTCAATATATACAAAAATACTCTCTTATAAAACTCTCTCTGATACGGTTTTTAACATTATTACTGAGTTAATCGCTGAGTCAACTCAGCACTTTCGGATTAAACTGCAAGTGGGTCGAGCCCGTGTACAGTGAGTGCACCGCTGAGACCGGGTCATAGTCGTTATATCCTGGAGGTCGATTGCTCTGGAAACCTGTTGCACTTGGGACGCTGTCCAAGGGGAGCAAATTCGATTTCAACCCGACTGACTCAGTCACGCCTCGACTCAATTCAATAAGTTTTTCTTTCTCAAAAGTTATTTTTCTTTTTTGGTTTTCGATTTTAATAGTCTATTTAATTCAACCAATTTTCCAACATTCTTGAAATCGAATTTTGTTGAATTACATAGACTATGACTATAGTAACAGTAAATGCTTCTACTGAGTTAGCCAAAATCGAACCGTTCGCTAGACAATCCTTTAAACGGTGGAAATAGAATTGATGTTCGCTCTGATCACCCTGAAAGTTTCATACATTTTATATAAATCATTCACTATAGATTCAACAAATCAAAATGAAGTAACAGATGAAAATAATTGTAAAAATTATATTCTAAACTCTTTATCTAACGAACTATATGATGTGTATACTTCTTACGCGTCTGCTAAAGACATATGGACTGCCTTAGAAAAGAAATACATATTAGAAGATGCAGGCGCTAAGAAACATGCAATTGCTAACTTCTTTCATTATGAAATGACAGACGATAAACCTGTCACAAATCAAATTCACGATTTTCAAAGTCCAGTTCACGAACTATCGACAAAAGGAATTAAGTTGGATGAAGTGTTTCTGTCAGGAACGCTAATAGAAAAGTTACCGCCCTCCTGGAAAGAATATAAGAATAGAGTGAAACATAAGAAGAACGGTGTTTCTTTGAAAACTACTATCGTACACATACGAATAGAGGAGGCCAATAGAATCAGGGACCAAAAAGAAAAGAAAAAATAAGATAGATTCAAAGGCGAATCCTGTGTAATCAAGTCGGACAAATAATAAGAAAAATGACAACTGTTATAACTGTGGCAAACCTGGACATTACGCAAATGAATGCAGGCTCAAAAATAAGAATGCAAACATTCAATTCAAGAAAAAGGGAAACTGCTACAACTGTGGAAAGCATGAGCATTATGTCAAAACCTGTAGACCTAAGAAAAATAAAGATAAGCCACAGACTAATCTTACAAAAACAGGCAATGAGTCTGAGATAGTAGTAATTGTGGTGTCAGAAGTCTTCCTTATAAATAACTTGGAGTGGGTGCTAGACACTGGTGCAACTAGGCACGTGTGCAAGGATCGTAGCATGTTTACCTCCTACTAAGTATCAGGAGATGATGAACAGGTGTTCATGGGAAATGGTAAAACGTCTCCAGTTGTAGGGAAATGAAAAGTACTTCTGAAACTCACTTCTGAAAAGACTCTAATGTTGAATGATGTCTTACATGTGCTCGACATTGGAAGAAACTTGATCTTTGGTTCGCTCCTCAATAAGGCTGGTATCAAGTTAGTATTTGATTCAAATAAGCTTGTAATGACTAAAAATGAAACTTTTGTTGGTAAGGGGTATTGTAGCGATGGTTTATTCATTGTGAATGTATCCAATGATAATAAGAAAACATCTAGTTCTGTTTATATCGTTGAACCTTTTTATCTATGGCATAACAGATTAGGTCATGTGAATGTGATATCTTTAAAGAAAATGAAAAGATTAGGTTTATTACCTAATATATCTAATGAAGAGTTTGAAAAATATGAAACATGTGTAGAATCAAAATTCATTAGAAAACCCTTTAAACAAGTAGAAAGATCATCTGTTCTATTAGAGTTGATACATAGTGACTTAGGTGATTTTAGAAATCACATGTCTAGAGGTGAAAAAAGATATTATATAACTTTTGTAGATGACTACTCTAGGTTCACTAGAGTATATCTATTAAGGAACAAAGATGAAGTTTTAGATGCTTTTTCTAAATACAAAATTGAAGTTGAAAATTAATTAAATATAAAAATTAAAAAACTTAGAACAAATAGAGGAGGTGAATATAAATCTTCTCAATTTAGAGAATTATGTGAATAGAATGAAATAGTTCATGAAACTACAACTTCTTATACACCAGAATAAAATGGAATAACAGAACGTAAGAATAGAACTCTAAAAGAGATGATAAATGCCATGTTAAATAGTTCAGGCTTACCCTCAAATATGTGGGGAGAAACAATTATGTGTGCTTGTTATATCCTAAATAGGATTCCATCTAAATCTTCTAAACAAACACCTTATGAACTTTGGAAGAATCATGTTCTTAGTTATAAATATATTAAAGTGTGGGGGTGTCTTGGTAAAATAAGATTACTTAAAACTAAGAAAAGAAAGTTAGGTCCTAAAACGACCGACTGTGTATTTATAAGGTATGCACAAAACAGTGCGGCTTATAGGTTTTTAGTTTTAAAAACTAAGGATAATATTCTAGATCCTAATACAATTATGAAAGCTAGGGATGCAGAGTTCTTTGAGAACGTATATCCTATGAAATCTAAATCTATAGAAATAAAAGAAGTTAATGAATCAGATATTGCGTCTATTAGTAAAAATGCTTACGAGAAAATAATAGAAGAGATATAACCAAGAAAAAGTATTAGGGTTAGAAGAGAAACTAACCTAGGAGATGATTTTTTCACATTCTTAGTAAAAGATGATCCTATAACTTATATAGAAGCTATTAACTCTCCACATGTAACATTTTGGAAGGAAACAATAAATGATGAGTCAGAATCTATTATATCTAATAATACTTGGAAACTTGTAGACCTACCACCTGGTAACAAACCAATAGGCTGTAAATGAGTGTTTAGAAAGAAACTAAAACCAGATGGAACTATTGATAAGTTTAAGGCTAAGTTGGTAGCGAAAGGCTTTAAACAAAATGAAGGAATATATTTCTTTGATACATATTCCCCTGTAACTAGGATTACAACCATTAGAGTCTTAATAGCGATAACCTCTATATATAAACTAGTGGTACACCAAATGGATGTTAAGACGATTTTTCTAAATGGAGACTTAGAAGAAGAAATATATATGGAGTAACCTGAGGGTTATAAAATATCAAGTAAAGAAAATAAAGTATGTAGACTAATTAAATCACTATATGGTTTAAAACAGGCTCCTAAACAATGGCATGAAAAATTTGATGGTGTTTTAAAATCAAATAGTTATCATATAAATGATGTAGATAGATGTGTATATAGTAAAATTTCTGAAAATGATTATGTTATTATATGCATTTATGTTGATGACATGCTTATTTTTGGAACTAATATTAAATTAGTTAATGCAACTAAGAAATTCTTGTCATCTAAGTTTGACATGAAAGACTTAGGATAGGCTAGTGTGATCTTGAGTATTGAAGTAATCAGGAAAAATAGTGTTATTATATTATCACAATCTCATTATATTGAGAAGATATTGAGAAAGTTTAACCATTTTGACTGTTTACCTGTCAATACTCCTTATGATTATAGTGTGACTCTCATAAAAAATATACGAAATAGTGTGTCTCAATTGAAATATTTCAGAATAATTGGTAGCCTCATGTATCTAACAAACTGTACTAGACCTGACATAGCTTTTGCAGTAGGAAGGCTAAGTAGATATACACATAACCCTGGAAAAGAGCATTGGAATGCCTTGTCTAGGATTTTGTTATACCTAAAAGGCAGTATGGCTTATGGTTTACATTATAATGGTTATCCTGATGTATTAGAAGGATATAGTGATGCGAACTGGATCAGTGATTCAGATAAGATAAAATCCACTAGTGGATATGTCTTCACTTTGGGTGGATGAGTAGTCTCTTGGAAGTCTACCAAGCAGACATGTATCGCTCGGTCAACTATGGAATCTGAGTTTATTGCCTTATAAAAGGCTGGATCAGAAGCCGAGTGACTTAGAAATCTCTTAGCTGATATACTATTGTGGGCAAAGCCTGTATCGGCCGTGTCTATTCATTGTGACTGTTAAGCAGCCATAGCGAAAGCAAAAAGTAAAATATATAATAAAAAAGGCAGGCATATTAGACTCAGACACAACATTGTGAAACATATGTTGCGTGATGGAGTCGTATCTATTGACTTTGTGAGGTTAGAAAAGAATCTAGCAGATCCTCTAACCAAAGGACTATTTAAAAGGTTATTCAATGATACATCGAAGGGAATGGGGCTGAGCCTAATATATGAGCTGTCAGTGTCGGCAACCCAACCTATACAAGTGGAGATCCCATGAGATAGGTTCAATGAGTAAACAACAAGACACGAAGTAGACAATTACACTGAGTTGTTTGAGCTCCTTCTATGGTGTACAGTGCGAGCAACAACGCAGAAGGATGAGTTTTTACGACTCTTAATGGATTCATAGCCATATATTTGGTGGTGTATACAGTTGCTGCATACACTTGATGGAATTCACCTATATGGGTTTGGAGGTAGAGGCCGCTTCCTATGAGAATCTACGCGAATTCTCTAGAGCACTCATGAAATCTAGATAATGGTGTATGACCGAAACGCACCGAACCGCAAAATCACTTGTAGAGGAAGAGTTGTGTGAGTGACATGTACTTGCGATTTACATTAAAAGGATTCAGGTTCAAGACTATGGTGTCACCTGATTCCTATAGACTTGTCTTGCTTACTCTAATGTCGGTTCAAGTCTATGGTGACACCGGCACCATTGCACAACTATGACGTTTTAATCCGAAAGAGTTTTATTTTAAAACATGTGGAGGATTGTTATATTTTGTTTTAAAATAATAATAAAATTTGAATTTTTAAATTTTTGATGTTTTTCCTCCAAATTTGAAAAGTTGAAGTACTTTTGACTTGTGGGTTTTGTCCCATATCGAATTTGACAAAGTAAACTATCTTGTATATAAGATAGTATTTTTGCCTAGGGCTTGAGACCATTTCAGGGGGCATGTGAATTTGGTCCTGTGGGGGGGCTATGCCAATAGCTCTAATCTATGCCATTGATCACACACGCGCGGGCGCTGAGCCGAGTCCGTGTCCGTGTCTGTGTGCATGTGCGCGACGCGACGGGACGGGACGGGCTGGACTGGGCGCGGGTGTGGGTGCGGGTGCCGTGTAAGTGTACTCGCGTGGGTGTGTGTATGAGTACTCGCAGGACTTTATGTGCGAGAGTGTACTCACACTTGCGCCTTTTCGTTTTAAACCAAAGAGATGCATCCCTTCCGGTTGGTCGCCCCTGTTGGGTTTAAACCCAACGGACCTAACCTTTTGTAAAGGGTGCTTATGCACCACCTCGGAGTCTATATAAAGACTTCCGATTCCAGTTTCAATATATACGAAAATACTCTCTTTTATAAAACTCTCTCTGATACGGTTTTTAACATTATTACTGAGTTAATCGCTGAGTCAACTCAGCACTTTCGGATTAAACTGCAAGTGGTTCAAGCCCGTGTGCAGTGAGTGCACCGCTGAGACTAGGTCATAGTCGTTGTATCCTGGAGGTCAATTGCTCTAGAAACCTGTTGCACTTGAGACGCTGTCCAAGGGGAGCAAATTCGATTTCAAGCCGAGTGACTCAGTCACGCCTCGATTCAATTCAATAAGTTTTTCTTTCTCAAAATTTATTTTTCTTTTTTGGTTTTTGATTTTAATAGTCTATTTAATTCAACCAATTTTCCAACATAGATTTCTAGGTAATAATGGTGTTGTCAGTGGATTGTCTTTAGATCCATGGGATTGCTATATCCCGAATTGCTATATCCAGACCGTTTGGCATGCCTGGCCAATCCAGAGATTAAACCTTCCCATCCCTTCCAATCCCACGAGCCAAACACGTCCCGGGCAACTTTGAACGGATTAAGGTGGATGGGATGGGATTTAAAGGTAATGATGGTGTTGTCAGTGGATTGTCTTGAGATCCATGTGATTGGGATCCGATCACTGACTCTGTTTGGGTCGCGCGGCCATTCCCGGGATTCAACTTCCAATCCCTTCCAGTACCATCCAATCCCTTCCAATCCGTCCGGCCAAACGGAGATGATGATTCTCAAAACCTTTTGGTCTAAATAAGGAGATGATGATACTCAAAACCTTTACAGCATAACAATGAAGTTTAAAATCTAAAAATGCACAGTATGTTTTTATGAGAGTTATTTGATTTTTTTTTAAAAAAATTATTATTTAAATTTTTTTTTTTTTTTTTTGAGGCAACGAGAAAATTCATTAAAAGACAAAAGGAGAGACAAAACAGAAAAAACAAAAGAAAAAGAAAAGAAAACGAAAAAGCTATATGTTGAGATAGCAGACAGACACTAGCACCCTAGGAAGAAAAAAAATCATCCATTCAACAGTCAACCTCTTGGCCTTAGCCCCTACTACAGTTTCTGACATCGAAACGTTGTTGAAACATCTCTCGTTCCTCTCTAGCCAGACTGACCACCAGATGGCTAAAATGACCATTTTCCAAATGGAGGATCTGTATCTACCAGGTCTAAAGCCTTGCCAGGATGCAAGAAGGTTGTGGGCCGTATCAGGAATACACCAAGAGATGCTGAACTTCTGACAAAAATTGATCCAGATTTGGGATATAAATGGGCAATGCACCAGGAGATGATCCACAGACTCCGCATCTTTCATACAGCATAGGCAAATGTTGACCAGTTGCATACCTCTCTTTTTGATATTGTCAATAGTTAATATTCTGTTGCGGTCCGCTAACCACTCAAAGCAGATGAACTTGGGAGGCACCAGATATTTCCAAATGAAGGGAGAAGCTGGGACATAGGAGATCAGAGTAGGGGAAAGGAAAGAGTAGAAGGATTTGACCGTAAAAGAGCAAGACTTGTCTATCCTCCAGATCAGCTTGTCAGGATTGGAAAGTTGTGGCAGCGTCCTGGAAATGCATTGAAGCAGGTCCGATAGTTTAGAAATCTCGCTATCTCTAAGGTTTTGAGAACATCTGATATCCCAAACTATCCGAGAAGCCGAGACAGAATAGCAATTTGAGATGAATATATTCTTCACAGGGGCTAGACGGTAAATGTTAGGGAAGCGGGTTTTCAGGATTTCATCTCCCACCCATAGATCTTCCCAAAAGCGGATGGCGGATCCATGCCCCAGGTCAAAACTAACATTGTGGAGGACTGCTTGTTTGAATTTGAGAATTCCTTTCCATAGATAAGAGGCCTTGTAAGATGAAGAATCCTTGGTCCACCACCCGCCTGTAGAAGAGCCTTACTTTCCTTTGACGATCCGTGCCCAAAGAGCCTCTGGTTCTGCACCTAGCCTCCACGTCCATTTTCCGAGCAGCGCAAGGTTCATAATTATCAGATTTTTGACGTTGGCCCCTCCTTCATGGAATACCTTACAGACTTCCTTCCATTCGAGGAGGTGAATATTACTCTGATTTTCCTTACCGAACCATAAGAACTCTCCTAATTACGTCAATGGCATTCAACACGGAGGAAGGACATCTAAAAAGAGATGTGAAGTACAAAGGAAGGTTCGGATAGAGCAGCTTTGATGAGGGTTAGGCGACCTCCTAGAGACAAATAAGGGCATACCCATATTGCCAAATATTTCTGGAATTTGCTTATGATTTTATCCCATAGCATTTTAGGAGGAGGACCCATAGAAAGGGGAAGGCCCACAAAAGATGTGGGAAAAGAATCAGCAACGCATCCAAGAGAGGTAGCCAGGCCTTTAATTTCTTCGGATTGCACGTTAATCCCAAACAGCTTTGATAATTTGGCAGTGTGATGGCCCATAATCACATTCATTAGAAATTATACTCAATCCCGCCATACAAATCGTGAGAAGCGCGATAGACATGTTGTAATCCTGAAATCGGATAACTAGGAAGATCCTAACTTTGCCAGTGGCCTTTTAGGCGCTGTTTGGCATCTCTCCTAATAAGAGCTTATTTGCTGATTCTAAAGCTCTTATTTTCAAAATAGAATGTTTGGTCTAACTCTAATTTTACCACTCATTTTTTTAAGAAACTCATTAAAAGGCTCTTAAAAAAAGGGGAGGTTACTTATTTTTTAAGAGTTTATTTGGCTTAAGTCGGTAGACATTTTTGTCAAAATTTTAGACTAGTCTGTCTTAGAATCTCTAAGTAATTCTTAGCTCGCCATCTTCTCCTCGTCACAATCTCTTCAGGGCAGGCCCACATGATGAATGACCCATATTGAAAGTGAGGCCCCACATGATGAATGATCGACATCAAGGTGGGCCCACATGATGCACAATCACATCAAAGGTGGGCCTCACATGATGAATGACCCACATCAAAGTGTGGCCCCCACATGATGGACAATCCACATCAAGCGGGCCCTACCTAATGGATGGTCATCAAAGGTAGGATACACATGATGGATGGTGGACATTGAATGTGAGACCACATGATAGAAGATTGACATTAAAAGTCGGCCTACATGATGAACGACCGTATTAAAGGTTGGGCCCCGCATGATGGACGGACAAAGGCAAACCTACATAATGATGGATGGTGGACATTAAAGGTGGGACCTACATAACGGATGGTGGACATCAAAGGTGGGTCATGCATTGATGGATGACCCACATGGACTATCCAATCAAGTGGGACCCACATGATGAATGGTCTACATTAAGGCAGGCCCACATAATGCACAATTCACATTTAAAAAGTGGGGCCCACCATGATGAATGATAGACATTGAAGGTGACCCACATAATAAATAGTCCACATTGAAGATGGGGCTCCACACAATGAATGGTCCACATCAAGGTGGGCCGACATAATGGACGAAGTGGGCTTCACATGATGGATGGACCACATTAAAGTGTGGCCCCTCGTGATGGACAATCCACTTCAAGTGGGCCCAATGTAATGGACGGTCCGCATCCAAGGTCTCGCATAGGGTTGTACATGAACCGAGTTAGCTTGCTTGACTTAAAAAAGCTCAATTCGAAACTGAGTTGAGCTTAAGAAAATTTCGAACCGAGTTCAAACTTGCCCAATCTCAACTCGACTTGGATCAAACCCCAACTCAAATCGAACTTGGATCGAACCAGTTTGGTGACTCGATTACTTCGATATTGATGTTGCTCACCAAGTGTTTAATGAAATGACTCAACGAAGTGTCGGCTAGTGGCAAGGAAGGTATGTATATAAAACAAATACCATTTTTTCTTGATTTTGATATTGCTTAGAAGGTGTTTGATGAAATACCTTTAAAACTGTTGCTGCTGTTTTATATACAATGAGAATTTGAAAGTGCAGTTCATGTGTTTGTGAAAATGCTGCACAGGCGAACTCGGCTCGATCTTGGCTTGAACTGGCCCAAGCAGCTGATCGAACTGAGTCGAGCTGGTCAATTAGGCTCGAGGACTGAGCTGAGCCAAGTTCGAGCTGGGGTCGGCTAGTGGCCGAGCCGAGTCGAGTTGTGCCAAGCTTGATTCAATTTGACTCATGTACACCTCTAGTCACAGCTCGACTCAATTCAACTCGTGTACACCTCTAGTCTCGCATGATGGATGGCCCATATCCAAAGTTGCCCATATGATGGATGATCCATATAGGAGGTGCCCATATCCAAAGTTGCCCATATGATAGATGATCCACATATAAGGTGCGCCCACATGATGGATGGTAGATATCAAAAGTAGGCCCCACATGAAGGATAATCCACTTTGAAGGTAGGGCTCACACAATGAACACATCAAATGTGGACTTCACATGATGAGTAGTGGACATTGCAGGTCCTCACATAAAGGACAATTAGAATTGTTGGTGGCCCCATTTGATGGATGATCTACATCAAGATGGGCCCCTAATGATGAATGGTCTACATCCAAGATGGGCCTTGAATGATGGACAACTCACTTTGAAGGTTTGGCTCACACGATAGATGGTGCACATCAAAGATGGGCTCCACATGATAGACAATCCACATCTAATATCCAATATAATGAATTGCCCAAATGTCTTAAAATATGAAGATTGTAGCCATCGATTCTTTTGCCATTTGAGGTTCGGTCCATCTCCAGCAAGATCCACCAAAACAGCCATAGCCATATGGATTGCTCTTATAATAGAATTTTTGTAATATTTTAAAATAACATCAACTAACCCTACAAAAAGCTCTTGAACATTTTGCCCGACGCATTTATTCAAATAAAGGGTGTTTTTTTTTTTTTTTTTTTTTTTTGGTTTTGACAAAAAAATTTTTAACAAACAAGCTTATTCTAAACAAGAGCTAAAACAAAAGAAGCTTATTAGAGTAGCTCAGCTCTTATTGAATTAGAATAAACGTGCCAAACAAGCCCTTAAACTGCAGACTATCTTTCGCGTTAATCATCAATCATACGTGCACCAATTAGTTAGAGTGTCAGTTACTGTCAGTTTATGGCCCACCTAAAGTGGGGTCCACAGTGTGGAAAGTTTCGTTACGTGTGGCCATGTCTACAATTAGTAATTATGAACCATAAGATCACCCAAGTTTCTCTTGAATTGGACTCTGTTTAGGCAAGTTGCAATCAGAACCACTAGAATAATTTGCCCGTATGTTATTCTTTACCCTGTGTTTGGCTCATTCTATGGCAAAAATAAAGGACAATCTTTAGGGTCTGTTTGATAGATGTCTTACAATGAGTTCATCTCATTTTAGTCAATCATAATTATATATTAGAGATCATTGTTGTTGGTTATCAAGACCGTTTTTTAATTCTTGCCCCTTAGAAATATGATCTCTATTACATAATCACTAATGAAGAAATGATATGACACCTCATCTTCAGGCATCTTACCAAACAGACCCTTAGAAATTGTACTGTTGATATAATTTTCACGAAAAAAAAAAAAAAAAAAACCATTACTTTGTAGATGCAGAAGACCTCCTCTCCTTCCAATGCAGCATAAAGGAGCCCAATTTCATTATTTTTGGAAATTCTAATACCAGCTGAATCATCTAGCCAGGCTTAGGTGAAGCTCAGTGGTCCATTTGTTTGGCTGGGCCAGTCTGTGCTTGGGCATGATTATCATGCATCATTAAATTCAGGCTGGATAGATTTTTAATTGGGTCAGTCTCGGTTGATCCTGACCTGGCCTGCTGACACCTACAAAATAGCTCTGTTTCGCTAATAGACAGCCTTTGAATCCTCACTGTCCATTTGAAGGCCACAAATCAAAGGCCAGTGCTGCATGTATGGTGTATCATAATCAGTCCATAGTGGCGCTCACCATATGAACAGTCCACCACAGCCAGGATTATGGGAAGGCAGTTGAATCTTAATGGATTTCAAGTAAGAAAGCTAAGGTTCGAAGGCCAATGCTTATAAATCTAAGCATATGAATTTCGCACAAATTGAGATTTCTTGCTAATCTTGATAATTAGTTAATTTCGAATACAGGTTTAAAGCAGAACATCCACATTATTGATATTTTCAGCTGATTTTCCAGCTGTGGTTAATTGAAAAGTGGGCAAAAGAAAAGTACTTCAAAATCCGATATGGAAAAACAATGAATTAAATAATTCACCTTTCTCCGCAAAAGCTAGCATCAAACAGTCAGTAGGCCGCATTGCTTTGTCCCATGAAATCATGCTGTTTGTCTTGTGCTCGTGTCGTAAGAACTCTTTTTTATATATAGATTTCCATATTGTCAATCAGCCTAACCTTTCCAAAACAAGCGGCTACACAAAACACGACTGGGCTTCTTATCTCTTCCACTGCTTCCAGGCTTTCCTGATCCACAATCTGCATATACCATGAAGAATTCTTTTCTTTATTTCTTATTTTTTGGTCTGCAACAATATAGAAATTAAAAAAAGAAAAATCCAAAAATAAAAAAGAAATGGAGCATTTGATAACAAGATAAATAAGCTCATGGAATGTAAACGATGGTTGTGTGTAAAGCATGGAAGAATGCATTTTCCGTATCTGTCTAGAGAAGAGGTCAGCTAAGGTCTGCAGCACAAGGCATGGAGATACTTTCTCCACATGTACCAGTGTGGTATGTGGGTGATAGATTCAAGCCATTCATCAGGTGGGCTCCGGTTGTGGGGAAGATCTCAAATGTCTTGGACAAAAGTTCATGTATGGATTAATCTAGTGTTTTCCTAAGCACATTTCTCCATGTCTGCTACCATTCTGGTAGATGGTCACCATACATACTATCTGGAATCTGGGGGACAATCATTCTTCTATACCTCATCATCATCTAGGCCTCATCCCAACTAGGGTCAGCTACATGAATACCTTTTCATTCGGATTCATGTTGGAAGTTATGGTGTAAGTTTGATGTCAGCTGCCAACTTCATGCAAACTCCTTTGTCTGGGGAGGGGATTGACAATGAGAGCATAAAACTCTCACAGGCACAACGTAATATACTATTACATGGGTTGATTACAATCAAGCACCATCTAATAGTCTATTACATAGGTTGATTACAATCAACAAGTTGATGATTACTCTAAACCTGCTGTCTTGAATCACAACAATCACTAGGCCTTGATGTAGGATGGGCAAAGGACAAGTCAATGGAGGGCTAGAATCGCACAAATTCAGGCCAGAGGGGCCTCAATTGGAGGGGGAGAACAGCCTAAGCATGCACTATAGCTTTTGACGGCCATAACTTTGTGTCTAATTATCCGTTTTGCGCATACAATATACCACTGGAAAGCTATTGATGAGCTCCACACCCTAGCCAACAACCTAAGGTTATTTGGCCCCAAAATGGCTTGGCAAAACTCTACGAATTTTGGCAGGATTAGACTTCTTTTTACACTTTGTAGTAATTTTTATTATTTTGGGAAAGTGTCCCGAGTCAAATTTGGGTCTAGGGTTTCTTTGCTTATATATATTTTTTGAAGAAATAGGCTGTCCCCACCTCTTTTTGAAGTGAGACTAATCCATGTGGATACACGCAATCAACCACAACCACGTGTATCGGGTAAAGCCAAGGAGGGGAATCGAACCCTCACCTATAACCTACAGTGAAGACCATTCACCCAAACCTCGTTGGTACTTGGTTGTGGGTGATTGCGTGTATCCGCATGGATTATATAAGCATATCAAATACGTTGTAATCAGTACTTCATTCGATAATATCAAATGTATTCTTTGTTTTTAGAGATTTTCTCTTTCCTTATGGGTTCAAAGGCTATTCTTGAGGAGCAGACGTGATATCTTCTCTCTCCCCATGCCCCACTACATTAGCCACACATTAGGCCGATGCCACTGGAGTGTGCCCCTTTCTTTATTTAGGCTTGTTTTTATTATTATATGCACGTGTTAGTTGGACATCTATGCATTGAATTTTGCTCCACAGTAAAACTCGTAGGAACTTGTAGTAGTTTCTTTTGTGTTGGAGTCATCAAGTAAAGAAAAATTGTAAGGGATTGTTTGGATGTGAGGATTTTTTTAAAATTATTTTTTATTTTTATTTTTTATTTTTAAAATTTTAAAGTGAGAAATTTAAAAGGGCCCAAAGAATTTGTTTCCAGAAAACAAAATCCCCAAGAAAGAGACTCTGTTTGTCATCTTTGGGTACTGGGTATGTAGTGGAATCCAGAAACAGTATTTGGGCACTGGGAGAGAATTCCAAAATATGACCGTTGGCAAGGTATTCATTACCTTAGAATTAGCAAGCTAGCTTGAAATTCAAAATGTCTCTTTTGGTAGAAATGGATTCCAACATGCAACCAATTCCAAGTATTTACCAGGGCCCAAACACAAGAATTTTCCTGTACTTATGGACTCCATTTCTATTGGGGCTACTTTCTAGACATTCAAATGACGACTATAGAGGAAAACAAGATGCATTACAGAACCTTACCTCAGCATAATCAATTTTACCGCCAGCTGCAACTATTGCTTGGATGACCGAATTTCTCAATTCCCTGCAAGAAGTCTGCCCATTTTGTGCTGCAAATTTAGCTTTAGACAGTGACTTGTTGATGGATAACGCCTACACAACATGCAAAAACCCAATTTACAACAGATACATACTAGCTCTAGATTCAAGGGTTGGTCATAAGACTTTTTAGAGAACTTCAGATAAATTTCTATTCAACTCGTTTCACAATGTGGTGTATTGGACTTTCAGATGATCTGGTCATTGGTCTAGATTCTAAATCATTCATCCAGATGGCTCCACTGTTGGGAGGTTTGGCATGAGTGAAACAATTGGATTTTCTGGGATCTCGTTTTCATCAAAGCCAAGTGTATGGTTATAGATTGGGCTCGTGTGGGAAGTCTTTTGTTGTTGTTAATGGGTATTTTATTGGGATTTGTGGGGACTGTCTTCCCCTTGTATCTTGGATGACACCTTCTCATCCATTGTTTAGTTCTTCCTGTTGCCCTTCAACTATATATACATATATCTAAAATGTATGTATGTATATAATTCATGTGTCTTATCAATGCCCCGCAAAATGGATGGCATAAGATAAGTTTTGCAATCATTTTTCAGTTCACCACTCGGATAGATGGGATTATCCAATTAAGAGTGACTTTTGAACCATGGATGATCTATGGTGGGGCACGCCACATGGTGTGAATGGGTTGTGTTAAAGTCCCTTGATATACATTGATACACCTTCCTCTAATGGCTCAAGCTTTTAGAGCAACTGGTTGTTTGACATGGTATCAGAGTGGAAGGTCAAGTTTCTGTGAGCAGCAAATATGCCTCCGTACCTGCACGTGTGGGGGAGTGTTAAAGTCCCTTCATATACATTGATATGCCAACCTCTAACAGCTGGAGCTTGATTTGACAGGTTGTACAAGCACCACCCTTCCATATACATTTATGTAAATGTTATTTGTATGCACATTATTCAACTGGTTTGAAAACTTTCCAAATTACAGCAATGAAGCGAAATCAATCTTATAATGAAAACGGTGGGTCCTCAGTGTACATGGCCATGGCAGTTAGGACATTATATGCTTACATGAAGTTCAAATTGTGTCTGCTCCTCAAAATCCTTGTTCTTTTACGATTGATGAAAATATTTTATTAAAAAAGCTCCAAAGGACAGAACCCACACACTCCTAACCCCTTAATTTACATCCCAAATCTTCAAAATCTTTGATCACAGGCTCAGTAAGTACCAAATGCAAACAGGCATAAGTGCCGTCATTGATATGACAGGCATAGGCACTGTCATTGATATGACAAGTTGTCTCAGTTCACAACTATAGGAACACAATCACTTATCTACATGCGTAGTGAAAGAATGTAAAGAGAGAATACGGGAAGTCATGGACAAACCTTTTCCCGCTCTTCAGGTAAGAGGTGTACATTGCGTGAGCTCATGGCAAGGCCATCGGTTTCACGCACTATTTCTGAACCAATCACGTTTATGCCAAAATCAAGATCACGGACCTGAAAATAGCTATCAGCTGATCAGTTAATATGAATTAAAACTGGGAAACAATTCCAACTTGAAACACAGTAGCATTAACGTTCTTAACTAGAAGAAGCCTCCAAATAAAAGCATGAATGCCAAAAGCTTCACAAGCACATGAAACAATGAGATTTGAGTCAAGTAAGACCTATGCTAATTGGAAAAGGTGAGGGGGCAAACACCAATGGTACCCAGTAGATGTGGGACCCAGTGATTTCCCACAAAATCCAACCTGTCCATAAGACACCTCACTTCGTAAAACCTCTTAGCCCAAAAATCAGCCGATCCAAAATTCTGATGAACCACAGCACAAGGAACATATTGAGAGGGAACGCAACCATTGCTTAGCGTTGGGGGGCTCACCGTGTTGTGTATATATAACAAGGCCGTTCAGACCCTTCATCTTCAGGCGGTTTTGTGACTCAGGTAGGCCCTTGTGAAATTCAAGGCTGGGCTTTCCCTCCCAGCTCATTCCTTTGCTGTGGCTCACCTAGCTTTGGGTTAGGCCGAGTTTTGGTTCATACAGGTTTTCTCAGGTCCATCTGAGAGACAGGTGGGATGGTGTGAAGACATCATGCGGGTCCCACATCTGCCCAGTATCATTGTAAGCTTATGGTGGTACCATTACCAATACCCACTGAAGCATGCCCCAAAGGTGAGACGAAAACAAATGTACGCAGTCTAAAAGCCTCAGAGAATCTCCAATGCAAGCAAATAATCATCTTTCTTTCTTAGTTCCAAGTTTGGGTGTGCTTTTACTGAATTCATAGGCAGATCTAGCAATGGAAATAGATAGCATTTTGGAGTCACTTTCCCATACAATTTCTTTTATTTTTGCAGCAAAAGATACAATGCATTAAGGATATCTTTCTGTGAATCTGAAATTGAGCAAAACTTAACTCAGAAAAACTGCAAAATTGGTTATAAAGGTCAGTTTGTGGGGAGCACATCTTTTCAGAAAGCTACATCAACAAGGCACAACAAAAAAAAACAAAAAAGAAAAAAAAAAAAAGAAAAAAAGAAGAAAGAAAACTCCATTCCAATGGCATAACCTCCATAAAACAAATTTAAGGATATATCTTTTATCCTCACAGGCTCTGTTTTGAGAAGGTCTTGAGTTTGAATCTTGGACCATAAGTTACCATCCACCATCAGATAAGTTTCAATCTGTCATGGTGTCCGATACCCAACCCATCCAATAGTTTGGCGCTACCATGAGTATCACCTTGTGCAAAAATCAGCCCCATCTATTCATCAATTGGGCCACACAATAAAAACAATGTCTAGCTGTTGATAAATTACAAAATACAAGTGTGGTCACTCAATGAATAAAGACTTGTGTTGTGTAATTTATTGGCAGCTAAACATGGCTTTTATGGTGTGGTCAATCTGATGAATGGATGGGACTATTTTTTGCATAATGTGATCCCCATGGTGGGGGCAGCCTATTCGAAGGGTTGGATGTTGCATGCATGTGATATGTTGGAAGTTACTTGTGGGGTGGACAGTAACTTACGTACCAACTAGATGGACTTGAGACCTCCTCTATCTTATAGTTCTATGAAAGGTGGTACGCCAATGAATCCTGTCCTTTGAAATAGAAAGTACTCTAATTATTACTCAAATCCAAAACTACTCAAACATTGTTCTTATGCCCAACCTTGTCCAAATTTCAATCTAATCCAACAGTATTCTACCTTCATAAGACAGGATAATTAGAGAAAGGCAATGAAGAACAGCTCAAAATGTGCAAAATCAGAATTACCATCCGTCGAATGAGGCGCCATTGCTGATAATCCTTCTTCCCAAAAACAGCAACATCAGGCTCGACTATATTGAACAGCTTGGCTACAACAGTTGCCACCCCTCTAAAAAAAACAGGCCTGCTCTTCCCACACAACCCCCTCTCCAATCTTTCAACCCTGATCCAGGTCTCATGCCCCAATCTCGCACCTCCTTTCTCCTCCAAACAAGACACCAACTTCCTATCTTTCCTATCATCAGCATCCAAATTCCCAAAATTGCCACTTGAATCTTGCCCATCTCTTCCAGAAGGGCATACCTTTCTCTCACCTCCATCAACAAAACCCAAATTTCCAAAAGACCCACTTGGGTTTTCCTCAGAAGTTTCAAAAGAACCCACCTTTCTCTCTTCACCATCAACAAAGCCCGAATTCCCAAAAGATCCACTTGGGTTTTCCTCAGCTGTTTCAAAAGAACCCACCTTTCTCTCTTCCCCATCAACAACACCCGAATTCCCAAAAGACCCACTTGCAGTCTGACCCCCACATCCATAGTCATATAGGTTTTGGGGGTGGAAAACAGCATCAACCCCAGCTTCCCTAAGCTTTTGAATATCTCCATGGAAATCAGATGGGTAGGTTGCAAGGTCTTCTGATGGAGAGAACTGGCCTGGATTGACATAGATTGAGACAACGATGATATTGGCCAGATTTTGGGCCTCTTGTATAAGAGATAGATGGCCTTGGTGGAGGTAGCCCATGGTGGGGACTAGGGCTAGTGTTTTGCCCTGGGATCGTTTGGTCCTCGACCATGACCTCATCAGGTCCTTGTCTCTGATGATCTCTGGTTCTTTTGCCATGAAAAAACGGAAAGATGAAAGCTTGGGATGAGAACGAGAGAGACAGAGATGGGGGAAGTGGTTTGAAGGTTGAAAGATGAGACCGTGGGTTGAAGGTTGGAAGACGAGGGCGCGTGGGATGGACGCGGATTGGCTGCTCCCCATGCCGGTGCTCTGTGGGCCCCACAATGATGTATGTATTTCATCCATTCCGTCCATCTATTTTTATATATCATTTGATGGAATGAGATAAAAAATTAGATATATTAAAATATCAAGTGGACCACATGACAGAAACAATGTTGAAAGAATGGCGACCATTAAAAAAGTTTTGGAGGCCATAAAAGTTTTGGATCAAGGTGATATTTATTTTTTTCCTTTTATCTAAGTCTGTATGACCTAGTAGCATATTGGATGTAAAATAAACAGTACAATAAGTCTTACGAGAATTTTAATGGTGGATACCCAATCAATATTGTATTGTTTTCATCTGGTATGGTCTACCTGAGATTTATATCCATATTATCTTTAGAATAAAACCATAAAATGATCTCTAAAAATGGATAAACGGAAGGGATGAAACACATACATCAGAGCACCGACGCCAGCCCTGCCACTTGCCCCCCCCCCCCCCCCCCCCCCCCCCCCCATGATGCTTTTGTTTCATCCATGCTGTCCATATATTTCTATATGTCATTTTATAGTAAACGACTAAAAATAAAACATATCCAAATCTCAATTGGACCACGTTATAGGAAAAAGTGTGGAATTAATGTTGACCATAAAAAACTTCTTGAGGGCCATAGAAGTTCCTTCATCTCGGTCTATATGATCAACGTATTGTATGTCAAATAAACATTACGCTGGGCATTGAGAGGATTTTAATTGTAAATATCCAATAGCTTTTTTTCCTGTAGTGTGGTCCACCTGAGATTTTTATTTCTCTAATTTTTATAATAGAGCCATAAAATGATCTTTAAAAATGGATTAACGGAATGGATGAAACGCATACATCATGGTGGCCCCACGGAGAGGCGAACACAAACTACCGGGCTGGTGGCAGGGGGAGTGGCCAATCCGTAAGAGAGGGGAGCGGAGGTACGCGGGTTTCCCCCGAGCGAAAAGACTTTCGCAGGAAGTTCCGGCGCTGTGATGTCGGGTGTGGCACGCCGTTACCGTTATGTTTGGGAGAAATCCACCCGTCCATCCATTTTTCGAGATCAGTTTAGAAAATGTGACTAAAAATGGGTTGGATCCAAAACTAGCGTGCCACAAAATAAGAAATAGTGTGGATTTAGTGACCACCGATGAGTCTAAATTTTCTGCGATTGCATTCCCATCTCAAGGAAACGGATTGGCTACTCCCCTACCACCAGCCAATGGCTGATGGTCGGTGCTCTGTGGGCCCAGCATATGTATGTATTTCATTCATGCCGTCCATCTACTTTTATAGATCATTTTATGGTATGAGACCAAAATTGAAGTACATACAAACCTCAAATGAACCACATTACTGGAAAAGTGTTGAATGAACTTTGACCATTAAAAACTCTTTGAGGGCCATAAAAGTTTTGGATCAAGCTGATATTTGTTTTTTCCCTTCATCTGGGCCTTTATGACCTAACCAACAGATTGGATGTCAAATAAAAAGTACTTGGCCCTTAGGAGGATTTTAATGGTGGATATCCAATCACTATTGTTTTCCTGTGGTGTGGTCCACCTGAGAATTAAATCCCTCTCATTGTTGAAACCAAGCCCTAAAATGATCTTTAAAATGAGATGAACGGAATGGATGAAGCACATACATTATGGTGGGGCCCACGAAGCACCAACCACCAGCGACAGGGCTGGTGCCAGGGGGAGTAGCCAATCCATTCCCTTATCTCAGTGGGAATGACCTTATAAACGATTTGAATGGGATATAAACATCAAAGTCAATCCCACAAAGGTTTCAATGGTATTAAATTATTTCCCCAATTTATCAAAGTCAATCCCACAAAGGTTTCAATGGTACTAAATTATTTCCCCAATTTTTCCTCTCATATGGCCCACTTGAGTTTTAGATCTATCTCTTTTTTTGTCCGGTATTCTAAAATGATCTCATAAAACAGATGGACAGTGTCGATTTCTCCTCAGCATCATGTTGGCCCACCTAATATTCCAGCGCAGGAACTTCCGGTGCAACGCGGATTCCGTCTTACCCACGCTAGGAACGGGCAGGAGCTTTGAGTGGCCACCGTGATGTATGGATTTTATCCGGACCGTCCATCCATTTTTCCTTATCATTTCAGTACATTATACCAAAACTGAGACAGATCCAACACTCAATTGGGCCACACGACAGGAAGCAGCTGTGATAATGATTCTCACCGTTGAAACTTTTTTAGGGTCCACCGTGATGTTTATTTTCCATCCAACCCATTTATAAAGTTACATGACCTGGATGAAGAGAAAAACACAAATATCAGCGCGATCCAAAACTTCTCGTGGCCTCTAAGAAGTTTTCAATGGTAAGAGTTTAATACCCATTGTGTGGTCCAACTGTATCTTTTATTTTCCTCTCTTTTTTGTATTGTTCACTGGAATGATACGAAAAAATGGATGAATGGTGTGGAAAAGACCCATACATCACTGTGGCCACTCAAAGCTCCGCCGGTTCCCAGCTGGAGACTCTGGATAGGACGCAATCCGCGTCCCGTCCTGTGCGTAGTACACAGCAATGTCCCTGACAAATCCACTCCGTCCATCTGTTTTGAAAGACCACAACAGGACAGTAAAAATCAGTTACAAATTTCAGGTGGGCTCCACCAACAAAACGGTGAGAACAGCAACTTCCACAGTTTATATGCCATCCAAACCGTTCATACAATTATTACCACTCGTATAAACGGTAGGAACAAATATCATCCTTATATAAAACTTCTGTGTTTCAATCCTCACTGTTTGGTGTAGTGTGGTCTACATGAGTTTTAGATCCGTCTGACTTTTAGGAATTTTGTTCTATCGGGTCTTTCAAAACAGATGGACGAATTGGATTTGTCACAGACATCTCAATGACACATAAGGGGGTGTCATGGGTTGTAATAAAGCAGTCATCGGCTCAGGTGAACCCTTGAAATCCACCCAACGTGTCACCACAGATTAGGCGACCGTGGCTTCGCAGGTTCCCCTCGGATTGCGTACTGAGTTTCTCAGTACCCTCTTACCGTACTGAGTAAACTCTGTTGAGCCCACCTTGAATGCAAGTGGTGTATCCACTCCGTCCATCCGTTTTTAAAGATCATTTTAAATATTGAGAACAAAATGGAACTATATCCACGCCTCAACTTGAACATAACACATGAAACAGTCGAAGTATTGATTTCCACCGTTGAAACCTTTCTAAGGCATGCAGTGATGTTTATTTTTCATCCAACCTGTCCATAAGATAAAAAAGAATGGATGAAGGATAAAAAACAAATACCAGCTTGATCTAAAACTTATGTGGCGCCCAAGAACTTTTCAACCGTAGAACTTAAATTCACACTGTTTATGTTGGTGTGGTCCGCTTGATCTTTTAATAGGCTTCATTTTTGGCCTAAAGCTCTAAAATTATCTGGTAAAATGGATGGATGAACGGGTTAGATAAAATTTATGAATGAAGACGGGCCCTACGGAGTTTACTCAGTAGGTTTAGTGTACTGAGTTACTCGTTACGCAATCCGCTTACAGTTGGGTGGGATCCATGGCCTAAAGGGCCACCGTGATGTATGTGCGTTGCATACACTCCATGTATCCGTTTGGAAAACTCATTTAAGAGTATGATCCTGAAAATGAAACAGATACAAACCTTAAGTGGACCATCATGCAGAAAACAGTGGTAATTGACCGTTAAAAACTTCTTCACAAAAGTTTTGAATCAAAATGATATTTTGATGCCTCGTCATCCAAGTCTTCATAACCTTATAAAGAGGTTGGATGGCAAATAAAAACTCATGTGGCCCCCATGAAGTTTTTAATGGTGGGGAATCGATCACAACTTTTTTTCAGTGGCCCCGTGAAGTTATTAATGGGGGGAATCAATCACAACTTTTTCCAGTGATATGGTCCACTTAAGATTTATATCTGCTTCATTTTCGGTATCATGCACTAAAATGAGCTTTCAAAACAAATGAATGGTGTGGATGTAAGTAAAATATATCACAGTCAACCAACCCATCCAAAAAGCGTCCATTTTATGCATATGGCCCTAATATCGGCCAATACATAATTTGGTTTGAGCACACGATTGAAACAATGTAAACACTGGCCTAATTTTTGGGCCATGCCTAAAGTTTGGTGTAACATCTAATGGTTGGAATTAATTTATATGATTATTCCCATAAACTGCATAAAAATCAAGGGTGTATATCTCTCTCCCAACTATTTTTTGGGTGGCCCACGTACATCACATGTAAGCCTTTTGTTCGGAGGTCAAAATAGGTAGTAACACCATATTAGGAGTTTCCATGACTGTAGGGCCCACCTTAGTGTATGTGTCATATATCAAGCTGTACATTTGTTTTCCCCAATCATTTTAAGGAATGAGCCCAAATAGTAAAGAGATCTAAATCCTAGGTGGACCATGTCATAAGCAATAGTGATGATTAACCATGAAAAACTGACCGGGGGCTACAAAAGTTTTTGATAAGCTGATATTTGTGTTTTCCTTTTCCATTGAGGTCTACGTGACCTTATCAATAGATTGGGTGGTAAATAAACATTATGGTGATGCTTAGAAGGTTTTTAACGGTGGGTGTTCAATTACCATTTGTGTGTGGTGTGGTTAGCTTGAGATTTAGATTTTCTTTATTTTTAAGACCATGCCCTAAAATGACCTAAAATAAAAAATCTAATGGACAACTTCATTATACAAAGCATACATCAAGGTAGGCTCCACTCTTAGGGAAACACCCACCCTAATGTTACTAAGGTAGCACCTGTTATTAAAATTTCCAAAGGCTCATAGTAAGGTTCTCATGATGTTTATTTTCCATCCAACCTCTTCACACTACAAGAAAAGGGAGCTTTAGCCTCGGTTAAAAACTGAGGCTAAAAAGGTTAAAAACCGAGGCTAAAGCCTTTAGCCTCAGTTTTACCTCAGTTATCCAAACCGAGGTTGAAACCCCTGTGGCTAAAGGCTTTAGCCTCAGTTTTAGCAACTGAGGCTAAAATGGCTTATAGCCTCAGTTCTTCAAGTGAGGATAAAAACCTTTTTAGCTTCAATTTTCTTGAAATGAGGCTAAATCAAAATTTTAGCCTCGATTGTTAAACCTGAGGCTAAATCCAAAATTTAGCCTCAATTGCCTCCAACCGAAGCTAAATCTATTTTTAACCTCGGTTCTCAACAACCGAGGCTAAATCTTTTAGCCACGGGGGTTTCAACCTCGGTTTGGATAACTGAGGCAAAACTGAGGCTAAAGATAAATTTAGCCTTTGTTGGCATCAACTAAGGCTAAATTCAATTTTTAACATCATTCTACCCAAAGCAAAAGCCAATAAAGATTGAGTCTAGTTCACCATATAAAGTGAAAGTATATCACTAAAGAGAAATCAAAACTATAAAACACTAAAAAACCACATACCACATTGGAATCAATGGCTTCAGAAGAAGGATCTACTTTCAGATTATGGACAATACCAGTTAAGGCAATGTCTGCCGGATCCCGATATCCTTTGGAAACAACAAAGATGGAAGATCACCAAAGCTTTCACTGTTTGCTTTCAATCAGTCAGCATCAGTCAAAGGAAGATGCTGAAACAGGACTCAAACAATACAAAATGGGTTCTTGTTCTATAACTTCAAATATACATTTCTATGGTAAATCTCGCCACCTGCCTAGATGGGTGCCAAAAGCTGAAATAACAAACTCTGCATAGATGGCAATGCGAAAATAAAGCAAGAAACGTGCGGGTGATGAGATGTTGACTGGCATTAACATGAGCAACCCCCCGTTTGTTGCTGTGACTGAGATGCATTTGAATTGGTTGCCTTCAGATTGACGTCGACCATGTCTTCTTGCTTTGTTGAGGAAAGAGTCTCCATTCCCAGCAGTGCCGCGGCAATCTTCCAAAAGAGCGCCTGAAGAAGAAGTTCATTTGTTTGCTTCTTATTTCCTGTTTTAAATCCGAGTGAATTTCTTGTTGGGATGAAATAAATAAATATGTGAAAGGAGGAATTAAGGGACAGTCTGCACCTTAATATTGAAGCCTGCTTTGGCACTCGTCTCGATGAACACGACGTTGAGATCACGGCCTTTGGCTTCTCCCTCCTCTATTGAGACTTGCCTGTTGCATCATTCATATGAGATCATAGGCACAACAAATAGGACCTTACTAGATACCAAATTGAAAGTTTTCCTTTTCCATCATGACAACAAGAGAAGGCGTGACAGAGGAATTCAGTAATGGAAAGGGAATTAAACCTGAAGAAAGGATTCTAGAATTAAGAAAATGTGGAAAAGATGGGACCTGTTGTGCCACAGGAACCTTGTTTTTAATTCCACAACTGTTGGGTTTAGGAGCTCCAATTCTTACGAAGGATTAGTTATGGTAATTGTTTTTAAGCGTTTCTAAGAGTTTGATCTCTTAATCAAACACTATATATATATATTTATATATATATATATATATTTATATATATATATATATATATATAACAGTTACTCCTTTGGGTTTGATACTGTCCATTACCACGGTGGAGAAGAAGAAAGTATACTAGGGAGAGATGGAAAAGAAAAAATGAGCATTTTTTGTGAGATTCTCTCTCTCATCCTCTAAATCTCTTATTTACAATCACTTAAAACCTAAAACATAAAAACGTAATGGAAGGACCCAGTGGAAGTTGATAAAATAACATGATCCACAGACCCCCCAAGTATGCATTCCCTTACTCCATAACAAACCCATACCGATTGCTTCCTGGTAGTGATGAAGAAACCAAGCAATAGCAGAGATGGAGACACCGTGTATGCTCAAGCAGACATGCACCCTACACATATGGTCCGCACCATAGGTATCAAGAGAGTAATTTCCCCCTCACAAATACCAAGGTTTCTTGCTTCTGATTTGTGACATTCATTTCATGCTTCTGGCTAAATGCTATTACAAATGTTGTAAAATGAGGTGTTTCACATATTTGTCTCTCATCATTTCCTGCATCTTTTCTACGTAAGGTACACATGCGTAACCACACACCACGCATTTAGAAATGCAATATTAATTACTAATGAATTATTTAGTCAAATTCTCTAGTCACATTCTTTGAATTAAGAAATGCAATCGTATTTCTTTCTTCTTCTTCTTCTTCTTCTTCTTCTTTTTCTTTTTGGCTCAATTTCAATAGTAGTTTCTTATCAATTGTTTAGTCCAACCGCACTGTTTTCTCTTGCAATCATTCGGGGCTAAAATTAAACTCTATGAGTTTCACACGCAGAGCAAATCACCAGTGTCTGAATGAAAAGAACAAGCAGCAGCAGCCATGCAATGCAGGAAAGACAATGAAAAATACTGTAAAATGAGATGAACAAATCTGAAGTTACCTTGATGTTGTAGTCATCTCTTTCTGTAATTTGTTGCAACAATTGTTGGTTTTGAGTTTGCACGTCTCCATATGCTTGCCCAATCGACTGCAAGGAATGGGAGTCGACTCAATTCTATTTGTGTTTTCTGGACTAATGTCCCTTGTACAGAAAAGGAGGAAAGCCAAACCTCAATTTCAGACAAGTAGGCTTCACCTTCCTCGTATTTAGATTTCAGAACATCAGACAGCATACCTATATCCCTGAAATATGAATAAAGGCTGGACATATGTGATTCTTGCTCAAAATTATTTGTGCCAAATAGCCACAGTTTCAAGGAAAATATAATCTTAAAGACCCAAAGAACCAGTGTCATTATACAACAGATTAATTTGAACCTGTAAATGGGGGGAAAAGGCTAACTAACAAAATAACAATTTTGAAAGCATGCTAGCATTGAATAAAACCACCTTGGTAAAAATTGCTTGCTAAGGTACACCACTCATTATGACGCAACACATGGATCAACAGATATTATTTAAGAATCAAATTAAAATACATTGCGTCCAATTCAGAGTTACTCTAGGTAAACTAAGGTACATGCAGAGTGCCTCAATGGTCTGGCAAAACCATAGACAGAGAAGTTGCAGACTATTAAACCAAGATGCTTGCTCAAAGGTAGTTTTACACGATAAGGAATTTGCAGCAAAGGAAAATGATTTTTGAAGAAGCCAACCTTCCAGAAGTTTCCAACTTCCGCCTCAGGTCAGCAATCTCAGCTTCAGCATTAGCTAGCCTTTGTTGAGACATTGCTTCAGATTCACTGGCTGCTTTAACACGCAACTCCAAGTTGTGCTCGTCAAGAGAAGATTTAAGACTTTGGACACTGGCCCATGCTTTGTATTCCAAATCCCTAGATTCAATGAGATCCCTGCAATTGGAATAGAAATTATAGAACCATTTTAATTTTTAAACCATACATGAAGGGAACATTTTGTATTCCTCAAGCAATCTATTTCAAGTACAATGTCATAAGCAGAACAAGCAAAGGCTTTCAAAATTACCAGTTTGAAGCAGATAAACACCTAGACAAAAACAATGAAATATAATCTGAAACATATAATCACATGTAGTCAGATCACTGGGGGTGGTGAACAAAAAGATTTCTATCAAATGAAATTATTCACACCCACAATGGACTGATCTCTTCCAACACTATCTAAAGGTGTCCTAGAAGAGTTGACAGCCTACTACATATCACCTTCTCGTCGGTTTCTCAATCTTTTTTCCTTCCTTTCGTATATGAAGAAAATGGAATCCAATCAGGTGCCATTATCAAGATACAGGTTGGCATACAAAACACTCACAGATGCACCACTAGCTTGCTTCTTCTTCTTTTTTCCTTTCCTTTTATTTTGAACAAATGAGTGACTTTATTGAATCAGTAGGAACTAACAAGAAACACCATCTGTCATAGACAGTTGCAGCTAATGATTGCATCCACTCAGAATACTTTAGGAGTGGACATGGTGACTATTCATGAAGGGCTGCTATTGCTCCCAACATCATTAATGGACCTCTAACAGTGGATGGTCGCTTCAAAAACTTACTAAATGGGATTAGAAATGAGTTTGAGGAGTCACAGAGGATGGATTTTCTTTTTCAATAAATTTTTTTTAAAAAAAATAAAAAAATCATTATGCAATTGAAAAGCAAAACATACAGAACCGCCACCATTGGTCAGTTTAATCTCTTCCAATTATTCCAATATATATATCCGAATCTTAGGAGTGAAAATTACAGAACTTAATTATATTAGAATTGGTAATGAGTGAAAATAACAGAACGTAATATCAGGAGAATTAAGTTAAACAATTTAAACGTTAAAATTAAAATTTTAAATAAAAAAATCTAACTGGCCAATTAGTTGGGATGAAGCTTAATTGGTAAGATGATGATAGACACTTCTAACCTGGAATCAGTGGATTCATGTCTATACATTTCCAGAATTAGGTTTAGCTCCTTCTCACTCTCCTTTAGATCCCAAACCTACATCACACGAAAAAATAAAATTTCTTACAGGGAAACGGAACCAACATATTGGAGAAGCCAAAGTCAGAAAGAATGCAAGATTTCAAAGTTACCCACACATCCATAGGCAATTCAATGGCTCAGTAGCAAGATGGTGTAGTAAGCCAAAGAAAATTTCTAACCACTGTTAAATCACATGCATGACTATCTTCTTGGAGGAAATTGTAGAAAAATACAGTACCTGAGTATGGATGCAGCAAGGATCAGGCATGGCAGATCCCCTAAATCTAAATTTTCAGGACAGATGCAGCAAGGATCAGGTATGGCAAATCCCCTAAATCCAAATTTTCAGGACAGATACAGCAAGGGATTGGTCAGAACTCCTAAGATAATCATGTTATGGATTGCGCCATGTCTGATTGATGCTTTCTACCTTGCCTAGAACAGATGAAAGAAAGGAAAAAGGAAAATATTTATATGGTGTCTCTCCTTTCTAGCAGTGGTGTGGTCAATCTAGAAAGGAAGAAACAACAGGTACTTAAGCAATTGCTTGGAATCTGTGGAAGAGATCTTTCATAAGCTAAACGGTTAGATCCGTCTTGGGCAATGGGTTTGCCTACAGTTTAGAAGTAAAAAGGAGGAATTATTGGGCTGTTGGGTTTTTCCTCCCTTAATGCCATCGTTAGGGGTGCATGCAATGATCTCTCTTCATCCCACATTGCTTATTCTCATTTTTCCCTCTTTTCAGTGGTTCTAATAAAATTTTCTTGTGTTACTGTTCAAAAAAGATAGCCAAGTTCAAATGATGCCCCAACAATATCAAGCAAGCTGGGCTTGCAACCCAATTGGTAATATTCATTTAAAATTCCAAATTACATTCAATTAGTTTGGTGGTCAAACAGAATCAATATCTGGTTCTTACATCAAAACAGATAGATTGGTAGCATTGTCATGATCAAGGGTAGTGACAGAGATACAAGTCCCAATTATGCCTCTCAGCTATTAGATCTCATCCAAAACATGCAGATCAAGCTAAAAGAAGAACAAACAGACCCTTAAGCATAAAGCCATGGAGAATAGAACGGTGCAACTAGACAATTAAATTAAGAAAACGACATAGGCAGAGATGAACAGAACAATAAGGACAACTATAAGACCATGTAGTGTGTGTGAATCCCCTGGATAGAGATCCAGGACAGGTTTCAACAGTGGCAATGATTTAGATGATTAAAACTGTGTCAATTTTATTTAACGTATACAATTTCTCAGTACCTGCATACCAACTATCACTGCCAGAGTATCTTTTTCTTTTAGTCCTTTAGTTTTTTTTTTTTTTTTCATCCTTAGTCCTTTAGTTTACATGGAGGTATCTAAATAATCTTCCAGAGAAATTTATGATCGGAAATAGTGGGAAAAAGCGGGGTTTTCAATGGAGGCTACGATCAAACGAACTGCATACCTTCGAATTGAAGGTGCATACAATTTCTCAGTACCTGCATATCAACGATCAGTGCCAGAGTAACTTCTTTTTTTTTTTTTTCCCCTTTTGTTTACTTGGGAGGCATCCAAGCTAAAAAAAAGGATTTTTTTTTTTTTGCTAAATAATCTTCCTGAGAAATTTATGATTGGAAATGGTGGGCAAAAGGGGGATTTTCAATGGAGGTTACAATCGAACGAACTGCATACCTTCGAATTGAAGTTGCTGTGAAGGGGCTTTTGCAGGGTGTACGAGGAGGTCGTTTTGGTTGGTGACGGTGTTGCTGGCCTTCCGGAATCAATGGCAGAAGCAGACGCTGCCAGATGAAACAGTGGCAACAGGTTTCAACAGCTCGAAAACATGCAAAAGAATCAAAATCTGCAAACAAGGAAATAGCAAAGGTCTTCTTTATGGGAATCCGACGATCTAGGGTTCTCGATCCAGAAAGAAAAAAATCTCTGCATTCCTCTCTAAACCAGACGATCTAGGGTTCTCGATCCAGAAAAAACAGAAAATCTGCAAAGAAATTCCAAACAAATCAAGAAAAACGAAATTGAGAGCTAGAACATCCCATCTTCGACGAGATTTAACGAGAAAATGCGGGAACCAGAGCAATACCAACCTGCACGTCTGAGAAACGAGAATTCCGAAGCTCCTTTCGCCATCAATCGACGAAATGGTTGTAACTGAAGAAAGAAATGACGATTTCTGAGCAGAAATCGAGAGAAATGAGGGTTTTGGGAGAGTTGCTTGACTCGCTGAGAGACCTTTTGCCCGAGCAAAAATCGAGAATTCTGAAAATCCTCCAAGTGAGAGGAATAGTCTTGCTTTTGCAGCTGGACGTTACTGGAAATAACGAAAATGCCACGGAAAGGTCGAAAGTACCCTTGCAACTTTGGATGTTGGCCTCAGTTTTCAAACCGAGGTGAAAAAGCGTGGCCAGGTAGATATTCGCTTCGGTTTTCAAACAGACGTAAAAAGGCATGGCCGGTTACAATTTCCTTGCATCATCCGAAGAAAAGAGCTCTGTAGGGCCCACCATGGTATGGCATCCGCTCCATCAATCTCTCGTGACGAATTATTTTAGAATGGGATCCAAAATAATAGGCTGATTCAATACTCTAATGGGCCATAATGCATGTATCAGTGATAATGGGACCATTTACCTTTGAAATCTTACCGTGGCCCACCGTGATGAGTTCGGTAGCCTCAAGAAGGCTTTAATGATAGACGTCTTTAAGAAATAATTTTTCGTCCCACTTCTATAAATGAGTTTCTAAAAATGATGGATAGACTTTTAGCCTTGGTTACTAACAAATTGAGACAAAATGACAGGCTTTTGGCCTCAATTACTTACCAACCGAGGCAAAAGGGTAGACATTTGGCCTCAGTTGTTTATCAACCGAGGCAAAAGGGCAGACTTTTAGCTTCGATTGCTCACCAACTGAGGCTAAAAGTTTGCCATTTTGCCTTAATTGGTGAGCAATCGAAGCTAAAAGTCCGCCCTTAGCCTCAGTTTCTCACAAACCGAGGCAAAATGATAGACTTTTGGCCTCAGTTTTCAATAACCGAGGCAAAAAGGTAGACTTTTGGCCTCAGTTTTCAATAACTAAGGCAAAAAGGTAGGCTTTTGGCCTCAGTTTTCAATAACCGAGACAAAATGGCAGACTTTTAGCTTCAGTTGCTCACCAACCGAGGCAAAAGGGCAGACTTTTGGCCTCAGTTTCTCACCAACCGAGGCAAAATGACAGACTTTTGGCCTCAGTTTCTCACCAACCGAGGCAAAAGGGCAGACTTTTAGCCTCAGTTTACCAACAACCGAGGCAAAAGGGCAGACTTTTGGCCTCAGTTTCTCACCAACCAAGGCCAAAGGGCAGACTTTTGGCCTCAGTTTCTCACCAACCGAGGCAAAATGGCAGACTTTTGGCCTCAGCTCTCAACAACCGAGGTAAAAGAGCAGACTTTTAGCCTCAGTTGCTCACCAACCGAGGCAAAAGGGCAGACTTTTAGCCTCAGTTGCTCACCAACCGAAACAAAAGGGTAGACTTTTGGCCTCATTTGCTCACCAACCAAGGCAAAATGACAGACTTTTGGCCTCAGTTTCTCACCAACCGAGGCAATAGGGTAGAGTTTTGGCCTCAGTTTTTCATCAACCGAGGCAAAAAGTGAATTTTTAACCTCAGTTCCTTTACAACCGAGGCTAAAAACCATATTTAGCCTCTTTTTTTTGAACCGAGGCTAAAAAATTGAGGCTAAAGGCCTACTTTCTTGTAGTGTCATAATGCCAAGAAGACCGGGAAGAAGGGCAAATACAAAAATCAACTTGATCCAAAACTTTTATGGCTTACGAAAAGTTTTTAATAGTCATTCAGTAACTATTTCGTGGTTTGGTTAGAGATTTGTACTTTCTTAAGGTTTGGCATGACTTTCTAAAATGAGATGGAAAAAATAGATGGATGGCATGGATATACAACTAATACATCAAGGTAGGCCCCACACTGTTGGGGTAACACCCACTAAGTTGTTGTCAAGGTAATAGCTAATCGGCTCCCCATTTAGTGAGCCCCCTTTCAAAGCCAAGGTGAGAGTCCATAAAATTTAGTTTTTTTAATTAAAACAGATGAGAGAAGTATTGGAAATTGGTTGAATTAAATAGACTATTAAAATCGAGAACCAAAAAATGAAAATAAAATTTTGAGATAGAAAACTTATTGAATTGAGTCCAAGCGTGACTGAGTCAGTCGGCTTGAAATCGAATTTGCTCCCCTTGGACAACGTCCCAAGTGCAACAGGTTTCCAGAGCAATCTACCTCTACGATACAACGACTATGACCCGGTTCCACCGGTGCACTCACTGTACACGGGCTCGAACCACTTGCAGTTTAATCCGAAAGTGCTGAGTTGACTCAGCGGTGAACTCAGTAATACTGTTTAAAACCGTATCAGAGAGAGTTTTTATAAGAGAGTGTATTTTCGTATATTTTGAAATTGAAATCGGAAGTCTTTATATAGACTCCGAAGTGGTACATAAGCACCCTTTATAAAAGGTTAGGTCCATTTAAACCTAACAGGGGCAACCAATCGGAAGGGATGTATCTCTCTGGTTTAAAACGAAAAGGCGCAAGTGCAAGTACACTCTTGCACATAAAGTCCTGCGAGTACCCATACACACACCCACGCGAGTACACTCATACCGTACCCGGACCCGCGCCTGCGCCCAGCCCAGCCCAGCCCGTCTCGTCCTATCGCGTCGCGTCGCGCACACGCATACGGACTCGGTTCGGCTCGGCTTGGCGCACGCGTGTGTGTGGTTAATGGCATATATTAGAGCTATTGGCATAGCCCCCCCACATGACCAAATTCACATGCCTCCTGAAAAGGGCTCAAGCACTAGGCAAAAATATTATCTTATATACAAGATAGTTTACTTTGTCAAATCCGATGTGGGACAAAACCCACAACTCAAAAGTACCTTAGCTTTTCAAATGTGGAGGGAAAATACCAAAAATTTAAAAATTTAAATTTTATTATTATTTTAAAATAAAATAAAATAATCCCCCATATGTTTAAAAATAAAATTCTTTTGGATTAAAGCGTAATAGTTGTGCAATGGTGTCGGTGTCACCATAAACTTGAACCGACATTAGAGTAAGCAAGACAGGTCTATAGGAATCAGGTGACACCATACACTATTACCTAGATTTCATGAGTGCTCTAGAGAATTTGCTTAGATTCTCATAGGAAGCGGCCTCCACCTCCACACCCATATAGGTGAATTCCATCAAGTGTATGCAGCAACTGTATACATCACCAAATATATGGCTATGGATCCATTAAGAGTTCTAAAAAACTCATCTTTCTGCATTGCTGCTCACATTGTATACCATATAAGGGGCTCATACAACTCAGTGCAATCGTCTACCTCATGTCTTGTTGTTTACCCATTGAACCTATCTCATGGGATCTCCACTTGTATAGGTTGGGTTGCCGACACTGGCAGTTCATATATTAGGCTCAGTCCCATTCCCTTCATTATATCATTGACTAACTTTTTAGATAGTCCTTTGGTCAGATGATCTGCTAAATTATATTCTGACCTCACAAAGACAATAGATATGACTCTATCATACAACATGTGTTTCACTATGTTGTGTCTGAGTCTAATATGCCTGCTTTTTCCATTATATATTTTACTTCTTGCTTTTGCTATAGCTGCTTGACAGTCACAATGAATAGACACGGCTGATACAGGCTTTGACTACAATGGTATATCAGCTAAGAGATTTCTAAGCCACTCCACTTCTGATCCAGCCTTTTCTAAGGCAATAAACTCGGATTCCATAATCGACCGAGTGATACATGTCTACTTGGTAGGCTTCCAAGAGACTGCTCCTCCACCCAAAGTGAAGACATATCCACTAGTGAATTTTGTCTCATCTGAATCACTGATTCAGTTAGCATCACTATATCCTTCTAATACAGCAGGATAACCATTATAATGTAAACCATAGGCTATACTACCTTTTAAGTATCTCAAAATCCTAAACAAGGTATTCCAATTGTCACGCCCCAAACTCAAAAATCGGATTCACAGGAATCCCGATTGCTGAATCCGGTGCCAACAACCTCCGTAGTACCCCATTCTCGGCTCCTAGCATTCATATGCCAGATTTCAATCCTGAAATCTTACAAGGAGAATTTTTTTTTACAATGTACATTTAACTAGTAATAAGCATAACCTTAAGATTACCCAATTCACAAAAGCAACATTATCATCATATATCCACTAATATAATCATTTGAGTACAATACTGAAAGGGAAATACATAAATAGAAAATCAAGCTCCAGAAGACCACTGCACGCTCCAAGCTCAACACTGCTGCAACCTAATATCACCTACACGCATCTATCGTGCATAAGCTTATAGAAAGCTTAGAGGGTGGTATAAGTGTGTGCACAAGGTAAGTGTCAAGTATTCAATATAATGCCATAATCATATAATACCCAAAAACTGGTAATCCATAAACCATATAATGTCTGAATAAGTAGAAACACTGATAAGATCATGAATTATCAGAGTAAGCAAAAATACTGACAAGAGCAGAAATTATCAGAGTAAATAGAAATACTGATAAGATCATAAATCATATGATAACAGAGTAAGCGGAAGTATGGACAAGTTCATAAGTCAATTAATATCAGAATACGCAATATAGAACAGCTATGCGATAAAGAGTCATAAAGAGTCAAATATCAGATGTCGAGGATGCAATGCAATATACAAATCCTGCTAAGTCTGTCTAAGCCATATAAGTGCAGAAACATAGCAACCCAAAATGTCATATGCCTGTGGATGTAATGTAATATGCGATGTGAATGAAATGACCATACTGGAGTGTGAAGTCGGGATGATAGTCGCGTGTCCAACCGAAATCCTTGCCACAACGAAGGTACACAACAATTAGTTGCGCACCACCAGCCCGAGTGGATAGTGAATGAATGAATGAATGAGCATGTAACTTCTACTCAATAAGTCCACATATCAGTACGGTTCCTCTCTAGAAAATCACCGGGGTCTATTACACTCCAAACCAGATTGCCGCCCCATCGCGCGCAACAAGGTGAGTGGAAGAGACCTCACTATCTGCCTGCCAATATTGGGCCCGACTCGTCGATAACGGACCCATTCATCGAGCTGGTCAGATTCATCCTAGCATTGCCCCCTCCTCTCAGGCAGGTAAGGTCGCATCCCCTTCCAACCGACCAGGACACAGTGAGAGACGCGGCCTAACGGTATACGGCCCTCATGCGGTCATCCATCCACTCAGTCTAGACGTTAGAGCAACCTCTGGAACCAAGAGGGTTTAAGAACTTTTACCTAAGGATATCTATAGCACTCCATGTAGAATAGATTTTCGGTGTCCCATCTGGCCATCTACGAAACACCTGTGGAGGCTACGACCCTGATGTCACTAGGGCGTACAGTAATCGCAACATACAATGCAAGATGCATAAGTCATACAATCCAGTCATGCATCAATCCTGCGCATACCGTGTACTCATGTGAGACAATCTCCGCCTATCTGGGAGTCTCATAACAACATGCCCAATAATATATGTAATGGTCAATCACATCTCATAACAAACATGCAGATGATGCGTATGGGCATATATCGTGATGCTATGCTGTCACATACTCATAATCGGTATCAATAACCGGCATCAACAATCGGCCTCGACAATGTGGACATTTAACCAATATTGCCCCAAGGAATGACCCTCATAGATCTTAACATATAGTGGACCTATGACCTCACACAAGGGCCAAATAAACAACACCATGAGCCTCGCTCAAGAGCTTAATACACATCACAATGGGCCTTTCACATGGGCCAACATACATCACAATGGTCTCTATCGCCTAGCCCTCAAATGTACCACGATGGGCCTCATCACATAGACCTCATATTCATCACATTAGGCCCTAAACATGGGTTAAATACACATTACAATGGGTCTCAAATATGGGCCACATATACATCACACAGGCCGATTACACTTCACAATGGGCCTCAACTATGGGTCACATATATATCAAATAGGTTTCAACAATCGGCCTTAACAATTGAAATCTGCTTCGACAATCGAAATAAAAACTCGGAATCGGCTTTGATACTCATCCTCGACAATCAGAGTCAACCTATACAATCGGTCTTAACAAATTAGAATCAGCCTCGAAAATCAAAATTAGAATTGGCCTCGACAATCAGAGTCGGAATAAACAATTGGCATTGACATCGATAATCGGCCTTGACAATTGGAATTGGCGAATCAGACATGTCAATCGGAATCAACAATCGGCCACGACAATTAAAATCGGTAAATCAGTCATGACAATCAGAATCGATCGATAATCGGAATAGGCAATTCAGTTACGTAAATTGGAAATCGACAATCGGTCATGATAAACGGCCTCGATCGCTAATCGGCAATCAGCTACGACAATCGGAATCGGTCAATAATCAGATCGGCAAATCGGTCACGGCAATCGGAATCGACAATCGGCCATGACAATTGGAATCAATAGATAATCAGAATAGGCAATTCGGTCACATAAATCGAAAATCAGTAATCAGTCATGATAAACGGCCTCGATCGCTAATCGGCAAGCGACCACGATAATTAGAATCAATCGATAATCGAAATCGGCAAATCGGTCGCGGCAATGGCACCGATAATCAACAGATAAACAAAGTGGGGTCCATAAATGATCAGTCGATCAACCATAGTATAAAGATCGGCACTCGGCCGTGGTTATATCAAATTCGATAGCATGAAGCCATCCGTCTATAGCAAATAGCGCCCACTTATTTGGGTTAATCCACTAAGGGAGTGATGAGAATGGGCCTAATAAAGCCGAAGAGAAGATCACAACGTGGACATCTAACCATCATTTCCTATCAATATGGACCTTCAACTAACATTGATCCCAATGAGTGTCCTACATAGAGTCAATCATATAGTGGGCCCGTGGCTCACACAAAGGCCTAATGTACATTTCAATGAGCCTCATACAAGGGCCACATATACACCACATCGGGCCTTGCCAAATGGGCCACAATTACCTTATAACGGGCCACATACCTGGGCTTATATACATCACAATGGGCCACATCTTATAGGCCAGAAATATATCTCATTGGGCCTTACCAAATGAGTCTCAGATACATCATACCAAGCCTCATCATATGAGATACAATTACATCATAATAGGCCTCATATCTGGGCCTTGAATATACATCACAATGGGCTACGTCCCATGGGCCTCAATATACATCAGTTGGGCCGCATCAATGGCCGCACCAATGGGTCTAACATATATCACAATGTGCCGCACCAATGGGACTAACATATATCATAATGGACCGCTCAATGGGCCTAACATATATCACAATGGACTGCTCAATGGGCTGCACATATGGGCCTCATATCATAACAGGTGGGCTTGCATAGATGGGTACAAGATACATCAAGGTGGGCCTTACAGGTGGGTGGCAGGGATAAAACATCCATATCATGGTGGGCCGACATGTGTAACACGTACATCATAGGAGGCCCTCATAGGGCAGCCCATGGCCCAGAAAATGGGTGGACACCCATTTATACATCATAGTGGGCCTTGCAAGTCAGCCCATGTTTTAGTAAAATGGATGGGTGTACAACAAGGTGGGCCTAACACATACAGCAGGTGGGCCTCAAAGGGGTTTCAATGGTGGGTGCCAGCCCACCACTTCCTGTGGCGTGGACCATTGATTTATTCATTTATTATTATTATTATTATTTTATTTTTTTGGAGCCGCCTCATTTCTCTCAAGCCTTAAGACGAGTTGCCAAATGGATAAACGGTTTAGATGTAACACATACGGCAGCGGGCCCCACAGGACTGTTGACGTCATGGGGCCCACTGATGGATGACATGGAAAAAGCACATACATAGTGGTGGGGTCCACGCACATGGCTGTCCACCAATGAATGAACGGTTGGATGGTTAACATCTATCATGGTGAGGCCGTACCTGGCACCGTCCAAATGGATGGTGCAGATGAAACACATAGATCAAAGTGGGTCCACGAGTGTGGCCCAACACATAAAATGGATGGACAGCTTTGATTAAATGCAGCAAGGTGGGCTTCCACGTGGAAGTGGCCCCACCACAAAATACGGATATACATTTGGTGGGTCCCACGTGGGTTCCACCATAATATATTAATATAATATATTATGTACTTAAATATGATATAATATATTATATATATGAGAGGGAGTGATTGCCCAGATCCACCATCCATATCCATCTGGACGATGCTGACTCGCATGGGTCCCACATGGGAGCAGCCCACCCAACATACATTTTTAATATAATATAATATATTGTATAATATTATATATCATATATATGTATATAATACATTACACCACCGTCCAGACCCATTTGGACGGTGCAATTCACATGGGTTAAAGGTGGGTTCCAGATGAATGGCTGGGATATAACACAAACACCTACATCACACGCGGGCTCCACACATGTGGATACACCACATACATCATAGTGGAGTACACTACACTGTCCAGCAGGTAAAGCACATACATCATGGGGGATTTCCACCATCCAGAGACTCTGGACGGTGTGAATTAAATATATACATCTGGTGGGTCCCACTGTCCTATTCATCAGGATGGTGTGGATTTCTCATGCTAGAGGGCTCCACCGTTCACGTGTGGGTGGCAGGGATGAAAGACATCATGTGGGTTACCACCGTCCACTTGGCTGGATTGTGGACGGTCCATGCATCCAACAGGATGATGGATGGAGTGGATGAAACACGTGCATCATGGGGTCCACGTGCTGCTCTCAGCATGTCACAAAGGTGGGCCCCACGTCCCCTGCATGGATGGAGTGGATAAAATAAATACTTCAAGGTGGTGTCCAACAGATGGACGAATGGTGTGGATCAAACCTCTATAGCCAAGGTGGGATCCATGGAACCTACTGACGTCAGTCCAGCAGCTATATTGTTGCTGGATGGAACGGTGCTAGTAAACACATATTTCACGGTAGGGCCTCACCAGCACCCGTTCGGATGGACGGTGGATATAGAACTCATATGGCAAGGTGGGCCCCACCCCCATGGCAAAGCAGATGGATGGCGTGAGTGAAACACATATCTCACGGTGGAATCCACCGTCCAGCCCACACGTGTGGGGTGGGCAGCACGAGCCATAAATGGAAGATGACATGGATATAACACATACCTCATGAAGACCCGCAGGGCTTGCTGAAACCCAACAGCAGCTGCTACTGCATGGTGTGGCCTGTTGAATGGGCAGCGTGAATTAAATCATCACGGTGAGCCGCTGCCCTAGACATCATCGAGGTGGGCCCCACAAATGGGATAACACGAATAAAATCATGGTGGGCCACACATCATAAGGGAGAGAGAGAGAGAGAGAGAGAGAGAGAGAGAGAGAGAGAGAGAGAGAGAGAGAGAGCCTAGAGGGAACGAGCAATGGAGGGGCTCCGCCACTATGAGCCCCTCTATGAACATGCGTGCATACATCAAGATGGGTCCCACCAAATGTGGGCCTTCAATTCATCAAATTCAAACAAAAAAAATCACCCACCTTAGGATTTTCTTTTTCATTCTTCCACCAACGTGTTGTAGAGCTTTAAGGGAATAAGATTCAATGGTTGAGATCGATTTTAGAGGTTGGGTGTAAGCCCCGTATCCTAAACCGTACCGTTTCATATACTTCCGCGGTCGTACCGGTTGAATTCCGGCAACCTTCGACCCTTAACCAATATTTGTGTGCGACCCTGATTCGTATGTCGCCAACTCATATCGACTCAACCCAAGACCTTTACCATAGCGACGGCGCCGTCGCTGGGGTTCCGATGCGATACCTTGGTCAAGAGATGTGAGCCAACATTCGGTGCGAAGAAAATGCTGCGCGTTGCGAAACCCAAGCGAATCTCTACGAGGTGTCACATCAATTCCATCAATCCATCAATCCATCAATCCATCACATGTCAAGTACACATCACCTTTCACCCATTCCCAAGCAACTACAAAAGTCAAGAATCTCTTACAAGCCCATACCTCTCTTACACCAAAAGCCCTCAAAGTCAAAAAGTTCTTACACCACCCATACTTTTCTTACACAAATGGCTACAAAAGTCAAGATTTTCTTACACCCATCACTCACCACATCCATCTCCCATCTCTCTCTCCCTTTACAATTCTCTCTCTCTCTCTCTCTCTCTCTCTCTCTCTCTCTCTCTCTCTCTCTCTCTCTCTTTCTCATTTTCAAACTCAAAAAAATCTAAGGAGAGAAATCTCATACGTATGAGAATTCTCCAAGCCTGTCCCTCTCTTTCAAAACTTTAAGTGTGGCCCACTTTCCTACCCCATGATCTTCCATCCTAACCATCCATTCCCCATCTCCTCCATTGGAATCAAAGCTAAGGTGCTAAGGAACTCATAGGTGCAAGAAGATTAAACGGTGGGTGCTCCTCTAGATATAAAAAATCTTATTTCTATAGCCTAGATGTTTTCTTTCTTTCATGAGGAAAGTGTAGGACCCACCAATCAATGGTGGAGATCCCACACAATCCCATGGTTGTGGCCTAGTGGCCTACCTTATGCATGCATGATCCATGCATGAGGCCTTTCCCTATGGGCCCCATCATGGTAGTTTTATTTCATATCATATTATATTTGGGTCATCTAGACCTTATAACCATGGTGGGGATGACATCCTCACCATGCATTTTAATTATAGGCCATGCATGTACAAGATCCATGTTGTAAATGTAAATCTATGTATGATGTGCGGGTGTGATTGATCTTGGGAGGACTCAATAGTGACGGAGCCCCTTTCCCTATGGCCGGATTGTCCTTTTATCTCTCTTTTCTCTCATTTTATTTCCTGATGTGTGTGGCCCATTAATGTATTTCCTTTTTTATTTAACTTATATAATAAATTTTATTTAAGTACATGTTGCTGTCCAGAATTTTCTGGACAGTTTCTGGTTGTTTTTGGACCAGATTTTGGGACTGTTTGGGAGAGTATTCATACATATTAAATATACTTTTCTGAAAGGTGATGATCTCATCTTGATGTCTCCCAAATTTTAGCCCCAACTGACCTTTATTGGGGTCCCAAAGGTGTGGTCCAAGTGAGGTGGATAGTCTGGATTTTATGCACTGTTCCAGCAACATTCCACCATGGACAGTTGGATTTTTAAATTTTATTAAAACACCTATGGGTGTTTAAAAATTATAAAATTTTTTAGGGGGTTGGCCTACTTATGGTATGACCCACCTACAAAATTTTGGGGCCAATGGACGCCTGTACACACCATGGTGATGGCGGGACCGGCCCACTATAATATGGTGTCCAGATCAGTCCGATTTTCAGGACAGATTGATTTATGTAAATGAATTAAAATATTTACAGATGTCCAAAAATTTTAAAATTTTTTAAGAGTGTGGTCCACTTATGTTAGAACTCACCTACCAAATTTTAGGGCCAATGGACCCCTGTACACACCGTGGTGAGGGCCGTACTGGCCCACCACGTTGGGACGTCCAGGTCTGTCCGATTTTTCTAGACAATCTGTTTTGTTTAAATTAATTAAAATACTTAGAGATATCTTAAAATTATAAAATTTTATGGGGGTGTGGCCCACCTATGAAAGTATTATTCTGTAAAATTTCAGCCTCAAGTGACCCCGTTTGGGTATCCAAAAGAATGGGCGAAGATGGTTAGATTCCCAGATTTTTTCTGCTGTGCAGTCCAGCAATATGCCTTGATAAAAAACCATAATTCAAAAATATTTTTTCTGATGGCGGGCCACCTTTTTGGGTTTCTTCTCATTGTATGCATGATGAAGGACCTTAGCCCTCAATTTTCAGAGTTTTAGAGGCCTTGGACCCACTCCAATGGAGTGCCCAAATTTAGGACAGCAACATGTTATAATTATGCTGGCCTTGGGCTGAAATTTTGAGGAGTGGGGCACACCATATTATAAAGATCTTAGAGGAAATGATTTATACCTTTAGTTCTTTAAATGTTGGGCTTAATGAATGCACTTTTGAGGCCCACCACAGTTAAATTTAATTAGGTCCATGAATGTAGCTAATTATTGAACTATTTAAGGCCCATAGAGTAGACCCATTTGATGTGTTCCAAGGCCCATGGGATTAGGCCCGTTTGATGTAATTTAAGGCCCATAGAGTGGACCCATTTGATGTGTTCCAAGGTCCATGGGATTGGACCCATTTGATGTATTTTAAAGCCCATGGAATTAGGCCCATTTGATATGTATAAGGCCCATGGGTCGAGAACCATTTGATGCAATCTAAGGCCCATGGGTTATGACCCATTGCAATGCACATAAGGCCCATTGGTGCGGCCCATTGAGGTGGCCCATTTGATGAGTAAAAGGCCCATATGACATGACCTATTTGATGTATTTAAGGCCCAATGGGGTGTACCTAAGGTTCATTGCAATATGTGATCCCAACCTGGTTTACGTAATGTTATTCACTACGGGCTACACCTTGGGAGCAATGTTGGTTTGACGTCCACATTGCGAGTATAATGTTGGTTAAATGTCCGCATTGTGACTCTCCTTAGGGCCCATTGGTAGGCCTATACTTGTTGTATGCAAGCCGTCTAGGTCAGCTGCATTGTAAAGATAGGGCATTACTTTATAACATACTTAGTATAACTCCATGACGCACAGCCCATTTGTATCGGTCCATTTGATCGGCCTGCTTGTATCGGCCATTTGATTGATTTAGCCCATATGATTGATTAGGCCCACCTTGATGTGTATGAGGCCTGTTGTTGAGGCCCACCTTGATGTGTATGAGGCCCGTTGTTGAGGCCCACCTTGATGTGTATGAGGCCCGTTGTTGAGGCCCACCTTGATGTGTATGAGGCCCGTTGTTGAGGCCCACCTTGATGTGTATGAGGCCCGTTGTTGAGGCTTACCTTGATGTGTATGAGGCCTGTTGTTGAGGCCCACCTTGATGTGTATGAGGCCTGTTGTTGAGGCTCACCTTGATATGTATAAGGCCCGTTGTTTAGGCCCACCTTGATGTGTATGAGGCCTATTGTTGAGGCTCACCTTGATGTGTATGAGGCCTGTTGTTGAGGCCCACCTTGATGTGTATGAGGCCCGTTGTTGAGGCCCACCTTGATGTGTATGAGGCCCGTTGTTGAGGCCCACCTTGATGTGTATGAGGCCCGTTGTTGAGGCCCACCTTAAATATATATGAGGCCCATGTTGCAAGGCCCATTGTAATGTATGTAAGGCCTATGGGTCATGGCCCATTGCAATGTGTGTAAGGTCCAATTGGTGTGGCCTATTCGATATATTTATAGGGTCCATGTCATTAGGCCCATCCTGTTGTATTGGTGACCCGTCCATTGAGGCTCACCCGTGGTATATATTTGAGGCCCATGTGTAGGGCCCACCTATTGTGTATTTAAATCCCATGGGTTGTGGCCATAATGATGTATATTAGGCCTATGTGATGTAGCCCATACTGATGTGTATTAGACCCAGGTATGTGACTCACCTGCGAAGTATATTTGAGGCCCATTGTGATATATCTGAGGCTCATGGGTGCGACCCATCTAGATGTATTTGAGGCCTATGGGCAAGGCCCATTGTGATATGTATTAGGCCCATGACCAGGGCTCACCTGTTTCGTATATTTGGCCCTTGTGTGAGGCCATGTGCCCATTATATATTTGATTCTATGTGGGTCATTCCTTGGGGGCAATGTTGGTTAAAAGTCCACATTGTCGATGCTGGTTATTGATACCGTTTATGAGTATGTGACATCATAACATCATGATACATGCCCATTCGCATCATCTGTATGTTTGTTATGAGATGTGATTGACCATTGCATATGTCATTAGGTAGGATGATGTGAGACTCCCTGATAGGTGGAGATTATCTCACATGAGCGCATGACATGCGCAGGATTGATGCATGATTAGATTGTATGACTCATGCATCTTACATTGTGTTGTGATTACTGTACGCCCTAGTGACATCAGGGTCGTAGCCTCCACAGACATATCGTGGATGGCCAGTTGGGACACCGAAAATCTGTTCGAGCATCGGGCCGCCATAGATGGCCCTGGGCGAAAATCCCTAAACACCCTCTTAGTTCAAGAGGATGCTCCAACGTGTAGATCTAGTGGGTAGATGAGCGTTGAGTGCCGATTACCAGATGACTGCGCTCTCCACTGTGTCGTGGTCGGTTGGAAGGGGGTGCGGCCTTACCCGCCCGAGGGAGTAGGCATGGCTAGACTGAGTTTGACCAACTTGAGGAATGGGTCCGCTATTGGCGAGCCGGGTAGGTATTGACAGACTACTGACAGGCGGATAGTGAGGTCTTTTTCACTTACCCAGTTGTGCGCTTGATTGGGGCGGCAGGTGGTGTGAAGTGTAATAGAGCCCCGTGATTTCCCCAGAGAGGAACCGTAGTGATATGAGGACTGACATGATATTATGACACCCCGTCACTGTTGTGCATGTGGGCGGACGCACGTGGGCCGACACTGATGTGGGCGGGTGTGATGTGGACGGGGCTGAGGCCTGAGCGAGCTACCACACTGGGCAAGCTAGCAGCGGTTGGCAGGCTATTGTGCTAACAGGCTACTAAGTAGGAGTTGTATACTCATTCATTCATCCATTCACTATCCACTGGGGCTGGTGGTGCGCTGTAAGACCCGTATCTTAGTTCGTATCATTCAGTAAACTTCCGCGGTCTTATCGGTCGAATTTCGGCAACCTTCGACCCTTAACCGATAGTCACGGGCGACCCTGATTCATTCGCCGTCAACCCAAGTCGACTCAACCCAAGATCTGTACCCTAGCGACCGTACCGTTGCCGCGGTTCAAATGCCGTGACTCGTGTGCCGAGGCGATACCCTGGTCAAGAGTTGTAAGCCGACGTTCGGTGCGAGAAAACGCCGCGCGTTGCGAAACCCAAGGGAATCTCTACGATGTGTCACATCAATCCCATCAATCAATCAATCCATCAATCCATCATATGTCAAGTACATGACAGGTACACATCACTTTCACCTTCTCCCAAGCAAGCCACAAAAGTCTTTCAATGCCATACCTTTTCTTACACAAAAGGCCACAAAAGTCAAAAAGGTCTTACACACCCATCACCACCACATCCATCACTCCATCACCCATCACTCTCTCTCCCTTTACAACTCCTCTCTTTCTCATTTGTAAAAAATCCAAGCAACACCTCCATACGTATGAGCATTCTCCAAGTCTCTCCCTCTCTTCTTAAAAAAACTCCAAGGTGGCCCACTTTCCTACCCCATCATCTCCCATCTCAACCCTCCATTCCTCATCTCATCCATTGAAGTTGAAGCTAAGGTGCTAAGGAACTCCTAGGAGCAAGAAGATCGGACGGTGGGTGCTAGATTATGCTAGTTTTTCATGTTTTTGAGATGGGCCAAGTGAGGCCAACCGATCAATGGTTTGTATCTCACTTGGGACCCTAAGATGTGGCCGATGGCCCACTAGGATCATCATGATCATTCCATGATGGGGCCATTCTCCATGGACCCCATCATGATGTTTACTTCATTGCAAAAGAAAGGGGTCATCTAGACCTTAGATCTTGGTGGGGAAGGGATCTCCACCGTTGATTTTGAACGGTGGGTCCTCATGCAATGGGACCCACTTGATGTGCATTGTAGATCTTGAAACGGAGAGCCCATAGTGTTGGGGTCCCTCCATCATCGCGTGTCTCTCTCTTTTTATTTCTTTTTATTTTATTGTATTTTAGGGTAGTGTGGCCCACTTGAATGGACCCCACCTTGAGGTACTTATTTTGTCCAAGTGTACTTCAAGTGGGGCCTACCATATATGTTGTACCCACAACATTCATCAGTGGTGGCCCACTTCAACAGGGCCCACCATAATGTAATTTTTTAAAGCCACACCGTCTAGCGTCTGGGACGCTGGACGTCCCTGTAAGAAAAAAAAAAAAAGAAAAAGAAGGAAGCTTGAAGTGGACCCTTGTGTAGGCCCCACCTTGTTGTATGTGTGCAATCCAAGCCGTCCATCCTCGTTCCCATATCATTTCAAACGTTGAGCCCAAGAATGAAGGTGATTTGAGTTTTTGGTGGGACATAACATAGCAAACTTTGGTGGTTATCGTTGAAAGGTCGTCTAACGCCCAAAAATTTCGAACTTCGGACTCATTTGGTCTGTTACGAGCTGAAGAATCCAATGGACGGATCGGATTAACTTCATATGGGCCCCACCTGTGGAAAACCCCAGAAAAACTAAAATTGAGGAGAGAGAAAGAGAGGCAGCAGCAACAGGTGCTGCTGGTGTCAGACCAGCGCAGGCAGCGCCTGCGTTGTTGCAGCCGGCGGGCGGACGACGTGGACCCACGGCCTCCAGCCGTGGGCCCCACCTTGATTTTTATATGCCATCTAAACCGTTCATAAGGTGGGTCCCATCCTCAGGTGGGCCCCCTCCAAGTTTCAGCTAATTCCAAAACTCAAGTGGCCCGTACCACAGGAAACAGTGGATTGAACCTTTACCATTGAAATTCTGTTTAGGGGACAGAGGTTTCAGATCAATCTGAAATTGGTGTTTTCCCTTCATCCAGGTCTGAGTGACCTTATGAACGGCCTGGATGGCCTATAAACTTAATGGTGGGCCCCACATGGGACCCACAGTGATGCACGTGTTTTATCCACCGTCCAGGCGGACGGTGGAAGCCCACCTTGATATTTGTGTTTTCCTTCACCGTCCAGCCGACGGTGGAGCTGGAGCCCATCGTGCTGTGTTCTATCTGCGTCGTCCATCCCTGGACGGTGGGTCCCACCATGTTTTATGTATTTTATCCACACCATTCATTCTGAACGGTGGGATCTACCCTTGACCGTGATTTTATGAATGGTTTGGATTGGAAATAAACATTGCAGTGGGCCCTATGAACAGTTTGGATTGAAAATAAACACTAGGATTGGGCCTCAGTTTAGATAGGAAATAAACATTTTTTTTAGGCCCAATTTAATGTAATTTAAGGCCCATGGAAGTGGACCCATTTGATGTGTTCCAAGGTCCATAGGATTGGACCCATTTGATGCATTTTAAAGCCCATGGAAGTAGGCCCATTTGATTTGTATAAGACCTATGGGTTAGGCCCATTTGATATATATAAGGCCTAGGGGTTTAGGCCCACTTTGATATACATGTAAGGCCTATGGGTTAAGGCCCATTTGACGTACATATGGGGTCCAATTGGTGTGGCCATTTGTTGCATATAAGACCCATGAGATTAGGCCCATTGAATGCAATCTAAGGCCCACGGGTTATGACCCATTGCAATGCACATAAGGCCCATTGGAGTGGTCCATTTATGTGGCTCATTTGATGAGTAAAAAGGCCCATATGATATGGCCCATTTGATATATTTAAGGCCTAATGGGATGTACTTAAGGTCCATTGCAATGTGTGAGCCCAACACGGATTATGTAACGAGGTTTGCAACGATCGTTCCTTGGGTGCAATGTTTGTTTGACGTCCACATTGCAAGTGTAATTCTGGTTGGATGTCCACATTACGACTCTTCGTAGGGCCCATTAATAGGCCTGTACTTATTGTGTATAGGCCGTCTAGGCCCATCTGCCTTGAAAGGATAGTGCATTATTTTATAACATGATTACTATAGCTCCATAACTCATGATCATACGCATCATATGTATGCTTGACATGAGAATTGACTGATCATAGCATATGCCTTCGGGCAGGTTGTTTATAGGCTCCCGGTTAGGCGGTGTTGCCCTACATGAGTGCACGATATGTGCAGGATTTGTTGCATGACTGGATAGCATGATTCATGCATTTCGCATTTGTGTGACATAGTTATTATACGCCCTAGTGACATCGGGGCCGTAGCCTCCACAGGCGTATCATGGTTGGCAGGATTGGATACCAGAAATCTTGTTCTACATGAGGTGCTATAGATATCCTTAGGTGAAAGTCCCTAAACCCTTATGGTACCAAGAGGTTGTTCCAACGTCTAAACTGAGTAGGTAGATGAGTGTTGAGTGCCGATTACCAGACGGTTGCGCTCTCCACTGTATCGTGGTCGGTTGGAAGGGGGTGCGGCCTTACCCGCCCGAGTATAGGGGGCAATGCTAGGCTGAGTCTGACCAGCTTGAGGAATGGATCCGCTATCGATGAGTCGTGCCCGATATTGGCAGACAGATAGTGAGGCCTCTTCCACTTACCTTATTACGCGCGATGAGGTGGCGATCTGGTTTAGAGTGTACTAGACCCTGGTGATATCCCAGAGATGAGCTGTATTGATGTGTGGACATAAATGAGGATCTGTATGCTTGAGTTGCATTTTACATCGCATGGCCTTGGGATGGCCGATATCATTCATGTCTTGCATTGCATAGCCTTGGTACGGCTCATGATATTATGGATCCATTTGCATATTCCGCATTACTCTGATATTACATGATCATATTACTACCTTGCGCACACACTTTCACCACCCTCTAAGCTTTCTATAAGCTTATGCACGACCGTTGCGTGCAGGTGACGTTGGATCGCAACAGCGCTGAGGCTTGAGCACGTGACAGATTACTCCGGAGTTTTTGTTCATCATCATTGTATTTCCTTTTATGCTCATTGTACTTGTAAAGTTTTTTATCATAGTAGAAATGTAATGAAATTCTTGGTTGTTGTTTGTGGGTTATGCTTTTAGTTATGCTTATTACGAATCAAACTGACATTGAAAATCCTCCTCGTAGCATCCCAGGATCGGAACCTGGCGAATGGGCGCTAGGAGCCGAGAATGGGGTTCTACGGAGGCTGTCGGTGCCGGATTCGACGATCAAAAATTTTGTGAGCCCGGTTTCTGAGTTTGGGGCGTGACATGAGCAACTAATTGTTGTGTATCTTCGTTATGGCAAGAATTTCGGTTGGGCGCGCGACTAACCTAAGATCAGGAGTTTACCACGTTGAGTCAGACTATCCAAATTTAGGTATGAGACTGGTTTGGATAGAGGTTCCTTGTGGTGGACCCCGTAGCCTGCGATACTACGTACTATCATCCCGACATCACACTTTAGCATGGTCATTTCATTAGCACCATATACTGCATATTCCATTACATCTTCGGCGTGTGGCATTGTGGGTTGTTATGTTTTTGTATTCCTGTGACTTAGATGAGAGTGATGATATTTGTTAGCTCTTTCGAATTGTGTATTAAATTATATTCTTGTCATTCGACATTTGATTATCTATGACTCATCATTTGCATAGCTGTCATATATTGCGTATTCTGATATTGATTAACATATGGACTTGTTCATACTTCCGCTTATTCTGTTATCGCATGATTATAATCTTGTCAGTATTTCTGTTTATGCTGATAATTCTTGCTCTTATCAGTGTTTCTGCTTATTCAGTCATTGTATGGTTTATGGATTAATAGCTTTCCGATATTGTATGATTATGATATTGTATTGAATACTTGACACTTATCTTGTGCACACACTTACACCACCCTCTAGGCTTTCTATAAGCTTATGCACGATAGATGCGTGCAGGTGATGTTAGGTTGCAGCAGCATTGAGCTTGGAGCGTGCAGCTGTTTTCTGGATCTTTGATTTTGACATATATATTTTCCTTTCAGCATTGTATTCAAATGATTATATTAGTGGATATGTGATGATGATGTTGCTTTTATGATTTGGGTAAACTTGTGGTTATGCTTATTACTAGTTAAATGTATAAAAAAAATCCTCCTTGTAAGATCCTAAGATCGAAAATCTGGCATATGAATGCTAGGAGCTGAGAATGGGGTACTACGGAGGTTGTCGGCACCGGATTCGGCGATCAGGATTCCTGTAAATCTGATTTCTGGGTTTGGGGCGTGACATTGGGATTGAGTGATAGGGAAGTGGGCCACACATGTTTCTCCATGGAAGCCATGGACTATTCTTCTCTTGGGGTTGCTTGAGAGAATGAGAGAGAGATGATAGGAGAGGAGTGATGGGAGAGAGGGATGGTGAGTGATGGGTAGGTGTACTTGGTTGTAAGAGAGTGTTGACTTTAGGGGAGAGGTGGTTGTACTTGGGGATGGGGTGTGACGTGATGAGAGTACTTGATTGATTGATGAATTGATGAGACATTTTGTAGAGATTCTCTCGGAATTGGAACATGAGGTATTTTTTTCGAATTGGACGCGATCCCACATTTTCTGACCTGGGTATCACCTCGGTGCGCGAGTCACGACATCGAAACCGTGGCGATGGCGCGGTTACTAAGGTACAAGTCTAGGGTCAAGCCAACTCTAGTTGAAGGCATGCGTCTCAGGGTCGCGCGCAAATGTCGGAAAAAGGTCGAAGGTTGTCGGAATTCGACTGCGGAAGCCTACGGAACGGTACAGTATAGGATATGGGTCTTACACCAATGCTCTTTTCTAGGGTTATGTGTATATCTATTTAGCCTTCCTACTGCAAAAGCTATGTCTAGTCTAGTACAGTTTGTTAGATATATGAGGCTACCAATTATTCTGAAATATTTCAATTGAGACACACTATTTTCTGTATTCTTCATGAGAGTCACAATATAATCATAAGGAGTACTGACAGGTAAACAGTTAAAATGGTTATACTTTCTCAATATTTTCTCAATATAATGAGATTGTGATAATATAATAACACAATTTTTTCTGGTTACTTCAATACCCAAGATTACACTAGCCTCTCCCAAGTCTTTCATGTCAAACTTAGATGACAAGAATTTCTTAGTTGCATTAACTAATTTAATATTAGTTCCAAAAATAAGCATGTCATTAACATAAAGGCATATAATAACATAATCATTTTCAAAAATTTTACTATATACACATCTATCTACATCATTTATATGATAACCATTTGATTTTAAAACACCATCAAATTTTTCATGCCATTGTTTAGGAGCCTGTTTTAAACCATATAATGATTTAATTAGTTTACATACTTTATTTTCTTTACCTAATATCTTATAACCCTCAGGTTGCTCCATATATATTTCTTCTTCTAAGTCTCCATTTAGGAAAGCTGTCTTAACATCCATCTGGTGTACCACTAATTTATATATGGAGGCTATCACTATTAAGATTCTAATAGTTGTAATCCTAGTTACAGGAAAATATGTATCAAAGTAATCTATTCCTTACTTTTGTTTAAAGTCTTTCACTACCAACCTAGCCTTAAACTTATCAATAGTCTCATCTGGTTTTAGTTTCTTTCTAAACACCCATTTACAGCCTATTGGTTTATTTCCAGGTAGTAGGTTTACAAGCTCCCAAGTGTTATTAGATATTATTTATTGCTTCATTCTAAAAGGTTACTTCTAGAGAGTTAATAGCTTATATATAAGTTGTAGGATCATCTTTTACTAAGAATGTGAAAAAATTATCTCGTAGGTTAGTTTCTCTTCTAACCCTAGTACTTTTTCTTGGTTGTATCTCTTCTACTACTTTCTCGTAGGCATTTTTACTAGTAAACGCAATATCTGATTCATTAACTTTTTCTATTCCTATAGATTTAGATTTCATAGGAAATACGTTCTCAAAGAACTCTGCATCCCTAGCTTCTATAATTGTATTAGGATATACAATATTATCCTTAGTTTTTAAAATTAGAAACCTATATGCAGCACTGTTTTGTGCATACCCTATAAATATACAATCGGTCGTTTTAGGACATAATTTTCTTTTCTTAGTTTCAGGTAATTCTACTTTAAAAAGACACCCCCACACTTTAATATATTTATAATTAGGAACATATAATTCTTCCAAAGTTTATATAGTGTTTGTTCAGAAGATTTAGATCGAATCCTGTTTAGGATATAATAAGCAGACAGAATTTCTTCTCCCCACATATTTGAGGGTAAGCCTAAACTATTTAATATAACATTCATCATCTCTTTTAGAGTTCTATTCTTACGTTTTGCAATTTCATTATCTTCTGGTGTATAAGGAGCTGTAGTTTCGTGAACTATTCCATTCTTTTCACATAATTCTCTAAATTGAGAAGATTCATATTCACATCCTCTATCTGTTTTAAGTCTTTTAATTTTTATATTTAATTAATTTTTAACTTCAATTTTGTATTTAGAAAAAACATCTAAAGCTTCATATTTGTTTCTTAACAGATATACTCTAGTGAACCTAGAGTAGTCATCTACAAAAGTTATATAATATCTTTTTCCACCTCTAGACATGTAATTTCTAAAATCACCTAAGTCACTGTGTATTAACTCTAATAGAACAGATGATCTTTATATTTGTTTAAAGAATTTTCTAATGAATTTTGATTCTACACATGTTTCACATTTTTCAAATTCTTCATTAGATATATTAGGTAATAAACTTAATCTTGCTATAGATAAAAAAGTTCAACGATATAAATAGAACTAGATGTCTTATTATTATTATCATTGGATACATTTACAATGAATAAACCATCGCTACAATACCCCTTACTAACAAAGGTTCCATTCTTAGTCATTACAAACTTATCTGAATCAAATACTAACTTGACACCAACCTTATTGAGGAGTGAACCAAAGACCAAGTTTTTTCTAATATCAGGCACATGTAAGACATCATTCAACATTAGAGTCTTTTTAGAAGTGAGTTTTAGAAGTATTTTTCTTTTCCCTACAACTGGAGACATTCTAGCATTACCTATAAACACTTGTTCATCATCTCTTAATACTTTGTAGGAGATAAACATGCTAGGATCCTTGCATATGTACCTAGTTGCACCAGTGTCTAGCACCCACTCCAAATTATTTACAAGGAAGACTTCTGACACCACAGATACTATCATGTCAGACTCATTGTCAGTTTCTGTAAGATTAGTCTGCGTCTTATCTTTATGTTTCTTAATCCTGCATATTTTAACATGATGCACAGGCTTTCCAAAGTTGTAGCAGTTTCCTTTTTCTTGAATTGATTGTTTGCATTCTTCTTTTTGAGCCTGCATTCATTTGCGTAATGTCATTTGCGTAATGTCCAGGTTTGCCACAATTATGACAGTTGCCATTTTTCTTATTATTTGTCCGATTTGATTCCACAAGATTCGCCTTTGAATCTATCTCATTTTTATTTTCTTTTTGGTCCCTGATTCTATTGGCCTCCTCTATTCGTATGTGTACGATAGTAGTTTCTAAAGAAATACTATTCTTTTATGTTTCATTCTATTCTTATATTCTTTCTAGGAGGGCGGTAACTTTTCTATTAGCGCTCCTGACAGAAACACTTCATCCAACTTAATTCCTTCTATCGATAGTTTGTAAAATAGACTTTGAAAATCGTAAATATGATTTGTGACAGATTTATCGTCTGTCATTTCATAATGAAAGAAATTAGCAATTGCATGTTTCTCAGCACTTGCATCTTCCAATATGTATTTCTTTTCTAAAGCAGTCTATATCTTTAGCAGACACGTAAGAATCATACACATCATATAGTTCGTTGGATAAAAAGTTTAGAATATAATTTTTACAATTATTTTCATCTGTTACTTCATTTTGATTTGTTGGATCTAAAGTAAATTATTCAGATAAATTGTATGAAACTTTCAGGGTGGTCAGAGCAAACATCAGTTTCTATTTCCACCGTTTAAAAGATTTTCCAGCAAACGGTTCGATTTTAGCTAACTTAGTAGAAACATTTACTGTTACTGTAGCCATAGTCTATGTAATTCTTAAGATTTTTGAAAATTGGTTGAATTAAATAGACTATTAAAATCGAGAACCAAAAAAAGAAAATAAAATTTTGAGATAGAAAACTTATTGAATTGAGTCCAAGCGTGACTGAGTCACTCGGCTTAAAATCGAATTTGCTCCCCTTGGACAGCATTGACTCAGCGGTAAACTCAGTAATAATGTTTAAAACCGTATCAAATAGAGTATTTTTGTATATTTTGAAATTGGAATCGGAAGTCTTTAGTACCCATACACACACCCACGCGAGTACACCCACACCGGCACCCTCGCCCATGCCCAGCCCAGCCCGTCATGTCGCGTCGTGCACGCGCACACGGACACGGATACGGATCATGTGTGGTCAATGACATAGATTAGAGCTATTGGCATAGCTCCCCCACAGGACCAAATTCACATGTCCCCTGAAAGGGGCTCAAGCCCTAGGTAAAAATACTATCTTATATACAAGATAATTTACTTTGTAAAATTCGATATGTGACAAAACCCACTACTCGAAAGTACCTCAATTTTTCAAATGTGGAGGGAAAACACCGAAAATTTAAAAATTCAAATTTTATTATTATTTTAAAACAAAATATAACAAGAAGGACACTACCAAGGAGTTTTAACAGGCCATTCTTCAGGATGTATATTTGAAATCCACTCTAACTTCTCACGTGTGTAATCTTACTTTTGGCCTTATGCCTTCAAACTTGCAATTCATGCGGGCCACACTAAAGAAAATAGTTAATAGAGAAACGTCTGCTCTTTATTTTTACATAGCCTACCATAATAATTATATGAAATCTACTCTAGCCATTAGATTTCACGCCAAAATTAAGACACGGGACCCCAAAATAAGGCCCATATGTGATTCAGGTGGGCCATACTAAGGGAAACAATTTGGATGGTGAGCATTGTCCTGTACACTATTTACCGATAGTGTGACATTGTTTGGTCCATCTGAATCATGAATTAGTCTAATTTTTAGGCCCTAGATCTAACACAGGGTAACCCATGAATTTTACATAAAATTTACAGTGGGCCTAATTTGAGCCCGGCTGATAAGCTGCTGTATATAGTCCAAGCCCACCTCAATCAATAAGCAGGCTTTAATTTTAAGCCCGAGTTGCCCTAGGGCCAATATTCCAGCCCAAGTGGGTTAGACCCTAATGCCCATGGGCTAGCCCGACCTATTGACAGCCTTACCTGGGCTTGGGCTTAACCATCCGAAGCCCACGATGTCAGCTTTCTTTGTGGAATATACCAATGTGCACGTGTGATGGTTGATACGAATGGTACATAAATTGTACACGTGGCATGCACATGCTTTAAATTGATCGACCCATATAGTCTGTGTCACGTCCTAAATCCGGAAATCCGACTCACAGAAATTTTGATCGCCGAATCTGGTGTCGACAGCCTCCGTAGTACCCCATTCTCGGCTCTTAGCACTCATATGCCAGGTTCCGATTTTGGAATCCTATAAGGAGGATTTTTCAACGTACATTTATCTCGTAAGAAGCATAACCACAAGTTTACCCGAATCACAAAAGCAATATCATCATCACATATCCACTAATATAAACTGTAAATACAATGCTGAAAGGGAAGTACATATGTCAAAATAAAATCAAAGCTTCAGAAGACAACTGCACGCTCCAAGCTTAACGCCGCTACGACTAACGTCACCTGCATGCATCTATCGTGTATAAGCTTATAAAAAGCTTAGAGGATAGTGAAAGTATGTGCGTCAGATAAGTGCGAAGCACACAAATACAACGTCATAATCGTATAATGTCGAAAATATTAGCGAGATCATGAATCATACGATATCAGGGTAAGCAGAAATACTGATAAGTCTATAAGTCATACAATATCAGATTATGCAATACAAATCATCCATGCAAATGAGTAGTCATAAAGAGTCAAGTATCAAATACCAAGGATGCAATGCAGCATGCGGTGCGAATGACCATGTAGGAGTGTGAAGTCAGGATGATGGTACATAGTATCACAAGCTATGGGGTCCACCACAAGGGACTTCTATCTAAACCAGTCCCATACTTAAATTTGGATACTCAAACTTAATATGGTAAACTCCTGACCTCAGATTAGTCGTGCACCCCAACCGAAATCCTGTCTATTGCGAAGGTACACATAACAAATAGTTACCCACCACCAGCCCAAGTGGATAGTGAATGAATGAATGAGTATGCAACTCATGCTCTACAAATCAGTACTGTACATCTTTGGAAAATCACCAGGGTTTAATACACTCTACCTGCAATCGCCGCCCACTGGACGTGCAACCATGCAAGTGGAAGAGACCTCACTATCTGTCTGGCCAGTAGTCAGCTAATATCTACCCGACATGTTGATAGCGGACCAAATCACGAGTTGGTCAAACTTAGCCTAGCTATACCCACTACCCTCGGGTGGGTAAGGCCACACCCCCTTCCAACCGACCACTACATAGTGGGAGACGCGACCTACTGGTATATGACCCTCATGAGCTCATATATCCACTCGGTCTCGACGTTAGGGCGTCTTCTGGCTTCGGAGGTTTAAAGATTTTCACCAAGGGCCATCTATGGTAGCCTGATTCTAATAACATATTTCCAGTGTCCCAATTGGCCAGGCATGATATTTCTGTGGAGGCTACAACCTTGATGTTGTTAGGGCGTACGATAATCACAACACTCAATGCAAGATGCATGAGTCATACAATCTAGTCATTCATCAATCCTGCACATACCGTGCGCTCATGTGAGATAACCTCCGCCTATCAGGGAGTCTCATAACAACCTACCCAATGACATATACAATAGTCAACCACATCTCATAACAAACATGCAGATGATGCGTATGTGCATGTATCATAATGTTATACTTTCACAAACTCATAATCGACAACGGTAGCCGGTATCGGCAATCGGCACCAATAATCGGCATCGATAATCAACCTTGACGCAAGGCGAGGTCCATAGATGGACGACCGATGATGGGTCAATTAAAATCAATAGGGCCCAAGCGTTTGGGTTAACCCACTAGAGAATGATGAGAATGGGCCTAATAAGGCCTAAGGGAAGATTACAACGTGGACGTCCAACCATCATTGCCCATCAATGTGTACCTTTAACTAACATTGCTCCTAAGGAATGATGCTCATAGGGCCAATTGTATAACGGGCTCACGAGCTCTTACAAGGGCCTAATATACATCATCATGGGCCTCGCTTATGAGGCATATACGCATCACATTGGGCCTCACTCATGGGCCAATATATATAACATCGGGCTGTATCAAATGGGCCGAATTAAATGGACTGAATCAAACGGGCTGAATCAAATGGGCCGATTCAAATGGGTCAAATCAATGAGCCGAATCAAATGGGCCGAATCAAATAGGCCAAGTTGAATGGGCCGAGTTGAATAGGCTGATCAAATGGGCCAAGACGAATGGGCCGATCAAATGGGCCGATTCCAATACACCATTCATCCATTGTTAGAGATCATTATATAAAAAAAATGAATCATATCCAAAGGATCATTTGGGCCATACCACAGATGGCAGTGGTGATAATGATTTCCACAGTTAACTTTCCAGTGGGCCTACCATAGTATTTATTTTCCATCCAGTCTGTGCATAAGGTCACAAAGACCTGGATATAGAGGAAAAACAAATATCATATTGGTCTAAAACCCTTTAACCCAAGGGGTTTTCAATGGTGGACGTTCATCCCACTGTTTTCTGCAGTTTGGTCCACTTAAGATTCGATCTTTCTTATTTTTAGTCTCAAGCCTCGAGCTAGCCAAATGGATGAACGGTTTAGATAAACCAATACATCAGGGTGTAGGGCCCACCACTTAGTCATTTGGACGATGTGGCTAAGACCCATACATTACGATGGTTCTCATGTCCATAACAGTTGGACAACAGGGATATAATACATGCATCATGGGGGGTCCATGACCATGTCCATTGGATGGACGGTCTGGATAACATATCTGCTACACCGTCCAACAACTAGACGGTGCAGATATGATCATACATCATGGTGAGGTCCACATAGTGGCCCACCAATATAGTATTATTAATATAATATATAATATATAATACAATATCATATATTATATACCTACACAATGGCAAGAGGCTGCCCATACTCATTGTCCAGATCCATCCGGACGGTGCAGATTACATATTAAAGGTGGGTCCCACGTAGGAGTGGCCCACCATAGCATTTATTTAATATAATATGTTATATTATATCACATTATATATATTATATGCATTATATATATATATATATGTGTGTGTGTGTGTGTGTGTGTGTGTGTGTGTGTGTGTGTGTGTACGTATGTGCGTGTGTGTGTGAAATAGTGCAAGTGGCAGCGTCCAGCATCCATGGATGCTAGACGGCCTAGATGAAAGGGACACATCCAACTTAGTAAGCTCCACATGAATGGACGGTTTGGATGACCCTACGCAACACGATGGCCCCACGTCAGGTGGGCCACGCTCTTGGATCAAGTTGATATTTGTGTTTTCCTTCATTCAGGCCCGTCCAAACGGACTGTCATGTGGGCCACTCGGTGGATGACATGGATAAAATACATACTTCATGGTGGGTCACACACACACACACCGACATCCATAAGAGAGAGAGAGAAATGAGAAGGGGAAGGACCCCGCCACTATTGGGCCCTACCCAATACAATGCATACATCAAGTGGGTCCCACAACAAGTGGCCCCTAAAATTCAAAATCAATGGTGAATCACCCACGTTAAGCCTCATTCTTTAGCTCCTTAGACTCCTAGGCTCATTATCTTCAATCTTGATGGATGTTGATGATGAATGAATGGTTGAAATGGGAGATGACAAGGTAGGAAAATGAGTCACACTTAGATTTGGGAGAGAGCTTGGATGTTGGGTGTTTGCTCTTGGGGTTGGAGAGTGAAGATAAAAATGAGAGAGAGAAATGATGGATGAAAAAGGATAGATGAAGTGGTTGTTGTAAGGGATGGGAATGAGAAAACATGAGTTGGGTTGAAATTTGTGTAAAGGTTGAATGAGTGGGGAGAAAGAGTTGACTTTGGAAAAAAAGAGGTAATGGTTGCTTGTACTTGTGGTAGAGTAAGGTGGCATTGGGTATGGAGGGTGTATTTGACTTGATTGATGGGACATGTTGTAGAGATTCTCTAGGAATTTGCAACGCGCGGTGTTTCTTCGGAATGAACGCAGATTCACATCTCCTGTCCTGTATATCGCATCGGCGAGTGAGATGCGGCGTTTGAACCGCGGCGACGGCGCAGTCGCTAGGGTACAAGTTTCGGGTTGAGCCGACTTCGGTATGTAGGGCTCGGTTTAAGATCGTACGTAAATGTTGGATACAGGTTGAGGGTTGCCGGAATTCGACTGGGAAGACCGCGAAAGCCTACGGAACAGTACGGACAATGATACGGACCTTACAGTCTAACCCACCACAGATGTTAAAGCTGATCATCAGATTGATCAGACGACCCTGATTTCTGATTGTTGGACGTTTGTTGAGTTTCAGACCATTGGTTATTCTTGATTTCGACCTTGTGTCATATCCATACAGTCCAACAGTTTTTCCATATCATTTTAGGGCATGGTCCAAATTCAAGAATATCCAAAAGCTCAATTGGAATGCAATTAGGATAACAGTGTGAATCCATCGTATACCTTTGAAATTTTCTTGGGGTCGATAAAACTTTTATATGAAGCTTATATTCGTGTTTCCATTCATCCATATATTTTTAACCGATGACAAATAAACATCACCGTAAGCCTTAGGAAGTTTTCAACGGTGGACATCATTATCCTAGCTATTTCCTGTGGGGTGGTCCACTTAATCTTTTTTTATGCTTTAATTTTGGCATCAACACCTAAAACGAGATGAAAAAGTGGATGGACGGCGTGGATAAGATACATACTTCAACGTTGGGCCCAACAGAGATTAGTCAGTACAATAAAGCATACCGTGTTAAGTACGCAATCCGCTGCTTCCTGCGATACCTTCCAAGATAATTTTCTCCTTTTCAGATGTAGAGCATGGTACACGTGTGCACTGCTGTTAGGATGCCGACGTGACATACATCTAGGTCAGGGCTAGCTCGGTGGACCCCACATGATGAACGGCCGGATCCTATTTAGACACGCCCATTGTCGTATAAGAGTATCATTGTGTTATAGCGTTCCTCAATCCCCAGGAGCATGTGTTTGCATGAGAAGGCATCCAATGCATGCTAGATGGACGCGGATTCGCTACCAGCACCAAGTTTTGCTATTGAAATGACGTCACCTAGTTCTGTGGGCCCACCCTGATGTATGTGTTGTATCTACACCGTCCATCAATTTGAATAGATCATTTTAGGGAATGAGCCAAAGAATAAGGCAGATCCGAGCCTCATGTGGACCCCACTAGAAAAAAAATTGGTGGCTGAATAACAAATCTGAAGTCTAAAGACCAAATCTTAAATCCGAAGCCTGAATTTGAAATCTAAGAGCTAGAATCTGAAATCTGAAGTAAAAAATCTTGTTTGATAATTATAGCTAAAGTCTAAAAATTAAGTATAAAATTTTAAACAAACTATTTGTTAACAAATATATTAAATGTCTAAAATATGTTAGTTTGACACATTTATCCTCATCTTTCATTTGGAAATGTTTTACATTATAACGAAAATATTTTTTATTAAATGAAAATAAAATTATTATATTTAATTTAAATAAATTAAAATACTTAATAAAAAACTAAAATATCACCATAAGGCCCTCAATTCCTCTTAGCGGGAAGAATATTGTCACAATGTGTTGCATAGGATTGAACACCAGTAGCAAAAAAAATCTTCAAATAAGCCCACCTTATATTTATATGCTATCGAAACAAGTTTATAAGGTCATTCATTATTGGATGAAGTGAAGACACATTGATCCAAAACTTTCGTAGCCTATTTAAGTTTATTTTCCATCCAATATGTTCATAAGGTCACAAATACATGTATGAAGAGGAAAAAAAATAAAATCATATTGATCTAAAACTTACGTAACCCCAAAAAAGGTTTCAATGGTAGACGTTCAATCCCTCGCCACCTTTTGCAGCTTATTTTTCATCTCAAGCTTTAATACGAGCTCCCCAAATAGATGGATGGTTTGGATATAACACATACCTCATGATGGGACCCACAAAACTTACTGACGTAATACAACAGCTATATAGCGGTGTGAGGCATAGTAACGAATCCGCATCCTACTTGGACATGGATTAGCTACTTATAGGTTGAATAGCGAGATTCGCTACCGAAGTGATATCATCAAGTTCCATGGGCCCACTATGATGTATGTGCTTTGTCTACACCATCCATCTATTTGGAGATTTACAAATATGTAGTTGAAACACAAAAAAAAAAAAAAAAGAAGTGGCAAGATTGATGTATGTGCTTTGTTTACACCGTCCATCTATGTTTATAGATCATTTTCTGGTATGAGACCAAAAACGAGGTATATCCCAACCTCAAGTGGACCACGTTACAGGAAAACAGTGTTGAATGAATGTCGACCATTAAAAACTTTTTGGCCATAAAATTTTTGGATCAAGCTGATCTTTGTTTTATCCATTCATCTAGGTCTATATAACTTAATCAACATATTAGATGTCAAATAAACAGTACATTGGGCCTTAAGAGAATTTTAATGGTGGATATCCAATCACTATTGTTTTCCTGTGGTATGGTCCACTTGAGATTTATATTCCTCTCATTTTTAGTATCAAGCCCTAAAATGATCCTTAAAAATGAATGAATGGAATGGATGCAACATATACATTATGCTGGGGCATAATGAAGTTTCACAAGTTAAAAGTTGATTTTGTATTGCACAAACAATTTAAAGAGAAAAATTGACGTACTAACTTGAAAATGGGGTAATGTTGGAAACAAAAATTTTTGTTTAATGAAAAATTCATTGAGCGCAAACCATATTCACCATTAAGCTACACTCCTACGACGGAAAGAATTTAGTGAAAAACCTCTTAGCGCTTTCCTTCTTCGACGTTAACGACGCATTAACAAACACCATTAAACACAGAACATTTTCTCAATTTCAAGTTAAGTGCAAACATTCTGCGTTAACAAACATGCCCTTAGTTTGGCTAATTCACTGCCTAGGGTTATAAGGTTTTTATTTATTTATCTATTTTTTTTTTTTTTTTTACACAAGCACACATACACCCACACACTCACGCCTTAGTGGAATTTCACCACCTATAGGTACTCGAACCCTTGACCAGGTGTCGAAACTCCTAAGAGTCTACCACCGGAGCAAGAGTAATTCTAACTAGAGCGGTATACAAGTTGAACCCAGCCGAGCTTGGCACAACTTGGCTTGGCTCGGCTAGTAGCTAACCCCAACTGGAACTCGACTCGGCTTTGTTCTCAATCTTGTCTTGTTTGCTTGGCTTGGTTGAGTTAGTAGCTCGGCCAATTCGAGCTGAGATCGAGCCTGTTTCACATTTTCTCAAACAAGTAGAATGCATATTAAATTTTTCACAGAATGTAAAACATGCAGTAACGATATTTTACATTTTATCAATTACACCTAGAGAGCAACATCAAAATTAAACACTCAAACAAGCATCATTAAAATCAAACAATCGACGTATCCATTCCTTCCTCATCAACACTTCGTTGAGTCATTTCATCAAACACTCGGTGAACAACATTCATATCAAAATAACAGAGTCATCGAGCTAATTCGATCGAGTCAATTCAAGTTGAGGTTCGATTCGAGTCAAGTCGAGCTCGGACAAGCTCAAACTCAGCTCAAGCTCTAAAAACCCAACTCAACTCAGTCCGTATCCAATTTCAAGCCAAGAAGAGTTGAGCTTTTCCGAGTCGAATCGAGCGAGCTCACTGAGCAAACTCGACTCGTGTACAGCTCTAATTCTAACACACCCAACCTAATCTAATCGCACACGTTTAATTGAATCAGGCCATTCATTATAAGCGCGGCCATATGTGCATATTGAACAACAACACCATTGTGATCATTAAATGTAGGTTACATTCAAGACGGATAGCATTAAATGGCCAGCCTCACTTGATGAACGAGCTGGTCACGGATCGCACCTTTTTTCAATACATTGAAATCAACCAAAAATTTCTTGCCCATCTATTGGAGCGATAGGATCATCAAATCTATGTGATTTCTTAGGAAGTGTCATCAATCAAACGTACACCTCACGTGATGATGGAGAATTTAGATATTGATTAAACCTTTTTTAGTATAATAAAAATGAATCTGCCCTTTTTTATTGGAGTCTAATTATTGTTTGGACTTCTCTCATAAACAAAATGGATCATCTATATTCCTAGGCGTTATTAATTGATTGTAATAAGAGTCAAATTATTGATTTGGACAGTTCATGTGGGGCTTACCAATGATTCCCTATCCCAGTGAAAAGTTGCTCGAATCCTACTCATCTAATCAAATGGACTCTTATTATTTTATTTTATGTTATCCCACCTAAGATCAAGTCCCTTAATCTGATCACCATGACTATATGATCAATGCCAGAAAAGTCACAATCATTGATTTGGAAAGTCCATCATGTGGGCCCATCACTGACTGCCCATCCCTCGTAAAAGTCACCTTGATCTGATGATCGTAACCATCCAATCAATGGGTAAGAAATGAATAATTGATTATTATTATTATATTAAAAAAAGTTCGCATTGATTGGTAGGAAAGTGCAGTCAAATGTGGGCCCCACAACATGGACAGACCAAATCCCCTGATAGTCTTGCTATAATCAATTTAAAGATGGTAACAAAACCAGAAAAATATATTAGAACTGCTTCAAATTCAAATCACACGTAGCACAACCAAACATCCTATCACCCAATATTTAAAATTAAATACATTATCCAATTCAAAATACAATGAACTAAAAGATTATAAAATCTCGAAACTGTCTCCAAACAGGCCTTAAAATTCTGCTTACCAGCTTCTTATTTTGATGGAATGATAACATGCGCTTCTGTGCACTCCGACTGATTTCATTAGGCCAATGTTTCTCTAACAATATATAATTCAACTATTTCCTCCCCACCCATTTATAATTTTTTGTACAAAAATTCTATGTTACAACCAAAATCAACAAGCCACTTGATCCCAAAACTTAGAGATCTCTTCAAAGATGGGCAGTCTCCTTGATCGTAATGGGGGCCACTGATCACTCATCAGCTGATCAAGCCCTTCGATGATCACTTCTTCCAGGTTAAGGTCCATAGGCAATGAAGGTAGGGCTGGCTGCTGCGATTCAATTTCTTGTAACAATTCGTTGGCCCGAGTCAACGTCCTGCAGTCATCAGAGCCCAAAATTCTCCCCTGGAGAACATCATCGAGAATGGACCGCGCCTCGTCATACCGGCTCTGCTTGATTAAGCATTTGCTCAGGTTGCAGCTCTTGTTAGCATCAGGTTCAATCTGTTGGGCTTTTCGGTATACGGCCTCGGCTGCCGCATAGTTTGATTGCTGCATGTAAGCCCACCCCAAGTTTCCCTACCATGGCATAAGAAGCTAGGCCCAATGAGGAAAGAAATAAAAGAAAAAACAGAAAAGCAAAACATTGATTAATTGTAAGGGTAGATCACCTAGCTTTACATACATTCCAAAAATAAAGCCGTGGGGTCGGGATTATAGTCGTTGGATTTGGGTTCATGTCCATTGATCCAAACCATTGAAATTGCCTCACAATTTTTAAGACTGAAAGATCATAAACATTTGATAAATGGGTGTTTTAAACAATGGTTCATATTCTAATGAAAAGGCTTGAATGATTAAATAGTTAATAGTATTTCAATATGAGAGTTCCTCTATTTTGGAAAAAAAGATATGAGGGTTAAATTTTGGTACATCCCATCCATAGTGACACCCATTATATTAATGGTTTAGATCTCATCCAAACATGACTTTAGATCCAATGGATATATTCAAAGACGTTTCTAAAATGGACTGCCAAGAAAGGGTATTTAAGTAATTTACAAGGAGAAGCTACGTTGTCCATTCAAAGTATTTTAAACAAAAAGGGTACAGACATTCACAACACCTTCAATTGGAAGGCATGTTGAGGTTAGAGCATATATCTAAAATCATGCACAATGATCAAGCAATCTAAACCATTCAATTTAAATATATCAAAAGGGATTATTAGAACTTAAAAGTGAGGAGTCCAAGTTCCAAGAGTAAAATAAAATGGTAATTATCATGTTTTCAGTGTAGTTCACAGGCCATGCCCCATCCTAACTAGGTAAGCTATTTGGATGGTCGGCATTGAGTATGGCATGTGCATGATTGAAAAGTCACCACCACTTTGAAAATGGTGATGGACTATCATTGAAGTGAAGCCAATAAAAGAAGGGCCCACTCCAGTTGTATTGACATCATCACAGTGGTACCGGTGATATGAGGGCTTAGGTGATATATCCACATCATCCAACCCATCCATCAATTGCGTTAACTTGCCTCAACAACCCCTAGGGCCCCATACTCATGATGGATCCAAAACTGAAGTAGACAACAGGAAAGGTAACAAAAGGGGAACAGCTGAGTGGCTAAACAGCCTGAGTTTGAGCCTGACCATTCACAACATCTGCATGAAGCGTCTAAACGGATTGGATTCTATATATACAAGACATTAGTTCCCCAACTCTAATCAACGGTGGGCGTTCTCTCTCAACTCGCTGTATGGCCTACCTGAGTTTTTGATTGGGACATGGTTTGGCTGGTGACCACAATACCAGCCAGCTCACTGGTGTCAAAGCTCAGTGGCCCCCACCATGATGTACATGTTTTATCTATGCTGTCCATCCATTTTTTCAGCTCATTCTAGGGTGTGAGCTTAAAATTAAACCATATCCAAAGCTCAAGTGGACCACACCACAGAAAACAGAAAACAGAAAACAGCGCAGATAATGATGTCCACCATTGAAACCTTCCTAGGGCCCATAGAGATGTATATTTGTTATCTAACCTATTGATAAGGTCACACAAACATGAATGAAGAGAAAACACAAATATCAACCAGATTCAAAACTTCTATAGCAGCCAAGAAGTTTTCAATGGTAAATGTTCAATCCTTGCTATTTCCTGTAGTGTGGTCTACTTGAACTTATGAGCTAGAAAAATGAATAGAAGGCATGGATAAAAACACATATATCATTGTGTGGCCTACAGAGCTTTGACACCAATTAGCTGGCTGGTTTTGGAGTCACCAGCCAAACTATCCTTTTTATTGAGCTGATCTTTGAGGTGAAACGTCCGATGGACAAGTTAGATTCCATGAAAACATATTGGGTCTTCCATGTGGCTGGTACCAGTACCACTGTTAAGTGTACGGTACATGTACCTAAAGCTAGGCATGGAGTCGAGTCTGATCGAGTTAGGACTGACCCGAACTCGATCCGACTCGGTACTGAGTCCAGCATGCCTGAGCTGCCGGGCTTAGAAGAGTAGGATGAGAGAGAGAGAGAGAGAGAGAGAGAGAGAGAGAGAGAGAGAGAGAGAGAGAGAGAGGGGAGGAGGAGGAGGAGGAGGAGAGTGGTAGGTGGCCGCTAGGCTTGGAAGAGGAGGATGAGGGATATATATATATACATATATACATATATATACACACACATCGGCCAAACCCGAGTTGAGTCGGGTTTCAGATTGAGTCGAGTCTGACCAGATCGAGTTTTGGGTCCAATTGGGTTGAGTTACTGGGTAACTCAAACTTGACTCAATTTGAGTTTGGATTGGGTGAAGCCTACTCGGTTCGGACCGACCCACCCATTTGATTTGGTTCAGGTCAACTCGAGCATGAACGAGTTGGTCGAGTCGAGTCATCCCATGCCCAACTCTGCATGTACCTTGCACCATTCATACAAAGAAACCTACTTTTTACAACCACTTTGGTCGTTAACTTTGCTTGTGTCCTGCAAGCTAAGATCATAGCTTGGGTCACCTTATTGGGTCCATATGTTAAGATAGTCAAAAGAAGATTAAAACCATTAATATCTTTGATTTCATGTTATGCAGGGGCTAAACAAGAAAAATTGAACAGATGCTTCCCACCATCATTGTGTAGATGGATTTATAACATTGAAAAGAAAATATTCAATGACTCACATTCAACTCCAAAAATCAAAAGACACACATGTATATATGTATATATGTATAAATGCATTATTTTTTTTAAGTGTGATTATCAGGACGGCCATCCTAAGTCGCAACCTAGGCAAAACTAACTTCGATTTACAAATCATTGCCTCTCCATGTTCATTCCATGTTCTAGATTTATTAAGTATATAAAATAAATTAAAGTAGCTAATTAAGTGATTAATGTGCAGTAATTACCAAGACTCTAGAAGTCTCTTGCTTGATTGAGACCTGGAACTTCTTGCCATGAGACCGGGCCGTCTTGGTGGCCTTGCCGTTGAAGGCATCACCTTGATATATCATCCAAAGCTTCCGCTTCAACAACTCAATCTGCTCCTCAACTCGCCCGCATTTCTAACACAATCATTTATCACCACCACCATGATCATTTTTAGCTCTAGCACAAATCTAGGAAAAAAAGACAAATTCAGCTTTCCATGTAACGGTCCAATGTAACATACCTTGTAGAGGTCAATGAGGACATTGTCTAGGGATTCTTGGGCTTGTTTGGAGCAACGATCCCTAAATGACTTGATGGCTTCGATAGCTTCTTCGGTCCGATCTAGTTGCTTCATCACCACCGCCATGTCTTTAAGTGCGCTGTCGACTCTATCTCCAGCATTAATTGCCTTCCAAAACCAAACAATCGCAGCTTCTGGATCCTTCTCCACCAACTGAGGAAAATTGCCATGCACCAAAACCCCATTTAAGAGTGTAAACTTGAACATGACTGTATAGAATTCTCTACTGAGATGATAGACAGTGGAATCAATTATAAAAAAGTCACATACTCATATTTTCTAAAGAGAGATGATCACAACCAACTGGTTGTAGGTCCAACTAGTTGATGTGTGGGGGTCCACCATGGTGTTTACATCTCACCCGTCTAGCAAGGTTGTATCCCACCATGGAAGCAACATAATTCTAACATCCCACAGTGGGCCCCACCTTGTGGCTATTCTGCATTTCACAAACCTCACCCCAGCGTGGAGATACAATGCATCATTGTAATCACACCAAGATGCTCCTACATCGTCGATGATACGTGGACATCCTGGTGCGGACATCCAAGGAAGCACCGTATCTCCACACTGGGGGTGGCGTGGCCAACGAGGTGGGACTCATGGTGAGACCATGAGATTCAGAGACCCTTGCGATGCAAGGGTTGCCCATGGGGAGGACTTGCCTGGGTTTGCCTGAGAGAGCCAAGAATATAGAGACAAATCGATGCTCTCCCAGTAGCTCTGGAGTTTTTGATGTGGTGGTCGGTTATTCGCTACCAAAGTGGTATTAGAGAGGGAGCCCAATATTCGAGTCTCCTTATCGATATAGGTGGATGATGTGGGGGCATCTTGGTGTGAACATCAAAGAAAGTATTGTATCTCCACACTGGGGGTGAAGCCCTAGACCCAACCAAGCTCCATATATACTAACTAATGCATCAGGGCATTATTTGTGAATTCCAATGCATAAGACCTAGGGCCCATTTGGATGTAAACGAAGGTCTGTTCTAGAAAGACTACCTAGGTCGGCCGTCTTTGATGGGCTATTCGGGTTATGTTTTCTTGGACTAGCTATTAGGTTCATCATTCACCAAATACATTGGAATAGGGAGTAAAATTGGATTAGGCATATATGGGAAGAGTAAGATGGATAGTGGCACATGTAGTACTTACAATGCATATGCACAATGACACATATGGTGAGTGTAGGGCATTGAAGATTGATGGTGACACGTGTCATAAATAAGATGCTCAAAGATAAACGGTCACACATGTGAAACATTTGGGACATATGATGAATGCATACAATGTTGGAGTTGTGCACTAAAAAATAAATATGGGCCTTAATCCACTAGCCATGTGAGTGTGATAGGTTTGATCTTTGCCGTTGATTTTGATGATCATAGGTCATTCTAGACGTGTGATATGCTTTTGATTAAATCAATATGACTTAAAGTCACATGATATTGATTGTGTAAGAAATACATCATTTGATCCTTGAGAACTTGAGATTAGACATAGTGGTAACTGATTGGGGAGAGTTGAGTTCCATGATCTCGGCATCTTGATGAGTCACAGATACTTAAGATACATATATGGGCATCATTCTTTAAGATTTATAGGCAATGTGAGGGGACTGACCTAGGCTAAGATGGAAGGTCTCTACCATTGGGAATTGACTAAGTGTCAGTCGTGCCTTTAACCCTTATCTTACATAGGAGTGTGATTGTGCTGTGGACATAAGATCCTGATTTAGACTTTTAAATACTTACAGTAGTAGATTGAAGTTCAAGTCAATAGTTTGAGAGCCCATTAGCCTGGGTTGTGATCACTTTATTGTGACTTGATAGTGTACAAAAGTTGATCAATTTTTAGACATGGGCAAATAAGGATCTTGGATATTGACTAGGCATCTTTAATACACTTTATTAGGCTTTTTAGAGGCCATTAAAAGTGGGTGAAACTAGGCACGTGCATTAGAAATCATTAATTTATGTAAGGGCCAGCATGGATCCATTAGGTTTACTACGGAACTTGTTTAATTATGTTGAATCATTAAATGATTTTTCCATTAAGCCTAGTGATCAAATAGTTTAAAAATGGCTGCTTTCTAAATGATATCAACCGTTAAAGGTATATTTTAACCGTTAAAACTTTTTTTAACCACACTTGATGATGATATTATAGTCCACTTTTATGATTGGTATATGATCTAGATATTAAATGAATATTCTAGATCGTCGAAAGATTATATAATAAGTATGTGTATGCATGAGGTAGATCAATAAGTATGTATATGTACGAGGTAGATCAATACTCACTGGATCAATAAACTTATTTCATAATAAGTATGTGTATGGATGAGGTAGATTAATAAACTTCTTTCATAATAAGTATGTGTACGTTTGAGGTAGATTAATAAAGTTCCCTGTGTGGACGTCTCTCTTTAAGTGACTGAGAGAGAGAGAGAGAAGTAATTAAGAAGATAGCCGCGACGAGAGATTCTTCTCCCTTCTCTCCATCATAATTAATCATCATCAGTAGCACCTACTCCATCTCTTTTTTGTGGTCCACCTGAGTGGATATATTTTGTCATCCTTAGCTCCTACCAAAGGTTAAATGTTCTCTCACGGGATCATTTTCATTTGTGATGAATCAGGGAGAGACCTCTTAAGTTGTAGGATTAACATAAACACTCTTATTGCTTGAGGGCCTGTTTGGCCGGCTGGATTAGATGGGCTTCGGTGGGATGGAATTGCATCTAGTCCTTTGCCAATTCCACTCCATGTTTGGGAAGAGTGGAAAAGCTTCGAAGTAGGTTAGATGGAATTGTATTGGGTCCGTGCCAATTTCACTCAATGTTAGTAAGTTGTGTAGGTCCCACCATGATGTGTGGGCTATATCCAAACCGTCCACCCATTTTTTGAGATCATTTTAGAGCACGGGCCAAAAAATCAAGTAGATCTAAAGCTCAAGTGGACCCCACCATAGAAAGAAACGGGGATTGAATACTTACAGTTGAAGACTTTTTGGGGGGCACATAAGTTTTGGATCTGCCTCATTTTTAAGCTAATGCCATAAAATGATGTTACAAAACAAATGAATGGTTTAGATATAACACATGTGTTATTCTCAATAATTTCAAATGATGGTGAGTATATTCTTTCAATGTACCACCTTATTACAAACAAAGTGAGGAATTAATCTTATCCCATGGTAACTGGAACAATCCCTGCCATGGGTAATAATTATGTTTTTTGAATCCCATCCCACCTAATCCTTTCCAATGCAACTGGCCAAACAGGCCCTGAAAAGCTTTAACCTGATTAATCAGCCTCAAGTAAAATCTAAGACATCCCTTTAGTATGTATATTTTTAAAATTGTGATATTACAACAAGTGGGTCGAATGAATCCACTTTAAATAACGATAAAGTCTATCACAAAGAAATTTCGTCAGTAGTAGGTCACAACACACGAGGACGCTAGTATTATCAGAGTATGTCAGTCGATTAAGCATGCGAGACGAACCCTGCTAGAGTAATTCGCGCACCGAGAGCCACGTGGGTGTAACTTTCATAAGATCCAACCCTACCATCAGCTACTCTGAATCATTCTAACCTTCATGTCCTAAATTCATGACCATCGAGTATTCAGGCTGGCCACACCATATGAAAACGTTGGCATGAGACGCCCACCATTAGTTTTGTGACGGGTCCGCCGTGGTGTTTATATGAAATCCAATCCATTAAACCGATGCATCTCATAAGTATGAAATAATTATCCAAAATCATAGTACTCAAAAACTCAGTTGGACCATACTAAGTAAATTTAGAGGTTTTTAGATATAATTTTATGGAGTGGCTTAAATAAATATTAAATCATCCTGATTTTAAGGATCAAGAACAAGTAAGAAGCGATCTAACTGATTAACGGTGTGGATTTAACGCAAGGTAAGCAGTTTCTCCCACGTGAGAGAAAGTTACACCGTTACGTACCTACGATTCCGACGAACATGTAAAAAACCGAAACAAAATGTCTGATCGGGAAAATAAACCGTTCCGACGAATCCGACCAATTTCTCGCAGCGCGATAAGGAAACGAAATCTCTTTAAATAACAGACACAAAACGTGAGAAAATGAAATAAAATAAAATAAAATCGAAAAAAGAAAAAGAAATGAGATTTTCAATTTTCGTATTTAAAGGAAAAATACCTGAACGTGTTTGGCTCGAACATAGGGGCTGTCTCCGTATGGAACCTTGTGAATAACGTGAAAAAGCTCTCTCTTTTCTCCTTTTCGAGGAGAAATCTTCGAATTCGCTTGGATTTGCATTCTCTCTCTTTCTTTTTAGGGATTTCAGAGATGCTTTCTTTTTCGTTTTGGGAGGAGAAATGCGAATATATAGGAATCGAGAAAGATGAACCTGGACTGGAAATTGTCTTCTGTTTTGGTCAGTTTGGCATTTATCGATTTCAGCAGAGAAAAATGTAGCGTGTCGAAGCATTGTACCTGGACGCGATTGCGTCCGGATTCGTTGGTGGCGTTTTCAGATATTGGATGCGGTCGAGCACAGGGTCGCGGATTTGCTGCTAAAGCCTTTGGTAGGAAGTTACTGCGTAAAGATGCTGGGTGGGGCCCACTGTGATGTTTGTGACAAATCCACACCGTCCATCCGTTTTTAAAGATCATCTTAAGACATGTGACAAAAAATGAGGTGTATCCAAAACTCAAGACGGTCACATGAGAGGAAACAATAGGGATTCGGTGAGCGCCGTTTAAACATTTGTATGGCTATAAATCTCGAAAAACGGATGGACCGGGTGAATTTGTCACCAACATCGCGGTGGGCCCCACCCAGCGCGCAGGATCATACTGCGCAAGTCTTGGCTGAAGTGACGTCATCAAGTTACGTGGGTCCCACAATTATGTATGTTTTGTATCCACACCCTCCATCCACCCATTCGGATATATCATTTTATTGCGTGAGACAAGAATGAGTCAGATCCATGGCTAGAGAGAATGACGCACATCATTAAAAACTTTTAACGGTCACAAAACTTTTAAATCAAACTGATGTTTGTGTCTTCCTTTTTTTTTTTTAACGTCTGTGTTAACTTATGTTCAAGTGGATCTCACATAAACATCACGGTATATCTTAAGAAGGTTTCAACGGCCGGCGTCACTCTCTCCAATGTTTTTCATGGTGGGGTTCACTTCAGCTTTGAAACGTATTATTATTTGTTAAATGATCTCTCCGTAACTGTGGATACAAAACATCAATCATGTTGATTAACGAAAATCTCTTATTTTGAAAATCTCTTACACGAATAGTTGTGGTCCCCATCCGTTTTTGTAGGGACCCTCCCGAGTGACTGTATATGTCGATTGGTTAATGAAAATCTCTTATTAAAAAAAAAAAAAAGAAAAAAAAAAAGACATCAACCGTGATGGGCGTATGGAACACAGTGCCATGACTTCAGCAGGGGTCTCCTAGCTCAACCTGTCAATAGCTTATCCCCGTACTGCTGAGTCAGGGTGACGCTGACAGGTTTAGAAATAAAGCTCGTACGCGGATTCCGTCCAACCCCTCCGGGCGGGCAAGGCTCTGTAGGGCCCACCGTGGTGTAAGTTTTTTTTATTTATACTGTTCATCACTTTTCTAAAATTATTTTAAAGTATGATACAACAAATAAAGCATCACATTTCTAAAATTATTTTAAGGTATGATACAACAAATAAGGCATATACACAACTGCAGTAGATCATATCAAAGAAAGCTGCAGTGTTGATAATACTTACGGTTGAAACCTTTGTAAGGGCCACCGTGATGGTTTTTTACCATCCAACCTATTAATAAAGTTATGCCAACGTTGATGAAATGAAAACATAAATATCAGAATTTTTTAATGGTGGATGTTCAATCCCCTTTTGTGGTTCACAGAGACTTGTCTGGCTTATTTTTTGATTTGATACGAGAAAATGATGAACTGCGTGAATAAAATACTTACATTACGGTTGCCCACAAAACTTTGCCGGAACGGGTATGACGCAATCCGCGTCCCTACAGAAGTGAGAAGTGACGTCATGCACGTGTTCTAATAGACGGAGAAATCACTTGAAGACATGAGCCAATAAGAATGACAGATCCAAAGCTCTGGAGTTAACGCACCGCATAAAACAATGAGGAAGATGTCTCCCACAGTCGAAATTAACCTCTTAGGTGCCTATGATGTTTATTTTAATTCCAACCTGTTTATAAATTAACACTGACATGAACCAAAGGAAAATATAAATATCACCTTGATCAAAAACTTCTATGCCCCTTAGAAGTTTTTAATGGTAGGTGTTCAATCTTTACTATTTTTTATGGTGAGGTCCACTCAAGGTTTAAATCTTATTTATTCTTTCACTCGTACCTTAAAATAATCTTTCTGAATGAATATGCAGTGTAGATACAACACATAAATTATGGTGGGGCCTACAAAACTTAGTGACAGCACTTCAGTAGCTAATCTTGCCATTCAACCTGTCAATAGCTAATCTGTGTCCGTGTGACATGGTGATGGGCCGGCCTTGATTAGGCCATGTCATTGAGGTGGGACACTTCCCTAAATGTCCTTGCCTTGGAGAAAATTCTCGAAGGGCTCCTCTGTGAGCGTGGAATTTGAAATCCTAGACCCTATGTCTTTGATTTTCTGTTTTGTTTGGTAAGATGAATTTTTAAAATCTTGGATTTTTTAAGATTGTGTTTGGATCCAAGGTATTGACTCTTAAATTCCTATTATTCTTCCTTGTTTTTTTTTTTTTTCTTGGTACAATAAGGGTGTGATATTGACTCAAATGAGATATTGTATGCAAGGTAGAATTATATCTAGCTAATTAATTAAAGCATAGGATATATGGCCTATTTTGAAACCATAGAATCATACTTAGGATTAAAGAATCTTTAGATTTTTTTATTTTATTTTTATTTTTTAATTTGTGTGACTCTTATATCGTTTAGTTTGCAATAATAGATTTCAAGTAGAGGCATAAGTGACAAAAAAGGAAATGGGTATGCATCCTTTTTCATTCACATAATGTGTAGTTTTTGCTTTACAAAATTTTAGGATTTTAAAAGATTCGATTGAACTTCAATACTATTATATTTGGCCGTGTTTCGTAGAACTTATAAAGATTAGGACAAACAAATAAAAAAGAAGGAACCATGTCTTACTTATAAAGCTAACAGCTCACGATAAGCAAATAAAAAAAAAAAGAAGGAGATGACCTTGCTTCATAGAGTACAGAACTCCACTCCAGTAAGTAAAATAAAAAGCAGGACCTAACCTTACTTCATAGAATTGGGGACTTTAGGCATACGAATAAATTAAGTAAAAGGACCTAGCCTTACTTCATAGCGATAAGGACTCCAGACAAATTGTAAAGTATAAACGAAAGTAAACAGGGGAGAGTATTTAAGAGTAAAATAGAAAGAGTGAGTGAGTGTTTTATTTGTGCTTAGAATGTATGGAGTGAAATACAACATGGGTTCAGATGTGAGAAGAAAAAGAGGAGACTCGACGTTATTTTTCTGGATAAGAGATGGTTGGATATCCTTGATTTCAACTCTATTCTTGGCTTCTGTGAATTCTTTAGTGATCTATCTTCTCCCAATTTAATCTTTTGGGTTGGGCATTGTATCGACATTGTTGAAAAAATTTTGAACACTCTAGAACCTTAGACTAGACACTGAGCTTCTCCCTTAGCCTATGGATCCCTGCTCTTGCTCATGGACTCTCCAAACTTTGTCTCTAGGGATCTTCACTAAGCCTTTTATATAAATTATAAGGTTGGCCCTTACATTGCGACGATCAAGTTGTCAAATTTATTTTTGTGTTTCCTACTCTTATCAGACAAAATTAGATGAGCGCATACCGAGAACAAAAACTCAAAAGGAGCTTTTTGAATTGCTATCCATCGAATAATCATTGGTCCATTTTTTTCTTTTTCTGCACGCCAGTTGTTATGTATGGAGAATGTTTGAAGTTTTAGGTATCCTCAAATGTATGGATGAGATCTAATCTATTAGATTTGGGATTCGTCGATTAAGTCAAATGAATATTTCCAAGAGGTGTTGGGGACCCTTTTCAGTTCATTATTTTTTATGTTTTTCAAGTCGACTAGAAACAATCTTATCGAAGTGATGTGTAATTAAACTTCTTAAAGAGTTTGGATGATCTTCCGATATCTGATTAGTTGGGCTTCAAATATGCCAATCTAGGCCGTTATTTATTCCCGGGACATGCCAAAGACCCTTCTCATTTGACTTATTTGGATTTTCAATAATTTTTTAGTCGACTAGAGATAGTTTTGTTGAAGTTCGGTTGAAGCTTTAAGAGTAATTTATTCTTGTTGTGGATGAAATGTCTGTAGGTGTATTTACAAGATAATGAATGTGATGAATTAAATACTCTTAGATATTCTAAACACAAGATATATGAGATACGTGTGTTGTAACGCTCCGAAATTCGGTGCTCGACTTGGCTAGATCCTACTCCGAAATATTCTAGGTTGTGATTAATTTATTTTAAAAAAAAAAAATTCTCAAACACAAATTTAATAAAAATTATTTCACAATAAATCAAACATTCATCCATTAATATAATGTGTAGACTCACTTTTTAGTTTTTTCTTTTTGTTCACTATACTTTTTTTTTCTAACACATAGAAAAAATCACTATGACTAGACAGATGGTTGGCTCGTCGCTTCATTTTGTCCTTGACTAATCTTTGAGGGCTGAAACATTGTTAATATGCGTATAAGCATAACAGCTCATGGGATCGTATCCAACCCAAATCCAAAATTTGTATAATTATATAAAATGTACAAATAATGAAAATAATTTGTTTAAAGTTTAAAACATGAATTAAAGTACTGAACTTAAAATATAAAATGAATGCAATATTGGAATTAAAATAATGCTTTAAACGTCAAACTTTTCATGAATTCTATAAATAACAAGATTAAATAATCATTATCTTTTACAACACCTTAACCAAGTGGATGATTACGTTGCATTAACGCCCACGCACTAGTACCTCGAGGTGAGAGACACATTTATATGTTAGATGGTAAGACTACTGCTACAGTTGTACCTTTGGTGTATGTCCACGTATGTAATTGTAATCATACATTGTACACGAAGGAGACTCCAAATGATCTAGTGGGTTATAGGGTCTTTTACCCAAGGGACACGATCGCCCTACTTGCTGACTTTAGGATCTTCCTCTCAGGGACACGATCGCCCTACTTGCTGGCTTTAGGGTCTTCCACTCAAAGGACACAATCGTCCTACTTGCTGATTTTAGGGACTTTCACCCAAGGAAAACAATCGCCCTACCTGTTTATGCCTTATAAGGACATCTCCAGGGCAGTACACTTACATTTCAACATTCATTCTTAATTAAAAATAAATATCCACACGATATGAGTTATCACTATCCATTCAAATCAAAATTATTAAATATGCAGCTTACTTCATATTAATTACAAACTACTTAGTTACTTCATGTTAGTTACAAACTACTCCATTATTCTTAATTTATGCATATAAGTCGTTGTAAGGTTCAATGGCTATTAACTCAATAATTATTTTAATTAGGTAATTAAAATCCTCGATTATAATTTTAGAATTAATTTTTAATATAAGTTGATAATTAATTTATCAAAATTAAAATTTTATTTAAATTCGAATTAAAATTTGTTTATGAAATTGTAAATCAGCCAAGCGTAGAAACTTCTAAATGTAACCCATGTTAAATTCTAAATTCAAATAAATTAATGTATTATTTAGATTTAACAATTTTAGTTTAATTAATTTACTAATATATGAATAAAATCTAACTATTTTTTTATTATAATTTTTTGCTTCCTTCTAATTGATTAAAGTAAAGATCTATTATAAATATATATTAAATGGATTTTTTCTTTAAAAAAATCATAAAACTTACATTTCTATTATTATAATTTTTGTTTATTTCTAATACCTAAAATTTAATTTATTAAATGTTAAAATTTATGTTAATTATTATTATTTTTGTTTATTTAGAATTAAATTTACCTAATCAAAATTAATTCTATATATTTTAAAATTTATAACCTAATTAAATTATCAATGAACAACTAAGTTAAACAATATTAAATTAAATTTAAATTCAGATTAGTTAATTATACATCAGTATTCCTAGACTAAAATTGTACTCAATTTATGTTATATTGAACTTTATTTATTATTAAAATTTACCTTATATCATACAAATCATGATTTTAATTAGTATGAATTATTTTGGTATATTATTTCTAATTAGACTTTAAAAAAAATCTAAAATTAATAACTTGAGTGCTTTATAGATTTATTTCAGTAGAATTAATTTAAAATATAACTTAAGTAGGATTCAGAATAATTTTTAATTTAATTTCTACATAATTCAAATAAATTAAAATTTATTTTGTATTAAATTTAGTAATCTAGAATTCTAATATATATATATATGCTCTAATCTTATTAAACATTTTTTTCTATAAATATTTCATGAATAAAAATATCAACAATAAACAATAATGTGTTGCAAAATTCAATTTAAAAGAAATTAACTATAATGATAAAAATAATAATTAAATAATAACGATTATAAAATTTTTAGATTAGAGATGGATGATAAAAAATAATTTAATAACAATAATTATAAAAAATTTCAGACTATAGATGGATTACCCATCTTGATAAAATCTTTACAACGTTTTTTTTTTTTTTTTTTCTATTATTTTTTTCTCACACTTTTTCTTATCATGCCTAACCCATGACCCTATTTATAATATAAGGGTCTCACCATACATAATGTACACATGTAGTAAAAAGAACAAACCATTCTCTTCAAGTGGTCCCTCATGTAAGTAAAACACTCACTACATTCAATTCATTTATTACAAAAATATAAATTACGTGTGTGATGCATGTGGTGCATGGTTGTGCATGTGTGAACAATGTACACATGACATACATGTAAAATGATTAATGTACATTGGATGGTTGATCAGGTGAGTGGGTTGATGGGTCAAATTGATGGATGAATTTGTGTGCTAAATGACCAATCGAGAAGTTCTTTAGATGGTGTTGATTTGTGTATGAATTTAACAATTTCATTCTATTGGTTTGAGTTAACGAACGGATGGATGACTGATCTTGCAATAAAATTTAAATGATTTGAAAATGTTGGATTGGTTATTGTGATGAGTGGTCTGGATTAGTGACCCCTGATGATATTCACATGCACTTTTATTTCTAAATCTAATACTCACGTAATAATAACTTAAAATACTAATTAATATATATTTATATTTTATTAAAATTAATAATATTTAATACATGCTATTAACCCTTAAAATGTTCAAACTTAAATGGGCATGCTACACATGTTTAATATATACTACATTAAAGAATTATACTATACATGAATGGATGGTTATGATGCATTGAAAATAATATTTAAATGGACCATGATGTACCTCAATGAGCATATAGGTAGATGTATGGTTGATTTTATGAATAGGTTATCCGGTTGCAAGACATGAGGCGTCAGATTTACGATTGTACGTATGGATACATGGATGATGTATGGTTGGATGATAATATATACATGAAATAATCAAATGATTAAGAGTCTAATCCTTTATACAAGTTAATGTACGGTTACTTTCATAGTCAGATAAGTGCAAGATGAGTTTTTAGTTGATCAGATAGGTGGATTGTTGGATAAACAACTTAGATGATTAAACTACAATTTTGAAAATGGATGGATGAGTGGGTAACCACATACCCTATACAGCGTATGAACGATTGGATTTAGTGTATGTTTCATTGTTAGATTTGAGCTACTTAATGAATGCATAGTCGATCTTATGTGTATGAGTAAATAGAGTACATGTATATACATACATATATATATATATATATATATATATATATAGTATATACATACATAAATATACACTAAAACCATACAAATTATCAATTACAGTAAATTAATCAGTCACACATATCACAACTTGCATATATTTTATGTACACATGCATGCATGAATGCATGAATAAATAGAAGGATTATACAATATGAATGTTTAGATGGAAGCAACTGTGCATGTATGCAGATACATGCATGTGCACCAAAATTTCAAGTGATTACGTTCTATCCCCTTTATAAGAATTTTGTTCTCAAAAATTAAACATGCCCAATATGTGGACGGGTGTGGATACTCCTCCCGATAAACGGTGTGTTTAAGTGTCTACTAAGTCTCATATGTTATAGGTTTTAAGTGGGCGTAAGAGTGTATAAATCACTACAGGAATTATGGTTATTACATGTGCAACATAAGACGATCATTGTGATGACCCCATTGTAAGATTGTCTTGGCTAAACATTAAAGCAAATTTAAATTTTGGTTGCCTATAAAAGTAAGCTGGGTACTTTTATGATTAAAATAAGATCATATTTTTCTTTTTACGTTGTTACTGATTTTTTCAACAATATGACTCGTTATAACATCTCATCATAATGATGTAAATGCATATGAAGAGATCTAATAGTATAAATGAATAAAAATAATTAACAGGTCATTTAGCTGTGTCACGCCCTAAACACAGAAACTGGGCTCACAAAATTTTCAATCGCCGAATTCGATGCCGACAACCTCCGTAGTATCCCATTCTCAACTCCCAGCACCCATACGCTAGATTCCGATCCTGAAATTCTACAAGGAGGATTTTTAGTATAATTTTTTCGTAAAGTAATATAACCACAAGTTTACCAAAATCACAAAGGCAACATCATCATCACATATCCACTAAAATAAACATTTGAATACAATGTTGATAGGAAAATACATATATCAAAAATCAAAGCTCCAGAAGATCGTTGCATGCTCTAAGCTCAATGCTGCTGCGACCTAACGCCCCCTGCACGCATCTATCGTGTATAAGTTTATACAAAGCTTAGAGGGTGGTGTAAGTGTATGCGCAAGATAATTACCAAGTATACAATATCAGAGCAATGAGAAAACATAGTGTCACGCCCCAAACTCGAAAACCGGGCTCACAAAATTTTCGATCGCAGAATCCGGCACCGACAGCCTCCGTAAAACCCCATTCTCAGCTCCTAGCGCCCATTCGCCAGGTTCCGATCCTACGATGCTACGAGGAGAATTTTCAACGTTAGTTTGATTCGTAATAAGCATAACCAAAGGCATAACCCACAAACAACAACCAAGAACTCCATTACATTTCCACCATGATCAAAAACTTTACAAGTACAATGAGCATAAAAGAAAATACAATGGTAAGGAACAAAAACTTCAAAAATGATCTTCAAGTGCTCCAGCCTTAGCGCTGCTGCACCCTAACGTCACCTGCACGCAACGGTTGTGTATAAGCTTATAAAAAGCTTAGAGGGTGGTGAAAGTGTGTGCACAAGGTAGTAATATGATCATGCAATATCAGAGTAATGCGGAATATGCAGATGGATCCATGATATCATGAGCCGTACCAAGGCTATGCGATGCAAGATGCAAGTCAAGCATACAATCCCCATCTAAGTCCACATGTCAATACAGCTCAACTCTGGGATATCACCGGGGTCTAGTATACTCTAAACCAGATTACCTCCATATCGCGTGCAATAAGGTAAGTGAAAGAGACCTCACTATCTGTCTGTCAATATCGGGCTCGACTTATCGATAGCGGACCCATTCCTCGAGCTGTTCAGACTCAGCCTAGCATTACCCCCTACACTCTGGAGAATAAGGCCGCACCCCCTTCCAACCGATCATGACACAGTGGAGAGCGTAACCATCTAGTATTCGGTACTCAACGCTCATCTACCCACTCGGTCTAGACGTTGGAGCAACCTCTTGGTACCATAAGGGTTTAGGGACTTTCATCCAGGGATATCTATAGCACCCCATGTAGAACAAGATTTTCGATATCCAAACCTGCCTACCATGATACGCCTGTGGAGGCTACGACCCCGATATCGCTAGGGCGTACAGTAACCATATCACACGATGTGACATGCATGAATCACACTATCCAATCATGCAGCACATCCTTGCACGTAACATGCGCTCATGTAGGGCAACACCGCCTAATCGAGAGCCCATAAACAACCTGCCCGAAGGCATATGCTATGATCAGTCACCTCTCATATCAAGCATACATATGGTGCGTATGATTATTAGTTATGAAACTATACTTATAACACCCCAGATTTTTGCCAACCTGGGGTTAGACGTCCTTAGGCAATGGATCAACCATAACACCTTCATAACCTCTACGAACCCAATTCCAAAGCTAAAGAAATCATGTAGAACCAAATCCTTTAGAAATTAAGCGTAAGTTAACTAGCACTACGTTAGATTAGCTGTGAAATTATCCCTGATCGCTTTAAATACGTTCTACAAGACCCAAAACTTGTAGAATTGTTGACGCTACGTTACCCTAAAATCCAGGATCAAACTCTAAACCGGTTTGTTCTCAGGAACCCTTTGAAACTTCGTATTAGATCTAGACCGCGCATCGGAAGTCCGATATCTACCATCTTAGACCGTTATGACCGATTGGCTGGACTTGACAATCGTTTCGAAAATCAAGGCCAACCGACGTTCAGAGGCTATTTCATTGAGCCTGGAGTAAAGAGAGTGAGAAAGGGGTTAGATTTGGAAATTTTAATCCAAATCTGGCACGTGACTTGGCGCGTTATTATTAAGCGTTCTGACCGTCAGAATTCAGTCAAATTTCACCCTCGGATCAGGAAAAATTTCTTTTTCATATCATGAGACTTGTAGACCTGATTTAGGTGCGATGACCGCTAAACTGAAATTGGACCACCACGTGCGATCTGCGAACTCTACCGGACTGAAAACTTGATGTGAGCAGGATGTCCGACCGCGTTCAGCAGGGGAACCTCCCGAAACACTCTTTTGGATCGAAAAAGTCCCGTTTTGGTTATAACTTAAGTGTACCATGTTCCCAAGCCTAATTTGGGAAGGTTTTGGCCTATATAAGGGCTTTAAACCCTCACATATCTCACCCATCTGAATTTACTAGAAACGCTAGCTAGAGAGAGAGAGAGAAAGTGAGAAATTGTGAGTGAGTGTGGGAGAGATCTTCCTGCCACTTGTACTAGTTCTTGCACGTGCTAAATCAAGGCGTTCAAATCACTTTTCCGGTGATTCCAACGCACTTCTAGGTAAGGATAACCCTAACCACTTGCTGATTTGGGGATTTCTTCGATTCAAATAGCAAAGTAGCTTATGTACTTGTGCATTAGGTCATATTGACGCTGTTGACGAAGCGTATTCGTTCCGTTCAAAACGATACACATCTAAAGCGAAAGGTGAGGATTTTAGATGCTAAGATTGACTGATTTCAAAGCTTTTAATGTCGTTTAATAGTAGATTATCGACGGCAACGCCGTTTGACATGTACAACATGCTATCTGTTTTCCGTTTCGTAAACGTATAGTAAATATGAGATTTATGGTATTTTAGGCATTTACAGAAAATACGGTATAAGTCTGTATTTTGCTGAAATGATTTCCATGGCTATTTTTCGTATTATGATATTAGAAATGCATGTATGATTTGCTTGGCGAAGAGATTCGCCCTAACGCACATATTGGCCGACATATGCTATATGGACTAATGTGTGTATACTAAGTGTTTGTTGAAATGCCTAAATCAATGTGATTTATGCCTGCCATATATATTGAATGTAAGAACATGACTGTTGTGTATTAGACATCTCCTTGATATAAGAATTTGTCATATTATATGTTGGAATCAACATACGTAACGTACGTTGGAGTTGTGTAGTCTGGTTGTTTGTATAAATGATTATATTAGTATGTATTGAGCTAATGTTGTTGTAGCTTAGCTTTGAGAATGAATTCTTAATTAATATGATCATGTATATGATTTCCACCATGTTGGCTATATGAATTGCTTTCATGATATATGAGGAATGCAAGTGTTGGTTGATTTACGTACGTGGCATGTTATAACATGTGTCAACATGCTTATATTGTTTATATTCATTTCTATGACTCTCATATGATTCTTGATGTTGTTTACAAATGCTTGGGGCTATGACCTAGTCCAGGCAGTCGGTAATGGATCGAATTCGTGGTTGGTTTCTATTTACCACGAAGGATGCGTCGATGAACGCGAGTCGTGTTTTGGGTTGGCGGCAGTGGTTAGGCCACGCGAAGTGTTTTATACACTTCATGTCATTCAGCTCGAGATGCGCTCGTGCTAGTCGAGCCCGTCAACTAACCCGACTAACCATTGTATGTTCACCTTGTATTTGTCATAACTGCTTGAACCTAGGGTACTGAACTTACCATTGAAAACCCTGTCAACCATGGTACCTTGATCCATAAAGACTCATGAGCCGGGCATGGTGGTATGAGACACCGTGGTATAGCTGTCAGCCTACACTAGGCCACAAACCTCCCCGTAGTGACCAGTGAGCAACCCAGACTCGTGAACATATTATGGTGGTATGGGACACTATATTCTTGCTGTTGGCCTACACTGATCAGGTGATGAGCCCTTTGTAGTGACCGCGAGCCTATTCTAAGTCTACGGGAGGCGACGACCCTTCCATAGCGACGAGAGTACATTAGGCCTGTATTGATAAGGTGATGGGAGAGCGGTACAATGAGTGCGAGCAACAGTCCTGACAGCCCTTGCAGTGACCTACAAATATAACATCGTATGAGACTACTATGAGTGACGACCCTAGAAAGGATCTGTGTTGGGATTGATATAAGCAAGGTACCCTAGTTTCTCAATCCTGCTATATGAAAAGGACTAATAATAACTCGGTAATCATTATCCATATTGCATTGCATGTGCCTGGAAGATGTGGAGCACTGTGGGAAGAAAGCATGCCGCGGGCGTAAGATGGTGCCGTAACTCGGTGAGGGCTTCCATCATGTCATTTCATGCTTGCATTAACAACAGTATCTAGGCATGTTTGATTGTTTGCTTTACTATTATCGCGTAATTGATTTGATAACATGCTAATCTTTGCTCTATGATTCCGCTGAGTTAATTACTCACTCCCACGTTACGGGACGGTGTTCCGGACACCCACCAGACCCTTTTGTAATTGCAGATGATGGCGCGGCCTGTGAGGCGGAGCCGGACTTGATAATGATGAGGACGATCCCTCTTTTATGCGTGTTCTGATCGACGGGATTACAGGGAGGTTGATTAGATGCCTTGACACTTGTCATTTTATATTTTTTTGGAGCACTCATGTATATTCTTTTCTTTCCATTTTTGAAGTATACATGTATTTAATTAACCTGGTAACATGTTCACACTCTGGAGACTTACAATTACTTATGTATTTTATGTATTTATCACAGTCTTTCGCTTGTTAATTTAACTGTCTCTGGAGTATGATATGATGTTTTGGATTAGTCTCAATCTTGTTTAATGTTATTCTACAGACAATATACATTTATCATTATCTATGTTGCATAAGTGATGTTCTAGAACTCGAGAGTTGGGTTTCTACCCGACCCCCAATTTTCGGGGTGTTACAATACTAAACATGTTATAATGAAATGAACTACCCTTACCATGTAGATGGGCCTGGACGACCTATACACAATAAGTACGGGCCTAACAATGGGCCCCAGGGAGAGTCGTAATGCGGACATTTAACCAACATTAAACTCGTAACGTAGACATCAAACCAACATTACTCCCAAGGCCCGGTCGTCATGAACATCATTACATAATCCGTGTTGGGATCACACATTGCAATGGACCTTAGGTACTTCCTATTGGGCCTTAAATACATCAAATGGGCCATGTCGTATGGGCCTTTTATTCATCAAGTGAGCCACATAAATGGACCACACTAATGAGCCTTATGTGCATTGCAATGGGTCAGAACCCGTGGGCCTTAGATCGCATCAAATGGGCCTAATCTCATGGGCTTTAAAATATATCAAATGGGTCTAATCCCATGGACCTTGGAACACATCAAATGGGTCCACTCTATGGGCCTTAAATTACATCAAATGGGTCTAATCCCATGGGCCTTGGAACACATCAAATGGGTCCACTGTATGGGCCTTAAATAGTTCAACAACTGGCTACATTCATAGACCCAATTAAATTCAACTGTGGTGGGCCTCAAAAGTGTATTCATTAAACCCAATATTTAAGGAACTAAAGGTATAAATCATTTCCTCTAAGATCTTTATAATATGGTGGGCCCCACTCCTCAAAATTTCAGCCCAAGGCCAGTATAATTATAACATGTTGTTGTCCTAAATTTGGGCACTCCATTAGAGTGGGTCCAAGGCCTCTAAAACTCTAAAAATTGAGGGCCAAGGTCCCTCATCATGCATACAATGAGAGAAAACCTAAAAAAGTGGCCGCTATCAGAAGAAATATTTTTTATCAAGGCATATTGCTGGACTGCACAGCAGAAACAATCTGGGAGTCCAACCATCTTGGCCTATTCTTTTGGATACCCAAACGGGGTCACTTGAGGCTGAAATTTCACAGAGTGATACTTCCATAGGTGGGACACACCCTCAAAAAATTTCATAATTTTTAGATATCTTTAAGTATTTTAATTAATTTAAACAAAACAGACTGTCCAGAAAAAAATCGGACAGACCTGTACGTCCCAACGTGGTGGGCCAGTCCGGCCCTCACCACGGTATGTATAGGGGTCCATTGGCCCTGAAATTTGGTAGGTGGGTTCTAACATAAGTGGACCACACTTCTAAAAAATTTTAAAATTTTTAGACATCTTTAAATATTTTAATTCATTTACATAAATTAATCTGTCCTGAAAATCAGACTGATCTGGACACCATATTATAATGGGCCGGTCTCGCCATCACCATGGTGTGTACAGGCATCCATTGGCCCCAAAATTTTGTAAGTGGATCCTACCATAAGTAGGCCACACCCCTAAAAATTTATATAATTTTTAAATACCCATAAGTATTTTAATAAATTTTAAAAATCCAACTGTCCATGCTGGAATGTTGCTGGAACAGCACAGAAAATCCAGACTGTCCACCTCACTTAGACCACACCTTTGGGACCCCAATGAAGGTCAGTTGGGGCTGAAATTTGGGGGACATCAAGATGAGATCTCCACCTTTCAGAAAAGTATATTTAATAAGTATGAATAGTCCCCCAAACAGTCCCAAAATCTGGTCCAAAAACAACCAGAAACTGTCCAGAAAAATCTGGACAACAACATGTACTTAGATAAAATTTATTAAATAAGTTAAATAAAAAGGGAAATACATTAATGGGCCACACACATCAGGAAATAAAATGAGGGAAAAGAGAGATAAAAGGATAATCCGGCCATAGAAAAAGGGGCTTCGCCACTATTAAGCCCTCCCAAGATCAATCACGCCCGCACATCATACCTAGATTTACATTTACAACATGGATCTTGCACATGCATGGCCTATAATTAAAATGCATGGTGAGGATGTCGTCCCCACCATGGTTATAAGGTCTAGATGACCCAAACATAATATGATATGAAATAAAACTACCATGATGGGGCCCATAAAGAAAGGCCCCATGCATGGATCATGCATGCATAAGGTAGGCCATTAGGCCACAACCATGGGATTGTGTGGGATCTCCACCATTGATTGGTGAGTCCTACACTTTTCTCATGAAAGAAAAAAATATCTAGGCTATAAAAATTAGATTTTTACATCTAGAGGAGCACCCACCGTCCGATCTTCTTGCTCCTAGGGGTTCCTTAGCACCTTAGCTTGGATTTCAATGGAGGAGATGAAAAATAGATGGTTAGGATGGGGAGATCATGGGATAGAAAGTGGGCCACCTTGGAGTTTTGGGAATGCTTGGAGAGCTCTCATACGTATGAAATTTTTTGCTTGAGAGAATGAGATGAGAAATGAGAAAGAGAGAGAGTTGTAAAGAGAGAGAGAGAGTGATGGATGGATGTGGTGAGTGATAGTTGTGTAAGAAAATCTTAACTTTTGTGGTCTTTTGTGTAAGAAAGGCATGGGAGGTGTAAGAATTTTTTGACTTTGATGGCTTTTGGTATAAGAGAGGTATGGGCTTTATAAGAGATTCTTGACTTTTGTGGTTGCTTGGGAATGGGTGAAAGGTGATGTGTATTTGACATGTACTTGACATATGATGGATTGATTGATGAGATTGATGTGACATCTCGTAGAGATTCTCTTGAGTTTCACAAAGTGCGGTATTTTTCTCGCACCGAACGTTGGCCCACATCTCTTGATCAGGGTATCGCCTCGGCACGCAAGTCGCGGCATCAAAACCGCAGCGATGGCGCGGTCGCTATGGTATTGGTTTTGGGTTGAGTCGATACAAGTTGACGACATATAAATCAGGATCGCGTGTCAATATCGGTTAAGGGTCGAAGGTTGCCGGAATTCGACCGGTAAGACCGTGATAGTCTATGGAATGGTACGGACTAAGATACGGATCTTACACATAGTAAGGCAAATATTATATACTAAAGATACAATACAATATGCAAATGCTAGTAAATCCATAATACTATCAACCTTATTCAGGTTATACAATAAAGAAGCATAGTAAACTAAATGCTATGTACAGGATGATGGTACGTAGTATCGCAGGCTACAAGGTCCATCATAAGGGACTTTTATCCAAACCAGTCCCATACCTAAATTTGGATAGTCAGATTCAATGTGGTGAAGTCCTGATATCAGGTTAGTCGCGCACCCTAACCAAAATTTTAGCCATTGTGAAGGTACACATAATAATTAGTTGCGCACGACCAGCCCAATTGGATAGTGAATGAATGAATGAATGAGTAAAATGCTGTGTATGCAACTCCTGCTTAATGAGTCCACATATCAGTACTGTACATCTTTGGGATTTCACTGGGGTCTAGTACATTTTATGCCAGCTTGCCGCCCCTATTCGAGCGCATAACTAGGTAAGTGAAAGAGACCTCATTATTCGCCTGTCAAAATCAGGCCCGGCTCTTCGATAGCGAACCCATTCCTCAAGCTGGTCAAACTCAACTTAGATATTGCCCCCCTCACTCAGGCGGGTAAGGTCATACCCCTTTTCAACCAACCACGACACAGTGGGATATGCGACCTACTGGTTTATGGCCCTCATGTTCTCATGTATATTTATTCGGTCTATACGTTAAAACATCCCCTGGCCTTGGGGGTTTAGAGATTTTCATCTAGGGACATCTATGACGTCCGTATGCTAGAACCAAACATTTTCAATGTCCCATTTGGCCATCAGCGACATGCTTGTGGAGGCCATGACCCTGATGTCGCTAGGGTGTATGGTGGTCATATCACAAAATGTAAGATGCATAAGTCATACCATTCAGTCATGTAGCAATCTTGTGCGTATCGCGCGCTCATGTGGGCAACTCCTCCTATCAGGGAGTCGCATAATAATCTGCCCTATGACATATGCAATGGTCAATCATATCTCATAACAAATATGCAGATGATGCGTATGGGCATGTATCATGATGCTATGGTGTCACATACTCATAATCGGTATCGATAACTGGCACCGATAATTATCATCGATAATCGGCCTCAATAATTAACATCGATAATCAGCCTATATGCAAGGCGGGATCCGTAGATGAATAGCCGATCTAAACCATAATATAAGGATCGACCTTCCACCATGGATATGCCAAATCTGATAGCATGGAGTCATCCGTCTACGACAATGATGGACCATGCAACATCAATGGGCCCAAAGATTTGGGTTAACCCACTTAAAGATTGGTGAGAATGGGCTTAACAAGGCCTAAGGGAAGGTCACAATGTGAACATTTAACCATCATTACCTATTAATGTGGACATTTAACCAATATTGCTCCCAAGGAGTGGCCCACATAAAGCCTAACATATAGTGGGCCTATGACCTCATATAAGGGCCTAATACACATCTCATTGGGCCGTATCACATGGGCCTTATACATATTACAATGGGCCTCATACAAGGATCTCATATACATAGCATTAGGCCACACTCATGAGCCTTATATACATCGTAGTGGGCCACAACAATGGGCCTTTCATACATCACATTGGGCCTTATCATATGGGCCAATATACATCACATCGGGCCTGATATCTGGGCCTCAAATACATCATAATAGGCCTCTCACCTGGGCCTCAAATACATCTCAATGGGCCTCATGCCTGGGCCCCAATTATATCACATTGGGCCTCTCACCTGGGCCTCAAATACATCTCAATGGGCCTCATGCCTAGGTCCCAATTATATCACAATGGGCCTCTCACCTGGGCCTCAAATACATCTCAATGGGCCTCTTGCTTGGGCCCCAATTACATCACATCGGGCCTCATCAAATGGCCCGCACGTGTGGGCCACACAAACATCATATTGGGCCATACTAGATGGACAACTAGGATATACAATGCATATAGTGGGGGAGGGGGGGGGGGGGGGGTTACATCATACATCATGATGGGCCGCACAAGGGGACGGTCATAGATATACAATACATACATCATGGTGTCTCACACAGGGATGAAACACATACATTCAAGGTGGCGGTCCCACCTGTCCAGTAAAATGGACAGCGTGGATGTAAACCACATAAAACAAGGGTGAGGTCCACACATCTAGATGGACGGATGGGAGAAACACAAACATCATGTGGCCCCCACACCACCTGTCCATATGGACGGTACTTGATAAAATACATAAAATCATGGTGGGTCGCACCTGCCCTGGATAGATGGATGGAGTGTATAAAACACATACATCATGCTTGCCCCATAGCTCTGTCCCAATCCATGGATGGTGCAGATGCAGAATATATATATCAAGGTGGGCCCCACCCCACATGTGTGGGTGAACCCCACAGTCTGCCCAATGGACGTACGGTATGTCATGTCCCAAACCCAAAAATCAGATTCACAGGAATTTCGATCGTCGAATCCGGTGCCGACAGCCTCCGTAGTATCCCATTCTCGGCTCCCAGTGCAATATAAGCCAGATTTCGATTCTGGGATCCTACAAGGAGGATTTTTCAACGTACACTTTGTCTTGTAATAAGCATAACCACAAGTTTACCCAAATCATAAAGGCAACATCATCAGCACATATCCACTAATATAATCACTTGAATACAATGCTGAAGGAAAAATACATATATCAAAATCAGAGCTCCTAAAAACTGCTACATGCTCTAAGCTCAACACTACTGCAACCTAACGCCACTTGCAAGTATCTATCGTGCATAAGCTTACAAAAGCTTAGAGGGTGGTGTAAGTGTGTGTTAGGTAAGTGCCGAGTATACAGTAGAGTCCATAAATCATACATCATTAAGATAACCAGGAAAAATGACAAGGTCATGAATCATACGATATCAAAGTAAGCGAAAATAATGATAAGCCCATAAATCATACAATATCAGAAATACTAGCAAGACAAATCAATTATGTGAACGAGGAGACACAGAGAGCCAAATGTCAGATATCGAGGGTACAATGCAATATGTAACTCCTGCTAAATCTGTTTAGGCCATATACGTGCAACAACATAGTAACCAAAAATGTTAAGTACTGCGGATGTAATGTATTATGCGGTACGAATGAAATGACCATGCTAGAATGTGAAGTCGGGATGATAGTACGTAGTATCGTAAGCTACGGGGTCCATCGCAAGGAAATTCTATCCAAACCAGTCCCATACCTAGATTTGAATAGTCAAACACAATGTGGTAAACTTCTGATCTCAGGTTAGTCGCGCCCTCCAACCGAAATCTCTGCCATTGCGAAGGTACATATAACAAATAGTTGCGCACCACCAGCCCGAGTGGATAGTGAATGGATAAATGAATGAGTATACAGCTCCTGCTCAGTAGCCTGTCAGCACAGTAGCCTGTCAACCGCTGGTAGCTCGCCCAGTGTGGTAGCTCGCCCAGGCCTCAGCCCCGCCCACATCACACCCGCCCACATCAGCATCCGCCAACGTGTGCCCCCTCACATGTGTTACAGTGACGAGGTGTCATAATATCATGTCAGTCCTCATATCAAGTCCACATATCAGTACGGTTCCTCTCTGAAAAATTACTGGGATCTATTACACTCCACTCCGACTGCCTCCTCCCAGCTGCACAACCCAGCGAGCGTAAGAGACCTCACTATCTGTCTGGCCAATAGTTTGTCAATACCTATCCTCACGTCGATAGCGGACTGATTTACGAGCTGGTCATACTCAGCCTAGCTTATAACCCCCTTACTCGGGCAAATAAGGTCACACTCCCTTCCAACTGACCACGACACAGTGGGAGACACGGCCTCATGGTATAGGTACCGGCGCTCATATTCCATTCGGTCTAGACGTTGGAGCATCTCCTGGTACCAAGGAAGTTTTAAGATTTTCACCTAAGGACATCCTACGTGCCCATACTGCTAGAACCAAGCATTTTCGGTGTCCCATTTGGCCATCAATAATGTGCCTGTGGAGGCTACGACCCTGATGTCACTAGGGCGTATAATGATCAAGTCACATATATGCGAGATGCATGAGTCACACTAACCAGTCATGCAATAATCCTGCGTGTATTGCGCGAAATATGGGGCACTCCGTCTCATAAGAAGTCCCATAAATGGTCTGCCTAATGGCGTATGCTATGATCAAGCATTTCTCATATCAGACATACATATGATGCGTATGGGCATGAATCATGGAGTTATACTGAGCATTTTATATGGTGATAAACTATCCTCACAACGAAGACGGGCCTTGATGGCCTACACACAACAAGTATGGGCCTACCCTAGGGAGAGTTATAATGTGGACATTTAACCAACATTATTCTTACAATGTGGACGTCAAACCAACATTGCTCCCAAGGCACGGCCCGCCATAAACATCATTACCTATATTATAGTGAAATCACACATTACATCAGGTGCACATTCCTCGCATTGAGCTGTATGTACACCACATCGGGCCTAGCCATGCAGGCCACAAATACCTCAAGATGGGCCTCATCACATGGGTTGAAAATATATCAAATGGGTCACAACGTATGAGCCAGAAACACGTCATAATGGGTCTTAACCCATGGGCCCTGATACATCATAATGGGCCTTAACCCATAGTGTAACACCCCGAAAATCGGGGGTTGGGTAGAAACCCAACTCCCGAGTTCTAGAACGTCACTTATGCAACATAGATAATGATAAACGCATGTTGTCTGTAGAATGGCATTAAACAAGATTGAGACTAAGCCAAAACAACATATCATACGCCAGAGACAGTTAAATTAGTAAGCGGAAGACTGATAAATACATAAAATATATAATTCATTATAAGTCTCCAGAGTGTGAACATGTTACCAGGTTAATTAAATACATGTATACTCCAAAAATGGAAAGGAAAGAATATACATGAGTACTCCAACAATTTAAAAATGACAAGAGTCATGGTGTCTAATCAACCTCCCTGTAATCCCGTTGATCAGAACACGCATAAAGGAGGGATCCTTCTCATCATCATCAAGTCTGGCTCCGCTTCACAAGCAGCACCACCATCTGCAACTAAAACAGGGACTGGTTGGTGTGCGTGACACCGTCCCGTATCGTGGGAGTGAGTGATCAACTCAATGGAATAATAGAACAGAGATTAGCATGTTCTCAAATCAATCATGCGATAATAGTAAAGCAATTAATCAAACATTCCTAAATACTGTTGTTAATGCAATATGACAGGACATGATGGATGTCCTCACCGACGATCTCCCTCATATAGCACCATCTTACGCCCGCGGCATGCTTTCTTCCCACAGTGCTCCACATCTTTCAAGCACATGTAATGTGATGGTGATATGATTACTGAGTTATTATTAGTCCATTCATACAGCAATATTGGAAAACTAAGGTACCTTACTTATATCAATCCCAACACAGATCCTGTCTAGGGTCGTCACTCCTAGTAATCTCATATGATGTTATATTTGTAGGTCGTTGCAAGGGCTGCCAAGGCTGTTGCTCGCACTCGTTGCACCGCTCCCCCATCACCTTATCAATACAGGCCTAATTATCCTTAAGACTGCATCAGGACTCGTCGCTCCCATGCAGTGTCGGGATAAACTCAAGGTCACTACAAAGGGCTCGTCACCTAATCAGTGTAGGCCAACAGCAAAAATATAGTGTCTCATACCACCATAATCTTCTCAGAGTAGGGTGCTCACTGGTCACTACGGGGAGATTTGTGGCCCCAGCGTAGGCCGACAACTCGACCACGGTGTCCCATACCACCATGCCCGGCTCATGAGTCTTTATGGATCAAGGTACCATGGTTAACAAGGTTTCCAATGGTAAGTTCAGTACCCTAGGTTCAAGCAGTTATGACTCATAAATAGTGAACATACAATGGCTAGTCGGGTTACTTGACGGGCTCGACTCGTACGAGCGCATCTCAAGCTGAACGACATGAAGTGCATGAAACACTTCGTGTGGCCTAACCACTGCCGCCAACCCAAACACGACTCGCGTTCATCGACGCGTCCTCTGTGGTGAATAGAAGCCCACCACTAATTCAATCCATTACCGACTGCCTGGACTAAAGCATAGCCCCAGACATGTGCAATCCATACCAGTGATCATATGAGAGTAATAGAATTGAAGTTCAATGATACAAACATGTTAACACATGTTATGGCATACAAAGTAAGCAATTAACCAACACATGTGTTCCATATATATAAGGAAATCATTTCATATAGCAAACATGTAGGAAATCATATACAACATCATGTGGATTGGGAATTCATTCTCAAAACTAATTTACAACACCATTTACTCAATACATACTAATATAAACATTTATACAAACACTTAGTCTACACACTTTAGTCTACATAGCGTATGTCGACCCAAAGTGCACATTAGGGCGAATTTCTTCGCCAAACAGATTATACACGCATACCTAATAGCCTATTGCGACAAAAAGCCATGTCAATCATTTCAGCAAAATATGGATGTTTACAGTATTTCCTACAAATGACTAAAATGCCCTAAATCTCATATTTTTCATATGTTTACGAAACGAGAAACGGACAGCATGTTGTACATGTCAAACGGTGTTGCCGTCGATAATCTACTATTAAACGACATTGAAAGCGTTGAAAATAGCCAATCAAAGCGTCTAAAATCCGCACCTTTTACCCTAGTTGTGTGTCGTTTCGAACGGAGCATATACGCTTCGTCTACGGCGAACAGACAACCTAATACACAAGATTCGTAAGCTACATCACTAAGGAATCGATGAAACCTTAAATCAGCAAGTAGTTAGGGTCTTTTCTTACCTAGAAATGTGGCGGAATCACCGAAAAAGTGATTGGAGTGCGTTGCTTTAGCACGCGTAGCAGCAACAACAAGTGGCAGGAAGATCTCTCCCACACTCTCTCACAAACTCTCACTTTTTCTCTCTCTCTAGCTAGGGTTTCTAGCAAATTCGGATGGGTGAGAGAAGTGAGGGTTTAAATCCCTTTTATAAGCTAAAACATTCCCAAAATAGGCTTGGGAACAATGTTTACTTGAGGTCTAACCAAATCGGGGCTGTTCTGGTTCAAAAATGCATTTCGGGAGGTCCCCTGGCCAAACGTGGTCAGACTTAAGCTCATGCATACTGGATCTAGCACACATCAAGTTTTTAGACCAGCAGAGTTCGTAGATCGCACGTGGCGGTTCAGTTTCAGTTTAGTGGTCATCGCACCTAGATCAGGTCTACAAGTCTCGTGATATGAATGAGAAATTTTTCCTGATCCGAGGGTGTAATTTGGCTGAATTCTGATGGTCAAAACGCTTAATAATAACGCGCCAAGTCATGTGCCAAATTTAAATTTCAAAATTTCAAATCTAACCCTATTCTCACTCTCTTCACTCTAGGCTCAATGAAATAGCCTCTGAATGTCGGTTGGACTTGATTTTCGAAATGATTGTCAAGTCCAGCTAAGCGGTCATAACGGTCTAAGATTGTAGGTATCGGACTTTCGACGCGCGGTCTAGATCCAATACAAAGTTTCAAAGGGGTCCTGAGAACAAACCGGTTTAGAGTTTGATCCAAGGTTTCAAGATGTTATAGCGTCATTGGTTCTATAAGTTTTGGGTCTTGTAGAAGGTATTTAAAGTGATCAGGGACTATTTCACAGCTACTCTAGCGTTGCGCTAGCTAACTTACGCTTATTTTCTAAAGGAATTAATCTTAAGTGATTTCTTTGGCTTTGGAATTGAGTTCTGAGAGGTTACGAAGGTGTTTTGGTTGACCCATTGCCTAAGGACGTCTGATCCCAGGTTGGTAAAAATTCGGGGTGTTACAATCTACCCCCCTTAAAACAAAATTTCATCCCCGAAATTGGGTAAGGGTAGTGAGTACTTTTTCTAAGGAAGGTTCAAATCCTATTTAATGACCTAACCTTACTTATGACCTAAATCAACTGTTTCGAGCCTGGGCCAGTGGGGAAGAGGCTAACCATGCTTCCGCTGCGCCACTCTGATCTAATGGTTGCATTGGCTAATCCTATTAAGATTGGGCTCAATACGTTCTACCCCCCTTAAAACTCAGTTCTACTTAAAGTTCAAGATCCTATGTCCCGATCCGTATATCGGAACAAGGTGTTACTTGGGATCTATCCTTGACATGAAATGGAAAACAACCCCTCACTACATTGGTCGTACTGTGCTAACGATGCGTTCTATGGTATTGGTACCTATGGTTGTAGAAAGAAGTCTAACCTCTATTGTGATTGAGTTCAGGGACAGGGGTGAGCTTGCGGCAAGATGTCTAATTCTCTACTGGCTATAAGTCCTCGCCATTTTCCAAAGACAATGTGATAACTTTTGGTTGTAGGTGGTTGGGCCAACACGGAAGAAAGGTTGTGTGGTGGGTCTGAGCCGGATACATAAACCTTCTGCCGAGACTCTGGCAGAAAATTCGTCGATCAGTTCTTAATCATAGCCGATGCCGACCCTCTGCTTGATCAGAGCATTGGATTTATTGGTAACTACCATGGTTAAGAGGTCAAGTCAAACCGCGAATACATCGCTTACATATACCGTTCCTTTACTCTGTGTTCCCGAATGCAATAAGCCCTTGGGGAAGGCAATACCAAGGGGCGTGCTAATTCATCCTAAGTTCAATCTAAGGGATTTATACATTTTTCCTAAGAGTGAATGGTTCTAAGTTAAAACAACCTTCCTAAGGGTTATAATATAAGTCTATAAGCATTACGGGGAGCTATCGAAGGAATAAGGTCATACTCCAACCAATTCTAACCTATTATTCCTTAGCATATACTGGCTTTACACTACTTAAGGTAACTAGTAGACTAGTCTGCAACTCACTGGCTATAAACCAAAGTCTAGGTTCATACGCTAGATGGTTTCATACCATTTCCACTACAAGAGATTTTTCTATCGCTTGGGGTCAAGATTATCTAAATGGAATTGGATTTCCTATGTCGTCAGATCCTTCAAATCTAGGAGTGCTAACACTAGGTCCAAAACGCCAAGGGCCTATATGGCCAGTAGCATTAAGTTGTGTTAAATGGAACTGCATTCCTAATCCCATGTCGGGATTGGAAGTGGCATGCTTGGTAGGAGGGTGGGTTGGGATAAAAATTAATTTCATAGGTTTAATACCGGAATTTACAACATGGTCGTGGAAGCCATAGGATACACCCGATCTAGGGACAATACCTTACAGCGACCTAAACGGCATGCACTCCATCTAACCAAATTTGGCTATATTAAGCCCAAACCACTACACAAACATTCACATAACAAGCCAAAAAATTCCATGCATTTCATTAAATCAAAATTTGTCACAATACATGAGACATATTCGTACATGTACCATGACCAGAAACACATGGAAAACTAAGCTAGTAAGCTACTACAGCAACATAAGCAAACTACTAGCCTTATCAGGCTTACTCACAGAAAGCAAGAAGCGACTAACTACTACCAACAATATCTAAAATCTCATCGCTAGTCTTAGTCAAGCGATGGAGGAGGAGCACCCTTATCCTGCAAGCAACACAGGATAGCCTTCAAAGTACGAATCACCTTCCCGAATTTCTTCTTCATGACGACCTTGGTATCCTCAACCTCGGCCCGAAGTTCCTGAACTTCTCTTCGCAAGGCGACCTGATTCTCCTCGAGTCGGGCAATATGAGCATCTCTAGTAGCCCGAGTCGCTGGAAGAGGGTTCTCATCAGTATCCTGAGCCTCCTCTTCTTCTTATTCCTGGGCTTCTTCCTCTATTTCTTCCCCAGCCTCGTCTTCACTTGCATCCTTTTCGCTATCAAAATCGCCCTCGCTATCCTCATCAAGCTAAGTCTCACGGTACTGAGACCCGATCTTCATCTTGACCATGGTAGACTCATCAATGCAGTGAATCGGAACTGGCAACTCCGGCCCAAGTCTGTAAGCAAACTCAAGCGCGATCTTGCATATAAGCCGGTCAAAAGGAAGCGACTCAGACGTTCTTCTTGATTTCGCTATGAGGATAATCTGTCGCAACACGAAAGTAGCCATACAAACATTTTCTTCCTAACCCACCTGATACAAGAAATCGACCATAAGGCGCGTACATTCAACGCGATTTTTCGACCTGGGATACACGTCGAACGTGCAAATGTGGTGCAGTAGGCGTAAATCATTGGACATATGAGACGCCAAGAGGCTATTGTTAGGCTGCCATGGAACCAGACTACCGCATAAGAACCTGGTACGGCGATCTCGCTCACGCCTACTCCTCAAATTCTTTGCACTGGGATGAACGTCACAAAGGGGCACGTTCAGAAGTCGCGCTATCAACCGAACATCGATCGTAGCCATCCGGTCTCTATCAAAGGGAATCTTGAACTGCAATGGCTCCAATGTAGGATTCCGCATACGAGTGTAGAAGGCACGAACGGTGCTCACATTAGTACGAGAACGGGCTTCAAAGAGCGGACCCCAATGTGCCGCTTCAATGCGCTCAAACAATAGGAATTCGTCGAAGAGCCGCCCATCCACGTCCACCTTAAACAACACCTTACGGTCAGTATAATCGCCATGAGGCATGTCTGCTAACAGCACTCGCCCAATTTGAGCATGGGGATCCAAATCCCACTTTGTATGAAACTCTCGGGCTGCGCTTGGACTTGTGGCGGCGCTTGAGCTAGCGGCGCCACCCCTTGGTCTTCTTAATTGTGTAGAGCGACTAGGCCAAGCCTCATCCGCTGCGGTCTTTCTCTTTCCCATCAAAGAGAGGATTGTGGAGAAAGAGAAAAGAGCCAAAATGGCTTCAACAAAAGCCATGAAAAATGTGAAAAATGTAGAGAAATGGCTGCCCAAACGGACTGAAGTGGATCTAAGCGTTGTAGAGGGATGCTTCAAGCTTCCAAGGGCTGGATTTTTAAAAAGAAAAGAGAAGAATAAAGGGGAATGGAGCTCCACCCTATTTCACTACAAATGGAGGTTGTGGGAGCTCCCACGGATGAGATTTGAAAGGGAAGGGGTTGCAAACAGCAATGGAGGGATGGAATGAGATCGTTTTTAGCAGGAAATGGGATTAAGAGAGGTTTGGAGCTACATTTTAAGATAGGGCAGCAAGAAAAACGGAAATGGAAGGGCGTTGGAGCGTTTTTGTGAAGGAAGTGTAGGATTTAGGGGGTTTTAAGGGACGAACAGCATATGGGAGGAGTGCCCTACCCCAAAAAACACATGCGCCCAGATTTCAGCCCAAACAGGGCCCACCGTACGGCGATGCATCGCCGGATCGGCGATGGCATCGCCGGCCATCTCCCAACCCGGCCGGTGGGACCACATGGGTTGGGTCCCCGCCGCCCTGAGGGTCTCAAATAACTATGGGTCCCACCCCAGTTCATTGTAGTTTGGTCTAGGAAGGCCCAACTCTCCATATGGGGTGTTTTGGGGCCAATCTGTAAACCTGAATGAACTTATAGGCCATATAACATATGATTTTGGGGTAGGAGGAGCCAATCCATCCAACTAACCTATTAGTTACAAAAGATTTCAAAGTTAGAATGGCCAAAAGGCCAATTTTCACGTATTTTTATTATTCATTGTAAAAAAATTTCTAAGCATGGTTTTATATCATTTTCACATTAAAATCAATGCCTAACATGAAAATACTGAAAAATAATTGAAGAATGGGGTGGTGAGAGGAAGAATTTTGAAGAAATTAGGTGAAACTGAGTTTTTAAGCCCTAGCGGTTGAATATAAGGGTTGTGGTTGCCCCACTGCCCAAGGATTCGTATTTCTGGGTTTGGAACCTTCCAGAGAACGTCTCAACCCGCCTACTTACAACCTAGGAGCTACTTAGGTCGCTTCACGCGACCCTACATGCGTTATGGACTCGATCGAATGATCGACTTGAGTAGACTTCGCCTATTGGCGAAACGGCTATCCTACGAGTGTTTCTAGGTTCTTCTCGCACCCACATAAGTCAAAGAAGCGACAGCGTACGTCGCGTGTCCATAACCCAGGTCCGGTTTAATCTCATTCATGCTCTGATACCATCTGTAACACCCCGAAAATCAGGGGTCGGGTAGAAATCTAATTCCCGAGTTTCAAAACGTCACTTATGCAACATAGATAATGATAAATGCATGTTGTCTATAGAATGACATTAAACAAGATTGAAACTAAGCCAAAACAGCATATCATACTCCAGAGACAGTTAAATTAGCAAGCGAAAGAGAGCCAAATGTCACAGAGAGCCAAATGTCAGATATCGAGGGTACAATGCAATATGTAACTCCTGCTAAATCTGTTTAGGCCATATACGTGCAACAACATAGTAACCAAAAATGTTAAGTACTGCGGATGTAATGTATTATGCGGTGAGAATGAAATGACCATGCTAGAATATGAAGTCGGGATGATAGTACGTAGTATCGTAGGCTACGGGGTCCATGGCAAGGGAATTCTATCCAAACCAGTCCCATACCTAGATTTGAATAGTCAAACACAATGTGGTAAACTTCTGATCTCAGGTTAGTCGTGCCCTTCAACCGAAATCTCGACCATTGCGAAGGTACATATAACAAATAGTTGCGCACCACCAGCCCGAGTGGATAGTGAATGGATAAATGAATGAGTATGCAGCTCCTGCTCAGTAGCCTGTCAGCACAGTAGCCTGTCAGCACAGTAGCCTGCCAACCGTTGGTAGCTCGCCCAGTGTGGTAGCTCGCCCAGGCCTCAGCCCCGCCCACATCAGCATCCGCCCACGTGCGCCCCCCCACATGTGTTATAGTGACGAGGTGTCATAATATCATGTCAGTCCTCATATTAAGTCCACAAATCAGTACAGTTTCTCTCTGGAAAATCACCGGGATCTATTACACTCCACTCCGACTGCCTCCTCCCAGTTGCACAACCCAGCGAGTGTAAGAGACCTCACTATCCGTCTGGCCAATAGTTTGTCAATATCTATCCTCACGTCGATAGCGGACCGATTTACGAGCTGGTCATACTCAGCCTAGCTTATAACCCCCTCACTCGGGCGAATAAGGTCACACCCCTTTCCAACCGACCACGACACAGTGGGAGACACGGCCTCATGGTATAAGTACCGGCGCTCATATTCCATTTGGTCTAGACGTTGGAGCATCTCCTGGTACCAAGGAAGTTTTGAGATTTTCACCTAAGGACATCCTACGTGCCCATAATGCTAGAACCAAGCATTTTCGGTGTCCCATCTGGCCATCCACGATGTGCCTGTGGAGGCCACGACCCTGATGTCGCTAGGGCGTACAATGATCAAGTCACATATATGCGAGATGCATGAGTCACACTAACCAGTCATGCAATAATCCTGCGCGTATTGCGTGAAATATGGGGCACTCCGTCTCATAAGGAGTCCCATAAATGGTCTGCCTAATGGCGTATGCTATGATCAAGCATTTCTCATATCAGACATACATATGATGCGTATGGGCATGAATCATGGAGTTATACTAAGCATTTTATATGGTGATAAACTATCCTCACAACGAAGACGGGCCTTGATGGCCTACACACAACAAGTATGGGCCTACCCTAGGGAGAGTTATAATGTGGACATTTAACCAACATTATTCTTATAATGTGGACGTCAAATCAACATTGCTCCCAAGGCACGGCCCGCCATAAACATCATTATCTATATTATAGTGAAATCACACATTACATCAGGTGCACATTCCTCGCATTGAGCTGTATGTACACCACATCGGGCCTAGCCATGCAGGCCACAAATACCTCAAGATAGGCTTCATCACATGAGTTGAAAATATATCAAATGGGTCACAACGTATGAGTCAGAAACACATCATAATGGGTCTTAACCCATGGGCCCTGATACATCACAATGGGCCTTAACCCATAGGCTCCAAATATATCATAATGGGCCTCAATCCATAGGCCCTAATACATCACAATGGGCCTCAACCCATGGCCCCAAATTCATTACAATGAGCCTCAACCCATGGGTCATCAACACACCAAAGGTGGGCCTCAACAACGGGCCTTAAACATGGTAAGTGGGCCACATCACATGGGCCATATGCATATCAAATGGGCTTTATGTTCAATGCAATGGGTCATAACTCATGGGCCTTAGAATACATCATAATGGACTTGTTAAATAGCTGGAAGTATATCATAATGGGCCTCTCAAATACAACAAGTGGGCCGTACTACTTGGGCCGCACCATTCATCCATCTATAGAGAATATTTTAAAGCATTATCCAAACAATGAATTAAATCGAAAGATCATTTGAACCATACCACAAATAACAATGGTGATAATGATTTCCACTCTTATAATTTAGAGGGGCCCACCATAACGTTTATTTCCATCCAGTCAGTTCATAAGGTCACAAAGACCTGGGTTTATAGGAAAAACAAATATCATATTGGTTCAAACTCCTGTAATCTCAAAAGGGATTTCAATGGTGAGCGTTCGATGCATTATTTTTTGTAGTGTGGTCCCCCTGATAACTGGATCTGTCTTATTTTTAGTCTCAAGCCTTAGGATTAGCTCACCAAATGGATGGACAGTTTGGATGAACCCTGTACATCAGAGTGAGGTCCACGAGTGCGGCCCACCATGGTGAGCATGTCAATGGATGGACGGTTTGGATGGGATACACCCATCAGCAATGGGTCCCACCGTATAAGCCTCTGGACGCAGCTGACGATGCCACAACTGCTATATAGCTGTTGTAAATACGCTGGTCAGCCAGCCAAGAATAAAGGTGGGTCCCACGTAGGTATGCCATCCCACAAAAATATTGAATATATATTTATATACTATATAATATATTATATTATATATATAAGAAGGTGGGGTGTTTAGATCCACCGTCCAGACCTATCTGGACGGTACAGATCACGTATACTAAAGGTGGGTCCATGTGGTGTGGCCCACCATATATATATATATATATATATATATATATATATATATATATATATATATTATAATATATAAAATTATATATACTATACACGTATATACGTGTGTGAGAGAGAGAGAGAGGGAAGTCAGCGTCCAGCGTCCAGAGACGCTGGACGGTCAGCTAATGAAACACATTCATCATGGTAAGTCCCACATGAATGGACGGCCTGGATGCAGACGTACATAGAGGTGGGTCCACACGGTGGATGGTGTGGATCAAAACCCACGTCACGGTGGTCCCACACTGCTGAAAGGTACGGAAATAACACATACCTCATGTTCAGCACCCACTAGTCTGCTGACGTTGGAACAGGTCCAGCTGCTGGGCAGCAGCAGATGAATGGTTTAGATAAAAGCATATTTCATGGTGGGGTCCACCGTTCCAGCCAGATGGGCAACTGGATAAAATACATACATCATTGTGTGGTCCCCACAACACTATGCACAACCGTCTAGCATCGTCCAGATCGTCTGGACGGTGTAGATGAACAAATACATCACGGTGTGGCCCTACAACACCGTCTAAGCTGGTCCAGTGGATGGACGGCTGGATGGCTAAAGCATGTACATTAAGGTGGGGTCACACCGTCAATGGACGGTGTGGATATCACAGACCTAGGTACATGCCGACGTCCTTTGCAGCAGCAAAGTTGCTGGTGTGTGGCGTACACTAGCCAATCCTTTATAAAAAGGTGGGTCCCACGTGGGGCTCACCATAATTCTTATCTTCCATCCAATCCATTAATAAGGTTACACATACCCAGATAAAGAGGACAGGCAATTTTCATAACAATCCAAAACTTCTGTGATGATCAAAAGTCTTTCAATGGTAGACAACCAATCTCACTGTTTCCTACAATGTGGGTCACCTGATCCTTGGATGTGGTTGATTCTTGGAGGGGGCCCACGTAAAAAAGGAACCCACCTAATGAACGGTTTGAATGTCATACAAATATCATAGGGAGGCCCACATGTGAGGCCGTGATCCCTGGCCCGTCCGCCTACACGCAACAGCGTTCTGCTGCTGTCATACCAGCAGGCGCTGCCTGCCTAATCGGTGTTTTTTTTTTGGAATTCCGTATTCTTGTTGTTTTTTTGTAAATGGGACTCAAATCAACAGAATCTGTCCCATCCAATGGATTATATAGTCTATTACCAACCCATCAATTTAATATCGGGCATATTTAGGTGTGTAGAATAAAAAGTAGGTGAATTTAAACGATGAAACTCATTATTTGCTAAAGTATGACCCACAAAAAAGTTGAATTGGCTCCATTTTTCAGCTCAACGCTTAAAACAAGCTAGAGAAACGAATGGACGGTTTGGATTAAAAAAATATATCAAGGTAGGGCCTGCATGAGCCACCTACTTCAAAACCCCTTTTTTTGTCTTGACATTTGTACACCCACTGTCAGCTCACACTTCATTGTGTGTGGACGCTGGACGGCCTTGGATACCACACAAACTAAGGTGGGCCCCACCATCAAATGGGTTGTCCAGGTGGGCCACCTTATGCACGGATGGTGTGGGTATAACACATATATAAAGTGGGCCCCACATTCAATTGTCTTGGATAAAGTACATGTTCCATGGTAAGGTCCATCCGGGTGGGCCACAGCCACATCATCACACGAAAAGAAATGAAGGAGAGAAGGAGATAGAGAGAGAGACAAAGGGACACGTGTGATGGAGAGGAGGGACCCCGCCACTATGGGCCCTCTCCATGTACATATAACAAGATGGGTCCCACATATGTGGGCCCTTAAATTACAAAATCAATAAATAAAAGCACCCACCTATCGATCTTCTCGGTCCGTTGGAAAGCCGGTCTCCTAGAGCTTCACTTTGATGGTGGAGATGGAAAATGGATGGCTAGGATGGAGGTTTTTGAGAAGGAAAAGGCGGGCCACACATGCACTCTTTTCTCTCATGAAAATTCATGGATGTGTGAGCCTCTTGCTCTTGGTGTTGCTTGGAAAAAGTGAAGAGAAAAACAGAGAAATAGGATGGTTGAAAGAGAGGTGATGGATGGGTATGATGGGTGAAAGGGTAAGTGATGTGTAATGTGAGTGATGGGTGAGGTGAGAGCTTGGTTGACTTTTGGGTTTGCTTGACTTGTGGAGAAAGAAAGCATGGGCGTTTGTACTTGACATGAGAGGTGATTGATGGGATTGATATGACATACTGTAGAGATTCTTTTAGGATTGCAAATGCGTGGTGTTTTCCTTGAAATAAACGTTGACCCACATCTCTTAGTTAGGGTATCAGATCGGTATGTGAGTCGCGGCGTTGGAACCGCGGCGATGGTGCGGTCGCAATGGTACAAGTCTTGGATTAAGCCGACTCAAATCTACGGGGTACGACTTAGGGTTATGCGCAAACATCGATTACTGGTCGCGGATTGCCGAAATTCTACGGGAAGGATCGCGGCAGTCGACGGAATAGTACGGACTAGGATACGGGTCTTATACGGTAGGATATAATACATGTCTGGTGATGGGTCCACAGAACTTATTGACGTCAATCAGCAGCTCAAGCTGCTGGGGCCCGTCGTCCCTTGGACGGTCTAGATATAACATTACATCATGGTGGGCCCCATAGAACTTGCTGACGTCAGTCAGCAGTGGGACCTACCGTCTTGAAAAAAACAGATGGACGAGAAGGATATAATACGTACATCAATGTGGGCCCCTCCCGTCCAGAACGGACGGACGACTAGGATATAGAATATGTACATCAATGGGGGTCCCACCTGTCCCACGTGGAAAACAGATGGACGGCTAGATACAGAATACATATATATGGGTGGATCCCACCCCCACACGTGTGGGGTGGGTCCACATCCATGGAAAATGGACGAACAGTATGAGATATACCACATACCTCGCATCGGACCCCAAAACTTGTTGACTCCAATCGAGCAGCAACTGTGCTGCGTGGGACCCACCATCCAAGGTTTGGACAGTGTGGATCCAGCACACACCAAGGTGGGTCCACACATGTGGGACCCACCAGCTATGGATTAAACTGATATTGATGTTTTCCTTCGTTCTGGATGGCCCAAAACGGACAGTAATGCGGTCCCCATTCACTAGACAGACAGCATGGATAAGAATGCATCATGGTGGGCCTGTTGGCCCTAGACGGTTTGGATGTGTCGTGCACATCAGGTGGGCACACATCATGATCATAATTAAGAAAAAAAAAGAAAAAAAAGATAGAGAGCGGGGGAGAAAGAAACGACGGAGATGGGAGGAGCTTCGCCACTATGAGCTCCTCCATGAACATACATCAAGATGAGTCCCATCACAAGTGGGCCTTACATCGAACTCAAGATCTAAGGTTATGAACACCCACCATTGAATTTTCTAGGCTCCTTGATCTCTCGAACTCCTAAGCTTCCTCTTTGATGGAGGATGATGAGAATAGAAGGGTTAGATGATGAGGATTTGGGGGGGGGGGGGGGGGGGTGTGTTGGCCACACCTAGCTTCTCTTCTTCCTTGGACGTTTCATCTCCTTGAGTTGCTTGGGAGAATGGATGGAGAATGTGTGTGTGTGTGTGTGTGTGTGTGTGTGTGAGAGAGAGAGAGAGAGAGAGAGAGAGAGAGAGAGAGAGAGAGAGAGATAGGTGTGATGGGTGATAGGCGATGGGTGTACTTCAGAGGTATGGTTGTGTTGACTTTGGGTGAGAGAGGGATGAGTGTGATGAGATATGTACTTGACTTGTACATTGATTGATTGATTTGATATTTTGTAAAGATTCTCTTATGCGTCGTTTTTTCTAAAATAAACGCGGGCCCACATCTCCTGGCCTGGGTATTGCATTGGCGCGCGAGACACGGCATTAGAACTGCAGCGACGGCACGGTCGCTAGGGTACAAGTTTCAGGTTGAGTCGACTCAAGTTGACAGGGTGTGACTTAGGGTTGCGTGTAAAAGCTATCTACGTGTCGATGGTTGCAGGAATTCGACGAGTAGGATCGCGAAAGTCTACAAAACGGTACAGTCCAGGATACGTGTCTTACAAGCTGCATGGATTCAGTGGTAATAGAAAAAAGTATGGGTATTTGGGATAGTGTAACAATTACCACCATAATGATTATATGAAATTCACAACCAATGTTAGATGCCAAGCTAGAATTTAACCCTCAAGACAAAAATCAGGCCCTTTTGTAATTCTTATGAAGGGAAACAATTTGGAGGATGAGCATTATTGTTCCCTTTCATATGATCCACCTGTAAATCATGGATCAAGCTAATTTTTGAGCCTTACAGTTAAAAAAGGGACGCGCCTAGTAATCAAGGTGGATTTTACATAAATATCATGGTGGAACACATAAGAGATTTTTAGTTGTACAAGTGGTTAAGGTGACTTTTGCATGAAATCGGCCGAATTCGACATCAAGAATTAGTGGCCCCACTAAAATGTTTAAGTGAAATCAACCCCGATCATCAGGTGTGTTACCCCATTTTAGTTGTAGGGCCCAAAAATAAGCCCAGTCCATGATTTAGGTATGTCTACAAACTGAAACAGTTGAGTGAGGGATACCCTGTATAATGTTTTCAATCGTATGGTCCACCTGAATCACAAGCCAAATTAATTTTTGGGCCCCTACAACAAAATTTTTGAATCACCTTGAAATTGAAATCCGAGATTTTCAAGGTGCCACACAACCTCACATTTACAAATCCTACTTTTCAAAATTCCGAAGGCCAAGATTCCATCGTTAGAATCAGTCTCAGTCACAGTAACTTTTGGTCGATCTATGCAACAATATGGACGGATCAAATTGAACCAATGATCGGGATTTCACTTTGAAGTTCTCAATTATATGGACGGTCAAATCAATCGTAATAAATGGTCAGTGATTGAGCTGGCCATTAACAACATGCACTTGCAGCTGGGATTGTCGTCATATCTCACGAAGAGCTTTTCTGAGATGGTCCTGAACATTCCATTATCAACAATAAAATCCAGAGTATAAATCAACACCAACAGTCAATCTGGGCCAGCCCCATCATGGATTGCTTTCCCTAGAATAGCTCTGATCGGGCAATTCTAGCCATCTGATTGATGACAAGTAAATATACGGTCCAGATCGTTTACAATTTGAACAAAAAAGAGCAAATGGTTGATTGGAACCAGCCATCTACCCTAAGACTTCTTAACTCGAGAAATGAAAGGGATGGCAAGAAAAACCGAAGGCCAAGAAAAACCAATAACCAGTCAAATAACTCAAATTGGAACTAAAACAGAAAAGTAATATATTTTTAAGTAATCAAATGAATAATTAAAGAACATTAGTGCAATCCGGCAAGTTCTTCTTCCATTAAATATGGCTATGTATCACGTGAGTCATTCGTAGGCTCAACCATGTTCTTCGATTCTTGCACCTCAAAATTGACATTAGTTACATCAGTTTGGCTTTTTCATCAATAAAATGTAAGTTATTAAGATTAATATGGAACAACACATGAATAAAACTAAATAGACAATGATTAAATTCAAATAGAAGTGGTTTCATTGGAGATTCACATCCACTAGCTTGAGTTGTAAGTTTGTCAACCCGCATTCTTTAATTAGGGAGACTTTTACCTTTTGGTAGGCACAAGTCATCTGCTTATTTAGTAGGCACAGATCATTTACCTATTGGTATGCATAAATCATTTACTTGTTATTTGGCACAAATCATCTACCTATTGGTAGGCATGGGCGTGACCACTTCTGGAAGCATGGCAATTCGAATGGTCCCCAGGAATGACTAGCATGGATAATGCACTCAGTATGATATAGTTCAATTAACATTAATACAAATCATTCAACATATAATAAGAATATTTACATTAACACCATTATAAACATCAAGTATTCTAAATCACCCAACACACAATCATCAAACAATCACCTTACCAAGACTATATTAATTTTAATGAAGATGAAACACATTGGGATCACTCACCTAAAAAATCCGGTAAGATTAATTCTTTTCAAACAATTAATGCAATCAATTGAAACTAAGTATTCTCTAAAACAGTATACGTTTGTAATCATTTTTCGGTTTAAATGAATTCACATTGTGGGGCTAACTTATGATTTATCAGTTTTTCACATTGGGTCCATAACCTTGTCCAATTCTGTTCGATTAGGTCTAACCCTTAATACAAGGTATTGAGATCTTAAATAAGCTTAAGATCTAACCCTTAATGCGGGCATTAAGACCACAAGCGGGACCCACTTGATCAAACAAAGTGATCATCCATCATCCAACGACATTCAAATTGTCTCAATTCATATAACTTATTCGAAATTATAATTATAATTGATTTATCAATATTCCACTTTTAAAGATCAAAATCAAACAGATTTGTGTTTGTCATCTGTCGACTGAATTGGTCGCACTGTCAATTGAATCGACTATCTGTCGATTGAATCAATCCCACTATCGACCAAATCGACAATCTATTAATCGAATCCACAGTATCAAATGTCAAATTGACAGCCTCGGGACTGTATTTGGTTTTGACGAACCCAATAAAAAATTTGTAAATTTTTTAGATCTTAGTTTTAGAGTCCCTGTATGCATATTGATTAGATCCATACCGACCACTGACCCTCTTATGATTGATTAAGAGAGAGATCCATTGATCAACTCGACATAAAACCTGCATGGTCCATATCATTTAGGATTACATGATTTATCCAGGATTTTGTCTAATTGGTGTGACCCATTTGATGGTCAGATCTATTTGATATTCGGGGTCACAACATATTTTGACCTCAAAAACCAGAGGATCCGTGCAGAGCTAATTCCGCACATCAAGGCGACCCTATATGATTCTCTATGTCAATTTGCAAAAGCAATTGGGCAGAGAATTATCTCTTCACTATATATACCAAATATATCAATGCAATGAACGTACAACTAATTCGAACAGTTCATTGCATAACTCTGATAAAACCAAACTAAATTACCAAATAAAAAATAAAAATCAAATTACCAAACTAAACGAGCTTTTCTCCGAGGTCTCTCTCTTAATCCCTATTAGGGTTTTCTCTTAAAAAAGGGAACTTCCACCATATCCTCCCTTAAGAAGGGAGTTTGGTTGAGATGTGGGAGAGGTTGCAACAGTGGCCCTGTCATCTCTCCTCTTTAAAATTAAACGTTATATTCAATTAAAAAATTAATAAATTGGGTCGTTACATTTTATATCTCCTAGGAAGGGTAGTTACCGAACAAGCATTCAGGACTCAATACTCTTCCATCTCTACCAAAAATGTCGCACATCTAGAGTGATTTGGACCATAGATATAGAGGGTCAACCCATAGATGAGCAATAACCCGAAAATCTCATTCGCCAGGTATTGCTGAATGAACAAACTACAAAGACTCAGCTTCACTGATCTCATCGCCCGTTCTCATTATCAAATTGTGAGCAATCATAATGAGATATCGTCCATTTTGTGACCCACCATATCAACACTCCCAACTCCTGCCCCCGAGACAACCGGCTTCATCACTTCCACCCGATTTCTGATCCAAATATAATTGGGTGCTTTTGACAGGGCTCCATCGCTCCATCTACACTTACTATACTTTGCAAGTGTCAATTTTCTAGCCTTGGATTCTTAGTACCCGTTTGGACACACCCTACAAATGTGATTTTGAGGCCTAAACACCAGCAGTTGATGTTGTAAGTTTGAATGCAACTCTGCACACCCCACCGTCTAACATGCAATCTCCAGATGATAACATATTCACCTCTACACCCATCTGTTGCACAATTGTGATGGTGTATAAATCAATCCCGGGGATGGACCATGCACCGTCTGCATCCGCAATAGCTGGACCATGGCCAAAAAAAATCCAATGTTGGGATTTTATTTTTCAGTCGAATGCAGATCAACACCAGACTTCTCTTCTTAATTGGCTATACCAAAAAGGCCACAAATCAAAATGGTTAATACTCGCCTAGGGCATGGAATATCGAGTAGATGCAACCAATCGACAGTCTGTAATACTGAATCTTGGATCCTACTTGTCGAAATTGAAGACATGGGTGATCCACAATACAACAGTAGGAATGTAAGCCCATTTGAGCACCTGCAGCAACCAGACCGAGCCACCCCATAAATTTGGCCATGACAGTCCATGCTATTCAGGAGACAGGACCTTCCATGAACGTGGTCTAGCCCAGAAATCAGGTCGGCTTCTAAAGGATTAGCATTGAGGCCAAAGATACCTGGTCACAAAATCAACAAACGGATAACAGAAGACGAGACAAAAAAGTTCCAAAGGTATACACACTATGAAAAATGGATATAGATACAAAGAGGGGGCAGGGAGTAGGACTGACTGTAAGTAAGAAAGAAAGAACATATGGAATGAATTACAGAAAAGCCCTAGCTTACCACTCTTTCAGGCAAGGAGAGTGAAAAACAAAACAAAGCCTGCTCACATCCCATGTATAATAGAGAAAGAACTTCAACTCACTTGAAAATAAAGCATAGTTGATGCTCAAAAAACAGTCTACTGAATATCTCTCTCTATTTCCCCTATTACAAACCAAGCAAGTATTAGCAAACACCCCCTCTTCTTCTCCTTCTTAGGCCTGGTTGCCCCTCCCACGTCCGCCGCCCATCCTTCCCCTGCCCCGACCATAGCCTCTCCCACCTCCTCCCCCTCTTCCTCTTTCATATCCCCCACCTGTCAGGTTCAAGATCAAACAAACAGCCACCAAACCATCAACAATGAAATTGGCATGCATGCATTTGTATATAGTAACAGATGATTTTGTATAGATATGCTCCAATGCTCTGATTTTGTATAGATATGCTCCAATGCAATCAGAGCACCGTAAGTTACAGTGCTCAACAGAATAGGGTAAATTGAATCCGAACTGTTCATGAAGTTTAGAACACATTTCAAAGGCTACCATGCAAAATAAGACTGATTGGATAATCAAATACATCTTAGATTAGGCCTTAATTTTTGTAGCCATCTTTTTTTCGACCCACGGGTCACATGGTTAGGATTGTGTAACAGTTACTACTTTAGAATCACAATCAATCCCAGATTTGAACCTATCAAATAGATGGAACAAATTGTTGGTTAAACCTATTTTTATACAAATGATATTAACCATACAAAAAAGAGGACATTGATTGGATGGTTATCAGAACATGATATTTGCATGGTAGCCTATGAAATGTGTTTTAGACCAAATGGTCATTCCAGATCAATTGAATGGACTGCTGAAGTGTCCCAACTAGGATCACTAAAACTCATAGTGCCCTGAGGGCACTGGAGCAGCATCTCTAGATTATGTATATACGCATGCATACATTCCCTATAAGATGCTAAAATGTTGGGCTTCTAGAAATTATTTATGCAAATGGGTATAGTTCAGATACACTATTTTTTTAGAGATGGGAAGATAATCAAAGTACACATTCTAAATTTCTTTTCCAAAAGCTTCTCCACTGCTAAAGATTTGCCATAATGGCTTTTGTAACATTCTTTACCAAAATACACTTTTCTATAGCTTCTGCTTCATTAACCTTCCTTCTCTGACAAGTTTGACCCCATTAAGCTTTGGCACATAATACCTAATGGAGAGAAGCTACCCAAATGCCATGGGCCTTGGGCCTTTGTTCTTGATAACACATCAATGCACAGGACATCCAAGCCATGAAAATGGTCAGGCTCATCAAAAATATCACCCAGAATGAAAATCAGACTATTCCACTTATCAGGTAAGACAATGATCTGACCTAACATACATGTCTCGCCCACATGATGCCTGATTTCCACATAGGAGATATTGATCATGGGGATAAGCTCATATTGACATGATTCTCACACTAGGGAATCTTCAACCATGGGACACTTTTCTTGGCGCAGATGTCCTACATGTGAATGAAGGTGGGACTATTGAAGGTAGAAAGTTTTTTTTTTTTTTTTTTTCCCGTAACTGTCTATTTTTTTGCCATGAAAATTATAGGGTTAGGGTTTTCTAATTTGGGAGATTTTTTGTTCACAGGCCATCTACAGTGGAGCCCATGACACAATGATCAAATCTTGCACCACACACCAATTGTACACATTAAAAATCTCAGGCTACCATGCACAGTCTTAGCACTAGGACATTGTGATGGTTAGAGGTGTGCCATTGTGCATGCTTGTGGGGGCCATACCCATCCATCCACAGGCGCATGTACCAATTTAAAAATGTGCCCAGATTATGAGCTTTATATGAGGTGGAGTACACTGATTAGATCTTCGGGTCTTTGCACACAGGTACAACATACAAAACAAATGGACAACCAGAAAAATTGTTTTTAACCGAGTTTACTTTGTATGCTGGGCACACACAGTAAATGGCGTGATTATTGATGCATAAAACCCAAGCTATTCCAAACAAATGGAAAGTGCAAGTCATGCACACATGTTGCATTATCAGGTGTCGCTGCAGGAGCATGAGTAGGTCTCACATGCATTTGGAGTTAGCCCCCCCCCCCACTGAGACGAAATGATAGGAGGGAATCACTGGTATTCAGAATAGGGTTTAGATTCTGATCTGACGACTGTTCACCATTTGGTGGTAATTCATCCACCGTAGAAGTCATGTGCTGGTATCAGGATCATCCAAATTGTGGGCCACATTCTAGATGGAACATACCTCAAAATCATACTGATCAACCAATCTAACCATCTAAAACAATGGTTATCAAATGGATGCTTATAATTAAACAGTGACTGGTCCAAGTTCTAAGGGTAAAATCAGATGGTTAGTATCATATGAGCAGTGTACTTTTTGGGTAATGCCCATCCATAATTGGGTCAGTGATTTTGGACTGTCAGGATTGCCTTACAACCTTGTGATGTGTGTGGTGGAAGTCACCATCATTTCTAAAATGATGGTTAACTATCATAAGAGTCTGCCCTTGGAATTCATTCCACTTCTCTCCTAAATTATAGCAGGTTTTTGATACAGTGTGGGCCTGCTGACCAGCATGATGTCTTCCTCATGGAGGTTCCACCCTAGGATTACTACGCAATGCCATTGGCTCTGGGGCCATATTCAGTGATCTAAACTGGATTTGGGGTCATATTCAGTGATCTAAACTGTTGATCTATCAAGATGCATAGCCGATTGTGATTGCCTCAAAACCCTTCAAGAATGGAAGAACCTAAATTTCAATCAATGGCCCACAAAACAACAATTAAAGTAACGGTCCATATTTATTAATTAAAAAAAAAGATTAAAAAAGAAAGATAAAGAGGTCAAAGGGGCATATTCCAATCTAAGTTTCTTCTTCTTCTTCTTTTTTCTTTTTTCTCTCTTTTTCTTTTTTTTTATGGTTTTATTTTTAGAGGGGGTATCCCCCATCTACAGTGAGGCCCATCATATAAATGGTCTGTCACTGAAACATGACCCAGAGACAATAGCTATGGTCTTTACATATCCTATAAAAATGTGTTGGCACTTAGTGTGGCAAAACTCACACGAAATCTAAAGCCTAAACATTGCTGCTTGAACTTGAGAGTGTTTTTTTGTACTCATCCTTCACATGTACCAATTTGACACCTGTGGACTAGATCCAAGATGCTCATCAGGCGTCTCCCACAGTTCAGCTTGTCTAAGGTTCACCCATCAGGTAGCCGACAGCTTGTTTAAGGTTCACCCATCAGGTAGCTGACAACTTGTTTAAGGTTAATCCATCAGGTAGCCAACAGCTTGTTTAAAGTTCACCCATCAGGTAGCCAACCAGGTGGCCGACATATGTATAATTGAAAATGGATGGTTTCAGAAGTTAACCAATGGTCAACATACGACATATACATATAGACCAAAGGTCCACATGCAATGTACACATGAGCAGGCTATCAGTTGGATGGACCCACAAGACTTTTGGGCTAAGCAATTTATACAGTGACACCTAAATGATGAGTAGCTAGGATCACGTGCATGTTTATCATATGTTGCCATGCATAGGAAGCACATGCAGGAAAAGTGTATTCGTCCAAACTTTTGTAGGTATTATGCGCAAAACCTTAATGGGGTTGCTCGAACTTTCTAGGTATTATGTGCCAAAGCTTAATGGGTTTTGGGGAGGTGTATTTTAGTAAGCAATTTTGAAAAGGCAATAAATTCTGGATAGTCATTAATAATGAACTGTCAAAGAAATCAAAGTGAGGGTATTTTGATCATTTTCCCTTCTAAATATGTGGGTTTATAATGAGGATGCATGGCACATGCATATATGAATATGACATCTTTGGATCAAGGTGTCCCGTATCGGTATCGGTTGACATAACGGTGACTTCCAAAACTGATACGGATATGGGGGCGTAACGGCGATACGGATGCATAACGGCCCGTAACGGCGTAAATTTTTTTTTTTGCTAAAAAAATATGAAAAAATATGGATTAAATCTAGAATATTCTAAGCATTCCAAATATGCATTCATTTATAAATTGGAACATGTTTATGGTGGTGTAACGGTCCACTCTTTGGTGAAAAGCTGTATCGGACTGTCTGATTAATTTTTGAACCAGGTAACCTGAATTTGACTACAAAATTTATATATTTAATTTTCTAAATATCTAATTTATATACTTAACAATTTAATATCTTTCTCCCAATAGTTCTTTAAAAAAATGAAATTAAATTCAGGTAGATGGCGTTGCCAATTTCGGGCTGACTTGGAGGACCAATTTATACTCCAAATTAGCCTCAAATTCATGCCATTTATTATCATTATTCCACTTATGTATTGGTGAACATTTATTGGATAGTGAATCATAAAAAAAAAATCAAAAGGCCCTATTTAAAAAAATAAAAGTATACAAAATAATAATTAAAATTATTCAAATAATTTGATTTTGGCATTGTGAGTTAGCAATTGCAGTTTATAATTTAATTGGTAAATTTTAAATTAATATATGTCTTGTATATAATTTTTTAAGGGCCCAAATTAGGTGAGACTTGGATCGGGAAGTGTAGCACACATGTTAAAGTTTTTTGGGCCCCACCCATGATGAATGTGTTATATCTAAATCGTCCATTCATTTGACAAGATCGTCTTAAGGCTTGACACGAAAAATAATATAGATCTAATTATCAAGTGGACCACACTGCAAAAAGTAGCAGGGGATTGAACGTCTACCATTGAAAACTTTTTCGGGATCACAGAACTTTTAGATCAATATGAAATTTGTTTTTCCTCTTCATTCAGGTCTTTTTGACCTTATGAACAGATGGGATGGAAAATAAATGTTACGGTGGGCCTACGAATTGTTTAACGGTGAAAATCATCATATCTGCTACTATTTTTGGTGTGGTCCAGACGATCTTTGGATACGATTCATTTTTTAGCTAATGCTCTAAAATAATATTTAAAAATAGATGGACGGTGTAGATATAATAAATACATCACTGTGGAGCCTGTATAACTTTGATCTCCTTTGAACCGTTCGTACAACTCGGAGCTCGAGGAGTGTCAGCGCTCGTCTCAGCACGTGACACGTACCAACAGCAGCTACGCCCGTCAAAAAAAAAAAAGAAAAAAACAGGGGGGGAAACCGAAAAGAAAAAAGAGGGAAAGAAGAGAAAAGAAAAAAAGAGGGAAAGAGGGAAAGAACAGAGAGAGAGAGAGAGAGAGAGAGAGAGAGAGAGAGAGAGAGAGAAGAAGAAGGAGGTGGAGGCTGCAGCTGCAGCAGGGCCGCAGCAGAGGAAGAAGAAGAAAGAGAAGAAGAAGAAGAAGAAAGAGAAGAAGAAGAAAAGAAATGAAAAAGGTAAGGAGTTTTTTTTTTTTTCAAGCCCGTAACAGCCGTTACGGGTCAATAACGGTCGTTACGCCCGTAACGGGACCGTAACGGCCGTTACATGTACAAAAATGGGACTCGGCCGATACGGCCCCGTATCGCGTAATGGGTACCACTGTTACCGTTACGTACGGCCGATACGTAACCGTTTTGGGACACCCTGCTCTGGATGGTATGCATGAAGGACATAGAATGCCTTGCTCTATATGTGGATGTACAAGGATACAATCATGCAAGTATATGTATAGTTAACATACAGTAGACATGTCTACCAGTATTTCATGCATGTAGACATGTTATGCGAATGTGTATATGTATATAGGACTGACCACCTATAACAGGTTGTAAACTACAAGTAAAAACCAATTTTTATGCCTCCATCTTTTAGTTTCCATGTTACCATTTTTCTTTATGGATTTCCAGTTTTACCATGTTTTCAAGGCAGAATGCTTGTAAAAAAAGGTAGTAGGTTATGTTAACCTACAACTGGTTTTAGGTGCTGAATCCTTTATCGCAGATCAATGATTCTCATCATGTCTGCACGATAAAAACTTCTAAGGAGATGTATGGATGGGATAATTGATTGCTAAGTGCTTACCACGAGGACCCCAGCCTCTACCTCGTCCGCCTCCACCTCGATTCCAATTCCACCCACCATTCTCTGTCACCGAAAAAGAAAGAGGAGGCAATGTAAACATTTCATATCAGCATTCAACACACCAGTTGGATATATCATCTGGATAAATATAAGATTCATGCTATCAATGAAGGACTTGATTTATTCATATTTGTGTTTTCAATTTCTATTCATCGTTCTAAATATGAACCCCAAAAGTATGCAAAAATGGTTTTTTTTTTCATTTGTGTTGGGAATTCTTTCCTTCCATTGCAGCTCTTTTTCCGGTTTGAATTGAAGCTTTATTATCCCTCAAAAAACAATGTAAAAAAAGGTTTTAAAAATCCTAACTAATGAGATGATTAAACATAACTTATTTGTATATCAAATGTTTCTTCAAAAAATAAAAGGACAATTGTAAAATAAATATAATAAGGCCTCGAAATATTAAAACAAGAATACATTAAATTCTGAATGAATCAACAAAACATTCTGACATTATGGTGCTTGTATCAGGATGTATTGATGATAAAAAAAACAGTACAAATGATGCATTTTGATACTGTGCCCATGTTGTGAAACGGACAATGTATTCTACCAACCAAAGAACTATTGTGGTCCATTATCAATGCATACCTTGATAGTTGCCATATCCCTGATTATTGCCATAACCCTGGTTGCTGCCGTATCCCTGGTTGTTGCCATATCCTTGATTTTTGTTGTATCCCTGATTATAGCCATATCCTTGATTGTTACCATATCCTTGATTGTAGCCGTATCCTCCTCTGCCCCAACCCCTTCCTCTTCCTCTACCTCGGCCCCGCCCTCGGCCATATGAATCTATATAACACAACACAGAGAATCTATTTTAGTTTCAAGTTACAAGAAGCAGATTTATCTTTTGCATTACAAATATATTACCTTCATTACCACCTGCGGCTGGAGCAGGTGCTTGCTTGGGTTGATGCTGTTGTTGCGGGTGCTGCTGCTGCTGATATTGATATTGTTGCTTTGGCTGCTCTGTATATGATGGAGCTTGGTACCTAATAACACAAACAAATTTCCCATCAGCTTATAATTCTTTAAAATATTGCCACAACACTGTCAAGTAAACCTCATGAGTTGTGCCCATCCAAGTCCATGGACATGCTTCAAAGAGAGTGTGAATTTACCCAGGAGAATTCTTGTTTTGCTCTCTGGTTGACAAGGAGATTGAAATCATTGAAACATGGCGAGTCATCTCCAAACTGCATGAAACGTATGGTTTGGTAGAAATAAAATTGAGAAACTGTGTTTATGCTTTGAACTATTAAGAAAAGAAAGAAAGAAGATCAAGTCGGAGACTTACGGTACTAGGCCCTCTTCTATGGGTTCCCATACATCAGTTATGCTTGTTGAACTGATGGTAGTATCTTGATGCAAACCAGGAATCCTCTTCTGCATTTTTTTAATGTTAAATAGGTCATGATGTCTGACCAGGTTCCCAAAAAGGAAAAAAATAATAAAAGTAGAAAACAGACCTTTATAATTTCAGCAATGGCCACTGTCTTGCTGATTGCCTGGCCCATCGCCTTGAGAACAATCTCTCTTACCCGTTTCTCCTGCATAGAGTGCCACCAGATTAATAGATAGAATGGCAAAAACGTGTACAGTCTTATTTGCAAGAAGCCATAAAATCCAATCATCGAATTGATACAGCATCACAAGAACCAAACAAACATGAAAGGAGAAACTCATATTGCATGAGAGGAAGCACAAATTAAAAAGGTATGAGCGGTCGTTATCATCTGGTATCAGAAATCAATACAAGTTCGCCAACTTTAGAATGTTGCAGGCTTATAGAAAAATAGCATATATGTATTTTACAAATGCAATCCAACAACAATTATCCAAATCTTTGTCATTGGGTTTACCATCTTATATACCAGCAACAGGCTCCCATGGCAGCTTAAGTAATGCTGGCTAGGGTATAGTTGCAGGAATCTTCTAAATTGCCACTTTGAAAAGCATTGGTGCATAGACACCTTTTCTACCTTTTCTTTTTTCATTCAGAGTCTTAACTTCTCATAGCATCTGCCAAGGGGCAGAGTGAATCACGAACCTTCCCATATCACACGCAGGCTAGGATTACCTGTACTGCCACCGGCAAATGTGGGCTCAATACAATCCACTGAGATGTGTCCATAAATCATCTCCATTCCCAAAATAAAGCCATCTTACTCATAATCCAAGGTGGGTCCCTTGCTAGGGAAGGGTCCTTAGGTAATCCTTGCATCTTGGGTATAGCATTTATCATTGAAGTTTGGGGATAGCCTCCCTTTATTGTAGAATGCATGCAGTCTCTTCTTTCTCATTAATAAAATTTATGTAACTGATCACAAAGAAGAAAACCTCCAACTCAGCACAAACTTTGAAGAGCAGAACCTGTTAGGGTGTGGATTGTGTAGGTACCTGACTTTTAGTAGTGCCAATCGGAGAAGACATCCATGCCAATAAAAATAGCTAGAAAAGGGACAAGTTGGACAAGGAGGGTGCGGCATCCAAATGCCAGATAGGGTAGTCTTTAACTTCACAGTTGGGTAAGCAGACTGAAGATTTAAGTTATGGGAACTCTTGCAAAGTCCTTTCTCCAAGGGCTTAGCGTTCTCTAAACACACAAGAAAATCATTCAATGGAGGTCATATTCTAAAATTCCATTATTGTCACTCAAAAAGGAAAACCCAACACCTAGCCTTTTGGCCATTTTGTACTTTCTTTCAAGACCAAGAGTAGAGATCTAAATCAAAGGATTTATGACTGGAGTCTTGCAGAAAATGATCCTCTTAGGAAGAGAAACGTAACACAATGTCCACAACCCAGCCTCAAGGAACTTCCCACAACAGTATCAATCATTACTGAAGTAACTGGACTAAAATGAAAATCTCACAGTAGTAACTGAGTCCTTGAGGAGCACCACAAAGAAGAAACTAATAGACATGAAGAAACTAATAGACATGAACAGTGTCAGCAGACCCTTATGCTCGGTAGGTTCCACCAAGTCCTTGAAAGATGCTGAAAAATTTGTTTTCATCCATGAATTGTTCAATGAGAGAAAATAGTTACCCTCAGATAAAGAGATTTGTTTAAGCAATTGAAGAAAATAATTCACCAGGTGCAAGATAAGGGAAATAGACGAAAGGCACCCCTGAATCAATCCAATCAAGCACTTGCAGCTCCCACAAACAATTCCTTAACCACAACACAAAACAAGGTGACAACAAAACATAATACCAGCATTTTATTTAGACTCAATACTCCACCATTCCTAGGACCCAAAGCAGGATCGACTTACACGAGCTTAAATACAAAGCCTAAATCCTACGTTTCACGTTACACCATTGAGTCAGTTGTTGGCTCGCAGCTCTTTTTGAGATCGAAAGGCCTCCTCTACTATTTGGTTCATATTCCATCTTAACATCTTTAACTTGTTTTATGCATTTGATCTAACATTAACTCATGTCCCCTTCACAATTGCCTAATCCTAAGGCTACGGGTGGTTTCTAACCTTTTTTTTTTTCCTCTTGAATATTCTCTATCACTCCAACCTTAAGGTCCTGCATCAGCAGTAACCTTGATATTTCAAGATCTCAAGCCTCGTTGGTGGCCTGCTTCTAGGGATTGGTTGCGATTCATTACTCTTCTCCATATTTCACCAGATTATGCCCTAGTTTACAAGGTTTATGATGTGCTGGCATTTACAACTAAAATTTGACTTAGAAGCTCATTGTTATTTCCAATTGTTCTCATCTTCTATCACAAAATTGGATTCATTCATCAACTTTGTTCTACCTTATCTTGCAAGTTGTCAGAGCCATTGCAAATTTGTGTCTAGTGAGAATTGTTATAGTTCTTCATGAGATCTCATTCTACAGAGCTACATGGTTGGACCCTAGATAACCATTCCAAAAAAAAAAAAGGAGAGAAAAAAAGGGTGCGACCCCAGATAAACAAAACTACCTAGTTGAAAGTCCAAAAGCAAGCATTTGAATCAAGGTATTCCGTAATGGTAATGGTGGCCGTAACAACCACCACCATACGGATCATAACAGTCTTTTTTTATTGAAAAAGAAAAAACAAAAAACCTGTATCTACCCCTTAACGGCCTTTATGGGGGCGGTAACGGCAAGCAAGGGTCATTTTTTTTCCATAACAGCTATTACGACCCCGTAACATGTAACGGTTGCCACCATTATCTTTACGAAACGGTCATTACAACACACCATGATTTGAATACCATTGGCAAACCATGGATATGCCCACTGCCTACCTAACTCAATATGCCAATGATGCTTTTTTATGGGGTCCATATACAATATCCCAATGAACTGCACCTTGTAAATATTATTCTGGATACACAGACATACATACAAAGAACAGGGAAAGACACTACTCATTGGACCATGTCTTGTTCTGTACATAGAATTACAGAATATTCCATGTCCTGACAGCAATGCATAAATCCTCTCAAGGCAGATATTAGAAGACCATAGATGACACAATAATAAAGGAAGCAAGATGGCCCTTGTTACAATGGGAGAATACAAACAGAAACAGAGACAGGCATTTTCCATATACTAACACAAATCAGATAGCTAAGGCTATCTAAGATGACTCATAGACGCAACATATATTTTTGGAATGAAAAATAATATATTTATCAGATGGAACATAACTGCCCACGTCAAAGAAGAGGATTGATCCAATGTTGCATATCACTAAATACTTATACTTTCTTAATGAAATAGCATATTTAACGGACGGCAGAGAACTACCCATATTAAAATGGACTAATCCGATGCTACCCTTGCATTGTTTATAGGGTTTCTAGTTGCACAGAGACACCTGGACAGCCCAATCAATTGATCTTTTCTGCCCAATTGATCCAGCACGTTTTTTTTTTTTTTTTTTTTAAAAAAAATTATATTAAAAAAAAGCAACAGAAACTTCATTTAAAAGAAGAGAGGAGAAACAACGGAAGGAGTAAAAAAAAACCTTAAATCCTTAACATTAGAAGCCCATTCAATCACCAACTTTTTGGCCCTAGATCCGACCACCATAACGGACGAGGAGACATCATTAAAACATCGATCATTTCTTTCCTCCTAGACGGCCCACCAGATAGCCATAATGGCCATGCGCCAAATGATAGAGTTGGCCTTCCCTACTTCGAACCCATTCCACGAAGAGAGCAAGCTAGCCGCCGATTCAGGAACAAACCAACTCGCTGAAAATATCTGACAGAACTCGGCCCGAATTTTAGACATGAACAAGCAATGAACCAGCAGATGGTTGACCGATTCAACTTCACACATAGAGCAAGAACAAATATTAACAATCTGCATGCTTCTCTTGACCAGATTATCAACCGTTAGAATTCTGTTGCGACCTGCTAGTCAAGCAAAACAGATTAACTTAGGGGGGACCGGATACTTCCAAATGAACAGAGACACACCTTGCACGTGATGAATCGCAGGGCAGGAGGCGGCGTAGAGAGATTTAATGGAAAATAGACCCAACTTCTCTAACAGCCAAACAAGGCTATCAGGTTGATTACTGTGGGGAGCGGATCTAAGAATGCACTCCATGAGAGCTTCAAACTCCGTAGCTTCACTATCATCAAGATTTCTGGAACTTCTGATGCCCCGGACAATTTGGCCAGACATGATGGAGTAACAGTTGATGGGGGGGGGGGGGGGGGGGGGGGAGGCCTCTCCCCAATCCAAAGGTCTTCCCAAAACTGAATTGAAGAACCATCGCCCAACTCAAAACTGTTGTTCTGAATAACTGGCCTTTTCACTTTAAGGATCCCTTTCCAAATATGGGATGCCTTATAGTACAACGAATCTTTAGGCCAGCAACCCCCATGAGATGAGCCATACTTAACCTTTGACGATCAACGCCCACAGAGCCTCCCTTTCAGTAGCGAGTCTCCAGACCCATTTCCAGCACGTTTTCATTGGCCACCATGCAAAAATCACACCAATTAGATAATTTGATCCATCTGCAGGTTGGCCTTCTTTTTATAGCCACCAATTTGAAAGCCATGGGCAGGCTAGTTAGGTTCATCTGATAAAAGTTATTCTTTAGAACGAAAAGAGATCCATGATGAGACCCAACATATAGATTATTTAAATTATCCGTTTGATGCACTTTCTATGAACAATCTTGACCACCCAATTTACAGGCCATTGATTGAATTTTTATAATCTCCCAAACGGTGTGATTTCTGCATGGAAACCTATAAAACGTGTGCTAGATTGCAAAACTTCAATGTAGTGGGCTGGGTGTGACACCTGACTCCGACTTTTTTTCTTTTCCCTATTCAAAAGAGAAAAGCATGCTAGACCTAATTGACAGACCGGGTTGGTTGATTGACTGTCCAAATGCCCTGCTGCAACTAGGATCACAATAACTCATGCTTCTCCAAGAGCAGTGCATGTTTGAGAAATTATGATTATAAACTTATGCCTAACATTTTAATGGCGGTAAAGCACTGATCACACCATATCTATGAACGTACACACACACACACACAAAGCGAGAAAGCTTGAATTCTTGCAAGTATGAATCCAGTAACACATATATAGATAGATATTCGATTAACCTATCTATACCCAAACATGGGCAGAAAATTTTAACAAATAGATATATATATATATATATATATATATATATATATAGAGAGAGAGAGAGAGAGAGAGAGAGAGGACAATAAAAGAAAACCAGATATCTGCTCTACAAGAGAGATTTTTTTTTTTTTTTTTTTTTGGGGGGGGGGGGGTGGGGGGGGGGGGAAGGGAGAGAGGGAGAGAGAGGACAATCTAAGAAAACCAGATCTCTACACTACAAGAGCGACGGGGGGAGAGAGAGAGAGAGAGAGAGAGAGAGAGAGAGAGAGAGAGAGAGAGAGAGAGAGAGAGATGCCTGAAGGAGGGAGGTAGCATAGCTGATGTAATTCCTAATGAGGCCTTGTGTGGTGATTCGGATCTCGTTCTCATTAATCGCAGTTTCCGGCCTTGGCTTCTCCACTCTCTGATATCTGTCCATTCCTTTCTCTCTCCTCTTCGATTTCTGATAACTGGATTTCTATTTCTTCTTTCAGCGCTGCCGCTGCTGCTGCTTCTTCTTCTTGTATTTGCAGTCGGATTGGAAAGGCAGGCGAGAGAAGATGAAAGAAATATAAATTACAGAGATCTCTAAAACCCTAGCCAGCTAAAACCTCTCCTCCTCTTTTATTCTTTTAATTTTTATTTATTTTTCTTTCCTTTTTTTTAAGAGAGGGGAAAACAAATAAAGAGGGTTTGTGGATTAGGGCACATTTCTGCACACACAAAATTTTAAAAATAAAAAAAATAGAGAAGGCAGCAAAACCCACGACTAAAGAAGGAAGGGACGTGTATCAGGAGTTCGCTTGTCTGTGTCGCGACTTAGAAAACCAGCATTCGTCGCCTATGTGGGCCCATATGTAGCAATGAAATTGATAATCAGAACCGACTATATTTCGATCAGTGCTTAATTAATACATCTAGTTGAGATCTTAATCTGAAATAGATCTTTCACCGATTGATTTTGAGGATGAATTTCAATAGGTTGAGATGAGATCTTCTAGAGGTGTCTCCGGTTCATCTGTAATTTTCTTAGTGTCGACGGTCTATACTAGTGCCATAAACTTAGATAGTTTTGCTCATTGGACCATCTCTACAAGTAGGCGACACGTAGCGATGCATAGAATGCAAACTCGTCGACGGCATAGGGGTTAAAGTACTGTTGTGTGGGTGTCGACTACGTACCCGCTGATGTGTACCTGCTTCACTGGGTCATTTTTGCGTTCGTTCATTCAGGACGTGGATTGGGTACGACCCATCCTAGCTCCGCACATGCTGTGGCTCTGAGGGGCCCACCGTGACGTATGGCTTTATCTACACCGTCCATCCATTTTTCCATATCATTTTAAGGGACAAATCAAAAAAAGAGGAAAATCCAAGGCTCAAATGAACCACACCATTTGAAGCAGTGGTGATCATGACACCCGCCGTTGAAACCTTACTATGTCCGATCGTGACGTTTATTTGAAATCTAACGACCAAAGGAAACCACAAAAATCAGCTTTTGTGCGGCTCCCAGTAAGTTTTGAGTGGTGGGTAGTAAATCTCAGTTGTGTGGTCCACTTGATTATTGGATCTGCCTAAAAATGATATGGCAAAAAGAATGGAAGGTGTGGATAAACCCATACAGTAAGGTGGGCTCCTCACTGCCCCAGCATGTGTAGAACTGGAGGGCAGGGGTAGTGCCTAATCCGCATCCGTTCATTCAGGACAGATGGAGATGGACGCCAGTTTCCTTCAACTGAGTTCCTGCAGCACAAAGCCCTGTGTGGCCCACTGCCATGTACGTGTGAAGTTCACCCGTCCATCAGTAACTCCAGCTTATGTTAGGATGAGAGTCCAAAAATAAAGCAGATACAAGACCGAAGTGGGCCACACCACTAAAAGTAGTGGATATGAAACCATCATGGGCTAACCATGATGCTTCTTCGACATATGATTCCCACTAAGGATGAAGGGACAACATAAATGTCAGGCTAATCCCAAACTACTGTGCCCCAATGAGGTTTTAGTGGTCAGCCGTTTCTTGTGGCGTGGCCCACTTAAATATTGGATCTGGTTGTTTTTGGGTCCCATAGTAATATGAGCTGAAGAACCTGATGGAAGGAGTTGATTTCGTACACACAACACAGTGGGCCCGATACATCTGGGGAAGTGGATTTCCTGCGACTACGGCACAGATATATTCCTGTGTTTGGGCTGTAGGCCAATATAGATGTCCGTGAGAAATCCTGTGTGTTAGTCTGTTTTGCAAAATCAATGTAAGATGGGATTTTAAAAATAAGACTAATCAAAACTCATTTGGGGCGTAACAGACAAAATAGTGGTGATTGAACGCCCCGGTGACAAAAGTTTTGTATTAGAATAATTTTTGTGCGTATAGTTTATCTTAATAGTAATAAATGGTTTGGATGGCATAAAAATATCATGGTCAGCTCTAAAAGGTTTCGATGGTTGATGTTTTGGTACTGACCATTTTATTGGTGTGGCTCACCTGAGTTTGGATCTACCTTATTTTTAGACTGTCCTGTTGTGTGGTCTTTCAAAATGGATAGATAGAGTGAATTCATCATGAACATTATGGTGGACCCCTCGTAGCCCCGGCACATGTGTATCTCTGTGCTCAGGTAAGAGGCAATGCTTACCAATTTAGGAAGATACTAAATCCGATTTGGTGAGGCAAGAAATATCAAATTAGATGAGGCTTGATGTGACTATGTTTGATTAGTTCATAAGATTCCATCAAATTACTTTCAAATATAAATTTGCAGCACATAATTCAATCAAATCTCATCTTATTTAAGAGACGAGACTTAATGTTTCTCTGCCTCGCATACGAAGAAATCAATTCATCTACTCTACAACTGTTCTCATCTCCTGATTCCTGTTAGAACATGGCAAATAGAATTGCACCAGTCAACCATCATAACCATCTCATTTTCCTCTTTTCAATTTGGTGCATGTAATAAACTGTGGATGGTTTTCCCAGGTAAAATCAAAATTTTGAATAAGTCCATCCCGATCAATTTAAATTTTAGGTCAAGCCAACCCCAGCTTAGCCTATTGACAGCCCTAGTTAGGATGGAATGAATTTCTGCGCTAATGATGGAGGACCCCACAACAGCTTGGAAAGCCCTACATGTACCTTCGCACGGAGCAAACGGCCGAACCTTGCAAGCATGTGGCACATCTCCAGCTATACATAAGGCTGCAGGGAGTTATTTTTATACTCTGGTTGTGCCTAACACTCCATATTCAGCTACTTAGAAATTGTACACAAAGCATGTATTCACTAAAATTAAACTTACTAAAATTTTAAAGCTAGTGTATGTGAATCACAATTCATAATCGAAACCTGATTTGTGGACACCTATTTGTCAAGATAAGACCATTAAATATTTTTCAACTTTAGTAGTGAGATAATCAAATAAGTGTAATTTATGGCTTATCATACATCGAAACAGGTCTCATAAATTGGACGGTTTAAATTGAAATAATTTTAATCAACGTACGCAAAAATCTAAGTAATTTTTAAGTAACAGTTGCACCTAGGGCTGTCAAAGGGCCAGGCTCAGACCAGCAAAGTTCAGATCTTGAACAGGCCCGGCCCACACATCAGCGGGCCGCACGTGTATGTTGTAAGGGAACATTGGCATGTTTTTCTTTCTTTCTTTAATTTTTTTCCCCTTTAATCTTAACCGTCTATTCTTTTGACAAGCAAATATGTTATCCAATAGTGATGAATTTGGACAAATGGATCCCACATCTCAGGTTGTTAAAGCTCCAACGTGATACACCCTGCCCAAAAATCTCCCAACTGGAAATTCATATCCTTCAAAAGTTTCTGCCTCTTTTCAACCGTCCATTATGTGCAGGCCAGCGTAGGAAGGAATGGGATATTCGGTCAGATTGTTTCGGGGAATTGACTATCCATGGCGTACCCCGTCAGATCAACGGTCTGGATCACCAAGCCATGTCACCCATTTGTCCACAGATAGGGATCGAGAATACTGTCCATGTCCTCTGGAGGATTACATGATTCCCCTCATTTCGTATATGAATGGCCCACCTAATTTACGCCTATTGTCATCGTCGCGTGGGAATGACGTCATGTACTGCTCAAACGTCCCACGAGATTGCCAATTAGCACGTGTGCTGCTTGCACATGTGTGTGGACTAGGTGCAGCGGCCAGCTGGACCCATTTAGTTAGCTACGACTCTGTTGGAGAGAGCTGGAGAAGGGCCTTAGATATACACGTGCCAAACGTGTTACACTTGTGTGGGATCATGCGGCCAATTTATTAGGTGGGCCTCAAGCGTGCACTGAATATGGGCGGTTGATCTCCTTTCTTTTTCCCTAACGATACATGTTTCTGATAGAAGTGGAGCCCACTGTAGAAGTGGACCAGCCTGATTTACAGGCCAGAGAATGTTCAAGGCAGTCCCATCAGATATATGGCGGAGATATCTCACACGTGTGATGCATGTGAGAGGAGGCCCATTGAAAATGACATGAGTACCCCTTGAAAATTGTGATAATTGAATAAAGGTGTTTGACGTATCGAAGACATCAGTGAAGTTGAAAGCTGAAACATTGATTTGAGGGCCGTATACTACCTGTGCTGACCACAGCTACCGAGATTGTGGATTCTCATCCTCTGTGCACGTGGCATGTGAACTTGCCAATCTCTACCGTCCAAATCCCGTTCCACTCTTGGGTTGGTTGACGCTGCCCTTTAAAATCACACTGTTGAGAAGATCCCCACCATCCAATCAATTGTGGCTTCTTGTCACTTGCGCGCACATGTATGGCACACGTTCGGTAGTTAATATAGCCGAAAAAAGAAAAAACAAAAATGAAAAACAGAAGTGAAAAGAACGAGAGGTAAGACAATGCTCTGTAAGAGAGTTTCTACCTGATTTCAGTTTGCCCAGGAAGGGTGCTAATAGTCAAATAACTATGTTAAAGGTTCCTTGTTTTTTTTTTTTTTTTAACATACATCGACTGTATATCATTGTTTAACACCAATCAAGCTTTCAGTGCAAGTGATTATTTGATATGGTAACAGAGTAGAAAATAATTTAACAATATATAAAATTATATATACTTCATCATAAAATTAATTTAAAATCCTTCCATATAAGGGTCTGAAATTCAGACCAATCCATAACTTGGTTAAATTATACTATAAGAAAACAGTTGATAGGGCAATTGCACCTGTGCTCACCTTATTGTTAGAAAGGCCCAATTCTTGCCGTGTTCCCTTGTTTTGGTGGGATCGATCAAGTGAATGGATTGAATTGCATATACATAGCAAAGTGGGTCCATACACAACTAATGACAGCTATCTCTCCCAATAGTTTTTAATGGTGTGGCACACATCAGTAGATGGATTGGCTAGAATTTTGGGCTCAGGGCTTAACATGAGCGGATGGTTAAGATGGATATTATGAACATATTGTGGTAGGGCCATGGGGGGGAATTTCTCCTTTTGTAAATTACATTCTTTTGAGGATGTTTGATTTTTCATTTCCAACCACAAATGATGAGAAATAAATACTTAAATTTTATCAATGTTTGTTAGAGAGTGAAATAATCCTATAATTGTGCTTGTAAAAATGGTAATTGCATGATACTGACATCTTTGTGAGACCCACCATGATATATGTGTCTAATTCACGCCGTCCATCAATATTACCAACTCATTTTAAGACATAAGCCTGAAAATGAGGCAGATTCTAATCTCAATTGGACCACAAAATAGGAAATAATGGGGAGATGTTGTTCACCGTTAAAAGCTAAAATCTTATTAAGGCCCATAAAGAGATATATCTGCGATCCAACCTTTTATAAGGTCACATGAACATATATGAAAGTAATACACAAATATCACCTTGGCTCCAAAAAGTTTTCAATGGTAGGTGTTCAAAATCTCCTTTTTTCCCCATAATGTGGTCCACTTGGGCTCTAGTTCAACCTTATTTTTAGGCTCATGTCCTAATATAAGCAAGCAAAATGGATAGACGACATAGATGATACACAAATAATAGTGGGCCTCACAATTTTTTATCACAATCCATTTCCCTTATCAGTTTTAAAGTTAGTTTCTACCCAAACAACCTACCTCTCAACATCCAACATCCATCTTGGTGTTGCTGCAGGAATATTATATATATATATATATAGGGGTAAGTATGGACACGTGAAATGGCTCCCCTTGTGTCCCAAGTACCGGCATGAGCCTCCAACAACATTTGAGCTGGGTAGCTTAATTGCAAGGAGAGTAAGCTTACCTGTATCTAATAAGTTAGTCATCAAGCACTATGTCCATCCACGTGTCGCATTTGTATGAGTTCTTGGTTGGGTATTTGACGGGCCTACCATTGATGTGCTTGTCCAAAGTGAGAAATGATCAAGTGGCTAGTTGGCGTCCAAATCATAAATCCAGACCGTTGATTGGGGTTGAATCCACTGTTTTTCACTATCGTTAAAAAAGAAAAGTTTTGGAAGTATCTTCCGCGAGTGATCTTCTCCATTAGTTTTTTGTTTTACTAGGATGGCTTGCAGAAAGTGGGCTGGACCTAATGGATGGTCTGGATTGGTGATATGAATGTCAATAAGTCCAGATGCAATTAAGTGCATGGAATGGTTTGCATGTACTTAACATGCTCTATCTTTTCTAACGCAAATGTCGTGGATGATGCTCGCCACTCATTGTTGGACTTTCTGAGGATTGCATTGGAACAATTGCAAAAAGGAGGCTGTACCAGATCGATTGTCAGCTATCACAGGCGCGAATTGCTTTAGTACGGGATGTTGCCGTGGGCTTTCTCACTCAGATGTTAGTGAAAAATCCACCATGGTCATCATTTTTTAAAGCTGGATTCAAAGCTCAAGTGGATCAACAGAACAGGAAACAATGCAGATGGAATGTGTTTGTACCCAAATCTAAATAAATGGTGCAGATTTAGCCATGTGGCATTGAAAATGTTTGAGAAACATGCATCAAAGATTTGGGATTGGCTAATATTTTCAATGGTGTTTTCTGTATTTTAGTTTTCTCCAGATAAAAGTTAGCGGTTGTCCTAGCCACGTTAGCTCTAAAGCATGTTATAAGCATACAATAAAGACAAAATCATTATCGGTGAAATGTAATCACTCTTCTCTCAAGTGGTTACATGCGGAGGTACCACGTGAAGTGACGGTTGTTCTTTAATCTTCCTCAAAAAACTATAAATAGCAGAAGCAGATCCAGAACAAATGACCCATTTCTGAATCCAAAAATCCAACTACAAATCCAGTGCAATGCTATTTATCTATGTTTAGTTATCCCCTGCTCAATAGCTGCAAACCCTTACTGTAGATTTAGTCTCAGTTTGTCCTTGCGCATACGCTGGACTGACTCTTAGTTGTAGTCATTAGTTGTAATTCTCTTTTATCTGCAGTTGCGTACCAGATCTAAATGAAGACCTTAGCTTAGGAATCCATCTGCCCATACTCATATGTTGGGCCAAACTTAGTTGTAATCTTTGACATTGCATTTGGCTCGCTCATAAGTATGATACTCTTGGAAGCATCTTACTGCTCTCAGGCAGGTTGGTGATCCCGCTATAGTGGTAATTCATATGCCTTTTCCCTCATTCATCTCTCTCTAATCTTTTTCGTTTTGATCGTACAACTACTACACCTTAGAAAGTCCTTGAATTTTTAAGGTAAAAAAGAACTCATTTGAAGGAAGAGCCCCAACCTCCATTAATCGGCTGAGTATCAAGTGCACGATAGTTAGCTTAATAGACGAATGATTGAGCCTGTGACATCCCGAAAATCGGGGGTCGGGTAGAAACTCAACTCCCGAGTTCCAGAACATCACTTATGCAACATTTTCAATGATGGATGAATGTCGGCTGTAATAGTGTATGAAACATGAAGTGGATTAAGCCAAAATAACATATCATACTCCAGAGACAGTTAAATTATGCAAGTGGAAGACTGTGATAGTATGGATAACATATATAAATTGTTGTAGGTCTCCAGAGTGTGAACATGTTACCAGGTTAAATATATACATGTATACTCTGAAAATGAATAAAAAGAATATACATGAGTGTTTCAAAAGTGTAAAAAAGGACAAGTGTCATGGCATCTAATCAACCTCCCTGTAATCCCTTCGGTCAGAACACGCATATAGGAGAAATTCTCCCCATCATCATCAAGTCCGACTCCATTTCACAAGAAGCGCCATCATCTGCAACTAAAACAGGGACTGGTTGGTGTGCGCGACACCGTCCCGTAACGTGGGAGTGAGTGATAAACTCAGTGGAATCATAGAGTAAAGATTAACATGTTATCAAATCAATCACGCGATAATAGCAAAACAATCAATCAAACATTCATAGATAGTGTTGTTAATGTATGCATGAAATGACATGATGGATGCCCTCACCGATATACTCCCTCATGCGGTACTATCTGCGTCCGCGGCATGCTTTCTTCCCGCAGTGCTCCACATCTTCCACGCACATGCACTGCGATATGGATAATGATTACCGGGTTGTTATTAGTCCTTTTCATACAGCAGAATTGGGAAACTAAAGTATTTTGTTTATATCAATCCCAACACGGATCCTGTCTAGGGTCGTCACTCCTAGTAATCTCATACGATGTTATCTTTATAGGTCACTGCAAGGGCTGTTGCACGCACTCGTTGCTCCTTTCCCCCATCACCTTATCAATACAGGCCTATTTATATCCTTAAGACTGCATCAGGACTCGTCGCCCCCATGCGGTGTCAGGATAAACTCAAGGTCACTACAAAGGGCTCATCACTAATCAGTGTAGGCCGACAGCAAAAATATAGTGTCCCATACCACCATAATCTGCTCAGAGTAGGGTGCTCACTGGTCACTACGGGGAGATTTGTGGCCCCAGCGTAGGCCGACAGCTCGCCCACGGTGTCCCATACCACCATGCCCGGCCCATGAGTCTTTATGGATCAAGGTACCATGGTTAACAGAGTTTTCAATGGTAAGTTCAGTACCCTAGGTTCAAGCAGTTATGACGAATACAAGGTGAACATACAATGACCAGTCGGGTTACTTGGTGAGTCCGACTAGTACGATCGCACGTTGAATCGACCGACATGAAGTGAATAAGCACTTCGTGTGGCCTGACCACTGCCGACGACTCTAGTACGACTCGAGTTCGTCATACACATCCTTCGTGGCAAATAGAATCCAACCACGAATTCTAAACTGTTACCGACTGCCTGGACTAGAGTATAGCCCCAAGCACATGTAAAGTGAAACAGTAATCAGATGAGATATGCAGAATTGAAATACAAGAAATTCTAGCATGTTATCAGCATGTTGTAACATACATCATAAGCAGTTAACCAAACACGAGTATTTCACACATAAGGTAACCAATTTAAATACAACAAGTATGGAGAAAATCATGTGCATCATCAAATTAGTTGAGAATCCATTCTCAACGCTAATCTACAACACCACTTACTCAATACTTACTAATACAGACATTTATATAAACACTTAGTCCACATAATTCCAATGTACTTGACGTATGTTGATTTCAACATATAATATGACAGATCCTTATATCAAGGAGTTGTCTAGTACACACAATTATATTCTTACAGTCAAAACATATGGCAGACATAAATCATATTGATTTAGGCATTTCAACAAACACTTAGTCTACACACATTAGTCTACATAGCATATGTCGGCCAATATGTACATTAGGGCGAATTTCTTCGCCAAAAAGATTATACACGTATAATTAGTATAAGTACACGGTAAATACTCATGGCAATCATACCGGCAAAATACGTACGTATACAGTATTTCCTACAAATACCTAAAATACCCTAAATCTCATATTCTTCGTACGTATACGGAATGAAAAACGGACAGCATGTTGTACATGTTAAATAGCATCCTCATCAGCAATGTACCATTAAACGGCATTGAAAGCTTTGAAAACAGGTAATCTAAGCGTCTAAAATTCGCACCTTAAACCAGAAATTGTGAAACGGAGTTGATTCAGACGATAAGTCTTCGTCAACGGCGGGTACGATACCTATGGCATGAAACAGGTTAGCTATACCAACACTACAACTATTCTAAGCTTCAAATCAAGTTAGGGTTAGGATTTCTTACCTAAGAATGGAGCTGAAAACATCAGAATGGCGGTGCAGAAGTGGCGGCTATGGAACATGGAGCAGTAGGGAAGAATCCCAGGAGAGAGCTCCAAATCTCCCTCCCTTTCTCTCTCTTTCTCCCTCTCTTTTCTCTCTTCTCTTTCCAAATTCATATGGAATGAAAGTGTAAGGGTTTAAGCCCTTTTTATAAGTCCAAAAGTGACGGAAATAGACTTGGGGCCAAAGTATACTTATTTTATGTCCAAATACGGATTGTTCCGTCTCAACGGAGCATTTCTGGAGGTCCCCTGACCGAATGCGGTCGGACTTAAGCTCATGGATACTGGATCCTGTTCACATCAAGTTTTCAGTCCGGTAGTGTTCCCATATCGCACGTGGCGGACCAGTTTTAGTTCAACGGCTATCGGTACTCGATTAGGGCCACAAGTGCGTTGACATGTAAGGGCCACCTATCTTGATCCGAGGGTAAAATTTGATCAAATTCTGACGGTCAGAACGCTTAGAAAATGTCGCGCAAGCGACACGTGCCAGATTTCATAAATTATATTAATTTCTAACATTTCTCATACTCTTCACTCTGAACTCAAGGAAATTGTCGTGGGACATCATCTGGACTTAATTTTTGAGGTGATTGTCAAGTCCAACTAGGCGGTCAGGATTGTCTAAGTTCGGGGTAATCGGACTTCCGACGTGCAGTCCAGAGCTGATACAAAGTTTCAAGGTGCTCCCGAGAGCAATCGGGAATAGAGTTTGATCCTAGGTTTTACGGCATTGTAGCATCACCTATCCTATACGTTTTGACTCTAGCAGATCATATTGAAAGTGATTGGTGAGAATTTCATAGGCCATCTAGTGCAGCGCTAGTTAATTCTCGTTAGATTTCTAAAGGAAGTAGCCTTTATTGATTTTTGTTTGAAATGAGATTTGAAGGGTGGAGTGGGGTGCTTGGAAATGGAAGAAGGAAGAGTTTGGAGGAGTGATTTTTGTCAAAAATCAGGTATTTTGGTAAGAAAGGAGAGCTTAGAGGGTAACTTTGTGAAGGAAGTACCTGATCGGGGAGATTTTAAGGGACGACCCACACCTAAGGGATGTACCCTACCCCCCAAACTGCGTCAGCCCAAATCCCGGACCCAGCCTGGCCCCTTGACCGGCGAGGTCCTCGCCGACCGAACTTGGTTTCGGCGATGCTCGGCCATCTGGGCTGGGTCCTCCTGCCCTGGGGTGTCTAAAAATATGTGGGGCCTACCTTGGATCATTGTGGATTAGCGTGGGTGGGCCCACGACTCCATTCGAGGCGTTTCGGGGCCAGTTTGTAAACCGAAATGAATTTCTGTGGTGTATAGCATATGATTTTGGGGTAGGAGACGCTAATCTATCCAACTAACCTATCTATTTTGTTAGATTCCAAAAGGTTAAGGGTCGAAACCCATTTTACTCATTTATTTACTATTCACGGTAATTTTTAGCTTCGGTATTGTTCTTCATCATTAATACCCTAGGATTGGTGTTCTTTACTATTTAAACTTGAGGAGTCGTGTCTAATATGAAAGTACTCGGAGAAACTTAAAGAATGAGGTAGTGAAAGGTGAGTTTTGAAGAAAATGGATTGAAAAGGGATTTCTTTAGCTTCGGGATTGAGCTCTGAAAGTGATAAGGTTGACCCATTGCCTAAGGACATCTAACCCCAGGTTGGCAAAAATCCAGGGTGTGACAGAGCCCATGACCGAATCTCGTTGTATCTTGATGCTAAGGTCAGTTGTCACGGTTTAAATTGGACACAATCAATTCTACTATGGCTGTAATCCACACACATGTTCCACGTAGCCAAATTCGAGACCAACATCATTAGGCACACCCGATATGACATATATGCAGTTGTTAATTGAGGTTTATAACAACATAAGTAGATGATCTACTCAAGTTAGTGGAAATATTGAAAAACATAATCTTAATCAGATCCTTGAGGCATTTTCAATGCTAGCCAAACTAGAGGTCCATAATCCTCTACTTCCAGCCATTCTAGAAGTAAAATTATTATCCCAAAATAAATTTATTCATACTAACGAAGTCTTGGGAGTGTTAATGTTAATCTACAAGAACTGACTAAACAAGATAGAGTATAAGTCGAACACTATTGGGTTCAAACCGAGGCTATAAACAAGCCCGTAACTTTCCTTAATGATAGATTACCTAATTACTGTCAACACAATTAGGAAATGCCAAGTGTAGGACTATGAAGTAATATATTCTTGGTAAGACCAAGGTCGATCAGCAGCGAATGTGAGAATACAATTAAGACTAGTCTAGGATTAAGGTCTAAGATTTAAGAAATCCAGTAGGTAATTAAGGACAAAAATAATAATAATATGACATTAAGAATTTAGGGATCAACATCTAATAATGACAATGTATAGTTCATTAATTCATCTTCTACAACTCAACTAAAATTGGATTTCAATCTATTTTAATTAGAAGACAAACAGTTAAACCAATTAGAAACATCCAACAATGTATGATTTTAATTGAACAATTCTCTCATGAAGTACTAAGACATCAATCATGAGGAATTCAATCATCTATTATACCCAAAGTCTACAATAAATTAATGAATTTTACAGATTAATTCCTTCTTTAATCAAGCAAAATAATTTTTAAATCAAAGTGATCAATGTAATCAGAGTTCAAAATAGATCTAGGAATAAACAACTCAAGGCTTTAAAGTAAAATCCAAACTAAATTCAATTAAATATTCATCATTCAAATCCAATGTATCAATGAAAACTAACTAAAACATTATAATTAACTACAAGCTTCACCCCCTAGCGTTAACTAAAAGATTAACTAAATATAGTTAAACCTAAAACAAAAGGAAAACATAAACTACAAGAACTCGAAAGAAAATTAAGGCCGAATGACATTGTCGGCGCTCCACCCGATCCTTCTATCTCTTTAAACCCTAGAAATGCTTACGAGCATCCAAAACAACTCTTTATATAGACATGAGGCTTGTACTTTCACATCAACCTTGAAAATTCACAAAACTTATACACTTTCCCACACTTTCATTAAGAGTTTTCGATATGATCGATACTTATCGAAGTCTATCAACGGGATCGAAGGAGCACTTGATTGCATCGAAGAATGCATCCTAACTGTCTAGCAACTAACTTTTAAATTCTCATATATTTCTCATTGGGATAAAAAAAATAGTCCGGCAAGTAGTTTAAAAATCCAGAATTTCCATGGAGCAAAATGAGCTATTTATATGCAAGGGGCGGTGATTGAAGTGGAAGCAAGTCTGCCACATGGTGGGTGTGGGATTTCAGAGAGCAGCGCATCAACCAGCGCGTCAACCATGTCCCCTTCATGTCAATATGCATGTTAGCCTCATTCGTAGCTGTCACGCCTCAAAATTCGATACCCGAGTTGCTAGACTCGACTCCAAATTTCAAATAATGATTTAATTTTAAAAATTCACAACCACACTTAATTAAAAAAATCATTACAATAAACAACATTCATTAAATACAATGTTTAGCTATTACAACTTAAACTCATTTTTAAATTCTTGTTATACATTTTATTTTCCTATCGATACAAATAAAAGATAAGTAAATTGATGATTGGATCTTCACTCCGCTTTGCCCTTGACTAAACTCTAATGCCCTGAAACATTGCTATTTTGAGTAAAAGCTTAATAGCTCGTAGGATTGTATCCAACTCAAATATGAAATTTTTAGATTTATATCAAATGAATAAATAATGAATATATATATATATATATATATATATATATATATATATATATATATATATATATATATATATATATATATATATAATTCAAAAAATAAATCAAGATATTGAATCTTGAAGATGACATGAATGTAAATTAAATGATAGAACCATAAAGATATCATGAATCTCACACTTTCATGAAATCCATAAATAACAAAATTAAATAAGCATTATCTTTTACAACACTATACCCAAGTGGATGACCACATTTGTATTAATGCCCATGCATCGGTATCTCGTGGTGAGGGACCTATTTATATATTAGTTGGTCAGATTACTGTTCTCGTTGTACCTCCGATATATGTACACTCACACAATTGTACCCATATTGCATATATAAAGGAGACTTTGAAAAATTCAACGAGTTATAGGTCTTTCACCCAAGGAACATGATTGTCCTACTTATTAGCTCAAGGATCTTTCACCAAAGGGACACGATTTCCCTACTTACTGATATCATTCTCTTTCCTTTCTTTCATTTTCTTTTCTTTTTTGTTTACAAATTTATATTTAATAAAGATGCATGAATGCCATGAACAATTCTAAAATCAACAATAAAATAATTTAATAAATTAAATTTCTACACTATAATGCAAGTTCTATACAAAGTGTATAAATTTGCTGTCGTTAAAATTTAGTAAATGAAATTTCTAAAATATCAAGGTATTTTCTATAACAGTGTTGGAATTTTACAAAGAAACTCTTGAAAATGCTGAAATACTGATTTTATCCCAAAATATGATTTTTGAATTTATTTACTGATTTGTGAATATGAACTGATTATTTTATTCAAAATTTAAATTCTTATTTAATAATTTATAGAAAATTTCTCTGAACCTTATATTTAGATTATTATTATTTTATTTTAACTTAAACTATAGTTTAAATTAATATAAAAATTAAAATTTTGATTTTATATCATATTAAATTTCAACTTAAATAATTTATATAATAATATAAATCAGAATTCATATTAGTCACAAAATTATCAAATTTTGGATTATAATTATTTATGTTTTAAAACTTTCAAAGATCATCTTAGGTTTAAATTTAAATTAATTTACTTTAGAAAACTTTAAAAATAATTTTAGATTAATACTTAATATAATTGATATTAATTTTCAAAATTAAAAAAATAATAATTTAAATTTAACCACTAGTTAATATTTTAATTATAACCACCATACATTAAATTTAGATTAATTAATCATTCTAACATTCGTAATCACACATAATCTAGATTAAATTAATAAATTAAATTAATTATTGTGTATGAAATTAAATATATATTAATTTAAAACTTAAATTTTATAAGTTAATTTAAGCTATTAATTTTAATTTCAAATTTAATTTAATTTCAAGTTAAATTCAACAGTTATGATTTAAACCAATAAAATTTATCTTTAGATATTATATTACACCAACTTAAATAATTCATAAATTAATTCGAAGTTAATTTAATTTTAATAATTTACTTTTATATCAAATAATTTTAAAATTTAAAAATAAACTCACATTTAAATTTAATCTTAATAAAAGAAATTCTGGAATTTCTAAATTAAAATATATACTTAGCAATTTTTTTTTTTTTCAAAATATAAAAATAAAATCAATTAGTATTTATTCTAAATCGAAATAATTTTAAAATAATCAGTCTAACTCAAATTTAAGGTCTAAATTTAGTGAAATTAATTTAATACACATAAATCAAAATTTAAAAATAAAGTCAAAATATAATTGAACTCTACAAATCAATCAGATTCAATTAATGTTAAAATTCAAAAATAAGCATAAAGGTATAAATGAATTTTGACAATATTAATCTAATAAAATTATTTCAAAAGTAAATATAAGAAAATAAATAAAATTAGAAAGTTCAAAAGTGAGTAGGACTACCCACCTGATTTGCTAAACTAACTTGAATGCAACTCAACTCAAATTTAAACAGGATCTGATCGTGATCTATACAAGCTTGATCACTAGTTGAACCATTCTCTCTCTCTCTCTCTCTCTCTCTCTCTCTCTCTCTCTCTCTCTATTTATCTATCTTTCTACTCTCACTCTCTTCTTTCGTTCTAACCTGATTCTCTAAATCTTTAAAATTTTACAAGACATTCCATGCTCTTAGAATCTTGTTTGTGAAAGAAAACTTACAACAGTTGGTGGTGGTTTCTAGTGAGAATGAAGGGGATAATCATGGCAAAATCCCATTAGTTGCATCGTTCTTTGCTCTGGTCCTTTTGGATAGACTAGATTGATGCATAAGACCTTGAGGGCACAAAATCCTAAGTTCTAATGTCTTGGGTTCGTGGGTCATGTATGAGGATGTTTCGAGTTTATGTCGCACGATTTCAAGAAAGCCGGCGTAGATGGTGTTGAGATGATCGATTCTTGGTGTTGATCGATTTGTGAGGATGTCTAGATAGTAGATCTTGATCAAAATTATAGTTTGAACGGTTTAGATGAGAGATGGTTTCTGGGAAAATAATGTAGGAGAGGAAGATGAAGGCGTGGCGTGCGTCGTGGGGATGGAAAAGTGGAGGAAGTTAGGTCTCTTACATTGTGGAGATCTCATACATTGTGAAGTTATGATGGATGGAATGTTGAGATGGTGGTGGGTGATTGATGGATGGATGAATGGCTAGCTTGAGGATTGGATGCATGGATGACCACTTGGGTAATTTGAATGGATTGGATTTAGACATTAAATGCGATGGATGATTGAGATGTAATGGTTATATGAATTAATAATGGAATAAGTTTGGTAGATGAAAACTCACTCCAACACATCTTATTTTCCTCATGTGAATACGCTGGTATTTATTATTATTAAAAATTTAAAGATGTGTAAACGTGTGTATATGGATCAGATAAAACATACTGTCCATTAAAATGTTGACTTTACAGTTTCGATGATAGACGGTTCAAATCGTTACAGAACGGTCTTAAGTTAATATATTGAATGGATGATCACGATTGCTATATGGGTCAAATCTCTAATAGGGATGGATGTGTAATTGAAAAAAAAGATTGGATGGTTGTTTATGAAGCTGCTGATGAACGGATGGTACAAATTGCTTATGAGACTGGCCTAATGAGTCTCACAGTGATCAATTCAAATAAAAGAAAAATTTTCATGCTAAGGACATCACAACCAGCTCGTGTTTATATATATATATATATATATATTTGAAATTTCTGCCGAGTGTAGACTCAAATTGTATCGTTCTATAAAGTGAAATTTAACTATGGTGCACTATTTGACGTGTTCTTCCATTGAGTTAATATGTACATTGATATCTTAACGGTGATCAAGGTGCATTTAATGGGCTTACATCGATCCAATGGTTAAAATAATATTTCTAGTTATTTTCTATGAAAACTGACCAGTAAATCTTCAGTGTATCTCAAGGGCTATGATGTGGACGGTTTACTTTTGTATTTGGGTGGCCTAATTGATGAACATGAGTGTGATGTATGATTGGATGGTTGAGATACAAGTAAATAATTAGACAGGTAATGGTCTAGTAAGATATATAGGTTAATGTATGGGTACTTTTGTGTCTAGGTAGATTTGAGATCTGTTTTTAGTTGAATTAGATAGATAGATCATCAGATTAACGTCCTAGATTAATCATTTAATAAATTGAATTAAAATCTTAAAAATGGGTAGATGAATAGATGATCACATACCTTATATGATGAATGAACGGGTGAGTTTAGTGTATGCTTTATAGCAAGAGTTAAGCTAGTAAATGTATGAACAAGTAGTTTTTAAGTGTATAAGTGAAGGGAGTGAACACACACACACACACACACACACACACACCAAAATAATACAATTATAATTTAATGGTTCACACTAATAAATTGATCCATATCTGTAATGCCCTGAGATTTTAGTGCACATGTCTGCATCTGTATACATGCACACTTACATCCATCTAACCATTCATGCATAATCCTTCCATTTATTCACACATTCATGCATACACGCATACATAAAGTGTACAAGTTGTGACCATTGATATGCATGATCAATTTATTTAGTGTGTATTATTGATTGATAATTGTATGGTTTCAGTGTGTATGTATATATATATATATATATATATATATATATATATATATATATATATATATATATATATATATATATATATATATATATATATATATATATGCGCACTCTTTTTATTTATACACCTGAAATTAACCGTTCATTCATTAACCAGCTCAAATCTAACAGTGGAACATATACTAAACCCAACCATGTAGGGTATGTGGTCACCCACTCATTCATCCATTTTCAGGATTGTAGTTTTATTATTTAAGCCATTTATTCGATGATCTACCGATATGATCAACTAAAAATGCATCTTGCACCTATCTGACCATGAAAGTAACCATACATTAATTTATATAAAGAATTAGACTCTTAATAATTTTGATTATTTCACATATATCTTATCATCTAACCGTACATCATACCTGGATCTGTCAATTGGGCCACCCAAAAATTAAACAAAAATTACTGTGATGATTTTCACATTTCTTCGAATAAATTTATTGAAGTACTTCTTACATTGGAATATGATTTGACAAGTTTTTAACGTCCACAAGCTTTATATATATTTTAGTGGCAAACTTATAATTTATAAAAGAGAAAAAAATCATCCATGTATCTATACATACAAGCCCATTTAACTTTTAACATTTAAAAGAGTTAATAACATGTATTAAATATTATTAATTTTTTATAAAATATAAATATATATTAAAATTATTATTACGTACGTATTTGATTTAGGAATGAAAAAGCATATGAGTATCATCAGGGGTCACTAGTTTAAACCACTCATCACAATGACCAACCCAACTATTTCAAATCATCTAAATTTTATTACAAGATCAGTTGACCACCCGTTTATTAACTTAAACCAACAAAATGAAACTGTTAAATTCATACACAAATTAACATCATCCAAAGAACTTCTCAATTCGTCATCCACCACCCAAATTTATCGATTAATTTGATCCATCAACCCACGCACCTGATCAGCCATCCATTGTACATTAATCATTTTTCATGTATGCCCATGTGTACACTACTAACATATGCACAACCACGCAACACATGTATAACTTCCTATACACACGTGATGTTTTTTTTTTTAAATAATAAATGAACCTAAATGGCCTCACTTCCATAAGATATCATTTAAAGGTAACATTTTATTTTATTCATATGTGTACATTATATATGGTGAGACTCCTGTATTATAAATAGGGTCATGTGTTAGGCACGAGAAGAGAAAGTGTGAGAAAAAGAAAATAAAGTAAAAAAATGAAAATGAGAGAAAAAAAAAAAAAGAAGCTTCGTAAAGATTTTGTCAAGGTGGGTGATCCATCTTTAATATGAAATTTTTATAGTTATTACTATATATTAATTTTTTTTTTTTACCAGTATAGTTAATTGATTTTAAATTGAATTTTATAGGAAATTATTGTTTATTGTTTATATTTTTATTACTTAAATATTTAGAGAAAAAAATGTTCAATAAGATTAAAAAAATTTTAATTAGATTTTTAAATTACTGAATTTAATACAAAATAATTTTAAAGTATCTGACTAATGTAAGAATTAAAATCAAAATTGTTTTAAATCCAAATTATATTGTAAATTAATTCTTTTAACATAAATCTGTAGGTTGACTTAAGTTATTGATTTCATATATATATATATATATATATATATATATATATATATATATATATATATATAGGACTAATTAGAAATAATATGCTAAAATAATTCATACTAATTAAGATAAGGATATTTATGATATAAGATAATTTTTAATAATAACTAAAGTCCAAATTTAATAATTTAATATAACTTATTATAACCAAATATAAATTGGGTAAAAATTTATTTTGAAAATACTGATGTATAATTAACTAATATAAATTTAGATTTAATTTAACATTGTTTAACTTAGTTTGATTAATAGTAATATAATTAGATTATGGACTTTAGGCTTTGATTATGAATTTTAGGGATAATAGAATTAATTTCGATTGAAAAAATAAATTATGAAATTAATTCTAAATAAATAAAATATATAATTCCTTATTCTAATTTTAATAAATTGAGATTAATCAATCAAATTTTAAATCTTAAAAATTAGTGATCAGTATAGATTTTCAATTTATATACTTACCTAATCCTAATAGATGAAAATGTACTAATAGTGGATATTGAATTAAGATTTATGAATATCTCTCTTAATTCAACTGTTAGGGTTTGGAATAAGTAAAGAGATAATTTGATTAATATTTTTAATATATATTTTTTCTTAATTTATTATAAGGAAGTAAAGAATGATTATAAAATAGTAAGGTTTTAGTAATATATTACTAAATTAATTAAATTAGAATGGTTAAATCTAAATAATACATTATTTTATTTGAATTTGGGATTTAACATAGATTACTTTTAGGAGTTTCTGCACTTTACTGATTTACAACTTCATAAAGAAATTTTAATTTGAATTTAAATAGAATTTTATTTATGATAAATTAATTATTAACTTATATTAAAAAATTAATTCTTAATTTATAATCAAGGATTTTAATTATCTAATTAAAATAATTACTGAGTTAATACCTATCGAACCTTACAATGACACATATGTATAATTTGATAATAACAAATAATATTTGATGTAACTATGTATTTTATAAATAACCTATAATAAGTTGCATATTTAATAATTTCGATTTGAATGGATGATGGTGTAAGACCCGTATCCTAGCCCGTACCATTCCGTAGGCTTCCGCGGTCCTCCCGGTCGAATTCTGGCAACCCGCGATCTGTTACTGACGTTTGCCCGCTATCCTAAGCCAAGTCCTGCATATCTGAGTCAACTTAACCCGAGACTTATACCAGTGCGACTACGCCGTCGTCGCGGTTCCGATGCCGCGTCTCGCACACCGAGGCGATACCTTGGCCAGGAGATGTGGGCCTACATTCAGTTCGAGAAAAGATGCCACGCGTTGTAAATTCCAAGAAAAGAATATCTACCCAACATCACATCAATCACATCAATCAAATTACTCACCTATACCTCTCCCACCAACTAATTAAAGCAACCCATGCTTAGCCTATTCCTCTTATCCCAAAAGTCAAAGAGACCCATACTTCCTATGCCTTATATCTTACACACCACTCCTCCCTCCCTCCCATCACTCCTCTCCCATCATCTCTCTCATTCTCTTCCTCATTCTCTCCAAGCAACCATCCATGGCTTCCATGGGAGAGAAACTAGTGTGGCCCACCTTCCTACCTTCCATTTCACCGTCCAAGTCCGATCTCAACCGTTGAAGTCCATCCATTCGAGCTCTAGATCGCATTGGCGGAAGAAGGAAGAAGAGATCTTGAGGTGGGTGCTCTTCTCTCTCTCTCTTCCTCTCTCTTTTTCATTATTCCATGGCCCACCTAGTGTATGTGTGTATGGCCCACCATGAGGTATCTTATCCATGCCATCTACCCATGAGACCCACCTTGCTGGACTGTCAAGCGGATGGGACTGCTGTTCGTCCATCTGGACAGGCTGGAATGAAGGGATAATACAAATATCAGCTTGATGATGGGCCATGCTGCCGTGGACCCCCATTCTAATCCGATGTACATGATAGTACATCCAAGACATTCAGACCAGTGGGCCAGAGCCGCTGGACATCTGTTGTCCAGGCCGTCCAGCAGGGCCTGGACGCTGGACTATTGATGCATGAATGTTTATATATATACACACACACACACACACACTATATGGTGGGCCCTACGTGGCACGCACCTTGATGCAAGTATTTTGTATCCCACCGTAGAGAGATCTGGACGGTGGGCTGACCTCCAGGTACGCAGTATATCTAACCGTCCATCCATTTTTTTTGTGGGCCACCTGGACGTATGTATGGTGGGCCCCATGTGTGACCCGCCTGCTGAAGGATTGGCTACTGTACGTCATATCCATGTGGGCCCCATCATGCGGCATGAGTTATATTCCAACCGTCCACTCATCCTGACGGTGGAACCCATCAGCACGTGTGGGTCTCCACCGCCTAACTGTGGCTCGTGGGCCCCACCCACGATGTGTGTCACCTCCAGACCGTTCAGGTCCTGGCCCCACATGATATGTGTGTTGCGCCCATCCCTGTCCGTCCATCTCTATGGGGCTTACCATGTGGATGTGTTGTATCCACCGTCCGATCACTGGACAGTGGGAAGCAGCTTGGCTGGAGCACCTCACACCAGCTGTATTGCTAGGAATTGACGCAGCAGGTCCATGGGACCCACCTCTGATGTAGCTGTCCTAAATCCCAGCCGTCCATCTACTTTTCCACACCGTCCTTCATTGGACGATGCTGTTGTGGGGCTAACCACGATGTATGTGTTTTATGCTGGCCATCTGTCCATTTGTTGGACGGTTGGGCCCACCTTGATGGCATCCACAACGTCCATCCAAATGGTGTGAATCCACACTGTCCATCTAAATTGGGACAGATTCAAGTTCTAGTGGGCCAGGCCGTCCTTAGGACCCACCTGACGAGCGGTTCATCCTCACCGTCTAGCAGGTCTGGACGGTGAGACTTACCTTGATACGTGTATTGTATTCACACCTCCTTCCACCCTGCTGCACATGTGGGGCCACCTTGGTGCATCTGTGCATCCACACCGTCTGCCTATTTGATGGACGATGGGCCATACCTTGATGTACTTATTATACCTATCCCGTCCAGCCGTTTGGAGAGTGGGACCCACTGTAATGTATGAGTCTCATCCACGCCATCCAAAGGCCAGACGTGGGGCCCACTGACGTGTCTATTTCACTCAGGCCATCTGTGGGCTGGACGTTCAGCAGGCCCACCATGTTGTGTTTCATTTCAGCAGGCCCACCATGTTGTGTTTCATTTCCAGCAGGCCCACCATGTTGTGTTTCATTTCCAGCAGGCCCACCATGATGTGTATTTCCAGCAGGCCCACCATGTTGTGTTTTATTTCAGCAGGCCCACCATGATGTGTATTTCCAGCAGGCCCACCATGTTGTGTTTGTATCCAAACCATCCGTCCGTTGAGGACATGGGCCTGACCATGATATAGGACGTTCAGCAAGTGGGTCTCCACCATGAGGGACGTGTTATATCCACGTCGTGAGTCCCATCTGGTTCATGTGTTGTACCCACCATCCATTTGTATGGACCCATCTGATTCATGTGTGTTAGATCCAGCCGTCCATCAGGTGGACCACACTGCAGAAATCAGTGGGGATTGATCATCCATCATTGAAACTCTTTGGGAGTGCAGAAGTTTTGGATCAGTGATATTTGTTTTTCCTCTTTAACCAAGCCTTTGTGACTGTACGGACAGATTGGATGGAAAATAAACGTCATGGTGGGGCCCACCTTGGAGCATGTGTTTTATCCAACCATCCATTTGATGGTACCCCATTATGATGTATCTGTTAAATCCCAGTCGTCCATTGTTTGGACAGTAGGCCAGCAGCCACCATATAAGTAGCTGATGCATTGACGTCACAAGTTCTGTGGGTTTGTGTGATGTATGTGTTGTGTACAATCCGTCCATTTGAGGACATCAGTAAGCCGGGATTGATCATGAGGCATGTTTTGTATCCAAAGCGTTCATCTGTTGAATGGTGTGGGCCAGCGCACCAACCCGTAGTTGCTGTATCTAATCAGCAGCTCTTGGGTCCGATCTTGGGCATGTGATAAATTCGGACCATCCATCTGTATTTGCCCCATCAGTTAAATAGCTTTTGCGATGATGTCACCAAATTTTGTGGGGTCTGCTTTGATTTATGTGGTTTATATCTACACCGTCCAGCGGGTGTGGACCCCTCATGATGTATGTTGTACCCATGCCGTCCACCCACATTGTATCCAAACCATCCATTTAGTAAGGCCCATCATGATGAATTTTGTCCCATGTTTGAGGCCCAAAGTGATATGTACTCGACCTATGTGTTGAGGCCCATTGTGATGAATTTACGACCCGTGTATGGGGCCCGTTGTGATATAAATGCGGCTCACGAGTGAGGCTTAAAGTGATGTATATCAGGCCCTTGTGTGAGGCGTGGGCCCACTGTATGTTCGGCCCTATGTGAACCACTCCTTGAGAGTAATGTTGATTTGACGTCCAGGTTAATGAGCAATGATGGCTAGATGTCCTCATTGTGACCTTCCCTTAGGCCTTATTAGGCCCATTCTCTTCGTGAGATTAACCCAAATAAATGGGCCCCACTCTCCGTAGACGGGTGGCTCCGTGTTATCGGATTTGATATAACTACGACCGAGTGCTGATCTTTATACTATAGTTGATCGGTTGATCATCTATGGACCCCATTTTGTTTATCTGCTGATTATCGATTTCGATTGACGTGACCGATTTATTGATTATGAATATCGATCGATTTCAATTGTCATGACCGATTGCTGATTTCGATTGACGTGACTGATTTGCCTACTCTGATTATTGATCAATCCTGATTTATCGAAGCCGATTATCGAGACTGATTACCGATCGTGGCCGATTGCCGATTGATGTGGCCGATTGGCAATTCTGTTTGTCATGGCCGATTGACCGATTACCTATCGAGGCCGATTATCGTGACCGATTACCGATCGTAGCCGATTATCGTGACCGATTATCGATCGTGCCTGATTATCGATTGACGTGGCCGATTGCCGACTCTACGTGTCATGGTCGATTGACCGATTATCGATCAAGGCCAATTACCGATTTTGATTTGTCATGACCGATTACCAATTTCGATTGTCGGGGCCCAATATGATGTATATACGACCCATATTTGAGGCTCGATGTGATGTGTATTCAGCCTGTGTCTAAGGCCTAATGTGATATATTGAGGCCCAGATGATGAGACCCATTGTGATGTATTTGTGGCCTATGGGTAAGGCCCATTGTGATATGTATTAGGCCCTTGATGCATGGCCCATTCGATGTATTTGAGACCCAAGTGCAGGGTCCACATGTCATGTATTTGAGGCCCATGAGCAAGGCCCACCTGTTGTGTATATGTGGCCCTTGAGTAAGGCCCATTATGTTATATATTAGGCCTTTATATGGGGCCATGGGCCCATTATATGTTTGGCTCTATATGGGCCATCCCTTGGGGACAATGTTGGTTAAATGTCCACATTGTCGAAGCCGATTGCTGATATCGATTATGAGGATATGACTGTATAGCATCATGATCCATGCCCATACGCATCATCTGCATGTCTGTCATGAGATATGATTGACCATTGCATATGTCATAGTGCTGGTTGTTATGAGACTCCCAGATAGGTGGTGATTGTCTCACATGAGCGCACGGTATGCGTAGGATTGATGCATGATTGGATTGTATGACTCATGCATCTCGCATTGTGTGTTGTGATTACTATATGCCCTAGCGACATTAGGGTCGTAGCCTCCACAGGCATATCGTGGATGGCCAGATGGGATACCAGAAATCTGTTCTACATGGGGTGCTATAGATATCCCTGGGTGAAAGTTTCTAAACCCTCTTGGTTCCAGAAGTTGTTTCAATATCTACACCGAGTGGGTAGATGAGCGCTGAGTGCTGATTACCAGATGGTTGCGCTCTCCACTGTGTCGTGGTCAGTTGGAAGGGGGTGTGGCCTTACCTGCCCGAGAGGAGGGGCAATGTGTTGAGGGTCAAATATTGCATATTAGACCCCAGATATTATCTGGATTTACGAATATAATGCTATCTAATGACTTGTTTTCTCATTTTTGTGTTGCAAGGTGATTTTATGAGCATGGATGGAAAAAGGACGTTAAAAGTTGAGATTTAACGATCTGATGACGCCAAAGGCAAGGGACACACTCCAGGGGACCAAGATTGTCAAATATACACGGTCAGAAATCCGAGAAAAGTTAGAAATTGAAGCTCAAGTGGCCTGAAGGACGTCCAGAATGCAAGATCATGAGGTTCCCACCATCCGTTCGGCTCGAAACTTCATACGTCGCCTGAGGACCATAAATTAACCGTACATATAAAATTTCAGCCATTGAAGATCTCGGGAAGTGCCCCAACTGACAGATCAGCCCATAAACCGTTGATTCTGGGCCCACCTGATATCTGGAACTGCCTCAAAATTATTATTGACGGTTTAAATGAGATGAGAAATAATTTAGACGGTGAAGATTTTTTAAAATCATCACAGTGGACCCCACATGAATAAAGTGTGCATAGTGCACAAGTGCACTACACGTGCATGAGAAACGGCAGAGACGGTTGACCGTCTCTGACCGAAGAAAAGAAAAAAAAAATGGCTGCGTAACGGACGGCCGACGTCCATTTTGCGGACGGTAGTGGGCCCCACCCATTGCTCGTATGGCCGATCTGATCCGTCCACCGTGTAGAGGGCTTTGAGAACTATAAAATCATGCTGACCTTTTACACCCATGCGTGCACACGTGTGAGATACAGAGGCTACAAAAGGGCTGCTCGGTAACGTTCAAAACTGATTCTTCTGTGATTTTTTCTCTGGGCCACGTCAATGGACGTTCAAAACCACCCATTCTTGACTGAAATTTCGTTCTGAATCAAATGGACGGGGTGAATTTTTTAGAAAATGCTTTTGTAGGGCCCACCGACCACAACAGCAAAATGGTGCGAAAGGTTTCGCACATCCGCGAAAATCGACTTTTCCGGACAGTTTTGGCCCACCATCTTTCTCTCTCATGCTGACAAGCTTCCATGCCATGATCTATTGGAAACTCTCTTGATTCGTTATTCAGGTACTATCTTCCCATCACTTCTCATTTACTTTCGTTGTCCCATGTGCATTGCATGCTCATATCTTTTACATTGAGGACAATGTAGATTTTAGGTTGGGGGTGGGGGATTAGGTAACCTAATCAGTATTTTCTTGGTCTTGAGCAACAATGATGAAAAATTTTTGAATTTTTCTGAAAATTTTTATGAATTCTATCTAATGCTATTGACGAGCCCATTCCTCAACACGGTCCGAATTTTTATGAATTCTATCTAATACTAGGCTGAGTCTGACCAGCTTGAGGAATGGGTCCGCTATTGACGAGCCGGGCCCGATATTGACAGGTGGATAGTGAGGTCTCTTCCACTCACCTTGTTGCACTCGATGGGGCGGCAATCTGGTATGGAGTGTAATAGACCCCGGTGATTTCTCAGAGAGGAACCGTACTGATATGTGGACTTATTGAGTAGGAGTTGCATGCTCATTCATTCATTCACTATTCACTCGGGCTGCTGGTGCGAAACTAATCGTTGTGTACCTTCGTTATGACAAGGATTTCGGTTAAGCGGGCGACTAACCTGAGATCAGGAGTTTACCACGTTGAGTCTGACTATCCAAATTTAGGTATGAGACTGGTTTGGATAGGAATCCCTTGTGGTGGACCCCGTAGCCTGCGATACTACGAACTATCATCCCGACTTCACACTCCAGCGTGGTCATTTCATTCGCATTGCATCCTTGGCATCTGATATTTGGCCCTTCATGACTCCTTGTTGCATAACTGTTCTATATTGCGTATTCTGCTATTGATTTACTTATGGACTTATTCGTAGTTCCGCTTACTCTGTTATCGTATGATTTATGATCTTGTCAGTATTTCTGCTTATTCCGATATTGTATGATTTATGGATGACCAGTAATTTCAGTATTATATGATGATGGCATTGTATTGAACATTTGATACTTACCTTGTGCACACACACTTACACCACCCTCTAAGCTTTCTATAAGCTTATGCACGATAGATGCGTGCATGTGATGTTAGGTTGCAGCAGTTTTGAGCTTGGAGCATGCAGTGGTCTTTTGAAACTTGATTCTCTATTTATGTATTTCCCTTTTAGTATTGTATTCAAATGATTATATTATTGGATATGTGATGATGATGTTGCCTTTGTGAATTGGGTAATTTTTTGGTTATGCTTATTACTAGTTAAATGTACAAAAAAAAAAAAAAATTCTCTTTTTAGGATCCCAGGATCGGAATCTGGTATATGAATGATAGGAGCCGAGAATGGAGTATTACGGAGGCTGTCGGCACCAGCTTCGGTAATTGGGATTCTTATGAATCCGATTTCCGGATTTGGGGCGTGACAGAAGGTCACTTATATCATGAACATATATGTTTATTTTTAATTAAAAATGGAGGCTGGATTACGGGTATGTTGCTCTGGGGATGTTCCTAAAAGATATAAGCATGTATGACAATTGTATCTCTTGGGTGAAAGTCCCTAAAGCTAGCAAGTAGGGCGATTGTATTCCTTAGGTGGAAGACTGGAAAACCAGCAAGTAAGGTGATCGTGTCTATTGGGTGAAAGACCCTAAAAGCCACTGGATCCTTTGGAGTCTCCTTTGTGTACAATGTATGAGTGCAATTGTATGCACGGACATACGCAAAGGTATAAGTGGAGCAATAGTTTAACCAACTAATGCATAAATGGGTCCCTCACCTCGAGGTACTAGTGCATATGTGTTAATGCAATGTAGTAATCCACTTGGGTACGGTGTTATAAAAGATAATAGTTATTTAATTTTGTTATTTATATAACTCATAGAAAGTTTGGTATTTGGAGCATCTTTACAATTTCATTATTGCATTCACATCATCTTTTAAGATTCAGTACTTTAATTTGTGTTTTAAAATTTAATCAAAGTATTTTTATTATTTGTACATTTTATATAATTATACAAATTTCAGATTTGAGTTGGATACGATCCCACGAGCAATTATGCTTACCCCCACATTAACAGTGTTTCAGGGTTCAGAAATTAGTCAAGGGCGAAGCAAAGTGATGATCTAACCATCCATCTGGTTGTAATGATCTTTTTTTATTTGTGTTGAAAAAAAATGTATGGTAAAAACAATTAAAAGTGAGTCTAAACATTATATTGGATGAATATTTGATTTATTGTAATGTAGTTTTTATTAGATTTATAGTTAATAATGTTTTTAAAAAATTAATCACAACTTAGGATTTGGAGTCAGGTCTGGACAATTTAGGTACTGAATTTTGGGGTGTGACAATCTCAATGGTCTCATGTTGTATAAATTGAAGGATGCATGTATGCATGGATGTGTGGGTGGGTGAATGAATGTATGCTTAGATGATTGCATGTGCATGTACATGCATGTGTATGCATAAGTACCAAAATCTCGGGTCATTATAGTCGTGCATCATGTGTTGTGGTGTTCTGACAAGGCACTGCGTGCGTAACGACCCAATTTTTAAAAAGGTGGGTATTCCAAGCTCTATTGTTTTCTTTGGTGTGGCCCATTTGAACTTTGGATTGGCCTCATTTCTTTACCTATGCCCTAACATGAGTGGACCAAAGCGATGGACATTGTGGATTTGTGACGTCATTCCTATGGCCCACCCTCATTTAAAAAAAGGAAACATGTTAACGCATGTACATGTCAATTGAGAAATCCAACCCACCTTTCCACTAATCTCTCTCTCCTCCATTTGCCGCAAGAGCCGTTGCTGCACCCATTTGAGTCGTACACCGTCCATCATGGTGGACCCCTCAGTCTAATCTAGACCCTTCATCTAATCAAAATCACCTAGAAATCTCCAAGTTCAATCGTCTGTTATCCATATTCATCCGTATGCTGCCCACTAGAGATTCTTATCTTCTTTATTTCTTAAATTCCTGATCTATATATCCTTATCTTACAAAACTAATGAACAACTTAGATCTTTCTCACCATCACTAATGGACCCCACCTAACTCAGCCATTAAAAATGAAAACTTAAGTATCTAGTGTAAGTTCCGTTCGAAGCAGAAACTCCTTCCATTTTTGCAGGCATGACCTTCCTTCTCTACAATGGATTTTAATATCCATCATTCACAACCTCAGATTTAATCTACATCCAATGGTTCGTGATCCTCAAACAATCCTGCATTAAACAACCAATCAGATTGAAGGCCAACACGTCATTTTTATGTGTTTCACTTTCAATAGCCACAACACTTTCCGATCAAGAACCCACCAAGAAATTTGATTTAAACCTTCAAAAATTTAGATTCCCGAGCATCATTTTAATTATCCAAACTATCCATCGAAACTTGTCCAGTGGGACCCATCTAGAGCTACAAGCTGCCATTGGAGCTCTCCATCTTCTTCCATCAAGATGTTAACTGCAAACTCATTTTACAAGCTGAATTCCAGAATATAAACTTTGAAACATCTCTTTGACGCCAGTGCGAGAGATCTAAAAAGAAAGAAAGAAAGAAGGAAAGTGAGAGAAGAAATTGATTCGAGAAAGGGAGAGAGAATCATTAGCGAGTTAGTGACTCGTTGCTTCGAGTTGCATGTCCACACCCATTTGCTGATTTACTGTTGGAAGGAAGAATTAGAGGAGAAAAAGATATGAAAAAGAGAGGAAAACAGAAAAGAAGAAGAAAGAAGAAGTTGAGTACTGAGTTGACTCAGTGAGTCTACCCAACGACCTGGTAATTCCACCATTTGAGCCGATTTTTAAGATTAATTTAGGCCACATTTTCTGTCCATCAGAAACTTTATCAATCGTGCCGAAAACCATCGTAGAGTAATATTTAGTTGTATTGTGATTAGGTGTTGACTACTCTAAGCATAGTTGTTGAGTTGGATCTACATCAGAATTATCATTCTCCTATTATATTTTTATTTACAACAGGTAGGTGATATTCTCGATTGAAAGACTACATTGGTATATATTTTGATTTCATTTATTATTTATTTCGTATTGTTGATTTGAGTTATTTGATTTTAGTTTTACATGATGTAAAATGCATTTATCTGATTATTGTTAACTTTTTTTAAATGTATTTAAATGATGGGTGCTCTGCCATGAAATGACTATCATGTTAGTTTGTTATGGGTGCTATGCCTGGGGTTATTCCCAAAAAAGATGTTAAATTTGTACCGAATTTTAAATTTTAGCAATTGCAGACATTCAATCCCTAGCTTGTGTTTCAAGATACGTGTATCTAAATATTCAATCCCTAGCCCATGTTACAGGATGAAAGTCATATTTTTCATTATTTAAGATTAAGTGAATGTACATGTGGGTGCTCTGATCGGACTTCCTAAAGTGCTGGATGCATGGTGCGGTGCCCTGCCCTGGGAGGTCCAAAATAGTCAAGGTGCTTTGCCTTGGGTTAATCCCTAAAATGGATGCACGGGTGCTCTGCCCTGGCAAAGTCCAAAAATGAATCAGAAGTTATTTTATTTTATTTGACTTTGTTAGCAGAATTTTAGTGGTTATTATATATTGGAATGTTAATGTCATTTTATATTCGGGTTGTGGATGCATAAATATAATTATAATGTACACATTCGTGGGCCACAATTCCCAATAAGTATGAGACTATTCGGAATTAGGAGTCTATCATCTTGGAATCACTTTGCACGTGAGGTATGAGATTAACATCAGTTGTGTTCCTTGATATGAGGTCCGTACCTGTCCATGATACCACGCACTATGACTCGACCTTTCGGTAAATTCTCTTTTATAACATGCCTACTTATAGTAAGTCGTGTTGACTTTATTTATTTTATCAAGCGATTCTTGAGGCCAACGTATTATTTCCAACTTTGGGAATGATTTGACCCTACAGGCCGTCTTGCTCACACCTCTGTAGATTGTTTTATAGGAATAAAGATGGAATAATGCGAGCATGCTAGACAAGACACTAGTTTTAATTTTATTTTAGGATTAGTTTACGTTTTGAATGATGAATATTTATTGTTCAGTTTATTTTTATTCCAATGTAATAAAGATTTGATTATGGTTTAGTAAGTTTCCAATTAATGAAAATGCTTTGTTATTTATTCTCTTCTAGTTTAATTCTGGTTACCTTGAAAATGCATGGAAACTATATGGGTTATGTTGTATATTTTGTTTAAGTATAACTCATAGTCTTGGAATTCGGGTTTAGGTTTAGCCAACTCGGGTACCGAATTTTGGGGCGTGACAGTGTGAATCCTCCGACTGCCTACCGCATCATGCCACTTTGTTATTACCTTCGCACATAGATCGGTTTGTTGTTATTTCCCACTCTCACGTCGCCCAAGGGACTAGCGTGTCGCCCTACACATCAACTTCCATAGTTCCATTCTCATCTATTGTCATGCTTCTTTAAAGGTATTGTCCATACTTGACATGTCACCCAGGATCCTATGCATCGCTCAGCGTGTCGCCCATGCATTTCGCATGTTAACCTGACTTTGGATTTTTTAGACTTCCATCATCTTTACATCATATCTACCCACATATTAATGCAATGAATGTGTGGCTGATCCACACAGTTCATTGCATAGATCGAGTCAAATTATATTAAACACACAAAAATAATGAAAAAATGATAATAAACTTACTAGATCTAAATTCTCCAAAATCTCATTCCTCTCTCTCTCCCTTTCTCAGTTGTCGCAGGGTGCCTTTTGGTTAATATCTGAGTTGGAGTAGAATTCCTCTTACGACACCCTCCTTAAAAAGAAAGGCTCATTTGAGAGATTGAGATATATGGGGAGAGTAAAAGATATATAAAAAAGGAGCTATGATTAGGAACAAAGATAAGATAAATATAATAATTAGGTTTGAATAAGAGATAGAGATGAGATATGAAATCTCTCTCCTAAATTCAAATTCTTTTTTCATAGGCGTTACAAATGCTATTGTCCATCATGTGGGGTACACCATTATTAATTGCCCATCATGTGAAGTCCACCTTTGATATGGGTTGCCCATCATGTGGACACCACCTTCAATGTGGGTTGTCCATCATGTGGGGCCACCTCGTTATGGACCATCATCATGTTGGGCTCACTAGATCATCTACCCGTTCAATAGATGATTTTCCAATCTCATGAACTTAAAAGGGTTCATGGCCATAGAGAACATATTCCAATACATAATCCCCGAAGGGCCTGTTTAAATTCATGAAAAGTATGAGAAAGTAAATATTATTGCTTGGAAATTGTAGGAAAAATATCGTTCCCCTTCCTCCTTGTTTTTCAACAAGATTTTCGCAAAAAATTAGGATCTTTTTAAAAAAATTTTATTTGGTAAAACATTTTTAAAAAATGGTAATCACTAGTATGTGTCAGATTAGCACATGTGGCACAGATGAGATGCTTAGAAATGAACTGTGACACGTGGCATATGTGGGTATTTAAAAGATAAATTGTGGCACAGATGGTACATGTGAGGTACTTGAAGTTGTACAGTAGCATGTGGCATAAGACACGCATTGACACATTTGAAATGTGGGCAATAAAGTTAGATGGAAACTCTTGTGCACATTAACACCATTGGCACATCGCATATTTGGAGGATAGAAGATGGACAATGATACGTGTGGCACATTGGTCCATGTGGGGGCATAAGTAAGATAAATTACGTTACAAGTGGCACAATAGCATATGTGAAGCATAAGATAAGATAGATGGTGACACATGTGGCATATTAGCACATTGGAGGATCTTTATAAATGAGGTACAATATAAGATGTATGGTGGCACATGTGGCATGATGACATGTGTGGGGCATGACTAAAGATGGACAATGTCTCATTTGGCACCATGTGGCACATGTGAGACGATTAAACATGGATGGTGGTGTAATTGGGCTTTAACTATTGAGAAATGCATTTTCCTTTTCCCATGGGAAAATGCATTTCTTAGGTAGAGGTAGGAAATCTAGCAAAAATAGAAAGTGGGAAATAGTATTTTTCAAAATTTTCCGTAAACAATGAAAACTGAGTTTCATGAGAAACACTATTTCATTTTCCTTGCTTTCCATGAATCCAAGCAGGGCTTAATTTAGTTGTCACCCATGAAAATAAAAGAAATAAGTTACTTTGGAAGTTGAAAAACAATAAAAAAACAACTGATAAAAATAAGTTACTTTAAAATAATAATAATAATTTTAAAAGCTACTTATTTAAGTTTAATTACCAAACTAAGTTATTTAAGAAAAATAACTTATTAACTTATGTAAGTTAAAAAAGCTACTTATTTCGCAGTATCGAAATGGGTCCTTGGGGACTGTTTGGATCGTAAGTTACTTTAGATAAACTATTTATGTCATAAGTAGCTTATCTTGATTTCTATTCAATCAGAAGATACGTATGTTTAGTAAATAAGATACTTAACATCCAAAAAGTTTTTAAAAAAAAAACATATTTGGTTTCCAATATCATAAGTACTTATTCCGAAATTAAGTTTATTTAGTTCCCCTTACATCCACCATCCATAATGTGGATCCGACTTTTGATGTGGATCGTTCATTGTATGGGTCACGCCTTTGATGTGGGTCATCCATCATGCAGGACCATTTTATTTGTGGGCCATGCATCATTAGGACCTGACCTTTAACATGCACAGTGCATTAGGTAGGCCCCACCTTTGATGTTAGTCATCCATCTTGTGGGGCCCACCATCAATGTTATTTGCCATCATGTGGGGCCCATCATAAATATCCATTGCCATCATGTGGGGCCCACCACTGATGTGGACCCACCTCTGTTGTGGGCCATCCATCGTGCAGGCCCCACCATGGATATGGGTCACTCATCATTAGACCGACCTTCAATGTGGATTGTTCATCATGTGGGGCCCACTATTATTAATTATCCATCCTGTGGAGCCACCTTTGATGTGGGTTTTCCATCGTGGGGTTCGTCTTGAATGTGGGCCATTCATCATTAGGGGTGGACCTTTGATGTGATTGTCCATCATGTGAGACCACCTCGATTGGGCCATCATCATGTGGGGCCCACTAGATCATCTACCCATTTATTAGATAATTTTTCACTCTCGTGAATTTAGGAGGGTTTCATGGCCAGAGAGACCATATTCCCTTTAACAAATTCGTAAGTTGCTATGTCACCAATAAAAACGAGGATAATAAGTTACTTTTGAAATTTGAAAAATAATAATAATAAATAACTCATAAAAATAAGTTACTTATGTGAGTTTTTTTAATTTTTATTTTTATTTTATTTTAAAAACTACTTATCTGGTAGTATCCAAATGGGCCCTTAATGTCTATGTACGGTTCAAGATCAAGTAATGTTTCTATTTTCAAAACCATTTACATGCCATGACACACCATAGATGGAAAGTATCCAATTTTTTTCTTAGATTCAGACCATTCAAACCTTCGATTCGATCTTTTTCTCACTGGCCAGCAAGGGCAGGCCAAGACCTTTTTAGCCCTTTAGGGCCTAGGCCAAAGGGTTTAGGAAACTAAATCGGGCTTGGAACAGTCCTATCATCGCCATGGCCCAGCCCATTGCCACCCCTACCTGACTGACCTCTGATTCATGGACATTAGTATGTTGAAATTGGACCATATGGCACTTTTTTGTTTTAACCGTCCATTACATGTCAAGCTCAGGCTCAGGCTAAATTAAACCGAATGGGAAACATATAGGTCTGAACCTAAGCCCAAGCGTCATCGACCTAATGGCCCAAGTCCATTTCACTTCACTAGAAAATGATGCTTTAGAAATTCTTAAGTATAGGACAGCTAAGAAAGTCCATCATAAGCCAGAATGCAACCTTATCAATCCTTAATGAACAAGAGCCCTTGACGATACCCAAACATAGTTTGATTAGGAACTCCACTAATTAATACTCAGACTAGCCTTATATAATCAAGCTCAGCATCAATTTACCCAAGCCCAATAATCAAAGTCCGAACCCGACTTTTATTCGACTAAGCCCAAAACCCTAGCACGTGCAGGCTGGTCCTGCCCATTTACATCATGGACTCAACCGAGTAGAGTCGGTTTGGTAGTGCCTGATCCGCTTCCATATACCACATGTCACGCCCCAAGTCACCCTCGACTTGGACGAGTCCGGACCGAGCCGAACAAGTCGACCGGAATCAGAGAAGCTTTTGACCATGTTTAAAGCCCATTTATTATATAGTTGTAGGAAAAAGAAGAAGAAGATGGTGAATAAGAATATTGCACAAGACAGACTAATTAAAAAACATGCAAACCATAACTACATGATACAATACAAGCACATACATATATTTGAATTTATTTATGACTAGATTCGAAGGTCACATTGGCTTATTTTGCACCATAAAAGGAACATGTAGATAATGTGGCCTAAAATTCCTTAAACCAACTTCTAATATCCATCTAATCAGACACATTAAAAGACTCTTCTTCTCCTTATTAAGGAATGCCTCCGCCGTCAATGCCACCCCTACCTCCATCACCCCCACCGCTATTCCCAGAGCCACTTCCATAACCAAAACCAGAGCCGCTACTTCCACTCCCTTTTCCACTTCCACCGCCGCCGCCGCCACCACCACCTCCACTATGACCTCCTGGAGCAGATCCACTACCGCTGCCAAACCCAAAGCCAGAACCACTCCCACCATCAGAACCGCCACCTCCACCGCCACCTCCACTTCCAGCTCCACCGATAGGAGAGGGTGGCGGTGGAGTTGGTCCCTGAGAAGCTGCGGGAGCTGCTGACTGTATCTGAGGAGGCTGGCCGGTTGGTGTTCGGGCAGAGAGAATAGCCATGATGAGGAGGAGATATGATGCACATGCAAGAAAGAGATGCCCCGTGTTTAGCAAGTGTAGTGGAAGAGAGAAGAGGTGGTATTTATAGGCGTGCGTGGGAGAAGGGTGCGCATGCAATCCTCGTTGTGGACAGTCCATGAATAGGTCATGATCTTGGCAGCTTCTGTGTTTGGGACTTGAAAAAGTTGCCGGGAAACGTGTCCCCTACTTAGGGTTTTCTACGTGCTTTATTATACATGTTGTTGAAAGGTACATGTCCATACATCTGAGCTGAGTTAGGCCCGCTCTTTGATGTTTATGTAGAATCGAAACCGTTCATCTGGTGAGATTCATTATGGGCACATAGAATCGAAACCGTTCATCTGGTGAGATTCCTTATGGGCACTGTATATCCCAAGAGTTATCTCTAACCAAAAAAAAAATGAAGTGGGATACACCACAGGGAGCAATGTACGGTCATGTTACATCTTATATTCACTTGCTGTGGCCCACTTAAATTTTAGAATATCTCGGGTTTATGTGTACCTTTGACCATGGCCATGAGCGGTTTGCATGACTTATAAACAACACAGTGGACCCCACATCTCATTTGGAAGTTTTTATGAAGGGCATCCTCTTCCCCAATGCGCCCTCGTTGCTTCCTTTGGTGTGGCCCCATGAGTTATAGATGAGGAAGGTGTTGGGGGCCTTGCACAAAACTTTAGGATCTAGCCTTCCAAAACAAACCAGAATTATAAGATAATAAAGTAATGAAATAAATCAAAGCATTAACCACACCACACAAGATTTTTACGTGGAAAACCCTCAAAGTGGTAAAAACCACGGGACCTCGTCCAGATCAACAATTCACTATGAAGTAGAACATTACAATTTTCTTCACTCACGTAAGAGTGGATACATAATAAGAGAATAAAAGAAAAACGGAGAGATCTCATCGATTATGAGGACGTGAAAGCGCTGAGATATAGTAAATCACCTCTACGAGTATAACTTTCCTTTCACAAGCTTCCTCTCTCTCTTTCTATCTCTCTCTCACACCTTTGATAGCCCTAAACCCTTTAACAAACCCTTGTAAAGCTTTACAGAACCCTCTTGCATTACCTAAAAAAGCCTTAGGCACCCTTATTTATAGTTTAAGAAACTCCCTTCCGTACCTAGTTGCGAAATGCCTCAGATTTTCACAGTATGTGCAAGATCCGAACTCAAATCTACATAAGCTCGACTGGTCAAATGAAATCCTCAACCGGTTGAGAAGCCCACTCGACCAGTCGAGCACCTCCCTTGACTAGTCAAGCACCTCGGAGAAAAACATCAGATGGTTCCTGGACTTTGAGTCAAGCCCCACTTGACTCCACTCGACTGGTCGAGTGCCACCTACGACCAGTCGAGTAGACCACTCGACCGATCGAGCAGCGCGGTGATTACTCCGATTTTTCACCCGTTTCTCCATCTCTCCTTTGAACTGAGGAGAAAAATCCCATCAAATCTCTCCCCTTCCAACTCAGGAGGGATTCATCTTCTTCAAGCCAGCCTGGTTTCTACAAGCCTCAAACTTGCCATTGAGCAAAGTCTTGGTCATTATGTCTGACCCATTATTGTCCGTGTGGACCTTCTCAAGCTGTAATACCTTATGTTCCAAAGTATCCCTGATCCAGTGATACCGAATCTCTATGTTCTTCCACTTGGCGTGCTGACTTGGATTCTTGCTCAAGTGTATAGCACTTTGACTATCGCAATAGAGCATGTGTTGCTCCTGCTTCAAGCTAAGTTCTTGTAAGAATCTCTTCATCTAAAGTATCTCTTTACATGTCTCTGTAACTGTAATGTACTCAGCCTCTGTCGTCAACAATGCTACGACTTTCTGTAGCTTGCTCTGCTAAGAAACTGCTCCCCCCTGCAAACGTGAACATGAACCTTGATATATACTTCCTGGAGTCTATGTCACCCGCCATATCTGTATCTGTGTAGCCCTCTAATACAGGTTTTTTATCACCATAGCATATGCTTAACCTGGATAAGCCTCTTAGATACCGCAGTATCCACTTCACTGCTGCCTAATGTTTTTTGCAAGGATTGGCAAGATACCGGTTGACAACACCAACCGTATATGCTATGTGTAGGTGTGTACACACCATAACATATATTAAACTTCCTACTGCTGACGCGTAGGGTATCTTCTGCATCTCTTCCAGCTTTGCCTTTATCCTAAAACACTACCTGTCGCTCAATCTGAAGTGACCATCTAGTGGAGTACTGACTGACTTCGTTGTATTCATGTTGAATCGCTCTAGGACTTTCTCAATATACCGCTCTTGTGATAGCCAAAACTTCCTACTACTTCTGTCACGGGTTATCTCCATTCCCATGATTTGTTCAGCCGGGTCAAAGTCTTTCATCTCAAACGACTTGCCCAACTCCTGTTTCAGCCTGTCAATCTTCTTGATGTCTTTTCTGATGATGAGCATGTCATCAACGTATAACAGAAGAACTAAGAAATCACCATATGAGAACTTGCGCGTGAACACACAGTGGTTTGACTCCATTTTGTCATACCCATGCTTCGACATAAACAAGTCAAACTTCTTATACCATTGTCGCGGAGCTTGTTTCAGCCCATACAAGCTCTTCTTCAGCTTACACACCACATGCTCTTTGCCCTTGACTTCGAACCCTTCTGGTTAGTACATATATATCTCTTCTTTCAGGTCACCATGGAAGAAAACAGTTTTAACATCTATCTACAGATCCATGCTAGCCACCAACTTGAGTAACATCCGTATGGATGTCATCTTCACCACTGGTGAGAATGTCTCCTCGATGTTTATGCCTTTCCTCTGACCAAACCCTTTCAGCATAAGTTTGGTCTTGAACCTCGTCTGTAAATTCTTCTGCTCAACCTTCTTTCTGAACACTCACTTGTTGTTCAAAGCTTTCTTACCCTTAGGCAATTTCGTCATATCATAGGTATGGTTCTTATACAAGGATTTCATCTCCTCTTGCATAGCTTTTAACCACTCCTCCTTTTGCTCGTCAGATAGGACCTCAGAATAATCTTCTGGCTCTCCCTCATCAGTGATCATAATGTACTCATGCAGCGAGTATCCCTTGGATGACTATCTGTCCTTAAATGACCTCCTCACATGTGGCTCAATAGGTGGATCAAGTACGGACTTCTCTCCTGATCCATCTTTTGAAGGAACTCTCTCATCGTCTGCACCTTTCTGTATACTCCCCCGTCATCAGGCCCCATGGGAGGAATAATCAGATCCATGTCTTCTAGCTCACTTGAACTAGGCTGGTTCTTCTCTTGCTTACCAATGTCTTCTTCTATACACTGATCTTAAAAAAAAAATCAAATCTCTACTCCCGACGAGCTTCTTCTCGGTTGAATCCCACAATTTGTCCAAACTTTTCATTACCGTAACCCAAGAACACACACTGCCGGATCTTAATATTGAGCTTGGACCTCTCGTCCTTTAGTACGTGAACGGATGCCCTGCATCCAAATACCCTGAGATGACTGTACAATGGATCATGTCCAGTCCACACCTTCTCAGGCATTTCTCCATTTAACGGGCCTGATGGAGACCTGTTTATCAAATATACTGCCATGTGCATTGCTTCTCCCCAGAACATCTTGGACAACTTCGCATGGGATAACATGCATCTGATTCTCTTAATAATGGTACGATTCCTGCGCTCAGCCACACCATTATGCTGGGGGGTCTTGGGAACCGTCTGTTCATGCCGTATACCTAGAAACTTGCAATAATCATGAAACTCACCGATGTATTCACCACCATTGTCAGTGCGAATACACTTCAATGATCTACCTGTCTCTCTCTCTCGACCACAACATAAAACAATTTAAACGCACCAAAGACCTCGTCTTTGGATTTCAAAGCATAAACTCAAATCCTTCTAGATGCATCATCTATAAAAGTGACAAAATACAATGCCCCACCCAAGGTTTTTATCCTCATAAGATCACAAACATCAGAATAAACCAAATCTAATGCATGCACTTGATTAACATGAGAAACAGATTTAACAAATGAAACTCTATGCTTTTTCCTTAATATACAATCAATATAGGTTTTGAGAGGTATACCTGTCACGTCTGGAATGAGCCACTTCCTCGCTAGTAGTTGAAGCCTTTTTTCACTCATGTGGCCTAGGCGTCTGTGTCACATATCAATAGCTAAATCTTCCACCGCGTTCAATCCACCCTTGTACACAATGACACAGGGTGCAACACTTCTTTCCTCTAGTTGTGATCAATGAACCCTTGATGAGCTTCCAGCGCCCACCAACAAATCGGCTTTTATACCTATCATCATTCAATCTTCCCGTCGACATCAAGTTAAGGAGAAGGTATAGGATATGCCTCACATCCCTGAGAACTAATGTGCAGCCCACATCGGTCTTCATACAAATATCACCGACCCCTACGATTTTCGATACGCCAGAATTTTCCATCTTTACGGTTTCAAAGTCACCTGACCTGTAGCTTGTGAAGAAATCTCTACGTAGAGTCATATGAAACGAGGCTCCCGAGTCTATCACCCAGTCGGTGTCCTGACTCATAGCCGTGAGACAAATATCATGATCTGCTGAAAGAATAACTACAACGTCGCCATCTGAAGCGACTGCCGTGGAGTCTGATTCATCTTCCTTCTCCTTTCCTTTTCTTTTCTTGTCATTCTTAGTCTTACGACATTCATGCTTGTAGTGATCTTTCTTACCACAATTCTAGCATTGAACATCTTTCCTGGTACTTGACTTACCTCTTGATTTATCTCGGGTCTTACCGCCCTTTCTGTTCTTTCCTCTCTCTCGTTCCTGTGTCACAAAGGCTTCTTACTGAGTAAATCCCTGAGACTTCCTCCTTGTCTCCTCATTGAAGAGACAGCTAGTTACCTGTTCCATGAATATCTTTTCGTCTAGCACGAAATTACTTAGAGACACCATCAATGTCTCTCAACTGTCAGGCAACGAACTAAACAATTGCAAAGCTTGCAATTCATCATCTAGGACCATCTTCATAGCGGAGAGCTGGTTCACTATATTGCTGACTTCATTCATGTGCTCGGCCACATAACTACCATCTTTGAACTTGAGATTCACAGGTCGCCTTATCAGAAAAATCTTATTATCGACTGTCTTCCTCTCATACAGCCCTTCCAATTTCAGCCATAGACTAGCGGTTGAGGTTTCTTTAGACACATGGTAAAATACGAAATCGTCTAACCATTGTCTAATAAACCCCATCGCCTTTCGGTAAATCTTCTTCCAATCATTATCAGACATATCCTTGAATTTTGCTAATATGCCTAAAATTGGAGAATATAAGTCCTTGCAATAAAACAAATCCTCCATCTTAGCCTTCCATATGGTCCGGTTAGAACCATTGAGGCTGATCATCCTTGATGAGCCACCTTTCATAATTTTGAACCGATCCCACTCCGTTCAATAAACTTAGATTTGATACTACTTTATTGGGGGCCTTGCACAAAACCTTATGATCTAGCCTTCTAAAACAAACCAGAATTATGAAATAATAAAGCAATGAAATAAATCAAAGTATAAACCACATCACACAAGAAATTTTTACGTGAAGAACTTTAAAAGAGGTAAAAACCACGGGACCTCGTCCAGATCAATAATCTACTATGAAGTAGAACGTTACAACCTTCTTCACTCACGCAAGAGTGGATAAACAGTAATAGAATAAAAGAAAAATGGAGAGATCTCACTGATTACGAAGACGTGAAAGCGTTGAGATATAGTAGATCACCTCTACAATCATAAGCTCCCTTCCACAAGCTTCCTCTCTCTCTCTCTCTCTCTTTCTCTCTCTCTCTCTCTCTCTCTCACACACACACACACACACACACACACACACACACACTTTTGATAGCCTTAAACCTTTTAACAAACTCTTGTAAAGTTTTACGAAACCCTCTTGCATTACCTAGAAAAACCCTAAGCACCCTTATTTATAGTGTAGGAAACTTCCTTCCGCACCTAATTGTGAAAGGCCTCAGATTTCCGCAATCCGCGCAAGATTCAGACTTAAATATGCGTAAGCTTGACTGGTCAAGCCGAGTCCTCGATCGGTTGAGTAGCCCACTCGACCGGTCGAGAACCTCCCTCGACTGGTCAAGCACCTCAGAGAAAAACATCAGATGGTCGCTGAACTTTGATCGAGCCCCGCTCAACTCCACTCGACTGGTCGAGCGCCACCCACGATCGGTTGAGCGGACCACTCGACCGGTCGAGCGGCATGGTGAATTACTCCGATTTTTAACCCGTTGCTCCATCTCTCCTCTGAACTGAGAAAAACCTTATCATAAGGAATATGAGATCCACGCTTGCATTGGAGGTTGCATTCGTAGACAGGTTGAATGTTGAACGTGGTATTTTAAATTGTTCTAAAACAAATTAGTGTTTCAAACTTTTCGTGGAGACAAGTCGTGGCCTTAGCCATAGGTATGTGTGTACCTCGCAGATGTATCTTTTCACACAAGCTTGAAGGGTTACATCTTTTCATATTTTGCTTTGAAAAGTTGCGTCTTCTTAAGTTTAATGATTGCATTAATTCAGTTTACACTTACTAGTCACAATTCTTTTTGAAAGGGTATCTTTATCCTCTTAAGGGTGTCTTCACAAAGTCTATAAATAAACATTCTTTTATTTATTTTTTATGAGTAAGAAAAGTTCAGTTTTACATTCAAAGTAAAATTTAGTTCTACATTCAAAGTATTGTTTAAATATTTTCTTATTTGAGTTAAGACTACAAGTGGTTCGAGCCCATGTACAGTAAGAGCACTGTTGTGATCAGGTAATAGTCATTAAATCCTGGAGGTCAATTGCTCATTGAATCTTGCTGCACATGGGATGTGGTTCAAGAAAGATAAATTCAATTTCAAGCCGAGTGTCTCACGTCAGACTTCGACTTCTACAAATTGATAAGTTTTCTCTTTTTCTTATTTTAAATTTATTTTATCTAAATAGTTTTCCTAAACTCTAAAATCCAACATTAAATGTCATTCTGTTGTAATTACGTTGGCCCCACGAATCAAAAGTCTATTCATTATCATGTGCTCGAATGCATGTGACCATTCCCCTTTTCCTTGCGTATGGGCATTTCGTCCTGTCGGGTATAGGTTCAGTACATAAAGTTCAGGCCCGCAACAACTGGGTTGGTCGAGTCCATGCCACAGTAGTAAAAATAATTAATGTATCGTCGTATAGATTCATACTCAATATCATACCATTATATAATTTTCACAGCGGGATGGATTCGGTGGGCTCATCAAGCTTTTAATCAGGTTAATTAGGCTTGGGCCCAGAGAACTTGGCATGAGTTTTATTTATTTTTTTATTTTTTATTTTTTATTTTTTGCACCCACTGTCAGTTCACACTTCACTGTTAGCCACCCCTTTAGGGAATCGTTACCAAGACCTTTGTGTTAAAACGAGCCATGCAAACTCATTAATCTGGGCCATCCATTGAACCTCCACCTTGAATAGGCCAACATCCAGTTTGGATGGTCTATCTATCAGGTGGACGGTCAATATAATTTCATCCCAGGAAGTTGCAAAACCAGCCGTAGAAGAGCTCTGAAAATTGGACTTATAATAATTATAAGGGGGCGTTTGGACAGTAAGTTACTTAAGAGCAGTTAATTATGCCTCAAGAGACTTATCTTAGTTTCTACTTATTAATTAGTTGAAGTGATTAGAAAACTTTAAGATAAGCTACTTATTTCATGAGTAGCTTATGAGTAGCTTATCTTAGTATCTACTTATTAAGATGTACCAAAAATCACCTCTGTCCAAAATTTAATTAAATGAGCCACACCAATTGAAACAACGTGAAATCATGCTTAAAACATCTAATAAAATAACTTAGCCGTTTCCACTTAAGTTTTGGAATTGCTTGAAATTTGGTGTGATCCTTTATATATCTAAGTGTAACATAAACAATAGATGGGTTGGATTTTTGAACCACATCTCAGTAGACTTTATACACAACCAGCGAGGTTTCAATGGGTCGGCAACCATCTTAACCGTTGTTTGTATGTGGTGTGGTCCACATTAGTAGGTGAATCTAATTCATGGAGTGGATGTCGGGATGCACATGCATCATGATGGTTTCACAGTACTCGACCATAAACCTTACAGTACCTTCTCGCTGTAACATGAGTAATGCTCACATACAACTAATTGTACGTCTGGAGCGGACTAGCTAGATTCACGAGGTGGGTGGGATCAATAACTGTGGGGTCTATTGTAATGTACTCGACTACATCCGCGCCATCCATTCGTATCTAGAGTTCATTTCAAGGCATGATCCAAAAAATGAAGCAGCTCCAAATCCCAGATGGACCATTGTACATGAAACAACAGTGACTCACTAATAAAAACTTCTTGTGGGCACAAAAGCTTTGGATCAAGATAATATCCATGTGGTCTCTTCATCTGGGTGTTTGTGACCTTATCAACAGGTTGGATGGAAAATAAATATTCCGGTGGAATCTACAAAATTTTTAATAGTGGGGATTCAATATAGACTGTTTCCTTTGGTGTGGTCCACCTAAGATTTTATTCAACTTCGTTTTTGGGATCACGCCCTAAAATGAGCTTTCAAAATGGTTGTAAGGTGTGGATTTAAGGCACATGTATTACTGTGAGACCCACGGTCAGGGCTCTCACCCACCTTGGTGGATCTCGGGTTTTACCTAATCCGTTCCCTTGTACGTCCAGCTAACGAGGGTTAATTAATGCTCATTAATACTCAAGAGTAGAAGAGTTATAGCTAATTAATGTCTAGAAAGAGAGCAGCTATTTCATCGTAACTTCCGGGAAGCCCGTTTTGCTGCACAGATCCCATGGTATTAGGAGGGAGGGATAGGATAAATTTTAAGGTAATGATGGTGGTGTCAGTGGATTGTCTTAGGATCCATGGGATTGCTTATATCTCGGGACAAGTTCACTGGGTCTGTTTGACACGCCCTCGATATCTCGGGATTTTACCTTCCAATCCATTCAATCAAGGGATAAGATTAATTTTAAGGTAATGATGGTGGCGTCCGTGAATTGTCTTAAGATCCATGGAATGACTTATATCCCGGGATAAGTTCACCGGACCTGTTTGGTTCTTCATGCCTACCCAAGGATATTGCCGATCCCATCCCTCCTAATACCCTGGGACCGTGGGATCTGGCTGGCCAAACAAGCCCTAAGAAGGGGATAGCGGCTGGGTGGACCTCAACGTGGTATTAATCTAAAATCTACATGACCGTCAGGCGCGTCATCCCATATTAGACCAAGAACCATAAATCAGCCCCATCGTTGGTTTAAATAGGCCGTGGTTGAAAATCAGCCCATCGATGGTTTAGGTAGGTCACACGATTGAGAATAGTGTACGGTAGAAGCTCACCCTCCAAACTAGCCCACTTGAGTAATATAGATTTTGGTGTGGTATTTAATAGTTATGTGGATTTCACACGCTCATCATAGTCGGCCCTAGAAAAATCAAGAGTGGATCTTTTTTCCAATTGTTTTCGCTGGTGTGACCTACTTGAATCTTAGGTTAACCTTTATATTTTTTCTCTGGCCTACTTGAATCTTAAGTTAGTCTTAATTTGTTTCTATCTCCGCCAGCTTGGGATTATAGATCCAATGGATGGAGTGGGTCTTAGGTACAGATCAGGTGGGCCCATAAAACATTCGAAGTCGGGTGGAAGCGTATTGCGTAGTAACTTAGTCGGCAAAGCATACTGATTAAACTCTGTGGGGCCACCGTGATTTATATATTGTATCCACTCTTTTCATCCGTTTTACCAGATAATTTTAGATCTTGATCTCAAAAATGAAGCACATATAAAGTTCAAATGGACCACACCACAGGAAACAGTGTGAATTGAATGTCTACCGTTGAAAAATTATTGAGGGCCACATAATTAGTTTTGGATCAATCTTATATTTGTCTATTCCCTTCATTTATGTTTTTTGCATGAACAGGTTGGATGACAAATAAACATTACTGTGGGGCCTAACAAGGTTTCAACGGTGGAAATCATTATTCCCACTGTTTCCTGTGGCATGGTCCATTTGGGCTTTGGATATGCTTCAATTTTAGTCTCAACCCTTTAAATAATATGAGAAAATGGATGGACGGTGTGGTTAAACTAAATACATTCAAGGTGGGCCCGACTGAGTTTACTCAGTAAGATAAGAGCCGGATGAGTAACTCAGTACGCAATCCGATTCAAGTTAGGCGCCCATATCACGGAAACGGATTGGCTACTCCCTCTTACACCAGCCCCGGAGCTGGTGTCGGTGCTCTGTGGGCCCTACCATGATGTATGTGGTTCATCCATTCCGTTCATCCATTTTTACAGATCATTTTATGGCTTAGTCCCAAAAATGAGAGGTATATAAGTCTCAGGTGTAGCACACCACATGAAAACAATAGTGGTTGGATATCTATCATTAAAATCCTCCTAAGGCCCACTGTAAGGTTTATTTGAAATCTAATATGTTGATTCTGTCATACAGGGTCAGATGAAGGGAAAAAACAAAAATCATCTTGATTCGAAACTTTTATGGCCACAAAATATTTTTTAATGGTCGACGCTCATTCAAAACTGTTTCATGTAATGTGGTCCACCTAAGATTGGGATATACCTCATTTTTGGTATCATATTTTAAAATGATCTGTAAAAATAGATGGACGGCATGGATGAAACACATACATCATTGTGGGTCCCACGGAGTACCGACCACCAACTATTGGCTGGTGTCAGGGGGAGTAGCCAATCCGCGTCCCCCTATCACACCTATGCATCAGAGAAAAGTAATACATTTTTGCAGTTCTTTAAGTCTCGTCCATCACATTCACACGGTAACTTCAAAATTATTGTATTTGTGTGTGACATCCAGTACTTTTAATAAGACGGCCAGTCAAGATCATCAATATTTTGAAAAAAAATACGGATATGAAAAGCACTTGCTGGGTGGATTACACTTATGTTTCGCTATTTACCAATGCATAATAATTTATATGGTGTGGCCCACTTAATTTGTAAACTGGAATGACCCTTGTAAGTGTTTTATACACGCAGCCCATTCATATTTTCAGATCATTTTAGGGCACGAGCTTAAAAATGAAGATCCAGAGCTCGTCTTGACATCACAATATGGAACAATGATAATTGAATGCCAACCATTGAAAACTTCTACGTGGAAGTTCTTAATCAAGCTGATATTTGTGTTTTCCCTTCATCTATGTCCGTATGAATTATGAATAGGTTTGTGTTTTTCCTCCGCGGCGAGTTCCAGGAAGGCTCAAACAGCAGCGTCATTGTCTCTATTGTTTCTTGTAGCACGCGCATGGCACACACGCATGTGTGTGTGTCTATACTACGCTTGACCGAGTTCCATTTGGACTATAGGTCTCTTTTATGGGAACCGCTGCTGTTGATTGGCAACGGATGCTATATGAACACCCATTAACAATTTTTTTTTGGGGCTCATTATGCTGTGTGTGAGAGATCCACTCCAATCATTACATGCGTAATCTAATCCTAGGTCTGGAGCCAAAAAAATCAGGATTATTTGTGATTCAAGTGCAGCACACCAAAAGAAAATAATTGGGAAAGAGACTTCACCTTTAATTTTTATAAAGTCCTCTGTGATGAGTATGTGAGATCTTAAAAATTTGGGACTACACATAATTCAAGTGGGCCAAAATAAAGAAAACAATGTGGAGGATGAGTTTTTCGCTGTCCATTTACCAATTGTGTGGTCCAAATGTACCACCCATGGGGTTGGTTTTTGGGCATTGGGTCAAGCATGGGTGACGTGCTTGATGGGGACTGATTTCACATTAACACTATGGTAGCCCCACGCTCTCCTACATTTATTAACATTAATTGGTTTCTAAATTAGGCTTCAATCATACATATGGGTTTTATTGGATCTGGATACACCTAGGGTCTCCATTCAAATACTATACAACCATTTCTCGCCAACATTCACATTTTGGAACTTTTTTTTAAAAAAATAAAAATAAAAATAAAAATAAAATAAAATTAAAGAATAAACGCTGTTTCTTGGAACAGAGGTGAGATATATGCTCACCCTTAATTTTTGAAGGGGATAACCTCATGTGCATGTGAGATTCATTCCAACTATTGTATGTGTAATCCCATGATAGTCCATATCCAAAAGTTTAGTTTGATATGTAATTCAGGTGGGTCACAATAATAAAAACATTTGGAAGAGAGAGGTCCACTCTTGATTTTTTTACCAGACCTGCTGTGATTATTATATTGAATACCCACTTCAACCATAGGCCGTCGCACTTAGTCCTAGGACCCAAAAATCAGGCTGTTAGTGATTAATGTGAGTCAAACCAAAGAAAATAGTTTGGAAGGAGCGGTTTGTCATGTACATTGCTTTTAATTATATAGTCCACCTTAATTATGGATGGTGCTGATTTTTGGATCTTGGGCTTAACTTGAGTTGACACACATGATAGTTAGATTAGATTTCAAATAAACACTCACCTGAGACTGCTATCCCTTTTCCTTACCTCATTCATATTTATTAATATTTGATGGCTAATTTCATGTTGGTTTGACGTCAACCGGCTGGTTTTGAGAGCATATAACTTAGTCTCTATCTCTCTTACACACACAATCAGATAATCAACAATCAGATAGGTAATCACGGCATGTCTAAAATGTGGCACCCATACACTCAATTTCTAAGTAAATTCAAGCTTTGCACGTGTTAGCCATTGCAATCCACAAGAGGATCAAAGCCTTTCTCTTTCATTATTCAAATAAGATTGTTGCTTGCATAAAGAAAATCTTAGCACCATGCTCTCAGTCTCTCTCTTATACATATAGAGCCTAGCTTTTTTCAGACTTTTGGCTAAGCTATCTTTTGTGGTCTATATAACGAGTAGGTAGAAAAATGTATTCCATTAATTTTAATTTTTTTAATTTTTAATTATTATTTTTAAAGTATTTCTTGCATGGGTTACAGAGATATAAGTCATGTATTTTTATTTTTTTTATTTTTAGTTAAAAAAAATAATTTGTATTGTTGTTTGTAGTATGGATACATTGTCAAACCATATAAATCCCCATGCTTTCGTCTCTTATCGTGGTTAATGTGTTTTTCTGCAACATTATAAGCAGTTCAAAGCATAGGTGCACCCAGCATCAGTTAAAAAAATAAAAATAAAAAAGAAGAAAAGAAAAGAAAAAAGTAGAAGTTACCACAAAATGATACCCTTAAGGGCTTGTTTGGCTGGCCAGATTGAAGGGGATTAAGAGGGATGTTATCAATTTTAAGGTAATGATGGTGATGTCAGTGGATTGGTTTAAAATTCATGGGTTTGCTATATCCTGGGACAAGTTCACGAGTCTGTTTGGCATGTTTGGCATATCCCAAGATTTTACTTTTCAATCCTTTCCAATTTGTCCATCCAAACATGCCCTAGGCTTGATTGAACAGGATTAGGAGGGATGAGATCAATTTTAAGGTAATGATGGTGATGTCAGTCGATTAGTTTAAGATCCATGGGTTTGCTATATCTCGAAACAAGTTCACTAGGTCCATTTGGCACGTTTGACTTATTCCAAAATTTTACCATTTTATCCCTTCCAATCCGTCCGTCCAAACACCCCCTTAACTGATTGAGTGGTGGGCCTGGATCAAGTTGTTTAAATGAAAAAAAATCAACAATTCAGTTTCAACCAGAAAATGTCCATTAATCACAGGTTAGAATCATCAAATCAATCTATTTTTTGGATTGGTAATTGTTTACAGTTTATCTGATGTAGAGCGGGTCGCGGACAATTTCATGGTCAAGATGGATCAGAAAAGGCACGGTCGACAACATAAGTGATCCGGACCGTTGGACCTTAGATCGAGTGTATCTTGCAATTCGGAATGAGTTATCTGACGTAAAATATATGAATTTGGAGTAGAACGAGCTACTTTAGCCAACCAATCCCGCTACGCCGGGTTATACAACCCGGATTTGCGAGAAACCCCCTGATTGACAGTCGTTTTCCCATTTTAATTTCGTTTTTACTATAAATAATAAGTTTTAGTTTGCTTATAGCTCTTCATCTGTTGGGCTTTAGGAGTTGTGTCCAACATGAAAAATGCTTAGAATAATTAGGAGAATGGTTTGGTGAAGCCAAATAAGACACTTACTATTTTTGGCCAAAAACCTTGCATACTAATAGACATCACGACCGTCTATAAATAGTAAGTTTACTATTTATAGTAAGTTGCAGATTCTAAGAGTTTTAGTTGTAGTTTGAGTTTGATTTCTTTCTTGTTGCTTAGTTCTCTTATTTAAAGGGGTGTAAACTCATTTTTATTCATTGATCAATTAATTTCGAATTTATTAGAATTTATTTCTATTTTTTTACTTTCTTTTTTCGTGGATTCGAGAAGTCTCTGTGAGGAGTCTAGAGAAGCTCCGTGGATTTGGAGTAGTTATCCTTGAGGAAGATGGTGATCAACCTCATCACGTTCATCCTTGTGTCTTTATCCTAAAATTTGAACCGTTTAATTTTAAATATCATGCGTGCAAAGTGTACAATTTTTTAATGCTCGCATATGAGCCATCACGCTCTACCAAAGTATCAAATAACTCTGCCCTTGCATGAATTGCTTCTTCTTCTTCTTCTTTTTTTCCTTTCGAAAACTGACCATCGTTGCACTGTTGGCCGACTAGGACACATGCTACCCGAATATCGGGGACACAAGCGTTACAGGAATAACACAAGCGTTATAATAATATATAATTCAATACATCTTTTACAGGGTAAAGAAAAAAGATTGGTAGTCCACAGGACCATCAATCAATGGGCTCTCCACTACACATGATGCGTACGTTCCACGATCAGAGCTGTTCATATGGTGACTACTACTCCCGTGGTTCGAAAATCATATTAATTACCTAATTTGATAGGTCCCATCGTCGCCTGATAAGCAGTGGTTCAGATTCTGCATGCAAGAGTCCTTTTTTCTTTTCGTGAAACCACTTTAATTAATAACCTTGTTTGCACTTTGGTCCATCGTTGATGGGACTTATCAGATGAACGGTTCGAGGACACACGTACGAAGGAGGGCCCACGGGCTACCATTTCAGGTAGCCTCAGTTTCGCACTTAGCCGATTCCTCTATTTGCAGCTTTTAGTTTGCGTCGAATCAAATATTGTACGCGCGTACACCTTTAACACTTGAGCACACGTGGCATGCTTGCGAGTGTGTGGTGAACCTGATCAGCGCGTAACTTGCTTCCACCGAACGCGGATGGGCGAAAAACAGTCTTTGGTGAGGCTGTGACCGTGGGCCACCTTCGTGTATGTATTGTATAAAAATGAAATAGATCCAAATATCGGGTGGACTATAGGTCAGGTAACAGCCATGATTAAACAACCACCATTAAAAACTTCCTAGGTGCGGTGAAATGTTTTTATTCCACCCAATATGTTAATAACATTAAACACACGTGGATGAAGGAAAACCACGTATATCAGCTTGATCCAAAACTTTGGTGGCTCAAAGATAATTTTAATGGTAGGCATTCAATCACCACTGTTTCCTAAGGTGTGGCCCACCTGAGATTTGAATAGGCTTTGGTTTTGTGTTAATACTTTAAAATAAACTAGCAAAACTGGTTTCACATGTGTATAAAAAAGGGCTGCATGGTTATGGCCTCACCTAATTTGTGTTGGGTAGGCGTAAGGTGGACTATAGTGAGCAAAATTCCGTTTTCAGCCCTGTAATTTTTAAAGCATTACTAAAATTGATTAGACGCTACCTTCTAAAAAAAATATATGTTTTATTAAAAAAAAATAAGTAGAATGTGATTTTTTTTAAACTATAAAATGGACTAATGTACATGAGAATTACTTAAAAAAGAAAAGATTTGAGAGGCAAAAAGCATTTAATTACCTATGATGCATAATAAATATAGAAATTTTCATTATTTTAATTATTATTATTATTATTGTTGGTTATAATCGGTTTTGTATATTATACATACATAATGCACTAACATTACTAGTATTTTCTATTTTAACTTTATGTACGGGTCTACTTATATTAAACTTAAACTTTTCATTCTCTAAATTTTCGGTGTTTCTATCCACGATTTCCTAATAGTCTCTTTAAATAGACCTTTCTCGTAGCTGTTTTTGGTGGTACATCATTTTTATAATTTATTTAACTCTTTTTACTTTATATGGACAGTGTCTTTTGTTTAAAAGGCCGTTGCTAAAAACGAAGAAAGGACAGAATCAATCCACTAAAATTCGTATGTGGTCAACCATTATGTATGTATCTCAACTTATTAGTTTTATTTGGTTGTTTTAGTACATTAGCCAAAAAATGAGGTTCATCTAAAAACGGAGAGAATTGAATGTCTACCGTTGAAAACTTTGTGGGGCACAAAAGTTTTGGATTAAGTTTTAGATTTGAATGGTAAATGTCATTATCCTCCTTGTTTCCTATAGTGTGATCCACTTGAGCATGTGATCTGCTTCATTTTTTGAGTCATGTCCTAAAATGAAATATTAAAATGGATGGACGGCATGGATCAGAAATACATTGCCATGGGATGCAATTCTGTTAGTATTTAATGCATGCAGTATTAAAATAACGATTACTTATTTCTCTCTCTGCGAAACACAATATTAAAATAACGATAACTTATTTACAGTCTCTTCCAGACACCCTTATGCCATAGGTTATTTTTCAAAACTAAATTATTTAATACCTATGTGTAAAATGGGCCCTGTAAACTAAAGTTATCCATTCTTTCTATATAAAGGCGGCCCATCTGATAAGTGGACCACGACCTTTGCATTTTTGTATTGTTGGTGAATCCTGATCATCCATTTAGTGGGCCATAATGCGCTTGGCCTTAAGTAGAAAAGCAACACTGATCTTGCAGCTGAAGCTGTTAGGGAATGTAAAAAATGGACGGTTGTCCAGATTTGAAAGGGAAAGGCCCCTAACCATTTTCTGTATAAATTAGTTAAACATTGCGAAGTAAAGATAAGTAAGTCTTGTGGCCATTAATAGCTTTTATCCTTTTGTCAGGCAAAGCCACTGATCGCATTTTTAAAACGCTTTTCAGAGTGACCCCGTCAGTTTTGATGGAATGGCCCCTCATCACACGTACCACGCCACCCTTTCCACTCTCTCTGATGGAACTACGGGTGTCAATGGGCCGGGCTCGGGCCTACGAAAATGAAAATTTTGAATACACCCGGTCCAAAAGTAAAACAGTTCAAAATCCGGGCCAAGACCAACCCTAGGCCCGGTCCATTGACAGCTCTAGATGGAACACGTGTGGTATGTCTGGCCCGCTCGAGTGGATGCTGTAAACATGACATATGTCAAATATCAGGTAGTACACTCATAAATGAGCCATTGTAGCTGTGATGCGGCCCCGCACTACATGGAAACCGGATGCTCAGTTAGGTGTGAACTTCGAATCTCATACGTGGACTACTATTGTCTATTGAAAAAAAGAAAGAAAAAAGAAGAGAAAAAAGAAGAAGCATCAAATGCATCTACGCAAGCTTCATGAATAAAAAGTTAAGATCGTTCAATTAATCTGATTATAGGTCGTGACCTACTTTCAGTGGGTTCCACAATTTAGGAGGTTTGATTTTGCTAGGGGTTGGCTCTGACCCATATATATTTTGACCTGGTTGGGCTGGCCATATGCAAAAACTTCTGATTTTGATCATGGTTTTAAGACTGGGTCAGACCCAACTGGTGAGTCACTACTGACTCCGGGTGAGTCATGACTCGACTCGAGACCAGATGAGTCAGCAAGTATTTTAACCATGGTTTTGATCAAGCTGGCCTGGTCCATTGACTTCCCTGCTCAATATACAAACCCATTCAAACGATCAAGGCCAAGAAAACAGAGTCATGGCGGGAAAGAATTGAAATAGTTTGAAGACACCCGGCACGTGACAGAAGATGGCCTCTGTACATAATTGTCCGTTGCATTACTCCGGTTGATGATAAAACAACATCCGGCATCGAGGAGGAGTTCATTTGGCATATGTGGCTGCTCAGGATCCAGCTGTGTTGGGCCCACAGTGTCATGACTCGAAATCCAAAAATTGAAAGCGTTTCACACTCAAGTTCCACGTCACAACTCGCACACTAAGTGTACCAAAACCAATTAATTACATATACTCAAAGGCAAGCTTCATGTGTTAATTATTTCAAATTTAAATTTCATTCATGGCCATTAATAGAAAATCTAGAGTACATTTATTTTCACTCATCTAAAACATAATGAATCTAAAATTTACAACCATCCATTTATAACCAACCAAGGACTCACTCATTTGGGGTTGTAAATAACAATACTAAACTCAATGAAATTTTAAATTCGTATAATGAACAATCCAAGGCTGTGAACGAACGTTAAATCCTAAGTAATTAAATGACTTAAAAAAAAAGTCAATCTAAGGAAATAAATAGATTGTTTTTTTTTTTTTTTTTTTTAACACACACACACCCCCACACACTCACGCTAGTGGAATTTCACCACATATGGGTACCTGAACCCTTAACCAGGTGTTGAAACTCCCAAGAGTCTACCACCAGAGCAAGAGCAAGGACCCAAATAAATACACTGGTTCTAAATAATAATTATCTTAGATAAATCTTTAAATCAATCTAACACAACGATATCTTCTTCAATAAAAAATGAACATGTGTCTCGTAGATCATTTATTGGCTTAGCCACATCCTCATTTTCTTGTGTCAATTGTTCAATCTTAGTTATAATTATATGGTTTATTAATAAAACGTAAGTTAGCCAGACCTAGTGAGAATTCTCAACATGGTTTGTTCGCATTAAAATTAAAATGATAAAATAAACATAAGGTGCATAGAATAATTATCAAAGTTATGTAAATGCATAAAATGCATGAGTGCATTAAGTGGGATGTTTGACCACTTGAGTTGGAATATCATCAACCTGCATCTGCCTCTTGGGCATGCTTTTATCGATTTGATAGACATGGGTATGACCTGCATCCACCGCTTGGGTAGGCTTTCATCAGTTTGGTAGCTATGGGCATGACCCGCATCCGCCACTCAAGGAAGCTTCCACCAATTTGGTAGGCATGAGCATGACTCGCCTCTACAAGCAATGCTACTAGGGTAAACTCATCTGGAAAGGTTCCCTAGGATAGACTAGGCAGGTAGTGTGCATACAAGATATTGATATTCTATTGTAATTACACAGTTATAAATAAATTGATCACATATATAGAATTAATATCATAACTTAGAGGTAACATAAATTACATGTGAATTGATGAAATCAGCAACAAGATATTTCTTAAATGAAATAAATCAAATCATGTATTTAACAAATATTAAATCAAATAATTTCAAATTAATCAAAACAAACAAATATAAAAATGAAACATTAAATTGGATATCATAGATACGTCAAAGCTATCTTAATTCTAACGGAAAGAAAACATGCTTGGATCATTGACCTGTATCTCGGTGATGTTGAGAATTAGAATAAATTAAGAACCCCTAATACAACATATAGGTGAAATCATTATGTTGATTATATTAATTTATATTGTGGGCTCACCTTTGATTGATCAATTTCTAAATTCGGGTTCACACACTATCCAATTAGATTCCTTCAGATCCAACCCTCAACACAAGGTTTGTGATCACCACAAACCTAATGTGGGATCCATTAGATCAAATCAAAGTGGTCCCTCTTTTAGAGACATTTATATTCTCTGGACATACATTATATATTAGAATTTATAAGCAAAATTGATTCATCAGCATAGATTTTCAAATTCTGAATCCAACAGATCTGTTCCATCATTTGTCGATCAAATCGATCACATTGTCGATTGAATTGATGACCTGTTGATTAAATCGATAATATATATCTAATGTCGAATTGACAGTCTCTGAACTCAATGCAGTTTTGACTAACCAAATTATAAATTGGGAAATTTTTCTATATCTTGATTTTAGAATCCAATTATACATGCTCACTAGATCCAAACTGACCATTGGCTCTCTCATGATTAATTAAGAGAGATGTTCCCATTGATCAGCTCCATCTGAAACATACATGGTCCACATCATGAAGAATTACCTGATTCGATACTAATTGCCATTCGATCAACACAATCCACCTGGTAACCAGATTGATTTGGTATTCAAGATCCCAGTGTAATTTGATCTCAAAAATTAGATAGACCATATAGATTAGTTCTCACACATCTGGTAACCTAATATGGTATCCAATATATGATTTATCATCCATCACGGTTGATCCAAATAGTCCACCTAATAATCACATTAGCCCGATTCTTGAGATTCCTGCATATTTCGACATCGGAAAATAGATGGATCATGTGGATCTGATTTCGTAGGTCATTGTAGGCGAATATCAATTCCTTACACAAAAGCCAAGGATAATTGTGCAACAATTTGGGTCTTTCACCATATGCTACGTATATGCATGTGATGTATGTATGATTAATTCAAACCGTTCATCACATAAATCAAGATGAAATTAATCATATTACCAAAAAAAAAAAAAAAAAACAATACAAATACCAACCTATATTTGAGTCTCCCCAAAAGTTTCTCCCTTTCTATCTCCTTTTCTCTTTGTATCCTCCCCTTGAGAGAGATCGGTTGAGATGAGGGAGAAGTTGCATCTATGGTCATCATATCTCTCTTCTTTGAAAAATCAAATTTTAAATTCGAATTTCAAAGTAATTAATTTTATTTATTTATTTATTTGGGGTCGTTTCACACAGCCATGTGTGAGCTCCATCCATTCATCCACTAGTGCCCCTGATTTTACGCCTGAATATCAATATCCAGCCTGATCAGAGCTAAGTATGACACACCAAGGGAAACCATGAGGGACAATGTGGTGGGGGACACCCACCATAGAAACTTCCAGATGCAATGTGGAGACCCTTGCGTTGTGTATATGACATCCCTCCAATCCATTCATTAGGTGCGACCTACTAGGATGATGGAACACACTGAAACTAAATCCATTACAAAAATTGAGGTGGGCCACAAATAGGAATTTATTATTATTATTATTATTTTGTATTTGTGATTTTACACTTCTCCGTATGTTGTGCTCCCCTTGAAATTTTTGTTGAGAAGAAGTCTTCAATCTTCAAGTGTTCATGTTACTCGACTGGTCGTGGAGGAGCCATGACTGGTCGTGGGAGGCGCTCGACCGGTCGTAGGTTCGAGCCCTGACACGACTCGAAGTCCAACGAGTTGTACTGTTTTTTTTCGGTTCAGGATTAGTCGTAGGAGGTCTACGACCAGTCGTAGGAGAGCTACGATTAGTCGTAGGTTACACAGTTTGTTCCACGATTTTGCACTAAACTGCGGATTTGAGTCCTTTCGCATCTGGGATGCGGAAGGGAAGTTGCGTAAATTATAAATAGGTGTTCCTAGGGCTTTTCTAGGGTATGAGAAAGCTTTCTAAAGGGGTCCTAGGTGTAGCAAGGGTGAGATTCGAGATTGTTCGAATCGAGTAAGTCCTTTCTCTTTGTAATTTCTGTTTTCATAGTGGAGATCTGTCTCTTTGTGCCGTGGTTTTTTCCTGAAAGGATTTTTCACGTTAAATCTAGGTGTTCTCTGTGTTCTTTCGTGTGCTTGGTGCCATTGGATTGCTATCCTAGATCTAGATCTGTGTGATTCCGCAGGGTAAAATCCTCAACAAGTGGTATCAGAGCTATCGTTGGGGCACAGATCTGAATCTGAGGGATTAGTAATAATGGCGAGAGCTAAGTATGAGATTGAGAAGTATTCAAGAAAAAATAATTTTGAATTATGGAAGGTTAAAATGATTAGCCTGTTAACTAAACAAGGTGAAGATGGTGCTCTTGAGGAGCGAAAGTCTACTATGAATGATGATAAATGAAATACTCTTGATAGAAAGCTTTTTCATTTATTCGTTTATGTCTCACGGATGGAAAACACTTCAAAAGGTGGAGCTACGGTGGATGTAGCGGATTCCACCTCTACACGTGTGTGGCATGTTGGGCATGACTACATGAGCGGGCAGGGTAGGAAGGCTGAACCGTGCGGACAGGGATACGGAGCAGGTGGAGTAGCCACTTGTGTGAAGAATCACACGACATGATCATGGGATATCGGCGAGGTACATCGACGACTCCAATATCATAGGAGTGTTCATCTTCTATTCAGATGGCTCTAGGTGAGCCTGGTGCTGAGAAGTGAAAGGTGACTAGGGCGATGTGATGGATTCGTTGTACCAGACCGACATATGAGAGTGGGTGGAGCTTCCAGTGGGCCGGAAAGCGGTTGGATGCAGGTGGATCTTCAAGAGGATACAGCATAGATACAGAGCGAGGTTGGTGGCGATGGATTATTCTCAGGGAGTAGAGATCGGCTTCTCAGAGATATTTGCGCCGACGGTATAGTAGGTGTCTATTAGATCCGTGATTGGTGTTGGTTGGCCAATGAGATCTTGAGCTAGAAGGATGAATGTGGAGCTTACACTTCTGTAAGGAAAAGTGAAGAGTAGATTTACATGAAGCAAACAGAGCGGTTCGAAGTTAAAGGGGCTGAGAAAAGACTTTGCAGGAGGTCGTTGTTCAGCCTGTTGCCTAGGCAGTGGTTTGAATCCTTCATGGTGGGTCAGGTATTGTATGTTGATGACGTGTGGATCGCCAATTGTGACATGTTTGAAATCAATGTACTGAAGACTCAGTGAAGGATCGGGGGGTCTGCAAAGATGGTTCTTGACGTTGAGACTGAAGGAGGAGTAGGCTTTGGTAATCACAGGAGGAATACCTTGTGTGTAGGTATTGATCCATGATGTGATGGGCCATGTAAAGTCGAAGAGCGCTCCCTACGCGTCTCTCCTCAAGTTTTCCTCTGGATATGTCTGAAAACATATGTAACACCCTGGTTCTCAAAACCTGAGGATAGTCACTCCTCACTGAGAACCTGAGTATTACGTTATGAGGTCAACTAACATTACATCTAATTAGGGGCAAACCTCAAGACAATTGCCATGTAAACTAAGATATTCATAATAACAAAAAGGGAGTTTAATACATATAAATGGGAGCAGAATGAAATCCCATAACAAGGGAAGTATTTTATTACAATTCAAGCAAGATACGAAAATCTGGAATATGAAAGCAAGTAAATCCTAAATTATCAGTCGGGCTCCAATGGCTCAAATGTAACGTCATAGAGTTCTTCTTCGCCACAATCTACTTCAGTCATCCCTGAAATCCCGTCATAGGGGTCTCCACCTGTCATTAATCCTGTATCTATTTGGTGTAACCGCACAATGGGTGAGTGAAAACTCAGTAGGAATTTTTCTCATAGATTCAACCATGACACATAATTCCAAAATGGGTTAACAATTCATATGTAATTCATAAGGCAATATGCTAACAATATGTTTGCATGAATGTATGAATGTATGCTCCAGTCACAGATCTGGGGATGCACATCCATCTGTCAAAATAAAAGGTCACTCGCGGTAGTAGACTACCTGGAAAAGATCATATACACCGCCCGTGGTAGATTAACTACCTGGAAAAGGCCATGAAGGTGAGTGCACTCAAGGATATCTCTTGGAAAAATACACGGGGTATGCCAGAGGAGAGTCTAATCCCGAAAAAGCCTCATGTAAAGAAAGAACAGCCCAAAGTGTACAAGTGCACAAACCTGATGGTTGGACTTAGGTAATAGAACCTTGCACAACACAACAAGATGTGACTTACGGTGAACACTCGGAAAAGCTCACATGTCATGCGTGGATGTTATGCACCATGACACATAGATAACATCACTTTGACAGAATAGTAATGACTTTCATTTTCAAATAGGCAATAACCAACTATGTATTCCATATGATTTCTGTACATTCAAAGGAGGGCTCACCAAGAGTCATGTGAAGCTCAAGTCAATCACATTAGAGTTATGTTTCTGATATCAAGATTACAAGAGGCATTTTGTCTCATAGAAACAGTAATAATTATGAAGGATGGAATCCCAATCATCCCTTTGTACATTATATGTAAACACAATCATATTTGCCATATTTAAATAACTATCCACAAGATAGGGCCAACTACAATTAGAGATTAAAAAAGAAAGTCATGAAATTAATGTTTCTCTACACAACCCACAGCTAATCTAGTGTGGGAACTTTCCTTTCTTAATATGTCTAACAAAAGATATATTCATAGGCAAGTGATTATAAATGTGACATGGAGTTTATAAGGCAATACATCACATACATGATTATAAGGAGATATAGCATTAAATCAATTTCTTCATGGAAATTAAGGTAACTAGGAAGTTAAAATTCCTTATATTAGAGACGTAATTAATACGAAAATTAGTGAATGGAAGAAGCTATAAGGGATGCTCCTCACCTTGATTAGATGAGGTGAGTCTATGAACTCCTGGTTTGAGTTTGCTTGAAGGAGAATGCCCTTTCAAGAATATCTGTTGCAAACAGTCTTGGATCAAATGTTATAGGATCTCCATGAGTCAGTATTGAGTTGACTCGGTTGGGGTTCTCAACTAATGATTAGTTGAGCTTGTTTCAACAGTTTTATTAACTACAGGGGTTAGAGTAAGGGTCTATTAAACCCAACGCTTCTCAACATTATTCACAACCTGTTAGAGTCAGCTTGACTCAGCTTGAAAACTGACTGAGTGAGCCCACTAAAGAGTATTGAGTTGACTTAGTTGGAAAACTGGTTGGGTTAGCCCCCAAATGGCAAATCTGGATCGCCCTTGACTGGGCTTCTAGTTAACTGGGGCGAGTTGCTTCCCAACCCCAACTGACTCAAGATTTTCAAGCCTAAAATAGTCCCGAGTAACTGACTCAGTAGCGACCCAACCCCAGACGACCCATCTGCTAGCTGGGTGCAGCAAACCTGAGGCCAGCTCAAAGTGATGGGCCATGCTCCACGCAAATCGACCACAACCATGGTGACGGATCAGAGATTTCACCTTAAAATGTGCAGCCAAGTCAGGAAGCAAATGACTCGCTAATGACTCGATTATAAAGGGAAATGGACGGAATAACAGTTGGATACATGCGATTGCTTGCGGATTGGAGAGATTCTATGAGATGGTTAGGTTTCTCTCAGACCCTTGATAGATGGACGTTGCTAGAGCAGTCCAAGTGTGTTAGAATGGTTGAGTCGAGTTGCAACAGTAGCTGGAAGTCGGTTCCAGCTGCTGCCACTTCTTCCTCTCTCTCTCTCGCCTTCTTTCTCTCTGTCTCTCTCTTTTCATCTCCTTCTTTCTCTCATCATCTCTCTCTTTTCGTCTTCCCTGCTTCTTTGCTGCAGGTGTTCGGCAACAGAACCCGACGAACTCGGCCCTGATTTCGTAGCGACTCGGACCGAGTCGACTCCATTAGGCATGGCAATGGTAGCGGCGCTCTCTCTCTCTTATGGCTTTCTGATTTTAGAAAGAAAGCCCTAAAAGATAGCCTTATATAGGCTTTATTAATTTTTTCTAGGCTGGTCGAATTCTAACTAATCAAAGGATTAGTTACGATCCTTAATCGTTTACTACAAGATATTTTGAAATGGCAATAAGTAATCCTGATTACACGACTGTGATCAGGGGCGATGGATGATCTTCTAGCATCATGGTCCTCCATATGGACGACGCTGATCAGCGAATGGGCCCGATCAAGGGTGATGGGTGTTTTCGGATAAACGACAAAGATGGCTCCGCTGTTAATGGCGGATTTCCCATGGATGGTTGGTCTGATGATCAGCCACGTTTGGATGGTTCGGATGGGTCCTATGATCGATGTGGGACCCACCGAATGGACGACAGTTAGTGATTTAGTTTAGGTTTAATCCCATTTGCGGCAGTGGCGGGAAGATTCCAATGCCAGCTATGTAAATGCCTTAAAACGAATGGTTTGGATGCTGTTCATCCAACGACCGAGGTTGCAAGGGGCTAGGGTTGCCAGCCTGACAACAAAAAGGTGGAAACGGTTTCCGTTTTTTAGAAATTCCAGCCGCACACGGTCGATTTGTGCATGGGGTTCTGTACACACGTGCGTTCAATGAGTGAAATCACCTAGGGTTTGGTAAAAACGGAGGGACGCACACGATGGATGGTTTGGATTTCTTGAACGTAATCGTATGGTGGGCCACAGCTGTTGCAGACGGATACCATCCCTTTTAAATTTGGTGTCGGCGGGAAAAATGGGTAGAAATCCCATTTTCTGGGATTTCGTTAAGTCAGCGCCTGGTTTGGGTCGTTGACTGGTTCGGTGTGTTGCAGGTGTACATGCTATCGTGCACACAACACCTGTGTGGGGTCCATATGGATGTCTTTGACAGATCCAGTCCATTAGTTTGTTTTTCAAGATCATATTAGGGCAAAGGTTTGAAGATGAGGCAGATTCGCAGCTGAAATGGGTCAATATATAAGATTTTAAATTCCTTTCATGATTGCTATTGAACTAACAGTCAGATCAACTCCAAATTCTGAACCTTAAAGGTATAATGATTCTAGGGACCACGTTCATGGAAATCAACAGTAATTGTAGTGATTGAATGGTCCAATATTGACGATTGACGATTGATAGATTGAGGGTTGTAGGTTTAATGAGTTGTGAATTTGCCGATTCTCTCTTGATTATTGAGATATCCTGAGATCAAGGCCTTCTAAGGTTCTACATCAGATAATTTTAATGGTTCCTAGCGTTGTGTACTCGCGATTCAATGGTTGATTTTATTGTTTAATGGTCAATTTAGGGGAAACATGTGTCAGATCATTCCATTTATGACTCACTTGGGTTCTCAGGTCTCTAAGAATTGCTAGATTAGAATACAATCACCGATTCAATGATCGGGGTGGTCGCATGGTGATGACCAAGTGGTGGCTTGGCAACTCAAGAGTTATGTACTCGAAAGACAATGGATTTGATGCTTTAGGTCCCGATAAACAGTGAATCTAATGGTTTGATAGTCATCTTGAAGAGTAATAGTTGGAGATTATTTACCAGGATATTAGATGTAGGCTAGATGTGGACGAACACTTAATTAAGCTAAATTTCTATTTATGTTAATTTAAGTCTTCAGGTAACTTCCAAGTACTAAAAGTACGGGGTGTTACAACATATGAGGAAAAACAGGATATCTCATGAGCCTTATTCGAATGCGCTGAGCAGTGTATGCCATGGTCTGGTTTAGACTAGTTATTTCACAGGCTACAATGTTATGAACAAGTACCCCGACAAGCAATATTGGGTAGCGGTGAGATGGTAAAAAGACTACGTTTTTCTTTTTGAGAAGACAGGAGCAAAGGTGATTGAGCACGTGGATCTTTATCTGTGAAACTTCTCTGGACTTGGTGATGATGGAAATGAAAGACGGAATGTGCACAAGGAGCTATGATGAGATGCAGAAATAAGAGAAGAGGTCACATAGCTACACGGTTGAAGAACGAAGACTTAGTAGAGATTGTTGAGGAGAAGCCTTCAATCTTCAAGTGTTCATATTGCTCGACCGGTCGTGGGGGAGCCACGACTGGTCGTGGGAGGCGCTCGACCGGTCATAGGTTCGAGCCATGACACGACTCGAAGTCCAGCGAGTTGTGCTGTTTTTTTTCCAGTTTAGGACTAGTCGTAGGTGAACTACGACTAGTTGTAGGTGGTCTATGACCAGTCGTAGGAGAGCTACGACTAGTCGTAGGTTACGCAGTTTGTTCCGCGATTTTGCGTGAAACTGCGGATTTGAGTCCTTTCACATCTGGGATGCGGACGAGAAGTTGCCTAAATTATAAATAGGTGTTCCTAGGGCTTTTCTAGGGTATGAGAAAGCTTTCTAAAGGGGTCCTAGGGAAATTCAAGGGTGTAGCAAGGGTGAGATTCGAGGTTGTTCGAATTGGGTAAGTCCTTTCTCTTTGTAATTTCTGTTTTCATAGTGGAGATCTGTCGCTTTGTGCCGTGATTTTTTTCTAAAAGGGTTTTTCACCTTAAATTTGAGTATTCTCTGTGTTCTCTTATGTGCTTGGTGCCATTGGATTGCTATCCTAGATCTAGATCTGTGCGATTCCGTAGGACAAAATCCCCAACAATTTTCACAATGATGATTTTTTGAATTTACAGTTCCCATTAGCAGATTCACCAGATGCACGGTTTGGATTCCACATAAACAACTACTGGTGGTCCTGCACCATGTGATCATCCCCCTTGCAGGTAAGGACGAGTTGCCTTGGAAACCTATGAATTCAGGCGTGGCCTTGCAGGATTCTGAAACCCAATGCAGACTTCACATGTTTCATTTGAGGGGAGAGGAACCTTAAATGCCCACCTCATTTTCTTGCACTGTATGAATCAACGATGCATGGCAAATGCTACTACAGTCCTTGGCCAAAAAGCTCGGAACATGAAGACTCTTCTCCTTCTTCACATCTTCTTTCTCTTCCTCTTCTCATTACTTTTTCTTTCTTCGCATGTTAATGGCTGGATTGCAAGAGATGGGTTTGTGAGAAGAAGGTAAAATGCAAGCCCGGAGAAGTTGGTGGTGGTGAGAAGGGTCAGGAGGAAGGGGAGGTGGTGGTGAGTTTGGAGTAGGCGAATGGGGTGGAGGAGGTGGTGGATTTGGAGGTGATTTTAGTAGTGGAGGTCACAGGGTTCGAGATATGAGAGATTTGACAAGAGAGAGAAGAATGTAATAGTTAGAAAGACGCCTTAGAAATTTAAATACACGCGTCGTTCTTGAATTATTAGCAGATCAGTAACATCTATTTGTTTTCCTTGTTACATCAATTTCATTATATAATATTATTTTATTAGGATTCTTAATACAAATAAAGAGTAGGCCCTACTTATGATTGCGTGTGACTTTCAAGAATCACTTTGATTAAGTGGACCTGAGCATTTGATGAGTGGCTAGGAAAATGACTAGGTAAATTATCTGTAATCAAGTCCCGATTCTCTCTCTGTATCATGTGGCCCACTTATGATTGCATCCGCTCATTAAGGAACCATCTAATTAGACAACACTAAGCATATGATCAATGTGATAAGTGGGTTACATGTGTCACTAATTTACACCATTGATCTATTAAATTTTAGACGCATGGCCCCTGGATGAACGTTTGGGGAGAGAAATAAACCACACCCACATTCAATAGGAACCCGTACTGGTTTTTGTCTTTTCCTGTTAATTAATTTGTATGCTCGGACTAAAAGGTTAGAACTTTCTAAACTCTATTCGAGCATGGCGCAATAAGCATGAAATGGACGTTTTGGATTTGATCCATGTGCGCCACATGTTTAGAATATCATGGACCATGAGCTGGAGGCTAGTTACTGCATGTCATTTAATAAGCTGTCATCCTAATAATAAATGCGTCTCCTCGAGGGAGTCACGGATACGGACGCGGTTTTCTTGCCAAAGCCTTTGGCACGAAATTCCTGTGATGGAAACCTAGGTAGGGCCACCGATCCACTCCGTCCATCCGTTCGGTAGGGAAATTCCTACCATTGAAATCTCCTTGAGTCAAAATTGATGTTTACATACCATCTATACCGTTCATAACGTCATTCCTCCTGGAATGAACTAAAAACACAAATATTCTAATGATAATTCAAAACTTCTGTCACCCACGAATATTTTAATTGTGAACGTTCAATCCTCACATTTTCGTCCCACTTGACTATTGGATACAGCTCATTTGTACGTGTCCTGCTCACGAAACTGATAGATCGGGTGGATTTCTCACAAATATCACGGTGGGCCCTACCTAGTTTCCCATTGCAGGAACTTCCTGCTAAAGGCATTCGCAGCAAATCAGCTACCATAAGCTGTCCAAATAGTGGGACCCACTTTAGATAGATTATAAACCTGAAATTATATTGGTTGAACGATATCCTAACCAATTGTTGGATATTTAATCTGCTCAGTTATATGTTTGCTGTTTGGCTAGTTAGAAAATGAGTTCAGCCTAAGTGGAATTAGAGGGTGCCGATGCATCGGAACCTGAATAGTTTCCTAATGGACAAAATCCATTTCCATTGAATCATACAATGATCTGATTATTAGACTTCTCCCTTTGAATCTAAACCCTTGACACCGCGTCATTCCACCATCCATTTGAGGAACACAAATGAGAGAGAGAGAGAGCCAAACTTCATATTATATTAAAGAACAATAACAAGAACCTTACTAACCATCCAATCAATGGGCCTTTTCTCACTTAACAGGAGACTTCGCTGGTTTTTGGCTCTGTGTTCATTTGTTTGCCACCAACTAGAAGGCTCTAAAACTATCTAAATAGTGATTTTTGGACCACGACACATTTAATATTGGAATCATGAAAATGGAAGATTTTGTTATGATCCTTACTTGTGCATGCCTATGTATTCAGAATGACATGAACGTATAGAAAATGTTCTAACAGAAATAAAAAATATATATAATAGTAAGTTCTCTTAACTAATTAAGCTTAATAAAACATGAACTTGAAACATAACACAAACACAAAACAAAAAACGTAAACTTCATACATAATATTCCATCACATAACTACCAAAATAAAACGTTTTTAGCTTAAGAACGGGCACACATGCATTTAGCCCATGATACAACCAAATCAAGGAAGAATGCCACCGGCTCCGCCAATTCCACCGGCACTACCAACGCCACCACCAACACCACCCAACCCACCAACCCCACCGAACCCAGTTGCACCACCAACACCACCAAGTCCACCCACTCCACCACCGATTCCACCAATGCCACCAACCCCACCACCGACTCCGCCAATGCCGCCAAGGACCGGTAGTCCACCAATGCTGGTGACCCCACCAACACCACCGAAGCCACCAACCCCACCATATGTAATGAAGTTCTTTTGGTCGTTTAAACCAGTGTCACTGGGTAACTTCCTAGCACTAGTGTTCATCACAGCCAGTGCAAGAACTAACATGACATACCACCTTGCCATCTCTCTCTCTCTCTCTCTCTCTCTCTCTCTCTCGTGGGGATATCAGATGGAGAGGTGCTTGTTGCATGATTTTATACACGAGCATTGAGGTGGGATGGTGGGGATATTAAAGGCAGGGGTTAATGTGGGACGCGGTTTCCCTCCTGACAAGCAGCGTCTAAATACTGGATGGTGATTTGTGGCCCACCATGATTTATGTGCTTTTTCACACCGTCCATACATTTTTCCAGATTTTTTGTTTATAGCATGAGACCAAAATTGAGGTTGATCAAAATCTCAGGTGGACCACACCACAGGAAACAGTGGTGATTGAATACCCACCGTTAAAAACTCTTTGGGAGCACAAAAGATCCAACTGATATTTGTGTTTTCCCTTCATACATATCTTTGTGACCTGATAAAAAGGTTGGATAGCAAATAAACCTAAGGGCCTGTTTGGCTAGGCAGATCCCACGGTATTAGGAGGGATGGGATCAGCAATATCCTTGGATAGGCATGACGAGCCAAACAGGTCCGGTGAACTTGTCCCGGGATATAAGCCATCCCATGGATCTCAAGACATTTCACTGACATCACCATCATTACCTTAAAATTGATCCTATCCCTTGGTTGAATGGATTGGAAGGTAAAATCTCAGGATATGTGGGGCGTGCCAAACAGACCCAGTGAACTGTCCCGGGATATAAGCAATCCCATGGATCTTAAGACAATCCACTGACACCACCATCATTACCTTAAAATTGATCCCATCCCTCCTGATACCATGGGATCTGCCCGGCCAAACAGGCCCTAACAGTGGGCCCTAGGAAGTTTTCAACAGTTATGACTCATGCCCTGAAATAATAATTGAAAATGGAATCACTGTGGGGATAAAACACGTATATCATTGTAGGGCCCACAAAGACTCATCAATTAGCGATCTTGCTACTGACTGCAGTGTTAGTCTGCAATCCGCGTCCGTTAATGTTACGGTGAAAAACTACTTTGCCCAAAAGAAACAAAGAAAAGTAAAAGAAAGACTTTGATCCTCCGGCAGAGTGTGATGGATGATACGCTAGCACGTGGGGATTACGTAGAATTTGCAGCCTTGGTATACAAGTAATTCGAATTAAACGGTCAAAACCATGGGTTCCAGTTTAGATGTATCATGAACTAAAAATTATTTTCATTTGATTATTTGACTATTGGATTTTTGGACAAAGTTGGACAGTTAAAGAGTGAAAAATATCCAATGGTACTGTATTAAGAAACAAGTGTCCGTGAATCAAAAGTTAGGGTTGCCAGTTTGTGCACTTTCCTTCATATCAAGCATCGTGTCCAGCCCGAGTATCCAATAAGTATTCTGAATGGAGAGAGAGAGAGAGAGAGAGAGAGAGAGAGAGAGAGAGAGAGAGAGAGAGAGAGAGAGAGAGAGAGAGAGAGAGAGAGAGAGAGAGAGAGAGAGAGAGAGAGAGAATGCCATAAGATCATTGTAGTGTCTTGTATAACGAGATCTTTTACATGCCTGTTTATCCTTGGGACTATAAGGCCGTCGACTCTAAGAGATGTTGTGCTTGTCGGGTTGGGGAGCGGCTGTGGTGGGTGTTTTCGTGACCATGGGGCCTACCTTGATGTATGTGTGTTGTATATCCAGGCCGTCCAATTTTTCCATCTCATCTTAGAGTATGGTCTCAAAAATGAAGTAGATCCAAATTTTAGAGTGGACCTCAACATATGAAACAGCGGTCATTGAACGTCCGCAATTTAAAACTTCCTTGAGCACACTAATATCTATTTTCTATCCAACCTGTTGATAAGGTCATACAGATCTGGATGAAGGGAAATCACATATTTTAGCTTGATTCAGACTTTTGTGGCCCATTAGAAGTTTTTAAACGTCATTCACCACTATTTTCCATGGTCTGCTCCACCCGAGATGTGGTTCTGCTTTATTTTTGGGACCATGCCCTAAAATGGGCTGAAAGTCATGGATATACAACACATAAATCAAGGTGGGCCCAATGATCAGGAAACACCCACTAGGGTGTTACTCTGGTAACACTTGATCCTCTCCAGTGTCTGCCCAAGCGTTGTTGTTGGGCCCATCCCACGTGGGTGCATCATAGATGATTTAGACCGTACATCAGATGGGCACCGAAAGATAGGGTAGACCGTATAAATATCACATTGGTTACCAGTGATATGGGACCGGCAAGCCTAGTCCTCGTTTGGACCTGCATCTTTGAACATTCACGAGGGAATAGGTCATCAATCAATTTTCGGGCTGGGCCGGAATGGGATTGGGCCATACTAATTTTTGGGGCTCGGGCTTGGACCTGTTGTGACTTCTGATAGGCTCATTCTGGGCTCAGGCCTTGGGCCTTGTAAGGCTGAGCAGGACTGGCATAACCAGCCCGGCCCGGCCCAAACCCAGCTCATTGTCAGTGGACCAGAGGTCCTGAGGAAATCACTGCCCCATGATTGTCCCTTTGTAAGTTGCAGCGTTCGAGGACATGAGTCCATAAATGCGCCGTAAGGCTGAAAACGTGAGAATTGAACGTCCACAGTTAAAATATTCGTGTGGCCACACCAAGTTTTGAATCATGCTAATACTCATGTTTTAAGTTCATCCCAACGGGAATGGTGTTATGAACGGTATGGATGGCATGTAAACGTCACTGCCAACCTGGGGAAGTTTTAACTGTAGGAATTTCCCTAAATAGCTTTTCCTGTTACTACGGCCCACTTGAATATTGGATCCGGTTCCTTTTTGGCCTAATAACCTAAAATGAACTCACAGAACGGATGGAAGAGGTGGATTTTTTACCAACATCACAGTGGCCCCACCTGGTTCCCAGTGCCTATCACAGGAAATCCGCCTCCCAGCAAAAATACACCGAGGGCCCAACCATGGCTTGGACAACTAGCTCCGGTCAGGGGTAGACGTACACCAGCGCTGTTTAGCATTTCTCGACCAGGTTATACTAAAATACGCCATCAGCGTATCCGACCATGGATTTTATCTAGTATTAATATCTCGTGACAGGAAATTTCCAGAGAATTCCTTTCTTGAGCGGTGGTCGACTGTCGAGGATTCAAAGAACGGGCGCGGATTGCCTGCAGCTAGAGCTGGGCGGCTGAGATCGGATGGGTCTAACTCAATCCGATCCGAAATCTCAATAGCTTGGCCTAAACTTGATCCAATCCGAAACCAAGTTTGGGTCACTTGACTCAAATCGATTCGAAATGTGCATGGGCGGATCCGATCCGAGTCCGACTCAGTCAGAAAAGCCGACTTGGATTGGATTGAGCACGGCTTGGATCGGCCCAGATTTATTTTTTATTTTTTGTATTTGGATAGGATTTGCTCGGTAAGAAAACTAGAATTTCTTCGAAAAAGTATCTTCAAACCCTAGAAACTCACATATCCTGTAAAACGAGACAAAATGGGTAAAATCAGAGCGAATCATTCTTTAATCGAGCTGAGAGAGAGAGAGAGAGAGAGAGAGAGAGAGAGAGAGAGAGAGAGAGAGAGAGAGAGAGAGAGAGAGAGAGAGAGAGAGAGAATGTGGAGTCACATTTGGGCCGCCTTCGACCGGTCATAGGGGCCTGCTCGACCAGTCGTGGACCGTCGACTCAAAGTCCAGTGAGTCTTTTTTTTTTTATATATGTTTGAGCCCTTCGACCAGTCGTAGGGACTATTCGACTGGTCGTAGTACGACCAGTCATAGCTCCCCTTCGACCAGTCGTAGGTTACGCAGATTCATTTTCAAATCTGATGCGGAATGCAGATTTTGGTGTTGCCTTTCGCAAGGGTGCGGAAGGGAAGTTACCTAGACTATAAATAGGGGTTCTTAGGGTTTTTTTAGGTAGAATGAAAGTTATTCTAAGGTGTGGGCTAAGGGTTTTTTATATGCTTTTAAGGGAGAGGTTAGTATTTTGCCTTGTAATCTTTATTTTTCTTCACAGTGGAAGTTTGCATCCATGGTTTTTTTACCATAGTTTGAGATTTTTTCACGTATATCTTGTCTTGTGGTTTGTTTGGATTGCTTTAATCCGTTTCTAGTTTATATATATTTTTTTGTTTATCGTTTGTGGGTGAGGCCTGAGATTGGATCTAGGCTCACTGCGTTGTTGGCGTGCTGCGCAACAAGAGACTTCAGGAGCAAGATTTTAATTTGAAAGAGTTCATGGAAACTTTAATAAGGTGCGTCACCGGCAGTGTATGAACATCTATACATCTGCGCACAAATACTATACATTTGGAAAATTTTAGGAAAATCTAGATCGTTCAAATCATGAGACCCACTTTATATGGACCATATGTGAAGAATTAAAAGAGTTGAGAAATATAAGTTATATCGGTAGGTATATTTGGACCATTGAATTTTTTATTAACCTGTTCATTTGTCGAAACGGAAAAAACCATTAATTGATTCTATATAATTCTTTATAACTAATCTTATATATATATATATATATATATATATATATATATATATATATATATATATATATATATATATATATATTGGACGGTTTTGATTTTATTTTACCTATGTCACGATTACAGAATCATGTGCATGCTTATTATTTTGTTACTCTCGCAGAGTACTGAATTGCCACTCCTTTCGATTTCAGTACCCCGCTTTTGAGAAAAGAAGTACACTTCTTCTACGCGAAAAAAAAGAGCATGAAGTAGGCTCCCCCACCCTATTTGGTCCTTCTATCCGTCCATCGAAAAATCCAAACCGTTCATTTAAACATCCTAAGCCATCTACTCCACATATGTAAAATAATATAATCCTATCTCAATCTGTAACTCACATACAATGGCAATTAGAAGCTGCTATTTCTTGACAATCGTTTTCATCACATCATTTTGTACACATAAAATCTTTAATGGACATAATTTTTTCAATGGTGTCCATCTAATCTATTTCCTTGTACATCAACGGTCTGGATCATAAAAAAATTGGAACAAAGTATCAAGCCTTTAACTCAAAAATTGAACATTTTACCTCTCTCTCTGTCTGGCGTCGTTACTCTCATACAGCATGACCATGTCATGCCCCATCATAAAATTCTAAAATGTTAGAGCTCCCTTTTAAAAATCAAAAGCCCTGACCTGACCTATCTAGAACCGGTCTGGATCGGATTTGTACGGATCGGATCCAATCAAATCGAATTTCGGATCAGATTGGTCTATATAGGTATGGATCCGAACTTGATTTGAAAAGTTTTTGGATCTAGGCTTCCATACTCTATCCTCACTGATCCAGACCGTCGGTTCGGTTCGGATCAGGTTGAATCTAGTCAGATCGGGTCAGATCCATCGAATCGGGTCAAGATTGCCCAGCTCTACTTGTAGCACCTTGTCTCGGGATTCCTACGATCAAAACCTAAGTGGGGCTGCCATTTTGATATTTGTAAGAATTCACCTTCTTCATTTTTTCAGTTCATGTTAGGACATGAGTAAGAAAATGAAGTAGATTCACAGCTAAGTAGGCTGCACACTGAAAAAAGTGGGTAGAAAAATGCGTACCATGTCCATCGTAATGTTTATATGTCATATGAAATCATTCCTAAGGTTATTCCCACCTTGGTAAATCAAAAAACATAAAAATATTAACCTAATCCGAAACTTTTATGGCCTTAACGACATTTCAACAATGTATGTTCAATCCTCACTATTTCTAGATCTGTCGCCCTGATGCTTTTGACCATCATGTACATGTCGTCAATGTAGACTTCCATAGAATGCCTGATTTGCTTACTGAATATTTTGTTAACGAGGTGTTGATACGTTATTCTGGTGTTCTTCAGTCCAAAAGGCATCACCTTGTAGCATTAGAGCCTTTTGTCGGTGACAAAAGTTATTTTCTGCTTGTCATGCATGTGCATGGCGATCTGGTAATAACCCGAGTACGCATCTATGAAGTTGAGGAGTCCTCGCTCGGCTGTACTGTCTACCAACTGGTCGATCCTCTAGAGAGGGAAACTGTCTTTCGAACACGTTTTATTTAAGTCCATGTAGCTGATGCGTACTCGCCATTTTCAATTTAATTCCTTCACCAATACGACATTCGTCATCTAGTCGGGATAGTAGATTTCTTCGATGAACCCGGTCTTAAGAAGCTTATTGACCTTCTCACTGATAATTGCATATTGTTCTGGTTCGAATGCTCATCGCTTCTGTCTCACGGGTCGGTGGTCTGGATTGACGTTCAGTCTGTGAACCATTACCCCTATGCTAATGCTGGGCATGTCCTGGTGTGACCATGTGAAGATGTCGGTGTGCCGCTTCAGTAGGTTGACGATCTCTTCTCGCTAGCTCAGGGCTAACAACAAGCTTATTTGAATCGTGCGAGTCGAGTTGGTCTCGTCGAGGGGCATAACCACTAGGTTCTCGACAGGAGAGCCTCTTTCAATTGATTCCTCTCGGGGGTCAAGAGAGGTAATATCCATCGTTTGTTGTCGCGCTTTCGCCCTAAGCGCCATTAAGTAGCATTGTCGGGCTTCGTGATGATCGCTTTTGACCTGACCGACACCATGCTTAGTCGAGAACTTCATCGCGAGATGGTAGGTAGATATCACTGCTTTCATGACATTCTTTCATGACATTAAGGGATGGTCGTCCCAATATTATGTTGTAGACAGAGAGACAATTGTCATGGGGAAGGAGAAAATGCTCTCCTGTGAATGAGTCTGACCTTATAGAATATGAAAAAGTGGGCTGCAATGTGCACTCTTTGGTGATTGTCCGTAGATAGGCCAACCATGTATAAGACCCCCCAGATTCCTAGCTTAATTTCATTAGTAACTTATGAGGACAGGGTGTCCAAAATAAAAATACTCCCCTATGGATGGACTGACGACCTTGGATTTGGTACCCTAAGGTAGCCTTGTGCGCCTCGTGAACTCTAGAGAGTTATTGTGGCTAACCCTATGTATAAATCCCATCAAGTTCACGACCTTGGTAGTTTCACTGGGCCTCTCTGATGGATCGCGGTTTGTGAACTCCCTGGCTATTATAAGTTCAGTGAACTCTAAAGAGTTATAGAGATTATTCACGCGAGACCCGATTCCAACTACTTATGAGTTTAAAAAATAGTGGTTGCTCCACTACTCAGGAGCTTAAAGTGTGTGTAAGACTAACCTCAAAACTAAAATTAGCCCTGCCCATCAAAATAAATACCATGTAGGGGATATGTTGCACTAACAATAATGATAGATTGTCAATATATATTATATAATAGATTAAGGCATGATTATGTGAATTGGCAAAGGAAATGTTGTATCGATATGTACTCAAAATCGCTGATAATATTTTTGAAAACATATATGTTTCAAACAAATTATTGAAATTTATTTGCAAATATTATAAGGCAAAAGGAACAAAGGAATTACATGCAAAAGCAAAATCTCTACAATTTTTCTGACATGCCTAACGCTGATACATATCTCTGTAAATCTTCTCTCAATCGAATTTGTGTCGTAGCTTGGGTTTATTAAGCTTCAAGAATAATCTTGGCTTGATCAGGAACACCAGCCAGTTCTCACTCCATGGAGGCAGCCACTTCTTTGTTTTTCATCTGCTCAGTTCTCTCGATCTCAGCTATACGAGCATTGACTTCAATCTCTTCCTTAATCTTGCAAATATTCAATTCCTCTTCTTGCTTCTTCACTTTAAGTAGAGCTATCTCTTTTTGCAGAAAAGCAATGTGGTTTCAATAATCACCTTGTTCTTGTTAGAAACTTTCAGTCTATCATGAAGAGACTGATCCTCAACATCGTAACCGGATATTAAGACATCAGTTCGAGAGATCTCCTTATGGGACATTAGTTCTCGTTGATGATCCAAAATTTCTAGAGCAACAACTGTACTTCATGCTGATTCCAAATTGTTTACAGAATTATAAAATTGTGACAAGGAATCGTGCAAAGGAAGAACGTTGATATGAGTAAGCATCCTTGAATGTTCAAGAACAACCAAAGCACTGTCTAAGAAGGGCCATTGTTTAGGATCTTTAAAAGCGTTTACGATAACGGAGATAGCTTTCTTGAAGAATACGAGCATAAGAGGCAATACTTTCTCCAAAGAAATTCTGTCAGAGACTGGCTACGGAGTTGGAACCTGCAGAGCCACTCGGAGTTAGCACAATTGTAGTTGAAAAGGAAAAGGAGGACATGATCAAAAATGTTAAAGTTGGATATGTAAGCACTTGAAAAATATAAGAGAAGGAATAGAAAGCATAATCTCTCTGGGGGCAATTTGGGAAATGGCCTGCACAGAAGATGCTCTTGCTTCAAAAGGTGCAGGTATGTCTGTAGCTGCAATGACAACATTGAGAGAAGGCTCACGAACTCCAGTACTCGAATCCAAAGTTGTTGGAGTTCGAATGTCAATAGGATCAGAGAAGAATTACAAGCTTTGAGCTATCGGTTGGATGGGAGAAGGATGCACGATAGGGGACTTTTCAGCACTGATGGGGACATCAGGAATCGCAGTGACAACTGGTGGAGCTTGGGCGATATCCTGGCTCACCTCTACGCTCTGAAGAGAAAATACATTTTTTGCTTCTACCTGAGCATTCAACAGGGGAATTTCTGCTTCTCTTGATGCGGAACCTTTGCTATAGTTGGGAGGGTACTGGTATGTACAATTGCATTGGTAACCTCCACAATGCAAGGGGAATATGAAGCATCAAAGCAGGTGAAAATGTTTGCACCAGGGGAATAACTAGAGCCTCGATAATCGAGTTCTTCTTCTTCTAGAGAAGTTGCTCTGGCAGGAGAAGAAACGTCTGGATGATCCGATTGAATTTCGAGGGGTGGGAGTTTAACCTTGACTTCACCTTCTTCGTTGATATCCACTTCAGCATCCACTTCTTGGTTGTCATCCATTAAGATATCCCCTTCATCTATCAAACTCGTGTAAGAAGATGTTTCATTGACTGAAGTATCTGCCAAATAGTCTGACGAGCTGTCCTCTTCAGAGATTGCTTGTTTTCCATTATAAACGGTCTTTACAGGAAGAAGACGAGCACCTCGAGTGGGCGAAGGATGTTGTTGTGCCAAAATTTCTTGGGATAAGGATTTGGCTCGCGAGCGAGTCATAGGAGAAGCTATAGTAGCAATCCGACCTACATCAGAAGAAACTGCAGTCGTCGTGTGATCTGTAGTAGGGGAGCCACATCTACGGTTTGACCTTTTGCCTCTCGAGTGAGAGAAGAAAGAATAGCATAAGGGGTTTCGAATTCATCCACAGGAGTGGCTTGTCTTTCCGTTCGCGTTATAAGATCGAGAGGAGATCCAAAGATAATCTATTGAGGGTCAAATATTGCATATTAGACCCTAGTTATTACCCAGATTTACAAGTATGATACTATTTAATGGCCTGATTTAATAGTGTTTGTGATGCAAGGTGTATTTATAAGCTTGAACTGAAAAAGGGTGCTAAATGCATGAATTTGACGCTCCGAATTCACCAAAGCATGAGACGGACCCCAAGAGACCAAGATCGACGGATTTGCACGTCAGGGATCCAAGAAAATTAAGAAACTGAAGTTCAAGTGGCTTGGAAGACGTCCAGAATGCAAGATCATAGGGTTCCTACCATCTGTTCAGCTTGAAACTCCATATATGGCTTGAGGACCATAAATTAACCGTACATGTCAAAATTCAGCCCTTGGATCAGTGTGTAAGTGACCCGATGGACAAGATCAGACAATAACCATTAAGAAAGCATTTTGGACATCCTTGGGAGATCAGGACCCAAACTAAACCGATGGAAAGAGCATGAAAAGCGGTGGATATCTGTCAAATTTCACCTCTTTTGGACAGTACAATAGGGAGAAACGAACGAAAGACGTTTCTAAAAGCGAGTGGCAAATTTGTAAATAATTGAAACTCTATATGCATGCACTTGTACAAGTAGAGGTTTGCTTCAACGTTCCGTATTGACTCATCATAGGTGGATGGTGTAGCCCACTTAGAATTTGGATGTACTTCATACTTTGACCCATGGGCTTATATATTACTAAGAAGATGATGAGCGGAGTAGATCTTCAAAAATGACATCAGAAGTGGGCCCCACCTATTTTTTTGCAAACCATCCAAGCTTAACCATACGAAACGTCCAATGACAAACGTGTTCCCATTAAGTTTTGATAGTGGGCCCCATCCATCATTCCATTAGATGATCTGACCCGTCCATTTGCTCTGAAGGATAGCCAAGGCCCTGGCTATGATTCCTTTCTGGTCCCATACAAGTGATCGTGTGAATTTCTCATCCAAACGGAAGACGGACGGTGCAATGTAATATCCAGTGGGCCACACTGAATCTAATCCAAAATTGGCCATTTCTTATCAGAATTTCGAGCTTCACCCAATGGACAGAGTGGATTTTGTCTTTGTCACCAATCATGGACCCCACCAATCATTACAACGCAAGAAAGTGTTGCAGGCCCCTGTTTTCGCGGATCGGACGCTGCCCGGCCTCTGTGGCTCATTGCATGATCTTGACAGTGATCATTTGAAAGATCTGCACCATCCAAACTGTTGGAAGGGAAAGTTAGACCCTTCCCACGTTGACAGAATACCCGGACGTAATTGCAGGCTAGTCCAAATCTCACCCAAACACAAGCCGAGCGCAAGATTGTTGCGTACCTGTTGCTGCGAAAGCTTTCCACAGCCACCGACTTCTCCCGACCGACCTTCCATCTGTATAAAACAGGAAAGAGCGAACGTGAGTGGAGGCTTGGCTTGGGTGCGGATGTGAAGCACAGGCAGCTGCTAGGAATTGTTTTTTTCTTTGTTTATTTATTTATTTTCTTTTTCTTTTCTTTTGAGATTTAGCCTAATCATGTTTCTGGGCTAAACCTCTTAGCTAGGGTTAGGAGGTGAAGCCTGTAGCGCTATGGGAGACTCTTTGCTTGTGCTTTTTATTTACACTGAACTGATTTTAATTGTAGTTTAATTAATGGAATGTTTTTAATCTTTAATGGTCTGTTGTGATTGAATTACAATGGGTTTGCAATGGCTTTGAGCATGTTCCTTTCCTTTTATGTTTATGATGTCAGGAAGTCCTGTTGTTTACCATCATCTCCTGGGCATGGTCGGATGAGGGTACCCTTCCTAACCCTCATGCATTGTTGATTGGTTGGTAATTAGTTTAATTCTGTTGTTTGCTTTATCTCCTGGGCATGGTTTGGTGATGGAATCCATTCTAATTCATATACCTTTCATCTCTTTGGAACTATATCAAGTAAGTTCAGTTTGATTTCTATGGTTACATTCTTCAATTGGGTGAAGATGGACACTAAGTCCAGTTGAGTTTTTGATACAGGTATAAGATCTCCCTGATCTCTACAAGTGGATCCTCTGAATTTCTAGTTTCTTACCTCTGATTTCTCCTAAGTTTTAGATAATTATTTCACAGTTATTCCTTAACTTCTATTTGATTTAGATTATGTCTTAGTTTAGTTCTAATTCTACTTACTTTCAGATAACATACAAGTATCAGTCCCTTGGAATTTGACCTCAGTCTTACCGAGTTTATTACTACATTACAATCCTGCACTTGGGGAGTGAATAAGTTTTTGGCGCCATTGCCAGGGACTGACGGCTACGTATTTTTACAATTAATTGGTTTTAGAATTAGGTTAAGATTATGGTTTTCTAACTTTAGGTTTAAGTTTTTCTAATTTTTAGGAACTAACCTGACTTTTTTGTTTTGTAGGATTCTGAGATAGAAACATCTAATTTGGTGATATCTTTCTAATTTCTTTGCTGTTTTTTTATTATTAGAAGTAGGGTTTTATTTTTAGAAATTTTCTAATCTTTAGACTTTCCTAGAAACTAACTTGTTTTGGTTTGTTTTGCAGGTTTTTAACTTAGGAACTTCGATCTGATAACTTCTTTCCAAATCCCCTCTTTCTTTCTAGATTTTTATTTCATTTATCTCTTTTAGGTCTAAGTTTAGAATCGAAATTGAGGTTATGGCTGTAAATCAACCTCAACACAATGAGGTGCATCAAGCACCCCCGCCTCGTACTTTACGAGATTATTTACAACTGGCGAGGGTAAGTACGCCCTCATGCATGGTTTTTTAAGAAAATACGGGACACATGAATATCAAGCCAGGTGTGATCCAACTCCTTCTTAAATTTCATGGACTTGAATCTGAAGAACCATATCTACACTTGAAAGAGTTTGAAGAGATTATAACTACTTTATATTTTCCAAAGGTGTCTGAGGACACAGTCAGGATAAAACTCTTTTCCCTTTCTTTGAAAGAAAAAGCTAAGACGTGGTTACATTCACTACATCTTAGATCTATTGGCACATGGAATGATATGCAGAGGAAATTCATAAAGAAATTTTTTCCACATCATAAAACGATTACCCTTAGAAAAGCAATCATGAACTTCGCTTAAAAGGAGGATGAAAAATTCTTCCAATGTTGGGAAAGGTTCAAGGATCTTGTCAATTCATGTCCACAACACGGCTTTGAAACATGACACATTATAAATTTTTCTATGGTGGACTGACATCTTCCATGCGCCAATTGGTTGAGATAATGTGTAATGGAGAATTCATGAATAAAGATGTTGACGAGGTATGAGATTACCTTGATAGCCTTGCTGAAAAAACACAATCATGGGACCATTACCCAAATTCGAACACTACGTCTAGGCTGACTCAACTAAGGAGAAAGGTGGATTGTATCTCTTGAAAGAAGAAGTTGATTTTAATTATAAAGTGACTAATCTCATAAGAAAATTTGAGGCCATAGAAGGAAAGAATGATAAGGTTAATGAAATTCTTTGTGGCATCTGTGATTACAACATTCACACAACTGAAAATTGTCCTACAATACTTGCCTTTCGAGAAGTGTTGAATGAACAAGCCAATGCCGTAAATAACTATCAAAAACCTTTCAATGGACCTACCTTTAATACGTACCATCCTGCTTGGAAAAATCATCCAAATTTTAGTTGTAGAAATGGACAAACTGCTACCCTTCAAGGTTTCTTTAATCAGACTTCATAACAACAACAAGAGAAACTTCAAAAGGATCCGATTTTAAAATATTTTGAAAAGTAAGATCATTTCAATCAGGGTATGCTACAAGTATTGCAAGACCTTAATAAAACATTACAAGAACTTAAAGCTGAAAACATGATTGAAAATAAGGGGAGCCTCCCAACTCAACCTTTTCCCAATCCAAAGCTGCAATATGAGGTTGGCAACCCAAACTCTTCAAATCAAATGGAGCACGCTAAATCTATCACCACTCTTAGGAGTGGGAAGATTATTGATAAAACCTTTCCGGTTATGCCTGAAAAGCCTCAAGAATCAGAAGAGGACAACAATGATGGATCTAGTGATGCCCCACAAAAATTAGAACTGAAACTTCTACAGAAGCCAGTTGCTCCATTTTCTCAACAGTTGGTTGCACCAAAACCTCTCTCTAACTCTCAGGATATTTTAGAGGTGTTGAAACAAGTGAAAGTCAACATTCCTATACTTGATGCCGTAAAACAAATACCTTTATATGTCAAATTTCTGAAAGACCTATGCATGACTAAACAACGACAGAGCATTCAAAAGAAGATCTTCTTGACTAAGAAAGTGAGTGCTATCCTGAAGCAAGACGTGCCGCAGAAATTCAAAGATCCTGGTAGCCCAACCATATCATGTGTAATCGGGGATCATCGAATTGATCACGTACTTCTTAACTTAGGACCGAGCATCAATTTGATTCCCTACTTGGTATACAAATAGTTAGGTTTGGGGGAATTAAAACCCACCCTAACCACACTACAACTTGCTGATCGCTCTGTTCGTATACCAAGAGGGATAATTGAGGATGTGTTGGTCCAGGTCGATAGATTTTACTACCCTATATATTTTATCATCCTGGACACCGAGCCCATCAATAACATGAGCACTCAGATTTTCGTCGTTCTTGATCGCCCATTCCTTGCCACTTCAAACACAATTATCAATTGCAGGAATGGTGTCATGACTATCTTTTGGGAATATGACATTAGAGTCAAACATCTTTTTCAATAATGGCAGGAACTTAGAGGATGATGATGATTTCTACGGCATTAACATGATTGATTCTTTCGTGGAAGACAGAACGCCTCTGACCTTATCCTCTGACTCTCTAGAGACGTGCCTGGCCCACTCCCATGACTTAAATGATGATCATGAAAGTATAGCCCAAATTTCCCTAGAATCAATCTCGAGTTTGGTACAGATCAATAATCAAGATGTACACGAAGTGGTCGGTCATAATGAGCCACTCCACTCACCTGATATGCTGATTTAAAGTTGGAGGTTGAGCCCCTTACAACTGACCCTTCTAACTCTTGCAAAACATGTTTGGACCACTCATCTGAATCGAATGATAATATGATTTGGGAGATGGACGAGTTACTCGATATGAGTCTAGATTTTGAAACCACCTCATTGAGACCACCATCTGAACTATTGAATGTTTACGATTTAATGCCTCTTCTGAGTAGTATCAATGAACAGAGTTTGCACATCAATGCTCCGTATACTGACCCTCAATCTATCTGTGCAGGGCTGGAGCAAGAGAGCACACTTCCGTTTACCTTTAAAGACGATAGATTTCTTGGGCATATCATAACGAGCTCTAATGTGGAACATAAGTCACGCTCAACTAAATTTTTCAACTCTTTGAATGATTGCTTGACACACTTTGCAGATTCAAATGATCCCATGATAAGAGACATAGTGAATGCCTTGTAAGACAACATCTCGATGGTCATCACTGACCGAGAGAACCCCTTCTTTGAAGCTCCTTCTTCCACAGATCCTAAATGTTTACCATTAGGGGAGGAGGAGTTAAAAATTGAACCGAAGTCTGCTACTTCAGAATGTGTTGAGACTACATCACTTCCTAAAATTTTTTCTCAATTTGATCTACATGTAGTCTCTAATTCACCATGGGATACTAACATTGAAACTTTTTCTGACACAGGTGAATCATATATACTTTGGATACCTCAGGCGAATCAACAACAAATTTTTAATGAGGTACATAAGTTTCTCTGGAAAGTCATGCTTCAGGGAACCCATGCCTACTGCAAAAAAGGCTTTTGGATGATCTTGTTGAGGAACTTACTGAGAAACTTATCACGATATTGGCCGGAAGAGGAACCTTGCAGCATGATTGAGTAGTTTTTCCCTGCTTTCATAGGACTAAGGTAGTTTACTTTTTGCTGTTCTAAGTTAGATGGTTTTATGCAAATAGGTTAGTTTTCTTCTTGCATTGTTTTAGAATAGTTTACTTTCATGTCTTCACTCTCGTGCTGACCGGCTTTCATACTGCTATCTTTTGAAAAATCTCTTTCTCAAGTCGTTATCTAGGTACTATCTTCCCATCACTTTTCCTTTACTTTCGTTGTCTTATGTGCATTACATGTGTATATCTCTTACAGGACAATGTAAATTTTAGGTTGGGGGTAGGAGATCAGGTTATCTAATCAGTATTTTCTTGGTCTTGAGCAGAAATTTGTGAAAAGTTTTTAAAAATTTTTTCTGAAATTTTTATGAATTCGAAGTGATTTTGACGACCATCTTGAATTTAGAATTACAAGATAAGTGATGTTGGTAATTTACGACTCTTGAATTCAGTTAACTATTAGATTTCACAATTAAGTCTAAAGTGTTAATTCATGATTAAAAGTTTTAAACATTGATTGAATCATGATTTTATATGTCACATCTCGTTTTCACATTAAGGTTTCAGTTTGATATTGAAGGATTAACTTAGTAATCACTAAGCATGTAAGGAATCGGCCTGAAAAATTTGCCTATTATGATCAACTGAAGAAAAAGAAAATACCTAGCTAAAAAAAAGATACCTTTAGAAATGGTTGGGTGAATAATCTTCACCATAGGTTTGCTCCCTATAGGCGAGGATTTGATTCCCCTACTTGGCATTACTTTGAATGGAGAAATCAAAAGCTGGAAGAATGAAAAGATGAGTTGTGAGACAATTTTTGGTTATCATGAATTCTCTTGTTAGTTACCAATGATATCTTGAAATAGAAAAGTGATTTTTAATGATGATAAGCTGAGATTACACTATACACCCATGGAACTCAATGTTTAAAATTTTTTTCTCATTAATGGATTAATACTTTGAACTTGATTATAAAGTTTACTGTGTGCTTGAGTCTAGGAGAAAATAATGCCCAACATTCATGAATCTTAGATTTTTCGTATCTGAATCGTCTTTCATAAACCACTCGACTTTATGGAAATTGTCGCGTAGTTCTTAACTTATTTTTCGCATAATTTGCTCGGGACTAGCAAAATGCTGGTTAGGGGTTGTGTTGAGGGTCAAATATTACATATTAGACCCTAGTTATTGCCTAGATTTACAAGTATGATACTGTTTAATGGCCTGATTTAATCGTGTTTATGTTGCAAGGTGTATTTACAAGCTTGAACTGAAAAAGGGTGCTAAATGCATGAATTTAACGCTCCGAATTCACCAAAGCATGAGACGGACCCTAAGAGATCAAGATCGACGGATTTGCACGCCAGAGATCCAAGAAAATCAAGAAACTGAAGTTCAAGTGACCCGAAAGACATCCAGAATGCAAGATCATAGGGTTCCTACCATCTGTTCAGCTCGAAACTCCATATATGGCCTGAGGACCATAAATTAACCGTACATGTCAAAATTTAGCCCTTGGATCAGTGTGTAAGTGACCTGATGGACAAGATCAGACAATAACCATTAAGAAAGCATCTTGGACATTCTTGGGAGATTATGACCCAAACTAAACTGATGGAAAGAGCATGAAAAATGGTGGATATCTGTCAAATTTTACCTCTTTTGGACGGTACAATAGGGAGAAATGAACGAAAGACGTTTCTAAAAGCGAGACTGGCAAATTTGTAAATAACTGAAACTCTATATGCATGCACTTGTACAAGTAGAGGTTTGCTTCAACATTCTGTATTGACTCATCATAGGTGGATGGTGTAGCCCACTTAGAATTTGGATCTACTTCATACTTTGACCCATGGGCTTATACATTACTAAGAAGATAATGAGCGGAGTAGATCTTCGAAAATGACATCAGAAGTGGGCCCCACCTATTTTTTTGTAAACCATCCAAGCTTAACCATGCGAAACGTCCAGTGACGAACGTGTTCCCATCATTCCATTAGATGATCTGACCCATCCATTTGCTCTGGAGGATAGCCAAGACCCTGGCTATGATTCCTTTCTGGTCCCATACAAGTGATCGTGTGAATTTCTCATCCAAATGGAAGACGGACGGTGCAATGAAATATGCCACACCGAATCTAATCCAAAACTGGCCATTTCTTATCAGAATTTTGAGTTTCACCCAATGGACGGAGTGGATTTTGTCTTTGTCACCAATCATGGACCCCACCAATCATTACAGCACAAGGAAGTGTCGCAGGCCCTTGTTTTCGCGGACCAGACGCTGCCCAGCCTCTGTGGCCCATTGTATGATCTTGACAGTGATCATTTAAAAGATCTGCACCATCCAAACTGTTGGAAGGGAAAGTTAGACCCTTCCCACATTGACAGAATACCCGGACGTAATTACAGGCTGGTCCAAATCTCACCCAAACACGAGCCAAGCGCAAGATTGCTCCGTACCTGTTACTGCGAAAGCTTTCCACAGCCACCGACTTCTCCCAACCGACCTTCCATCTATATAAAATAGGAAAGAGTGAACGTGAGTGGAGGCTTGGCTTGGGTGCGGACGTGAAGCACAGGCAGCCGTTGGGACTTGTTTATTTATTTATTTTCTTCTTCTTTTCTTTTCTTTGGAGATTTAGGCTAATCATGTTTCTGGGCTAAACCTCTTAGCTAGGGTTAGGAGGTGAAGCCTGTAGCGTGATGGAAGACTCTTTGCTTGTGCTTTTTATTTACATTGAAATGATTTTAATTATAGTTTAATTAATGAAATATTTTTAGTCTTTAATGGTTTGTTGTGATTGAATTACAATGGGTCTGCAGTGGCTTTGAGCATGTTCATTTCCTTTTATGTTTATGATGTCAGGAAGCCCTGTTGTTCACCATCGTCTCCTGGGCATGGTCGGATGCATTGTTGATTGTTTGGTAATTAGTTTAATTCTATTGTTTTCTTTATCTCCTAGGCATGGTTTGGTGATGGAATCCATTCTAATTCATATACCTTTCATCTCTTTAAAACTATATCAAGTAAGTTCAATTTGATTTCTATGGTTACATTCTTCAATTGGATGAAGATGGACTCTAAGTCCAGTTGAGTTTTTGATGCAGGCATAAGATCTCTCTGATCTCTACAAGTGGATCCTCTGAATCCCTAGTTTCTTACCTCTGATTTCTCCTAAGTTTTAGATAATTATTTCACAATTATTCCTTAATTTCTATTTGATTTAGATTATGTCTTAGTTTAGTTCTAATTCTACTTAATTTCAGATAACATACAAGTATCAGTCCCTTGGGATTCGACCTCGGTCTTACCGAGTTTATTACTACATCACAACCCTGCACTTGGGGAATGAACATAATTCATCCCTCTAAAGTGTTTGGCGGCTTTATCGCTCTAATAGGCTCCTCTGTGGAAATCCTCCGACAAAGCTGCCCTGGGGTAGCTGCATGATCTTTTTTAACGAAGTATCCGATCCTTTGTTCCGGTCTATAATTTCTTAGTCTAGTAGAAGGAATCCAAATGGGACGGTCAACAAGAAAACAATTACGCATCAGGAAATAATGGTGTGACCACCAGCGCACCTAGGCATATGAGGCTTGCACCTGATGGTTGAATACTGGAAGAATGAAGTGGGAATCGAAGTTCTTGGCCAAGAGTTGTTTCCATATTAAAGCCCAGTTATACGGACCAACCCCATAACTTCGTATTATTTGGGTAACCTCCTCTCCTGCTTGAGGTACTGTCTAGTCATAGCCAAATTTCCTTACAAACCTACTTAGGTAGTAGGGCTCCCTCCAGAATTCCACACCTTCTCGCAGTGACAGGCTACAAGATCAAATACATATCAGCAAAGTTCTTTCAATTGGCTCCAAATCATTGTTGTCTTCAACCTCCCTGTCTTCAGCTTGATGAGTCAGGTAGAAGGGAAAGAAGTCGATGGATTCCATGTTTTCGATCTTATCAACAATCCGTTCATATGCCTTTTCACCATTTTTCGCTTAAGATAGTAGCACAAGGGAGGACGCTCGGGGTGAACGTAAGATTTCTCAGGGTCATTATATGTCCATGGAAAGTATACTCCAAGCCAACTCAAGAAGTACTGCCATGAGGTGAAGGAAGATGTAGCCCTAACTTTTGGCCTTGAGCAATGCGCCATAATGTTCCCAAAAGCTTTATACAGAGAGCATAGGACAAGAGGAGATAAAGAGTATTTCTTCTTCTCTTCTGCCATGGCCCCTGTAGCTACAAATAAAGTTGGGCGAATGGAATCCGACCATTTCGAACTGGGTAAAATGACCAGACTTAACCAATATGCCAAGAAAGTAACTAATTTGGTTTCAGGGGTGAAAGTGACTGGTTGCCTTATTCTTCTACGAGCAGATTCCAGCTACGGAGAATAGCTACCAGAAAACCTAAGGAGGAGAGGAGAAGTATTGGAAAAACATGACCATGCGTATAAGAGGAGAAGAGAAGAAGTGTAAAAATTACATATTGCAAATATCTCAAGAAGTGTACGAGCCACTGGAGCGAAGATATTTTATGTACATCTAGGAAGTGTGACATCTCACAGAAAAGTTCAATTGTAGAAGCAGAAATGTGAGGTGTTCTTCCGGGTGTGACATAAGCAAACTCTGCATTTGTGGGAATACACTCATCAAGGAAAGAGCTAGTGATGGGAAGACCGGCCATTCAATGAAGATCCCATAGAGTGATGATCACTTCACCGACTGGGAGATGAAAGAAGTCTGTGGTGGAAGACCAATGCTTCAAGAAGCCTTTATAAATCAGAGTATCTTTGTGAAAGAAATCAGAGGTGGCTTCTATAGTTACATATATATTCATCGCAATGAGGACTCCTTTGTATTTTTGAAGGATAGCTCTGACCTATGAACTGTAGAATTGACGTTGGGACAAGAGACCACGTGTCCTGAATTCGTCTTTTCCCCACAAAGAGTCACAATTGCGAAATCGCTGTTAGACAATTTCAAAGTAATGAGTGGGATACAGGGTCTAGGTGTTATAACATGGAGTGAGGAAGGGCATATATGATATCTGCCCAGTCTTCTGTACTAGGCATTTTTCCGTAAGATAACCTTTCAGGATTTTTTGGCTCTTTTATAACCCAATTCGTTACATATAAAAGTCAGTTCTACATCATATGATCAGATGGCTCGCTCTGAATCATAGAGAGATGACGCTAAAGGTTCAGGTGAATGATGACACGCTCTCGTCCTTTTAAGGGTTTTTGAACTTGATCACATCTGCTTGAGACTTGATCATGTCCCAGACATTTTGATAATGTCTCTTGTTATGATCTTGTATTTTCTCTTGAAAAATTTGTGACGGGTTGTGTGCAGGATAACATTGTGCGCAAGAGGACATTGCACAGAGGAAATGGCGTGTGGAGATGGTTGGAAGGCTCTGAATGAGTGGAATGATACTAAGTTCGGTATTTACAGCATATGTGAACTAGTTGTGCGCAAGCGGTTAGTTGTGCGTAATTGGTCAGTTGTGCGTAAGGGTTTGGTTATGCGAGAGTAGCTTTGTTGAGTGTAAAAGGGAAGGGATAAAGTGATAATTGAAGAATTGATCCCACATTTTCACCTTGAAGATGGGAAAGGCAAAGATGTAGGATCAAGGGGGCATCTGTTGAGGCATAAAATTGATCAGAAGGAAAAAAGATATAACTTTCATTATTGAGTTGTGCGGCACACAACATGACTCGCTCAGAGATTAGGGTTGTGTGGTACACAGCAAGATTTGATCAGAGATTAGTGTTGTGCGGTGCACAATAGGACTTACTTTGGGATTATGGTTGTGCGGCGCACAACAGTTAGAGTCGCACAATGTGAATATGCACACAAGGGAACTAACACAAAATGGAGACTTATGTTGTGCGGATTGAGAGGTTGGCATGTGTGGGATTCTATAAATACTCTGTTTCTCCTTATAATTCATTCATTCGATTAACACCAAGATAGTAGAGAGAGATCCAGACTTCAGAGAGATTCAGGTACTCTAGGCATGCATTGTGCGGTGCACAACTCATGGGGCACACAACCCAAGTGGTCGCACAACTGATGAGTGCACAACCCAAGTGGGCACACAACAACTTTGCTTGTCAGTTCAGTTCAAGCTCAAGTATGGTTTTTCAGGAACCATGGAGCATCAGAAGTATAGAATCAATCAGAATAAATATTAGTTCAACTCGATACAGTTGGAGATGCTGCAGAAATGAATGAATATTGGACAATTAATATTTGTATTGAATTATGTAAATGCTTTACTTTGGAATCAAAGGAGATAAAAGATGTAAATGAATTCAGATTAAATGAATATAGTGATTGTTCTCTTTATTCTTCTTTGTTAATTGTTGAGTAAATTAAATGAATTCCCATGAATTGAATGCATTTGTTTCAAACAACCATGAGGAAGTCGATCATCATAGTGGTCCGGTTATGACCATCTCCTGTAGTCATAGTAGAAGTATGTTGATCATTCGGAGGTGATTCTCTCCCCTGCGAACTCGAGCAAGGGAGTATGAACAGGACATAATATGGACCTCCCGATTCCCATTTGTCGAAGACAGTAACAAAGAGGATGTCAGTTGAGCTACCTCTGTCCACCAAAATGTGGTGCACCGTGTGGTTGGCCACAATCATAGTCACCACCAAGGCATTGTCATGTGCATAGTGGATTCCTCGGGTGTCCTCCTCAGTAAAGGTCAATGTCACTCCCCAAACTCAGAAATCGGGCTCACAAAATTCTCGATCGCCGAATCTGGTGCTGACAGCTTCCGTAATACCCCATTCTTGACTTCCAATGTTTATACGCTAGATTTCGATCATGGGATCCTACAATGAGGGTTTTTAATGTACATTTGTTTCATAACAAGCATAACCACAAGTTTACCCAAATCACAAAGACAACATCATCATCACATATCCACTAATATCAAAATTTTAAGTACAATGTATAAAAGGAAATACAATAACAATATCGAAAGCTCTAGAAGTCTGTTGAACGCTCCAAGCTCAATGTTGCTGCGACCTAACGCCACCTGCACACATCTATCGTGCATAAGCTTGTAGAAAGCTTAAAGAGTGGTGTAAGTGTGTGTGTAAGATAAGTATTAAGCACACAATATATCAAAGCAAGTAAAAATACTAATAAGTCCATAAAATACCATCAACTTTATTCAAGATATGCGATGCAAAGACATAATAAGCCAATGACATATACTGAGAAAGTAATGTAGGTAAACTATGTAATGCGGAGACATAATGAGCCAAATATCAGATACCGAGGATGCAATACAATTTATAATTCTAAAGAGCTACGAATATCATCAACCTCATCTAGGCCATATAAATGTAGAAACATAGCAACCCAAAATGCCATATGCCACGGATGTAATAAAATATACGGTGCGAATGAAATGACCAAGCTGGAGTGTGAAGTCGGGATGATAGTATATAGTATCGCAGGTTATGGGGTCCATCACTAGAGACTCCTATCCGAACTAGTCTCATACCTAATTTGGATAGTCAGACTCAATGTGATAAACTCCTGATCACAGGTTAGTCGTACGCCCCAACCGAAATCCTGGCCATTACGAGGTACATATAACAATTAGTTACACACCACCAGCCCGAGTGAATAGTGAATGAATGGTTAAAATGCTGAGTATGTAACTCCTGCTCAATAAGTCACATATCTATACTGTATGTACATCTCTGGGATCATCACCAGGGTCTAGTACACTCCAAGCAGGCTACCGCCCTGGCCGGCCGCGCAGCCCAATGAGTGAAAAAGACCTCACTACTCACCTGCTAGTAGTATACCAATGCCTACCCGGCTCATCGATGATGGACCTATTTGGGAGCTGGTCAAACTCAACTTAGCTTACAGCCCCCTTACTCGGGCAGATAAGGCCATACCCCCTCCCAACTGGCCACGACACAGTGGAAGATGCGGCTTACTGGTATTCGGCACTCGAGAGCTTATGTATCCATTCGTTCTATAAACATTGGGGCATCTCATGACCTCGGAGGTTTAGAGACTTTTACCCATGAACATTCAAAGTGCCCAGATGCTCGAACTAAACATTTTTGGTGTCTCATCTAGCCATCTATGACATTCCTGTGGAGGCATGGCCTTGATGTCGCTAAGGTGTATAGTAATCACAACACACAATGGAAGATGCATGAGTCATACAATCCAATCATATATCAATCCTGCGTATACCATGCTCTTGTGCGAGATAATTTTTGCCTATCAGGGAGTCTTAGAATAACCTGTCCAATGACATATGCAATGGTCAACCACATCTCATAATAAACATGCAAATGATGCGTATAGGCATGTACATGATGTTATGCTGTTATATACTTATAATCGGTATTGACAATCGGCATCGATAATTGGCACCGATAATTGACCTCGATAATCGGCCTATACAATCAGCCTTGACAATCGGAATCGATCTCGATAAACGAAATTGGCCTCGATAAGAAGAATCACTCTCGATAATCAGAATCGGCCTCGACGATTGAAATCGGCCTTGACAATCGAAATCGGCCTTGACAATCGGAATCAGCCTCGACAATCAGAATCAGCCTCGACAATCAGAATTGACTTCAACAATTAGAATCAGATTCGATAATCAGAATCGACCTCGATATTTGGAATTGACCTCGACAATTGGAATTGGTCTCGACAATCAGAATCGGCCTCAACAATCGGAATTAGCCTTGACGATCGGAATCGGCCTCGATGATTGGAATCGGCCTTAACAATCTAAATCGATCTCGATAATCAAAATTGGCCTTGACAATCAGAATCGGCCTTAACAATCAGAATCAGACTTGACAATTGGCCTCAATTATAAGAATCAACCTTAATAATCGGAATCGGCCTTAATAATCAGAATGGGCCTCGATAATCAGAAATGACCTCGAAAATTGGCCTAACAGAGGGCCTAAGGGAAGGTCACAATGTGGACATTTAACCATCATTACTCCCAAGGAGTAACCCACATAGAGCCAAATGTATAGTGGGTCCCATGACCCCATACAGAGGCCTAATATACACCACAATGGGCCTCACTCAAGGGTCACATATATATCACGTCGGGCCTCGCTTATGGACCTCATGTACATCACAATGGGCCATAACACATATGAAATTATGGTGAAGACCGCTTGAGTTGAAGTAGGAATATGTCAATATGTCCTAGAGGGGGAAAAATAGGACTTTTTAAAGATTTATAAGTTATATTTCAATCCTATCACACCAATCCTATCACAGAGTACAGATTAGGATTACTCAAAAATTAACTCTACTGGCTTCCAAGCCTGATAGAGGATCTAATCACAATCTATTTAAAAGACAAACAATGTACAGATGAGACTGTGATGGATATGACTGTGTGTGCATAGGATGTGATCATATATAAAGACATGCAAGACAATCACATAAATGAGAGACATTATCAATCACAAACACAGTCATTTTATAGTGGTTCGACGACTTGTCTACTCCACTCCCGGCTTCTACACTCAACCCTTGAGTGACCGAATTTCACTAAGGAGGTTTCCCATGGTTCACCTCAAACCTAAGGTTTTAAATCAGGTTCACCTTCAACCTTTACAGAGGTTTCTACTCGGTTCACCTCAAACCCTGGAGTTTTACTGGCGTACTCTTAACCAGATGTTTATACCCACACAGGACAAGGGTCCACACAACGCACCTTGAGGTTTCTACTCGGTTCACCTCTAACCCTGAAGTTTTTCTGGTGTTCTCCTAACTAGATGTTTATGCTCTCCACAGAGCAAGGGTCCACACAACGCACCCCGCACGTACACTCCCGTCGGAGGCCTCCTTCGAGGACTTCAAATGGTGAGCAACACTTAAAACCCAATCCTAAAAAGGAATGATTGCAAGTGTCCTCTGGACTCTTAGTACTTACAGATAAGTTGATGAGTCCCTTTCAGCGCAATGATGAAGATCTCCTTCTTGTTGATGAAGAATCTTCAGCTCCCTTGATCCGCAACACAAAGATGTATATATGCTAGGCTTAGGTTGGGTCAAGGCTATGATGGAATACCACTCTTTAAAGATTTTCCTATAAGGAAGATAGAGAGGTTCCATCATCTATGCATTCAAGGCATCCCGACTTAATGATATGTCATTAAGGTAGTAGCTGAAGGATCCTTGACTGTGGAAGTTCATTCTCCAATCCACTCTATGAGATATCAATGATGAGGGTGGATTGGAGGATGAACTTCCTGAGAGAAAGGGCTTAGGTAAATGATAGGAAGGTTAAAACACTCTAAAGCACTATCTGCTTTCTCTACCAGCAATGAAGACTACTCTCTCTATTTATACACAAAAGGTTCCAATGGATATAAACGGTCATATTTATACAGAGTTCGATATCATTGATCAGTCGTCGATATGATCGAGCGTATACTCTCGATTGTATCGGCCGACCTCTCGATGATACAAACTCAATTGTCATTTCGCTTTTGGAAACCTTCCACCGACTGGTTGATGGGATCGAGACACACATCGATGTTATCGGATTTCGAACTCTGATTCCATCGAGTGATGGTTCGATATATCGATGTTGAAAAATAAGAGAAAAGCCTTGAAAAATTTCAGGATTACAGATATGATCAAAGAAACAGTCGATGTCATCGAAATTTGTACATCGATCATATCGGATACCTTGTCGATGGGATCGATAAATCGTATAGATTTACATGTAAGCTTGCTGGACGATTTATGTCCTGACTCGATCCAATCGACAAAGTCTCGATATGATCGATATAAGAATATCGATTAATTGACTGGCACCCCGATCAATATTAAAAGCAACCTGAAATTCTTACTGGAGAGAACATGTGCCCCCAATCGATATGATCGACTGACACCCGATATGATCGATATTTGAGTTCAGATTGTATCGGACAGTCATCGATATATCGAAGCATTTGTTAGTTTTCTTTAGAAAAATAAGGGCGCCGGAAAGCAGTCTGTCGATATGATCGATCCACTTCAGATATGATCGATTTTCGAATATCGATGATATCGACTCAAAGGTCGATATATCATAAATCGTCCAGAAGATTGTTTGATTGCTGGACGCTTTTTGTCCTCACTCGATTGTATCGATTGATATGCCGAGGACATCGACAGAGCTGGTCGATCATATCTAAAGGGGAATCGATATAATCGACAGTGTAAGAAAAACTTAGAAGATTTTCTTTTTGATAAAAAGTTTTCTTACACATAAACCCTAAGATGTTCTAGTTCTTTTTAAGGGTTTAATCACCTGGTGTTTTGGGACATGGGATGTAAGGCTATGATTTACCTTTCAGTGAGCTTCTACACATCCAGTTAAGGCGAACGCTTGACTTGATTTTCTTGTTAGGCGCTGTTATCTGACTAACTCAACCTACAACGTAATTGACAAACCAGGGCATGTAGTAGGTGCACTTTCAACATAGGCCCCATGATTGTTAAATAGGCAATAATGTATGGGTCAAAAAATTACATCTCATTAGGCCTTACCAAATCGGTCGAAAATACATCACACTGGGCCTTACCAAATAGGCCAGAAATATATCACAATAAGCTTCATTGTTGAGGGTCAAATATTGCATATTAGACCCCAGTTATTACCTAAATTTATGAACATGATACTGTTTAACGCCCCAAATTTAATCGTGTTTGTGATGCAAGGTACATTTGTGAGCTTGGACCGAAACAGGGCACTAAAAGCTAAGAATTGACGCTCAGAATTCACCAAAGCATGGGACAGACCCCAAGAGATCAAGATCGATAGATTTTCATGCCAGGGATCCAAGAAAATCGAAAAACTAAAGCTCAAGTGGCCCAAAAGACGTTCAAAATGCAAGATCACAGGGTTCCCACCAACCGTTCGGCTTGAAACTACATACATGGCCTGAAGATCATAAATTAACCGTACACGTAAAATTTCAGCCATTGGATATCACGGGAAGTGTCCCAACGGCTAGATCAACCCCTTAATTCATTAAGTGGGGCCCACCTGCTACCTGGATATGCTTCACTTTTGGTCTCAATGCCTAAAATGATATGTCAAAGTTGATGAACAGAACAGATTTCCAATATTGGTCACAGTGGACCCCATCCTGCAGTGCACACGCACACCACCAGAGCATTACATGCCGTGCACCGAACAAAGTAAAGTCGGTCAGCATTGCGCTGACCGACTCAAATATGTTTCCTGTGTAAAGACATCAGTGGATGAACAGTGTTCGTCCAGTTTTTTGTTGTGGACCCCACCCATCATGTATTTGGATAATCTGAACCATCCATTCATTCCCTGAGGTGGCCACAATCCATGCCTAGGTGGCAGTTTTTCAATTGGCAGCGAAGATCTAGTTTTGATTGTCCAAACGCAGGATGAACGGTGGAAGCAAAACAGCAGTGGGCCACACCAAAACTCGACAAAAACCAGTCTATTCCGACCAAAATTTCGATAGAAATCTGATGGACGGGGTGAATTTCATCAAAAACATCAAAGTGGGGCCCACCGAACACGTCAGCGTGCTCTGTTTACGCAGGTACGTGCATCCATGAAATTCAGACGCCGTGGGTCGTTCCACGATCAAGGGTGTGATCGGATACATGATCCAGACCGTCCAATATGTCCACGGGGAGGCCAATACCCTCGCCAAGATTTCAGAATTGATAGACGGGTTGATATCGTGCCGTAAATCCGCTCTAAACGTAAGATATTTTGCGCTTTTGCTGCGCATGTGAGTTCTGCTGCGAAACAGAGTCGATCCGACTCTAAACCGACTCCAGCTTCTCCCAGCCAACTTCAGCAACCTATAAGAGAGAGAGAACGTGAGGGAGAGGGGCATCTTAGCTTGGACGTGAAGAAGAGAGAGAAAGAGAGAGTTTAGAGAGTTTTTCTTATTGTTATTTCTTATTTTATGATTTTGGAGAGATCTAGTCCGTCCATGTCGGGCTAAACCTCTTAGTTAAGGCTAAGAGGTGAAGCTTGTAGTGAGATGGGAGAATTGATGCTTGTGCCTTTTGTGTAGACTGAATAGATTTTGATTTAATTTTATTATGAGAATATTTTTAGTTTTTAATGGTCTGTTGTGACTGAAATTACAATGAATCTGCGATGGCTTTGAGTATTTATATTTTCTTTTCATGTTTATGATGTCAGGAAGCCCTGTTGTTCACCATAGTCTCTTGGGCATGGTCGGATGTCGGTACCCTTCCTAACCTTCATACATGTGATTGGTTGGTAATTAGTTTAATTCTGTTGTTTGCTTTGTCTCATGGGCATGGTTTGGTGATGGAATCCATTCTAATTCATATACCTTTCATCTCTTAAAAACTAGATCAAAGTAAGTTCAGTCTGATTTCATGATTCTTGAAGCAGGCGTAAGATCTCCCTGATCTCTACAAGTGGATCCTCTGAATCCCTAGTTCCCTTTCTCTGAATTTTCTTAAGTTTTAAATTAATTATTCTACAATTATTCCACCATCGCTAATTAATTTAGAATTCATCTTAGTCTAGGTCTAATTCTACTTAGTTTTAGAATACGTACAAGTTCAGTCCCTTGGGATTCGACCTCGGTCTTACCGAGTTTATTATTACATCACAACCTTGCACTTGGAGAGTGAACATTCATCATATGAGTCAAAAATACATCACAATGGTCATCAACGCATGACCCAAAAATATATCACAATGGGCTGATCATACGGGCCTAATATACATCACCATGGGCCACGACCCATGGGCCCCAAATACATCACAATGGGCTAGGACCCGTGGGCTTCAATATACATCAAGTGGGCCGCATTAATAGCCACACCAGTGGGCCTCATATACAACAAGTGGGCCGCATTAATGGGCCAATATACATCAAATGGGCCACATTATATGGGCCTCAAATACATCAAATCGAGCCACATCATGTGGGCCTCAAATACATCAAATCGGGCTGCATCGACGGGCCACACCATTCACCTAAGTTAAAGATCATTTTAGAACATTTCCATAAATAAATCATATCAAAAGATCATTTGGACCATACCATAAATAACAGTGGAGAAAATGATCTCACTGTTAAACAGTTCATAGGACCGGAGCCCACCATAATGTTTACTTCCATCCAGTCCATTCATATGGCCACAAAGACCTGAATTAAGGGGAAAAACAAATATCATATTGATTTGGAACTTTTGTGCACCCACAAGGGTTTTAATGGTAGACGTTCAATCCCTGCACTGTTTTCTATAGTGTGGTACGTCCACCTGATACAGGATCTGCCTCATTTTTAAATCTCAGGCCATAAGACGAGCTTGCCAATTGGATGGACGGTGCTGATCATACCACATAGATATTAAACGTGGGTCCCATCCAGACGGACAAACGACATGGGTGAGATCCATACACCATGTGGGACCCTCAAAACTTGCAGACGTCATCAGTAGTTAATGCTGCTGATGGGTCCTACTGTCTAGATGGACGGTGAATAAAACACATACATTACATGGGCTCCACACAGTACCGTTCGTATGGACGGTGTAACAAGAGAATGCATACACCAAGGTGGGCCCACCCCACACATGCAACACATGTGGGTGGGTCCCACCGTCCTGCCAAGGGAATTGTCGGACGGCGTGGATTAAATCCATGCATCACGTGCACCCCATAGGTGGGTCCAGCAGGTAGGTCCCACATGGGGCCCACCACATACATATATGTATACCATATAATAAAATATTATATTATTATCATATAATATAATTATATATATATATATATATATATATATATATATATATATTAAAGGTCCAACATCCAGACCTTGGACGCCTGGATGGACAGATGAAAACACATACATGTGTTTCAAAGGGGGTCCCACCATCCAGGGGTCTGGACGGTGTGGATGGAATCACACATCAAGGTGGTCCATGTGGTGGGCCATCAAAGTTTAGAGCAAGCTGTTATTTATGTTTTCCTTCATCCAGGGGCTGCTGCTGGACAACACACGGTCCAACAGCTCACGACCCTTCATGACCCGATGGGGCCTCAACGGACAGATGGAGCGGATACAATACATCCCTCAGGGTGCGGTCCACATCAGTGTGGCCCACCAAATTTGAAACAAAGTGATATTTGTGTTTTCCCGCCATCCAAGCAGTCCAATCGGACTGACTGTCCAGCAGGGTGGGTAGCAAGGCCGTCCCACCAGCTGGATGGTCTGGATCATCCAATCAGGCCTACATCAAGGCGGTCCACGATCTGAAAAAGGAGAGAAGAGAGAGAGAGAGAGAGAGAGAGAGAGAGAGAGAGAGAGAGAGAGAGAGAGAGAGAGAGAGAGAGAGAGAGAGAGAGAGAGAGTAGTGAAAATGGGAGGGACCCCACCACTATGGGTCCCTCTTGATACAAAACATACATAAAGATGGGTCCCACCACATGTGGGCCCTCAAATCATAAAATCAATGGTAGAAAATCATAAAAATCACCCACCTCAAGATCTCTTCTTCCTTCTTCCACCAATAGGTTCTAGAGCTCCAAGGAATCAAAATTCAACGGTTAAGATTAATTTTGGAGGGTGGAGATGGGAGGTAGGAAGGTGGGCCACATCTAGTTCTTTCCCATGGAGAGCTTGGACGTCCACCTCCCATGGTTGCTTAAGAGCATGATTTTGAAATGGGAGAGAGAGAGGAGTGATGAATGGATGGAGTGGCTTTTATAAGAAATGAGAATGAGAAGTATGGGTTAGTTTGAATTTGGTGTAAAGGTGGAATGGGTAGGGAGAGAGACTGTTGACTTGGGAAAAAAAGGGAATGGGTGTATGAACTTGGGATAAGGTGAGGTGATATTGGGCTATGGAGGATGTACTTGACTTGATTGATGTAACGGGTTGTAGAGATTATGTTGAAATTTGCATGCGCGATATTTTTCTCGAAATGAACGTGGGCCCACATCTTCTGGCTAGGGTATCGTATCGGTGCGTGAGATGTGGCGTTGGAACCGCGGCGACGGCGCTGTCGTTAGGGTATAAGTTTCAAGTCGAGCCGATATAAATCTTCGAGATGCGACTTAGGTTCGTGCGCGACTGTTAGATACAGGTCGAGGGTTACCGAAATTCGACTGGGAGCACCGTGGAAGCCTACGGAATGGTATGGACTATGATACGGGCCTTACAGTCAGGCTCTATAGGGGCTTAACTTTTGATCTTTCACAACCTTGCTAGTGAGGTATATATGGTGCTTTGTGCTCCGTACTGCTGCCATTGATGCTTTAAGCATGCGCCCTACAAGCTCTGTTCAAGTCCCCACCTCATGCGGGTCCTTCGAATATTGTGCGGATTTCATTTTTTACTTCATTGTTATTTCTATCACCTTGTGGTTCGTTGATTTTATCAGGTCACTCATCCCTCCTTCTATTTACGTACTCCCTTTAGTTCTGTCCTCAAATGAGGGACTCGATCTCTTCCTTGAGATCGAAGTATTCGGCGGTAGTGTGGCTGTGATCACGATGGAAGTGACAATACTTTTGTTTATCTCTTTTGTCAGCGTCAGCCTTCATCCTTTTTGGCCAATTCAGGATCATTTTGTTACGAATTTTTATAAGGAATTTATTGCGTGGGAGTCATGTTCAGCAAGGTATAAGAGCAGAACCTGCTCTCTGGTCATTGATTAGGACACAATTTTTTGTTCGGATCATCGTCCCTTCTTTTCTTGCTGTTGACGGTGGGTGACTCTCTATCCTCATTGCACTTCCTATCCTTAGCCAAGCTACCTATACTCTGAGTAGCTTTCCGTGAGGTAAAGAGTTACTTTGCGTTGGAGTATATTTGGACTCGGTTAAGGAGATCATCCAAGGTAGTCGAGGGATTCTTGCCAATTGAGAAGAGGAACTTCCCCTCTCGTAGATCGGATATCATGGTAGCCAGAGCTATCTAGTTTGAGTAGTCGTCTACCTGTATCGCCTACTCGTTGAAGTGGATAATATAGTGTTTAAGTAACTCATCTTCCCTTTGGCTAATGGTGTGGAGGTGAGTGACTGGTTTCCTTCTATCCTTCCCATTGATGAATTGTGTGAGGAAGGTCTTGTTTAGCTGGGCAAAGGAGCTAATGGATTTTGGTTTCAGCTGCTTGTACCACTTTTGTGTCTCTCTCAGTAGGGTCAGTAAGAATGCTCATCACATTACAGAGCTTAAGGCACTATTGAGCTCCATCCATGATAAGAAAGATTGAAGATGTTCGGCCGAATCTCTAGCTCCAGAGTAATGGGTAATATAAGGCATCTGGAATCTTGGCAGAAGTCGGGATCTCATGATGTTGTCGGTGAATGGAAGTTTTGTTTCCTCCATCATGGCTTCAAGAGAGGTCAGAATCCAAGCACGGTATGCTTGTTGAATATCATCGAGTTGTCCTTAGATTTCTTTGAGCTTGGCTTTCCATGGGACATCGTTCTCAGGGGCCTTCCCGCGCCTCATTTTCTCAAGGGTGTGGCATAGGTCAGAATCTGCGAGTACGATGGTTCCCGCGGTATGCACAGGAGGTTGGCTAAGCTGCTTGAGTCATTGCTTCATCGCGTGAGAGTCATAGGGCACTTGAGAAGGTCACACTACAAGAAATGCCACTTTTACCAACGAAAATTTTCGTAGGTAAAAGTCAAAATTTCGTAGGCAAAAAGTTTTACCAGCGAAACTTTTCGTTGGCAATTTCCTCGCTAAAAGACTAAGGGGAATGCCTTTTACCCACGAAAAAAAAATTTCGTTGGCAAAGGTAGATTTTTGCCGACAAAAATTTTCGTAGGAAAAATATTTTACCAGCGCTAATTTTTATTGGTAAAAGTAATGACAAAACTTTTTACCTACGAATACTTTTGCAGGTAAAAATATATACAATACACTTTACCTACTAACAATTTTGTAGCTAAAAATATATATACAAGACTTTTTACCTACGAATACTTTCGTAGCCACAAATAGTTAATAGACTTTTTACCTACCAAGAATTTCGTAGCTAAAAAATCACAAGACTTTTTACCTACGAATACTTTCGTAGCCAAAAATATTTAATAGACATTTTACCTACCAAGAAATTCATAGTTAAAAATAATCACAAGACTTTTTACCTACGAATAGTTTCGTAGCCAAAAATATTTAAGACAATTTTTACCTACCAACAAATTTGTAGCTAAACATATTTACAAGATGTTTTACCTACCAACAATTTCGTAGCCAAAACTAATAAACAGTTTTTAGCTACCAACAATTTCGTAGCTAAAAATATTAAAAAGACTTTTTACCTACCAATAGTTTCGTAGCTAAACGGTATAAGATTTTAAAACTTTTCCCTACCACTAATTTTGTAGCTAAAAATTCCTTTACCTATGCATATTTTCGTAGGTAAAAATATTAATCAAACATTTTTCGGTTAAAATATTTACAAAAATGTTTAACTACGAATGATATTGTAGGTAAAAAGACTTACAAAACATTTAGTTACGAATAAGTTCGTAGGTAAAAACTTTTGTGAGATTTTTAACTACGAAACTTTTCGTAGGTAAAATCTTTGGAGATACTTTTACCTACGAAAATATTCGTAGGTAAAAGTTTTTTTATATTTTTTTCCCACCTTATATTCCAGCACAAATTTCTTGATATACACCTGATATACACCTGTTACAATATAATTCCTGATATGCACCTGTTATGTAATATATTTCATCATATTCACATTCACAGCCATTTAACTCCAAAGTACATAAATAAATCTATCCAAACATAAACTATATCATGTATAAATACATATAAGGTTAAGGTTTAGGTTTTAGGTTAAGGTTATAGGTAGGTTATAGGATATAGGTTTATGGAATTGAGAATAGCTTAAGGTTTAGGTTTAGGAAATCGGGTTTGGGTTCGGGATTAGGTTTTGTTTTGGGTTTTCAAGTTTAGGTTTAGGTTAGGTAGTTGAGAATAGGATTAGGTGTAGGTTTAGGTTTAGGGATTTGAGAACACATTTAGGTTTTAGGTTTAGGTTTTAGGTTAAGGTTATAGGTAGGTTATAGGTTATAGTTGTAGGGAATTAAGAATAGGTTAAGGTTTAGGTTTTAGGTTAAGGTTATAGGTAGGTTATACGTTATAGATGTAGGGAATTGAGAATAGGTTAAGGTTTAGGTTTAGGAAATCGGGTTTGGGTTTGGAATCCAGTTTTGCTTTGGGTTTTTAAGTTTTGGTTTAGGTTTAGGTTAGGTAGTTGAGATTAGGATTACGTGTAGGTTTAGGTTTAGGGATTTGAGAACACATTTAGGTTTTGGGTTAAGGTTTTAGGTTAAAGTTATAGGTTATAGCTGTAGGGAATTGAGAATAGGTTAAGGTTTAGGTTTAGGAAATTGGGTTTGGGTTCGGGATTGGGTTTTGCTTTGGGTTTTCAAGTTTAGGTTTAAGTTTAGGTTAGGTACTTGAGAATAGGATTAAGTGTAGGTTTAGGTTTAGGAATTTGAGAACACATTTAGGTTTTAGGTTTAGGTTTTAGGTTAAGGTTATAGGTTATAGCTGTAGGGAATTGAGAATAGGTTAAGGTTTAGGTTTTAGGTTAAGGTTATAGGTAGGTTATACGCTATAGCTGTAGGGAATTGAGAATAGGTTAAGGTTTAGGTTTAGGAAATCGGGTTTGGGTTCGGGATCGGGTTTTGCTTTGGGTTTTCAAGTTTTGGTTTAAGTTTAGGTTAGGTAGTTGAGATTAGGATTAGGTGTAGGTTTAGGTTTAGGGATTTGAGAACACATTTAGGTTTTGGGTTAAAGTTATAGGTTATAGTTGTAGGGAATTGAGAATAGGTTAAGGTTTAGGTTTAGGAAATCGGGTTTGGGTTCAGGATCGGGTTTTGCTTTGGTTTTTCAAGTTTAGCTTTAGGTTTAGGTTAGGTAGTTGAGAATAGGATTAGGTGTAGGTTTAGGTTTAGGGATTTGAGAATACATTTAGGTTTTAGGTAGGTTATAGGTTATAGCTGTAGGGAATTGAGAATAGGTTAAGGTTTAGGTTTTAGGTTAAGGTTATAGGTAGGTTATAGGTTATAGGTTTAGGAAATTGAGAATAGGTTAAGGTTTAGGTTTTAGGATTTGAGAATGGGTTCGGGTTTAGGTTATAGGTTTTGGTTTTGGTTTTGGTTTAGGTTATAGGTTTTGAGATTTGAGAATGGGTTCGGTTTTAGGTCATAGGTTTTGGTTTTGGTTTAGGTTATAGGTTTTGGGATTGGAGAATGGGTTCGGGTTTAGGTCTTAGGTTTTGGTTTTGGTTTTGGTTTTGGTTTTGGTTTTGGTTTAGGTTATAGGTTTTGGTTTAAGTTATAGGTTATAGGTTTAGGATAAGGTTTAGGTTTAGGTTTAGGTTATAGGTTTTAGGATTTGAGAATGGGTTCGGGTTTAGGTTATAGGTTACAGGTTTTGGTTTTGGTTTTGGTTTTGGGATTTGGTTTAGGTTATAGGTTTTTGTTTTGGTTTAGGTTATAGGTTTTGCTTTAGGTTATAGGTTATAGGTTTAGGATAAGGTTTAGGTTTTGGTTATAGGTTTTAGGATTTGAGAATGGGTTCGGGTTTTGGTTTAGGTTATAGGTTTTGAGATTTGAGAATGGGTTCGGGTTTAGGTCATAGGTTTTGGTTTAGGTTTTAGGTTTTAGGATTTGAGAATCGGTTCGGGTTTAAGTTATAAGTTTTGGTTTTGGTTTTGGTTTAGGCTATAGTTTTTAGGATTTGAGAATGGGTTTGGGTTTAGTTCATAGGTTTTGGTTTTGGTTTAGGTTATAGGTTTTGGGATTTGAGAATGGGTTCGGGTTTAGGTCATAGGTTTTGGGATTTGAGAATGGGTTCGGGTTTAGGTCATAGGTTTTGGTTTTGGTTTAGGTTATAGGTTTTGGGATTTGAGAATGGGTTCAGGTTTAGGTCTTAGGTTTTGGTTTTGGTTTAGGTTATAGGTTTTGGTTTAGGTTATAGGTTATAGGTTTAGGATAAGGTTTAGGTTTAGGTTTAGGTTATAGGTTTTGGGATTTGAGAATGGGTTCGGATTTAAGTTATAGGTTATAGGTTTTGGTTTTGGTTTTGGTTTTAGTTTAGATAATAGGTTTTGGGATTTGGTTTAGGTTATAGGTTTTAGTTTTGGTTTTAGTTTAGGTAATAGGTTTTGGTTTAGGTTATAGGTTTTGCTTTAGGTTATAGGTTATAGGTTTAGGATAAGGTTTACGCTTAAATTATAGGTTTTAGGATTTGAGAATGGGTTCCGGTTTAGGTTATAGGTTTTGGTTTTGGTTTGGTTTAGGTTATAGGTTTTGGGATTGGAGAATGGGTTCAGGTTTAGGTCTTAGGTTTTGGTTTTGGTTTTGGTTTAAGTTATAGGTTTTGGTTTAGGTTATAGGTTATAGGTTTAGGATAAGGTTTAGGTTTAGGTTATAGGTTTTTGGATTTGAGAATGGGTTCGGGTTTAGGTTATAGGTTTAGGATAAGGTTTAGGTTATAGGTTTTGGGATTTGAGAATGGGTTCGGGTTTAGGTTATAGGTTTTAGGATTTAAGAATGGGTTCGGGTTTAGTTCATAGGTTTTGGTTTTGGTTTTGGGTTAGGTTATAGGTTTTTGGGTTTGAGAATCGGTTCGGGTTTAGGTTAAGGGTATGGTACCTACAAATATAAATATAAATATGGCCTGTCCAAATGGCCAGGCCCTTCCAATGTCGTCCATAGGAAATGGACAACATCATCATGGTCATAACAGCGGTTCCCACCTTCTAGGGACCCTCGCTTTTCCGGATAGCTCCGACGCACATCCGGGTCTGCTCCATTAATCTCGAGCAAATACATAAACACGGCCTGTCCAAATGGCCAGGCCCCTCCAATGCTGTCCATAGGAAATGGACAACTTCATCATGGTCATAACAGCGGTTCCCACCTTCCAAGGACCTCCGCTCTTCCGGATAGCTCCGACGCACATCCGGGTTTGCTCCATCAATTTTGAGCAAATACATAAATACGGCCTGTCCAAATGGCCAGGCCACTCCAATCATGTGCAGTCTTGACAAGAGACGTACCTGATGCTTAAATCTGAAATATGCATTTACACATAAAATGGCATTAGGAATCGCTTCTCAAAACCGCGGACCGTTTTCTTTTGGAACTCGTTCATCTCACCTGAAAACCTATCACATAATGAATAAATATAACTACAATGATAATTACACATGTACATTCTTGACAAGAGACGTACCAGTGTTTGAATCTGAAATATGCAAGTCCAACCCCCACATGCAACATCCACCTGAAAGAATGCGCACAACTGTCATGCTTGAGTAATCAATATAGGAATGTATAAGTAAAACCATAAAACCAGAGATACTACATTTTCAGGATCTCCTCCATAGTTAACGATCTCATTCTAAAACCATAAAACCATAAAACCATCCGTTTCTAGTTCTTTTTCTTTAGTGATTAGACTTCAAGTATTCAAAACCCATCCTAGAGCAATTCCTCCCAAAAAAGATAAATGGGCCACTGTGCCCTTTGAGTTGATTCATACCAACTCTTGGAAACCAGTTGCTACTGTCTCTGTTTCCAGGTTAGGTATTTTGTTTCCTCTATGCAGATTATTATCAGATTTTTATTTATATTTGGAAATCGAGGTACAACATTTTTGACATGTTTAGAGCTACTTAGAGAAGTTTTGACCCACTTCAATGGGAGCATTAAAACTTCAAGATAAGATAATACCAGAGAATATTTATTGCAGGAGGTTCTCTTGTATTTATAACAGTAAGGGACTTTGTTTCGAACTTCATGTACTCAATATAAATACAACAATACACAAATTTTAGAGGCAAAACCATGCCCCAGAAACTCGGTCAAAATGAAATTTAACTCCTAACTGCTATAATAGAATCAGAACATTCAAACACAAGCCGAGGAGGTCCGTTAGCAGTTGTGATCTTCAGGAAAGATGAACAATGGAAAATTTATAGCAAAGCTAGAAAAACTTTACTTGCATAGCCATAGGTGAAGGATGATTGCTTTTCGTGAAAGAACAAGAGATTGTAAGTCCATGAAAAGAGATACACTGAATGAATTAGCCATCAAAATGCCCCTTTTGAGGATGCATTGAAACATATATCTCATCTTACCTGCAACTCCAATTGCAATGCCCTCAAATATTGAGTGAAAACAGAGGGCAACAATTAGCAAAATGCTATCACCTTGTTACCAGTACTACTAGAGCGTGGCCCATTTCCTACATAGCATGCTCAACCAAAATCCTAAGATGTACAGAGTAAAAGTCAGTGGTCCATTTCAAATAAACGCATCAAATCTCATTCATTTTATGATATATAAATAGATTATGTACAATTCCAACTCCCAATTACAATTGATCTAGATAGATGGCTATACAAGGGTCTGTTTGTGTTGACAAAATCCAGAAGGATTTTGATTTCCAATCACCAGCAGTTTCTGATATGGGATCCATGTTTCTGTTGTCTGGTGGAAATGTGCAAAATACTACAAATGCATTCCATTTTCCAGAATGAGCTGAAACCCCTGCTTAATCTAACATGGCTCCCATGTCAGATAATGTGTGATTGAAATTCATCTGCATTTTGTTTACAGATAGTGGTATACAGTTAGTGGTTTGCATCTTTCCAAAGATGTATACACGTCACTATTCCCATGTTGTCCAAACAATAGAAACCACATCAATTCATGAGTAATGAGTGAAACTGGAACCATTTAAGGCTATTGACATTGACAGCCATTAAAGTATTAGAATACACGTCACTATTCCCAATTACTATTGATCTAGGTATAATTGATTTCTTCTACATGACCATTTAAGGCTATTAACATTGACAGCCATTAAAGTATTCCAAGAACTTTTTTTATAGTACAAGAACATGGATATGAAGTTTAAAAGCTGGTAGCAGTAAGTGATGAATGAAAAGGAATGAGCTTTCAAATCCAATACACAAAGAATTAAGATACCATACCTAGAAGTAGCAGACATGAGAAGGCATTGGCAGCGTCGAGGGACATGTGGGATAAGAGCTTTTAAGTCGTCTTCATAGCCATATGTCAAAAGGAGATCTGCCTGTAATCAAATAAAAATCAAGAATTATTCTTGCAAAAGGAACCACACAACAACAAGCTAGGCACCATATAAACCTCTTGGACAAATTCAACCTAACACTAAAGTTTGGAGGTGCTAAGCATAAAGTTATATCATTCTAAAAACAAGAATAAGAGTGATTTTCTCAGACAGTGGGTGGCAAGTGTGTGAAATGGAATGAATTGAAAAGGCATTTAGAAGAATTCAGCATACCCCAAAACCAGTGTCCAGTGCAATCCTGACAGTCCCGTTAGCAATTGGGATCACAGAAGCAAGTTGTTTGATGAGCCTCAACAATGACCAGTGTTTACTTACCTGGAATGGACCGGACTGTCGGATTGGTTGGGATCAAAACTCATCATTGAAACAGGACGGGTTTTGGTTGGGACTGAAACTCCTTAGTGAAATGGGCATGGGGCTTCAAAACATTCTATTGATTCTCCCTTGCTAATGGAAAATCAGTAACCTGTATTGTCAGAAAAACATGAAAGAACACCACCAAGAAATTCCTTTCAGAAAGAAGAAGAAAACACACGCACGCATGCAACTAGCTCAGGCAAGTAGTTAGTATATATATGACAAACCATTCCTTCCATCTACAACATAAGTTGGCCACCCCATTGTTTGCTTCAGCTTAGTTAAAAGGCTTTGTTCATGGTCAACATTCATGCTCCTGTCAAACAACAAGAGATAATCCAGAAACCTTCCTTGACTAAGGAAATCATTTACTATAATCTAAATCATTGAAAAGTCTTTCAAGAGGGACAACCTTTTGTATTTTGACAGTTAAAAAGTTCAAATGTTCAGATTTCACAATTCTCTGCTTATTCTTTAGTAATTCATATGCCTGAAACAGATTTAAAAAACCATATTATCTTTGATTTTTTACCTTCATTACAGTTTCTTCCTTCCACATATCAAATCCCTTGAAGAAAGACCTTGAAGAAGTACCTAATACATACATTAAAAAAAAAAATCAATATACAAATAAGCCCAATTCAAATTAATGAAAGCCAAAATAAAAATAAAAAGTCAATGAACTGTCAACCTGAAACATATTCGAATAGCCTTAGGTCAGCTTTGATGGGAATAAGGCCCAACCTATTGGCTAGGACTTCATCTTGGACCACGATGTGTTGTCTACACCAACCATTCAATGCAACAAAAAACAACTAAGCCAACCATCTCAAAAGATGTTTATAAACAAAAAGGAAAAGTCATGTGCTACACAACTGCTTTTCTCTATAAACATCAGCAGGTTCGTTCCCAAGTACGTGCTATACAACTGCTTTTCTCTGCACATATTGAATACAATTAGTAAGATTTACACTTTAAAAAAAGACAATGAGAACCTAATTACCCTATCATTCAACTCGACTTGGCAAGATTTTGAGCTGCGTCTCTTCAAAACTCGTTGAAAGTGTATCCAAGCGCACAACACAAACTGCAGCCTGGCTGAAAAATGGTGTTGAAAGGCCCCATGTCTCTCATGTGCATCCAAACAGCCCAAAGGACTGTTGGCTCTTTTTCATCTGGTCCATCCAAGTTAACTGACCAGCTATTTAAATAATTGTAACTATTATAATTTTTATGGTTGTGATCCCACAAGGGTGAGCTAACTTAAAAAAACCATCCTCAGATCAGATTGCAAGTGCTTGAAATACGGGTAACAAATTGAAAACCTTGTAGATGGATTCTTCTGCTGCTGTACAGTACAACTGTTTTAGAGGAAAGTTCCATGCAAATAGCTATGTATGGGGCCCACTGTGGTATGTATCCATAGGTGGCCCCACCATGAAAACTGAGCCAGAAATCTAGCCAATTTAGGTGGACCACCATGTGAATTATTGTTTTTATGGTGTAGCCCACTTGATAATTGCATTGGCCTAATTTTCCTACATGGAATTCGAAATCCCTAAGGGCCTGTAAAGCATGACATGATGTTTTTATTTCTGTTTTTGTTTCTATGGTGTAGCCCACCTTTTTCAAGAGGCTAACAATGAGAAAGAGCCAAAAGATGAAAAAAGCATGGATGATGTTGAGTTATTGCTTTATGGCCTACAAGAAAGTCCAATATCTTGTTTCCTTAAGCATATCCCGACAATGCCTAAGGAAGAGGAGAATGAAGACTGGTTGCATACCAATGTCTTCCAAGCATGAGATAAATATGAGGAAACCCCTATCAAAGTCATCGTCAATAATGACATCAGCATGAACATTACTTCACAGAAAATGGTCAACTGCATTTCTAAAAGAAACCATCAGATTGCATCAATCCCATTTAGACCAGATTGCATTTCTAAAAGAAACCATCAGTATCCAGGAAAAAAAAAAAAACATGTAGAATATATGTTATAATCTCCTATTAGCCCCATATAATTTTCCTAAAATGGTCCAATTACATCCTTCCTATTGCTGATAAAGAAAGAAACTAACATCAAACAAGGAAAACTAAATAAAGAGTTCCAATCTATTGAGAGTCCAAATCCCCAAAAAATCCTCATATCTGTTAATTAGGGATTTTCATATATGAATCCCCAAAAAATCAGAAAATCAGGGATTTTCGATTCTGAATCCTCAAATACGAATCCCATACAGGCAAATTAGGGATTTCGAATACCAAATCCAGATATTAGGGATTTCGAATCCCAAATCCAGAAATTAGGAATTTCCGTCAACCATTGAATACCATCAACGGTGAGAGAGAGAGAGAGAGAGAGAGAGAGAGAGAGAGAGAGAGAGAGAGAGAGAGAGAGAGATACCCAATCACAGTCCACCGATCCACCGAGAGAGACAGAGAGAGAGAGAGGATGCACGAGAGAGAGAGCACCGAGAGAGACAGAGAAAGACAAAGAGAGAGAGAGAGATGGCGCGGTTGAGAGAGAGACCGAGAGAGAGAGAGGGTGCGCGAGAGAGAGGAGACAGAGAGACAGAGAGCCTGAGAGAGGAGACGGAGAGAATGAGAGACCGAGAGAGAGTACATGGCTCTCTCTCTCTCTACTCGCGCTGATACCAGTGCCCGTGGCTGGTGGTCGGTGCTGTGTGCGCCCCACCATGTTGTATGTGTTTCATCCCTGCCGTCCATCTATTTTTCCATATCATTTTATGGTATGAGACAAAAAATGAGGTATATCCCAATCTTAACTGGACCACATTATAGGAAACAGTGTTGAATGAGCGTCGACCATTAAATTACTTTTGGGGGCCATATACAGTTTTGGATCAATCTTATTTTTTTCATCTGGGCATGTATGACCTAATCAATAGATTTGATGTCAAATAAAAAGTACAGTGGGCCTTAGGAGGGTTTTAATGGTGGATATCCAATCACTATTGTTTTCATGTGGTGTGGTCCACCTGAGATTTATATCCCTCTCTTTTTTGGCATCAAGCCCTAATATGATGTGTAAAAATGGATTGATGGCATGGATGAAACACATACATCATGGTGGGATCCATAGAGTACCGACCAACATCCACCAAGTTTTTTCAATGAATGTTTTCAAAATCATAATTTTTTTAAACCTCACAATTTTCTTTTTCAAAATGTCAATTATATATCAAAATATTGATTTTTTTTAATCATAATTTTTTTCAAACTTTATTTCCTAAAATACAAATGATGTATGGTGGGATTTTTTGAGTGATATTGCAAAGCATTTAAATATCATTTTTAAAGAAATAATAATAATAATAATAACAGTTTCCATTCAATTGATATAAAAAAAATGTTACATTCAATTAATTGATACAAAATAATCTTAAATACAAATAAATACAATTAAGCAACTGAATTTCTATTAAAAATGATAGAATTTTTTAATGTAACATTTTAATTGTGAGAATCACTGTCCCACAGCTATTGTTTGTGTGGTCCAGTTGAGCTTAGGATATGAATCACTTTTGGGCTCATATTATAAAATGATCTTTAAAATCATTTTCTATTATTCCATGTCTGTGTTAACTTATAACAGGTTTTGATTTCAAATAAACATCTGGTGGGCCCTAAGAAGGTTTCATCGGTTGGTGTTACTATCCCACTCTTTTACATGGTGGGGTTCACTTGAAATTTAGATCTGCGCCATCAATCAGATGCAACATTCAATGGTGGGCCACGAGATTAAAATATAAAGTCAATCTATGACGTGTGTGGCTACACCACATACTATAGTTGAGAGGGATTACCCTCCCATTAAAACATTCATAATCATATATTGGGCACAGATCCAGCCCATTCATAAGTGTGTTTGTAATGCCCCGACTTTTCAGGACTCGAGTATATGACCCGTGTCTCAAAAACTCGAGTGTTAACCTTAAAGGATGGTCAAATATAATATTTTTTTTATCAGAGTAAGCAAATGAGCGTAGTGTGGACAAATCGTCATAAAAGAAAGTTTCATTATAATTTAGAATATTCAAGTGGTTGCCCATAATGACTTATACAAGCCAATGTCTCCACAATAACAAATACAAGATTACACACATGAGAAATTTAAAAGCATATGAAACGCAAACTAAAGCCGCAAGATCATGCAGCTTCCTTGATAGGTGCAATCACATGTCCCTGACCACTATAACGATTCCTCATCAATCTGAACCTGCATATCACTTAAGCCACCTGTGCTACCTGTACGGTTATATTTCTAATGGGTGAGTAGTCAACTCAGTGTGAATTCTCCTCAAGATTACACACCGCCGCATTAGGTAAGAAATAGTATAAAACATCCAGACAACCAAAACAGAGTAAATGCAGTCTTATTATATGCATGGATGTGTGAATGCAATCAATCCTGGGTAAGATATCCAGACAGACATAGGGGTCGTCACCCATGCAATCATGGACCCGGGTAAGACATCTAGACGGTCTGTGCCTCGGGTAAAATATCCAGACAGGCAAATATGTACAATAACAATAGATGCAAGTTTGTGCCTTGGGGAAGACATCCATACAGGTGAATCTATATGTTACGAATGATAGCAACGTACGATAACAACAGATGATGGTTGGTGCCTCGGGTAAGACATCCAGATAGGCGAATCTGTATGTTTCGTATAACAGCAATAGATGCTGGTCTGTGCTATGCATGCATGATTAGCTAACCCGTTATTAGTCCAATTACAACCAACCAATTTAAATAAGCTCAAAGGTCACTACGGGGAGCGTATAGCCCAGCGTAGGCCGACAGCTCGCGCATAGGTCCCATACCACCATCCCCGGCTCATGAGACTACCACCTTAGGATGTTTAATGGTACCCGGTCGAATAGTGGCCAACATATTACAATATATGGGGCTTACCATTGCATGGTTGTACAGCATAAAACATCCAACCCATACAGGAAAAATACTGAAACAAAGCCACATAGGGCGATATCAAAGTAGGCCACATAGGGCGAGTATCATAACCGTGCGATAAAAGACCATCCGTGAAAACCATTGGACACAACAACCCTGAATGGTAGGCCCACATCAATGATCCATCTAGGGCATCACTCAATAACCACCAAGTCGAAGGTCCATTACGAGTGCAACTAGTCAAGTTATATCCGAAGTATGGGTGTACATTCATATATGGGAATTTTTCACTAATGTACCAGTTTAAGTTACATAAGCAATCCACAAAAAGAAATCTATAAGCATGAGCAATTATATAGGATAATCATAAAACATGTAATACAGCGATTCAATTTCCACCCGCTAACACATGTGATTATAAAAGGAGGTACTAATTATGAATTTAAATAAAAACTATAACTTAAGCTAATGAGAAGATGGAAAGATCAAGGGGAAGAATCATCACCTGTATGGTAGTGTCTACATACTCGGTCCGAGTCTTCTTGTGGCTTGCTGTTGCTCAATGGATCTCATAAGATTGTAGTTTATCTTCGTCAGGTATGACTTTGTGCATCTAATCAAAAGTTCAAAGGGGCAAGGTTTGTGTTAGGCCCGCCATGTATTTCAACAAGGTGGTCTAACAGGACTTCAGCTCATCCTAATAGTTGTAAATGTGACGTGTGTGTAACCATACTTTATTAGCATTTTCCAACACAGTTTATATAGATCAGTGCTTGTTCAAATATAGTCCATGCAGATTGGCACCGTCTATATATAGTTCAGATAATCTAGTGTTTGTCCGAGTATGGTTTAGCCCTGACCCAAACACCGTTCACCACTATCCAGCACAGTCTGGATGGTGTGGATCACACCATGGTGGTCCACCAGTGGGCAGATGGTTTGGATCTAACGCAAACGTCATGTACAGCCCTCATAGGCTGCCGGTGACATTCCACCGTTATGTAACTGGTGTGAGGTATGCCAGCCAAGCGCACCCACCGTCCAATACTATAGGACGCTGCGGATATCTACATATGTCATAGTGGGTCCACAGGCACAGATGGTCGGATTGGATGAATCACCTATATCGGGGTGGGGTCCACATACATGGCCCACAGCCATAAGGACGAGCTCGACAAATGGATAGCCGGCTAGGAGGGAGTAAGCCTATTGTAACACCCTGAAAATCGGGGGTCGTGTATAAACTCAACTCCCGAGATCCAGACCGTCACTTATGCAACAAAAATGGTTATGATTCAATGTTGTCTGATTTAAAGCATTCACATGAGTAAAAGTATACCAAAACTGCAATTCATACTTCAGATCTAGTGATAAAAGGAAGCGGAAGACTAAACAATGTATATATCACTGTATGAAAAAAACAAAGTAATCTCATCTGTCTCCAAAGTATGACTACATCTCTGAGTCTCATGTACATATACATATCAAAAGAATAATGTTCAAAAAGAAAGTCCCACTGATGCCCCCTCGATCCAGGTCGCCTACGGGAAGCCGTCATGATACTGCATATACGAGAACTCATCCTGGTCCTCGTCGATCTCTGGCTCCACCTCCTGGATCTCGTCCTCACCTGCAGCTACAACAGGGTCTGGTGGGTGTTGCAAACACCATCCCGTAACGTGGGAATGAGTGATCAACTCAGTGGAATCATAGAGCAAAGATTAGCATGTTCACAATTCAATCACGCGATAATAGTAAAGCAGTAAATCAGACAATCCTAACACTGTTGTTAATGCAAGATGATATGACGTGATGTATGCCCTCACCGACGATCACCCTCATGCGGCAACATCTTACGACCGCGGCATGCCACACTCCCTAGAGTGCTCCACATCTTCCAGGCACATGCAATGCTATGGTGATATGATTTTCAAGTTGTTATTAGTCCATTCAAACAGCAGGATTGGGAAACTAAGGTACTTCCCTTGTATCAATCCCAACACAGATCCTGTCTAGGGTCGTCACTCCTAGAAATCTCATACGATGTATATTTCGTAGGTCACTGCAAGGGCTGCCAGGGCTGTTGCTCGCACTCGTTGCACCGCTCCCCCATCACCTTATCAATACAGGCCTACCGTACTCTACTGCAACGGAAGGGTTGTCGCCTCCCGTGGACTCAGAATACGCTCGCGATCACTACAAAGGGCTCGTCGCCTGATCAGTGTAGGCCGACAGCTAGAATATAGTGTCCCATACCACCATAATCTGCTCACGAGTTTAGGTGCTCACTGGTCACTACGGGGAGGTTTGTGGCCCCAGCGTAGGCTGACAGCTAGACCACGGTGTCCCATACCACCATGCCCGGCTCATGAGTCTTCGTGGATCAAGATACCACGGTTAACAGGGTTTACAATGGTAAGTTCAGTACCCTAGGTTCAAGCAGTTATGACACATACAAGGTGAACATACATCGGCAAGTCGGGTTACTTGACGGGCTCGACTAGCGCGATCGCATCTCAAGTCGAACGACATGAAGTGCGTAAAACACTTCGCGTGGCCTAACCACTGCCGCCAACTCTAAACACGAATCACGTTCATCGACGCGTCGTTCGTGGCTATGACCAGTCAGCCACGAATTCGCTCGGTTACCGACTGCCTGGACTAAGTCTAGTCCCACACATCTATGGAATCATATCAGTATTACATGTTAAAGTATTGGAATTGAAATACATCATGTGAGCATGTTAACACATGTTATAACATTCAACTTAAGCAATTCTTCAAGGCATACTTTCTATGCATGTAATGCAATCATGCATACGGTAAACATGTAGGAAATCATTTAGGTCAGCATATTAATCAAGAAATCAATCTCAAACTACTACATAACATCATTTAATTCAATACATACTAATACAAGCATTTATACAAACACATACACTACACACTTAAGTCCACATATAGTATGTCGACCCAAAGTGCGCAACTTGGCGAATCTCTTCGCCAAACTGATTATGCAAGCATTCCTAACTCTCTAATGCGGCGACAAACCATGTCAATCACGTCAGCAAAATATGCATGTAGACCGTACTTCCTACAAATGACTAAAATGCCCTAAATCTCATATTCTTCGTTAATTTACGAAACAGGAAACGGAGAGCATGTTGTACATGTCAAACGGCGATGCCGTCGATAATCTACTATTAAACGACATTGAAAGCGTTGTAAACCGTCAATCAAAGCGTCTAAAATCCTCACCTAGTCTCTTACGGTTGCAGGATTTTGAACGGAGCGTGTACGCTTCGTCTACGGCAGTAGGAGAGCCTGATTTATGGAATACGTTAGCTAACATGTTATGCAACTAAGTAAACCCTAAATCAGCAAGTTTTTGGGGTTATTTTATACCTGAAAAAGTGGAGAAATCACCAGCCAGGTGATTGGAAAGAAGTGCTGAAGCAGCAACTGTCAGGGGCTCGGAGGCGGGAAGAATCTCTTCTTCTCTTTCTCTCAAACTCTCTCTCCTTTTGCTAGGGTTTGTGATTTTCGGATGGAAGGGAGAAATGAGGGTTTCAACCCCTTTTATAAGCTTGAAAACGCCGAAAATAGGCTCCGGGACGAAGTTTACTTGATGCTTATCCATTTCGGGGCTGTTTCGGTCCAAAAACTGCTTTCTGGTGGTCCCCTGGTCGATTGCGATCAGACTTAAGCTCATGGGTACCAGATGTACCTCGTATTAAGTTTTCAGTCTGGCAGGGTTCGCAGATCGCACGTGGCGGAACAGTTTCAGTTCAGCGGTCACCGCACATAGATCAGGGCTGAAAGTCTCATGATAATAAATAGAAATTTTTCCTGATCCGAGGGTGTAATCTGGATGAATTCTGACGGTCAGAACGCTTAATACTGATGCGTCAAGTCGTGTGCCAGATTTGAATTTGAAATTCCAAATTCTTCCCTATTCGCGGTCGCTTCAGTCCGGGTTCAACGAAATAGTCTGTGATTATCGGTTTGACTTGATTTTCGAGATGATTGTCAAGTCCAGCTGGGCGATTCTAACGGTCTAAGATAGGAGGTATCGGACCTTCGACGCGCGGTCTAAATCCAATACAAAATTTCAATATGGTCCAGAGAACAAACCTGCTTAGAGTTTGATCCGAGGTTATAGAGTATTGTAGAGTTGTCTGTTCTACTCGATTTGGGTCTTGCAGAACGTATTTAAAGTGATCAGGGACTATTTCCCAGCTACTCTAGCGTTGCGCTAGCTAACTTACGCTTAATTTCCATGGAAATTATTCCTACGCGATTTCGGATCAAATCGGTACTCGAGCCCAAGTACGGATTTTTCACGGGCGTTACAATCTACCCCCCTTAACAAATAATTTCGTCCTCGAAATTTGTACTTGTTCGTACTCCTCTAGAAGCTGTGGGTAATTCTTTCTGATCTCGGCTTCTGTCTCCCAAGTAGCCTCCTCCTCAGTATGATGCGTCCATAGTACCTTCACAAGGGGAATCACCTTGCTACGCAGTACCTGCTCCTTCCTGTCTAAGATGCGTGTCGGTCGCAGGATATAAGTAACATCCTCTCCTAACTGCACCTGCTCCCATCTGATAATATGGGAAGGATCAGCAACGTACTTCTTCAGCATAGAAACATGAAATACGTTGTGGACGCTCGCGAGGGGCGTGGGTAAAGCCAATCGGTAAGCCACTGCTCCCACACGATCGAGGATCTGGAATGGGCCAATGAATCGCGGTGCCAGCTTCCCCTTTTTCCCGAACCGAAGGACTCCCTTCATAGGGGAAACTCGCAAAAACACGTGATCCCCGACTGTGAACTCAAGTGGCCGTCGTCTCGTATCGGCGTAGCTCTTCTGTCTGCTCTGCGCTGTAAGAAGCCGACGTCGAATAATATCGATCTTCTCTGACGTCGCCTGCACCAACTCTGGGCCGATCAAGCTACGCTCACCGACCTCTAACCAGCAATGCGGTGCGCGACAAGGTCGCCCATACAGCGCCTCATAAGGTGCCATGCCGATACTCGCCTGGAAGCTATTTTTGTACGCAAACTCCGCATATGCAAGACAGTCATCCCAACTGTCTTTGAAGTCCAATGCGCAAGCTCGCAACATGTCCTCCAGGATCTGGTTCACTCGCTCCGTCTGTCCGTCCGTCTGTGGGTGGAAGGCAGTACTGAACTTCAACTTCACACCCATAGCCTCCTGAATGCGAGTCCAGAAAATAGAAGTGAACCGCGTGTCTCTGTCCGACACGATCTCTAACGGAACTCCATGCAGACGCACAATCTCTCGGATGTACAATCTAGCCAGCTTGTCTGCAGAGTTCGTAACTCTGATCGGTAGGAAGTGCGCCGACTTCGTCAATCGGTCGACGATCACCCAAATGGAATCATGCCCCTTCCTCGTCTTCGGCAACCCAGAAATGAAGTCCATGGAAATGAAATCCCACTTCCACTCTGCAATCGGCATAGGCTGCAAAAGTCCAGGTGGTCGGCGATGCTCTGCCTTCACCTGCTGACAAGTGAGACAACGGGACACGAACTCAGCTATGTGGGTCTTCATACCTTCCCACCAATATGTCCTCTTCACATCACGATACATCTTCGTGCTGCCTGGATGCATCGCGAGTCTAGTAGAATGCGCAGCCTCGAGAATCTCTCGTCTCAAGTCAGGGACATCTGGGACGCATAGGCGGCCACGGTAACGTAAGCCCCCATCCATACCAACTCGCCAGTCGGCGTCAGCATCATCACTGGCCTGCTCTCGAAGCTCAGTAAGATGCGCGTCGTCCCTCTGCGCCTCGATGACTCGGTCATCGATCTGAGATCGCACCTGTACGTGTGCGATGAACTCAAATGGCTCCTCTACAGTGAGTTTCTGCTCAAAGTCTCGCAAAAACTCCACCATATCCCACTCGGCAACCATCAACGGAGCCGCAAACTCTATCGCCTTCTTGCGGCTCAACGCATCAGCCACAAGGTTCGCCTTCCCAGGATGGTAAGAGACTTCAAACTTGAAGTCCTTCAGCGTCTCCATCCATCGCCGCTGCCTCATATTCAAGTCTCGCTGCGTGAATATATACTTGAGGCTCTTGTCGTCGCAAAAGAGCTCGAACTCCTCTCTGTAGAGGTAATGTCTCCAGAGTCTCAGTGCGAATATAACGGCTGCCAACTCTAGGTCGTGTGTAGGGTAATTCTCCTCGTGCTTCCTTAATTGTCTCGAGGCATACGAAATTACCCTGTCCCTCTGCATAAGGACACAACCCAAACCAACGCTAGACGCTTCAGTGTATATAGTGTATCTAACCCCTTGCTCTGGCAATACTAGCACAGGGGCGGACGTAAGTCTGTCCTTCAGCTCCTGAAAAGCTGACTTCGCCTTATCATTCCAGGCGACTTCACGTCCTTCTGTGTCAACTGAGATAAGGGTCTCGCGATCTTCGAGAGGTCCTGAATGAAGCGCCGATAGTAGCCAGCGAGTCCCAAGAAACTCCTCACCTCAGTGACAGAACCAGGCTGCTCCCAGTCCTGCACCGCAGCTACCTTAGACAGGTCAACTGCCATGCCATCCTTGGACACCACGTGTCCCAGAAACTTCACCTCCTGCTTCCAGAAGTCGCACTTCTTATACTGTACGAACAACTGATGTCGTCTGAGCGTATCAAGGACCAAACGCAAGTGCTCCTCATGCTCCTCTCGACTCCTAGAGTAGACCAAAATGTCGTCAATGAAGACAACGACGAATCGATAGAGGAAAGGCCGAAATACCCGGTTCATCAGATCCATGAACACGGCCGGTGCGTTCGTGAGACCGAACGACATCACGAGGAACTCGTAGTGGCCAAAACTGGTCCTGAATGCTGTCTTCTGCATGTCCTCATCCCTGACGCGCAGCTGATGATATCCTGACTAAAGATCAATCTTCGAGAAGTACTGCGCTCCTCTCAACTGATCAAACAAGTCATCGATCCTGGGCAAAGGGTACTTGTTCTTCACCGTGAGCTGGTTCAGCCTGCGATAATCAATACACAATCGCAGCGAACCATCCTTCTTCTTCACGAACAAGACCGGTGCTCCCCAAGGAGACAAGCTAGGCCGTATAAAGCCAAGCTCTAGCAGGCCATCAATCTGCGTCCTCAACTCCTCCATCTCACATGGTGCCATGCGATACGTCGGCAGTGAGACGGGTGTAGAACCAGGAACCAGATCGATAGTGAAATCGATCTCACGTCGGGGCGGTAAACCAGGGATCTTCCTGAACAAATCCCCGAACTCAGAAACAACTGGCGTCTGCTCAAGTACCTGGGCACCAGCGTCACGCAATAGAGTGGCGTAGCTAAGAATGCGGAAAGGAAGATTTACTCGCACTGGAAATGTGAAGGATGCACCCTCAGGCTCGTACGCTGTGACTATACGAGTCTCGCAGTCAATCTCGGCTCTCGCTGCAGTCAACCAATCCATGCCAAGAATGACGTCGAGATAAACGAGCGAGGGATCGACGACCAGATCAAGAGTCATCGTCCTGCCTCCCAGATCAACCAAACAACCCTCACACATCTGGGTGACATCCGAAAAATCTCCATGAGCTGCAAAGACTCGCACGCTATCCATAGTGATAGTCTGTAACCCAAGACGTCTGACTACGGCACGCGATATCAAAGAAATCGTGGAACCAGTGTCCACCATGACAAGAACGGGAGTACCTCCGATATGGGCCGTGACCTCAAAGGCTGAATGCTGAAAATTCGGCGTTGTAGCTGCCTCAGCGGTCAATGCATGAACTCGAGCCTGCTGTGGCCGGTTCGGCCGCTGTGTCAAGGGTCGTGGAGGCTGTCGAATCTGCGATACCGTAGGTCTGAAAGAAGGATGCGCAGGAGCTGACCGTATAGGCGGTGCTGATATCGCCTGTGGACGTACACGATCAATCTTCTGCGGCGGCGAGAATCCACTGTCCCGCATCCTCGAAAAGCAACTCTGCGCTAAGTGGCCCGTCCTCCCACAGTATGTGCATGACAAATCAGGGAGCCAAAACGGTAGTACAAGCACCGTGATCCTGGTAGGAGGATCAAAGCGAGGCCTCTTGCCCGCGAAGGGCCTGTCTGGCAAATCCGGTCGCAGCCTAGAAGTAGTCGGGCCTCGAGATCGCGCAAGTCGATCCACGTCCTGCTCTGCCCGCATGGACATGTGAACCAACTCCGCATAGGAAGGGAAACTGACACAGCACATCTTCGACCGAATATCCGGTCGCAAGCCCTCCAAAAAGCGCCGTATGCGCATCTGCTCATCAGCTAGAATCGTCGGGACGTACCTGCCCAACTCTGTGAACCGATGCTCATACTCGGTAACTGTCATCGCTGCCTGCCTGAGACGGAGAAACTCATTCTCCCTCTCGTGCCTGTAGGTCTGGGGATAATACTTCTCATGGAAGCGGAACTCAAATGCTGCCCACGTCCATACGAAATCTGCGGCAACAGTCCGCAATATGCTATCCCACCACATACTGGCCTCTCTCTCAAACAGGAAGGTAGCCAGCTCTACTTGCTCAGCCTTGGTACAGTGCAACATCCGTATAATCTTCGACACTCGGTCGAGCCAGAACTCAGCCTCCTCGGGTCCGTGAGAACCCGTGAAAGTAGGTGGCCGCAAGCCCTGAAATCGCTCCAGAAGGCCCCGTGTGTCGGCAGGATTCCTCGCAGGGAAAGCAGGCGGCGCAGGATGTGCTATGCCCTCATCCTGGGCATAAGTATAGGCATCCTCAACTGGATGCGCAGGTGGTGCAGGTGGAGTAGATGTAGTCGCACCCCCACCCTGGGCTAAAGTCCCAACTATGGTGGTCAGAAGCTGCTGCTGCTATAGCATCATAGCCATCATCTGCTCGAATCTGTCAGGGGGTGGAGCAGGTTGTGGCGGATGCGGTGTGAAAGTAGACGCGCGATGTGGCTCTCTAACAGATGGTGTAAATGGCGGTGGTCCATCTGTAGGACCAACAGTAGGCTGAGACGATCGAACCGCCTCAGGAATCGGGCCCACAGCAGGGTCCGGACGAGTGCCAGACTGAGAGGGAGTCTGATCCATCTGCTCTGACAATGAAAGCCGAACCGCGCTCCTCGTAGTCTTAGGTGGCATTCCCTATATTCAAAATAGGGTGCAACCTTGTCAGTCTCAATTGCACAAATACACCACAATCATTCACTTAAAGAGTCAAAGGCATTCCATGTATTTCAATTAATCAAAATTGTCACAATACAAGGGATATATCCTTACAAGCATCATGACTAGAATTACATGGAAATTAAAACAGTTAAGCAACAGCAACATAAGCAAAGCACTAGCCCTGATAGGCTTACACACATAAACAGGAAATGACTAACTACTAATAACAACATCAAAGATCGCATCGTTAGTCGGAGTCTGGTGACGGAGGAGGAGCACCCTTATCCTGTAAGCAACACAGGATTGCCTTCAAGGTACGAGTCACCTTGCCAAACTTCTTCTTTGTAACGGCCTTGGCATCAGCGACTTCTGCTCGAAGTTCTTGGACTTCCCTACGCAAAGCGGTCTGACTCTCCTCCATCCGAGCAATGCGATCGTCGATAGTAGTCTGTGCAGAAGGAGGAGGGCTCTCATCAGTATCCTGAGCCTCCTCTTCTGCTTCTTCCTGAGCTTCTTCCTGAACTTCTGCTCTAGGTTCTTCTTCGCTTTGATCTTCCTCTTCATCAAAGTCATCCCCACTATCCCTTTCAAGCTGATTTTCACTGTATTGCGACCCAATTTTCATCTTGACCATTGTCGACTCATCGATGGTGTGAATTGATACCGGTAATTCGGGCCCAAGTCTATAGGCAAACTCAAGTGCAATCTTGCAAATAAGTCGGCCAAAGGGAAGCGATTCGGATGTTCTTCTCGACCTGGCTATGAGAACTATCTGCCGTAAGATGAAAGTGGCCATACATACGTTCTCTCCCTGGGCCACCAGAAATAAGAAATCGACCATAAGACATGTGCATTCAATGCGGTTCGTCGACCTGGGATAGACATTGAACGTGCAGATATGATGCAGCAGGCGCAAATCCTCAGACATGTACGTCGCCTTGAGGCTATTATTAGGCTGCCATGGAACCAACTTACCGCACAGAAACCTGGTGCGGCGATCTCGTTCACGTCTAGTCCTCAAATTCTTCTCACTTGGATGCACATCACCTAGAGGCACGTTGAGAAGTCGCGCAATCAACCGAACGTCGATCGTAGGATTTTGAACTGCAAAGGCTCTAAGGTAGGATTCTGGATGCTAGCATAGAAGGCACGAACAGTGCTCACATTAGCACGAGCGCGAGCTTCAAAGATCGGTTCCCAGTGCGCAGCTTCAATGCGTTCGAACAACAGATATTCGCCGAATAATCGTCCATCTACGTCCGCCTCAAATAACACTCTACGATCAGAGTATTCGCCATGAGGCATCTCTGATAAAATTGTTCGTCTAAGGTGTGCATGGGGATCCAAATCCCGCTTTGTACGGCACTCCAGGACTACAGCTGGACCTGCGGCGGTGCTTGAACTTACGGCACCACCCCGCGGTCTTCTCGATCGAGCAGGGCGGCTCGGCCCAGCCTCGTCTGTCACGGTTTTCCTCTTACCCATCAAAGACAGGATGGATGAGAGTGACAAAAGACCCAAGATGGCTTCCACAAAAGCCATGGAAAACGCCAAAAATGCAGAGAAATGGCCGCCCAATCTGAGAAAAGAAAATCTAGGCGTCGTAGAGGGATGCTTCAAGCTTCCCAAGGCTATAGTTTCAGGGAGAAATACAAACAGAAAGATGGGATGGAGCACCTCACGATTTCAGCTATATTTGGGGGATTTTGGAGCTCCAAATGGTGAGATCTTTAAGGAAAGAGGTTGCCAACACCCAATAAGTGATGGGTGGTGGTAGGTTTTGGCCAAGGAGGGTCCTAGAAGTGGTTTGGGATGCTGGGGTTTGGAATGGGTTGCTGAAAATCGAAACTAGGGCTATGTAGAGGGCTGTTTGTGAAGGAGGGGTGAGATTTGGGGATTTTCGTGAGGTGGGAGGTATATAGGGAGGGTGTGGACCCCATTTAGGGGCGTGCGCCAGAAGGACGGCTCAAATGGACATCGCCGGTCGGCGATGCATCGCCCGACCGTCGATGGCATCGCCGGCCAACTTTCAAGTTGGCCGGTGGGACCCCATGGGTCTGGTCCCCCATGGTCCCAGGGTCCCAAAAAGTTAAGTCTCACCCCTTAGTTCACAATAATTTGGTCTGTATGAGCCCAAACATGTGTTCGGAGCTTTCCGAGTCCACATTACAATCCCGAATACCAAATCATATGATGCAGCATATGAATTTGGGGTAGAAGGAGCCATTACACCTATCTAGATCCTTAGTTGCTAAAGAAAGTGAAGTTAGAATGGCCTTATGGCCATTTTTCATGAAATTTTACTATTCACTGTAAAATTTGGTGAATGTACTAATTTGTGTTATTTTGACCTTAGGTTTGATGCCTAATATGAAATGGATAAGAAAGAAATAAAGATTGGAGTGTTTAGATGAAGAATTTTGAGAATTTTTGGCGAAACGGGGTTTTTAAGCCCTGGCGATTGATTACAGGAGTCGTGGTCATCCCACGGCCCAAGGATTTACTTTTGCGGTTTAAAACCGCTCATAGGACGTCTCAACCCGACTTTCTACAGCTTAGAAGTGATTTGGGTTGCTTTACGCGACCCGAGATACGTTACAGACTCGATCTTACGATCGATCCTAATAGACTTCGCCTATCGGCGAATCTGTGATCCTAGAAATGTTTCTAGACCCTTCTCGCACCCACCTAAGTCAAGGGAAGTGACAGCGTACGTCGCAAGACCATAACCCAGGCCCAGAATACTCTCATTCATGCTTTGATACCAACTTGTAACATCCTGAAAATCGGGGGTCGTGTATAAACTCAACTCCCGAGATCCAGACCGTCACTTATGCAACAAAAATGGTTATGATTCAATGTTGTCTGATTTAAAGCATTCACATGAGTAAAAGTATACCAAAACTGCAATTCATACTTCAGATCCAGTGATAAAAGGAAGCGGAAGACTAAACAATGTATATATCACTGTATGAAAAAAATAAAGTAATCTCATCTGTCTCCAAAGTATGACTACATCTCTGAGTCTCATGTACATATACATATCAAAAGAATAATGTTCAAAAAGAAAGTCCCACTGATGCCCCCTCGATCCAGGTCACCTACGGGAAGCCGTCATGATACTGCATATACGAGAACTCATCCTGGTCCTCGTCGATCTCTGGCTCCACCTCCTGGATCTCGTCCTCACCTGCAGCTACAACAGGGTCTGGTGGGTGTTGCAAACACCATCCCGTAACGTGGGAATGAGTGATCAACTCAGTGGAATCATAGAGCAAAGATTAGCATGTTCACAATTCAATCACGCGATAATAGTAAAGCAGTAAATCAGACAATCCTAACACTGTTGTTAATGCAAGATGATATGACGTGATGTATGCCCTCACCGACGATCACCCTCATGCGGCAACATCTTACGACCGCGGCATGCCACACTCCCTAGAGTGCTCCACATCTTCCAGGCACATGCAATGCTATGGTGATATGATTTCCAAGTTGTTATTAGTCCATTCAAACAGCAGGATTGGGAAACTAAGGTACTTCCCTTGTATCAATCCCAACACAGATCCTGTCTAGGGTCGTCACTCCTAGAAATCTCATACGATGTATATTTCGTAGGTCACTGCAAGGGCTGCCAGGGCTGTTGCTCGCACTCGTTGCACCGCTCCCCCATCACCTTATCAATACAGGCCTACCGTACTCTACTGCAACGGAAGGGTTGTCGCCTCCCGTGGACTCAGAATACGCTCGCGATCACTACAAAGGGCTCGTCGCCTGATCAGTGTAGGCCGACAGCTAGAATATAGTGTCCCATACCACCATAATCTGCTCACGAGTTTAGGTGCTCACTGGTCACTACGGGGAGGTTTGTGGCCCCAGCGTAGGCCGACAGCTAGACCACGGTGTCCCATACCACCATGCCCGGCTCATGAGTCTTCGTGGATCAAGATACCACGGTTAACAGGGTTTACAATGGTAAGTTCAGTACCCTAGGTTCAAGCAGTTATGACACATACAAGGTGAACATACATCGGCAAGTCGGGTTACTTGACGGGCTCGACTAGCGCGATCGCATCTCAAGTCGAACGACATGAAGTGCGTAAAACACTTCGCGTGGCCTAACCACTGCCGCCAACTCTAAACACGAATCACGTTCATCGACGCGTCGTTCGTGGCTATGACCAGTCAGCCACGAATTCGCTCGGTTACCGACTGCCTGGACTAAGTCTAGTCCCACACATCTATGGAATCATATCAGTACTACATGTTAAAGTATTGGAATTGAAATACATCATGTGAGCATGTTAACACATGTTATAACATTCAACTTAAGCAATTCTTCAAGGCATACTTTCTATGCATGTAATGCAATCATGCATAAGGTAAACATGTAGGAAATCATTTAGGTCAGCATATTAATCAAGAAATCAATCTCAAACTACTACATAACATCATTTAATTCAATACATACTAATACAAGCATTTATACAAACACATACACTACACACTTAAGTCCACATATAGTATGTCGACCCAAAGTGCGCAACTTGGCGAATCTCTTCGCCAAACTGATTATGCAAGCATTCCTAACTCTCTAATGCGGCGACAAACCATGTCAATCACGTCAGCAAAATATGCATGTAGACCGTACTTCCTACAAATGACTAAAATGCCCTAAATCTCATATTCTTCGTTAATTTACGAAACAGGAAATGGAGAGCATGTTGTACATGTCAAACGGCGATGCCGTCGATAATCTACTATTAAACGACATTGAAAGCGTTGTAAACCGTCAATCAAAGCGTCTAAAATCCTCACCTAGTCTCTTACGGTTGCAGGATTTTGAACGGAGCGTGTACGCTTCGTCTACGGCAGTAGGAGAGCCTGATTTATGGAATACGTTAGCTAACATGTTATGCAACTAAGTAAACCCTAAATCAGCAAGTTTTTGGGGTTATTTTATACCTGAAAAAGTGGAGAAATCACCAGCCAGGTGATTGGAAAGAAGTGCTGAAGCAGCAACTGTCAGGGGCTCGGAGGCGGGAAGAATCTCTTCTTCTCTTTCTCTCAAACTCTCTCTCCTTTTGCTAGGGTTTGTGATTTTCGGATGGAAGGGAGAAATGAGGGTTTCAACCCCTTTTATAAGCTTGAAAACGCCGAAAATAGGCTCCGGGACGAAGTTTACTTGATGCTTATCCATTTCGGGGCTGTTTCGGTCCAAAAACTGCTTTCTGGTGGTCCCCTGGTCGATTGCGATCAGACTTAAGCTCATGGGTACCAGATGTACCTCGTATTAAGTTTTTAGTCTGGCAGGGTTCGCAGATCGCACGTGGCGGACCAGTTTCAGTTCAGCGGTCACCGCACATAGATTAGGGCTGAAAGTCTCATGATAATAAATAGAAATTTTTCCTGATCCAAGGGTGTAATCTGGATGAATTCTGACGGTCAGAACGCTTAATACTGATGCGTCAAGTCGTGTGCCAGATTTGAATTTGAAATTCCAAATTCGTCCCTATTCGCGGTCGCTTCAGTCCGGGTTCAACGAAATAGTCTGTGATTATCGGTTTGACTTGATTTTCGAGATGATTGTCAAGTCCAGCTGGGCGATTCTAACGGTCTAAGATAGGAGGTATCGGACCTTCGACGCGCGGTCTAAATCCAATACAAAATTTCAATATGGTCCAGAGAACAAACCTGCTTAGAGTTTGATCCGAGGTTATAGAGTATTGTAGAGTTGTCTGTTCTACTCGATTTGGGTCTTGCAGAACGTATTTAAAGTGATCAGGGACTATTTCCCAGCTACTCTAGCGTTGCGCTAGCTAACTTACGCTTAATTTCCATGGAAATTATTCCTACGCGATTTCGGATCAAATCGGTACTCGAGCCCAAGTACGGATTTTTCACGGGCGTTACACCTATTAGTGGGGCTCATTCCACGTGGGTGTGGGGCCTCATTTAATACCTTATTATATGTTACACGCACTGGACGGTATTTCAGTTAATCCCAATAGGTGGGTCCTACATATATAGCATTATTTAATATTATGTATATACCTTTCTCTTTAAATCTATACAGCAGCCGTTCAACACTGCTCGTCTATTGGTGGACGGCCAAGATGAGACAAAGAGGTACAGTGTTATTTTGAAATGGATGGTCGGTCCTAGAGGCAACCATGCTTCATGCATCTAAGGTGCCTTATATAATATATATAATATTTTGAAAGTTCATGCACGTACAGATGCATGCATACATGCATATATGTATATGTAAAATATATATAAGGCATGCTACCTTATGCACCTACACACGTGTCATGGGTGTCGAATCCGATCGGTCCATAAGATGTGGAATCCCAAAATTCCCTAGGGGATAAATTTTCACCCTAATCTAAGATTCCAATGGGCCGTAGCAAAGATAAATGCAATTTCAAGGGTAAAAACTGTTTCCATTTAGCATGGCCCACCGAAGTTTTGGTTCAAAGTAAAAATTAGAACCAGGGGGTTTCCTGAGGTTCTGCTCCATGTGGACTGTTCAGATTCCCAAACTCATCAGCTATGATGAGATCTCAAAATTTTGCGTTGGCAGGTATATATTTTATTTTATCTTTCTTTTTTTTATCTTTCTTTCTTTAAATCAAAACGTCCAGATCTGGACGTTGGCTGGTGGACAGCCAGGGACGCACTGTCCCTGGATGGACGGTCAGGAGGCTCCATGTGGCCTGATGTGGCCCACCGCCAGCTGCCTACTTTTGGTAAGGCCCATCCCTAGTGCAGCTTAGCTGAAACTGGTGAGACCCGCATGCATTTTGCAGGGCCTAGGGTCAGCCCACCAGCGTTTCATGTGAACAGGGCCCACATGGAAACCATGCAGCTCGCCCGACTCCCTGTCCAGACGGCATCCAACTGATGGACAGATCCTTGCCTTGCTCCATGGACTACCTGAAGCCTACCTTCAACATCATCCCAGGCCTCCATCTTGGCCATTGATTGATCTGTTTTCGGCCCAAGGCAGAGCCCCAGATGGGCCTACAGCAAGCTATGGCCATCTTTTGGCCTGATCCCAGCACTGACTGGACTCCCTGTCCATGCGTTTCACAACCTGGAGAACATCCATTGATGGTCTTAATGTCTGCTTGAAATATGGTCGCTACTTGGCCTGGACTCAACACGAAATCCAGCCATGGCATGAATCGACTCCTCATGCAGACGTTGCCTAGCATTCTTCAAGTCTGAAACACAGCCATTAGTTGGTTGTTTTCAGCTTGTGAACCTAGCCCGTTATATTAGTGCAAGGGAGAAGTAGGAAGATGTTTCGTTACCTGGTTCAGATGGGTGGATACCCTCCCTATATGTGAGCTACAACAGAGGGAATGACTCCCTATTTTATCCTTCCTTCTTACACTCTCTTTCTTCTTCTTTCTTGGTGCAATATCCTAGGGCTTCGGGGCCCTTTATATAGAGGGAGAGAGAGACGAGGGATGGCTGAGATGGCTTCTGCAGTGGACGACTGGGATTTATCCTTCCCAGAGAGGAAGGCGGTTCTCTCTCTCATTCCTCTCACAGGCCCTGGTCGGTTTTCTTTTGGCAAGGATTGGACGGTGGCATTTAATCTCCTTCGTCCGTTTACGATTGATCAAATGGCTATACCGTTTTGTTTGTGTGGGTCCCATGAAGATATTGGACGGATTGGATGGCTCGAAAAATGGTCGTGGTGGGTCACCGAGAGGTTAGAAGTAAGTCGGTTTAAACAGGGAAGAGGTGGGAAGACGCCATGGCCCGGTCCTTGAGATGTGTTCGGTCAGAGCTGATCTGACCGAGCCCATGATCTTCAGTGCACTTCGTGCATGAGTATTCTCAGTGCACATGCACCATGTAGAGGCCCACTGCGAAATTATTTATCACAATCTATTCCATCCATTTGCATTGGGGGATCCTTCATAGGGACCTTGGCCCATATTGGGGCACATGTAAGGCCCAGGTGGGCCCCATGACTTGATTCGGGTCTTGTTTATGGATTTCTCACTGATTTGTTGGTCGGATCAGCCCGAAATTGAACGTCAACGGTTAAAACAGTCCAAGGGACTATTTAAGCTAAGACCCAATGGTTAGGTTACGGATATATAGCCTGTTCTAATTTTATAACACTAAATATTTTGTTATAGTACATTTAATAATATCATTTACTATTATAATTATTATTATTATAAATTAAATTTGTAGGGCCTACCTCTAGTTAGAACTATTCCTCCAGGTGAGTAGATTGCTTCGAGTTATGTACCTCATCCTTCAATTAATTTTTTAATTGGGAAATGAGCCACACCAAGTGAACGTCCGCTTATTACTTTCAATATCCTCATGATCCGAATAATTCAACGGTTGGATTTAGGCTAGAATGTATATGAACGTTTGCTTATGCTAGACTTGTATTAGATTACATGGTAACACTCAGGTACTAAAAAGTACAGGGTGTTACAGTGTTCCACTTGGATGAGGGGTCAGACCAAGTTTCCACCGTTGATACCTTCGTTGGTCCCACAATAATGTTTATTTGTCATCCAACATGTTCATAATATCAAAAAGATATGAATGAAGGGAAAACACAAACATCAGCTTATCCAAAACTTATGTGAATGTTATTTTTAATGGTGGATGTTCAATCCCTACTTTGTAGTCCACTTAAGCCTTGGACCCGCCCCATTTTTTAGTTAATATCTTAAAATAATCTAAGAAAAGCATTGAATGGTATAAAGAATGTCAATCCGTGACTTGGGTGGGCCACACCACATAATATAGTGGAGAGGGGTTTCCTTAAAACTTTCATAATCATATACTGGGCCTGCCTAAATGTGATTCACATATCTAACCCACTCATTATGTGTGTCCCACTTGGATGAGGGGTCAGACCCAGTTTCAGCCGTATTCAAAACTCATGAGGGCCCCACCAAGTGCTTTTATATTTTTTAGATGTCTTCACATAGTTTTAGATGGTATGACCCACCTGAGTTTCGTATACGAATGATTTTTGAGATATCTCATAAGCTAAAGGGGACACATCAAATGCATGCTGTTGATGTTCGACACACATCATGATGGGCCCCACAAAACTTACTAACATTAATTCTTAGGTTCTCAGGGTGTCAATAAGTTGGGTCACAATTTTGACCAGAATATTTGACCCATTTTACATGTCTGGTCCATTCACTCTATTTTATTGATCATTATCCTCAATTTGACTAGTCACTCGCCCCGATCATGCTACATATGAGAAAGATATTAGGCAAACAAGATTGATCAACAACATGAATGAATTTTGATTTAAACTTCGGAAGTTTACTCTTCAATCTGGACTGATCAAATTATCCGAAAATGGTTAAAGGTTGTTCATAATATCAAAAATATATGAATGAATAGAAAACACAAACATCAGCTTGATCCAAAACTTCTATGGGCTCCAAGAAATTTTAAATGGTAGAGGTTCAATCACGCCATTTCCTGTGGTGTGGTCCACTCGAGCTTTGGATATGCTTCCTTTTTGTTCTTTAGACCTCAAATTATCTGTTAACATGGATGAATGGAGTGAATAAAATAAATAAATAAAGTGGACCCCACAGAGTTTACTCTAGTAAGGGTAATGAGTAACTCACCTAAATGTAGTGGAGAAAGATTAAATTAAAACATTCATAATTATATATTGGGCCTGCCTATAAATGTGATTCACATATCCAACCCACTCATTATGTGTGTCCCACTTGGATAAGGGGTCAGACCAAGTTTCAACCGTATCCAAAACTCATGTGGGCCCCACCAAGTGCTTTTATATTTTTTTAGGATGTCTTCACATAGTCTTAGATGGTATGAACCACTTGAGTTTTGTATACAGATGATTTTTGAGATATCTCATAACCTAAAGGGGACACATCAAATCCATGGTGTTGATGTTCGACACACATTATGATAGGGCCCACAAAACTTACTAACATCAATTCTTAGGTTTTGAATGAGATTAGTAAGTTGGGTCACAATTTTGACCAGAATATTTGGCCCATTTTACATGTCCGGTCCATTTACTCTATTTTACTGATCAATACTCTCAATTTGACTAGTTACTCGCCTCAATCAGGCTACATATGAGAAAGATATTAGGCATACAAGATTGATCACACAAATTCAATGAAATTTGATTTAAACATCTGAAGTTATTTATTCTTCAATCTGAACTGTTAGATTGTCCAAAAATGATTAAAGGTTCAACTAGTGGATGTGCCTAATAATTTAGTAATTTTATTTTTCACATATAAATTTCAATTTCTATTTAAAAATAATATTATTATTTTTCAAAATGCATCTATTTTGACTCTTTTAACAAAATATCATTTTTACTATAAAATATTTCAAAAAAATTATAATATAAATTGTAAAATTTTATTTTCAAAATCTCAAAAAATTTCTCATATTTAAATTTTTTTTCAAAAATTTTCAAATGCAAATTTTTCTCAAACTTTCTTAAAATTTTTATCCTTAACATTCTCTTTCATGTAACATTACAAATCATTTAAATATTACCTTTTAATTATATATATAAAAAATTTCATTCATATGATATAAAAACTAAATATATACATATATACAGTTTTACCGACAAATTTTGTAAAATTTCAACAGTGGAAAAATGAAATAAACTTTTAGCGACTACCGTTTTTGTCGGTAAAAGTGTCACCGCCAAATTTTCCAACAGAGCGGTAAACTTTGGTGAAAAAAATCAAAAAGCACTTTTACCGACAAAACTTTTCGTCACTACAAATATTATTAGCAACGGTTTTGGTTCGTCGCAAAAAGTCAGCCAAATAATTTCACTTTAAGATTTACGACATTTTTGGCGACGAAACTTTTCGTCGCTAAAAATATTATTAGCGACGGTTTTGTTTCGTCGCTAAATGTCAACCAAAATTTTTAAGTTTGACAACACTTTCGACGACGAGCATTTTCGTCGCTAAAAATATTATTAGCGACAGTTTGGGTTCGTTGCTAAAAGCCAGGGCCAAATTAACACTTGTGGCGACGAACGTTTTCGCCGCTAAAAATATTATTGGCGACGATTGTTATTCGTCGATAAAAGTCAGGGCCAAAATTTCAAAATTAACTTTCACCACTTTTGGCGACGACCAGTTTTGTAGCTAGAAATTTTATTAGCGACGGTTTTGTTTCGTCGCTAAAAGTTAGGGCAAAAATATTCAGCCAAAAATTTACAACACTTTTAGCGAAGAAATCTTGTGTCACTAAAAATGTTATTGGCGACGGTTTGTGTTCGTCGACAAAAATTAGGGCCAAATTTGTGAAGGAAAATGTACAACAGTTTTAACAACGAAAATCTTCGTCGCTAAAAATATTATTGGTGACAGTTTTGGTTCGTCACTAAAAAATAGTGCCATATTTCCAACACTTTTAGCGACGAAAAGTTTCGTCGCTACAAGTTACTTTTAGCTACGAATTTAGAATTTCGTTGTAAAAGCCTCCTTTCTTGTAGTTTTTTTGCCTACGACATATGATTTGGTAGGGGAAAGTAGACTTTTGCCCTGTAGCTACGAATAGTTTCGTAGGTAAAAGTAAGGTTTTCGATATTTGATTTTTTTAAATATTCAAAAGACTCTTTAGCTACGAACATTTTCGTAGATAAAGATGGGTTTTACCTACGAAATTATATTTCGTAGGTAAAAGTAAGGTTTTCGATTTTTGCTCCTTTTAAATATTCAAAAGACCCTTTAGCTACGAACACTTTCGTAGGTAAAGATGGGTTATAATATTCAAAACACCCTTTGGCTACGAACAGTTTTGTAGGTAAAGAAGGGTTTTACCTACGAAAGTATATTTTGTAGGTAAAAGTAAATTTTTTGATTTTTTAGAATTCAAAACATCAAATTTTCGTAGGTAAAGATGGGATTTTTTGATTACCCATTAGCTAGGAATATTTTCGTAGCTAAAGATTGGTTTTTACCTACGAAATTGCAGTTCGTAGGTAAAAAATCCAAAACAACCTTTGGCTACGAATATTTTCGTTGGTAAAGGTGGGTTTTACCTATGAAATTAAATTTCGTAGGTAAAAGTAATGTTTTCAATTTTTTATTATTCGAAAAAGGCAAAAGACCCTTTACCTATGAAAATCTTCGTAGGTAAAGATGGGTTTTACCTATGAAATCAAATTTCGTTGGTAAAAGTTGTTTTTTACCTACGAAAATAGTTTTCTTCGGTAAAAGTCATCTTTACCTACGAAATCAAATTTCATAGGTAAAAGTTTCGTAGGTAAAAACCATATTTCTTGTAGTATCGAGACAACTCAATCGACGCTCAACACCATGATTAGGATGTGGTTGTTATCTTTTCAGGATCTGCATTATGCGTTCGACATTACTAGTAAGGGCTTTGACCTTGCTTTCTACAGAGATGAGTTAACCTCCCCTTTTGCGCGACCTTTGTACGGCCATCACAGGACGATGGTCGCGGTATGATGCTATGAAGGCATATTCTAAAGACTTTCAATATTTGATTCTAGTGCGGGGATCAATGTAGTGATAACAGCTAAGGCCCTTGTTTTTCCTTTGGCCATGGCAGGGTAGGTGGACATAATGGCTTCACTGTCGCTTCCCATAGAAGACACCAAACAGTTGATGCTGAGACTTGGTTGTCCCTGCTAGACCATCGTGTACCTACAAAACCAAGTGATAATGGGGGCCCTGGTTGTAGCACGGGACCCTTTAATGCCTAAGTTAGCACATAATGGGTCTAGTCGAATTAAGGTAGTTGAGCATACCTTCTCTTGTGAGGTAGGGTTCTTATAACCCCTTGAGGTCTGTTCTATGTTTGGTAATGAATCCACTATGTAGATACGTATCACAGTAAGGATCTCCCTCTAGATATATGGTGGTTACCTCAACGAGATCCTTGGCAAAGATCTTGGGAAGGGAATTCTCTCTGTATACGGAGGGGATGTTCCTTAATGGTCTTCCCTAGTGGTTGGAATCCAAAGTCGAGGTTGACCATCCGAGGCTGACCTCTAGGGCGTCTGGTCGAGGTCCTGCTGACTGTGGTCAACAACTGAGGTTGATGATTGAGGTTGGGGTCAAGTTTTGAGGTTAGGGACTTTGGTCAAGGATAGGTTGGCATTCATAGTAGTTCATTGGTTGGGATAGTGGCATGTCAGCCAAGCAACTAGGGCCACCGCTTATGGTTGGTACTCGGGTTAGTTGTGGAGGTCATGCTCGGCATTTGAGGTTGAGCTCTCACCCAACATCCTCATCCGAGCTGTCTGCCTTGCTGTTTCTATCTCATTCCAGTTAATTTGTCAGTTCGATTTTACTTATAATAATAATAATTGTCATTTAATCATTATGGTCCACTAAACAGCCAGATCGATCTAATATTCAGGATTCCAGTGTAATTTGATCTAAAAAATTGGATAAACCATATAGATCAGATCTCACACATCCAGTGACCCGATATTGTATATAATATATGATTTGTTATCCATCAATGTTGATTCAAACGGTCCACCTAATAATCACATCAGCCTGATTCTTAAGTTTCTTCTATATTTTGACCTCAAAAAACATATGGATCATGTGGATCTGATTTCATAAGTCATTGTAGGCCAAACTTAATTCCCTACACAAAAGTTAAGGATAATTGCTCAACAATTTGGGTCTTCCTGCATATGCTACATGTATGCATGTGATGAACGTATGATTAATCCAAAACGTTCATCACATAAATCAAGATGAAATTAATCAAATTACTAGAAAAATAAATAAAATCAATACAAATACCAACCAATATTTGAGTCTCCCCAAATGTTTCTCCCTTTGTCTCTTTTTCTTCCCGTATCCTCCCCTTAAGAGAGATCGGTTGAGATGAGGGAGAGGTTACATCTGTGGTCCCCATATCTCTCTTCTTTGAAAATTTAAAATTTTAACTCGAATTTTAAAATAAATAATTTTATTTATTTATTTGGGGTCGTTACACACAACCATGTGTGAGTTCCATCCATTCATCCACTGGTGCCTCCAGTTTTACGTCTAAATATCAAAATCCATCCTGATCAGAGCTCAAGTAGGACACACCAAAGGAAACCATGAGGGACAATGTGGTGGGGGACACTCACATAGAAACTTTCAGATGCAATGTGGAGCCCACCGTGTTGTGTATATGTCATCCCTCCAATCCATTCATCAAGTGCTACCTACCAGGATAATGGAACACATTGAAACTAAATCCATTACAAAAATTGAGGTGGGCCACAAATATGATTTTTTTTTTTTTTTGGTATATGTGATTTTACACTTCTCCCCGTGTTGTGCTCCCCTTAAGTTTTTAAGGATGATTTTTAGAATTTATGGTTCCCATTAGTAGATTCACCAGATGCATGGTTTGAATTCCACATAAACATTACAGGTGGTCCTGCACCATGTGATCATCCTACTTACATGTAAGGATGAGTTGCCTTGGAAACCTACAAATTCAAGTGTGGCTTGCAAGATTTTGAAACCCTAATTTCTAGTGAAAGAAGGGATGGGATGAAGTTATTGCAATGCAGACTTCACATGTTTCATTTGAGGGGAGAGGAACCTCAAATGGCCACCTCATTTTCTTGCACCGTATGAATCAATGATACATGGCAAATGTTATTGCAGTCGTTGGCCAAAAAGCTCAGAACATGAAGACTCTTCTCCTTCTTCACATCTTCCTTCTCTTCATATTCTCATTACTTTTGCTTTCTTCACATATTAATGGTTGGATTTCAATAAATGGGTTTGTTTAGAAGAAGTTAAAATGCAAGCCCGGAGAAGTTGGCGATGGTGATAACGGGCGAGGGGATGAGTTGGATGGCGGCAATGGTCGACGGTGGTGCTAGAGGAGGAGGTAATAAATATGGTGGTTATGTCACACCTCAAAATTTGGTGCCTGAGTTGGTCAGACCCGACTCCGAATTTTAGGTTGTGATTAAATGTTTAAACATTCTTAACTACAAATTTAATAAAAGATACATCATAATAAATCAAAAATTCATCCAATACAATGTTTGGACTCACTTTTGAATTTTTTTTACTATATATATATATTTTAACACAAATAGAAAAGATTACTACTATTAGGTAGATGGTTAGATTGCTGCTTCATTTTGCCCTTGACTAATCTCTGAGTCCTGAAAAACTGTTAATGTGGGTATGAGTATAACAGCTCGTGGGATCGTATCGAACCTAAATATAAAATTTGTATAATTATACAAAATGTACGAATAATGAAAATAATTTGTTTAAAGTTTAAAATATAATTAAAGTACTGAATCTTAAAAGATGAGATGAATGCAATATCAGAATTGTAAAGATACTTCGAAAGCTAAACTTTCCATGAGTTCTATAAATAATAAAATTAAATAACCATTATCTTTTACAACACTTACCCAAGCGGATCACCATGTTACATTAACACTCATGCACTAGTACCTTGAGGTGAGGGATCCATTTATACGTTAACTGGTCAGACTACTGCTCTAGTTGTACAGTTAACGTATGTCCGTGCACATAATTATACTCATATGTCGTACACAAAGGATACTCTAAAGGATCTAATGGGTTATAGGGTCTTTCACTCAAGAGACACGATCGCCATACTTGTTGGCTTTAGGGTCTTCACCTAATGAACATAATTGCCCTACTTACTAGATTTAGGGATTTTTACCCAATGGATACAATCACCCTATACTTGCTTATGCCTTTTAGGGACATCCCTAGGGCAGCACACCCGCATACTAACATTCATTTTCAATTAACAATAAATATACGCACAATATGAGTAATCACCATCGATTCAATTCAAAATTATTAAATATGCAACTTACTGCAGGTTATATATAAACTACATAATTATATCACATATTCTTCATTATTTTTAAATTATGCATAAAAGTTGTTATAAGGTTCGATAGCTATTAAATCAGTAATTATTGTATTTAAATAATTAAAATCCTCTATTATAAATTTAGAATTAATTTTTATTATAACTTAATAATTAATTGATCAAAATTACAATTTTATTTAAATTCAAATTAAAAATTCTTTATGGAATTGTAAATCGGTAAAGCATATGAACTCTTAAAAATAACCCATGTTAAATCCTAAATCCAAATATATTAATGTATGATTTAGATTTTAACAATTTTAATTTATTTAATTTAATAATATATGAATAAAATCTTACTATTACTTTTTTTAAAAATTTTTTTATGCTTTTTCCAATAGATTATAAGAAAGATCTATTTAAAAGAAATATTAATTGGATTGTTTCTTTTTCTTAATTTAAAACCATAAGAGTTGAATTTTATTTTATTAAAGTTCATCCTAATAAGGTTAGGTAACTACATAGAAAATTCACATTAATAACTAATTTATAATATTTAAATTTTAATTTATCAAATGTCAAAATTTGAATTAATTATTATTATTATTTATTTATTTAGAATTAAATTTGAAATTTAAATTTACCTAATCATACTTAATTTTATAAATCACAAAATCCATAACCTAATTAAATTAACAATAAACAACTAAGTAAAAAAAATGTTAAATTAAAATTAAATTTAGATTAGTTAGTTGCACATCAGTATTTTCAAACTGAAATTGTACTCAATTTATGTTCAATTCCAATAAGTTATATTTAATTATTAAATTTGAATTTTAGCTATTATTAAAATTTACCTTATATTATACATATAATTATTTTAATTAGTATAAATTATTTTAGTATATTATTTTAAAGCAATTTTAAATAAAAAAATATAAAATTAATAACTTAAGTCAATGTACAAATTTACGTCAAAGGAATTATTTTAAAATGTAACTTGAATTCAAAATAATTTAAATTTAATTCCAACATAATTATAATACTTTAAAATTATTTTGTATTAAATTTAGTAGTTTAGAATTCTAATTTATATTTTTTTCTCTAATCTTATTAAACATTTTTTTCTCCAAATATTTCATGAATAAAAACATCAACAATAAATAATAATCTCTTGTGAAATTCAATTTAAAAGCAATTAACTGTAATGATCATTTTTTTTTTTAATAACAACAATTATAAAAATTTCATATTAGGGATGGATAAGGCACGTTGACAAGATCTTATAATGGTTTTTTATTTTTTATTTTTTTAAATTCTTTATTTATTTTTCTCACACTTTCTCTTCTTGTGCTTATACGACTACATGTATTACCCTATTTATATTTAGAGGGGGGGGGGGGCGGGGCGGGAAGGGGGGATTCCCATTATACGTAATACACATGTGAAAATAAATAAATAAAACCTCCTCTTTAAATGATATCTCGTTGGGGGGGGGGGGGGAGGGGGGGGAGTCCCATCATACGTAATACACACGTGAAAAAAAAAACCTCCTCTTTAAATGTTATCTCATGTAAGTGAAACAGCCTCCATTAGTTTCATTTACTACAAAAAATACATCACGTGTGTATGATATATGTTGTGAGACCTGACCATAGTTCACATGTGTGTATGTATGTGTGTAAGTATGCATCTTGTTCATTTTGGTCCCGCGGTCCTACCGGTCAAATTCCGGCGACCTACAACCTTCAGATTATGTTTGTGGTCATCCTTAAGTCCGGTCATGTAGACCTAACTTGGATCGACCCTAAACCTATGCCATCTTGTTCGTATCGTCGTTGTGGTTCCAACGACGTACCTTGTGCGTTCATCCGACTTATAGATCAAATGTTATGAGCATTTCATCATGTGGCCCACTTTTTGTACAAAAGCATATGAACCACTCTCATGGCATAAGTTTCCATGCACACCACCCACACACACTACAAATTTCATGGAACAAACACCACCCCAACCAATAAATCTATAACTTTTTTTATATCACCTTACTTGGCATGATGAGTTTTCCTACCCAAGGCAAGAGAGCTCATGATTAGCCCTCTGCAACTCTCCCTCCTTCTTTCTCCTCTTTCATTTCTCTCATTTCCCTCTCTTGCAAGGTGGAATGTCCACCATCTTCCTTATTTTCTAGTAACTTCTTCCTCTTCTCTCTCCCAATCCCACCTTTTAATCCTCACCACCACCATTAGAGGCCTTTCCTTGAAGCTTTGGAGTTAGTCCTTGAAGAAGGAAGAAGTGATCTTAAGATCGATGCTCCTACAATTGCTGATCTCCTTTTTCTCTCTTATTTCTTTTATTTCTTCATGCTTGGGATATGTGGGACCCACCAATCTATGGTGGGGGCCCCATCTAACCCTTTGGATGAGGCCATTGGCCATCCTTCATACATGTGTCACTCCATGATGGGGCCATTCTCCATAGACCCATCATGATGCATTTCATAATCTCATCCCTTCTATGGTCATCTAGATCTTTGTTTTATGGTGGGATGACATCCCCACCTCAGAGTTTTATTATGAAGGTCCATGCATGCATGATCTATAAGATGAGTATTGTATGGTTGATTCTCTATTTGTGCATAAGAGATTTATAGTGACAAAATTCCTCTTGAATGGCTGATCTCTCTCTCTCTCTTATTCTCCTTCTCCCCCCCCCCCCCCCCTTTTTTTTCTCTCTAATGTTGTTGATCATGGTGACCCACCTGATGTGCAAGACACATCCAACCGTCCACACTTGATGGGATGCCCCTATGCCCCATTTGTTGGACATATGGAGACCCATCATGCTGTCCACTTGTACATGCAAGGTCCAGATTGGTTGGGAGCATGTTCCGGATGTGTGTGGCCCATCTAGGTGGCCCTACCTTAATGTATATGAGGATTTTTCTTACTGGACTTCTATTTATGAGCTGTCCTAGGCAGCAATATACCTTACTGTCCATAAATTGTATGAGTTAAATAAAATAATTTTACTAAATAAAAAATTCTAAAATTTTACAAAGAGGTGTCCCACCCATGGTAGGACCTACCTGCAAAATTTCAGGCCAATGGACCCCATTTGGGCATCCAAAAGGGTGATCCATATAGTGGACTGTCAGAAATTTTCACTGTGTAGTCCAGCAGCATAGTCCCATAAAAAGAAAATTTTAAAAATATTTTCTCAGAAGGTGGGCTATATTTCTGGGTCCCACCTTGTTGTAGGCTTAGTGAGGGACCTTGAGTCCAAATTTCAGGAATTTTGGAGGCCCAGAACCCACCCATTTGGATGGCCTAAATTCATGACAGTATATTTTCAGCAACATTTCACGCTGGACAGATTGTAATTCTGAAATTTATTAAAATACTTTTGAGTATCCCAAAATTATGAAAATTTACAGGGAAGTGGCCCACCCATTATGGGACCCACCTACAAAGTTTTGGGAGTAATGGACCCCTGTGCACACCTTGGAAAGGGCTAGACTGGCCCACCACGTTGCGATGTCCAGGATGATCAGAATTTTTAGGTAGACTGTTGTCCGTAAATAAATTAAGACGCCCACATCGGGGCGTCAAGCCTGCTTTGTGGTCCCACCTAGATGTGTTGTATATCCCATCATCCATCCATGTGGGGTACTTAGGGGACTTGATCATCTTTTCCTTCGGTGGTTTCCAATTGGGTCCCATTTGGATGAGATTTGGGTTAATACCCGGGCCCATAGGGCTGCCTACACATGAGGCATCCCTATCTTGGGCTACTGCTGGGCCTGCACTCCAACGACACGACCTACTTGATATATGATTTGTATGTCCTCCTCTCATTTGGTGGGACCCACTGTTATGTATGTGGGCCATCAGAAATTTCATATACTATAAAATAATTTTTGTTGTTGGATTCCAACCAACCCAGAAAATGGGTGGGTTGGAATTTGTCAATGAGTCCAATAATTGTTGCCTATAAATGTTTATTTTGGGACAGTATGACCCACTAGATTTGAGGAGGATTTAAATCAGTTATCTTACCATTTTTTTTATAGTATTATTGAGTGTAATTAGGGCCAATATGAGGCCCACCCAAGTTGAGTTTTAATGAAATGTTGCATGTGATTGAAAGACTAGTTCCTTAGGCCATGTGGACTAAACCTTTTAGATAGGCCCATTGATCTTGGGCCTATACTCTCTTATCTATTGTGAGGATTTAAGGGCTATAATATGCAAGTAGTTGGGCCCTTGGCTGCCCACTAAGTTGACCCTGTACTTAGGCCAAAAAGTGGGGCCTAACTCACTTGTGTAAGATATGAAATTTGCCCATGAGGATGAACTACTGGGCTGCCCATGAAGCTCACCACAATATATAGATTTATGACCTTTATAGTTAGACCCAAACCTTACTTGAGGGCCCACCATATTGCCTATGAGTTGGTCTTTATGTATAGCCCATTAGGCCACACATTGCTTGAGCCTTAGTCCTTACTTTATTTGCGTAGTGGGCTACCTTTTAGGACCCAGTTGAGGTTGGATGTCCTCCTGGGTGATCCTAAGGTAGGCCCATGGGTTTCTCTATGGATGGTTTAAGGCCCACCATAGACCTTGGGCCGTTTATTTGAGGTAAATATGAATGTATATGGAGCCTACCTCAACGTATGTTGGTCTAGGCCATTCAAGACTTGGATCACCCGATCATGGAAGCACTCTCAGCCTTGGGTTACTGCTGGATTCATAATCCAGTAGCAGGTCTACTTAATCTTTTCATGATATATACACACTCTCCATCTAGTGGGGTCCCCCAGTGAGTATAGTTGGCCTTCATGAGATTATTTCCACATATTTAACTAATTTTTGGACCTTAGCAGCTCTAGGAAGTCAAACAGGCTAAAAATTTATCAAAGGGCCTTAGATATACTATTTTATGGTTAAAATTTTATTTGGCTGTCGGCCCACCATATTGAGAACTTATATACATGTTACATGCTTATATTTTCTTATAATCTTTGGCCTTAATCAGTGTATTCTTTTGGGTCACCTTTATTGATCACATGAAGACTCTATCTTAGATCAGATTTTTAGGGCATCCCATGGGCCTAGAGTGGGTTGGGACATCCCAGCTTGGCGTAACCATATATTTGGCTGACTTCCACCATTTTGATGGACATGTGGGCTGAGATAAAGATATTGGGCCCTTGATTGCCCACTTAAATTGCTATTTATTGGGCTGATATAGTTGGGCCCATTTCATCCAAACTTAAACTTATTTTTTTAAGCCGTATATTGTGTATGCGGGTTGTCCACCAAGTCCAACTTAATGAATGGATTCTATGGCCATTGAGAATTGAGCCTTGGGCCTTAATTCACGCCCATGTTGTTAAAAGTGATATTATATCTTTTTATGGCTATTATGAGGAATATATGTATATGGTTACCTTTATTTTTATCTTAAATGTATGCCTTGGGCCTTCTATTAATATAGTTCATGGTTGATATGCCTTTTTAGAAAATGGCGGTTAAAAGTTCCCATTATGGACCCTTCTAGCCCCGGTTGTATTTAAAAGTGATTGGATAATCATCTTAGACTCTTACTAGGCTCATTTCTATATTACTTAGACCCGTAGCTTGTATACATAACCTCGTGGGCTAACCCAGGTAAATAGGCCCCCACTAGAAGTTGGATTCCTTAAGGATATTTTCTAAGTACCTAGTCTAATTAGTTCCTTCTTGGATATGAGGAATATAATATACATTGTATATCGCCATATAGTGTGATTAAATTCATCCTCATGGCCCATGTACATCATTTTATGCTTAGTTGACACTGTGTATGTGGTCATATTATGCCATTGGGAATTGTATGTTACCTTTTTTGACGGACATAGTATTCCCTCTTGAGCACGTTGGATGCTTGGAATTGATGCACGGTTGATTGTGTAATTCATGCATCTGGCATTGCATAACATATGAGCATTATCTCTCTTACTTCATCAGGATTGTGGCCTCCACAGATACATTGTGCATGGCCATGTTTGGACACCGAAAATGTTACTTGAGCATACCGGGTGCATAGGATGCCAACGGATAAAATTTTTAAAACTTTCATGGTACCAAAGATCTACTCCAACGCCATGACCAGGTGGAATATATGAGCACACGAGGGCCTTATACCGTCAGGCCACGACTCCCACTGTCGTGTACTTGGTTGGATAGGGGTGTGGCCTTACTCGCATGATGTAAGGAGGTATTGTTAGGCTGAGTCTGACCAGATCATGAATGAGTCTACTACCATCAGGCCTTGCTAGTGATTGGCTATCCACAGGCGGGTATTGAGGTCTCTTATGCTCGTTTGACTGTGCAGGGTCTGTAGAGCGGCAGTCATCCAGCAGTGTAATGGACCTCAGTGATTTCTTTATGATGGAAATGTATTTGATATGTGGATTGAATATAAACATTGACATTACTTCATATTGCATTTGTATCGACTGTGTAAGCTTCATATCGCATAGTATTCATGTTAAGCCTTGGCATGACGTCCAGTACTCATTACATTATAGTACTTATTGCATTATATAGCCTTGGTATGACTTCCTACATTATTGTACTGCCTTGGTATAACTTTTTTATGTTCATGACAGCCCTGGTAAGGCTGGCGGTGTTGGCTTTGATCATGTTTCCTTCCTTTACCTCCTACTATTCTTCTGTGCACCCTTATCACACACATTCACCACCCTCTAAGCTTCTATAAGCTTATGCATGATTGATGCGTGCAAGAGATCCTAGGCAGGCGTCGTAGCGGCAGAGTGTGGAGTAGAGTTGATCTTGAGAACCTTAGTGTTGTAAACCTTCCTTCCTTTTTCTGTCGTCTTATATATGTTCTTTTGGACCTTATGGATACTTGTAAAAGTACAAATTCATAGTGAATTTTGATGTGTGCCTTTGTTATTCTCAAATATACTTGTTGTGATCTTAGGTATGCTCGAATTGGTAATGATTATACTGACATAGAAATCCTCTTTGTAGGATCCCGGGATCGGAACCTACTTTAGAAACCGAGAATAAGGCACTACGGAGGCTGTTACGGCCAGAATCGGCTATCGGGTTCCTTGTGAACCCGGTTACTGAGTCTGGGGCGTGACACATATGGTGCATAGTTGTGCATGTGCATGGTTCCCATGTATGAGTAATGTATATATGACTGTACATGTAAAATAATTAATGTACAATGGATGGTTGATCAAGTGATTGGGTTGATGGGTCAGATTGATGGATGACTAATTGAGAAGTTCTTTGGTCGGTGTTGATTTGTGTATAAATTTAATGATTTCTTTTTGTTGGTTTAAGTTAACGAACGGATGATTGACTGATTTTGTAATAAAACTTGGACAATTTAAAATTATTGGGTTGATCATTGTGATGGGTGGTTTAGATTAGTGACCCTTATTGATAGTCACATGCTATTATTTATTTTCGAATCCAATATTCACATGATAATAAATTTAATACTAATTAATATATATTTATATTTTACTAAAAAATAATAATATTTAATGCATGCTATTAACTCTTTAAACTATTAAAAGTTAAATGGGCATGCTACACACGTTTATGATATAGTACAGTAGAGAGTTATACTGTACATGGATGGATGGTTGAGATGTATTAAAAATAAGATTTAAGTGGACCATGCGGTACCTCAATGAGCATAGATGTAAATGTATAGTTGATTTTATGAATGAATTACCCAGTTGTGAGATTGGGGCATTGGATTTACAGTTGTACATATGGATACATGGATGGTTTTCTCATCTTCTAAAGTTATGAGTTTACCATCAAAATATGTATATGATTTTTGAGCCTCTAAAATTTGTTAAATCATATTCTAAAGTAAGAAGTACTCTAGTAAATTTATCTGAAGAAATGTGAGAGTCATCATAGGGATTTTTGTTTGATTTTTTAGGTGGGCCAATTAGTGGATTCATGTATGATGCACGGTTGGATGATAAGATATATGTGAAATAATCAAATGATTAATAGTATAATCCTTTATACAAGTTAATGTATGGTGGAGGGATGACATCTCCTTCGATGACGACGACATTGGATAATGCGCTTGGGCTTTTGAGAGTCCGTGTTGTAAGGAGAGTAAACCTAGTAGTCTGAGACATCAGGAGTGGTGACCCTTATGTGGTCCTTAAGATATATGGGTGAACAGAAGCTGAAGACTCGTGTGTGAAAAAGAATGTCAATCCTGAGTGGAATAAATATTTAAACTTTTCTATTACAGAACCTATTTTGCCAGTCAAGCTTGAAGTTTTCTAGCATGACAAATTCACTCCAGATGACCTAATGGGAGATGTTGAGTTTGACATCTAGCCTTTTATGGAGGTTGTAAGATTGCATTTGTAATGCACTCTGAGTGGTACTATAATAAAGAGACTTGGACCAAATAGGAAGAACTGCCTGGCTGAAGAGAGCCACATCATCTGGTTGGATGAGAAGGTTGTTTAAGACATTTGCCTCAGACTTAGTCATGTTGAATGCGGCAAAGTGGAACTACAGCCGCAGTGGATCAACCTTCCAGGTCGGAGTTTCTAGAGAAGAAAAAGATCTGTATTTCTAGATATTATATTATCCTTGGCTTGAATGTATGTTTAGTGTCCATACAAGCAAGGTTAATGGTTTGAACATCCAGATTGCTGATTTTGATGGGCCCATTGTTGATGGACCTGCTCCAAAAGTCACCCAGAAATTTAGATCCTAACCATCCAATGTTGGGCCATTTTTTGTTGGATGGGCGATTGTCTGACTGGTCAGGACTGTTCCACTGGGGAGATTTTTGGAGCATGGTCCCACCATTTAGGCCTACAAAATCAATGGTTTAGATCCTTGAACCGTTGGGATTCACTTGTATGGACTGAAGGCTGGAGGATGCTTCCGACTCTAGTTTATATTCACATATTTAATGCTGCTTTTAGGGAAACTTGAAAAGAAAGAAGAAGAAGAGTTAATGTACAGTTACTTTCATGGTCAGATAGGTGCAAGATGGGTTTTTAGTTAATCAGATGGGTGAATTATCAGATAAACGGCTTAGATGATTAAACTACAATCTTGAAAATGAATGGATAAGTGGATGATCGCATACCATACATGATTAGGTTTAATGTAAGTTTTATGGTTAGATTTAAGCTACTTAATGAATAAATAGTTGATCTTTGGTGTATGAGTAAAGAGAGTGTACGTATACATATACATACATATATTAAAACCATACAATTATTAATCAACGATATATTCTAAATAAATCAATCACACATATCAAAACTTGCATACTTCATGTATACATGCATGCATGAATGCATAAATAAATGGAAGGATTATGCATGAATGTTTAGATGGATGCAAGTATGCATGTATGCAGATGCATGCATGTACACTATGCAGATGCATGCATGTGCACCAGAATCTTGTGTCATTACATTCTACGCCCCTTATAAGAATTTTGTCCTCGAAATTCAAACACACTCAATGTGTGAATGGGAGAGGATACTCCTCTTGATTAACGATGTGTTTAAGTGTCTGTTAAGTTTCATATGTTGTAGGGTTTAAGTGGGTGTAGAACTGTGTAAATCGCTATAGAAATTTGGGTTATTATAGGTTATGAAGGTGCAGGAGGTTGTGGTGGGCCTGATGGAGGAAAAGGCGGTCTCGTGCCGAGACCTCGGTGGTACTGGTGTCGGCACAATAAGAGTCAGTGGTGGCGGCACAAATGGAGGTGAAGTGGTGGAGCAAAGAGTAATGGTGTAATTGGAGGAGGTGGTGGGAATGATGGAGAAAAGGGTGGTAGTGGTGGTATTGGTGTAAGCAAAGAAAATTGGTCAGAAGGAAGGGGAGGTGGTGGTGGTTTTGGAGGTAGGTGGTGGTGGTGGTGGAGGCTTTGGTGGAGGAGGATGTGGTGGGTATGGTGAGGGTGGTGGCAGTGGTGGTGGATTTGGAGTAGGTGAAGGGGGAGGAGGAGGTGGTTTTGGTGGTGGAGGTCATAGGGTTTGAGATTTGAGAAGAGAGAGAAGAATGTAATAGTTAGAAAGAGTACTTGGAAATTTAAATTTATGGTTCTTAAATTATTAATAGAGTAACATCTATTTGTTTTCCTTGTTGAATCAATTTCATTATATAATATTATTTTATTAGGATTCTTAATACAAATAAAGAGTGTGCCCCACTTATGATTGCATGTGACTTTCAAGAATCACTTTGATTAAGTGAACTTAAGCATATGATCAGTGGCTAGAAAAATGACTATATAAATTATCTCTAATCAAGCCCCGATTCTCTCTTGTGTCATGTGGCCCACTTAAGATTGCATTAACTCCTTAAGGAACCATCTAATTAGACAACGCTAAGCATATGATCAACGTGATAAATGGGTTTCATGTATCACTAATCTACACCATTGATCTGTTCTGTCCTTGAATTTATCCATGATTTAATAATTTTAAGTGCTAGATGCTGTTATGCTTGAGGTGCAAAATAGAAAATCAATCACTTAAGGATATGCTTAAGGTGCATTATGATATCGCTATCTTTAAGGCGATATTTATACCCTACTAGTGATTAAACCAATTTGCAAGAGGGTTACAACAAATCTGCCTCCAAGATACAATAAGCCTCTTCTCCAAGACCGGAGAAATGTGGGTCTCAGCCTGCAAAACTGAAAAATCACACCTCGAACATACTTTTACAGCATACATCCCTGACTTCTATGCTGTTACAATTTACCCCCTGAAGACTATTTGTAATTTACTACTTGAAAAAATATTTACAGTTTAGTGCCTGAAAACTGTATCTTTTTAAAAACCTTCCAAAAATGAAAATGGTGAAAAAGAAGAGGATGGAGAGGAGATTGTTGGAATTGTGATTTCAGATTGACTCAAAGATGGGTTTATATAAAATCACAAGAGATGCTTAAGACCTTTTTCATAAAAAGACATCTTCTTCCATGGTGTCTTTTCAACAATGGTGGTGTCTTTTTAATAATGGTATCCCTCCATGTCAAATTCAAATAATGCTCCCTTTACCAAGAGGCACCACCATTCAAAAATGAATGGTCACCAATAATTACCAAAGCCACAACCATTTCCCTAAAAATCCTTTATAAATTAAAATTTATTTTCTTCTTATTTTGAAAAAAACCCAACAATCTCCCACTATTTTTCAAAATATAAAGGTCAGGGTATGTAAAGAAAATATATGTATAGGAGAAGGTATCTTATGGATTTGAACCTTCACTTAGTCTAAACAAATCAATATTGAATCAGAATCCTTAGTGACTATAGTCTTGAACTAAGTATTATATATGACACAACCGGACATGTACACACATACATATTTCAATTGTTATGCATTTTAAAATTATAGCGCATTAACGGCCTTGCGCTCTGTCTAGAATTCATAAGTTCATGAGTAGCCAAAACTCTCAAACATCAGGAAGTGTCCCCACTTCCAATATTCATATAGGTGAGTCCTTATGAATGCTCCTGTAACTATAACACCCTTGAAAGAACTTATTAAGAGCAACAACTCATTCTCCTTTTTATCATTACACGTACTCAGTGCTATACATACATGCAATAATGAAACAGATACAAAACGTACAATGCTGCTTCAGACACTTCATGTGAGGTACTTTGTCTATTAAACTTATTAACTTAGGTTGAATTTTCCTCATCTAATGTCTGTGAAATTGACTTAAGTCTCATTCTTCTTGATGTTCTACTGAACATCCCTTGTCAGTCCCTTGGTGAACAGGTCCACTAGATTCTAGATAGATCATACATACTATATTGTTGTAACACCGTCACCAAGTAGTTGCCACACAAAACTATGCCTTAGATTGATATGTCTAAATTTTCCATTATAAGTCTTGTGATATGTCTTTGATAATATTGCTTCACTATCATAGTAGATATAGGTTGGTGGTAAAGGCCTTACTAATAATGGTATTTCTAATAACAGGTTTCTTAACCATTTTACCTCTTTACTACTAGCCGCCAAAACTATGAATTCAGATTCCATGGTAGAATGAGATATGTAAATTTGCTTCTTGGATCCCCAAGAAATGACAGCTTTTTCAAGTGTAAAAATTCATCAACTGATATACTTGGATTTATTAGAATCAGTGACTCAACTTGCATCGCTATACCTTTCAAGTACATTAAGGTAACAAAAAAAATGTAAACTATAGTTAATTATTTTTCTCAAGTATCTGAGTACTATAGAGACAATATTCCAATGATCTAAACTTGAATTACTTATAAATTTACTCAATTTACCTACTGCAAAAGTAATATCAAGTCGATTAGAAATCATAACATACATAAGACTATCAATCACCTTGAAATACTCTAACTAAGATACACCATGTCATTTATTTTTAATTAACTTGATATTAAAATCAAAATGATTAGAAACTGGGTTCTTATCATAGTGATCAAACTTTTTAAGTATTTTTTCAATATAATGTGATTGAGATAGACTTATACCATCATTGTTTCTTAATAGCTTGATACTTAAAATCATATTAACTTCACCCATATCCTTCATGTCAAAACTAGATGATAAAAATCTTTTAGTTTTATTTATAACTTATAAACATGTACTAAAAATTAACATATTATCTATATAGAGACATATAATTACTCCTTTATTATCAGAGAATTTTGAATATACATATTTATCAGATTCATTAATCTTAAAGCTATATGAGGTGACTACTTTATCAAATTTTTCATGCAATTCCTTAGGTGCTTGTTTAAGTTCATATAGTGACTTGATTAATTTACACACTTTATTTTTCTATCCTAAAACTATAAAATCTTTTGGTTGCTTCATATAAACTTCTTCATTGAGGTCATCATTTAGAAAAACTGTCTTTACATCCATTTGACATATTTTTAATTTATAAATAGATGCTAGAGTAAGTAAAATTCTAATAGTTGATATCCTTGCTACTGGAGCATAGGTATTGAAAAAATCAATACCTTCTTTTTGTGTAAATCCTCTAGCCACTAATCTAGCCTTAAACTTTTCTTTAGTTCCATCTGGTCTTAATTTTTTTTTTTTAAATCCATTTACAGTTTATTGGTTTTTATCCTAGGGGAAGATTAACAAGTTTCCATGTTCCATTTTGCATTATAAAATCTATCTAATTGTTTATAGTTTCCTTCTAAAAAGAAGCAGCCCGAGATCTAAGGGCATCGTTTATTGTTACCATATCATTTTCTATATTAATATCAACATGGTTTTCTCTATTATGTTATCTTTATCTCATTCTATTAGCAGAAAGTAGAAATCGGGTTCGAAAGATGTACTTATTCTAATTCTCTTAGTCCTTCTATATTTTATGTCCACTTTATCGAGATGCTGATGTCTTGATGTATTTGATAACTACTGTTTGTACTAGGATTTTGAGATCTTATCTCTTTTCTAGTTATTTAAGAGAATGAGTTTTCATAAAACTCGACATCTTTAGATTCTATTATGGTATTTATCGGGATCACATGATTAGATTCTATAACTAGAAACCTATAAGCCTTACTATTTTGTGCATATTCTATAAAAATATATTCAAAAGATCTCAACCCTATTATGGGCCTTTTAGGATCAATAAGCCTAACTAAGGATCTATAACCCCATAACTTGAAGTATAAGATGTTAGGAATCCTATTCTTCCATAGTTCATATAGAGTCTTACAAATCTTAGAGTGAGGTATCCTATTAAAGATATGACAGGTAGTTAATATGACTTTTATCCAAAATTCTGAACTTAAACCTACTTTATTGAGCATAGATTTTACTATGTCTATGAGGGACCTATTTTTCTATTCTACTATCCCATTTTGTTGGAGTGATTAGGGAGTTATAATTTGATGAATTATATCATGAGTTTTGCAAAACTCTGAGAATTCTAAGGATAGATATTCTTCTCCCCTGTCCGACCTTAGGATTTTAATTTTTTGGTCTAACTGGTTTTCAACTTTTGCCTTATATATTTTGAATTTTTGTAATTCCTCATCTTTATTCTTCAATAGGTATACTAGGGTATAACGGAAAAAATCATCTATAAAGGTTATGAAGTACCTCTTCCCCCCTCTTGTTATTAGACCGCTCATTCCACATGTCATTATGAACTAGGTCAAGGAGTTGTGATTCTCTTTCCACAATTGAAAATGATTTTCTAGTTATTTTGGATTGTACATAAATAATATATTTATTATTAGGTTTTGTATACTTAGGAATTAGATTTAGATTAGACATATTATCCATACTACGATAGATAATATATCTTAATCTAGCATGCCAAACATCATATAAATCAAGCATATAAACAGAAGAAGAATTTTCATTTATAAGGTTCAATTTAGACATTTCATTGGATACATAGTCATTCCTTACATATATCCTATTTTTAGATACAATCAATTTATCGAATTCAAATAAGAGTCTGAATCCAAACTTAGTCAGTAGACTAGTTAATATAAGATTCCTCCTAATATTCGGTATATGAAGCACATCATTTAGAGTAAGGACTTTTTTGAAAGTTAGATTAAGACGTACCTTTCCTTTTTCTACAACCTTAAATATAGAGGCCTTCCTCATATATAGTTTTTGATTATCCCCTACTATTTTGTAGGAATTGAACATGTTGTAATTTCTACAAACATGTCTGGTAGTGCCCGAATCTACCCACCATTATATATCCTCATTCCCCATATTAACTTTAAAGATGATAGCTATCAAATTCATGTCTTTCGTCATATTGACTTGTTATTTCTTTTCTTTCATTGTTATATATATATATATATATATATATATATATATATATATATATATATATATATATATATATATTTTCGATAGTCTTTCTTAAAGTGACTAGGGATTTTGTAAAAAAAAGTATGGACCCTTCTTGAATGTATTCTTTTTAAACTCTTGGTTATTAGGTTTGAGCGTGCCTTCTCTAATTCTTAATTCACAATATTCTCGACTAAATTAGTGTTACTTAGGCCTTTCTGTTGTTTTTCTTTTTTGTCACGGAGCCTAAATTCTTGTTATATTCAAAAAAACATTAGGATGTCCTCTAAGGATATATACATTTTTTTTTTTCTTTTTCAATGGTTTTTTAGTATCCTTCCATTTAGGTGGAAGTTTAGCAATAATACACTACTAAAAAAATGACTAAAGGATACAGACTATATTAGTTTTTTGTTACGGATTAAAACCGTAGTTATATTGCTACGGGTTTAAACTGTAGCTGAAAGGTTGCTACACCACCATTATTTCATTACAAATTAACGGTCCTATGGGGCCTACCACAATATATGTGTTCTGTCTAATTCGTGCATCGATTTTGAAATATATTTTAGCCATGAAAACTGAAAATCAGCTAGATCAAAGGCTAAAGTAGACCGCATGGTAGAAAACAATAGAGATTAAATCACATGTGCTTCCTAAGGTGTGGTCCACTTGAACCTTCAATCTAACTCATTTTTTTGGTTCATGAACTGAAATTAAATAATAAAATGAATGGACAACATGGATAAATCACATACATCATGGTGGGCCCCACGGAGCCCTTGACAGGACCGTCCATAGGGTTTGTCCTATGGGTACCCGATCCACGCCCAAATGGGCACGCGCTCAAATTAGAGCCGCACCCAAAAATCCCTAATTGCCTCCTCTCCTCTCTCTCTCTCTCTCTCTCTCTCTCTCTCACACACACACACACACACACACACACTCTCTCTCTCTCTCTCTCTCTCTCTTCGTTCCCTCATTTCCATCTCTCTCATTCTCCTCCCTCACCTCGCCCATTATCTCCTTCACATCATCTTTTTGCTTGAACCTCCATTGCAGCGGTCGTGAAGCTCCTACCCGAAGTAAACACACGCCATTCGAAAGCCCCTTTTCATATTTTTGAAGCATCTCTTAAAATCGAAGGAATCTAAGGCTCCCCTCCATAGGTTTGATCTCTTCCTCTCTCTTTATCTCTTTTTCTCTCTTTCATATTTCATGCATGCTAACTGTTTGATGAAATGGCTTCAGATCTAGTCCTGAGCCTGACCTATAACCTCGAAATGTCACAAACAGGCACATCTTAACCCAAATAGCTCATTGGGGGCGATCCAAACTGGCCTAGCTACCACACTTTCAAATATTGGCTTTCAATCTCATAGGTACTAGCCCTTTTCTAGAGCAATGATTGATTCTTCTATGACAGATTCCACGCACCTTTGATAACCTGAAAAAATCTGAATTCATGTAAGCAACCTTGTTTCTGAAAATAATATTCACCACAGCGGATCTCTATGATAGGTGTTATGGTGCTATTAGAAACAACTATTTAATGATAATGGGTTTTCAATGTGGCTTTTGATTAGGTATTTGACTGGCAACTTGCTGATGAGAGAAGTGTCGGATTGGATGCGACAGATGTTACTTGACAACGAATATCTTTCTTTACATATCGTGTATCCTCCTGCCTAATTCCAATGTTACTTTTTTTTCTTTTTTCTTTTTTTTCTTTTTTTTTTTTTGTCTTTAATATGCTTGAAAACTAACTTCGATGAATCATCTTTGATAGATGTTTCAGACATGCTGAATAATTGTTAAGAAGGATTGTACAATCTTGATCAATACAGGAAAGGTGGATATGTTGCCTTCTGTGCAATTTGCAATTATAATTTGTTTCCAAAGAACTGTTTCGTAGGATGAATGTTTCCTGGAAAAAGAAAATGCATGATTTTGGTGTAGTATCAGATTATTGTTTTCATCTTATCACAACATACAGTTTCTCATATTGCAATCTAATTTTGGGCTGCAGTGATCTTTCTTACAATAGTTTTACAGTGGATAGGTCTGCACCAACTTATTGTTCACAAGGAACACTATAAGATTACTTGTGTAATTATGGATTCTTTACACTGTTCATTTCACATGGTTTGTTATATTATGCTGCTGAAAATTTCTATGTATTTCATCAGCAACTTGTTTGGGACCTCTTCAATGCTGAACAATTTATAAGCTTCTAATGTTCTTATTGTTAAATTGCACAATGAGTTGTTGGTGATGGTTGTCTGTTTTGTTGCAGCTACTTCTATTTATCTTAAATGTGTATCAAACCTCTTCGAATATATTCTTACAATGCTTATTGTTGACCTCATATTGATCTTGAAGTGGAGTTGTTCCGTGCTTGAAGAGCTTCAATTGTCCAAAATGAGGTATATAATTATAGAAGTACAACATGAGTACCTTGAAATTCTTAGCCTTTTATAGTACTTGCATAAAATATTGTTACAATCTCCATTTAGTCATAAAGACTTTCACTCATATTATTGTGTAACATAAATGTCTGGAATATTCTCTCTCTCTCTCTCTCTCTCTCTCTCTCTCTCTCTCTCTCTCTCTCTTCTCTCTATTGTATATTCAAAGGGATGATGCATCTAATGGACCACGATAAAGTGAATGAAGATCTTGCAAAGCTGATGGAGACTGAGGGTCTGAATGTTCAATTGAGCTATGATGGCCTACAGATACTGGTAATTCTCTGATGATCCATGAATTTTGGATGGTTATCATGGTATGTTGGCTGTCCCCATTTTTAAATTTCTTAGAAATGTCGTTTGCACCCTTTCCAACTTTTCTTTTTAAATATGGGAGAAACTAGAAAAATCAACATCATTGCCTGAATTGCTCAACTCCATTAAACCTTTGTCTTCCCATTTATAATACTGAGATGTTTTGTTTGTTCATGCTGGAATTGCTCTATTCAATGATAAAAAATTTAATTCCCTTGACATTTTGGCTGCATTTACCTCAAGCTATGGGAAAAATCATTCTTAGTTTTTGGGATTACTAGACTTATAAGAATTTCTGGGAAATCATGAAATGATTTTTATGTGTACAAGTAAGATCTCTTTGTTTCCAATATGACAAAAAAGAGCTCCATCTCACAAAATTTGGAAATTCTACGAAAGAGTAGAAGATCCAAAATCACAAATTATTTCTCAAATGGCCAAGAGTATAAGATCCAAAATAACAAATTCAACATATTAGACTCCATTTGGTCATCACAAACCAAATGGAGCCTAAGCTCCTTTTTAACTCCACCAATGCAACTCCTTGCATTGTTGGTCCCAAGCCCGGGTAAAGGAGGAGGGAGAATGGGCATCAAGGTGAGTAGTGTACTTTTCCTTCATTTTCTAAGAGGGATTTTTAAAATGCTTGATGGTTAATTTCAATAGTTTTCTGGCTTCTTCTACTACCATTTGAGGACCTTAAAGGCCTAACTAACTTGAGATTTTTATATGCAGGTTGATGTATTTTTAGTCCCACAGATCCATGTGGCCATTACAAGGTTCAATATTGAAATGGTAAAGTTTTTAACTATTTATTTTATCTTTGTTTTTTCCTGTTCTTCATAAATAATTTGATGTCTTAGCCTCCTGTCATTACCAGCTAGTCTTGTCACTATTTGTACATATGTCAGCTCATGAGTCTTATTATTTGTAATTTTCTTACCCCTGTAGTGATTATCAGAAGCAGTGGGCATCATTGAAAGATTACCCTTGTAGTGAGTCCAATTAAGGTATGAATAATATATGGTTTTAGTTCATGGTAAATGGTACCTATTGTTGTAAGTTCGTATTGATTTCGCTAATTGTAATAGAAAACAGACTCAAGCTCAAGCTGGGGAAGATTGTTACCACAATTCCAACTATCGGTAAGTACAATTTAGAAGGCAGATTTAAATTTTATTTATTTATTTATTTTTAAATTTCCTTTAGAAATGCTAATTGCATTAATAGAGGTGTTGTTATTGGTGTTGTTTATTAATCTGTCCTGCTAGTGCAGATAAAACCTTTGGTGAAGCCAACCAAAGACATAATGAAAGTTCATCGCATTAAATATGCTTGGCATGAGTTTTTTCTTGAGGGTACTCATCTTCCTCTTGGTCCATGATATCCTGGCTTTTTGTCATTTCATTCATATAATTTTTTTATTCTGTCAATGCAGCTAGGTATAACATTGGTGCAGTTATCTTGCTCTGGGTACCTTTAGCTAAATTGGTAAGTCTTCTTTCCTTCATACTATATGATTCATTGATGAAGTGGCCTGGCCATTTGGATAGGCCCATGTTTATATATTATCTCGAAATTGATGAAGTAGATCCAGATGTGCGTCGGAGCTATCCGGATGTTGAGCGAGGGTCCCTCGAAGGTAGGAACCACTGTTATGACCATGATGAAGCTGTCCATTTCCTATGGACAGCATTGGAGGGGCCTGGCCATTTGGACAGGCCGTGTTTATGTATTTGTTTGAAATTAATGGAGCAGAACCGGATGTGCGTCGGAGTTATCCGGATGAGAGGAGGTCCCTGGAAGGTGGGAACCGCTGTTATGATTATGATGAAGCTGTCCATTTCCCATAGACGACATTGGAGGGGCCTAACCATTTGGACAGGCCGTGTTTATGTATTTGCTCAAAATTAATGGAGCAGACCCGGATGTGCGTCAGAGCTATCCGGAAGAGCGGGGGTCCCTGGAAGGTGGGAACCGCTGTTATGACCATAATGAAGCTGTCTATTTCCTATGGAAGACATTAGAAGGGCTTGGCCATTTGGATAGATCGTGTTTATATTTGTATTTGCAGGGACCACACCCTTAACCTAAACCCGAACTGATTCTTAAATCCAAAAACCTATAACCTAAACCAAAACCAAAACCTATAACCTAAACTCGAACCTATTCTCAAATCTCAAAACCTATAGCTTAAACCAATACCAAAACCTATGACCTAAACCCGAACCCATTCTTAAATCCCAAAACCTATAACCTATCCCTAAACCTTAACCTAGAGCCTAACCTAAACCTATACTTATAACCTAAAACTATTCCCAAATCCCAAAACCTATAACCTAAACCTAACCTTAACCTAAACCTAAACCTATAACCTATAACCTTAACCAAAACTTATAACCAAAACTAAAACCAAAACCTATAACCTAAACCCGAACTCATTCTCAAATCCCAAAACCTATAACCTAAACCCGAACCCATTCTCAAATCCCAAAACCTATAACCTAACCTAAACCTATACTTATAACCTAAAACTATTCCCAAATCCCAAAACCTATAACTTAAACCTAACCTTAACCTAAACCTAAACCTAAACTTATAACCTTAACCAAAACCTATAACCTAAACTCAAACCCATTCCTAAATCCCAAAACCTATAACCTAAACCCGAACCCATTCTCAAATCCCGAAACCTATAACCTAAACCTTCTCCTAAACCTATAACCTATAACCTAAACCAAAACCTATAACCTAAACCAAAACCAAAACCTATAACCTAAACCTGAACCCATTATCAAATCCCAAAATGTAGAACCTAACCTAAACCTATATTTATAACCTAAAACTATTCCCAAATCCCAAAACCTATAACCTAAACCTAACCTCAACCTAAACCTAAACCTATAACCTATAACCTTAACCAAAACTTATAACCTAAACCAAAACCAAAACCAAAACCTATAACCTAAACCCGAACCCATTCTCAAATCCCAAAACCTATAACCTAAACCAAAACGAAAACCTATAACCTAAACCCAAACCCATTCTCAAATCTCAAAACCTATAACCTAAACCTAAACCTTATCCTAAACCTATAACCTATAACCTAAACCAAAACCAAAACCTATAACTTAAACCCGAATCCATTATCAAATCTCAAAACCTATAACCTAACCTAAACATATACTTATAACCTAAAACTATTCCCAAAACCAAAAACCTATAACCTAAACCTAAACCTAAACCTAAACCTTATCCTAAACTTATAACCTATAACCTAAACCATAACCTATAACCTAAACCAAAACCAAAACCTAAACCTAAACCTAAGACCTAAATGTATTCTCAAATTCTTAAACCTAAACCTACACCTAATCCTAATCTCAACTACTTAAATTAAACCTAAACTTGAAAACATAAACCTAAACCCGATCCCAAACCCGAACCCGATTTCCTAAACCTAAACCTTAATCTATTCTCAAATCCCTAAAACTATAACCTATAACCTAAACCTAAACCTAAAACCTAAACCTAAACCTAAACCTAAACCTAAACCTAAATGTATTCTCAAATTCCTAAACCTAAACCTACACCTAATCTAAATCTCAACTACTTAACCTAAACCTAAACCCGATCTCGAACCCGAACCCGATTTCCTAAACCTAAACCTTAACCTATTCTCAATTCGCTATAACCTATAACCTATAACCTAAACCTAAGCCAAACCTATAACCTAAACCTATAACCTTAACCTAAACCTATAACCTTAACTTAAACCTATAACCTAAGCTTATAACCTTAACCTAAACCTAAAACCTAAACCTAAACCTAAAACCTAAATGTATTTTCAAATTCTTAAACCTAAACCTACACCTAATCCTAATCTCAACTACTTAACCTAAACCTAGACTTGAAAACCCAAACCTAAACCTGATCCCAATCCTGAACTCGATTTCCTAAACCAAAACCTAAACCTATTCTCAATTCCCTAAAGTTATAACCTATAACCTATAACCTAAACCTAACCTAAACATATAACCTTAACCTAAACCTAAATGCATTCTCAAATCCCTTAACCTAAACCTATTCTCAAATCTCAAAACCTATACCTATAAATTAAACCTAGACCTTAACCTAAACATAAACCTATACTTATAACCTAAAACCTAAATGTATTCTCAAATTCCTAAACCTAAACCTATACCTAATCCTAATCTCAACTACTTAACCTAAACCTAAACTTGAAAATCCAAACCTAAACCCGATCCTAAACCCGAACCCAATTACCTAAACCTAAACCTTAACCTATTCTCAATTCCCTAAAACTATAACCTAAAACCTAAACCTAATCTAAACCTATAACCTAAACCTAAAACCTAAACCTAAACCTAAAACCTAAATGTATTCTCAAATTCCTAAACCTAAACCTACACCTAATCCTAATCTCAACTAGTTAACCTAAACCTAAACCCGATCTCGAACCCGAACCCAATTTTCTAAACCTAAACCTAAACCTTAATCTATTCTCAATTCCTTAAAGCTATAAACCATAACCTATAACATAAACCTTAGCTAAACCTATAACCTTAACCTAAACCTAAAACCTAAATGTATTTTCAAATTCCTAAACCTAAACCTACACCTAATCCTAATCTCAACTACTTAACCTAAACCTAGACTTGAAAACCCAAACCTAAACCTGATCCCGAACTCGATTTCTTAAACTTAAACCTTAACCTATTTTTAATTCCCTAAAGCTATAACCTATAACCTATAACCTAAACCTATAACCTTAACCTAAACCTAAAACTTAAATGCATTCTCAAATCCCTTAACCTAAACCTATTCTCAAATCTCAAAATCTATACCTATAAATTAAACCTAGACCTTAACCTAAACATAAACCTATACTTATAACCTATAACCTAAACTTAAAAACTAAATGTATTCTCAAATTCCTAAACCTAAACCTATACCTAATCCTAATCTCAACTACTTAACCTAAACCTAAACTTGAAAACCCAAACCTAAACCCGATTTTCTAAACCTAAACCTTAACCTATTCTCAATTCCTTAAAGCTATAACGTATAACCTAAACCTAAACCTTAACCTAAACCTATCACCTAAACCTAAACCTATAACCTTAACCTAAATCAAAACCTATAAACTAAACCTTAACCTATAACCTATAACCTAAACTTATAACCAATAACCTAACCTTAACCTAAACCTAAAACCTAAACCTAAATCTAAACCTAAAACCATAACCTAAAACCTAAATATATTCTCAAATCCCTAAACCTAAACCTACACCTAATCTTAATCTCAACTCCCTAACCTAAACCTAAATCTAAACTTGAAAACCCAAACCTAAACCCGATCCCGAACCCGAACTTGATTTTTTAAACCTAAACTTTAACCTATTCTCAATTCCCTAAACCTATAACCTATAACCTATAACCTACACCTAAACCTATAACCTAAACCTAAACTAAAACCTAAATGTATTCTCAAATCCTTAAACCTAAACTTACACCTAATCCTAATCTCAACTCCTTAACGTAAACCTAAACTTGAAAACTCAAACTAAACCCGATCTCAAACTCGAACCCAATTTCCTAAACCTAAACCTATAACCTTAACGTAAACCAAAACCTATAACCTAAACCTTAACCTATAACTTATAACCTATAACCTAAACTTATAACCTGTAACCTAACCTTAACCTAAACCTAAACCTAAAACCTAAATGTATTCTCAAATCCTTAAACCTAAACTTACACCTAATCCTAATCTCAACTCCCTATCCTAAACTTAAATCTAAACTTGAAAACCCAAACCTAAACCCGATCCCGAACCTGAACCTGATTTCCTAAACCTAAACCTTAACCTATTTTTAATTCCCTAAAGCTACAAGCTATAAGCTATAAGCTATAACCTAAACCTAACCTAAACCTAAAACCTAAAACCTAAACCTAAAACCTAAACCTAAACCTAAACCTAAACCTATAACCTTAACCTAAACTTAAGTTTTGAGTTTAAAAGTTTATCCTAAGTTTGAACACATTACTCATGTTAGATTTTGTCATTGTTTAGAAGATTTGTAGGTACATTTTTTATTTCTTCATATATAAGTATTTTTTTTGTCGTTCTTCCTTTTGAGATGTGTATAAAGGCATGCTTGTTTGATTGTGTCTACAAATGCTATTTTATACAGGCTGACAAGCTAAAGAAGTCAGTGGAGGATGAAATTCATTTTCTCAAGGGAAGAGTTTCAGAACTTGAAAGTGATCTTGTGTCGAAGTCCACAAAAGTTACATCTGCAGTTTTAAGGAAAGAAGAAACTCTATCTTCTGCATTTGCTGAAATTGACCGTCTGAAGGAAGAAAATTTTATAAAAACGTGAGCATTATTGAATGCATATGAAGGGCGTTTATTGTGTTGGAGTGTATTTGTTTATTGCACATCAGGGCACACCTTAGTTATAATTCTTATGATAGGTTGAGCAAAATGAAGTACCGTTTATTTAGAAATGTGAATGTAGGATGCATTGTATGATTTGATTGCTATTTGTAATAAATGCATTTATTTCTTTTTCTGATTGCATTTTATGTATTATTTCTATCAGCATTGAGCTTATGTGAGTTATTAATCACAACAGGTTCTTGTAATGAAAACAGGTCGTATTATTATAAATTTAAAAAAAAAACAGCTATGAATATAATCATAGCTATAGCTACGGCTTTCATCCATAGCTATTGGTATCTATTACTACGGATATTATTGATACTATTGGTATTTATTGCTACGGATATAAGCTGTAGCACGTCCGTCGCTATTGGTGGGGTAGCTAAAGGTATTGCTACGGACATAATCTGTATCTATTGATAGCTATTGCTACGGATATAATCCGCAGCTATTGTCCGTAGCTATACCTTTAGCTACACCACCAATAGCAACGGACGTGCTACGGATCATATCCGTAGCAAAAGCCCTTTTGCTACGATTATTGGCCGTAGCCTTTGCCCATTTTTCTTGTAGTGATAGTGGATACTTGGAAGGATTCGTTAATATTAGTGCTATCGGCAATAATCTGTTGGATGATGACCTATAACTTATGTACTTGATCAATGATAAGTTTTTCATCCAACATTTTGAATTCTAAATACTGACTTACAAAGAATTTTTTGTTGCCTTCGTCTTCTAATGTATATTTGGTGAGCAGTGTATACCACAAATCCTTAGCAGTCTTCTTTTAATGGTAAACAATATATAACGAGTCGGAAAGAGTGTTGAAGATATGACCTTTGCAAAGGTAGTTATTGCGCTCCCAATTTTATCTCTTTTGAATTTGTTCTATCGCATCATTATCAGATGATGGTGAAGAAGGATCTTAAGCGAGCACGTGATCTAACTTGAGTGATGTGAGGAAAAGATGGACCCTCAATTGCCATCGAAGAAAATTTGAGCTGTCGAACGGTGTAATTTAAACAAAGTCAGGATGCCCCATAGAGGAGACCGTACTATCACCTTAAAATTATTATGGTTGAGGTAGAAAATAGAAAATGAATCACTTAAAGATATACTTAAGGCGCATTACTATGTCGCTATCTTTAAGGTGATATTCGCACCTTATTGGTGACTAAGCAATTTGTAAGATGATTACAATAAATTCGCTTCTAGGATATAATAAGCCTCTTCTCCAAGACCGGAGAAATGTGAGTTTTGGCCTGTAAAATTGAAAAACCGTACCTCGAATATACTTTTATAGCATACACCACTAACTTCTATGCTGTTACAATTTACCCCCTTATAACTGTTTGCAATTTATTGCCTGAAAAACTGTTTACAGTTTAGCGCCTGAAAACTAGGGGTGTACATCGAGTCGAACCGAGTCGAGCTGGCCTCATCTTGAATCAGCTCGGCTCGACTCGAACACTGGCTGACCTCAACTCGAACTCAGCTTGGCTCGGTCCTCGAGCCTGACTAGCCAGCTCGGCTCGATTCGGTCAACAACTCAGGCTTGCTCGGCCTGAGTTCGAGCCGAGTTTGTCATTCATTTCCACAAACACCTGAACTGCAACTTCATAATCCCACTGTTTGTAAAACAGAGGCAATGGTTTTACAGGTTTTTTATCAAACACCTGCTAAGTAACATAAAGAGAGAGAGAGAGAGAGAGAGAGAGAGAGAGAGAGAGAGAGAAGGTATTTGTTTAATGTACATACCTTGCTTGCCACTGGCCAAACCTTCCTTGCCACTAGCCAAACCTTCCTTGCCACCGCCACATTTGGTTGAGTCATTTTATCAAATAGTTGGTGAGCAACATCAATGGCAAAGTAACCGAGTCACCAAACTGGTTCGATTCGAGTTCAATTCGAGCTGGATTTGATCTGAGTCGAGTTGAGTTGTGGCCTACTTGAACTCAGCTTGAACTCATTTTCGAGCTCAAAAAATCAGGTCGATCGAACCAAGTCGAATTGAGCTTTTTCGAGTCGAGTCGAGTCGGGCGAGCTAACCGAGCTAAGCTCAGTTCGTGTACACCCCTACTGAAAACTGTATCTTTTGAAAAACCTTCCAAAAACAAAAATGGTGAAGAAAAAGAAGATGGAGAGGAGATTGTTGGAAAAGTGATTTCAGATAAGATGAGTTTATATACAATCACAAGATATGTTTAAGACTCTTTTCATGAAAAGATATCTTCTTCCATAGTGTTTTTTCAACAATGACATTCTTTCATTTCAAATTCAAATGATGGTCCTTTTACCAAGAGGCGTTACCATTTATAAACGAATGGCCAACAATAATCACCAGAGTCATAACCCTTTTTCTAAAAATTCTTTATATATATATATATATATATATATATATATATATATATATATATATATATATATATATATATATATATTCTTATTTTGAAAAAACTCGACCGATGCATGGCCTGTAGGTGAACGTTCGGCGAGAGAAACAAACCACACCGACATTCAAAGAGGAACCCGTACTGGTTTTTGTCTTTTCCGGTTAATTTGTATGCCTCCAACTAAAAGGTTAGAACTTTCTAAACTCCATTCGACCATGGTGCAGTCACTATTCAAAGCATGAAATGGGAAGTTTGAATTTGATCCACGTTTGCCACATGTTTAGAATATCATGGACCATGAGCTGGAGGCAAGTTACTGCATGTCATTTAATAAACTGTTATTTAATAAACTGTCATCCTAGTAATAAATGTATCTCCTAAAGGGAGTCACAGATAGGGACGCGGTTTACCTGCTGAAGCCTTTGGCAGGAAGTTCTGCGCTGTAAACCTAGGCGGGGCCACCGTGATCCACCCGTCCATCCGTTCCGTAGGGTAATTCCTACCGTTGAAATCCCCCCAGTCAAAAGTGTTGTTTACATGCCATCCATACCGTTCATAACGTCATTCCTACGGGTATGAACAGAAAACACAGGTATTATAATAATTCAAAACTTCAGTTACCCCAGGAATATTTTAACGGTAGACGATCAATCCTCACGTTTTCATCCTACTCGAGTACTGGATGCAGCTCATTTTTATCTCTGTCCTACTCACATAACGGATGGACGGGGTGAATTTCTCACAAATATCATGGTGGGCCCCACCTAAGTTTCCCTTGCAGAAACTTTTTGCTAAAGGCTTTCACAGAAAATAACGTCCATAAGCCTTTTTTTTTTTTTTTTTTTTTTTTCCGTTAAAGGACATTTTTATTTATTCACAAAAACCGGGTTATAATTTGAGCATGCCCATAAAAAAAAACCAAACAATCCTACGTGATCACAAAAATAAAAAAACGCAAAAGCTAATTACAGAAGGTTAAGCCCTGCCATCACGGCCTCTGAACACTTCCAAACCCACCCTACCCAGGAAGAGTAGACCCCTAACATGTCGCGGCATCTTGCTACAGTTGAGAAGAGACAGGCGCGTTGGGTTTCTCACTCTCAACCCTGGCCAGCACATCAGCCGGGAAATTGGCCTCCCTGAAGATGTAAACAATGCGTGTTCAGCCTCATGAGATTTTGAATCCTTTTGATCCAGTAGTTCTACTTCCATCCCGGATATGAGCTGCCGTTCAGAATGTCCACTATTAATTAATCAGCATCCATAAGCTACCCAAATAGTAGGAGGCCCAAATAGTGGGACCCACTTTAGATAGATTATAAACTTGAAATTATATTGCACTACACCAAAATTATTGATCAGGAACGACTATGATTTTGGTTTAGGAACCGTTCCTGATGCAAACCGTACCTGACAGCTAGAATAGGGAACGATTTTATAGCTTAATTAGGGCAAAATATTTCATTCCGCGAGACCACATGCTTGAAATCCTATTTTCAACTGCAGCCACACCCAAACTCTCTCTCTCTCTCTCTCTTTCTCTCTCTCATTCCCTCACTCACGCTCCCTCACTCCTCTCGATCTCTCTCCCTCTCTCCCGCTCCCTCATAAGAGGCTAGGCAGCCACGTCTGCTTCATCACAAGGTTGGATAACCCTAGCTGCCGCAATCCAGTCACCACCATCACAGAGTTTTCTTTTTTTTTTTTTCTTTTTTTTTTCTTTTTTTTTTTTTTGAATCTGATTTTGAGGATGGGATCGCCATTAATGGTGGTCAACAAGCAGGGGAAGATGCGGATTACCACTGCAAGTCATGGCAAATCTGAGTTTCGGTGTGAGTCTAAGGGCCATCCATGGCTGCTTGCACCAAAATCCGATATCGCAGGTGGATTGCCACTGTAAACTAGGGTTTCTCTCCTTCTCCATCCTTCCCTCTCTCTCCATCTGTTTGTAGAGGGAGAGAGGATCTCGACTGTTGGATTTGAAGATGCTCGACGTCTCACACATGTAGAAAGAGCTCGTGGAATGCAATCAGATAAATCGACGTCGGGCATCAGATAAATCGACGTTGGGCATCAGCATAGAGTTGTGTCCTTCTCTGCCCTTTTCCCTTCTCCTTCCCCGACGTCGGGCAGTTCATTGGTTGATATGTATGCACAATCCTGTTGAGCACTTTGTGCGACCGATCGATACATTCCCTAGCATTGAAGAGCAGTTCGATTTGGATGTCTTTGTTGGCAGTTGGTTGATATGTATGCAAAATGTGGGGAAATTTGGGATGCTGATCGGCAGATGTTCGATGAAATGTCCAACAGGAATGTGGTTTCTTGGAGTGGAATGATATATGGATATGCTCAGTTTGGCGAAGATGAGGAGGCTCTGAGGCTGTTTAAACGGGCTTTGGCAGCTGATTTGGCTGTTAACAATTTTACTTACTCGAGTGTGATTCGGGTCTTTGCTTGAAGATTAGCTTCAATTCATTAAGCTTCATGGGTAGTTCTTTGATTTCTTTGTATTCGAAGTGCGGCATTGTTGAGGAAGCTTATCGCGTAATCGATCAAATGCCTAACAGAAATCTTGGTGCATGGAATTCGATGCTGATTGCATGTGCCCAACATGGGCATACACAGAAAACAACCGTGAAGGCAATGTGTCTTAGGCAAGTCCTGGACATTGGTGATCACTACACCAAATTTTTTATCCATATTTGAAATTTGATTTTGATGTTTCTTGCATTTCTAAAGATTTTGTCTTAAAATTTTTGCTTCTAGATGAGAGAGAAGGTGAGAGTCTGGGAAGAACTTAATAGATTTTGGCAGAGGAGTTGCCTGCACTTGCAAAAGAAGTGGGGATAAATCTAATGTTTATATGTCCATGCTAAAAAAATTTCTGGTGTGGCAGTGAAGTCTGGGCTAAGCTCGAACCCATTTGTAGCCGTCAGATTGGTTGATATGTACATGAAGAACAAGGTAATAGGGAGTGCACACATGGTGTTTGATGGAATGGTTGATAAAGATATGAGTGCGTTTCATCGCTTCTTGCTGCAAGGTTTGTGGATTTTTTTTTTTTTTAATTCCGTTTTCTTTTTATCTTTTGTTTGGTATGTATGGCTTTCACGCTTCACTGACTTGCTTTTGATGATTGATTGTTGTGGTGTTTACACCATTACTTGTTAAATGGTAAGATATTAAGATACAATGGCTTTCAGATATTATACACTCTTGAGTGGAGAATCTTGTAATTCCCCTGTTTCAATTAGCATATACTAGTATCTACTCACTGCAATTTGAAGATTGGGTCCTGATTTTTATTTCTCATTCTCTCTCTTTTCTCGCTCAGATGCTTATGGGATCCAATGTCACAATAGTTGTTCAGGACCCATCCTTTCCTGTAATGTCATAACACCCATAATTTTCTTGGGTAGTTCATAAAACAAACATATTACAGCTGAAATCTGTGTCTGACACTCGAATGATATTATATGATCTATTTGTATGCTTATTTTCAAATCATCAATGAGCCCCAAAGGCTTCTTGCAAGTCTCCCCAAATGTGCCGGGTCCGGGCTGATCATATGGTGAGCCCCACCATGAATGTTTTGTGGCCAGAAAATCAGGCTGGTCCTGTCATCAGGCTGGTCCAATTATATCAACCATCCAGTTTTTGTACAAGTGTGGCCCTCCCACTGGCCAAATTGTCCTTAATTTCAGGCCACACACATCTAAGGTGGGCCCCATGTGATGAAATGCATGGATCTTACACCTTGGCTCATGTTGGGAGAGTAGAACTATTCTTCGCTTGTCCTAGCTTTTCCTCAAAAAATGAGTAAAACCATTTAAAAAAGAGAAGAAAAAAAAAAGATGCTGCTCTTGCTGTTTAACTGACCAATTTACTGAATGCTAACCATTAACCGAAATAGGATACTACTACTTGTATGGCTATTAAGTCGCTTAATGAACTACCAAATATTGAAAACTTGGAAGCTATCTATTCAATGTCTATTTTTTTGGATTCCAATTCAATTAAGAATCAACTCTGCAATGGATTCCATTTCAATTAAATTAGGAAAATGTTTATAACCGAACAAGTTTTCTTTGTTAAACAATGAGATTGGTGAGTTTGACAGATTGAGATGATAAACAATGAGATTGTTTCAAGGAAGCGCCAAAATCAGCCTCCTGTTGGAAGAAAGATTCAGGGAAGTGGGTTTCTATGTTTCCTAGAGTCATGCTTGTTTGCCATTTTTTTTTTTTTTTGTGAGAATTTTCTTGTTGTCAAAGAAGTGTTGTATCACATTTGATAGAATTGTTCTATGCCTGCAAAGAATTGTTGTATTAATTGAAGTGCTCTAAAAATGTTATGCCTTATTCAAACATTTTGTGATATTAATTTTTGGTTGTTCATATTCTACAGGTGGATTTGGAGCATGTGGAGCACTTCAAGTAGTTGGATCAGTCCTTACAAGGCCTCAAATCAGGAGGGAGGATAATGTCAAATTGGACTTGTAATTTTCGCCTGAAGCTTATTGTTAAGAAACTCGTCTCATTGGTATGCTTTGTGCATATGCTGCTAATTGAAGTTGCTTATTCTGTTTTTTGTGGCAAACATGAAGTATTGAAGAGGGGTTGCTATAGAGTTAAATGTTGTGGGTAAAGTGTTGTTTTTTTTTTTTTTGTCAAGAATAAACTCAATTTTGCTTTGGTTTGTGTTACACATTTTTCTTTAGTCCTTTTTCTTTCTTAAAAGCATGCTTCAATAAACTTCATTGTGGTTGCAGAAACTGAAGCTGGTCTCTGTCCAACACACTCGAAGGTAAGTCTCTTACTTGTTCACGTGTCAAATGGTTTTCTATCATGACTTGTAACTTTAATCTTTCAAGAATATGTACGAGTAATGACACTCTTTTTTATGGTTGTAGCTGCCTCTATTTGTTTTTTCCTCTTAGCAATGAAATTCTTTACCTATGAAAAAAGAAGAAGAATATGTATCAATAATGACACTTTCTTCCTGGAGATTACTTTTCAGGAGTTATTCTAGCAACTGTCAGATTTTTATGATAAGAAAATCAATGATCCACTTGCTGTTGCATCTCATTTGGATAGCATTGATCAGAGAAGAATGAATCCTTTGCAATTTATCATCTATTGGGTTATACACATCACTACAAGAAATTGACTTTTGTTGGCTGGCTTTTATTATTATCTTTTGAATCATAAACTAATATCTATCAGTTGTGTGGCCCACTGTTAATTGCTCACTGTCCATTTCGTTTGCATACAGTTGGCTCACCTGACTTGCATGTGACCTGATTCTTACACCAAGGCGTAAGTTGCAAGTGAGGTTTCCTAAGCCCATATGTGCATGGAGCATTGCATGACCGGCGTAAGTTGCAAGTGAGGTTTCCTAAGCCCATATGTGCATGGAGCATTGCATGACCAATTGCAGCCACATGCACCAATGTAGCATAAGGGTGTGAGATAAGAGCTTTCCATCAAGTGGGTCGCACCTTCTAGAACTTCGGGCTCAAAATTGTGTTTCACTCCTTAGGTGGACCACTGTATACAAAACAAATGGATGTTAAGAAAAAAAGTTTTATTAGCCATCCATTTCTTTTGTATATTGTGCCCAACTTAGGAGCGAAAGCTTGACTTTTGCATGTGGCTCTTCTAATGGAAAGCTTGGATCTTTTATGCATGGCTCATCTAATGGAAAGCTGGATCCCACACACATGTTTCACATTAGCATGTTCGGCTGCCAGTGGATGGTCACAAATCCACTGGCTTAACCTCTATTTTTATGTGAACTTAATATGGTTTTTGATTTGTTATAGCAAAAATAGTTTTTTCTTTTGTTTTTAACAAGAGATTTAATTTTCAGTCTTTCTTTTATAGGAGAAGCTACTTGACACGTGAGGCAATTGGACGTGACATGGTAAATGATGTGGTTCATCTTGTGATTATCTTAGTTCAGGCTTGACTTGTGTTTATGGTGCAAGTTCAAGCATATATTCAGCTGAACTGCAGCAGGTGGAAACCCCTATTGTTTATGATGCCTACAAGCTTCTTGTTATGCCTTCTCCAATTGGTAGTATTCTTATAATCTGTGCAAATACTATTCACTATCATACTTAGGTAAGTCATTCTGCTTTTACCCATGTTTGTAGTGCAACCACTGTGGTAGGTTAGCATAATTGACACTGTTTATCAACATTTTCTTTCCAGTTTTTACTTGTTTAAGACTTACCTTCTCAGTTTATTTGGTTATTTTATATTTGAGGTTCAAGTGCTTGTATGCATATGTAATGTCTCACTAACCTTAGGATATCTTCCTTCCTCTTGCTTTGGCAGTCAATATCTTGTGCTCTTGGCCTGAACAATTTTTCTGTTCCTAGTGAAAGCAGGTTCTTCCCTTGACACTTTTTATTTTCTTCCTCATTTTTATATGTTCTAATATTTCTATATTAAAATATATTGACATAGTGTATGTCTTAAAGATAGTAATCTTACACATCAACACTAGTGCTTCCTTGCTGCCAATTTTCTGGACTTCTCTTTTTCCTCCATCTCCTGCTATGTTCTACTTATAGTTCAATGTTTAGGGTTTTTGTGCTTTCAATCACTAGGCAAAGTTGTTTTTAGTGTTCACAATATATTTGTAATTTTCAAGGAGCATCGAATTTGCTTCTTTGTGTGTCTATTTAGCTGGGAGTCTGTTGCATGGTTTGTATGATGCAGTTGAATTGAACTCTTTTTATTGGAGAATTTTCCTGGCTGGCCTAAATTTTGTAAAGGGACCAAAATGATAGATAAGTTGCAGAAGTCTGCTATAGTCTAATTTTCTTGCTCCAAATCACTTCTTTTGAATTTCCCAATCTCTTACTGCTCTTCAGATCTGATAAACTGCCTTTTGTAACCCTTCTATGTCAAAGATGCCATGCTTTCTAGGTATTACAGTGGATTTAAAACTTGAGATCTGGAACTCTGGTACATCATTTTGAAGGGTCCTTGTGACAATCTTCATTTTGTTTTTATCAGTCATTCTACATTTAGTTCTGCACCATTGTCATGAATATTGTCAGCACATCCTTTCGATCTGCTCTGGTGTAGAAAGCTAAGGATAAGGGATTTCTTTTGGGAAAAAAGCTATGACTGGAGTCTTGACATCCCTTGATGGGTGCTTTTTCATTACTCCTATGTGGATTGCAAACAAATGTTCCACAGCAACAATTGAGACCTGGACATTATCTACATTCACACCGTCAATATCTGTTTTTCTAAATCATTATCCGTGTTTGGAAAGCTGACTGGAATGGATTTTTGTCATGGTTGGTTGTTCTGTTTGCATCTTCAGTTATTTTCAGGTTTTGACCCTTTCAATACAATTCTAGGCATAACTTGCAAGCATTTCATAGCTTTAAACAAACCATTTTAACAGTCTCTAGGATGCTTTTGTAGTACATCAGTGAATTTGCTCTGATTAGTCCATTTTTTGCCACATTTTGTAGGTGGAATATCAATTATCCATTCATTCATGCATGTGAGGCTCATGTATGATTTGACTAGCCCATTTTGGCCTAAGTTGTATTCATCATGGCCCTGCCTCATGGACTTCCTGAATACTTGGCAAGTGTGCCAAGCACATGCATCTTTCCTAATTCTAATTTTCTCCAAAAGTCAGGTGGGCCACATTGCAAGAAATAATAGGGATTGGACACTCACCATTGAAAATTTATTGGGGCTCACAAAAGTTTAAGACAAGGCTGATATTTGTGTTCTCTTCATCCTTGTGGACATCACCTGATGAATGGATTGGACGGAACATAAACAGAATGGTGGGCTCCATAAAGGTCTTACTGATGGTGTTTCCATCCTCTAGTATTTCTTGGGGTGTGGCCCACCTAGGTTTTATTATCTACCTAGTTTTTTTATTAGCTCATGGACTACCATGACTTGACAAAACTGATGGATGAAGTGGATATCACAAGGACATTGAGACTTTCTGATCTTTGTTACATCTAAAAAATTTATCCTCCTAATAACCATGGTCTAAAGAGATTGAGACTTCTTAAGATCCATCAGCAACAAGTATTCCATGTTGCAGCTTTCCTTTAACAATTTCATGCTTCTGGTAGGAATTATGGAGCTATAAGGGACTAGAGCAGCAGCTGTAGGTATATTTGGCTGAAGTTTGCTAACCCACTCAATCATTTTCTAATTTACTTTTCAGTATCTTGCTAACCTTCATTTGTGGATGATCTTGGCTTCTGCTTAGATGATTTTTGTGCATATTCGGTATTCCATCTGGAGCTGGAATGGAATGTGATTGGTGAGTATTTATTTATGTTCTCCATCCTTTTGGCACCAACACACTGTAAAATTATCCTATTTCTTTTCTTTTTACAGGTGGTCTCTTGGTCATTATATTTGTAGTGTAAGAGTTCCTATCATACCTTTTAGTATTACAAGTCTTAGGCTCCATTTGGTCATTACATCAATCTTTATGAATATAAATTTTTTTCTCAAACCAAATGGAGCTTGAGCCCCTTTTTTAACTCCGCAAATGCAACTTCTTGCATTGCCGGTCCCAAGTCGGGGTAAAGGAGGGAGAAGGGCATCGAGGTGAGTTGTCCTTTTTTAACTCATGGTATGCTTTTGTACTTTTCTATGTTAAATGCAATCAATTTCTTAGTTCAATTTCCTGGTAAGATGTTATGGTTACCAGTCATGGCATTCTGGTGATTGCTTGCTGTATGATTTGCAGTAATCATTTCCTTGAATTTTCTCTTAGATATGAGTGTTAGCAATCAGGTAATGGAAACACTTTCAGTTTCTCTAAGATTTAGGCTATGTTTGGATGTATTGAATTCTGAATATTCATTTTTGCTCAAACTCAACTTGCAGTCTTGTTCCTTTCAAGTCGAATTTGAAAGTAATGTAATTGCAATTTGTGCTAAGAAACTATAATATGATTACTTCCTCTTTATTGTGATATTGTAATTCAATGAGCCAGTGTATACAAACACACATTTGCACATGATGCTTTGGATATGAGGTGTTCATGCACTTGCCAAACTAGGACTGTGCTTTGTTAGTGCGTGGTATCTCACACTTATTTTGTTGGTACTTTTCTAATTATGCTAACATTTGGACTCCTCTCAGCCATTAGGATTTCAGGTGGACGATGCGAAACTGAAGCGTGCAGGGATTGGATTGCATTATTGGCCATATCTTTTTTGGAGCTCTTGATGTTCTGTTTGCCTGTTTCTATGTACGTGCGTTCCCACATAGCAGTACTCTAATATAAATGGCATACATGATACATGTACATCAATCCAATCCATCTGCCAATCAATCAAAGCCTGAAGTTTGATTGATAGCACAATCTTAACCGTCTGATTTCTGACCATTTCCCTTCTTTAACCATCCATTTGATGGGAAAGGTTAGGATCATCTGATCAGTGTGAATTGTGGGGTCCATGGGGCCCAAGATTTAGAAGGCCTGTATTAATGAACATGTGTGCCATGTATGTGGTGGATGAGTTGTTGTAACTTGGGTAAATAGTAGTAACATGTGCCGCTGTCTAGTACTCGTGCATTAGTTTCTAATCCTTTGCAAAAAGAATTTCTGCATCCACTCCTTCAATTGCCTGTTTATTTTGGATTTTCAATAGCAATATGTTCTCTATAATTAACCAACTAAAACTAGATACGTAGTTATTAAAGTTCACGACTCTTGGGCATCATTCAAGGAGTATTTCGGAAGACATGTAATTGATGTTAAGGGATGCAGTTCAATCTCTCTGCAACTTTATATTTCTTTGATCTGTTCATGCAGGGTGGGGAAAAACAGTTTTTTGCATTTACAAAGAGAGGAATGATAGTTCATTCGGTGAGTTCTTATCCTCTCGATCAGTCTCTTGCTGTGTAGGACTGCTTTAGATATGAGGTGTTCATGCACTTACCAAACTAGGACTGTTTTGTTAGGTGCAGCATTCTTTTGTAGATATCTATATGCCACTAGCATATAGATTTCTTTCTGGAACAAAAGAAGAAACCTATATGCTAGTTGATTTCCTGAATGTTTTATTTTTGAGGTATCATGTGATGCTTTGATCGAAAGGCTTGACTTGTTTTTGTTTGACCCTGTAATGGTACTAGTGGGCCCGCCTCTTGATCTGATATTACCCATCATGGGCTGGGCCATGCTATTTTTTTTTTTTGCCTTCTTGTTTTCAGGTTAAAATAACCAATCCAAAGACACACTGTGCGTCCTAACACAAGCATTGTTTTTCCTGGGACGACATTCAACATTATAGGTGATCTTCTAGTTTTTGTTGTTGAATAGTTACACTCTTTTGCTTATTTAGTTTTTGAATCTTTGTTGTTTTTTGGCTAATCAAATTGCTTATGGTCTTTGTTTTGATTTTCATAGTTACAATGCAAGTCTAAAAAGCTTTGCCTAATATGCAATGCAAAGACAGGTTCCTCTTTCAGAGTGTCATTGTAAGTCATGGTGCAACCACAAAGGACCTTGTATTTTCTCTAGGAGTGGAGCTCATCATGGAGGTTTTTTAAAAAAATAAAATAAAAAATAAAATTTTATTGCATTCACACAATTGTAAGCTTAATTATTGTAAATATATATAATTTTTATTATAAAGTTGTAAGCAATTTGTTCAATATTAATTTTTAATTGTATATAATATTCTTTAGTTTTTAAATATAAAAACAGATGTACGGCTTTTATTGGCCATTCGAAATAATGAAAAATATTAGTTCAAAAATTTAAAATTGGACCGTTGAGAACGTTTAAAAACCGTTCCTAAAATTTTGTTCCCAAAATGTGGTTACCGTTTGCAGCCTTACGGACGGTTTGAAACCGTTCCTAAGAGTGTTCTTAAAATTTGAAACGGTACTTGATACGGTATTGAACCGTATCAGATTATATGCGACGCCTCTTTTAGGAACGGTTTAAAACCGTTCTTAAGGGATTTAGGAACGGTTTTAAACCATTCTTAAATGACGTTTTTGGTGGAGTGTTGGTTGAACGATATCCTAACTAATTGTTAGATCTTTAATCTGCTCAGTTACATGTTTGCTGTTTCGCCAGTTAGAAAAGTGTAAGTGGAATTAGAGGGTGTTGATGCATCAGAACCTGAATAGTTTCGTAATGGACAAAAACCATTTCCGTTGAATCATACAAGGATCTGATTATTAGACTTCTCCCTTTGAATCTAGACCCTTAACACTGTCATTTCACCATCCATTTGAGGGACACAAATGAGAGAGAGAGAGCCAAGCTTCATACTATATTAAAGAACGAACAAAAACCTTCCTAACCATCCAATCAATGGGCCTTTTCTCACTTAATTAACAGGAGTCTTCGCTGGTTTTTGGCCAAGTGTTCATTTGTATGCCACCAAATAGAAGGCTCTAAAACTGTCTAAATACTGATTTTTGGACCATGGCACATTTAATATTGGAATAGTAAAAATAGTAGATTTTGATATGATCCTCACGTGCCATGTATTGAGAATGACATGGATGTATGGAAAATGTTGTACCAGAAATAAAACGTATATAATAGCTACTTCTCTTAACTAATTAAGCTTAATAAAACATGGACTTGAAACATAACACAAACACAAAACTAAAAACAAAATTCAAAAAAAACATAAACTCATACATATTCTATCACAGTACTACCAAAATAAAACGTTTTTAGCTTGAGAACGCGCACACATGCATTTAGCCCATGATCCAACCAAATCAAGGAAGAATGCCACTGGCTCCGCCAATTCCACCAGCACCACCAATGCCACCACCAACACCACCCAACCCACCAACCCCACCGACTCCAGTTGCACCACCAACACCACCGAGTCCACCCACTCCACCACCGATTCCACCAATGCCACCAACCCCACCACTGACTCCGCCAACACCGCCAAGTACCGGTAGTCCACCAATGCCAGTGACCCCACCGGCACCAGCAAAACCGCCAACCCCACCATATGTAATGAAGTTCTTTTGGTCGTCCAAACCAGCGTCACTGGGTACATTCCTAGCACTAGTGTTCATCACAGTCAGTGCAAGAACTAACACGACATACCACCTTGCCATCTCTCTCTCTCTCTCTCTCTCTCTCTCTCTCTCTCTCTCGCTCTCTCTCTCTCGTGGGGATATAGATGGATAGGTGCTTGTTGCATGGTTTTATACACGAGCATTGTGGTGGGATGGTGAGGACATTGAAGGCAGGGGTTAATGTGGGACGCGGTTTGCCTACTGACACTGTCAACAGCGTCTAGATACTGTGCTTTATGGCCCCACCATGATTTATGTGTTTTATCCACACCGTCCATACATTTTTGCATATTTTTTTATGGGATGAGACCAAAATCGAGGTTGATCAAAATCACAGGTGGATCACACCACAGGAAACAGTGGTGCTTGAATACCCACCATTAAAAACTTATTGGGAGCACAAGATTTGGATCAAGCTGATATTTGTGTTTTCCCTATATCCAAGGTCTTTGTGACCTAATAAAGGTTGGATAGCAAATATACATAACAGTGGGCCTTAGGAAGTTTTCAATGGTGAGCGTTTAATTAGCACTGCTTTCTTATGGCATGGTCCACCTGAGATCTGGATCTGCAACAGTTTTGAGCTCATGCCTTAAAATAATAATCGAAAATGGATGAACAGTGGGGATAAAACACATACATCATTGTATGGCCCACAGAGACCCATCCTGTAGGATCACGCTACTGAAAGGGTCAGTACGCAGTCCCCGTGACGGTGAAAAACGACTTCGCAAAGAAAAGTAAAAGAAAGACTTTCATACTCCGGCAGAGTGTGATGGATGATACGCTGGCCGGCACGCGGGGATTGGGTAGAATTTGCATCCTTGGTATACAAGTAACTCTAATTAAACGGTCAAAACAATGGGTTCCAATTTAGATGTATCATGAATTAAAAATTATTTTCATTTGATTATTTGACCATTGGATTTTTGGACAAATTAGACCTTCAAAAAATGAAAAACATGCAATGATCCGGTATTAAGAAACAAGTGTCCATGAATCAGTATATATATATATATATATATATATATATATATATATATATATATATTTCTCTCTCTCTCTCTCTCTCTCTCTCTCTGTATATATATATATAAATTTTTTTTTCTTTTTTTCTTTTACACACGCACACACTCACGCCATAGTGGTATTTCACCACCTATGGATACTTGAACCCTTGACCGGGTGTTGAAACTCCCAGGAGTCTACCAGGGCTGTTAGTTTATGCCATGTGCACCGCGTGTTTAGTTTGTGGAATAAAATGGTATTGAATTGTATTAGATGGGATTAACATTATTATTGCATATATAATGATTGCACGTATGGAAATACCATGATATTTTAGCCATCTGTTCCTATGTTTGGGATAAAACATGTTTGCCATGAGAAAACACTGTATTAGGCAAAATCCTCTTTAGTGGACCATGAAATTGTAATCATAGGACCAAATTCACAATGGATATCACTCACTTGTACACATAAATAACTAGAACGTCACTGGTAAACAGTGAATATGGATGGATGGCATGGATAAACGTATGCATCAATGTGGGGCCCATGTGTGTAGTGGATTTCAAAATCCATGAGAATCCGGCATGGGACCAAATGCAACTCTATGAGACCAAATGCAATTCTATCCCACCAAATCCCAACCTTTTCATCCTCCCCAATTGGTGGATGGAATTTACACCATCAAATGCAATTATATCCCATCTAATCCCATCTAATGCCCTGTGCAGGCCTCATGCCCGCCCTGAGTATCAAATAACTATTCTTAATGGTGAGAGAGAGAGAGAGAGAGAGAGAGAGAATAAATGCAATAAGACCATTGTACTATCTTGTGTCACTGTATCTTTTAATGTCCGTTGATCTTTGGGACCATAAGGCAGTCGACTACCACTCATGTTGTGCTTTTCCGCTTGGAGAGTGAACTGTGGCGGGTGTTTCCGTTACCATGGGGCCTACCTTGATGTATGTGTTGTATATCCACACCGTCCAGTTTTTCCAACTCATTTTAGAGCATGCTCTCGAAAATGAAGCAGATCCAAATTTCATAGTGGACCATAGCATATGAAACAACATTAATGGAACACTCACCATTAAATACTTTCCAAGGCACATTGTAATGTTTATTTGCCATTTAACTTGTTGATAATCTCACAAAGGAAAATCACAGATTTTAGCTTGATCTAAACTTTTATGGCTCATAAGAAGTTTTTAAAAATCATTTACCACTGTTTACCATACTCTGCTCCACCTGAGATTTGGTTCTGCTTCATTTTTGGGACCATGCCCTAAAATGAGCTAGAGAAACTGATTGAGGGCATGGATATACATCACATAAATTATCAAGGTGGGCCCAACCATGAGGGAAACACCCTCTAGGGTGTTACCCAAGTAACACCTAATCCTCTCCGGTGTCTGCTTGAGCATTTTTGCTGGGCCAATCCATATTGATGGGCGCAACTAAGTGCATGATAGATGATCTATATCAGATGGGCACTGAAAGATATATAGGGGAGACCATATAAATATCACTGTAAGTTGCATCAATTTAGGGCATGAGCCCAAAAATTACTGGTAAGTTGCAACATTTAGGATACAATACTCAATTGGGCCGAAAATGAGAGAATTGAACATCTTTGGTTGAAACATTCAAAGGGCCACATAAGTTTTGAATCATGCTAATATCTGTGCTTTCAGTTCATCCAAGTGGGAATGATGTTATGAACACTATGGTTGGCATGTAAACATCACTATCAACCATAGGAAAGTTTCAACGGTAGGAATTTCCCTAACCACCTTTTCCTTTAATACGGCCCACTTGAGTATTGGATCCGGCTCCTTTTTGGCCTCATGCCCTAAGATGAACTCATAAAACGGATAGACAGGATGGATTTTTTTACAAACATCAGAGTGGACCACACCCAGTGCAGGAACTTTATGCGGAGGGCTTTCCGCAGGAAATCCGCGTCCCAGCAAAATACACCGAGCTCCAACCATGGCTTGGACAACTACCTCAAGTCAGGTGCAGAAGTACACCAGCGCTGTTTAGTATTTCTCGATAAAGTTATACTAACTTACGCCGTCAGCTTATTTTACCATGGATTTTATCAAGGTATTAATATCTTGTGACAGGAAATATCCACGGAAGTACTTTCTTGAGTGCTGGGCGACTGTCAAGGCTGCGGGAACCGACGCGGATTACCCGCATCACCATGTCTCGGGAATCCTGCCATTAAAACTTAGGTGGGGCGGCTACAGCGATATATGTAAGCCATGGAGCGTGTTTGGCGCATGGCATTGGAAAGGATCAGGTGAGATGAGATTTAAAAAACATAATTATTACATCTGGTAGGGATGGTCCCATAGTAATATGGGATAAGCTTAATTCTATGCCATAGTTGTAACATAGTAGTATATTGAATGGATACACCCACTATCATTTGAAACTATTGAGAATAACACTTGTTATACCCAAATTGTTCATCTATTTAGGAACCTCAATTTATGGTATGAGCTTAAAAATGAGGAGTATTCAATCCCCACTGCTTTCTATGGTGGAGTCCACTTGAGCTTTAGATTTGCTTTATTTTTTAGCCCGTGCTCTAAAATGATCTCAGAAAACGGATGAATGGTGTGTATATAGCCCACACATCATGGTGGGACCTACACAACTTGCTAACATTGAATAGAATTAGCACAAGACCCAATGCAATTCTACCTCATCTAATTCCAAGCTTTTGAATTTTTCTCAAGCATTGAGTGTTTTTGAATCTGCGTTGGTCATATTTTGACATGAGCTTGAAAAACGGATGGATGGATTTCTTACCAACATTATCATGGGCCCATCTAGCTTGTGACAGCCGTCCATCTCAACTGAGGGCCATCATTCTCTAGTTAGGAGGGTCCTTAATCATGTGGTCATGGGTTCAAATACCCACAGTGGTGAAAATCTACTGTCATATGAGTGCGTGTGAGTGTGTGGGGTGTGAGAGTATGGGTTTAAAACAATGAATTGGTCCTGCCGTGGGCTCCACGAGATCCACCATGATATATGTTTTATGCCGTCCATTTATTTTTTCAAGTAATTTTATGGTATGAGTTAAAAAATGAAGATCTAAGTCTCGAGTGGACCACATAGTCGTGCTCAGGTACTTTTAAGGTCGAGTTTTGTGGTTAGGGACTTTGGTCAAGGTTAGCTCAATGTTCATAGTTGTTCATTGGTCGGGATAGTGGCATGTCAGCCAACCAACTGGGGTCACCACTTATGGTTGGTGCTCGAGTTGGATGCAGATGTCTCACTCGGCATCCTAGGCCGAGCTCTCACCCAACCTCCTCATCTGAGCTGTCTGTTTTAATGTTTCTATCTCATTCCAGTTGTTTGGTCAGTCCAATTTTACCCATAATAATAATAATAATAATAATCATTCGATCATAGTAGTCCACTAGACAACCAGATCGATTTGATATTCAAGATCCCAGTGTGATTTCATCTAAAAAATTGGATAGATCATATAGATCAGATCTCACACATCCGGTGACCCAATATTATATATAATATTCGATTTGTTATCCATCAATGGTGATCCGAATGGTCCACCTAATAATCACATTAGCCCCATTCTAGGTCATTGTAGGCCAAACTCAATTCCCAACACAAAAGCCAAACATAATCACCCAACAATTTAGGTCTTCCGGCATATGCTACATGTATGCATGTGATGAACGTATGGTTAATCCAAATTGTTCATCACATAAATCAATATGAAATTAATCATATTATCAAAAAAATAATAAATAAACGAATCAATGCAAATACCAACTTATATGTGAGTCTCCCAAGTTTCTCCCTTTAAGAGAGTTCGGTGCAATTGTGGTCCTCATATCTCCCTTCTTTGAGAAATCAAATTTTAAATTTAAATTTCAAAATAATTAATTTTATTTATTTATTTAGGGTCGTTACACACAGCCATGTGTGAGTTCCATCCATCCATCCACTGGTGCCTCCGGTTTTACGCCTTAGTATCAAAATCCAGCATGGTCAGAGCTCATGTAGGCCCACACCAAAGGAAACCCCGAGGGACAATGTGGTGGGGGATACCCGCCATAGAAGCTTCCGGATGCAATTTGGAGCTCACCGTGTTGTGTATGTGTCATCCATCCAATCCATTCATCACGTGCGACCTACCAGGATGATGGAACACACTGAAACTAAATCCATTCCAAAAATTGATGTGGGCCACAAATATGAATCTGCTTTTTTTTTTTTTTCCTTAGTTGTGATTTTACACTTCTCCCTGTGTTGTGCTTCTCTTAGCTTTTGACAAGGATGATTTTTGGAATTTACTGTTCCCATTAGCAGATTCACCGGATGCACGGTTTGGATTCGACATAAACATTACAGGTGGTCCTACACCATGCGATCATAGGAATTCAGGCGTGGCCTTGCAGGATTCTGAAACCCTAACTTCTAGTGAAAGAAGGTTGGAATGCAGCTATCACATGTTTCATTTGAGGGGAGAGGAACCTCAAATGCCCACCTCACTTTATTGTACTGATTGAATCAACGATGCATGGCAAATGCTACTGCAGTCGTTGGCCAAAAAGCTCGGAAGATGAAGACTCTTCTCCTTCTTCACGTCTCCTTCTCTTCCTCTTCTCATTAATTTTGCTTTCTTCACATGTTAATGGTTGGATTGCAAGAGATGGGTTTGTCGAGAAGAAGGTAAAATGCAAGCCGGGAGAAATTGGAGGTGGTGATAAGGGGCGAGAGGATGAGTTGGGCGGCGGCAATGGCAGAGATGGTGGTGCTATAGGAGGAAATGGTAAATATGGTGGTTATGAAGGTGTAGGAGATAGTGGTGGGCCAGGAGGAGGTGGTGGGCCTGATGGAGGAAAAGGCGGTCCGTGCTGGGACTTGGTGGTACTGGTGCCGGAACAACAAGAGTCTGTGGTGGCGGCGCAAATGGAGGTGAAGGAAGTGGTGGAGCAAAGAGTAATGGTGTAATTGGAGGAGATGGTGGTAATGATGGAGAAAAGGGTGGTAGTGGTGGTATTGGAGGGAGCGGAGAAAACGGGTCAGAAGGAAGGGGAGGTGGTGGTGGTTTTGGAGGAGGTGTAGGTGGTGTTGGTGGTTTTGAAGGAGGTGTAGGTAGTGGTGGTAGTGGAGGCATTGGTGGAGGAGGAGGTGGTGGGTATGGTGACAGTGGTGGCGGTGGGGGTGGATTTGGAGGAGGAGGTGAGTTTGGAGTAGGTGAAGGGAGAGGAGGAGGTGGTGGATTTGGAGGTGGTTTTAGTGGTGGAGCTCACAGGATTTGAGATCTGAGAGAAGAATGTAATAGTTAGAAAGAGTACTTAGGAATTTAAATATATGGTTCTTGAATTATTAGCAGAGTAACATCTATTCGTTTACCTTGTTGCATCAATTTCATTATGTAATGTTATTTTATTAGGAATATTCATAATCTACAAATAAAGTGTGGGCCCCACTTATGATTGCATTCGCTCCTTAAGGAACCATCTAATCAGACAACACTAAGCATATGATCAATGTGATAATGGGGTTTCATGTGTCACTAATCAACACCATTGATATGTTCTGTCCTTAAAATTCTCCACGATTTAATAATTTTAAATTTTAGATGCATGGCCTGTAGATGAACGTTCAGGAAGAGAAATACACCCACATTCAAAGAGGAATCCGTACTGGTTTTTGTCTTTTCCTGTTAATTTGTATGCCTCCAACTATTTCCTGCAAAAGCCTCTCGGAGGAAGTTGCTGCGCTCGAAACCTAAATGGGCCCACTGTGACGCTTGTGAGGAATCCACCCCGTTCATCCTTTTGATAGATCATTTTAGGACATGGGGTGATTTAATACTCAAGTGCGCTGAAAACGTGCAGATTGAACTTCTCCGGTTGTAATAGTCGGGGGCGATATGGATGGCATGTTAACATAACTGTCGACCCAGGGAGGTTTCAACGGTATGAATTTCTTACAAAAGCCTAACCTAGGTTTCGAGTGCATGAAATCCGCATCCTTCCACCATGGTGCAATCACTATTCAAAGCATGAAATGGACGGTTTGGATCTGAACCATGTGTGCCACGTGTTTATAATATCATGGAGCATGAGCTGGAGGCATGGGATCTGATTTCATCCTGATAGTTACTGCTTGTCATTTAATAATCTGTCATCCTAATAAATGTGCCTCCTCAAGGGAGTTCCTGGATTCACAGTCACAACATGAAAGCCAGCTACTTGGATAGTTTACATTGGCACGTGTAAAAATCAAATAATCCATCCAAATAATGGAAACCTCAAATTATATTGGTTGAATACGAACGATTGACCATTTTTCTATCTATTCAGTTACATGTTTTCTGTTTGGCTTGTTAGAAAATGAGTTCAGTGGAAGTGGCATTAGAGGTTACTGATGCTTCAGAACCTGAATAGTTTCGTAATGGACAAAAACCATTTCCGTTGAATCATACAAGCATCTCATTATTAGCCAGAGCCAAACTTCAAATAATAATAAAGAACAAGAACCTTGCTAACCATCCAATCAATGGGCCTTTTCTTACTTAACAGGAGCCTTAGCTGGTTTTCGGCTCGGTGTTCATTTGTATCCCATCAACTAGAAGGCTCTAAAACTGTCTAAACACTGATTTTTGGACCATGTCACACTTAATATTGGAATCATAAAAATAGAAGATTTTTATATGATCCTTACGTGCCATGTATTCAGAATGACATGAATGTATGGAAAATGCTCTACCAGAAATAAAACATATATAATAGCTACTTCTCTTAACTAATTAAGCTTAATAAAACATGGACTTGAAACACAACACCAACACAAAACTAAAAAAAAAGAAGCATAAACTTATACATATTCTATCACATAACTACCAAAATAAAACGTTTTTAGATTGAGAACGCGCACACATGCATTTAGCCCGTGATCCAACCAAATCAAGGAAGAATGCCACCGGCTCCGCCAATTCCACCAGCACCACCAACGCCACCACCAACACCTCCCAACCCACCAACCCCACCGACCCCAGTTGCACCACCAACACCACCGAGTCCACCCACTCCACCACCGATTCCACCAATGCCACCAACCCCACCACCGACTCCGCCAACGCCACCAAGTACCGGTAGTCCACCAATGCCGGTGACCCCACCGACACCAGCGAAACCGCCAACTCCACCATATGTAATGAAGTTCTTTTGGTCGTTTAAACCAGCGTCGCTGGGTACATTCCTAGCACTAGTACCGTTCATCACAGTCAGTGCAAGAACTAACATGACATACCAGCTTGCCATCTCTCTCTCTCTCTCTCTCTCTCTCTCTCTCTCTCTCTCTCTCTCTCTCGTGGGGATATCAGATGGATAGGTGCTTGTTGCATGGTTTTATACACAAGCATTGAACGAGTATTGAGGTGGGATGGTGAAGATCTTAAAGGCCGGGGTTAATGTGTGACGCGGTTTGACTACTGACACTGTCAGCAGCGTGCAGATACTGGATGGTGCTTTGTGGCCCCACCGTGATTTATATGTTTTATCCACACCGTCCATACATTTTTTCATATTTTTTTATGGAATGAGACAAAAATATAGTTAATAAAAATCTCAGGTGGGCCGCAAACCAGGCAAGAGTAGTGATTGAATGCCTAACATTAAAAACATTAAAAACTTCTTGGGGCTACAAAAGTTTTGGATCAAGCTGATATTTGTCTTTGTGACCTAATCAACAGGTTGGATAGCAAATAAACCTAACAGTGGGTGCAGGAAGTTTTCAATGGTGAGTGTTTAATTAGCACCGTTTTACTATGGCATGGTCCACCTGAGATCTGGATCTGTAACGATTTTGGGCTCATACCCTAAAATAATAATCGAAAATGGATGGACGGTGGGGATAAAACAAATACATCATCGTAGGGCCTACAGAGACCCATCCAGTAGCCATCTAGCTACTGATCGACTGTGTCGGTACGCAGTCCGCGTCCATTAACGTGATGTTGAAAAGTAAAAGAAAGAGTTTATACTCTGTCAGAGTGTGATGGATGATATGCTGACACGTGGGATCGGGTAGAATTTGCATCCTTGGTATACAAGTAATTCGAATTAAATGGTCAAAACAATGGGGTCCAGTTTATATGTATATATCATAAATTAAAAATTATATTCATTTGATTATTTGACTATTGAATTTTTGGACAAATTGAACCGTAAAGAAGTGAAAAACATGCAATGGCCCTGTATTAAGAAACAACTGTCCATGAATCCCAAGTTAGGGTTATTAGTTTATGCCATTTGGGATAAAATTTTTGCTACACTACAAGAAAACTGGCATTTACCTAGAAAACCGTAGGCAAAGCCTTTCCCCCTGATTTGCTAACTGCCGGTAAAGCCTCAGTCGGTAAAGGCTTTATCGGCAGTCGTGCTCCTTTTACTGGCGGTTGTGCAAGCCGCCGTTGCATGTGGGATTTACTGGCGGTTGACCTAGCCGCCGCTGCATGTGAGATTTACCAACGGTTTGCACAATGGATTGTGTTATTTGAATTTTCAGCTCACAATTCATGTGGGACTGATTTAACTTTACTAACACTTTAATTAGCATTTAGACTCCTAATTCCATAATACATATGCATTTATAAACCTATATCTATAATTATGATTTGATTTTTTCTTTTCCCTATGCCTTACTAGTTAATATTTCTTTTACATTGCTTATGGTAGCTTTATGTTACCTGCAGTTTTGGATGTACAGGCTTTTTAGATTGCAAACATTCAGATTATAATAATAATTATAAAAAAAAAAGAGCAGATTATAATAATAATTATAAAAAAAAAAAAGAGAAGGAAATGATAGAAATTAGATGCCCAACTCACAGTGAGTCCCATTTTATGAGTTCTGCCTCTCCAACTCATATAATGATGGACCTTATCATTGACCCTTTTTGGTCAAGGCCCACCTAACTTTTGGTCAAGGCCCACTTGATTTCACATTCCTCTTAGGAAGTTGATTATGCTTAGTGATTGTTTTCCTATAAAAAAAAATACATGCCTATGTAGCCCTTTCACACGCATCAAACTGCCGCGAATAATATTTACAATAATAAATCGAATAGTTTCAAAAAAAACTAAAAAATAAAATAAAACCAATCGATCCATAGCTCCCATTCATCCATGCCTAAAACCTGCAAAACAAAATACCGAAATAAATTAATTGGTATCAGAGTTTAAGTTTTGGAATTCAACTCAATATTGCATCAAAATAGCGAAATAAATTAATTGGTATCAGAGCTTGAAAACCCTCCAGAGAACGGTTCTTGAGAAGATGGTCAACTACAACGCCAATGGTTGAGGCAAGTTTCTTTGGAATGCCAGGTGCCTGAAAAATACAATCCAAAATTACATTATCCACAATGCGCAAATTCATGACGATAAGAGTAGCATCACACCAGGGGAAATAGAAGCATCATGGAAATATAGAAATTGGACGATCCACAATGCACATGTGTTGGTTTCAAGGGCAGGAACGCACATCCCATTTAAACTATGGGGCTAAAGGGTGTACATAAATCACAAACATCAAGTGCATAACAACATAGGTCAAGATCAGGAAATATAAATGAGCAACATAGAACACTCAAGTCTTTAGCCTAACCAACCATGACGATGAAGCAGAAAATTTTCAACAGCATCAAAACGATGGGAAATAATTAAATGGCGACACACCTGCATATGAAAAAGGAGCATATATAGATTGTGAGTAGTGAGAATCTTCTGTTAACTTGGAAAGGATCAAAATGATGGCCCGCATTTGTTCATCTAAAGACCCTGTCAACATCACTAGCGTATATTCAAGCCAACAAAATTATGATCTTGTGGGGATATTTTGATGTCAGCTTGTGAAACCCAAATATTAATACTTAAACATAAAAATTAATGTTATAAGAAACTTTAAACAAAATACAATCTCAAATAGTAATACATCCCAAAGAACAAAATATGACAACCGATAATATATTCAAGCATCTATTTCGGAAGATTACATTTACGTTGGTTTATAAGTTGAACAAATGGCAAAGGGTGAGTATTGCCTGTACACTATTTCCGAATATAAAAATATATCTTGGAATTGAGATTCAAATAAAATAAGATTAAATCCTATATAGGAAAAGGAAGGGAAACAGTAGATCTAAAACACGAGTGAAAAGCAAGAGAAACAGTAGGGATGGAAATGTACTGCATTGAAACCATCTTGGAGCACACCATGAAATTTAAATGCCATCAAAACTGTTGATAGGGTTATTACTACTGCAGGCACAAATATTATGCTGGATTCCTGATGCAAGCAAGACTTCTGCTGTCACTGCAGGGCTTTCAATCCCCACTATTTCTTGTGATATAATTAGGAGAGTTTTATATCTTCCTAATTTTTAGGTCCTAGTCTAGATTGCGCAAATCCACAAAACAGTGGGGATTGAATACCTGGCAGTGACAGAAGTTTTGTATCGTAATGATATTTGCTCCTACCGTTTATCAACCACACAAGCTTTTTCTTATAAATATCTGCTTACCTGCATAGAAATTGAACACAAGGGTATATTTTGATCATGGTCTGCTTAGATGGAATTTCAGTGATTCAAATCCAACATTGAGGCATTTAATACAGAAAATTCAATAAGCAAGCAAAAATCTTAAAGAAAACCAGAAAGAAAGGGGAAAAAAGCATATGTATGAAATATTTATATTATAACACAAAATTGAGCTCAAGTAATTCCATGATTTGAAGGACAGACCTGATGCCGAATCCACAAATTGCCCATTGATTAGCAGTTGGGTGTGCTCTACTTGAACAGGTGGTGTTATCAAGTCTTCAGCTGTAATGGCAGTGCCAAATCTATGGACAATTCTAGCATTTCTGCGTGAAGTTTATATTATAACACAAAATTCTGTAAATAGAAATGCTTGAGTATCAACCAACTAGCACAAAATTAGCAAAATGACATATGTATGAAATGCAAGTGGTCCAAAACATTAGTCCTAAAATGAAGAACAAGATGCAAAATATGGTCAGTCCACTCACCATGTGGGTCACATCATAGAAAATGTAGAACTGCAAATCTAATCAAAGAGTACATGTGTGACTGGATTGGGCATCAGTCTGATGAAGAAGAACTTCCATACTAGACCACTTAAACTTTACAACATGCTCGCAGCCACAACCCATGAATTCTACCCTGGGACCTAGCGAGGAAAATAGTTGATAAATCAAAACCTGTAGACAATCAAAACCTGAAACCTAGCGAGGAAAAAGTTAACACTAAACCTGTGATGATTAAGCTAAATCTTTAAGTTTTTATAAACCAAAACCTGAAATGAGTAGGCAAAATAAACAATTATCGTCCGAGCTCAAACGTGTAAGATGTTACAAACCTTAACCTAAAATGAGTAGCAAAAATAAAAAAATTCAGTATACATATGTAAATGTGAAATCTATAATGAACAACCAACATAATCGTTTCAAACCTGTATGCTGATACAAACCAAAACCTGAAATGTGCATCCAAATAATGATTTAACATCCAAACCTGTATGCTCACAAGGCTTTTGTACTCCATCTGTACAGTGTCATTTCGCGACAATGGACCACACTTCAAAAGCACAACCATCTCGTTAATACCAACCAATAATGGAAATTATACATCACTAATGCACAACATTTTCATAACAAAGCGGAAAATCTTATATCCCAAATTGTTTAGGCTTTGACTCGGAAGACTTCTTCAGTAATACGACCACATGCAATCCAGATTTTTGTCATAACTTGCAGGTGCAAGAACACTATGGCAGATATTTTGAAATGATAGTAGAAAATTATAAGCTACATAGCACCACCGGAAATCCAACTAATTGAAGACAGACATGCAGTAAAAGTTTGAAGGCTGAAAAGACAAACATATGAGGTTGTTCCCTACCACAGCAATTGCCATCATTTCAAATGCTCAAATCCTGAATCACAGCCACCAACAAAACAAGAAAAGAAAAATGAGTTAAAAATGAAAGCGATTTCCAAAAGAAAATCTTCTAAGATCATCAATGAAATGTATCTAATAGGGAAACAGATTCCAAAGGTTTGATTTAGAAAGTACGAATTCCAAAGGTTTGATTTATTGGCTACACTAGAGTTCACATATTTAAAGGAGAAAGGAAGCTAAAAGTGAGAAAGCACATGATGAACCGTACATATTGTTGGACGACAAGACTTAGATGATAAGTGAAAGGACTTCGGAGTTGCCATTAGATGATAGAAATCACCTTTCCTCAAGTCATGCCACAGTAATCTTCCATTCTATGGTCCTTCACAAAGTAAATATTTGGATGAAACTCAAAAGTGAAGCAAATACTAATTAAATTCCTACCAGGAAGTAAAAAATAGAAAATGGAACAATAACTAAGAAACTTACCTGTACCTGTTTCTGAAAATTTCCATCAGACTATGACCAAAAGTAAATCAATAACAAATAAAAACCCCAATTAGGCTGAACCCAATATTTTGGACCACACATTTCATAAGAGCATCTAACCTCTCCTGTGACAAAAGAGGATCATCGCATTGGCTGAATTGAATTAGACTCCTCTCAAAAGGGATGGCATGAAGCACATAATAAATTACACAATCTTTTTTTCTTTCTTTTTGAAACTAATAAATTACACAGATTAGATGAATGCTGATACTAGTGAGCACATACATGCTATCTCTGAACCTGAGATGCCCCCAACTTGCTATCGGATAATGCATTATTCTTGGTAGCAGGAGTTGCACTTTGTGGCACATATAGAAATCGCTCTTCCTTAGGCCTCAACATAAAACGGTAAAACTGGACACAAATAAACAATTAGACAATAATATAAAATAATTTAATCATTGAACCTACAGTTTTACTGTTGGGCTCTTCATTCTCATGGTGACCATTCTCCAAATTCTGCAAGTAAAGAAATCCTAAGATAGAACCATCCTGAGGAGAACCATGAAATAAAGATTTAAACTAATCCAGAACTCATATACACCTTCATTTTTTGGAATTGACAAATGCCCTGACATGTGTTTTATAGGTGTTTTTAACAAGTCCTGCTGCCTAAGAATATCCACGGTCTCCATGTCCAAAAGCTTTTCTTCTAGTCTGTGACAAAAAGTAAACAATGATTTTTCAATTAAAAAAAGGACAATCATGAGAAAGAAACAAGAGAGTGCTAAAATAGTTGTCTTCTTATTATTTCAAAATGGCAGAACCCATTGAAGTTGAAGCTTAATTCTAGCTTAAGTGTAAGAAAGTTAACAAAGAAACTACAAGAACATCTGCATGTTAGTCTTCAATTGAACTATATTCAGTTCACACCATTATTGTAGTTTGACTCATGTGAAACTATTACTAATGTAGTTTGAAATACTCCAAAAATCATCATTAAAGCTGCATTTGGATGCACTATCAAACAGAATACCAGTAATTAGTTCAATGAAGTGGATTAACCAGATTGCAATTACCATCCTTAGTATTGATATTGAGGACTAGGGCCTAAATTGAAATCGAACATAGAATTTATTGCAGTGGATTAACTGTATTCGAAACCCCGATGCCCTAACCACTATTCTTGCAGTGGATTAACTGTTAGTTCTTTTTATTTTTAAAATTTCCATTTAAGTAGATTTCTGGGTTGGAAAGTGGATTAACTGTTAATTCCTATTATTTTTAAATTTTACATTTAAGTAGATTTCTGGGTTGGAACAGCTACAGCGGCTCAGACAGGGTTGAACCAGAGGTTGGAACGAACTACACACAAAAATGGTTGGGATTCCAATCCAAGTTTCCTTCACCCAAACCAACTGGTACCCTGCTATACATCTATAATAGTCATGATGATTTTTATATTTGTAGACCTCAACATAATTCCCAATCTTGTAATTGAAAGCCTTAAAGCATAGAATTTATTGCTAGTTTTCTAAGAATATGCAAATTCAAATGGAATCCCAATCAACAAATACACAGCACATATAATCTGGTGAGGCCAAGTTCAAAATTAAAATTGAAAAAGTGTATACTTAAAGGGCCAAATAAACAGAACACTTGTGCTTTGGAAGTGGACCAATACAGACACAGTAGAAATATGTATCCTAGTAGATCTACCAATAACAACCCCTGTTAAGACAAGGTGGCCAGAGAGAACAACTTGAGTTTGAATATCAACATGTCCATTACTTCTCAAAAAATAAATAAATAAAGAAAATATTTGAATGTCCATGAGCTCATTTGAAAAATCTGAATGTGTGTTCGCTTTTCTATTTATGTATATATGCATAAACACATAAACCCTTGGTATTGCAGAATAAGTTCAAAGAACTAGTAACAGAAAAGATACCTTGCTATTTGATAATATTTGTCAATTGAAGAAACCATCAGCATTTGCTTAAATAGTTGAGGACTTTGGGGTAAAGCATAGAATGTTCCTGGCTACAAAAACCATTTTTAAGTGAATCAAACATGAAGAACTATCTATATGTCCCAAGGAACACATGCATTTATTAAAAATTTTTTTTTTTTTTAAAAATCAATTCGAGATAGCTCAGGAACAACATAGATTTGGGCACTTCCTTTGGGGAGTAAACCTCATATAAAGAAGAAGAAAAAAACAAAACTCAACTCGAGATAGCTTGGGAACAACATAGATTTGGGCACTTCCTTTGGGGAGTAAACCTCATATAAAGAAAAAAAAAAAAAAAACTCAATTCAAGATAGCTCGGGAACAACAATGATCTCTTCAAGTTAATCAAAATCCAACTAGCAGATAGGTCTAATGCCTAAGAAAGGTCTAAAAGAAAGATTGACTAACCAGAATTCATGCAGGGTCCATGCAAACTCTTCCAATTCCCATCACGAACAACACATCAATGTTAAAATTTCAGTCCGTAGGTAGATACATCAAGAGAAAAAGTGCAATAGCAATCAAATAGATCTTTGATTTGTAGCATGGTGTCCCACAACTGTGTATGGATGCATGTGGAGAGTTCATGCAGGCTGAACATAGTTCAGCATACAAAACAACAATAAAACTGCCCCATGTAAAACTAGCAATGATCATAAGAACTGTAAGCCCAAAATTGTCAGGGTAAGAACATATAAGTACAGCTCCAAAATTTACCTTTCTCCATGGGCTTGATTTTGATGAAGTTTGAATTGGAATCCCCATCTGCATTCACAGCAAAATGAGATTAATTACAAAAGTAATGCACCTAAAATTCACACAGGTAAAATAGGAGATCAACACATGCACACCCACCAAGCTTTTGGCATAATCAATTCCACCACATAAATAGAAAGCCACACTAATACTAACGCCATCATTAGGTTGATGCTAATGCTGCCAAAATCAATAACACATTTGACACTTGCAGAAAGGAGTTGCAGGAGGCAATGGCAGTCCAGGATTGGAGCAGAGTACATTGCAAAAAGAAACTCACCTCAAGACTGCATTTTCAAAAACCCTCCAAAATGGGGGTTTAGATTAGATTAAAATCCAAATACACCAAATTCCAACTGCCAAATGCACCTTCAAACTGAAATGCCTTCAAATACACCAAATGTCAAACTACCAAACACACCCTAATAAAACATTTGTATACACCTGACCATGAAATACTTTCTATCTTATCATCCTTCTTCTCCATGAAAACAGGCTTACATTGTAAATGTCTAGAAAATATTACAAATTACCCATGGCAGATTGAAGATACCCAAAGTTCAAATGCTACACATTATGAACCCCACAAAGGTAGCATAGCCCACTTGCAATTCATATCAAACAAAAATTTTGCAGTCCATAAAACAAACAGCCGATATAATAAATAATTGAAATATTCTTTTCCTAATAGCTGAGTCAACATGTACCCTGAAACTAGTGTCCATGCACCACTGGTATCAGACACGACATAGGGAAAAATAAATGTCCTCGTGACACAGAACTTTACCCTTGCCGACTGTACCATAGTCAACACAGCTATCAGGTCGCAGATTATTGAACGAAAAACATGGATATAAATTCTTTAAATAATAATTAAAAAAAAACTGGAAGTCGATGTTCAACTTGATATGAATCGATATATGGATATAAATTGATCGAGTTGAACATCGGCTTGACTCAAGCAACACAACATGGATAGAAATTCTAATAAAATCAAAGAAACTGTAAGCATTTTTCATTTCAATAAAAGAAATTCCATAGAAAAATCGAAGAAACTGATTTGTAGATAAAAGAAGGCCGTAAAAGAAACGGGAGTACAGACCTGCATTTCCCGTCTTTTATCGAAATTCCTTTCAAGGCAACATAGGTCATGCTGCTATATATATGATTCAAAACCATCCAAGATTTTCAAACTTAGTTTCTAGAATCCAAACATATACAAAGGAAAAGAATAAAAAACAAGAAAAAATATACAAAATACACAATCCAAAAAATGCGTTCCATTAACCTGCAAGCAACAAAATGAAATTGAAAATTACAATGGACATACATTTTGCATAACCAATCCATAGAAATAAAGAGGTAATCTAAAATTTGAAAGTTCTCGAGACATACCTTTGAAATTCAAAATTGCAACCAAGGCCACATGCTCGGCAATCTCATTCAATATAGTCAAACCTGTTTCAAGGTTGGACTAAGACCCATTAACTTAAAAAAGCAAAAATAAGACTTAATCATGATTTCCTTCTTATTACAATATCTTAAAAAAGCCATACGTTAAGTGTATGCAAATTGCATGCAATATCTTATTACCCGCATTCTTCCAATGATGACATCCCACCAATGAATAAAAGGTAATGTGCTTCAAGCTGTAAAGTAAGTGTGGCAATAAAATTTCTTGAATTACCTTGCAAGACCAAAATCTGCTATCGTTAACACAGAATCACTGTCAGCAGTAGAGAGTAGAATATTCTGTCATGATAAAAGCACCAGATCAAACACAATCTCAAGAAGAGATTTGAACAATAAAAGGGTAAGACAGACCACACAAATGCTCACAGCCAAGATACTGAGTCACAACCAAAATTCAAAACTGTAGTGATGATCCTAACTATCCAATTGGTGGCCATCAACAAATGGTTAAAATGAAAAATAGCCAAGGTACTAGATTCAACAAACAGATATCCATTAATCAGATTCAGGATCATCCAGAAAAACAGATATCAATGATGCACCCAAAAGTGGCAACCATGATTTTCATAGTTTGGATTGTTGTTCATTGAAAAATGGATTTTGGGATTCTTTTAGAAACCCATATTCTATTCTCAATCAGATTAGCATTTGTGATGATTTTCTTATTTTGTTATGATATCCTCTTCTTTGGAGCCATATGCTATTTTCAATTGGAATAGAATTCATTAGGGCCTGTTTGGATGCCTGTAAGTTGGGTAAGTGGGAAGTCACTTATAGGGAAGTCACTTACAGGTGGTGTTTGGGGGAGAAAAATCGCCTGTAAGTAACTTACAACCTGTAAGTCACTTACAGGAAAATCTACCAAAAAACTGTAGGGCGAGGGGGGTGGGAAGTCACTTCCCTTTAAGTCACTTACAGGCTCAACGGTCATATTTTTAAAAAGAGGGGAAGAGGAAGAAACGCACCAACCCACCAACCACCATTATAGCCTTGAAGCTCCAGTGCTCTCTCTCTCCCTCTCTGCAATCTCTCTCCCCCTCCCTCTCTGCAATCTCTCCTTGTCACTGAAATCTCTATCCGTCTCTGCAATCTCTCGCTGGTAGCTCGCCGTAGTGCCTTCCGTCTCTTCTTCTCTCAAAACGGTAGGGTTCATCCACCCTATTTTTTACCCTTTGAAATGGGAGTGGTTTGACGTTAACTGTTTAAGGCACGCTGGCACACCTGACGCATGTGCGTATTTTTTCATAGCTGTTATTGGCCCATAGTCTGAACGGACCACGTGATGCAGCATCCCATGAAAACGTTTAGGGACTAATTTGGGCCCTGATTTAAAACTCTAGTGGGCCATAGAAAAGAGAGATGCAAATCAAGGTAGGAAAATGTTTTCTTTTTTCATGGCCCATCAATATTTTAGATCAAAGTATAAGTTGGCTAATGGGGCTTTCATGGGGTTCTGCATAACTAGGACCGTTCGGATTTTGGACTCAAATCACGTATTATGAGTTCTGAAAAAGTTCTCAAAAGAACTCTTGCCAGAACTTTGGTGGCAGATGAATATTTTTGCTTACAACTCATTCGGTGAAATCAGACCATTAACTTTTTATGCGTTCATTGTGATTGATTCTTTAAATCCATGTTATTTTGAGACTAATCATCAATGAAGTCCATGCACAAATTCTTAGAGCTTTTATCCATCTGATCACTGGAGTTTTTCCAGTTGAATGTAGACTGGTCTCTCTCTCTCTCTCTCTTTTACTGTCAGTTTTCTGGCTGCTGATGAATGTTTACAATAATTTGGTTGGTTTGATTTTGGGCCGGGATCCATCCATACTGGGGGTGTTTTGATCCCTGTACATGTGGCCACATGCATGGTGGAGAAAATCCAACTAACAAATTTTTATCTGGCCACCTTATCCGAATGGTGTGATTCTTGGGCCCATTTATGGTAGGGCCCACTGGAAGAGTGGCCCTGATTCCTTTTGCAGATGGCTTTGTGTGGTGAAGGCACACCATTGGTTTTTATCTGGCCAGCGCATTTGCATGATGCATTGTTTGGGCTATGTCCATCCATGGTGTGCCTATTGGATGAATGGTCAAGATTCCTGTAGTGTGGATACGTACAAGGTGTAGAAGGTGATTTTAATGGTTTCCATCTATGTCATTGGGATTCTGCATTTTCTTGGCTTTAGGTTTCTTTTGGTTTTAAACTTGTTAAAATGAGTTTTGGAGTGTTTGTCATCTATTTTTAATGGTAGTCAGTTTCTCCACATTCTGAGGCTTGAGAGTTGCTAGAGCATGAATATGATACTATGTACAGCATCACACTTGCAAAAATGAAGTTGTGCAACTCTGATGCTTGATTATTCAATTCTCGTCTTCTAGTAGTAAGGATGGGTCTGTTTGGCACCTGAGTTCTTGCGAGAGAATTTGTTTTATTGTTGTGTAGGACTGAGACTTGTCAAGGCCTGGCAGTGAGCTAAGCTCAAGCCCAGAATAGCCTACTAAGGATCCAGCACCAGGCTTGCCTGGCCTGCTAACCAAAGTCTAGGTCTAGCAATGTTTAAAAAGCTAGCCTGTTGGCCCTTTTGGCAGACATAGGCTTGTGCCCAGCCTTCCTTGCTTAGACATAGACTCAGTTTGTGCCTGCAAAAAGAAGAAGAAGAAGAAGAAGAAGAAGAAGAAGAAGAAGAAGATTGCATAGACCTTTTAGGCTGCCTGAATTGTTGCTGTCTTTTTCTTTTCTTTTCTTCACAATCTATTATAGATATTTTGAATTCGTGGGTTCACTTTTATAGCCCACTTGATGATTTATTTAGCTTAATAATTATCTCAAATATTCATCTTGATGGGCTTAACAAAATAACATTTTTGATCCTATGTTTTTTTTATATGATTATAACATTTTAGAACGATTCCCCAATCCAAGCTCTGCTCTATGTGAATATACAGCTTTCTACCTATAAGTAACTTGCAGGCTATCCAAACAGAAAAACTAACTTACCTGTAAGTGACTTACAGCTTACATCCAAACAGGTTACTTGTAAGTAACTTTCACCTGTAAGTGACTTACAGGTAAGTCACTTACAACTTAAAAGAATTTACAGGCATCCAAACAGGCCCTTAAGGTACTTTGATATTGCAGAGATGAGAAATGTGAATGCCAGTTGCAGAATGGCAGAAACTGAAATTTTAATGGTATCTACCGTCCTAAACCCAATCTGCAAATATCACACCCACATTTACAATCCAAAGAAAAAGAAAATGAGTAAAGATCACATGGAAGGGATTTGTTAATACATATTCCTAAAAAGAGATTCGACAATGCAAATCCCTAAAAAGGGATTCAACAATGCAAATCCCTAAAAAGGGATTCGACAATGCATATTCCTAATCAGGTTTCTAAATTGCAGAAAAGCCTTACATCATACCTGAGAATCCGAGATTCACGAGCAGTAAAAGACCGAACTGCAGCAGAGGGCTGAGGAGATACAAAGAGAGAGAGAGAGAGAGAGAGAGAGAGAGAGAGAGAGAGAGAGAGAGAGAGAGAGAGAGAGAGAGGAATAGGGTTTTGAGAGAGAGGGAGAGAGATAGGGAGAGTGAAAGTGAGAGGAGAGAGAGCGGAGAGGGAGAGGGAGAGGGAGAGGGAGAGGGAGAGCATGCGAGTGGGAGAGGGAGAGGCAGAGCGAGGAAGGGAGAGGGAGAGCATGCGAGAGTGAGAGAGAGGGAGAGAGAGGGAGAAGGAGAGGTAGAGAGAGGGAGGGAGAGAGAAGGAGAGAGAGAGAGCGCGTGTGGCAGGGAGGGAGAGGGAGAGGGAGAGCGAGAGCGAGAGGGAATGTAGAGGGAGAGGCTGAGAGAGAGTCGGCGCTGTTATGGATTAGGTTTTTTTTTTTTTTTTTTTTTTTTGTTTTATAGGGTGTACCCTTTGCCTGTAGCCGGTACAACTGGTTGCGGGTAAAGGGTCGAGCCATCGGTCGGCTTAGGCTGCTTTTCTTGTAGTGTATTGGAAAGCACCGTACAATGGGAAATTAAGTTAGGTAGACCATGGATTTGTAATCAACAGACTAAATTCACACTGAATGCCGTTCACTTGTGTACATATATGAGTAGAATATCATGTGTAAATAGTGTATATGGATGGATGGCATGGATAAACATATGCATCATTGTGGGGCACATATGTGTAGAGAAATTCAAAATCTATGAAAACTTGGCATGAGACCAAATGCAATTCTATCACCCCAAATCCCAACCTTTTCATCCTGCCCAAATGATGGATGGAATTTACACTACCAAATACAATTCTATCCCACCTAATTCCATTTAATGCCCTGTGCAGTCATCGTGCCCACCCTGAGTATCAAATAACTATTCTTAACGGGAGAGAGAGAGAGAGAGAGAGAGAGAGAGAGAGAGAGAGAGAGAGAGAGAGAGAGAGAGTAAATGCAATAAGACGATTATAGCATCTTGTGTCACTATATCTTTTAATGTCCGTTTATCTTTGGGGACCATAAGGCAGTCGCTAGTGATGTTGTGCTTTTCCGCTTAGGGAGTGGACTGTGGTGGGTTTTTCCCTAACCATGGGGCCTACCTTGATGTATGTGTTGTATATCCACGCTGTCTAGTTTTTTCAGCTCATTTTTGAGCATGTTCTCGAAAATGAAGCATATCCAAATTTCATAGTGGATCATAGCATATGAAACAACCATCATTGAATGCCCACCATTAAAAACTACATAGGGCACATTGTAATGCTTATTTGTCATTCAACCTATTAATAAGTTCACAAAGGGAAATCACAGATTTTAGCTGGACCTAAACTTTTGTGGCCCATAAGAAGTTTTTAAAAATCATTTACCACTGTTTCCCATTGTCTGCTCCACTGAGATTGATTCCAAAATTGCCCTAAAATGAACTGAAAGGCGTGGATATACAACACATAGGCCCGACGATCAGGTTACCCAGGTAACACCTAATCCTCTCCTGTGTCTGCTTGATCATTGCTGCTGAGCCAATCCATATTGATGAGCCCACGTGGGTGCATGTTAGATGATCTAGACCACACATCAGATGGGCACTGAAAGATAGGGGAGACCATATATATAAATATCACATTCGTTACTAGCGCTTTGGGACGGCAAGCCTAGTCATCATATGCCTGCATCTTTGGACATTCACGCGGGAAAAGTCATCGATCCATTTTTGTGCTGGGCCGGATTGGGATCGGGCCATACTAATTCTGGGGGTTCGGCTTAGACCTGCTGTGCTAGGCTCATTCTAGGTTCAGGCCTTGAGCCTTGTAATGCTGAGAGGGACAAGCCTATCCCGGCCAGGCCCAAACCGAGCTCATTGCCAGAGATGGCCAGAGGTCCATATAAGAGGAAATCACAGCACCAGGATTTTCCCTTTGTAAGTTGCAGCAAAATACACCGAGGCTCCAACCATGGCTAGGACAACTAGCTCGGGTCAGGTGTACAAGTACACCAGCAGTGCTGTTTAGCATTTCTCACCACGCGATACTAACATACGCCGTCAGTTTATTTTATCATGGATCTTCTCAACGTATTAATATATCGTGACTGGAAATTTCCGGAGAAGTACTTTCTTGAGTGCTGGTCGACTGTCGAGGCTCCAGGAACGGACGTGGATTGTCCACAGAACCCGGGATTCCTGCTATCAAAACTTAGGTGGGGCCACCACGTTGATATTTGTAAGAATTCACCCCGTTCATCCTTTATTTATTTATTTATTTATTTTTATAAAGCTTATGTTAAGCATGAGTAAAAAAATAAGGAAGATGTGAAACTCAAGTGGGCCCCACACCTTGGTTCACCGTGATGTTTACATGCCATCAAATCATTCATAAGGTTACTCCTACTTTGATAAACTGAAAACACAAATTTAATAATCCGATCCAAAACTTGTGGCCTCACGGATGTTCCAAGAGTGTATGCTCAATCCTCACTGTTTTTAGATTTGCCAAAATTTTGGGCTCATGTTTTAACATAAGCTTGAAAAACAGATGAATGGAGGAGATTTCTTACATCATTATCATGGCCCAATCTAGCTTGTGACAGCGGTGGATCCCAATTAGGGCCATCATCCCCGTAGCGAAGAGGGCCCTTATGCCTCAGTGGTAGTTTCACAAGAATTTCAAACACATGGTCATGGGTTCAAATACCCATTGTGATAAAAACCTACCGTGGTATGAGTACTTGGATGCATGTTGGGTGTAAGTGCTTGGGTTTAAAAAAATATAATTCAGTCTAAGGGTAACGTGAGATCTACCGTGATATATGCCCACCGTTAAAAACTTATGTCCTGGGAGCTATATAAGTTTTGATCAAGTTGATATTTATATTTTCCCTCTAGGCATGCCTTTGTGAACTTATGAATAAATTAGATGACAAATAAAGATCACAGTATGCTTTGAGGGGCCGTTCGACATAAGGTATTAGATAGGATTAGGTGGAATAAGATTGCATTTAGTCTCACGGAATTTTATCCAACATTTGGAAAGGATGGAAAAGGTTGAGATCACATGGGATGAAATTATAGTTGCATGAAATTGCATTTGATACCATGCAGGATTTTCATTGATTTTGAAATCCATTACATATGGGCTTCACATTGATGTCCAACCATATACATCGTTTATACGTGACATTCTGATTATATACGTGTACAAGTTAACAACATTAATTGTGAATTTGATCAGTTGATTACAATTATATAGTCAACCAAACATGACTTTACTGAATATGGTGTTTTCCCCTAGCAAAAATTTTATCCCAAACATGATTGGATGGCTACAATACCATCCTATTTCCCGACATGCAATCATTGTGTAATAAGAATGTTAATCTCATCTAATACAATTCAATTAATACAATTCAATATCATTCAATTTCACGGACCAAACATACCCTAAGAAAATTTCAACTATGGGTAATCATCATCACCACTACTTGTGTGGTCCATTCAAACCTTGGAATGACTCATTTTTGGGCCCACACCCTAAAATGATCTGAAAACACAGAGGGACGGCCTGGATAAAACACATACAGGGTGGATCACGCAATTTCTCCCACCAGGACCGAGTCAATCGTGTCACCAGGACGGAATCCGTGTTCCAAAAAAAATTAGGTTGTCTTGTGATTAAATAGATATGAAGGGCATTGAAAGTAAGAGTAATGGCACTGCAGCGGGATTTGGTGAAGATTTCAATAGCCATCTTTAATATCCAACAGATCAACGCCTTTTCTTTTCTTATACGGTATTCTGAATCCAAAAGCCAGGCCATTTAAGGCCCAAACCGCTTGTTGTGGCCCACTTGAGACGGACGCGGATTGCGTCCTACCCCCGCCCGGACGGTTAACCGGACGGTAACCGTCCAGGCAGGGCTATATGGGGCCCACCGTGATTTAAATGTTTTATCCACGCCGTTCATTACTTTTATCAGATCATTTTACCATGTGAGACAAAACATGAAGCAGATATACAACTCCAGTGGACCACATCAAAGGAAACTGCAGTGATAATGACACCCACCGTTGAAACCTTTCTAAGGGCCACCGTGATGCTTTTTTTTTTACCACCCAACCTATTAATAAGGTCATGCAGACTTGGATGAAGTGAAAATACAAATATCAGCTTGATCCGAAACTTCTCCACTCCCAGGAAGTTTTTAATGGTGGACGTTCAATCCCTACTTTGTGGTCCATTTAACCTCTTAAACTACCTCAATTTTAGTCTCATTTCCTAAAATGATCTGAGAAAAGCGATTAACGGCGTGGATAAAACATTTACATTACGGTGGGCCCCACATAGCCCTGCCCGGACGGATTACAGTCGGGGCGGGGGTAGGACGCAATCGGCGTCCACTTGAGACACATGGGCCTTATGGTTCTTCATATTCAGCAATTTCTCATTGTGAATTCTCCAGGCTAAGCACGCACATCAAGTGGGGCCCGCAGGTAGATAGGGGATGGATGATCCGAACCATCCATATTCTCATAGTTGTTGTGGATGGGCCATAGCCCTGAACAAACGACTGGATGGACAATCCTGGGTATTGACATCTGCAAATGAGTATGCACCGTTGAATCAACGGTCATCATTTCTGGCTCATGGCACATCTGCAGTGAAACCCAAAGGGTAGGTGGTTCGAGTCATCTGATCACCCTTTCACGTAGGTCCAATGGGGGGTCAGATGCCGGTGTGCCCGAGTCTTCCAGACCTGAGCTATGGCCATCGTTTAAGCCAACCCGACCCAAAGAGCAAATGAACCGGTGTGGCCTGTGCTTTGCCCCCTGGTAAAATACTCTGCCATCAGTGTCAAATCAGTCAGGTTGTCCAGGCTTAAAATGTTTAGACTCCATGCGTCTGACCCATGGCCTATTGGCTTATGACCCTAACATGGCCAAAGTGGGGCTGGATTCAGACCAGTAATAACCATGGTAGGGAAGTTGGCTAAACTCATTATCTCACTACAATAGGTTTCCCTCTTTATCCACTCAAGGATAGAATTTCAATTTTTATAAATGGAGCCTGGGTTTCATTGATCCAGACTGTTGATATAATGGTCCACACCGTGGATGGGTCACAACCCAAAAATCTCCCATGTTGGACGATCCTAGCCGTACAATCTCAGGCCTTTTATCAATTGAATGTGGACTGTTACCACCATCTACTTGTTTCTGAAGTGAAAATATTGAATTAGACGGGAAACAAAAACCCTTACACATAACATTGCCATGCAATCAGCATGTACATATATATACTCCAGATCAACAACTACTCATTTGATTGCTGAGAATGAATTTGATGCCGGGAGGGACGTGATGAGGTCGATCACCGCCTTCCTCAGCCAATGAGTAATCCAAATCCACGGAGCCCTCTGAACCCGTATCAGAGCTTCCTCATAGCTATAAGAGATAAAATTAGAAATAATTTCTAATAAATTCAAAGAAATATATTGATTGGTAATAATAAAAAACAAAAAATACAGTACTTTAAATAATGAGCTCAAAATTAGGACTTAGTTTTATAATTGAACTCTAACTCAAACACCTTGAAAATGTGACTCACTATATAAATAGTAAACTTCCTATTTCATAAACGATCTCCATTCCTACTAGGCTGCATGGTTTTCGTCCAAAAATAGTAAGTGCCCAATTTGGCCTAAGCACTTTATTCTCCCAACTTTCCTAAGTCCTTTTCACGTTGGGCATGACTCCTACAACTCAAAGGATCAAAAGTTATAATCAAACTAATTAAAACTTACTATTTATAGTAAAAATGAAATAAAAAGAACTTTTGATTGTCGATATGATGGAATCTTGAAAATCCAGCCTAGGTAACCTATCATAGAGGGGTTGGTTGGCTAAAGTAGCTTTTTCTACTCCAAAATCATATATGATATGTCAAAAAAACTCATCACAGTTTGTAAGATATGACTGTTTTAAGGTTCGGACTGTCTCGATCATTTTCGCCTCAAGTCGGGCCTTCTCTAACCCATCTTTGCCATGAAAGTCCTTGCAACCCACTGTATATCAGTTCCCTCCAGTTCAAAAAGAACTCTACCTTGAGTTCTCGTCTAGCTTCGGTTCATGATACTTGGTCAGGTCCACAACATTGAAAATATGTGAGATCTCCATCTCATTTGAAAGATTAACTACGTAAGCATTGTCATTGATCTCTTGGTAGATCGGTACCGGTTCAATCTTCTTGTACTTCAGTTTGTTGTATGTCCCAGTTGGAAATCTCTCCTTGGGTAGATGCACCATAGCATGATCATCCACCTTGAACACCTTTTACCGTCAATGTTTGTTGGTTTATTTTTTGTTCGAAGCTTACAATTTGGCATGTACATCTGCATGAATAGCCGCAATTTAGTTCGCCATATGTTCTGTTGCAATGCTCATTTTTGTGAGTTTGGACAAAGGGACCAAGTCAAGTGTGTGATGGGGCACTCGACTATGAACAATTTAGAACATAGACTTCCCTGTTGAGCAGTTCATCATATCAGTGAATGTAAACTCCGTTTGAAATAAGGCCAAATCTCATCACCAAAAATATACCAGATGAGGTTTCTCATCGTGCGATTCACAACTTTAGTCTGTCCATCGGTCTGTGGGTGGTAGGTACAAGTAAATTGAAGTCACGTACTAAATCGATTCCATAAAGTCTACCATAAATGGCTAATGAACTTCGTATCACTGTTAGAAGTAATGGTCTTAGGAACCCCATGTAGTTGTATGACTACTTTAAAGAATTAATAGATTCGTCATATTTGTTGCATCGAGGGTCTTTTTATATAGAATAAAGTGTGTCATCTTTGAGAAATGATCTATCAGAATCCATATTGTGTTGTATTCGTGGGACACCAAACACGAAGTTCATAAATAAATCCTCTTAAGGGCCACCAGGCAGAGGTAACGAGGTGTAGTGTAACGCTCCAAATTTTTATGGACAAAGTTTATACTCATGTCTGAGAAAACCGAGTGTTAATAATTAAACGAATTGAATGCTTTAAAAATCGTGATTTTTTTTCCATTCAAATCACATCCATTTACATTAATGAAAGTAACCATTCATAAGAATAAAATCGACTGTATTTATTATTTCATTTTAAAGTAAAAGAGTTCAATAAATCATCAAATGCCCTCTCAATAGGAATTTATTACATTATCGAGTTCGCAGCGAAAATATAAAATTAAATCATAAAACTATCTTTTTATTCATTCAGTATAGTCTTTTATAGGGAGATGGTTCTCTAAGTCTTCAATCTGTACATCACCTGCATCATTTGCACGGTTGGAGAGGGTCAACGCCCTACTCATAGTGATTGTTATCCTTTAAGATTAATGTTGAGGGTCAAATATTACATATTAGACCCCATTTATTATTTGATTTTATGAACATGATAATGCGTAATGTTCTATTTTACTCATGTTTATGTTGCAATATGAATTTAAGAGCTTGGATTAAAAAGGGTGCTAAAAGTATGAATTTGATGCTTAAGAATCACCAAGGCAATGGATGGATCTTGTGAGATTAAGAATGAAGAATTCATATGTTAAAGATTCAAGAAAATCAAGTGAGGAATGAAAAACATTGAAGACTTGAAGTGAAGAAAAGGAATCCTGAAACTGTCCTGAAAACATACATATTCTTAAAAGTGTCATAAAGAAGCATATTCTGAAACTCTGGGTTATTCTGTAAAATTATACAAAGTAAAGCCTATTTTGAAAAACTACGTCAACTGGAGGTGATTTTTAGAGTTTTCTAACTAGGTGCGAAAGTTGGAGTTCCACAACTATAAATAAGACTCCCTAGGATATTCCTAGGCATCATATAAGGTTTGAGGAGTGGAGCAAAAGCGTGGAGAAGCCATCAACAAGAGTTTTTCTTCAATTTCCTTAGTTATTTTTTTACTTTTCTTAAGAGATTCTAGTTCAATCATGTTTAGGGTTGGCTAAACCTCTTAGCTAGGGCTAAGAGGTGAAGCTTATAGCATGATGAGATGTTTTCTATTACTTTGATTTATGTTTAAGTTTAACTATCTTTGATTCTACTTTGATTATAAGAAATACTTTCAGTTTTTAATGGTTTGTTGTGACTCGAATTACAATAGATTTGCAATAGCTTTGAATATGTTTTTTTCCATGTATTGTGATTATAAAATTAGGCAATCCTATTGTTCACCATCGTCCCATGGGCATGGTTGGGTGATAGAATCCTACCTAATCTTCTCAATTCTCTTAGGATTGGTTATGAGATTGGTAAATCCTAGTGTTTTTCTTGTCTAATGGGTATGATTTTGTGATGAAATCACTTACAATTCTCACACCTCTCATCCATTGAGAATTAGGTCAAAGGAAGTTCAGATTTGGTTTTACTGAGATATCTTCCAATTGGATAAGATGATACTCTGATTCCAGTTGCGTCATTAAATCAAGCATAGATCTCCCTGATTTATACAAGTGGATCCTTGGAAACCTTAGTTCCCACCTTTGAATTCTTAAGTTTTAATTACTTTAATCACAATTACTTTCTCAATTACTTCAGAATTAGATTCATATCTTCTTCTAGTTTTAGTTCTAGTTACTTTCAGAAGACACACAAGTCAGTCCTTGTGGATTCGACCTTGGTCCCACCGAGATTATTACTACATCGCAACCCTACACTTGGGGTTGTGAACAAGCTTTTGACGCCGTTGCTGGGGACTAACAGTTGCATTTTTCTGAGATTAATTAACTAGTTTTGAAATTAGTTTAAGATTAGGGTTTTTCTACGTTCTATTTTTAGGTTAGTTTTTTTTTTCCTAAATTATTTTATAAATTAAGTTAGCTTTCTATTTCTAAGTTTAGAAATTTTCCTTTTATGGTTTTAGAAACTAATTTATTTTCTAATTCTAGAATAGGATAAGATAAGATAGGATATGATAAGATAAGATAAGATAAGATAAGATTAGAGTTATTTCCAATTTATTTTTAGAAACTTTCCCTTTTCATTTTTAGAAACTAGGTTGCTTTTTTAGAAACCTTCCTAATTTGTTTGTAGAAACTTTCTTTTTTCGTTTTTAGAAGTTAGGTTGTTTTTTTAGAAACTTTCCTAATTTATTTTTAGAAACCAACTTAACCTTCTATTTCTATTTTTAGAAACTAATTTACTTTCCTTTTTCTTTTACAGGATCCTAACATAGAAACTTCTAATTTGGTAACTTCTTTCTAATTCTAGATTTATATTTCCCTTTTTCTTTTTACATTTAGGATAGATTCTGAAATTGAGGGCTGAGAGTGTTTCATGCCCAAATGGGTCCATGACAACACTCAACGTCTCTTGAGTGAAAAATGATTGGTTGAGGGGTTATCCATTTATTACAGGATTAGACACAACTCGAGATCCACATAGTTTAACTGAAGTTATGGCTGCAAATCAACTAGCCAATTAACCTCCAAATGCAACCCAACCTAGGGTGGAGGAAATCCAGGATGAGAACGAGGTGCATTAAGCACCCTCGCCTCGTACTTTGTGAGACTATTTACAAACGGCGGGGGTGAGCACGCCCTCGTATATAATTTTTTTTAGAAAATATGGGACATATGGATATTAAGCCAAGGGTGATCCAACTCCTTCCAAAATTCTATGGACTTGAATTTGAAAGTCCATATATATCTAAGTACTTGAAAGAGTTTGACAAGATTATAGCCACTTTATATTTTCCTAACATGTCTGAGGACACAGTCGAACTAAAACTCTTTCCCTTTTCTTTGAAAGAGAAAGCTAAGACGTGGTTGCATTCATTACGTCCCCGATCTATTGGCATATGGAATGACATGATAAGGGAGTTCATAAAAAAAAATTTTGCAAATCATAAAACGAACACCCTTAGAAAGTCAATCATGAACTTCACCCAAAAGGAAGATGAAACATTTTTTCAATGTTAGGAGCAGTTCAAGGATCTTGTTAGTTCATGCCCATAACACGGTTTTAAAACGTAGCGCATTATATACTCTTTTTATGATGGTTTGACATCTTCCATGCACCAATTGGTCGGGACAATATGCAATGGAGAATTCATTAATAAAAATGTCAATGATGTGTGGGACTACTTGGATAGACTTGCTGAAAATGCACAATCATGAGACACCTACCCAAAATCAAGTACTACTTCTAGGCCCACTCAATCAAAGGAAAGGGGTGGATTATACCTTCTGAAAGAGGATGATGATATCAATGCTAAAGTAGCTAATCTCATAAAGAAAGTCGAGACCATGGAACTAAAAAAGGATAACGTTAAGAAAACTGTTTGCGGTATTTGTGATTGTAAACACAACTGAAAATTGTCCAACAATACCTTCCTTTCGAGAGGTGCTGAATGAGGAATCTAATATTATGAATAATTACCAAAGACCTTTCAATGAACCTACCTCAATACATACAATCCTAGTTGGAGAAATCATCCAAACTTCAGTTGGCGGAATGGACAAACTGCTACCCCTCATGGTTTCCTCAATCAAAATCTAAGTAAAGGGAAACCTCAAGAGGATCTGGTTCCAAAACATATTCGAGACTAAGAGCTACCTAACTAGGATATCAGATCAGCATTGGGAACACTTGTCTCATCTATTCAAAGGATAGTGTCGCACTTAACAATTGGGGGAAAGGGGATTCTTCCTGCTCAATCTCTTCCTAATCCCAAACCGCAATATGAGATAAGTGATTTAAGCTCTTCAAATCAAATGGAGCAAGTTAACTCTATCACCACTCTTAGGAGTGTAAAGATAATTGACAAATTTATTTCGATAAGGGCTGAAAAGCCTAAAGACCCAGAAGAAAATAACGATGATAGACCTAGTAATGCTTTACGAGAATTAAAACCAGAACTTTAAGGCAAGCCAATTGCCCCATTCCCCTAATGGTTGGTTGCACCAAAATCTCTCTCCAACTCTCAGGACATTCTGGAGGTGTTGAAACAAGTGAGGGTCAATATTCCTTTACTAAATGCGGTTAAACAAATACCTTCATATGCCAAATTTCTGAAAAACTTATGTACGACTAAAAGACGGCAAAATATTCAAAAGAAAATCTTTTTAACTGAAAAAGTGAGTGTCATCCTAAAGCAAGATGTGCTACAAAAATACAAAGATCTTAGTAGCCCAACCATACCTTTTGTAATTGAGAACTATCGAATTGAGCACACACTTCTTAACTTAGGAGCAAGTGTAAATTTGATTCTTTACTCGGTTTACAAATAATTAGGTTTGGGTGAAATGAAACTCACCCTAACCACATTACAACTTACTGATCACTCAGTTTGTGTACCGAGAGGGGTAATTGAGGATGTGTTGGTTCGGGTTGATAGATTCCACTGCCCGGTAGATTTTATCGTCTTAGATACGCAACCCATCCATAACATGAGCACTCAAATTCCCGTGATGCTTGGTCGCCCATTCCTCACCACTTCAAACGTAATCATTAATTGTAAGAATAGAGTCATGAGTATGTCTTTCAGCAATATGACATTGGAATTGAATATTTTTTTCAACACAGGCAAACAATTAGAGTATGATGAAGATTTTCATGACATTAACATGATTGACTCTTTTGTGAAAGATAGAACACTTTGACCTTATCCTCTGACCCTCTAGAGACGTGCCTAACCCACTCCCATGATTTTGATGATGATATGATAAGGGAGATGGGGACCGTGTTGAATATTGTGCTGGTACTTGAAGTTAACTGGTAGAAGCCACAATTTGAAGAATTGCTCTAAACTAATGTAGTGCCTATACCGTATAACCTCAAGACACCGAAGCTTGACCTAAAACCTTTTCCCTCTGATTTGAAATATGTCTGTTTATGTCAAGATGAGATATACCCGGTGGTGATTTCTTCCCACCTTGAGCAAGAACAAGAGAATATGTTCATATTTACTCTCATTAAGCATAAGGAAGCCCTTTGATGGTCGATTGCGGACCTCAAGAGAATTGACCCTTTGATTTGTACCCACCGCATTCATCCTAAGGATAATACGAAAACCTCACTACAACTACAACGTAGACTAAATTCAAATATGAAGGAAGTGGTTAAGGCCGAGGTTCTTAAGCAATTAGAAGTGGGTATCATATACCCAATATTTGATAGTCAATGGCTGAGTCCAACTCAAGTGGTTCCTAAGAAGTCCGGAATCACCATCGTAGCCAATGCCAACAATGAACTTATGCCAACTAGAGTTACTACTGGTTGGAGAATGTGCATTGTCTAAGGAAGCTGAATACCGTCACGAGGAAGGACCACTTTCCTTTGCCCTTTATTGATCAAATTTTGGAAAGGCTAGCTGGTCATTCCTATTACTGTTTCTTTGACTGATATTAGGGCTACAATTAAATTGAGATAACCCTTAAAGATCAAGAAAAGACCACCTTCATATGTCCTTTTGACACATTTGCTTACCGAAGGATGCCATTTGGATTATGTAATGCTCCTGCCACCTTTCAATGATGTATAATGAGTATTTTTCTGATATCGTGGGACAATATTTAGAGGTCTTCATGGATGATTTTTCAATTTTTGGTCCATACTTCAGCGAATGCTTGGAAAATTTAAAAAATTTACTGAAGTGATGTGAGGAAAAGAACTTGCACTAAATTGAGAGAAGTATCATTTTATGGTTTGCAAGGGAATTGTCCTTGGACGTATCATCTTGTCTATGGGAATTGAGGTAGATAAGGCTAAGATTGACCTTATCTCTAACTTACCTCCAATCAACACTATCAAAAAAAGCGGCAAAGCATACAAACCATGTTAGTTTTTTGTTACAGATATAAACTTTAGCTAGACTTGCTACAGACTTAATCCGTAGCTAGAACGTAATTTTCTGTAGCTAAAACCTACCTCCTCACCATAACCTTATTAGATATTGATGGTGATTAAGGGGCTCCATGGGGCCCATTCGAATATATGTATTTGATCTAAGCCGCCCATAAATTTTTATATATAATTTCAGTGGTTTAGCCCAAAAATTATGTAGATTAAAGGTCTAAGTGGACCACACCATAAGAAATAATATATAATTAAATTTCTATTGTTAATATGCTGTGTGGTCTTCTTACAGCTTTGATCTGACTCATTTTTTACATCAACCCTTAAAATAATATTTTAAAATTAATGAACAGAGTGGATAAACAACATACATCACGGTGGGCCCCACAGTCTTAAAGGACCGTCCGTCACACGCCCCCTCCCCAAGATGAAATTTCTGTCCGCCCTATTCTCCTGCCCGCTACCTCATTTTTGCGTCTGCCCTTTTCTCCATCTCTCCATCTCCCAGGCTCCCTCACCCTCCCTCGCCCTCTACCTCTCCCTCGCCCTCTCTCGATCTCCCGCTCTCCCTCACCCTCTCCCTGTCTCTCGGCCACAGTCGCCTCTCTCTGTTTCCCAACCTCTCTTTCTCTCTCTAGCTAGGGTTTTTAAAACCCTCTTTCGCCGCAAAAAGAAGAAGGAGAAGGAGAAGGAGAAGGAGGAGAAGAAGAAGAACGGTTAATCTCTCTCTCTCTCTCTCTCTGAAATTAGTTGCGTTTGGATGCGCCATTGAAATCTCTGTTTTTGTATCTTGTAAAATTACTTGCCCGACATATATATCTTACATGAGAAATCAAGTGCCTGTTCATCATTGAGAGGTAAAAATACGATCCGTAAGCAAATGCGCCCTTTTTGATGTTGTGAAGGGTGGCAATGTAGTGCATGTAATGGATTGTTGGGTTTTCAATTAGAGATTTGAAAAGTCAGGTTTTGAATTGCAATGTAATTGTGTATTTATTCTTATGAGTCTGTATTCGAAGTTTCTTTCTATTTTTAAGCTTGTTTTGGACTTTTGGATGTGGGTTGCAGGTAAAAATGAGGATAGATTTGGTTTATGGTGGATGAAGTGTAGGATTGATGGGTTTGATCTCTCAATCAATTTATGATGGAGGTTGCCATGTTCTTGGGTAAGAATCAAGCCTTGGAATTTGTTATTTTTTCTGTTTTTTCATTCCCCCTTCTTGTTATCTTCAATAAATATGAAAGGTTAGTATTTTTGGGGTCTGATTGATATTTTTGTTTATGTAGTTGTTTATCTGTCTACAGGGTTATTCCAACAGCTCTGATGCCTCTTGAGGTACATATGATATCTGTCTTGGTATTGCTCCCTTGTTTGTAGCCTATTCAGTATTTCTTCATTTACCATGTTTCAGATGCTTTTGTAGATAAGGGAATTAGGGATTGTGTGTTTTGGTCTCTAGTAGTATTTGTAGGATGTGTTTGGATGCTAATTGAAAAGAATTGAAATAGAACCCAATACAATCCTAGCTCTACTATATTCCTGATGGGAGACAACCTGTCCAATTGAAAAATCAATCGTTTCATCTCCAACTTGAAATGCACGGAGTTGCGATTAGAGTCTTGATCATTATCATGAATTAAAATTGTATTCCACCCCCACTTTGTGATTCCTTATTCACTGAATTTAATCATGAGAATTCAATTCAATTGCAATGTGGAGTACCTAAAAGGAGGCCTATTTTCTGCTAAAATCAAATGAAGCTTCAGATTTGTTTGTTGATAGCCAGTGGATGTTTTGTTTTGTAAAATGTTGGGGAAATAAGAGATTGATATTTACTTATTTTTTAAAATTGGTTAGGGAAAAGGCAGGATGGATTAATCATTCTTCCCTTACCAATGCTGTCATGTGTGAACTACGTCGCTTCAATCTTCCTACCCTTGTGATTGAATTGTGTTTAGTGTTGCAAGTTATGTCATTGCAAGTTTGATTTAGATTTGTGAAAAATCATTCTTAGATTTAAAATTTTGAAAATCTATTCTCAGTTGTATCTCAATGATATTTGACTCTCTCTCTCTCTCTCTCTCTCTCTCTCTCTCTTAATGAGTAAGGGGATCTATTTGATTTTTTATTTGTCTGGCCAATTGTGATGGTTCAGAAATTGTACATGTGTCATTCATGTGGTGCAAAATGAACTGTTCTAATAATTAGAAATCAGATTGATTGGATGATCCTAACCTCCGACTGATGGACATTTATTTGTTGAATTCGGACAGTTGACTATTTTTCATTCTAGTCGTCCATTAGATGGCCACTAGTCAGGTAGTTAGGACATCATTTTAGTGTAAGTTTCAGTTTATGACCCATTCAAAGTGTGCCCCACGAAATGGATGTTTATGCATGATAGATGCACAATTTTGAGTGCTTGTGCATGAACCATCACATTCGGCCGTAACTATTAAGATTTTTCACTATGAAAAATGCAGTAACCCAACCTATTTTCTTCATTAACCAGCAATGTTACAACCATCCTTGGTCTTCAAGACCAAGAAGCTCTTATCCAAAGAGATCCTTTTGCAAGCACAGAAATAGTGGATTTTTTTTCTTTTTTTCTTGTTTCTTTTTTCTTTTCTTTTTATTTTTAAATTTTAATTTTATTTTTTTTTAATGTTTTTGTTAAGAAATCAAAGGATTTCTTGTGGGCCATACCCACCCAAAAACCTCCAAAGCCAGGTGGTAGGCCATGTGATAGTTGGATCAGCCTTATCTTCTAGGTTTCCCATTTTCATGGTGGGGTGCATGTTAGGTTGGATGACGTACATGCACCATGTTGGACCCATGTGTCTTCAACTAGTTACCTGTGAGAGAGTGGTAAAATGGTCAATTTCTCAAAGACAACAGTGATAATAGACTGTGCAGGAGTCCGCAACGAATTTGTTAGGCAGAGGCCTGCCATAATCCAAACCAGAGGGGAGGTGTTTACAATTATATCTCATTATATATATATATATATATATATATATATATATATATATATATATATATATATATATATATATATATATGAGCTTTGTTAAGCCCAGACATGTGCAATAAAGCTCATGTACACACCAAACATATGCTATAATGGAATGATAGATCCAACAACCAATCCATCCATTAGAATCCATTGAATGATTAGGACGGACAGTGTGTTTTTGTTTCATTTTGTTATAATTCCAGGTGTAGCTTTTAAAGAAGTTTCTTTTAAATATTTTTCTTTAAAAATTGTTGTTACTTTGGCTAATAGCATGAGAACTATTTTTTTTTTTCTAGCCAGAACAAATCATAAAAAAACATCTATTTTTGTTTCATTTTGTTGTAATTCCAGGTGTAGCTTTGAAAGGGGTATCTTTTACATCTTTTTCTTTTAAAAAAATGTTGTTACTTTGGCTAATGGCATAAGAACTTATTCTTTTATTTCAGCCGGATGAAAAAAATGTTGTTTCATCTGCACTTTTCTTTTTCTTTTGGAATCTCTATGAATGTCAATCCAAGTTCATACTTCTGTGCAAGTTTGATTTACCATTACTTTTTTGGTTGAAACTAATGGACAACATTAATGCTATGGAAAAGCAGGTCTTTGAAACCAAGTTTGCCAAAATTGGAAAGAGATTTGCTAATTCCACATGCGTGTGAGCCCTGCCATCCACGTGCATTCCAGGTTTGGACAATTTAACTTAATTACCTGCATTCCAGGTATGTAATTTTTTATAGCAATTTTTAAGTGCCTACCTTTCATCCATCAACTCTGCCGGATTACTAACTTTTTTTTCTCTTGTCTGAATGTATAAATAAAAGACAGTCCACCACTAAATGCACCCAAAGCACAAACCAAATGGTTAAGCTATGTTTTTTCATTGACAAAAAGAAATGTAAAGTGGACCCACATGTCAATGCAGATGTCTTATGGGCCACAGATTTTGGTGACGTTGTTATATTAAACGTAAGGCATGTTTGGATGCAAGGCATGCTCAATTGAATTGAACTAAAGGAAACAAAGAAAAATGGAAAAAAAGGATCTTGAATCAGGTATCATTATTCTAATTTGAATGAGGTTGGCATTTTATATCATGTATTTTAATTCAGACTCAAAATCATCTGAATTTGCAGTTTCGGTCTTTTTTTTTCTTTTTTTTTCTTTTTTTTTAACAAGCTCTGAGCTTTTCCATTCCACAAACGGTTGTTATTTTGATTAGGCTCCAAATAAAAACATGTCTAGTTTACAAACCTTATTTTGATGTCTGACACTAGGAAACTGATTACTAGAAGCCCTTCCAGATTTTATCACTAGAACTTCTTTAGAATTTCCTTTTTAATGTTATTAAATTTATTATCAGGTCTTTTTGTTTCCCTTTTCTTGTTTGATTTCCTTGATCAATGTTTTCAGAGCTGCTTGGCATTGAAATATGAGGCCTTGGTTCTACGGGATCTTAAACATGTAACTCATCAATGGCTGCGGGTGTCATATGAGGAGTGGCTAACTTTTGCTGAGGATTCACTGGATAATGGTTTTCATTCCATTACAGCCAAGGTAAATGCGATTGTCATGATTTTAATGGACCATGATTTCTTTGTAGCAGTAGTCAGTTAAACTTACAAGCCATTGTTGCATTTTTCTCATCAGGAACGGTTCAGAACCGTTTTAGGAACGGTTTTAAATCGTGCTGATGCCAACGGTCAAATTTTAGAATGAAATTTTAATAACAATTTTAAACCCCTTTGTTCATTGTATGAGAGAGAGAGAGTGGGGTATGTAATCTACTTGTATTATATGCCAGATAATTACACAAATAGAAGAAAAAGACAATAGAATGATTGACACATAATAATCTTTAACTACAGAGACTGCAGCAGCAACTAATAACTATCTATACAGCTAACCAATCAATAAAAATCCACCAACCACATCCATCCAACCGTCCACCATCTACTTCAACATCTTGTCCCTCCATCAATATACCCCACCCAAGATAAGTACAAAATACAACATACAAGATCTCCCATTCCCAATTTTTTAATTCCATTTATGTCCTTCTCTGCTCCTGGAATCTTCTGAGGACCCCTTCCAGGGAAACATCAAACGCATCCTTCATACCGGCCAACCCCTCTTTGGGGGCGGCGTACACAAACTTTGGTATATACTCAACTATCTTATCTTTCATCCTCTTCACTCTTTCCTTTCCCAGCCCTTCCAAAACGGCTCGAATTGAGGTTCCGTTGTTCACAGCCCTTCTATCAATGAAAACCAAGTACGATTTCGCGTCTTTCAGTAAATGCAACTTGTACTGCAGGTAGGCTGTACGCCTTCAGAAGAAAACTGGGATCAAACGGGCGATCATACAGTCGAAGATGGACCATCTCGTGAAGCTATCACCTCACGGCTGTACCTATAAATGTGTTGAAGGAAACTAAACGTGTCAAAAGCACATATGGACATATACTAACCATAGGGAAATTAGATTTGTGTGCTTTACCTATAAAGGCTGCTCTCTGATAACTTTGGGCTCTTCAACTCTGGCATCACTCCTTCCATCAACAAAGAGATAGACATGACTTTATTTTTAGAAGCTATTTAAAAGAAACTGAAAGGTAGAGATGGAAGAAGAGAAGCATACCTTCACCTTGCTATGATCTTGTAAGAGCTTCCATGATAGAAAGGGAGCCATCAGATTTCAGTGGCATTACAGACAACTGGGAGTAAAGGGCCCCACCTTGTGTTTCCATCTGAGGAGCTAGAAAGAAGCTGGTTGGAACTGTAGGACAAACAGCAGCTGCAGCTTGAGTTTGATGATAATGATGATGATGTTGCTGACGATGGTGGTAATGATGCTGATGCTGATGTGGGTCTGTAGATGCATCCATGTTCATGTGAAGAGAGTGAGAAACCCAACCAGTTATTGTTATCATTATCATTATCATTCATGCCCTCTCTCTCTCTCTCTCTCTCTCTCTCTCTCCTCTTTTCTCTCTCCATAGAGAGTTAGATTCCTACCAGGATCTGTTGTTGCAAGGAATCCCAATCATTGGAAAATACAGACAAACCACATATCTTAGCAGTCAGGCCAACAATTAAAAAAACTCAACCAAAAAATAAGAGGAGAGAGGGCTCCTACTGACCTTGTAACACCTCTATACTGCGATACTGAGTCTCCTTTAACTTTTCCTGTAACATTGAATGTAAATACAAGGCCGTATTAAAAATCTGTAAAAGGATGCTAGCTATTTGATGTGCAAGATGATAACGACAATGGAACAAAAAACAAAAATACCCCTTTATTCAACTTAGTAAAATCAAAGATGCCAGCCGCCATATCACAGATAAATATTGGAACAGCTTATCAGTATCACATTGTGATTTCTTTTATCAGTATTACAGATAAAACAATATCACATCCTGATATTATCACAGTTGAACTTCAGAATGCATGTAATTAATAGATACATTCCGATACATTGCTCTATCTTGATACATGTCACGCAATGAATTTATTGCAATGCATTCCCAATATGGTACAATACAATCTGATATTGAACCTTACTATTATGTAATAGTATTCTAAATTCAGTCTATATAAGTTGCCTATTAGGTGATCCAGATAGTTGATCTTAAGGGCCCCAAAGTAGACATGCTATGACCCGGAGTCTCCCTTGATGGTACAACCCTAACTATTGGATTATTGAGCTGCAGGGTAAAGAGAAAAGATGGTGAAAAGGTCCACATCCTACAGTAAAATGCCCAAAAGATTGGATGGCTAGTGTCTTCCAGCCTAAGAGAAATTTGAGGAATGGTTTATGCAAGGTGGGGCACATCAGATTAACAGTCTACATCACTGCAAACAGGCTCCCCATAGAGAAACTTAAAATCCAAGGATAGCAAGCATTTCTCTAGGATCATACATTTTTTCCTCTCAAGACAATGCTTAAAATTCAAAAACTGCATATTAAGTTGATGCACATCAGACATTTCCACATCTTTTCTCAAGATGCTAAAATATCAAGACAATATGATCAACGACCAGTCCAAGCACCACACTACCTGCAACACGAACTCCCCTTGGTTGCGATCATGCGCAACAAGAACCGCTATAGCTTCTGGATTAAATGTAAAGAATAACATTCCAGGCCTCTGATGCAGTAGGAATTGTCCAAGATCTCTGCTTAAGAAATGGACACTGAAAAGCTTCTGCAAGTCCCTTTCGCCTTTCATATCTATGCCGACCAGTTTTCTCACATTACTTCTGGCACCATCTGAACCAACAAGGATATGGCAGTGGATGTTTCTCTGTAGCTTTTTACCTTAAGAAAGGAAGCACCTACCATGACACCATGAGCAGTGCGATCAATCGATATGCATTCATGACCCATCAAAATCTCCCTTTCCCATGTGGAACCTTTGTTTGGGACTTGTGACCCATCACAGGTATAAACATGAAGGTTTAGTTTTTCTAGCTGCTTGAGCAGCAATCTGGTAAGCTTGTACTATGAGAAGTGTGCAACAGAAACTGGGCTGACTTCTCGTTCAAAATCTGCAGAAGAGGAATGCACTGGTGGCTGCAATGATTGGATCTCCTCCACTAAACTGGGCTGACTACTCGATCAAAATCTGCAGAAGAGGAAGTTTGGGGGCTGACTACTCGTTCAAAATCTGCAGAAGAGGGTGAGTTTCTCACCATCCATCTTTAACAACCACGTTCAGGAAATAGCTTAAATGCTATGAGCTTGCTATGGCCACTCAGTGGAGTAGAAGTCCAACTCTCCCCTCCTCTGGAAAAAAAGTCACACCAATCTGGTCATTAGTTTGCACATGTCATGTTGAATGTGGACCTAGTTGATTCTTTTTAAGTGTCCATTGGTAACAATGTGTGCCCAGGCCACTTGTTTTTTTTTTTTGTTTTTTTTTTCACAGCAAGTGGGGACCCATTTCATGAACAGTTGAGACTCACCACACATACAGCATTGGCATGTGTGGGTTGAGTAAGATTCGGAATCCTAATCTCATGAGCAATCATCATGTTTCTGTGTCATACTCAAATAAGCTGAAAGTTACCTTGCAGTTGCATATGATCTACTGTCCCAAGACTGTAACCTGATAGAGAAGTACAGTATACAAACTTCCTCCACAAATCCACTGGTGGCTGCAATGATTGGATCTCCTCCACTAAACCATCCAATTTGTGGAACACCTGCAAGGAACAGAAATTAAAATGAGCATAGTATAGGTTCGCCTGTGACACTACTTTTTTGTCCCCCCACTGGGGGTCTGTGTGTAATAGTTACATTAGAGACAGTACTGTGTGGGATGATGTTAGCATGCAAGTGGTATCAATATGAGCCTCTCCATTGGCATTTTCGAGATCCCCAGTAAAAGAGGAGGTTGATATCTTGTAGGCAGCTCACTATAAAACTTCTGCAATCTACCATTTAAAAGTCAACCACAAATAGCTAGGAGGGGCCACGATGATGATGACAATGATGAAAAGTTCACCCATGGTTTTCCTACAAATTTTTTAATATTACGTGAAGCATTGACGGGCTAATCTCTAGGAAAGAACAAACTACAATCTGAACAAAAACTCCATGATTCCGACATGAAGTGATGTATTCTTAATCTACAACTGCATAGCTTATGAACACGAACAATAGGTATCAGAAGAAATGGAAAATAGATAAACAATAGATAAACAACATGATATTGAACTCTTGAATTGACAAACCTGACAGCATATAATCAGTCATGATATTGAACTCTGATGCAAGAAGCAAATCTCTCCTATACAAAACCTGAAAATTGGCAACAACAATGCAGTGTTAGCCAAACTGGTAGAGTCTACTTTCAGTAAAGTGTTTTATCTGTGATATAATTCCTTACCATTTATGTGAATGTGATGCCTCGTGCTAGAGAGGGTATTGTACTCTCCAACAAGTAATACCATTGTTAGCAAGGAATGTAACAATTATTTTAAAAATAAGCTCTCCACCATCACTAAGAACATTCTTGATTCATATATCAAATGTGTTTCCAACAGTTTGCATAAATATCACAGGGACAGAGAAACCTGTGCATTGATAAATAAAATTCTGATGTTACGAACCAACTAATTAGCATCCAGACTTAATAAAAGTATCAGTATAGGAATAGTGATATGCAAATGGTATATAAGGAATAACAGGAGAAAGAAAAGAGAAAAACAAATAAAATTAATGTATTCATGATTCCCACTACTGCATGAGTATGGGGAAGCAAGCCCTTTGCACAAAGAATCCTTGTTATCCATACTAGTAAAGTCTTTGTAATTTGTTGTTATGTGTTTCTTCTTTCAGAAAATCAGTTGCATGCTTGCATTAACATATAATTTTGAGTATTTTGATTCACGAATACCTTCCAAAGTTCAATCAAGCATTGATGTTCTGTATTCTCAAATTAGAGTGAACCAAATATAGAAACATCTGTTAATTGATAATTGACAGAAAAAAAAAGAAAAGAAAAAAAAAAGAGTATCATTGTTGTTGTTTAAGTAATCAAGAGAATGCAGCCCAGAGAAACCAAAATAAGTACTAGTAGTCTTGCTTACCAGTCGTGCAACCACTAGCATAAAGGAAGAGAACAACCTAGATGGCAACATACATAGCAGGAGTGTTAAAGGTTTCAAATATGATTTGGTTGAAGCAGGAGGTGCTGGCAAAGCAGCAAGAAATCGGTCCTTGTAGCTGAAAATCAACATTATTATTCAATTACATACAAATGAAAGATTACACAAAATTGCATACATTCCAGCAGGCTGACAGGCAAGCATGAGTGATTTATGTTTGTTCACATCTTATATAAGGGTGAACTCCCTCACACAGACAATGAGAACACCAAAATAATAATAATAATAATAAAAAAAAAAAATAAAACAAGGAGATATCCTCACCTTGGATTGCTAATCATTCCAAAGAAATACTTTTTTCACACGATGATAAACATATACAAACATTTTCCAGACATTTACAATTATTTTCATGTACTTGAAATCTAAATCTTTGACAGAGGCATGGGCATCAGGCTGTGATCAAGAAGAACTTCCATACTAGCCACTTGAAAACTCTTAAATGACCATCCTATATTCAACAAAGCTGAACTGTAACATACCACCTTGAAGATTAATCACATTCAACTTAATCTATGCATTCAGACTAAAAATAATGGCATGATGATTTTGCACACACATGCACACAACGAGCTTGCTACATGCTTAAATGCAAGATTGGACATAAAAATAAACTGGCTAAAGACCCACTTATCACGAACAGGCCCTTCTTAACCATGAACTTTTTGATAGTATCACCTTTTAAACATGGAGATGTTCTGACAAACTGGGCCATAAAGTTCAGATGTGGAAAATCATCACCACAGACAAATCAAAGAAAAACATGAAAAGATGGCATCTTTACAACAAATTCTTCTAATGGCAGACATGCTGATGTACAATGTTTTGGTGACTAGACATGTGACGTACAAAACCATCATCAATGATCCAACGTAGATTGTCTTGATTATAACATTGAAGCACAACGAAAGATAATTGAATACATATTGATATGTTTTTGAGCAAGGAATTGAACCCATTTTTTGAAGCTTTTAGCAGGCATTGCAATTAGCTTCAAGACTCCTGTGAATATGACAGAGAAAAGCAAAGAATAGTAAATCATGAAGGTCATTACCAACATGAAGTGAAAGCAATTGTATTTCATAAACACCTACCCTTTGATTGGTTCCAATCAACAAGCCTTCGCATATCCACTCTCTTATTATCCTATAAATGTTATCATCAACAAACTATTACTGATTTTCTACTAAAAAGAAACAAAAAAAAAAAGAAAAAAAAGAAGAAGATTGAGAAAGAAATCATATTGTATGGCATATAAACATCAAGACGGAGCCTAGGAAGGTTTCAATGGTAGGAATTCCTTTTCCCACTATTTCATCTTGTATGGCCCACTATTTCAACGGTAAGAATTCCTTTTCCCACCAGCCACTTGCATCAGGGGCAGTAGCCAATCCGTTTCCCACGCCTGCTCATCTATGGGGACGCGGATTTCCTGGCCTTCGCAGAAGTTCCTGCGCTGGGATGCAAGGTGGGGAAATCCAACCCATCCATCCAATTTTCGAGCTCATTTTAGGACGTGATAAAAAATTAGGAGGATCCAAAACTCAACTGGGCCATACAAGATGAAATAGTGTGAAAAGGAATTCCTACCGTTGAAACCTTCCTAGGCTCTGTCTTGATGTTTATATGCCATCCAAACTGTTTTCTACTATTTGTTGATTTGAGCAGGAATTCAGTTGTATTCTATTAATTTTCTGTTGTAGGTTGTTAGGTTAGTTGTCTTAGTAACTAATGAAAGATCTTTAGCAACTAATCATTATGATTAGTTAAGAGGCTGAGATTAGTGGGATTAGTTAAAGAATTACAAGAATTGTAGGACTTCTTTCCCTGCATTGAGATCAGTTTTGGAATTTTCTAATAGAAAATGACAGAGTTAGAGAAACAAAGATAAAACTCTTAATACTTCTTATATTTGAAAGGTGTGAATTGTCAAATCACAATCCAAAACCCCAAAAACTCCTTAAATTCCCTTCCCTTCTCCTCTTCTCTGTGGGATTAATATTCTCGTTTCCTATCGGTTTAAGTTTATTTGGGATTTTATTGCATACAAAAGCTTGTATATGATCCAATCTAATTTATAATATACTAAGTAACGAGTGATTAATGTTTTTAACCTAAAATGCATTTCTACTTTGATTGGAAATAAATTTAATGAGGATGAAATTCATTCCAACTAAAGAAGAAATGTATTCCAACCATAGATGAAACTTGTCCCAGCTCCTATTGAAGCATGTATAAGCAGCAAGCGAACTTGCTTGTCCCACTATAACATACACAGCTTAGAGGATACAAAAAATCAAGAAAGGATTGGAGATATTGCAATTACCAGGCTATTGTGGTTGATCCATCTTTGATTCGAAGGAAGTTTCATCAAACCTTTGATAATCTTCTCGCTCTGCTCCTCTTCCTTCCTACTGCTCATTTTCTGCAATGGAATTGAAGAATCGGACCGAAAAAACCCAGAGATTTCATATTTTCAGGCTGGTGATCAATGGATTAGACAGTTGTGCTCAAAATATGAGATTTCTAGGGGGATTTAAGGTTCAGATTCGAATGCAGGGTTTGAGAGCGAGAGAGAGAGTGTGATCAAACGAGAGAGGAAATTAGAAAAAATCAACATTCTGAGTAAAAACATGACGAAACCTCTTGCATTCGCCTTTCAAAATGAGATTTCTCATGGAAACAGGCAAAAACTGAGCAATGAAGTTACAAAATCCTAAAAATTGCTCCACAAGGTAACCTCAAAGCAAGAAAAACCGCAATACTTGAAGTTCCAAAAAGCAGAAAACGTTGAGAAAATCGTCAGTAAGAAGCTTCTAGACTTCTCATCTTTGATAAGATCTTTTGTTTTCCCAAACGAACCCTGAACAAGCATTTATTGCAAGATTCACACAATCACAAAGATGAAAACCCAACAAACACCACATATCTAACTCAAAATGCGATCAATCACAAATATATTGGAAAATCCCTAATCTCAACAAAAGAGAAAAAAAAAAAACATTTGTAAACCATCAGATTCTACCATAGACCAATCGCAACAAAAAGCCTAACCTGACCATTCCCAACGTTGTTGCTGCCGAAACCCTTACAGGATTAACGAAACCGGTGGTGGGTGATGATGATCATTTGGGGGTAACGATGGGGGGCGTGCCAACGGGAGGGATTTCTTCCGCTTTCAGATGGAAGAGATTGAAGGATATGAGCCTTTCTAAAATGGAGGAGGTGCGGGTGAGCTGGGGTTTGGGGTTCTTTTCTTCCTTTTGGGAGGAAGAGAAGGAAATGGTGCCGATGATGACGTTGATGAGGATGAAGAGGACGGTAGGGATGAACCAGCTGTGCATGGAATCCTAGATGGATGGCAGTGATTCGTCAAGCGTTATTATTATTTTTTTAAATATCTAGATGCTGGAGATGATTTTTCTTTTTCTTCTTTTGCTCTGGAGAAGAAGAAAGGGCTCTGAGACAACTGCTGCTGCAGAGAGCCTTTTTCTCCTGACCTAATCAACTTGGTGGCCGTATGAATGTTTCAAACGGTGGTCACCCAATCCCCTCATTTCCTTCCGTGAGGCCCACTTGAATTTTCGATCCAACTCAATCTTATCCTAATGTTCTAAAGTGATCTCTCAGAACAAATGGACGGTATAGATCTCTCGTAAACATCATGGTGGGCCTGATCTTAATTAAGTGTTTAGAAATGTGCCCCATCTCTGTACTTGAGTACGGTTCGAAACCGTTTTGCATCAGAAAGGGCTTAAAACCGTTTCTGAACCAAAACTAGAGCCGCTCCATAACAGCAATTTTGGTGTGGTGAGAGTTCTATTGAATCCGTGCTTTTCTATTATACCATTACCAATCAGAGTGACACTATTGATTTACTATGTCAAACCATTCACAGTTTAAAAGTATATAGTAATCTGTTCTTATATTGTGAAAAACTGCTAATTATTTAAGAAGATTATTGTAATGCATGGAATGGTACTGCCTTTTGAGGATGCTCCTTGATACAGAGGATCTAGTCCACTTTTGAAAATGTGGCTGCCTTCATCAATGACCATGATGGGGACATTGGTATGGATGCATGGCCCATTTTGGGATGATCATTTTACATTATACAAAATCATAGCGCTGACACAAATAACTAACACATGACTATTATGATGGTGATTTTACAAATACAAGTGTAAATATGTCACTAGATTTTGTGTTCTGTTGTCCCATTGGACAGGCCAACTTGGATCATGTGGAGATCGTGACTGTTAAAACAGTGTTCCTATGTTGATTTCTTCACCAGTCCTTGATTATTGAAGGGGTTCTAAGAGTGCTAATACTTGGGCCTCCCAAAGAGGGACACGTTGGTAAAGATTCAATAAGATAGAACATATGATGTACTTTTTCTGATTTCAAACCTCTAGGGAGGCTAGAATTACAGATGTTCAGGCAAATGGAGGTGTAAGCATGCAATCTTTGTGCATCAGTCCTATCCGTCTTTTGCCTTGATAGATAGCTTTTGTTGTCATCTTTTCATATTGATAAAATCTGTAATTGCCAATAAAATATATAGAAGTGCTTCAACTTTTAATAACAGCTGGGCCGGATTGTAACAGGCTCATGACTTGTTTTAGTATAAATAGTAGAACATTGTTTTTTAAGTTTTAACTAGAGATCTGATTTACGGTCTTTAATTTGTAGTAGAAGTTACTTGGCATGTGTGAGGCAAATGGATGTGACATAGTGAATGGTCACTAATGGAAGTTCATTTATGCATGGTATGAGATGTTTGGATGATATTTTCAAATTATAACATGACGATGTCTACATCTTTTCCTACCAAACTTCTATACATCAATATGACTTCTGTAATGTTTGATCATAATATTTCATGAAACTTGGATCAGTTCACATTCAATGAATTGCAATTCATTTGGATTGAGCATCCAAAAGCACTCTAGTTTTGTTATTCCACTTAGGATTGGGAATTCCACTACAGTGAAACACCAAAATGGATAGAAAAATTTGTTTTTGTTTTTGTTTTTGTTTTTCTTTTTTTTTTTTTTAAAAAAAACCTAAAAAAGGAGATTTCGTTAAGTTAAAAAGAACACTAATATATATATATATATATATATATATATATATATATATATATATATATATATATATATATATATATATATATATATTAACAGGAGACGGACAGGCACATTAACGGGTGGGCACCACACAAAACTACGGGCCTAACCAATCAGAACTGCTAAACAAAAAAAAACACTAATATTTTGTACTTCATAATTTCATACATGTATATGCATGTATGAATTCACAATGGAAAGAAATTTATTTATTTATTTATTTTTATTTTTATTTTTTTATCTCCTGACATTGCATGTATATGCATGTATGAATTCACATTATGGAGAAGGACGCAGTCATTCAAGAGCATGCTTCCCTGGAAAATCAATTGGTTTCTTTACAGACAGATAAACAGCCTCACTGCAAAAGTAGATAACCTTATAAGCAAGGTGCTTAAACTTACAATCCCTTTTTGCTAAACACAAAATGCACTCGTCTTTATTGCCTTTCCTATTGCAGGTTAGTTCCATAGAGAAGGAATATGATCAAACCCAATCTAAGTTTAATTTGAGTCATTCAAAGATGAAAGAATGTGACGCTGAGATCAGTGCCATTGTCAAGGAGCAACAGAAGCTTCAACATAAAATTAGTGATGCAAATGTTGAGAGGAAAAAAAGTGAAAAATGAGGTACTTGCATTAAGGATGTTGCAGGCAACCTAGCTCCAAAGGCAATTTGGGGGCTAATCTCTTGTTTTGAGTGGATTGGGGCTCATTCCACGTAGTTCATTTCACTGAAAATGATTTGAGATATTGCAATTCATTTTATTCAAGCAACTAAACAAACCATAACAATGGGATTGTAAGTTATCAAATTTGCTTGTTTATAAATAATTCCTATCAAACTAGATAATCATGATGGTTTCATTGCAGGAAAAAGCTTGCTTGTAGGCTGTTGTTTGACAGGAGCACGAATGTTGACCATGAATGAAGCCTTTTAATTAAGCTGAAGCAACAATGGGGTGACCAACTTACTTTGTAGATAGAAGGAATGGTCTGGCTCCATTCCTCCAATATTAAAGCTTTCCATCATTTGTGCAATGGGGGAAAGAGGCTTCAAGAATCCTATAATTTGAACAATGTTGGTCCTCTATAATTGAACATGTGTAGTGTGCATTTTGAACTAATTCTGAACTAATTTGGCACTTTTTTTATTAAAAAAAATATTGAATGAATTTTGTACTATATATTTGTACGTATTTATAGTCTTAGGCTCCATTTGGTCATCACATTAGCATTTATGAAAATATTTTTTTTAAAAACCAAATGGAGCCTAAGCCCTTTTTTAACTTCGCCAATGCAACTCCTTACATTGCCCGTCCCAAGCCCGGGTAAAGGAGGAGGGAGAAGGGCTTTAGAATGTGATTCTGAAAATGTAATGAGTATCTCTGGTTTTATGGTTTTACTTGTACATTCCTGTATTGATTACTTAAGCATGACGGTTATGTGCATTCTTTCAGGTGGATGTTGCATGTGGGAGGATTGGAGCTGGATATTTTAGATTCAAGCATCTGGTATGTCTCTTGTCAAGAATGCACATGTGTAGTTATCATTGTGGTTATAGTTATTCATTATGTGACAGGTTTTCAGGTGAGATGAACGAGTTTTAAAAGAAAACAGTCCGCGGTTTTGAGAAGCGATTTCCAATGCCATTTTATTTGTAAATGCATATTTAAGATTCAAGCATCTGGTACGTCTCTTGACTAAAAAATGCACATGATTGGAAGGGCCTGGCCATTTGGACAGATCATGTTTATGTATTTACTTGAAATCAATGGAGCAGACCCGGATGTGCGTCGGAGCTATCCGAAAGAGTGGGGGTCCCTAGAAGGTGGGAACCGCTGTTATGACCATGATGAAGCTGTCCATTTCCTATGGACGGCATTGGAGGGGCCTGACCATTTGGACACGCCGTGTTTATGTATTTGTTCGAAATTAATGGAGTTGACCCGGATGTGCGTCGGAGCTATCCGGAAGAGCGAGTGTCTCTGTAAGGTGGGAACCACTGTTATGACCATGATGAAGTTGTCCATTTCCTATAGACGACATTGGAAGGGCCTGGCCAATTGGACAGGCTGTGTTTATATTTGTAATTATAGGGACCACACCCTTAACTTAAACCCGAACCGATTCTCAAATCCAAAAACCTATAACCTAAACCCGAACCCATTCTCAAATCCCAAAACCTATAACCTAAACCAAAACCAAAACCAAAACCTATAACCTAAACCCAAACCCATTCTCAAATCCCAAAACCTATAACCTAAACCTAAACCAAAACCTATAACCTAAACCTATACTTATAACCTAAAACTATTCCCAAATCCCAAAACCTATAACCTAAACGTAACCTTAACCTTAACCTAAACCTAAACCTATAACATATAACTTTAACCAAAACCTATAACCTAAACCAAAACCAAAACCAAAACCTATAACTTAAACCCGAACCCATTCCCAAAGCCCAAAACCTATAACCTAAACTAAAACCAAAACCTATAACCTAAACCCGAACCCATTCTCAAATCCCAAAACCTATAACCTAAACCTAACCTTAACCTAAACCTAAACCAAACCTATAACCTAAACCAAAATCAAAACCTATAACCTAAACCCAAACCCATTCTCAAATCCCAAAACCTATAACCTAAACCAATACCAAAACCTATGACCTAAACCCGAACCCATTCTCAAATCCCAAAACCTATAACCTATCCCTAAACCTTAACCTATAACCTAAACTGTCACGCCCCAAACCCGAAAATCGAATTCACAGGAATTTCGATCACCGAATTCGGTGCCGACAGCCTCCGTAGTACCCCATTCTCGGCTTTCGACGTCCATACGCCAGATTTCGATCCTGGGACCTGTGGGTTATGGGCCCACCTGGCCTGCTGACATCTGCAGTTACCAGATGCATGTGCTAGCCACCGTCCATCAGACGGATCGTCTATATGAAAACTGATGGACGGTGGGGATATAGATACATCACGGTGGTTTCCACATGCGTGTGGGTCCCACATGCTACCATGCAACATTAAAAAAATACATATATTACGGTGTGGCCATAGATGCACGATATTGATATAAACACGTACATTATGTTGGGTAGTCCCCACCGTTTGGATGGAACACTTCCATCAAGGTGGGGTCCATAGCACCTTTTAAGCAATCTATCACCGTCCAGATGGTCTGGATGGTGTGGATTTAACACATAAATCATGGCAGACCCCACACCGTCTCAGCTCCTGGACAGGGGAATACAATATATACATCATGGTGGATCCAGCGTCCAGGGCAGCTGCAGCTGCCTACTGCATGACCCAGCAAATGAATGGTTTGGATATATATACATGCCCAAAAGTGGGTCCATGTCCCTGACTTGGACGGCCTGGACAAAACCCATTCAAGGGTGGGGTTTTTCCACCGTCCATCCTGTCCAGCAAGTGGACGGATGGTATGGATTCTATGCATGCATCAGGTGGGTCTCATCGTCCAGATTTGCTGGACAGTGTGGATCATACACATCTAGATAGGCTCCACCATGATGGATAACATGGATTAATGCATGCATCAGGTGGGCCATACATCAAAAATGAAAAATAGAGGAAGGAAGGAAAAGAGAGAGATAGAGAGAAGGAAAGAGAGACGGATAGAGGAGGGGCCCCGCCACTATGGGCCCCTCAATACAATACATACATCAAGATGGGTCCCACCATGTGGGCTTTAAATCGGCAATCAACTCAAAAAAATACACCCACCTTTCCTTCTTCTTCTTCCCTAGTGCTCCAAGGCTTCTAAGAAGCTCCTTCAATGGTGAAAATGATGATCTAAGGGTTGGATGGTGAGGATTGAGGGCGGTAGGGAGTGGGCCACACCTAGCTCTCTCTTGAAAGGCTTGGACATTAGAGTTGCTTGGGGAATGAGAGAGAGAGAGATGAGAGAGAGAGGTGTAAGACAGAGAGGGATGGGTGAGTGAGTGATAGATGTGTACTTGTGTAAGAAGAGTGTTGACTTTTGGGGAGGGTAGTTGTACTTGGGGATGATATGGAGTGATGGGTTATACTTTGATTGATTGATGTGATGTGTCGTAGAGATTCTCTTAGGTTTTTACAACGCGCGGCATTTTCCTTGCACCGAACGCTAACCCACATCTCCTGACCAGGGTATCACCTCGGCGCGTGAGTGGCGGCATCGAAACCGCGACGACGGTACGGTCGCTATGGTAAAGGTCTTGGGTTGAGTCGACTCAGGTTGACAGCATGTGAATCAAGGTTGCGAGCAATTACCGTTTAAGGGTTGAAGGTTGCTGAAATTTGACCGGGAAGACCACAGAAGTCTACGGAACGGTACAGACTAAGATACGGATCTTACAGCTCTCCCCACCTAATAAAAATTTTATCCTCAAAATTTAAAGAACAGATAAGGGAGGAAGAAACATCATCAAGTATATAAGTCAAGGCACAATCAATCTAGTAAAGGATGAAGATAATGCTCTCTAATTTCAACCTCGCCCTTGCAAGATGCATCATCAACACTATGTTAATCCTACTGAACCTCGAATCTTGGATCAGAAATGATTGAAACTGGAATACTATGCAGCCTCATAATCTCAACGGTAGGGAGCTATGTCAAAAAATCTCTAAGTTATTCAAACTCAGGGATCTACCTATTCTAGGTTCTCAACAATCAAAGAGTGCAAGGTAGCTATCAGTAGATATGTGATGTTATCTTCAAGTATTCCCAAGTTATGCTCTGATACCATCCCAGGATCGGAATATGGCGTATGAACGTCGGAAGCCGAGAATGGGGTAATACGGAGGCTGTCGGTACCGAATTCGATAATCGGGATTCCTGTGAATCCGATTTTCAGGTTTGGGGCGTGACATAAACTAAAACTATACTTATAACCTAATACTATTCCCAAATCCCAAAACCTATAACCTAAACCTAACCTTAACCTTAACCTAAACCTAAACCTATAACCTATAACCTTAACCAAAACCGATAACCTAAACCAAAACCAAAACCTATAACCTAAACCCGAACCCATTCTCAAATCCCAAAACCTATAACCTAAACCAAAACCAAAACCTATAACCTAAACCCGAACCCATTCTCAAATCCCACAACCTATAACCTAAACCTAAACCTAAACCTTATCCCAAAACTAATAACCTATAACCTAAACCAAAACCTATAACCTAAACCAAAACCAAAACCTATACCTAAACCCGAACCCATTATTAAATTCCAAAACCTATAACCTAACTTAAACCTATACTTATAACCTAAAACTATTCCCAAATTCCAAAACCTATAACCTAAACTTAACCTTAACCTAAACCTAAACCTATAACCTATAACCTTAACCAAAACCTATAACCTTAACCAAAACCAAAACTTATAACCTAAACCCGAACCCATTCCTAAATCCCAAAACCTATTACCTAAACCAAAACCAAAACCTATAACCTAAACCCGAACCCATTCTCAAATCCCAAAACCTATAACCTAAACCTAAACCTAAACCTTATCCTAAACCTATAACCTATAACCTAAACCAAAACCAAAACCTATAACTTAAACCTGAACCCATTATCAAATCCCAAAACCTATAACCTAACCTAAACCTATACTTATAACCTAAAACTATTCATAAATCCCAAAACCTATAACCTAAACCTAACCTTAACCTATAACCTATAACATTAACCAAAACCTATAACCTAAACCAAAACCAAAACCTATAGCCTAAACTCGAACCCATTCTCAAATCCCAAAACCTATAACCTAACCTAAACCTATACTTATAACGTAAAACTATTCCCAAATCCCAAAACTTATAACATAAACCTAACCTTAACCTAAACCTAAACCTATAACCTATAACCTTAACCAAAACCTATAACCTAAACCAAAACCAAAACTTATAACCTAAACCCGAACCCATTCCCAAATCCCAAAACCTATAACCAAAACCAAAACCAAAATCAATAACCTAAACCCGAACCCATTCTCAAATCCCAAAACCCATAACCTAAACCTAAACTTAAACCTTATCCTAAACATATAACCTATAACCTAAACTAAAACCTATAACCTAAAACAAAACCAAAACCTATAACCTAAACTCGAACCCATTATTAAATCCTAAAACCTATAACCTAACTTAAACCTATACTTATAACCTAAAACTATTCCCAAATCCCAAAACCTATAACCTAAACCTAAACCTAAAACTTATCCTAAACCTATAGCCTATAACCTAAACCAAAACTTATAACCTAAACCTAAACCTAAGACCTAAATGTATTCTCAAATTCCTAAACCTAAACCTACACCTAATCCTAATCTCAACTACTTAACCTAAACCTAAACTTGAAAACCCAAACCTAAACTCGATCCCAAACTTGAACCCGATTTCCCTAACCTAAACCTTAACCTATTCTTAATTCCCTAAAACTATAACCTATAACCTATAACCTAAACCTAAACCTAATCTAAACATATAACCTAAATCTAAAACTTAAACCTAAACCTAAACCTAAACCTAAACCCAAAACCTAAATATATTTCCAAATTCCTAAACCTAAACCTACACCTAATCCTAATCTCAACTACTTAACCTAAACCTAAACTTGAAAACCCAAACCTAAACTCGATCCCAAACTTGAACCCGATTTTCCTAACCTAAACCTTAACCTATTCTTAATTCCCTAAAACTATAACCTATAACCTATAACCTAAACCTAAACCTAATCTAAACATATAACCTAAATCTAAAACTTAAACCTAAACCTAAACCTAAACCTAAACCCAAAACCTAAATATATTTCCAAATTCCTAAACCTAAACCTACACCTAATCCTAATCTCAACTACTTAACCTAAACCTAAACTTAAAAACCTAAACCTAAACCTGATCTCAAACCCGAACCCAATTTTTTAAACCTAAACCTTAACTTATTCTCAATTCCCTAAAGCTATAACCTATAACCTATAACCTAAACCTAAGCTAAACCTATAACCTTAACTTAAACATAAAACCTAAACCTAAACCTAAAACCTAAATGTATTTTCAAATTCCTAAACCTAAACCTACTCCTAATCCTAATCTCAACTACTTAACCTAAACCTAGACTTGAAAACCTAAACCTAAACCCGATCCTGATCCCGAACTCGATTTCCTAAACCTAAACCTTAACCTATTCTCAATTCCCTAAAGCTATAACCTATAACCTATAACCTAAACCTAACTTAAACCTATAACCTTAACCTAAGCCTAAAACCTAAACCTAAACCTAAAACCTAAATGTATTTTCAAATCCCTTAACCTAAACCTATTCTCAAATCTCAAAACCTATACCTATAAATTAAACCTAGACCTTAACCTAAACATAAACCTATACTTATAACCTATAACCTAAACCTAAACCTATAACCTAAACCTAAACCTAAAACATAAATGTATTCTCAAATTCTTAAACCTAAACCTATACCTAATCCTAATCTCAACTACTTAACCTAAACCTAAACTTGAAAACCTAAACCTAAACCCGATTTCCTAAACCTAAACCTTAACCTATTCTCAATTCCTTAAAGCTATAACCTATAACCTATAACCTAAACCTAAACCTTAACCTAAACCAAAACCAAAACCTATAAACTAAACCTTAACCTATAACCTAAACTTATAACCAATAACCTAACCTTAACCTAAACCTAAACCTAAAACCATAACCTAAAACCTAAAACTTAAACCTAAATCTAAAACCTAAATGTATTCTCAAATCCCTAAACCTAAACCTACACCTAATCCTAATCTCAACTCCCTAACCTAAACCTAAACCTAAAATTGAAAACCCAAACCTAAACCCAATCCCAAACCCGAACCTGATTTCCTAAACTTAAACCTTAACCTATTCTCAATTCCCTAAACCTATAACCTATAACCTATAACCTATAACCTACACCTAAACCTAACCTAAACCTATAACCTAAACCTAAACTAAAACCTAAATGTATTCTCAAATCCTTAAACCTAAACCTATACCTAATCCTAATCTCAACTCCTTAACATATACCTAAACTTGAAAACCCAAACTAAACCTGATCTCAAACCTGAACCCAATTTCCTAAACCTAAACCTAAACCTATAACCTTGACATAAACCAAAACCTATAGCCTAAACCTTAACCTAAAACTTATAACCTAAACTTATAACTTATAACCTAACCTTAACCTAAACCTAAAACCTAAACCTAAACCTAAACATAAAACCTAAATGTATTCTCAAATCCTTAAACCTAAACCTACACCTAATCCTAATCTCAACTCTCTAACCTAAACCTAAACCTACACCTAATCCTAATCTCAACTCCCTAACCTAAACCTAAATTTAAACTTGAAAACCCAAATTTAAACCCGATCCCGAACCCAAACCTGATTTCCTAAACCTAAACCTTAACCTATTTTTAATTCCCTAAAGCTATAAGCTATAACCTAAAACCTAAACCTAACCTAAACCTAAAACCTAAACCTAAACCTAAACCTATAAACTTAACCTAAACCTAGGTTTTAAGTTCAAAAGTTCATCCTAGGTTTGAACACATTACTCATGTTGGATTTTGCCATTGTTTAGAAGATTTGTAGGTACATTTTTTTATTTCTTCATAAGTATTTTTTTATCTTTCTTCCTTTTGAGATGTGTACAAAGGCATGCTTATTTGATTGTGTCTACAAATGCTGTTTTATACAGGCTGACAAGCTAAAGAAGTTAGTGGAGGATGGAATTCATTTTCTCAAGGGAAGAGTTTCAGAATTTGAAAGTGATCTTGTGTCGAAGTTCACAAAAGTTACATCTGCAGTTTCAAGGAAAGAAGAAATTCTATCTTCTGCATTTGCTGAAATTGATCGTCTGAAGGAAGAAAATTCTGTAAAAACGTTAGAATTATTGAATGTATATAGAGGGTGTTTACTGTGTTGGAGTGTATTTATTTATTGCACATCAGGGCACGCCTTAGTTATAATTCTTATGATAGGTTGAGTCTAGATCATACTGTTTATTTAGAAATGTGAATGTAGGATGCTTTGTATGATTTGATTGCTATTTGTAATAAATGCATCTATTTCTTTTTCTGATTACATTTTATGTATTATTTCTATCAACATTAAGCTTAGGTGAGTTATCAATCACAATAGGTTCTTTCAATGAAAACAGGTCGTATTATTACAATTTTTTTTAAAAATAGCTATGAATATAATCGTAGCTATAGCTACGGCTTTTGTCTTTAGCTATTGGTATCTATTGCTACGGATATTGTCCGTAGCTATACCTTTAGCTACACCATCAAAAGCGACGGACGTGTTACGGATCATATCCGTAGCAAACGCCCTTTTACTACGGTTTTTGGCCATAGCCTTTGCCCGTTTTTCTTGTAGTGCAAGACTATACAAAACGTGCGATCCTTCTTAGGACACGACGGGTTTTACAGGAGATTTATAAAGGACTTTAGTCACATCTCTCACCCTCTATGTAATCTACTTCAGAAGGATGCATCATACGAGTAGACTGAACATTGCCAAAAAGATTTTACCAAGCTCAAAGGCATGTTAACCACTGCACCTAGCATGCAGAGCCTTCCTTTTGAACTTATGTGTGACGCGTTTGACTATGCTCTTAGGGCGGTTTTAGGCCAGAGAAAAGAAAAGAAGCCTTACGTTATTCATTATGCAAGTAGAACTCTAACCCAAGTGAACTACTCGGTTATGGAAAAGGAACTCTTAGCCGTAGTATTCACTTTGGACAAATTTAGGTCCTACTTGATCGGATTTAAAATTGTCATTTACACAGATCATGCAGCGCTCAGGTATCTTCTTTCTAAGAATGATGCTAAGCCCCGCCTGATTCAATGGATCCTCATACTCCAAGAATTTAATATGAAAATAAAAGATAAAAAGAGAGTAGAGAACATAGTGACTGACCATCTTTTCCATCTTGATATCTCTGATTCCCTTGAGACGACACATATAAATGACATGTTCCCTGATGAACAATTGTTAAAAGTCTCCCATTCACCTTAATTTGCTGATATTGCTAATTATCTTGCTACAAGTTTCACGCCGACACATTGGACTGTGCAAGATAAGAAAAAATTCTTCACTAAGGTTCATAAGTTCTTCTGGGATGATTCATATTTGTTTAAATATTGCCCAGAACAAAATCTTAAGGAGATATGTGCTAAATAATGAACATCAAAGTGTCATCTCCTTTTGTCACTCCTAAGCTTGTGGTGGTCACTTTTTTACTAAAAAGACCATGACCGAGATTCTGCAGTGCGGCTTTTACTAGCTCACAATGTTCAGAGACACTCATGAGTTTTGCAAAGCTTATGAGCGTTGTTAGAAATTGGGAGCATTGTCCCGTCGAAATATGATACCCTTAAACCCTATTCTTATTATAGAAGCATTTGATTGCTGGAGCATCGATTTTATGGGACCATTCCCTCAATCAAATATGGCATCTCTCATAAGGTAAGCACTCCATACTACCCACAAACAAGTGGGCAAGTTGAGATATCCAATAGAAAAATTAAACACATCTTGGAAAGAATGGTTAACCTTGACCGTAAGGATTGGTCAATCCGATTGACTAATGCCTTACGGGCTTACCGTACTGCATTTAAGACCCCTATTGGAATATCTCCCTTTAGACTTGTCTATGAGAAGATTTGCCACTTGCCTATGGAGTTGGAACATAGAGCCTATTGGGCGATAAAAAATCTGAACTTCAATTTAAACAACGCTGGCTCACTACGCCAACTTCAGTTAAATGAACTTAAAGAAATTTAAAATAGTGTATATGAGAACTCAAGAATTTACAAGGATAAGATGAAGATGTTTCATAACTAACACATTCTTCGAAAATCATTCACATAAGGTCAAAAAGTCTTCTTGTATAATTCTTGGTTATATCTCTTTCTGGGTAAACTCCGATCTCATGCGACCGGTCCTTTCACTGTTACTAATGTCTATCCTCATGGGGCCGTAAAGATACAAGATCTGAATAATGACAAAGAATTCAAAATAAATGGACATCAATTAAAGCCATTTGTTGAGAAATTTAATTCAGAGGACATGTCCATACCTCTAATTGATCCTGTTTATTAGGATTGACCTCCTAGTCTGAAGGAGGTGTAATTAGGTTTACTACTTTCCACTATTTTAGGATAGTTTGCTTCCGCTGTTTTAGGATAGTTTGTTTCTGTTGTTTAAGATAGTTTGTTTTTTGTTGATAAACTCTTGTGCTAACCCACCTTAGTTTGTTTTTTGTTGATAAACTCTTGTGCTAACCCACCTTTGTGCTGAGATCCTTTGGAAAAAGCCACAAACTTTCTTCATCAGGTACTATCTTTCCATCACTCTTCTTTCCATTACATTGTCTCTTTTACAAATCTTGCAAGTTTCGTTTACATCGAGGACAATGTAGATTTTAGGTTGGGGATGAGAGATTAGGTTACTTAATTAGTGTTTTCGCAGTTTTGAACAAAATTTTAGGTCACCTAATCAGTGTTTTCTCAGTTTTGAGCAAAATTTTAGGTTACCTAATCAGTGTTTTCTCAGTTTTGAGCAAATTTTATAATATTTTTAAAAAAATTTCAATGCTCATCTGTTTGGAAAGCGATAAGGTGTGTATTTAAGAATGTTTTGAGTATGATGATAAGAAAGAAATCAATATTTGAATTGTTGGAGTTGGAACAAGTAAGTAATTTATCACTTTTGATTCTTACATTCACTTGGTTAAGGGGATGTTCAAATATTATTTTATTCAAATTATTATCTATTATTAGTATTAGATTTTATAATTGTTAGTATGGTGATCATTGAAAGATATTTAGAACCGAGTCTGGAGAATTTTATCCACCTTAAAAAAAGAAAAGAACCCGTTAAAAAAAAAAAGAAATCGACAAAAAGGTCATAAAGAATGAAGAATGACAACATCTTTGAGGGAAATGAAAAATGTCTTTGAAAAAAGATGGATTTGATGCTCAAGAATCACCAAGGCAAGGGATGGATCTTATGAGACCAATACTGAAGAATTCACATCCCGAAGATCCAAGAAAACTAAGTGAGGAATGAAGAGCATTGAAGACTTGAAGTGAAAAAAGGAATCCTGAAATTGTCCTGAAAACAAACTTATTCTTGAAAGTGTCCTGAAGAAGCATATTCTAAAACTCTAGGTCATTCTATGAAATTATGCAGAGTAAAACTTATTTTGAGAAACTATGTAAATTGAGGCGATTTTTAGAGTTTTCCAACTAGGTGCGAAAGTTGGAGTTCGACAATTATAAATAGGACTCCCTAGGATGTTCCTAAGCATCATTTAGGATTTGAAGAGTGGAGCAAATGCATAGAAAAGCCGTCGCCAAGAGTTTTTCTTCCCTTTCCCTAGTTGTTTTTCTGTTTTTCTTAAGAGATTCTAATTTAATCATTTCTGTGGTTAGCTAAACCTCTTAGTTAGGGCTAAGAGGCAAAGCTTGTAGCGTAATGGGATGTTTTCCATTGCTTTAATTTATGTTTAAGTTGAACTATCTTTGATTCTAGTTTGATTATAAGAAATACTTTCAGTTTTTAATGGTTTGTTGTGACTCAAATTGCAATAGATTTGTAATAGCTTTGAGTATGTTTTTTTCCATGTATTGAGATTGTGAAATTAGGAAATCTCTGTTCACAATCGTCTTATGAGCATGGTTGAGTGATGGAATCCTACATAATCTTCTCAATTCTCTTATGATTGGTTGTGAAAATCTTGTTGTTTACCTTGTCTCATGGGCATTGTTTTGTGATGGAATCACTTCCAATTCTCACACCTCTCATCCATTGAGAATTAGGTCCAAGGAAGTTCAGATTTGGTTTTACTGAGATATCTTCCAATTAGATAAGATGGGACTCTGATTCCGGTTGCGTCATTGAATCAAGCATAGATCTCCTTGATCTCTACAAGTGGATCCTTGGAAACCCTAGTTCCCACCTTTGAATTCTTAAATTTTAATTACTTTAATCACAATTAATTTTTCAATTACTTCAGAAATAGATTCACATCTTCTTCTAGTTTTAGTTCTAGTTAGTTTTAAAAGACACATAAGTCAGTCCCTAAAGATTTGACATCGGTCTCACCGAAATTATTACTACATTGCAACCCTACACTTGGGGTTATGAATAATTAACAACAATTCAAGAGATTCATAAAACTAACGTAAGGGTTTGATACATCTTGTACTTCACTACTATGAGTGGTATCAGCATGCGCAACCAATATATATATATATATATATATATATATATATATATATATATATATATATATATATATATATATATATATGAATATATGCCTAGCAAAGTTTGTACGGCTCATCATACATGGTGATCATCACAATGTGGATTATAATTCATATAAAACCCGGTTCACTCCGCATTCTCACACTATGGAGATTCATCGACATGTCCAACACTACCATGGATTTATGTGAACACCTTGAGGTGACACAACACATAAGTCGGATGAATTACGTGACACGATTTATTTATGGAGTGACTATTTATGACATCTAATCCCAGAAGTGATGTAACATGTATTACGAATTACTTACATCGATTTGTGAACCACTATCCAAACTCATAGAATTACACGTTGACTAAAAGGGTTTATACCTATAATGCATTATGTCCATGATAAAATATTTGAATCACTAGTTGTAATACCTTTAAAACATTGCTTGCAATAAAAGGAAATGTAATCTAAATCATGGGAGTTTTAGAATTCCAAGGCATATGCCCAAGCCATAAAGGTAGATAACGCAAGACTAACCAAATAAAGAGGAGAGTAGCAATGGATAACTTAATAAAGAGGAGAGTAGCAATGGCCAACTCAACAAAGAGGAGAGTAGCAATGACTAACTCAACAAAGATGAGAGTGACAATGACCAACTCAACGAAGAGAAGAGTAGCAAGGGCTAACTCAATAAAATTGGTAAGGTCAAGGGAAAGGCTTGTATCTATCATTCCACATTAATAAAGATACACATAATTAAACTCAGACCTTAACCATCATTCCCAAAGAATAAATAATCATTGGTAGTAAATAAACCATCATTCCCAAAGGCATTTACATCCTCACTATTTCATGTGGTGTGGCCGAGTTAATTTTTGGATCTCCTTCATTTTACGGCTCATGTTCTAACATCACATGTATGTCCATGGACCCCAGATCTCCTCATTACTTCTCAAGATGGGCTTAGAGTCAGTATGTCCATGGACCCCGAACTCAATCTTAGGGATAGAAAGAACCTGGATCAGATTTTTTAGGATCTCGGCTCATGCTTGGTTTGAAATAATCTTGCTTAACCTAGGTAATTACTTTGAAAGGGTTCTTGTGATGCCCCGGTTTACGAAACTCGAGTATAGAACTTGTTTCATAAATACTTAAGTGTTAATAATAGGATAATTGATAAAATTTCAAGATCAGAGTGTGATAGCATAACCAAGTGTAGATAATATCATGTAACCAAATAGCAAGATTTTGGTCCACCTAGTTAGGGACCTTAATTACAAAATTTATAAGTTCAAAATGTGCCAAGATAAACTAGAAAAGAAACACTGCAACTACTGATTGAGTTCATAGTATTCCTCAATGTCCTCGTACGGCTCTGCCTCATAGTATCCTTCCTCCAATCCTTATGCCATGACCTCGAGACCTGCACCATAGTTGCCTCCGTCTAAACCTACATCCTCTTTACGGTTGAATATTCGATGGATGAGTGGCCGACTCAGTGTAAACTCCCCTCAAGATCACACACCGCCGCCTTAGATAAGTATAACTTAAAAGCATAACAAGGCATACAAAATAATGCAAAGATGCAGTCTTAATTAATGCATGGATGTATGAGTGCACATCAACTAGGGATGCTAATCCAGTTTACTTTTGGACAAAACCCATGCATGTGGCCAGTTACCAGCAAAAGTACATAATACATGCGTAATGTTAAACTCACTGAATGTGGGCCGATAGTTAATGGTCTGAAAGCTAGCGAAACGATACCACGACTAAGGGCATATGCTACATCATCTAGAATTAGCCACCCGTCATCGCCCATATGTTATGAATGCATGATTAGCCCAACCATTATTAGTCCATTTACAACCACCAGTTTACTAAAGCTCAAAGGTCACTACGGAGGTTTTGTCACCCAGGGTAGGCCGACGGCTTAGACATAATGTCCCATGACCACCATCCCCAACCTATGAGTCTACCACCTTAGGATGCTTAATAGAACCCATCAACAAGTGGTCAATCAATTTTAATACAAGAAAAATTTACCACCGTATGGGTATGAACTGTCGAAGCCGCAAGGGCAAATGCCAAATCTTAGGTCAAAGATAAATCGATGTGGTAAAAGGATGTATGTTATAAATAGAAAATCGGGATGGTAGGGCCACATTAAATCAGAGTGGTAAATAATTTATCCCAAGGCCATGTAGGCGAGAACATCCCATGGATGGTAAGTCCCATGAATAATTCACCACAAAATAATAATAATAATAATAACCTCCAAGTTGAGGGTCTATTCTTAACACAACTAATCTTGGTACACCCTAAGTGTAGACTCTCATACATGGATGGAGATTTCCCTATTTAATGTAGAGATTTTAATTCCATGAGCGTCTTGCAAGCAATTCAATAATATGTGGGGATGTGTAGATATAACATAGTAGCTATGTGTTGTTAATAAATTTTGAATCATCATAAAGGACTATGAAATCAAGGCATAAACTAACAGTTAAAACAATGTGGGTTTAACAATCATTGCATGTGAACACAATTTGAGTTACTAATAAAATCTAACATGTAGAGTTTAGTAATTAATTCACATAATCATGGTTTGCAATTTCTCAATCATGGGTTAATGTAAGCCAACTAACATGATTTGATACTTTAGTATAAGCGATCCAAGTCCTAAGCTATTAATCATAATCTAAATGGAAAACCATTCTTGGACTAACTTGGAGATGGAAAACTTAAGGGGAAATGTCATCACCTTGTTAGCGGAGCATCTCGGTTATAGAGGTAAGTGGCGTAGTGGTATAGGAAACCCAACCTCTTGTTATCTAGTCGTTGCGTTCAAATTTTAACTAGGCTTGTGAGCTTTAAGCAAGTCAAGACCAACGATCATATATTTGAGTTTTCTGATTCACTTTTAAATAAGGGAATCGTACTGACCTTACCTTGAGTTCAAAACATGCAGCTGGCTAAATCAGCTAGACACCCTGGCCCATATGGACGTGTTTGGTTGATCCCAAGTCAGAATTGAAATGGTAGCCACACATTATTAAAGTTTGGTTGTTATGATTGATTTAAGCTTGGCTATGGGCTTACCTTGCTAGTCATGACCATGAAAGAGGTGAGCTTGCCCATGCTTGTCTTAGTAGCAGTTGTATATTGCCCAATAGCCTTGTTTAAGCGTCAACCTGCATGAGCTAATTCTGTCAGCTAGAATCACCTGACACAAGGTGAGTCGATCTAAGAACTGGCTCAACCCATCGTGTTTAGGTGGTTACCTGACGGCAATGGGTTCAGACCATTGTTCAACACCTAAACTTGGAGAGAAACATGGCTATGATAGGGTCCACGATCTGCACCTTGGTTTTAGTAAGCAAGGCCTGAGTCGAACTCGATTTAGCCTAATAGCTAGACAGCTCCTTATCTCCTCTACTATCTCCTTCTTTCCCTTCCTTTCACCCCTCTTCCTGGACAATCAAAGACCCCACAAGGGCTATCGGGTCAATGTGGGACCCGACAGACTTGTTTCAGTTTGATGATGGAGGACGATGGATCATCAGAGTCCAGCCGCCCGTCCCTCCATACCCCCTCCTGATGGTGTGTTGGGATGAGACTGAAACGGTGCTGCTGATTGTAGTTACTGTTGTGATGAGGTGAGTTGGCTAGTTAGGTTTGGTCGGGGACTTGAACTCGGTTGAAGGACAGCGAGAGACGGCATGGGGTTTTGGAGCTCGACTCGGACAACACCAGTCAGTCCAACCTTTGAGTTAAGATGGTGGAACCAACCCAATTGGCCTCACCTATGTGTGCAGCGAGTCCTGACATAACCCGATTCGAGCTACAGGATCGACCTGATGCAGGTAGATCGCGTTGACTTGGCACAGTCAACTCTGTGCGGTGTGGCACGATGCTCACTCTCCTTCTATTCTCTCCTATCCTCTTCACTCTCTCCCTCTATTTCTTTTTCCCCTTATTGTGATGTCTCTGGTATGCACTGACCTAACTTAGCTCGAATTGGACAGGTTGACTCAGTGCAATGAAACATCGATCCAACACTTGAACGAGCCCACTCTCTCCCTCTATTTTCTCCTGTATTCGGTCAACGTGGGTCTGGTTGGATCTGCCGTCTGGTCAAGATGGACAGTCCCGATCATGATGGTGGGCCTTAGTTTGGGTGGACGAGCATCGTCTAGTTCAAATCTTGGGTTGACGGGAAAATAGGAGAGAAATTCTCTCTTTTTGTAATTCTATCAGGTCAAACGCTTGCCGTGTTCGGTGTGCGGTGGGTGCACGTCTCCAGTGCACACGCACCATGAATGTGAGGCCCACCATGAGGTCTGTGGAAGATTTGTTACGATCATCTCCTTTGAGGGCCACTATCAGGACCCTTGGTTGAAGGTTAGCCATATCTAAGGCTCAGGTGGGCCACACTATGCGATCCGTGACTGTATATAGTAGAGTTCTAACATTCCCATGGCTAGATTGGTTTAAAATTGTTATTCCACGGCCACACGGGACCTTAAGTGATAGGGGTTGGTTAGTTAGATATTTACTAGTTCCTTTGAGATGGTCGTAATGGTATTAGTTCTTGTCACTTTATGATCAGATGATCGATCTATTGGAGAAGGTTATTCTAAACCTGAGGTGGTTAGTTAGGCTTTATCCTTGTGGCTAATCATGGTCCCATTTAGCTCCTAGGGGACTTTAGTGACTTGTCTAGGCATTGATGGGCGGTTTCAATAGGTGGTTGGAGGTTGTTGAGGGTCAAATATTGCATATTATCTCTCATTTATTACTTAGTTTTATCTCTCATTTATTACTTAGTTTTATGAACATGATAATGTTTAATATTATATTTTACTCATGTTTGTGTTGCAAGGTAAATTTAAGAGCTTAGATTAAAAAGGGTGCTAAAAGCATGTATTTGATGCTCAAGAATCACCAAGGCAAGGGATGGATCTCAGAAGGCCAAGACTGAAGAATTCACATGCTAAAGATCTAAGAAAACCAAGTGAGGAATGAAGAGAATCAAATATTTGAAATGAAGAAAAGGAATCCTAAAATTATCCTAATAATAAACATATTCCTGAAAGTTTCCTAAAGAAGCATATTTTGAAACTCTGAGTCATTCTGTGAAATTTGGCAGAGTGAAGCCTATTTTGGAAAACTGCGTAAATTTGAAGCGATTTTTAGAGTTTTCCAACTAGGTGCAAAAGTTGAAGTTTCACAACTATAAATAGGACTCCTTAGGATGTTCCTAAGCATCTTCTAGGGTTTGTGGAGTAGAAAAAAAGTGTGGAGAAGTCGTCGTCAAGAGTTTTTCTTCCCTTAGTTATTTTTATATTTTTCTTAAGAGATTCTAGTTCGATCATGTCTATGGTTGACTAAAACTCTTATAGCTAGGGCTAAGAGGTGAAGCTTGTAGCAGGATGAGATATTTTATATTGCTTTGATTCATGTTTAAGTTAAACCATCTTTGATTCTAGTTTAATTATTAGAAATACTTTCAGTTTTTAATGGTTTATTGTGACTTAAATTACAATAGATATGCGATAGTTTTGAGTATGTTCTTTTCATGTATTGAGATTGTAAAATTAAGAAATCTCGTTTTTCACCATCATCCTATGGACATGATTGGTGATGAAATCCTTCTAATCTTCATGATTCTCTTATGATTGGTTGTAGGACTGGTAAATCCTGTTATTTGCCTTGTCTTGTAGGCAAGGTTTTGTGATGGAATCACTTCCAGTTCTCACACATCTCATCTATTGAGAATTAGGTCAAACGAAGTTCAAATTTGGTTTTACTAAGATATCTTCCAATTGGATAAGATGGGACTTTGATTCCAATTGCGTCATTGAATCAACCATAGATATTTCTGATCTTTACAAGTGGATCCTTGGAAACCCTAGTTTCTTACCTTTGAATTTCTTAAGTTTTTTATTAAATCTCTCACAATTACTCTCTATACTTCCAGACTAAGGTTTTCATCTGCTTCTAGTTCTAGTTTTAGTTACTTTCAAAAAACACACGAGATTAGTCCCTGTGGATTCGACCTCGATCTCACCGAGATTATTATTACATCACAGCCCTATACTTGGGGTTGTGAACAGTGGTTTCTTCCTATATTGGTTTAAGTTAGAATCATTTATTAATTAGATTCGAAATTATACTAGCACGTGTTTTAATGGTAACACCAACCTACCAGAGGTGTGGGGTGTTACAGTTGTTCAACTAGACACTAATAGCAGATTCGAGACTTTCCAGGTGTTCGCTAGAATTAAGGTCATTCTGTGTTTAGGAGTAGATATTCAGCATGTTCTCAAACTCCATGTCCACGATAGAGTGTTCCCATTCATGTGGAAGTGGAAAAGCCTTCCCTCCCGAAGATTACCCATCCAAAGCATTCCTCTCCTGCTGCCTCCAAGGGTGATCTTAGATCCACCAAAGAATGGGTTGTAGCCTGCTTCCACAAAGATTCCATAGCCATAAATCTTTCCCCAGTTCGGGTTTGCTACTAGTCCGTAGATATCTTTACAATTCCAATTGAATCCCCAGAGGCCACGCCACATGTTCTTAATAAGTCCATAGAGAACGTTCCTCCCCTTCAGTCAAACTTTAGGCAATTGTTTAATGTTCTCCCTAAGGTCAGTAGAGGAGTTATTAGAACTCAGTCCCCTGCTCCTGATAAGTCCAATGAGATTAATCATCCTAACCAGTCAGGCAACAAGTCATTGGATAAGAATCTACCTTCAACTTCTTATGGCAGGGACCAATAGCTTCTTTCGCCTCATTCCCAACCAATTCAGGAAGACATCCATCACCCCGATCCCCAATTTTCTCCCTAGGGGAACAGGTTCCAACCAAATAAGGTTTATGTCCAATCCAAATCTGTAGGCTACACTCCACTCAAATCGGGGGATCACTGGATGCTCAAGGATCTCACTCCCTCACTTGAGCCCCCAACTCAGGTGCCACCCATTCCCTATTTGGCTATTACACTTTCCTTGCTCTAGCAACAAGTCCACACGCCTCTACCTTCTTAGTTGCAGTCTTTTGATCGTAACTCGGGGTTTCACGTCGATCTTTCTTCATACCATATTTTGCAAAGGAGACTGACATGTTAGGACCAGTTGAGGATGATGTGCAGCCGGCAAAAATACCTCATCTATTTCAGCTTGAAGCCTAAAACCATGAGGAATCAGAGGCAAAGGAAGACGGTGATTCTCTGTAGGATAGTGAGCCTCCTTAGCTTCTAACGTTAGAGGAAGTCTCTATCCAGACCACACCCACATCAAGGTGTGTAAATCTAAGGTAGAAAATGAGTCATGCCCTTTCCCATAAGGGTGCTCGAGAAGCCAGAATTCGGAGGCTGAACGCAGGGCTGTGTACTCGGTTTGTTTAACTGATGGATAAGATTCTAGTTTGGAATGCACGTGGCATTGGTAATTAGAGGACTATTAGATCAACAAGAAGACTTATTAACACACAATCCTTAGATCGGGGTTATCTTAGAACCTATGCTAAGTGAAGCCAAGAGAGTTGCTACTAGAATTAAGCTCGGTTTCCACTCTTCTTTCTCCAATGCTCTAGAAGGTGGCAAGATATGGGTTTTCTTCAATAGCTCTATCTCTCTTTCTGTTTTCTGTTCTTCCCAATCCTTGTCTATTGTAGTTAATATTCAAAATTTGCAATCTCCTATTCACCTCTCCTTTGTGTATGCTAGTTGTACCAGACACCACAAAAGAAGCCTCTAGGTTGAGATGTCTTCTCTCTCTAGATCTCTGCAAGGCCTTTGGACAGTCTTTGGGGATTTTAATGTCGTCTCTAAGGCCTCAGAGAGAAGAAGTAGAAGACCTCAGGACACTCATAGTTCAAAGGAGTTTGTAGAAGAAATTAACTCTGCTGGACTAATCAATGTAGGTTTCGCAGGGCCTAGGTTCACTTAGAGCAACAATCAGTCAGGAGCTGTTAGAGTTTGGGCTAGACTGGACAGGGTCCTGATTAATGACGCCTAGTCATCTTTCTTTCCTTCATTCCATGTGCATCACCTTGCCTGTATCAACTCAGACTATGCTCCTCTTTTACTAATTTTCCTTGGTCAATCGAGGTCAGTGCCAAGGCCTTTCAGGTTCCAGCGAATGTGGGTAAAGCATTCAGATTTTTTGCACATATTTAGGGCTACCTGGGGCTCTTCTAAAGCTTAGCACCCCATGTTCAACTTGCTCCTCAAGCTGAAGAATTCCAAAAGGGCCCTCGGGTCCTGGAATAAGGATGTCTTCGGTAACATCTTCAACCAGATCAAGCTGGCGAAGCAATCTCTTGCAGATGTAGAGTTGTGGTTGCAGAATTCATCGCAAGATTCAACTCCGGACAGTGACCGTCAGGCCCTGTTATTTTCAACCATAGAAAACCTCAAAAAATTAAAACTCTAAAAGAAATCTTCTGGAAACAGAAAGCCAGGGTTAGCTGGCTTAAAGAGGGACTCTTCAGCCAAAGAGAAGAAAAGGAGGTCGGCTATTAGAAGCATTGTCTTGGACTTTGGAGATAGGCTGGATGACCCAGTAGATATTAAAAACATTGCTGTCAGCTATTTTGTGTGGCTATTTTCAGCTGAGAACACCATCGAAGACCAAGTCATTCTTATAGTTATTCCTCCCCTGGTCTCGTAGGAAGACAACGTCCGCCTCATGGCACCCCCTTTGATTCAAGAGGTTTTTCAGGCGGTGAAGTCTATCCCCAAGGATGGTGCCCCTAGGCTTGATGGTTTTCCAGGCAGTTTCTATTCGACATGCTGGGATTTCGTAGGTCCTGGCCTCTTTAAGGAAGTTTCCTTCATTTTCCACGACAGTTTTTTCCCTATGGCAATCTCGCCTTCCCTCATCTGTCTGATCCCCAAATTAGTGGCTCCTAAGAAATTCTCAGATTACCGACCCATTGGCCTTTGTAACTATTTGTACAAGATTGTATCTAGCTTTATCGCAGCTAGGCTAAGCGTGATTCTCCCTTTCATTATTTCTCCTGAGCAAGGAGCTTTCATTCAAAGTAGGTCAATGGCTAAAAGTATTGCCCTGGCTCAGGAATTGGTCGGAGATATTGATAGGAAAGTGCGGGGTGGTAATATAGTCCTTAACTGGACATGGAAAGGGCATACAACAGGTTAGATTGGGGGTTCTTGAAGTAGGTTTTATTGAGGTTCGGGTTCAGTGAGCTTTGGATTGATTTGGTGGAAAAATGTTGAAGCAATGCTTGGTTCTCGATCCTCATCAACAACAAGGCATCATGTTTTTTCAAGTCCTCTAGAGGGCTTCATCAAGGTGACCCTCTCTCTCCTAGTCTATTCATTCTAGCGACAGAAGCTCTTAGCCGAGGTCTTAAATTTATGAGGGAGCAGGACTCTCGCACTGCTTTCAAGCTAAGGAGGGGCTGCCCGAGGGTCTCTCATCTTCTCTACTCCGACGATACTCTCCTTTTCATCAATGGAGGTCAGCCTTCCCTTAGAGTTGTCAAGGCCTTTCTTGATGCTTATCAACGAGCATTGGGCCAAAAGATCAACCTGCACAAAAATGCTCTTTTCTGCTCAGCCAAGCTTCCTTTAGTCAGGGTCAGGCCCATGGTATCTCCAAGGTCTCCTCAGGTCTTACATACCTGGGAGTCCCACTGACGTTTAGCAGGCTGAAAGCTAGTGCCTTTTAGCCCTTGATAGATAAGGTTAAGGGCCGGATCAATGGCTAGCAGGCGTAGTGCCTCTCCCAGGCTGGGAGATTAGTTTTGATTTAGCATGTTCTGAGGAGTATCCCAGTCCACTCCATGACAACCACTCATATTCCGTCCTCTCAACATTGGAGCATCATTTTACTAATTTTCTGTAGGGTTGGGCTGATGGTAAAAGAAAGTTGCACTGGAAAGGTTGGAAGGCAATCGAGTTTCCTAAAGCTGAAGGCAGGCTAGGTCTCAGGAAGTTTCCTGAATGTATGAGGGCTCTCAGGTTGAAACTGGGATGGGCGACTAAGTTCAATGAGGTTGATAGCTTATGGAGCACCTTCATGAAAGCTAAATTCCATCAGGATCTCTCCCCCTTAGGCTCGTTCATGCCATCTTCCTTTGCCTCCCCGTTGTGGAAAAGGATCATGGGTCTGATGCCTTTATTGGAGTGCAGCGCCCGTTGGTTCATTGGCTAAGGTAATTGCAGCTTTTGGCTTGATAACTAGATGGGCCTTGGCCCTCTCCTCCAACTTGCGATCGTTAGGTGCCTACCAATCTAGTGTCGTCCAATGTTAACCAGGTCCTGGGGTTGAATGGTCCCCTTCCCCATCTTTTGTTTTCAGCTTTCTTCCCTAATATGTTGTTGACTTTATTTTCCGTGAAGGTTTCTGCTTGTCGAACAGCTCAGATCGGCCAATCTGGCCCCTCACCCCATCTGGAGCTTTCTCGGTCAGGTCAGCTTGGGAGCTAAGTAGAGAGAGCAATCCTCGTAGAGAGTGGTCTAGGTGGGTATAACACGCTAAATTGCCCCCTAGAATTTCCCTTTTCATTTGGAAGGTGTTGATGAAGGCAATCCCAATGGATGGTGCTGTCCTCCTTACCTCCAAGTGCAACTGCTACTCTTTTGGCGCGCTTAGGGGCCACTTGATGGAGACCCTCCAATACCTTTTCTTCAATAGTTTGTTAGCTGCCACGTGCGGGGAATTTTTTGGTATCTCCCGTAGGGTGTACCAGCAAATTGAAGTTCAACTAGCCAACTGGTGGAATTTTTCTCCTCTGATTGGTTGCTCATCTCCCTTCCAGAAGCTAGCTAGCTCCATGCTTCATCCTTTGGGAAATTTGGAAGTGCATAAACGCTGCTAGATTCGATGGGAAGTCCATCCCGACGGAGGAGGTCATAGCTAAGGTGAAATGGTGGCTTTCTCTACTCGCCAACTGTTCTCCGGTTCCTCTTTTCCCCCCTCCAAGTATAGAAATTGCGGCGGAACTGGGTATCTCTGTTTCTCCACATCTCTGGAAGCCTCCTAAGTTCGTAAAATGGGTTAAGCCTCAGTTGGGGTAGGCCAAGTTGAAGGTAGACGGATTGGCTAGAGGCAACCCGGGTCTTTCGAGTGGTGGTGAAGTTTGCAGAGAAGACAAAAGGGAGTTCATTTTTGCCTTTTCGGAAGACTATGGGATCACCTCCAACATCTACTCGGAGCTCCGAGCAGTGCACGATAGTCTTTCATATTGCTTCAGTTTGGGTCTTTGTAAAGTTGTGGTTGAATCTGACTCTAAGCTTGTGATGGATTTTATGAACGGGAGTATCGCGTTGGAAATGGGCCTATTGGTTTGCCAGAATCAAGAGATTCAAAACTCTTGGGCATCTCAGATTTGTCCATATCTTCAGAAAAGGCAATGGGCCTGCTGATGATGGTATGGCTAGAATGGGCAGCATATCTCAATCTTCGACATTGACTCGTCAGATCTCTCTCCTTCCACGCCTTGTCAGGGGAAGCCTTTTCCTTGAAAAGGTGGGCCCGGGGGCCATCAGGCTTGGCTCAGTCTCTGGTTAGCTATGTTCTGGTTTTCAGCACTTTGGAGATCATTTCAGTGACAATGCGCCTTCCTCCTCATAGTGAGTGACTTGCTGCTTCTTTTTGCCTTGGCGGATGGGCTCGTGGGTCTGGGTCGTAGTCTTAGTGCAGCTGCAGGGTCAGTTGCTCTTTTAGGCTGGCTGTTTCTTCTCTCTGGGATGCAGTGTGTGAGCAGCCTTGGACCTTTAAGGAGGCTGGCTTTTGGTCGATTTAGGCAGTGAGATCGTTTTAGTTGGTTATTTAGTCTCCTAGTTTTCTGCTGGTCTTTTTCTTTCTTCCTTTTACTCAGTGTCATATGATAGGCTGCTCTCGGGGTTTTTTGACCCGAGCTGCTGCCTGAATTGCAATCAACTCTTCTCAATGTGAATAATAGTTTTTTTTTTTTTTTTTTTTTTTTTTTTTTTTTTTTTTTTTTTTTTTTATAAAAAAAAATTATTTTTTTTAAGCCATCAACTGTAGAAACTGATGTACAGATTAGATGTCAACCGGACATTCTGATGTGCCCTATGGAGTTTTTGTTGCATGGGCTTCTATAACAAGTGCTGTCGGAAATTTGGGTTCTAATGTTTTAATATGTCATTCAGAAGAACAAAGAAAAATAATGTGCTTTACGATCAAAATAGTATAAACAAGCGTAACAAGGGGTTCCTATAGAAGCCGAACACCACTTTACTTGCAAAATGAAAAAGACACAACATGAAAGGAACTTATGACCATAAAATGATCCGGCGGAAGAAGGGTGCCCCACTTGAAGTATTCGAGCTCATCAGCCTATATTTTTTGTCAGGTAACCTAAAGGGTCACATGATGCCCAATAACAGTATTTTAAGCACAAAAGAGCAAAATAAAATGCATAGACTCTTACGGCTGCATGGATGAAAAAAGAAAAGAAAAGAAAAGAATAGAATAGAAAATTGACAATGCTAAGAAAACAGGAAAAAATAAATAAATAATTAAATTTAATTCTAGACAAAATTTTAATCCAGTTTGTTGGTTCTTCTCCCCCTTGTTTTCATTAATTTACACTGAAGAGAACTATACAAAGACACGCACACACACACATATAGTGGAACGCTCACCTGCAAACGGACTACATACGAACTTTTTTGAGAACTCATCATATCCAATGAGTCTCAAAAATCTGAACTGTCCACATGAAGCAGAACCTCTTGAAACTCCTTGGTACAAATTTTTACTTTGAACCAAAACTTTGGTGGGCCATGACAAATGCAAACAGTTTCTTCCCTTGATTTGAATTTCTCCTTGCTATGGTCAACCAGAATCTTAGACAGGGTGAAAATTCACCTTTTAAGGTTTCATGGGATTTCGCATCTTATGGACCGTTCAGATTAGACACCATATATATATATATATATATATATATATATGGGAAAAGGTACTATGGCTCCACCTCACGAGTCCGTCCCATGAGGTCGAGCTGTGTGGGCCCCACCGTGATGTGTTTCGAACATCTACCCCATCAATCAGATGCACTATTCCGTCATGGGCCTAGGTCTCAAAAATCAAGTCAATCCGTGACTTGTGTGGGCCACATCACATACAGAAGTGGAGAGGGGTTGTGCACCATTAAAACATTCATAATCATTTTAATGGCCCATCGAGATGTGGTTTGCAAATCCATCCTATCCATAATGTGTGTCCACTAGGATGAGGAGTCATACCAAGTTTCAGCAGCATTCAAAACTCAAGTGGGCCCCACCAAATGCTTTTATATGTTTTAACGGTGTCTTCACATGATTTTAGATGGTATGGCCTACCTGAGTTCCGTATACGGTTGATTTTTAGGATATCCCATAATTTAAAGGGGACCCATCAAATGCACGGTGTTGATGGTCGACAAGCATCACGGTGGGGCCCACACAGCTCCACCTCACGGGAGCTTATCGTGAGGTCCAGATCACACACACACACACACACACACACACACACATATATATATATAGGGAAAAGGTACTATGCGCTCGACCTCACGATAGCTCCCATGAGGTCAAGCTGTGTGGGCCCCACCATGATGCGTGTCGACCATCAACACCATGCATTTGATGGGTCCCCTTTAAATTATGGGATATCTTAAAAATCAGCCGTATACGGAACTCAGGTGGGCCATACCATCTAAAATCATGTGAAGACATGCAAAAACATATAAAAGCACTTGGTGGGGCCCACCTGAGTTTTGAATGCTGCTGAAACTTGGTATGACCCCTCATCCTAGTGGGAAACACATAATGGATGGGTTGGATTTGCAAACCACATCTCGATGGGCCCAAAAAATGATTATATATGTTTTAATGGTGTACAGCCCCTCTCAACTTCTGTATGTGGTGTGGCCCACAAAAGTCACAGATTGACTTGATTTTTGAGACCTAGGCCCATGATGGAATGGTTGACGCAGGGATGAACTGATGAGATCGATCACCATCTTCCTCAAGGATAACTACTCCGAATCCACAGAGCTTCCCTGGACTCCTCACAGAGACTTCTTGAATTCACAGGGAAAGAAAGCAGGAAAATAGAAATAAATTCTAATAAAATTTGAAATTAATTGATAAATGAATAAAAATGAGTTCACATCCCTTTAAATAAGGGAACCAAGAAATAAGAAAGAAATCAGACTCAAACTACAACTAAAACTCCTAGAATCCGCGACTTACTATAAATAGTAAACTTACTATTTATAGACAGTCGTGATGTCTACTAGTGCGCAAGGTTTTCAGCCAAAAATAGTAAGTGTCCTATTTGGCTTCACCAAACCATTCTCCTAATTATCCTAAGCACTTTTCATGTTGTACACAACTCTTAAAGCCCAACGGATGAAAAGCTATAATCAAACTAAAACTTACTATTTATAGTAAAAACGAAAATAAAATGGGGAAACGACCGTCGATCAGGGGTTTTCTTGCAAATCCGGGCTACGCATCCCGTCGAAGCAAGGTTGGTTGGCTAAATTAGCTCGTTCTACCACAAAATCAAATATTTTACGTCAGATAACTCATTCTGGATTGCGAGATACGCCCGATCTAAGGTCCAACGGTCCGGATCACTTTTGTCGTCGACCGGGCCTTTTCTGATCCATCTTGGCCATGAAACTGTCTGCGACCCTCTCTACATCAATGGTGCATCTGATTGATGGGGTAGATGTTCGAAATGCTTCACGGTGGGGCCCACACAGCTCGACCTCATGGGACGGACCCATAAGCTCCAGCGCATAGTACCTTTTCCCTATATATATATATATACACACACACACACTAACACTCCCTCTTAAGCTAGAACATGATTGTCAGGCATGACCAACTTGGATGCAATTTCAAAAACAAAAGGTTCGGTTAGGGTTGTCAATAGGCCTGTCTTGGGCATGGTAAAATCAAACTTTTGTACAGGCCCAGTACCCACTGACAGCCCAAAGCCCAGTAACTGGTTTAATAAAAACAAATGTTGGCAAGATATTCATTCTATCTCAACTGTTCCCCATAGAGTAGCCTACCTGAATTTTGAATGGGCCTATGTTTTGTCCCCAATCCAAACACCATACACGCACGTAATGGGTAATGGATGGAGCCTTATCCTCATGAAATCTCCATCTACGTTTGCAAATAGTTAGGGGCCCAGCGCCTGGACGATATGGGCGGTTATTTTTTAAAAATAGATAAAGACTCACAGAGGATTGTAAAATAAAGTCAAACTCAACATCTGGGTATTGACCCGTAATGTTCATTATTTTGGGTGGTTTAGGGACCATTTGGATACCACCAAATAAGTTACTTTTTCTACTTACAGCAGTAGATAAGTGACTTATTTCAGATAAGTAAGTTTGGTTTATGATTTATTATATATAACTAATTTTTTTTACCTAAAAGTATTTAATCACTTCAGTTAATTTGTTTTGGCTTTTCTACTTTTTATAAGTTGCTGAAGAGAGGCATCAGGAGAGAGGAAAGAGAGGAGAAGCTAATAAGTATGTTGGGGTTGGGGCTGGGCGTAAACATTTCGTTCTGGGCTGGGGTTCGTCTATTTTGCCTTGTCACGGGCCTATACCGGGCTTGGAAAGAGCTTGGCACACCCTAACCCGGTCCGTTAACACCCCAACATGAAGCCAAGTCCATGAAATGCGTTGCTTTCAAATTTGGAGAGAACTGTGGATGGTCATCAGTAATCCTTAAATTCAGGTTGCCTGAAATGTTCTGATCTTCCAGGCGTGCCTTCGTCCAGTTAGAGGTGTTAGATGAATGGTCTAGTTATGCATACCAATGGTTTAACAGTGCACTTTCCCATCAAGGTAGTAAAGCTATTCCCACCTAGGCAGTCAATGGGCTTGGCCGGCGCAACAGCTTTTGGGCATGGCCAACCTCAAACTGGGCTTGGGCTACAGTGTTAGGCTAAAGGGCTGAGCTCAGGCTTAAAATTCAAGCCTGTTTTAAAAAGGGGCAGGCTTGGACCATCGTACATTCATCAACGCGGCCTGATTGTAGGCCAGCCTGGCCCATTCGTGTTACAATGGGCAATTTTGTAATATACTAAAACTTCTCCTCATCCTCTCTCCAAGAACCCCAACCCGGCCCATTCCCTCCATATCTCTTTCCCAACAGCATCACACACCGTTCATAAGGCCACATCCAAAACCCCCAAGCGATCCAATGTCGGCATCTTGGCTTTCGAGATCACAAGCCTCGTGTCCAACCTCCTCCAACTTTGTGGCGAAGAAGGCCTCCTTTTGAGGGCCCAAGCCATCAATGAGATACCACTCTGGAAGAACTAGAATTCTAACCTTATGTCAGGACCTATGGGCCAAGGGACAATCTCAAGTAGACGCTTTCTATGGGGCGTAGGCCTCCCAAAAGGTAATGGAGGCATGCACAATCCCTCTTTGACAAACACATCATTTGTCTCCATCATGAATCCATCACCCTTTAGGATTCGTAGGATCGTGTACAATAATGATACCTTCCTCTTTGGGCCTCGTGGACATGGTAATTGCTGTAGGTTTACCCCCCTCTCTCTCTCTTACTAGGTATTAGAAATTATTTTGTCATGCCCTACAATTTGGATACCGAGTGTGCACCCTCATATCAGATGTATGGTTTATGACTCATTTACTAAGTGTACATAATTTCACTTATCATACAGTTGTTAGGAGGTGGAATTTAATGTATTCCAAGTTTTTACCATGTTAACATTTTTATATATCCACACAATCACACGTCTATTCCATACCAATTCCATCATATTCATAACCACATAATGAAAATTTGAAATTAAACTACCTTTACCAATTTGGGACTTTATTCAACTAGAATATTGAATACCGTTAAACGGAATCATGGTTATAAACAATTTCAAACTGAACCTAGACATCAGTAGTTATAAAGAATGAAAACTAATTATTTAATTAATCAGTCGTATAACAAATCATCCATCTAATGTAGTGAGTTCATTTTCTTATGTCAGTTATGGCCATTGGTCATGTGTTTCTTTCACCAACCCGGCCTCATTCTTTGGCACTTGATTTGGGTTTCTTGTTTTGTTAGATTTTGTACGGTTATTAATCCACAACACTAGTTGGTCAGGCTAGTGAGTGAACTCATCATGGTTCATACACAACATAATATAAGATAGCACAAGCAACAATCAATAATATGTATGCAAGCATGAGTATATACGCTGAGATGTCATGGAATACATGTTAAGTTGGATGAGAATCCACTTGCTTAAGTTGGATATCCATCAACCTGCATCTGCACCTAGTAGGCTTTTACCGATGGTTGGCATGAGCAAGGCTCGCATCTACTCCATGAGTAGGCTTCCACTAATGTGGGCATTTAGTAACGAATCTATCTGGTAAACCATCTAAGAAGATCCACTAGAAACTCAGGCACATGGTGTGTATGCAGTCATTTAGAGTGTGCACCAATGGATTGGAACCTATTGTATCCAACCAGTATTGGTTTGATCTCTGTTATGCCACTTTGGTGTTTATGTGGCATCTAGAACAAGATTCGGTGAGGCTGGGAAACATTGAGTTTGGTAAGCCCTGACATTATAAGATTTAACTGGGTCACGTGTCACTGGCCAGGGAAATCTAAGACAATTCCCATTATCTTCTTACAACATTATCATCTTGCCTTGGTCCATGAAAGTGTATACGCCATTGATGAGGTGGATCGCAATTCTTATTGGGAAATCGCGGAAGCAAATTTTGAATTCAAATCAAATAAGAAAGAGATAAATGTAAACAAGCACCACAGATAACATACGATTTTTACATGGAAAACCTTGGCGGGACCACAATCAAATAGTTAAGATCTGCCCAATCACATCCACATGGCTCATGTATAAGGGCATGAATGGTTCAAATAGGCCAGACAAGCACATATGGCCTTTCACCCCTTCAAGTGCGTTCTCTGTCCGCTCAGCATGGGATCTCAGCAGGGAGTACAAGCCCTGTAGGGAATGGTCTAGGTGGGTTTGGCATGCTAATCTGCCCCCTAGAATATCCCTTTTCGTTTTAAGAGTGTCGCAAAAGGCTATTTTTGTCAATGAAGCAATCCAAGGGTGCAGTGTTTTTTTAGCCTCCAAATGTGTTTGCTGCACATTGGATTCATCCAGAGGCCACTCAATAGAATCCCTACAACACCTTCTTATCAATAGCTACATAGCTTCAACTTACTGGACACATTTTGGCAGAATTTTTAACATCTCATATAATGTTAATCAATCGATTGAATCCACGCTGGACTCCTAGTGGAATTCCTCCCACTTGAGTGGTGGTTCCTTCCCCCTCCTTAAGCTCACTCCTTGCTTCATTATATGGGAGATCAGGAAGTTTAGAAATTCCACTAGATTTGACAACACGTTTCTTCAAGTGGCTGATGTCCTATCTAAGGTTAGATGGTGGCTCTCCTTTTTAACTGACCACACTCCAGATCTTCTTTGCCCTCCGCCAAGTAGATCATTGCGTCCAAGCTGGGGTTGGCAGCCACAACGCATCTCTGGAATCCTCCTACATGCGTTAGGCGGGAGAAACCATTGATGGGCTAGGCCAAGATTAACTTTGACAGTTCGGCTAGAGGTAATACGGGTCCTTCAGGTGGAGGAGTCTGTAGTGGAGACAATAGTGAATTCATTTTTACAATTTCGGAAGGCTATGGGATAGCTTCCAACATCTATGCGAAATTTTGTGCCATTCACAATGGGCTTTCTTTATGCTTCCATATTGGTTTATCTAGAGTCATGGTGGATTTCGACTCTAAGCTTGTGGTGGAATTTTCAAACCGAATTGCCAGCCCAAGTTGTAAGTGGGCCTATTGGGTTGCTAGAATCAAGAGATTTGGCACTCTTAGTTAGTTGAATTTTGTTCACATCTCTTCAAAGAAGGTAACGGGCTTGTAGATGGTATGGCCCGAATGGGCAGCGATACTCAAGTCTCCTCCATGGTTCGTCAAATTTCTCTTCTTTCGAGCCACGCTAGAGGAAGCCTTTTCCTAGATAAAGTGGGTTTGGGGGTGCTTAGGATCAACTCGGTCAGAGTTATTCAGAGCTCTGCGCAGGTCTCAGGAAGATATATAGGCCTCATTTGTCCTACTTCACTTCTTGTTTCATTTTTGTCATTTTCATCCCTTCAGTTTTTCGTTATTATGATAGGCTTCTCCCAGGTCCTTTTTTCCTGAGGAAGCCCGAAATGTCTGTTGTCATGTATATTTTGCCAATGATGAATGCATATGAGTTATCTTGACAAAACTAAAAAAAATAAAAAGATATGACAAGCCATGGTGGAAAAACCATACCAATTGGTGATTGTAAGCTTCTTATATAGTAGTATGAAAATGGATAGTCAATATTGATGAGATAAATTAAATGAGTCTGGTATCATCTTTTCACGAAAAAAAAAAAGGGGCACGGATGGTTTTCTAGGGCACTATCCAACATATAAACTCCATGGGTCTGCTATGATGTAGATATTATCTACGTGGTCCATGTATTTTATCAACACATTTTAAGGCATGAGCCTAAAATTGAAGCATAGACCACGTCACATGAAAAAGTAAGATAGTAATGTCCACCATTAAAACCTTCCTATAACCCATAATGATGTTTATTTGTTATCGAACCTGTTTACAAGGTCACACGAACATGGGATGAAGGGAAAACACTAAAACTTTTGTGGCTCCTAAGAAAATTTCAATGATTGACATTCGATTTACATGATTTCCTATCATGTGGTCCACTGTTCACTCCCCAAGTGCAGGGTTGTGATGTAGTAATAACTCGGTAAGACCGAGGTCGAATCCCAAGGGACTGAACTTGTACGTTATCTAAAATTAACTGGAAATAGAACTAGAATGAGATGAAATCTGAATTGAATTATAAATTGAGGAATAATTGTAAACTATTAATCTAAAACTTATAAGAGAAATCAGAGGTAAGGAAACTAGGGATTCAGAGGATCCACTTGTAGAGATCAGGGAGATCTTATGCCTGTTTCATGAATCATGGAATTTACTGAACTGCCATTGATCTAGTTTTTAAAGAGATGAAAGGAAGATGAATTAGAATGGATTCCATCACCAAACCATGCCCAAAGACTATGACAAACAACAGAATCAAACTAATTACCACCCAATCACATGTATGCAAGTTAGGAAGGGTACCGATATCCAACCATGCCCAGGAGACTATAGTGAACAACAGGGCTTCCTGACATCATAAACATTAAAGAGAGCAGAAATATTCAAAGCCGTTGCAGACCCATTGTAATTTCAGTCACAACAGACCATTAAAAACCTAAAACATTCCCATAATAACCAACTAAAATCAACGTCAATTCATGCATTAAAATTAAAATAAAATAAAATCTTCCATCTCACTACAAGCTTCACCTCTTAGCCCTAGCTAAGAGGTTCAGCCCATCACAGACATGATGAAACTGTACATGTTAAAAGAAAGTATGAAGAAGAAAAAAAATAAAAATAACAAAATTACTCTACTCCCTCTGCCCTCATTTCCAGCCCAAGCCTCAAGCTCTCCACCTCCTGATCTCCTTCTAAGACCTGAATGAATGGTCCCCACATCCAAAATCTCCTTTTATAGCTGCTGGAAGGCTGGAGTCAGTGACAGAGTTGTAGCAGGACACGGAGTGCAATTTTCGCAGCCAAGTTCGGTGCCTCGAAACACGCCACTTTCCTCGCTCAAATTTCAAAGAAACACCGTCCCTTAGTACTTTCTTGGGTTCTCTACATGATAGAAGGTTCAGATCTGCCATATGATCAAAGATGGTGGGCCAAAACTGCCTGAAAAAGTCAGTTTTCGCGGATGTGCGAAACCTTTCGCACCATTTCGCTGTTGTGATCGGTGGGCCCTACAGAAGCATTTTATGGAAAATCCACCCCATCCATTGGATTCAGAACGAAATTTCAGTCAAGAATGGGTAGTTTTGAATGTCCATTGACGAAGCTCAGAGAAGAAATCACTAAAAGATCAATTTTGAACGTCCCAGGGCAGCCCTTTTGTGGCCCCTGTATCGCACACGTGTGTACGCATGGATGCAAAAGGTCATCATGGTTTTGTAGTATTCGAACCCCTCTACAAGATGGACGGTTTGGATTGAGCTTATGGGGCACGTGTGGGGCCCAATAACGTCCGTGAAAACGGACAACGTCCGTTCACGCGAGACGCCGTTTTCGTTTCTGATTTTAGAAAGAAGCCAGGCACGGGTTGGCAAGCGGTCAGCGCTTTGACCAATGTGGTGTGGCTCGAATGATTTTTGTACAGTGTATACACACTGCATGTATAGGGCTTAGTGTGATGATTTTCAGAAATCCAATCCATCCATTCACTTCATATTCATATTTAAACCGTCCATGCCAAAGTTGAGGCAGTTCCAGATATCAAGTGGGTCCAGAATCAACGGTTTATGGGCTGATCTATCAGTTGAGGCACTTTCATAGTGATTCAATGACTGAAATTTTACGTGTACGGTTAATTTATGGCCCTTATCTCATGTATAAAGTTTCGAACCGATCAGATGTCGGGAACCATGTGATCTTGTATTATGGATGCGTTTCAAGCCACTTGAGCTTCGGTTTCTTAGTTTTCTCGGATTTCTGACCATGTATATCCGTCAATCTTAGTCCTCTGAAGTCCGTCCCTTGCCCTAGTGATCATCAGAACGTTAAATCCAAGCTTTTGGCATCTTTTTTCAGTCAACTCTCCTAATCGCACCCTGCAACAAAACACGATTAAAACTGGGCATTAAACAATATTATGCTCGTAAATCTAAGTAATAAATGGGGTCTAATATGCACTATTTGACCCTCAACACAACCCCCAACCAGCATTTTGCTAGTCCCGAGCAAATTATGCGAAAAATAAGTTGAGAATTATAGGAGAACTTTCTATGAAATCGAGTGAGATTTTGAATAAGATACGAGAAATTTAATATTCATGAATGTTAGAAATTGTTTTCTCCTGAGCTCAATCGCACGGTAGACCTCATAATCAAGTGTAAAGTATTAATCCATCAATTAGAAAAATTTTTAAACATTGAAATCCATGGATGTATAGTCTAATCTCGGCTTATCATCATTAAGAGATCCAATCGTCAATTTCATGATATCATTGGTAACCAACAAGAAAATTCATGACAACCAAAACCTAATCCAAAACTTACCTCATAGATTAACCTATTAACTTGTGATTTTTCTATTCAAAGTAATGCCAAGGAAGGGGAATCAAATCCTCACCTATAGGGAGCAAACCTATGGTGAAGATCGTACACCTGACTCTTTTTCACATATCACTCATGGGGAATTAACTCTACACCTATAGGGAGCAAACCTATGGTGAAGATTAATTATCCAACCTTTTCAATTTTTATACCATGATGGCAAGATATTTCAGGCTGGTTCCTTTCGTGCTTAGTGATTACCAAGTTAATCCTTCGATATGGAACTGAAATCTTAATGTGTAAGCAAGACGTGTCCTAAAATCATGATTCAATCAATGTTTAAAATCTCTAATCATGGATTGATAATTCAAACTCAACTGTGGAATCTATCAAGTAGCTAAATCCAAGAGTCATAAATTACCAACATCACGTATCTCGTAATTCTAAATCAAAGATAGATGTCAAAATCACATTGAATTTACAAGAAATGTCAGAAAAATTTTAAAAATTTTTCACTCACAATTTTCATAAATTTTGCTCAAGACCAAGAAAATACTGATTAGGAAGCCTAATCTCCCACCCCCAACCTAAAATCTACATTGTCCTCAATGTAAAAGATCTAAACATGGAACAACAAACGTAAATGAGAAGTGATGGGAGGATAGTACCTAGAACAGAGAATCAGAAGGCTTTTTCCAAAAATACCAACGTACAAGCGAGTCAGAAAAAAAGAGAAATCAACAAAACAAAATAATAAAAATAAAATCATAAAAAGAAAATCCTACCTATATCACTTTCGCAGGTGCTCTCGATTGCATTTAGCGTATGCAACAAGCCTTTAAACCCCTAGGTTACCCCTAGTGGACGAGTTGTAGTCTCGTGAGGGTTTGCAGTAATGTTACCCACAAACATCGAATCATCTACTAAAGAATGAAAAGGAATAAAAAAGCTGGGTTGCCTCCCAGGAGCGCTAAATTTACCGTCTTCAGCCAGACAAATAAAACAACTATCCTAGACCTATGAAAGCGATAAACCTACCTATACCTCCATCAGACTAGGAGATCAGTCCTGGTAAACAGGAGAAATCAGAGGCATGGACATGTCCTCTGAATCAAATGTCTCGACAAATGGCTTTAATCGATGTCCATTTACTTTAAACTCCTTGCCATTGTCGGGATCTCTTATCTCGACGGCCCCATGAGGATAAGCAATGACAACAATGTAAGGGCCGGTCCAATGAGATCGAAGCTTACCCGGAAAGAGATGTAGTCGAGAATCGTACAAAAGGACTTTCTGACCTGGCGTGAATGATTTTCGTAGAATATGATGATCATGAAACGCCTTCATCTTGTCCTTGTAAATTCTCGAGTTTTCATATGCATCGTTCTGAATTTCTTCAAGTTCATTTAATTGAAGTTTGCGTAGCGAGCCAGCGCTGTCCAGATTGAGATTTAGATTTTTGATCGCCCAGTATGCTTTATGTTCCAATTCCACAGGCAAGTGACAGGCTTTCCCATAGACAAGTCTAAAGGGAGATGTTCCAATAGGAGTTTTGAAAGCAGTACGGTACGCCCATAAGGCATTGGTCAATCGGATTGACCAGTCCTTACGATCAGGGTTAACCATTTTTTCTAGGATATGTTTGATCTCCTTATAGAAAATCTCAGCTTGTCCACTTGTTTGTGGATGGTATGGGGTGCTCACCTTATGAGAGATACCATATTTCTTCATTAGACTCTCAAATGGTCTATTATAAAAGTGTGAGCCCCCGTCACTAATGATGGCTCGAGGCGTTCCGAACCGCGACAGGATATTTTCTTTTAAAAATTTAATGACCGTGCTATAGTCCTTTTTGCGACACGGAATTGCTTCGACCCATTTAGTGACATAGTCTACGACGAGCAAAATATACAGATTTTTAAATGATTGGGGGAATGGTCCCATGAAATCGATGCCCCAACAATCAAATGCTTCTATAATAAGGATAGGATTTAATGGCATCATATTTCAACGGGACAATGCTCCCAATTTCTGACAACGTTTACAAGACTTGTAAAACTCATGAGTGTCCCTAAACATAGTGGGCCAGTAGAAGCCACACTGTAAAATCTTGGCCGTGGTCTTTTTAGCAGAAAAGTGACCACCACAGGCCTGTGAGTGACAGAAGGAGATGACACTCTGATGCTCATCGTCTGGTACATATCTCCTTAAGATTTGGTCTGAGCAATATTTAAACAAATATAGATCATCCCAGAAAAAGTTACGCACCTTGGTAAAGAATTTCTTCTTATCTTGTGACGTCCAGTGTGTCGGTATGGCACCTGTAGCAAGATAATTAGCAATATCAGCGAACCAAGGTGAATGGGAGACTCTAAACAGTTGTTTATCAGGGAACATGTCATTGATATGAGTCGTCTCAAGGGAATCAGATGTATTAAGGCGAGAAAGATGATCAGCCACTACGTTCTCTACTCCCTTTTTATCTTTGATTTCCAAATGAAATTCTTGGAGTAGAAGGATCCATCGTATCAAGTGGGGCTTAGAATCATTCTTAGAAAGAAGATACTTAAGTGCCGCATGGTCTGTGTAAATGATGATCTTGGATCCGATCAGGTAGGATCTAAATTTGTCCAAAGTGAACACTACGGCTAAGAGTTCATTTTCCGTAGTCGAATAGTTCACTTGGGCAGGATTTAGAGTCCTACTTGCGTAGTGAATGACGTAAGGCTGCTTATCTTTTCTTTGGCCTAGAACCGCTCTAAGAGCATAATCAGAGGCATCGCACATAAGTTCAAAAGGAAGACTCCATTCGGGTGGCTGCATGATAAGTGCAGTGGTTAACCTACCCTTAAGCTTAGTGAAAGCTTCTTGGCACTGCTCAGTCCACTCGTATGGTATATCCTTTTGAAGAAGATTACATAAAGGACGAGAGAGGAGACTAAAGTCCTTTATGAATCGTCTGTAGAATCCTGCATGTCCCAAGAAGGATTGCACATCTCTGATGTTCTTGGGTGGAGGTAGGTTAGAGATAAGGATCACCTGTAGACGCCGTTTTCGTTTCTGATTTTAGAAAGAAGCCAGGCACGGGTTGGCAAGCGGTCAGCGCTTTGACCAATGTGGTGTGGCTTGAATGATTTTTGTACAGTGTATACACACTGCATGTATAGGGCTTAGTGTGATGATTTTCAGAAATTCAATCCATCCATTCACTTCATATTCATATTTAAACCGTCCATGCCAAAGTTGAGGCAGTTCCAGATATCAAGTGGGTCCAGAATCAACGGTTTATGGGCTGATCTATCAGTTGGGGCACTTTCATAGTGATTCAATGGCTGAAATTTTACTTATACGGTTAATTTATGGCCCTTATCTCATGTATAAAGTTTCGAACCGATCAGATGTCGGGAACCATGTGATCTTATATTCTAGATGCGTTTCAAGCCACTTGAGCTTCAGTTTCTTAGTTTTCTCGGATTTATGACCGTGTATATCCGTCAATCTTGGTCCTCTGAAGTCCGTCCCTTGCCCTAGTGATCATTAGAACGTTAAATCCAAGCTTTTGGCATCCTTTTTCAGTCAACTCTCATAATCACACCCTGCAACAAAACACGATTAAAACTGGGCATTAAACAATATTATGCTCGTAAATCCAAGTAATAAATGGGGTCTAATATGCACTATTTGACCCTCAACATCCACTTGAACTTTGGATATGCTTTAATTTTAGGCTTATGCCCTAAAATGAGCTAGTAAAACTAATGGGTGGCATGGATAAGACACGTACATCAGTGACACATGTAAGGGGTGTAAGATGAGTAGATAAAGAACAATGTCTCTTCTATATGTTATGAACCTTGAATCCATAAACTGTGATAGCTCTTGAATTCATAAGAAACAAAGAAAATTAAAAAATATATATTTTATTTATGTCATTATAAAATGAAATTAAAATGATTCAAATAATAAAAAACAAACCTTAATTAAGAGTCGTAATTTGACTAAATCAGAATTTACCCAAAATAGTAAATTTTACAAAAAATAAGAAATATTTTAATCATGCAGGATGATTTTTGGCATGATTAAAAGCAATTCCTAACAAGACATCATATACTAAAACTCTAAAGGAAATGAGATACGTTTAATCTAAAACTTAGGGTTGTTCATGAGTTGAGCTAGCTTGACTAACTGGCTCGACTCGGATCGAGTCAACTCGGATTGACTCGACTTGAATGCCCGACTCGGGCCGAGTCAAGCTATTTTTTTTGTAGCTTGTGTTGAGTTCGAACCAAGTTCGACCAAGTGGCATTTCAACTCGAATCGACTCGAAGCTCGAACTCCTCGATTCGGCTCATTTAATAAGCATATTAACTTTATAATTTATTAAATATTAAATATTTTATATATATATATATATATATATATATATATATATATATATATATATAAGTATAAGTCAAAACCCGACCCCACCCAACCCTAACCGTTTCCCTTTCTTCTCTTTCTCTACCCGCCGCATGCACGCCCACTCGACGCCCGACCAACAGAAACCCACCGGATGACCACCACCGGCGCACGCTGCTTACCCGTTGCCTACTCTTTCAATCTCGCCGAATGAAGAAGACCGCACGGCCGCGCGCCCAATCTCGGTTAGCACTTACCTGTCTCCACATCCATGCCTTTATTTAAAAAATTACTCTTCTGTTGTTTCATCTCATCCCTTGCAGAAGAAAACTCCTCCAAATTATTACTAACCCTGTAGATTCAACCTCCCATTCTCTCTTTTTTCTTCTTAAAAAACCCATCTTCTGTAATATCAATCTCCAACATCTGTAATAACAATCCCACTTGTTTGGGGGAGGGAGATGAAGGAGAAGACTCCTGCAATACTCCTCTTGTGGAGAGATTTGAAATTTTTTAGCTGTGACTTGTAAACCCATCAAGCTATCACCTGTAATCTAAAACTTGTCATTTTGCCAGGTTTCAAATTGTAGCTAAAAGTTGTAATGACTTTACAGGATGTAAAGTCTTTACAAGCAATTGCAGGCATCCAAACAGTCCCCATATCTAATTAGTGATTACCCATAAACCCTTTTACAACTTGAAGAAACTCGAGCTTGACTCGAAGTAAACTGGACTTAACTTGAACCACTAACTCGACTTGACAACTTTGGCAAACAAGCCAAGCTTCGATGTTGATATCGAGGCTAAACTTGAGCTCGAGCTAATTGAATACACCATGGACAAGTCGAGCTTGGCTCACCTCGACTCGACTGGGCGCGATGCCCACCTCTACTAAAACTTGTTAAAAATAGTAAATTTTTTCATAAAATTGCAATTTTGAAATAGAGGAAGTGTCTTCTTGCAAAATAAAGCGACATGACTTGCTTAGATGGGTAGGTTGGCCCTTGATGGCCTGATCCAGTCAAAATTCATTGGTCATGTGTCTCTGTTAACAATACCTTGATCAAAAGTTATGGCCAATTTACTATTTGCACATTGTATGGTAAGTTTTCCCTAAAAAGAATGAATTTTTTTGATCTGGATGTCCCCACGCCGGGCCAAATCTAAGGGATTAGGTCTGCTTCTGTTTGGACTTCTTTCATTCAATTGTACTAAAAATAAGTCCATGTGGCCCACTCGGCTCTACATCAATCAGAATGAGCCCATTGAGTTTACTTAGTAAGCTAGGGTTATTATGGTGTTTTGAGTTACTCAGCATGTATGCAATCTGCATCCCTCTCATTGATAGTTATCATTAATTGCGTTCTGAGTTACTCAGTGCCTACGCAGTTTACGCCCCACTCAGAGATAAGGCCAACAATATTTTAATATGCTTTGCATAGGCTCATCATCTCTAACAATGACTTCCTGTCCATCCAATCATGCAACATCAGATTCAAGGGAGTTCCAATCAGGGGCAGTACCCAGTCAATGTCTGTCTACAGTCCGCGTGACATATCACTGTCCAACTTTTTGTTTCTAACGCCGTGACATTGAGGCAACCCATTCCGTTCCAATCCACTGTCAAAACTGAGGGACCCATCTTAGATGGACCACACGTGTAATTAATTTGAAAAACATTTCGTTATTTTGTAAGCATGTGAACCACCCGCTTATCAGGTAAGACTTATTTTTGGAAGATCGTCAGCCTGTGAAGGTTGCTGAACAAGAGGCTCAGATCTCTCAACCGTGTTTCTTATTTCCATGTGTGAAGGGGTGCATCTAGTGTTCCTCACAAAGAAATCCAACGTTGAGACATGTAGTTAATATTCACGTGGGAATGTATTCTTGCAAGTCTCCCCACCATGCCCTTGAGAAAGAAATCTCCTCTAATTACAATATTGGTAGGTGGGTTTCAGCTGCCTCTCATTTACAACTCGCAACCAAGGAAAATGAGAGGACATAATATAAGATGTCATCATTGAATCTTGTCTTCGTCAGAGAGATATTATCAGATTTTTTGGGAGCGGATAGGCTGTTACCCAGGTAACATCTTGGTGGGTGTTACCCTAACCTTACTGGCCTACTTGATGTATTTGTTGTATATCCATGCCATCCATCTGTTTTTCCATCTCATTATAGGACATATCCCAAACCTCAAGAAAATAATAATCTCATGTGCACTGCAACACTAGAAACAATGATGAATGACCATTAAAAAAAAAATTTGTGGGCCACAAAATTTTTTCGATCAAGTTGATCTTTGTATTTTCCCTTCATCCAGGTCTTCTTGGCATTATCTACAGGTTGAATGGCCAATAAATATTACATAAACCTTATGATGGGCCCTTTGGAATTTTTTATGGTGAGGCACTCAATCACCACTGTTTTCCTATGGTGTGTTCCACCTTAGATTTGAGTCTTCTTGCTTGTTGGGATCATGTCTTCAAATGGGCTGGAGAAACGGATGGACAGCGTGGATATTGTAAGACCCGTATCATAGTCTATACTATTCCGTAAATTTCCCGTGATCCTCCCTGTCGATTTTCGGCGACCCGCGACATATAATCGACGTTTGCGTGCAATCTTAAGTCATGTCCCGTATATCAGAGTCAGCTCAACCCGAGAGTTGTACCAGTGCGATTGCGCCGTCGTCGGAGTTCCGATGCCGTGTCTCGCGCGCCAAGGCGATACCCGTGCCAGGAGATGTGGGCCTGCGTTCAGTTCGAAAAAAGGCCGCGCATTTGCAAACCCAAGACAATCCTTCAAATCAATCACATCACATCTCATCAATCAAGTACCACATCACATCTCATGTCAAGTACACATCACCTTTCACCCATCCCCAAACAACCCCAAAGTCAACACTCTGTTACAACCAAGTACACATCCATCACCCATCACCCATCTCTCACCCATCACTCTCCCATCTCTCTATCTCATTCTCTCTCCCCATTCTCCCAAGAAACCCCTCCATGAGAGAGCCTACATTCATGGCTTCAAATGAGAAAAAGAGAGTTATGGTGTGGCCCACTCTCCTACCCCAATCTCACATCTTAGCCGTCCAACCTTCATCATCATCCGTTAAAGTCGAACCCGAGGAGCTAGGGGTTTCATCAGACCAAGTAAGAACGACAATGGTGGGTGCTTCTCTCTTTTTTTTAAAAAATGATGCGTGTGGCCCACCTAATGATGCATGTAACATTTAGATCGTCCATCCAGTGGGATCAGTCCACCCTTCTACCCGTTCTGCATGACCGGTCATCCATATAGGCCTGGATGAAAGGAAATCACAAATATCAACTGATCTTTTAGTGGGGTGGTCCATTCACGTGGACCCCACCTTGATGTATGTCATATCTCTACCTTCCATCTTAAGACACCAAACCAGTAAGTCCGGATGGGCCAGGAGAGCTGGACAGCCTGCTGTCTAGACCGTCCAGTAGGCCTGGATGCTGGTGAAATAAAAATATCAGTCGAATCCCAGCCTTGTGGCCGCCGTGTGGACCCCACCTGTGGATCCTACTGTGATGTATGCATCTTGTATCCTCACCCTCCATTAGTCTGCTCGTCTAGAGCATAGGTAGATGGGCCGTGATCAGCTGGTCCTACTGCTGTCCAGCAGGAGGCACTGATGAAGAGGAAAACATAGATATCAACTTTGTTTCGAACGCTGGTGGTCCACACTGATGTGGACCTCACTTGATATTTACGTGTGCATCCACACCGTCCACCCTTGAAGAGATTATTTTAGGACCTGAGCCCGGATGGGCAGGCCCAACGGTCTGGATCTAGTGTGTTGTGGCCTGCCCGTTGCAGTAGAAGAACCGTCCATCTGTTGGCTACTGACATGAAGGGAAAATACAATACCAGCTTTGATCTAAGTCTGGTGGCCCATACCCACGTGGACCCACCTTGATCCACGTGCCATATCAAGAGGAGCATTGTGATGTATGGTTTGATCCACAGGGACGGTGGATCTCCACCATGATGTACGCGTATATCCACACCATCCGTCCATTTCCCTGGAACGTGGGGCCACCTCACACGTGTGGCTCGTGTAAGGGTGGGGCCCACCTATATGTATGTATTCTATTTCCACGTCGTCCATCCGAGATCTGAACGCTAGAAGAAAGGAAAACACAAATGTCAGCTTATTCAAAGTTGAGGTGGACCACACATGTGGACCCACCTTGGTGTTACATAAGGGAGGATTGGCTAGTGTACATCAGCAAGTTCTGTGGGTTGCATCCACACCGCCCGTCCATAGGGGCCCACTGATGAATGTTACATAATGTTGAGATCGACTTGATCCTGGGGTGGCCCACTCACGTGGGAGCCACCTGATGTATATCTGGTCCACTGTCTAATTGCCCAGGATGGTGGGGCCCCCACATGAAGCTTGTGTTTTATGCACGCCATTCGTTCCAGACGTTGGACCCTTCTTCAAAAAAAATAAATAAACATATATATGAATGTGGTGGGTGCTGGATGGTTTGGCTGGGTACATCACACCATTATTTTTTTTAGCTGCTGAGTGACGGTCCCACCATGGTATGTGTTTCGACGGTGGGGATGACCGTGATGTATATGTTTTTATCCGCACCATCCAGATGGGACGGTGGGCCCTCCCACGACGTATGTATTAGATCTGAACCGTTCGTCCATTGTGGACCCACCTTAGATGTGTTCCACCCAGCTGTCCATCAGGACGTTTTGCTGGGTGGGACCCTCCTTGATATATGTGTTGTATAGGCACACCGTCCATTTGGACAGCGTTGCATTGGCCATCCCGTGATGTATACGTTTCATCCATGCCGACAGTCCATCCCTTTTTTTAGTTGATGGGACATGTGTGTAGGACCCGCTTTGATGTATTTATTTTACATCCACTCCATCCATCTGTAGAGGGTCCCACCCTGCACGTGTGTCCAGCACCGTCCGCTGGATTGGGACTGTGGGACCCACCTTGAATGTATGTGTGTCAGCACCATCTGCATTAATATGTGTTATATCCATGCTGTCCAAACTCATGGACCCCGCCTTAATATAGGTATTATATATTGCACCGTCCATTCCTGGGTAGTACCATGTAGTCCGACCTTTAATGTGTATGCTGAAAATCCAGTCGTCCACCTGTTTTACTATGGGACTCACCCTTGATGTTTTATTCTATATCTAGACTGTCTACTAGGTGGACCACACAGTAGAAAACAGTGGTGAATTGAACAGCTACCCATGAAACCTTTTTTTTTTTTTTTGTCACAGAAGCTTTGGATCTGTATGAAATTTGTTTTACCTCTTATTCAGGTCCTTGTGACCTTACAATCATATTGGATGGAGAGTATACGGTGGGCCCTACCTTGATGTATTTATGGTCCATCCGTGGGGCCCACCCAGATGTATTTATGGCCTATCCATGGGGTCCACCTTGATGTATTGGTGACCTATCCGTTAAGGTCCGCCTTGATTGCAATTGCAGCCCATTTGATGTATTTGAGGCCCACATTGGTGCGGCCCATTGATACGGCCCACTTGATGTATAGGGGCTCATCGATACAACCCACTTGATGTATATGAGGCCCAATGTGATGTATGTGTGGCTACTATATTGTGTATGAATCCCTTTTGTGGGCCACTCCTTGGGAGCGATGTCGGTTAAATATCCACATTGATGGGTAATGATGGTTAAATGTCCACATTGTGACCTTCCCTTAGGCCTTGATAGTCTCATTCTCATCATTCTCTTATGGGTTAACCCAAATAAGTAGGCCCCATTCACCGTAGACGGATGGCTCCGTACTATCGGATTTGATATAACTACGGATGAGTGCCGATCTTTATATTATGGTTGATCGACTGATCATCTATGAATCCTACTTTGTTTATCGGCTGATTATCATGACCGATTATCGATCGTGGCCGATTCTGTTTGTCGTGACCGATTGATCGATTACCGATCACGACCGATTGTCGATTGATGTGGCCGATTGCTGATTTTGTTTGTCGTGGCCGATTGACCGATCGAGGCTGATTATCGTGACAGATTACCGATCGAGGCTGATTGTCGTGACCGATTACCGATCGAGGCTGATTGTCGTGACCGATTACCGATCTTGGCCGATTCTGTTTGTTGTGGCCGATTGACCGATTACCGATCGAGGCCGATTATCGAGACTGATTACCGATCACGACCGATTGTTGATTGACGTGGCCGATTGTCTATTCTGTTTGTCGTGGCCAATTGATCGATTACTGATCGCGACTGATTGTCGATTGACATAGCCGATTGCTGATTCTGTTTGTCGTGATCGATTGACCGATTACCGATCGAGGCTGATTATCGTGACCGATTACCAATCATAGCCGATTCTGTTTGTCGTGGCCGATTAACCGATTACCGATCGAGGCCGATTATCGTGACCGATTACCGATCGTGGCTGATTATCGATTGACGTGGCCGATTGCCGACTCTGCGTATCGCGGCCGATTGATCGATTACTGATCGAGGCCAATTATCGTGGCCGATTGTCGTGGCTGATCGCCTATTCCGATTGTCGAGGCCCAATGTGATGTATATGCGGTCCGTTGTGATGTGTATCCGGCCTGTGTCTAGGGCCCAATGTGATGTATATGAGGCCTACCTGACGAGGCCTATTGTGATGTATTTGGAGCCTATGGGCAAGGTCCATTGTGATGTATTCATGGCCTATGGGCAAGGCCCATTATGATCTATGTTAGGCCCATGTGAAAGGCCCATCGTGATATATATTAAACCCTTGAGTAAGGCCCATCGTGTTGTATATTAGGCCTTTGTATGAGGCCGTGGGCCCATTATGTGTTTGACTCTATGTGAGCCACCCCTTGGGGCAATGTTGGTTAGATGTCCACATTGTCGAGGCCGATTGTGAGACTGATTATGAGTATGTGACTGCACAACATCATGGTACATGCCCATACGCATCATCTGCATGTTTGTTATGAGATGTGATTGATTATTGCATATGTCATTGGGCAGGATGATATGAGACTCCCTGATAGGAGGATGTTCTCCCACATGAACGCACGACATGCGCAGGATTGATGCATGATTGGATTGTATGACTCATGCATCTTGTATTTTTTTGTGATTACTGTACGCCCTAGTGACATCAGGGTCGTAGCCTCCACAGCCATATCGTGGATGGCCAGATGAGACACCAAAAATCTGTTCGAGCATCGGGCTGCTATAGATGGCCCTGAGTGAAAATTCCTAAACACCCTCTTGGTACAAGAGGATGCTCCAACTTCTAGACCGAGTGGGTAGATGAGCGTTGAGTGTCAATTTCTATATGGTTGTGCTCTCCACTGTGCCGTGGTCGGTTGGAAGGGGGTGCAGCCTTACCCGCCCGAGCACAGGGGGCAAAGCTAGGCTGAGTTTGACCAGCTCGCGGAATGGGTCCGCTATCGACGTGCCGGATAGGTATTGGCAGACTATTGGCCAGGCGGATAGTGAGGTTTCTTACGCTCACTTGGACTATGCGGCTAGGGAGAGCAGCAGTTCAATTTGGAGTGTAATAGACCTCGGTGATTTCTCAGAGAGTAATCGTACTGACATGTGGACTTATTGAGTAGGAATTGCATACTCATGCATTCATTCATTCACTATCCACTCGGGCTGATTGTGCGCATCTATTTGTTACGTGTACCTTCGCATGACCAGGATTTCGATTGGGCGCGCGACTAACCTGAGATCAGGAGTTTACCACATTGAGACTGACTATCCAAATTTATGTATGGGACTGGTTTAGATAAAAGTCTCTTATGGTGGACCCCGTAGCCTGCGATACTACGTACTATCATCCCGACTTCACATTCCCGCCTAGTCATTTCATCCGCATCGCATATTGCATTACATCCGGAGGCATATGGCATTTTGAGCTGCTATGTTTCTGCACTTACATGGCCTAGACAGACTTAGCAGGATTTGTATATTGCATTGCATCCTCGGCATTTGATATTTGGCTATTGATGACTCCTCATCGCATAGCTGTTCTATATTGCGTATTTTGATATTAATTGACTTATGGACTTATCCATACTTCCGCTTACTCTGCTATCGTATGATTTATATCTTGTATATATTTCTGCTTACTCTGATTATTCCTACTATTGTCAGTGTTTCTACTTATTCAGACATTGTATGGTTTATGGATTACCAATTTTTCGATATTGTATGATTATGACATTGTATTGAATACTTGACACTTAGCTTGTGTACACACTTACACCACCCTCTAAGCTTTCTATAAGCTTATGCACGATAGATGTGTGCAGGTGATGTTAGGTTGCAGTAGTGTTGAGCTTGGAGCGTGCAGTGGTCTTCTGGAGCTTGATTTTCTATTTATGTATTTTCATTTCAGTATTGTAATCAAAATATTAGTGGATATGTGATGATGATGTTGCCTTTGTGAATTGGGTAATCTTGTGGTTATGCTAATTACTAGTTAAATGTACACAAAAAAAAAATCCTCCTTGTAGGATCCCAGGATCGGAATCTGGCATATGAATACTAGGAGCCGAGAATGGGGTACTACGGAGGTTGTCGGCACCGGATTCAGCGATCGAGATTCATATGAATCTGATTTTTGAGTTTGGGGCGTGAAAGATATACAACACATTATCAAGGTGAGTCCCATTAAAGTGTCACCTGGGTAACACCTAATTCACTCCCAAATTATCTCAGGATATGAACAAAAAAATAAGGCAGATCCGAGGCTCAAGCGAACCACATGGTGAGGATTAGATGCCCACATTAAAAACTTCTTGAGACCCACATAAGTTTTGGATCGAGCTGGTATGTTTGTTTTCCCTTCATCCTTACCTATAACACATTAGCAGGTAGGATGGCAAGGTTGGCTCTGGGAAGGTTTCAAGGGTGGGTGTCATTATCACCTCCTCTTCCTCTGGTGTGGTCCACTTGAGCTTTTGACCTGCCTCATTTTTGGGTTCATGCCCTAAAATAATGGGTAAAAATGTATGAAACGTGGATAAGACAAATACATTATGGTGGGCCCCACAAGCCTCTGGACAGGTGGGTGCAGGATGCAATCTCAATCTGAGAGTTTTGAGAGGCATCTTCTGTCTCGTATCTAAGGAAGCCTATCTCATTGTAAAGAATTCAAATCAACTACTATAGGTCTGTCATATTCTATTGTAAATCTGAGATGCATTCCGGCAAACATGTACAATGGATCCTCTGTATGTCACTTATATCACTAGTACTCCTACTCCCACCACAATAAATATCAATAATAATGTAACTGCCTGAACTGACATTTAAGAATAAAACATGGTTCAAAACCTGAAAAGTCAACTCACTCCATCCCCAATGGAAGCCGATTAGCTGGTGTACCACACACCAATAGAGCTGGGCATCAGACGACTCAACTTGTATGGCTCATTTAGATCCAACTCGATCCGAACTGAATGGGTGAGTTGGTCCGAACTGACTTCACTTCACCCAATTCAAATTCAAATGAAGTCGAGTCCAAGTTACCTACTAACTCGACCCGACTTGACCCGAAATGACTCGATTTGAAACCCGACTCAACTCAAATTCGACTCTCTCTCTCTCTCTCTCTCTCTCTGTATACACACACAAACCATAATTTCTAAGTATCTCTAATCTTACCCTTGCACCAGGCTCTAACTCCGACCCGATCTCAAAGTCTCTCTCTCTCCCTCCATCATCCTCCTCCTCTAAGCCCGCCACCCACCCACCCACCATTATCACCACTCCTCCTCCTCCTCCTCCTCCTCTCTCTCTCTCTCTCTCTCTCTCTCTCTCTCTCTCTCTCTCCGATTCAGCACCAACTTGACCCGACTAGGTACTTTTGACCGGGTGGGACTCAGTTTGGATTAGTACTGGTCAGACCTAGACTCAGGTCAAGTTGGGCATGCTGAACTCAGTACTGAATTAGGTTGGTCAAGCATATTTCAAAATCGGATCGAGTCGAGTCAACTCTAACTAGGTTCGATTCAACTCAATGCCCAACTCTACACACCATCAACCTAGCTGGTGTAGGTATGTGTTGTGTGAAGACAAGCACTAACACTCCTCAAGCTCCAAGTCGCACAAACGGTTCAAAGGAGATCAAAGTTACATGGGCCTCACAATGACGTATTTATCATATCTACATTGTTCATCCATTTGGCAAGATCATTTTAGATTGTTATAAAAAAATGAGTAATTTCCAAAGCTCAAGTGGTCCACTCCACAAATAGCAATGGTGACAATAATTTTCACCATTAAAACATTTGGAGGGCCCACTATAAAGTTTACTTTCCATCCAATCTATTCATAAGGTCACAAAGGCCTAGATGAAGATCAAAAACAAATATCATATTGATTCAAAATTTCTGTGACCCCCAAAAGGATTTCAATAGCAGGCGTTCAATCGTCCACTGCTTTATACAATGTAGTCCACTTAATTTTTGGATCTATCTTATTTTTGAGCTCAAACCTTATGAGGAGCTCACCAAGTGAACGGACAGTTTCGATATAACTCATACCTCATGATGGGACCCACGAAACTTGGTAACGTCAACACACCAACCACATCGGTGGTGTGTGGTACACCAACCAATCTGCTTCCATGTTCGACTGGACGTGGATTAGATATTAACAAGTTGAGTAGCGAGTCGGCTATTGAAGTGACATCACCAAGTTCTGTGGGCCTCATTATAATGTACATGTTGTATCCACACCATCCATCTATTTTGAGATATCATTTTAGGACATGATCCAAAGAATGAGGAAGATAAAAAGCTGTAGTGGACCCAACACAGAAAATAGTGGGGAGAGTGATTCCCACCATTGAAACTATCTTAAGGTCCACCATAACGTTTATTTGAAATCGAACCTGCTCAAAAGTTAAAATATACGTGAAAGAATGGAAAACATAAATATTAGCTTGATGTAAAACTTTTGTAACCTTTAGAAGTTTTTAACAGTGAATGTCCTTCGCTTTTTTTCTGTGTTGGGGTCCATTGGAGCTTTAGATTTAACTCATTCTTTGGAAATTGGCCTGATATGATCTCTCCAAAAGGATCGAAGGGGTTATGCAAAACATATGTCATGATGGGTGCCATCGAACTTGGTGACGTCACTTCAATAGCAAGTCTCCCTACCCAACCTGTCAGTAGCTAATCCGCCCCTTCTCGGACCCGGTGGGTCGCATGTTGGCGTTAAAGTACCAGTTTACCTGTCTTTTTAAAGGGAAAGGATTGGCTACTTCCCCTGCCACCAGCCCCATGCTGATGGTCGGTGCTATGTGGGCCCCACCATGATGTGTGTTATTTTCATTTTTAAAGATCATTTTAGGATAGCCACTTGCTCCATAGCTGATGGTCGGTGCTATGTGGGCCCCACCATGATGTGTGTTACATCCATTTTTAAAGATCACTTTAGGGTCTGACACAAAAATAGAGAGATATATAAATCTCTGGTGGAGCACACCACAGGAAAACAATAGTGATGGGATATCCACCATTAAAATCATCCTAAGGGTCACTGTACTGTTTATTTGACATCCAGTTTGTTAATTAGGCCATACAGGCATAAATGAATGGAAAAAACAAATATCAAATTGATCCAAAGCTTTTATGGCCCCCAAAAGTTTTTTAATGATCAACGCTCATTCGACACTGTTTCCTATAATGTGGTCCAATTAAGATCAATATATGCCTCATTTTTGGTCTCATATCATAAAATGATATGAAAAATAGATGAACGGCATGGATGAAACAAATAAGTCATTTTGGGGCCCACAGAGCACCGACCATCAGCCAATGGCTGCTGGAAGGGAGAGTTGCCAATCCGCGACCCTTTTTAAAAGCGATGGAAGAAATTTTCAAACATATAAAATTGCGGTTTAGAGGAGGGAATTTTTTTAAATTTGCTTTTTCAAAATGCAATGAGACGGAGAGTGGCTGGAGGGAGGAGTCCAAAGGCCAGTTTTGGATGATCATAGTGCTGGATGAACGGTGTGGATAGCAGTCATACACCATGGTGACCCATCAGTGGCCCGTGGGGCCGCCGCCTAGTTCGGAACAAGCGGGGGGTAGTGCTTAATCCGCGCCCCGCTCAGGTAACCGAAATCGAGGCGTACAACCAAATTTGCGGCATATCCGGAGAAGATCACACCCCGGATTCGCAAGTGAAATAAAGTGACCGGTTTCGCAGTTTAAAGTGTAGGTCTGCGTACACTTGCACATTCACCATGGACAAAATAAACGATTCCTTCAGGTCCCGGCGAACGCAACAGAACAGTCGTGTAGCCTTCCTCATTTTCTTTCAGTCACATAATATTACTTAATATTAAGTTCTAACCAGAATAAAATATTAATTTTATAATTGTTCTACTTTATTTATGACCATTCAGAAAAAGCTAATATAAGAGTGACATATGTCACTATACAGTTAATAATTGTATAAAAAAAAAATTCCGAAATGCTTGGAGTGCATGCCTTTTGCATCATCATATCTAGTACCAATTTAATGCTACCTGTAACTAGGTGACCAACAAAGCAATGCGGGTCAAGACATCTAAAAGTGAAACATAATTCAACTTTGACCGAGAGAAAAAGGAATAGTCAAGCAAGAGATGGATTTAGATGGCGATTGTTCGATTGACATAACTGTCCAACAAAGTAGGAAAACCTTTGAAGAATAACTAAAAAAAAATATCTATAAATAATTTGAAGATTAGCAAAAGAAAAGGATAACCAAATCCAACAAATAAATTAAACCTATCAATTTATCTTAGCTCAGTATATTTTAGGAGTATTAATAATCTATTAACGATAATTTCTTAGTTATAATTCAAGTTTATACTCATATGATAAACTTGATCCTTATCTAATGCAACCAGTTCTTTTAAGAGATATATTCTTATAGCTGTCCTCAGTGATCGATTGTAAGTTTTTTTTTTTTTTTTGCATTGGTATACCAAAATTCTGTTCATATAAAAGACAAGGCGCAACCCATTTTCAAAGGAAGAACTTTACCATTTAATTATCGCTTGATCATTACATATATTATACAAGTGGCTAAGTAAGCGATTGATCTCCTTAGATTCAATTATATATTGTCAATAGTTAACGTATTTACTTATTTTGACGCTTGAGATCAAAGTTGATCGATTGGAATTGAGTCGTTATATTAATTTTGACATACCTGCACACATCGCACATGACACAAAACAAACTGAGTGTCAACAATTTTTGGCACACCCGGTGGAACTTAAGCAACTGCTTGACTATCATAAAAATTCATTTTGCATCGCCGTGCAAAAAGAACAATTCTAATACACTGGTGAGACACTGATTATACTTATCGATGGAAAAGTTTTGCGAAATCATAAGCCAAAGAGGTGTTTGAAATGCTTTTGTAGCTACTAATGTCGAGGCTAATGAACCTCCTGCCCAAGAGGAAGAGTTGTAGGTGCAGTAAGTACCCCCAACAAGTGAATCTACCACCCTGTCCGATGCATGCTCTACCAAATCCAGATAGAGCATCGACATCTTAGGTTGAGCTGTAACACCCCGGTTCCCAAAACCCGAATACACTATTCGTTTTCCAAAAACCAGAGTGTTAACCTTTAAAGATAGCATAAATTTCACAGACATTTTTTTCTTTATCAGAGTTAGCAATTTAGCGGAATAGAATTAAATCAGGTATAAGAGGGGGTTCAAATATACATAATAAAATATTCAAGTGGATGTCCAAAAACTTATACAAACCAATGTCCTAAGTCTTTACAATTATATGAAAATATAAATTTATTATGAATGGAAGCCATGATCTGGAGTCCTAAGATCATCTAACTCCTCATACTCTGCATGAGCACCAGCATACATATCATCTACATCTCCTGTACACTGAATATGGTTTGATTGCGTCAATGGTTATCGCAGTGAGGTATAACCCATAGTGAATATTTCACAATAACCATCACAATCATGAGACGAAGTCCATCAGATGCACAAACATTAAATAAATTTTAAAATGGTATTTTTGTTTAAATGCATGGATGCATGCACTGTTCACAAACCTAGAGATGCTCATCTAATTGGCAAAAGGTCGCCCAAAGAGAGTTAGCCACCCGAAAAGTACTCAAGGTACGTCCAAGGGACACTAGCCACTCAAAAAAGACTATAAAACGAGGACATCCAAGGTGATCTAACCTCCAAGAAGAGTACTCTACGGTATGCCCAGGGAGAACTAAGCACTCCGAACAGTCCATGCGAAAACGACAACCCATAATTGTAGAATACACACGACGATAACTTATGATCACTTGGTAAAGTATTTTACAGTATGACCCATATGACTTAAGAGAACCCCGCGTCTTATATCGACCACCCGATAAAGTCCACGTGCCATGAAATGTATGATTAGCCCAACCATTATTATTCAAATTATAATCGGTTAATTTACGAAAGCTTAAAGATCACTATGAGGGTATGTCACCCAACATAGGCCAATAACTCGACATAATATCCCATGTCAACATCTTCAATTCATGGGAATCTAACAAATAAGGTGTTTTAAATGTGGCCTCGTCAACTAATGATTAATCATAATTTAACAAGTGGAACTTATCATCATAAGATTATAAGAAAATGTTCCATCGAGCCACATACGACAAATAGTTTATCCAAATGATGCAATAAAAATGGGATAATCCCCAAGGCAATATAGGCACAACTGATCTACAAGATGGTAAGTCCACAACTTAATTTTGTTTAATCCATTACACCAATAGCCAGTAGTTCTAGATCCTCCTAAAACACTATCAAATAATCACATGTGGTAAAATAAGTCACATATAAAAATCAATAACTCATATCCATATAAAATGTTTCATTTAGACCAGAATATAGATATTTGCGATCCATAGCATATTCAGATACTTGAATTTAAATCCAACGATGAATTATTTATGATGAATAGAAATAACATTCATTATCATTTTTATTGAATATTAAATTAAGCAATTAATGAAATAACTGAACTAAGATAACTATCATGATGTAGTAAAGCTTGAAGGGTGATCCTCACCTTAAGATGCAGATTCCAATCTAGAGTCACTAGAATTTGCATACCTGCTTGAAATTCAAGTCCAATCCTAACGTTAGATAAATTCCTCTATTAAATTGAGATGTTGCACATTAACTTATATTAGGAATCTAATTTAGGTGTGAGCTTCATCCTAAACTTAGATGAACTCATCTTTCACACCAAATTTCTTACATAAGACCATTAGAGACCTACTCTTTTGATTTAGCTAATTTAGTTAAACTTTAATTGAATATGATTCAGCGTAGATGATACAGAGTCGACACGACTCGATGTACATCGATTCCCAAATAATAACACAATCTCATTGAGGACTAATCAAGGTAATTAATTATAGAATATTTAAAATTGAAATTAATAATCTACAACATAATCAATAAGAATTTTAGGCAATAACTTTATATATCAACTTACTTGAAGAATGATGTGCTTTGCCTAATTTCAGCCTTATTCGTGCTAGATTGACTTAACTAGACCATGACTCATAAGAGTTCTCACATGCCCCGAACCACCTGTTGCTCTCTAAGCAACACCCGAATGAAATGAGAGGAGAAGAAAACTTGACTCCGGACTTAGTGAGTCAAGTCGTCGAGTCGGGTTGACTCACTCGTTTCTTCTTCTACTTCTCCTCATTTCTTTCTCTTTCTTTTTATGTTGCCCCAACTGACAACATCTCTGAGCATACCAGGCAACCAACCATTGGAAGGCTCAGCCCGGGCTGGACCGAGTTGATTCAGCAGCTCAACGGGTTCCAACCGAGTTGACTCGGCGGGATCCACCCCCTTTTTCCTCATCTCTTCCTTCTTTCTCTTCTTCCTTTTGATTTTTGTTGCAATGTCTAATCCCACACCTCGACTTAGGACTCTAGCAATGAACCCGACCCAACTCCATCAGAACTTGACAAGTCGATTCAATTTTTGAACCGAGCAACCAGCTACCATCATCTCTCTCCCTCGTTTCTTTCTCTCTCCTCTTCTTCTTGTTGTTGTTTTCTTTTTCTTTCTGGCTAGTCCAACAATAGGCGTCAGACCTGACTTGACTTGACCTGGATTGACTCAGTAGAGAACAGTCCAGTTGACTCAGCAGTGGTGGTGCAGCTGGTGGGCGACTTGCCTCTCTCCCTTCTCTCATCCCCTTCTTCCTTATCTTCTTTCTCATCTCCTCAGCTTCTCCTCCTTTCCTTCATCTTCCAGATTCTCAGAGGTGTTTGGACTCGACCCGAACTCACCATGACTCGAACTGAGTCGACCCAACTCATTACAACTTTAAAAGCGGTGCTCGTTCCTCTCTTTCCAGCTTTCCTTTTTGGGAAAGGGTTGCCCTGAAAGGCAGTCTCTTATAAAGCTTTATTAACCTATTTCTAGAGCCATCTATCTCAATTAATCACTGGATTAGTTACGCACTAACGGCTCTTAATCGTGAGATTTTGTGATAGTATACTCAGGTTGTGTTTGCATGGCTGAGATCCAATGTTACACCTAGATCTCTGATATCATGATCCACCATATGGACGGCCCTGATCTGGAAATGAGGTCCACTTAAGAGAGGTGGGTTTTTCGAATGGATGGGAAAGATGATGGCCATGATCATGGCAACTTCCAATCGAAGGACTGATCCTACGATCCGAGGCTTATGGATAGTCCTGATTGGATCACTTGACACGGCGGGGCCCATATGTTGGACAAGTACGATGAAGTCCCAATGGTTTTACGAGTTTTTCCCTCGTGCACGAGATGATTCGCGCCACAAGGAGATCTCAGGCGAGGTTTTCTCTTACTGTGGGAGGCTTAGGGACACCCTAATGTGGATGTCTGAGATGTGTTCGGAAGCTTCTAGGGGCAAGAGGATGGTTAGGATGGTGCCAACAATGAAACAACAGAACACTTTCTGCCTTTCTAAAGCTACGGAAAACCTAGTGATGCTTCGTTAAAGGGATGAGATTGTTCCATTTTGACGGCTACGATGGAGAGGAAAATGCACGTGGGTTGCCAGCTATCACTGCAATAGATTTCCATTTCTGAAACGTCGCATGTACGGACCCTCTTGGACTGATTCTCATGCTTACATTCAGGTGTTCTCATACATGGAACATATAGGCTTTTGGATAGTTTTGAGGGTCGAATCAAATGGACGGTTCAGATCAGTTGAGTTGATCATGATGGTGGGTCACAACAGTTGCAAAAGGATATTGTTCGTTTAAATCGGGTCTGCAGCGGGAAGCAGAAAAGGAAGAACACCTCTACCCTTTTCATGTTTGGTCCGGTCAAACCCAGTTTGACCGGGTTTATTATTATGGTGCTCTACGGGTTACACCTGTTTTTGCACACACAGGCCAAGGGTAGGGTCCATAGAGATGTATTTTTCAGATTCAAACCATTCATTCGCTTTTGAGGCCCCATTCAAGGTCTTTGACTAAAGGTTAGACATATTCAAAGCTCAAGTGGGTCACACTAAGAGGTTTTATTTTAATTTTTTAGATTCTCGTTGATCTGCTGGTCTAATTACCTTAAACCTGAACACCAACAGTTATGAAGGTTCCCAAGTCCTACCTAAATGAATTTCAAGGGTATATCTCATTACTAGAAGTTGGGATAAGGATGATCAAGTAGTGAGTTATGCGTTGGAGTGTTGTAGGCCTAATGACAATGGATCTCGTGATCCCAACTGCTAAATCTAAGATGGATGGTTAGATTAGTCTATCCAGGAGATGAAAATCGTAAAAATATGTTTCTTTGTTAACGTGGAGGTCCATTTTAAAAATCAATCGGTTGGATGATGTAGCAACTCTAAATTTTGGCAAATTAATAAAAAAATAAAAAAAATATTTAAAGATTTTATTTTAAAATAAAAATAAAAACAATTCAATAGTTGAGTTGGTAGAGACATTCTTAGTTAAGAGACGTTTAGGGATTACTTCTTGGAGTAGTAATAGTAATTTTTTTAATCAAATGTTAAAAAAATAATAATTCAAATTTAGGATAAGGGAGGATGTGCTCATCCTATCTTATTAGAAGTTTCTTTAAAAAGGGATATAGAGAGGTTTCTGCATAAGAAAAAAAGAAATAGAAAGTTCTAAAGAAAAAGGGAGAGGAAATTCTAAGAGGGATTGATTAGGTAAGTTCCAACCCTTAGATCTTTTTAATTTTTTATTATGTTGTTAATTTCTTCTTCATCTATACAATGGATAATGTGAATCATTGTATAGGTTGTAGCGAAAATTTTAATAAAGTGATGCTTTATGATTTCATATCTGTTCAACAGTATTTTAGGAATAAATTTAATGGATGCAATCTGATTATGTTAAGATAGATCTGAACGAGTCATTTGATCCTAAGCACCAAAAGATAACAGTGCCTTGAATTTCATATCGAACTGACCATCGGATGGCCATACTAGTCAAATTTATAAATGTTTAATAAGGAAAGTTAAGATTTCTGCGTAACTAATTGGTATCACTTAGTAAGGCTGGAAGTTAGGTAGGTTGGGTCAAGTTGGTGCTCAATCCGAACCCAACCCAAGGTTCCTATACCTCAACCTTAACCCAACCCAACCCAATCTCAAGTTGGGAATTCTTAACCCAAGCCCAACCCAAGCGGGCTCGGTCGGGTTGATCGGGTTGGTCGAGTGTATACGTGCTAATATTTTTGTTATTACATTAGTTTATTATAGTTCAATATGGGACTTATTTTTTGTATCTGTGATTTTATTAATTATATATGTGATTATTCATTATAAAGAACTTCATTTTTTTTCTTTAAAAAAACAAGCTAAAATATAGGACAACTACTCTTTTAAAAGTCACGTAGCATAGCACGCAATCTATTTGGGAGAGAGAAATCCAACATATCTTGCTAGCTTGAGTCCTTGGAATTGATGTGGACAAATGAGACCGAACATCAATAGTGTGCCTTCGACATAAATAATCCACACTCAGTTATAATTTATAAGTAACTTATATATTGATTGGGTTCGAGTTGGGTTGAGCAACTCGAGCCCAACCCAAGTTTTATTGGGTTGGTGTTTATCTAGCCTAAGCTTGAGATCGGACTCGATATATCCTGCCCGAGCTCAACCTAATGTCGAGTCAGTCACCGGTCGGTCGGGTTGAACCCGCCCAACTTTCAGCCTTATCACTTAGCATAGAAAGTCGAGATGGGCCATCGATGTACGAGGTTAGATCCACACAATTCATCCAATGTGTAGGGCAAGATATGCAAAGACGTTAAGAATCTAGATGATTAAATCATCTGGTGGGTCACCTCGATTAATTATTTGACATTCAATTTCAAAATCTTAAAAAGAAAATCTAAATCTTGATTATTAAGTTTAATAAACATATAATTTTAATTATTTGATCATTTAGGATTTTGTCACTTAGGATGTATATTGAAGGTGGGCCCCACCATGTAAAATAACTAGATGAATAATAATATTGTTGATATAACTGATAGAAATTTTAAATTCAAACCAACCTAATTACCTTATGAATTTTATACTACCAGACTCAGGTGAGTAACTTAACGTGCCTCATGATTCATTGGAATTAAAATAAATTGTTTGTGATGGTTTGATTGATTGATATACTGACTTGAGTATTTTGTTACGATAATTATAAGTTAAATTCATATGTGAATATTTTGATCAAGACAATTATGCCAAATATGAAAATGATACATTCATATATCATTCATCTTTCATTACATTTACATAATGCATGATCGATCTTAGGGTCCCTCCCTATAAGAAATGTTGATTCTGGTAGAGTGTTACCAGTGTGGGCTATGCTCAAGCCTACCTAAAGGTAGAAGCCTACCCAACAGGTGGATGCAGGTTGACGACCTCCAACCTCGTAGATGGACTATCATCTCATCTGATACATTCATACACCATTTGCATTCATATCATTAAACATACATTTTTTATATTATTTTTATTGCTATGATTATGAACCATGCTATGTTATTTCACTAAGTCTGGCCAGCTTACATTTTTATTGGTGGAAAAAATCATACAGAGGAGCCATTAACAGATAATGTGGCGTAAAAACTGGAAGAATTTACTGCACCTGAACACAACTCACGTAAAACGTGGTCATACTTATTTGCAGATGAAGTGGCAACATTAGACCATTTCTGACTATATGATTTATTTGCTAGAATAGTTTAATTAGCGTATAATGCAGATTGGTATTGATTTTGAGATTTTAAGAAATTGTTTAGATTTGTCTAATTAAAATAATGTTAGTTTGGAATAAACATCTTTGTAATATAATGATATAATAAATTAATGATTTTTAATATTTATATTATTTTAAGGGTCGTCAAGATTTATATATGCCTGGTTGATTGGAACTAAGTGTTATATATGTGTGATTGGAGTTGGGGTAGAACTTAGACTGAATGTAATTACCACCTCTGATTAAACTAATTAAAGAATTAAGTTAGTACACTTTGTGTATTAGTTACAAACTGAAACTCGAGTCTGAGAGTGCACACTTTGTACTCGAATTTTAGGGCATGACAGATGACTTGAACTATGGATGAGAATTACTCCTTTCAGTTTGATTTATATATTTTTTATTTTTATTTTTTAAAGAGAGAGTTAGAGTTTTTTTTTTTTCATTTTAACATGTGAAAGTACATGTATCACGGGCTACCCTAAATGCACAAAAAGGGGACTAGGGCAACCCGATGAGAAAGTACAATCAACACTATACATGATCCGTCACCCTGATGACACTCAACCTGACGTTATCAAGCACCACCTTCCCTCCCTCCAGGAGTGAAAACACCTATTATCTTGAGAACTGTCGCTTAGACGAGCGAGTCCATCAGCCGGACCATTCCCCTCTTTAAGGATGTGAGAGAAACGAAAAGACCCCCTACAGTTGAGGCTAGATATCCGGGCCATCCAGTGGACCCATCTCCAACCCACCTGAGAAACATGGTTAAGCGTATCTACCACCATCTTGGAATTTGATTCCACGATTACCTTCCACAGGCCCATTTGAACGTAAATGGAAAGACCGTCATAAACCACCGCGAATTCCGCGTTGTTATTTGTGCCTATCCTGTATCTATGTGAAAAGGCAAAAATGAAATTGTCGTCATCTCGTCTGCATATGTCGCCCCCTCCAGACCTTATTAGGTTATTTAAAGTTGAACCGTCCACATTTAACTTGAGCTAACCACTCTCTGGTCTACCCCACTTTACAATCTCAACCCTTTTAGCTGGTTGTGGGGCCACCGGGAGATGGAGATTTCTCAGTTGAAGATTAGCCACCTAGGAGGACGGGCGGCTCCCATTATACACCCTCCCCAACCACCAGTTGGTGCGTTTGATAACTCTCCCTATGCTCAGCTTTCGGATCTCATATCTAGCAGCATTCCGCTCCTTCCAAATTTCCCAACACAAGAATAAAGAAGTTAGGGCCTGAACCTGAAGTAACGAAGCACCAATGGACGATCCCCACCATTGGGTCAGCCTTTCTAGTGGGGAGCCGTGATCGGCCAGATTGATCTCAAAGATGTTGCTGAAATGGCCCCAATCGACCTTAGCTAGCTGACCTAAGATGAAAAGATGCGCAAGAGATTTAGGTTGCAACACATGACATTTATAGGGCAGCACTCACAACAAGACACTAAGCAAACTCCTTTCTTCTTGATCTTACCGTCCACTGGAATCGCACCTACCAATAATCTCCACATGAATATGGACAGCTTGAGAGGAATTTGGGGATGTCACACCCACCTCGACCAGTTTCTTCTCATCCCAAACGATCGGATAGCTTCCCAGACCGACTTTACAGAGAAACTCCTGGAAGAGGTCAGCGGCCAATACCACACGTCATCATCATCTGTAATGAACAGACCTCTCTGAAAGATGTGGAGGAGAACTTCCTGTGGCAAGAAGGTGAGGATGGAAGAGTGGGGCAGCGGGCCATGTCTGCCAAGGAAGTTGCCCACCTTCATGTTTCAGAATTGTACAAGGAGGAGGTCAGTAGCTCTATCGAGTAGGGGACCCTTCCCTGTCCAATTAACATCCCAAATGTTACAGTCCCCACTTCCAATAAGATATCGAGTAGTCTCAGCTAGGAATGGAATCAACGTCTGAATACTTCTCCAACCGGGGAGGACGTGGAAGGGGAAGATGCATTCCGAAGCAAAAAATCCAACGAAAGCGGATCCCCAAATTTCACCCTCATGAAGGTCGCCCAGAGACTCCTGCTCTTACCGTAAGTGAGGGCCCAAGCCATCTTCATACGCAATGCCGCCATCATGTCCCGAAGCCTTCTTATCCCTATCCCTCCTTCAGTCGGGGATGCAATCTTCTTCCAGCTAATCCAATGGAGCTTCCTTTTGCCATTTTCCTAGCCTCAGAAAAAGTTAGCGAAGCACTTCTCCATCTGAGAAAGGCACTTGGCTGGAATGGGCGTGGCTACCATCGTGTGGACCGGGATACTCCCTAAAACGTGCTTGATCAGCGTCATATGACCAACCTGCGAAAGAATTTTGGCATTAATCCTTGCAACAATTCGCTCAATAAGGGGTTTAAAAACGTCCTTGGCCGGTCTGCCAATCGACATGGGAACACCTAGGTAGAGGGCTCCAGAAGGGGATCTTGGCATATTCAGACTTCTTGCAATCTGATGGACTCTACCTGGGGATAACTTGGAGGAGAGGAAGAATTGGCTCTTAGATAGGTTGATTTTCTGGCCTAAAATGTGTTGGTACGTGAGCAGGAAGTCGTTGATCGCTACAAGGGAAGCCGCACTGCCATTGCTGAAAAGGAGAGTGTCATCTGCATATAGAAGATGGGGGATGAGAGGGCAGCTTGATTTGAGTTTAAAGGGTTGACAACGACCTTGACTATATAAGGAATTAATTCCCCGGCTAAAAACTTTTGCTGCTAAAATGAATAAACTCGGTGACAGCGGGTCTCCTTGCTTGAGGCCGCGCAAAGATTTGAAATACCCTTTCGCTTCTCCATTTTTAAGGACAGAGAACGAACAATTGTTCCAACATTTCTCCATCAGTTCAACCCATCTCCTGATGAATCCAAAGCAAAAGAGCACCTGCTTGAGGAAGGACCAGTTGACCCTATTATACGCTTTCTCCATGTTTAGTTTGATGGCAATATTGCCACCCCTCACCTTCCTATTTAAATCCCTGAAGACCTCCTGGGCCAGCTGATGAGGGTCGAATATTACATATCAGACCTCGATTATTGCCTGATTTTACGTACATGATAATGCTTAATGTCGTATTTTAATTGTGTTTTTGTTACAGGACGTAATGAGGAGTGTAGACTGAAAAAGAGTATTAAAAGTGTGGATTTGATGCTCCAAAGTCATCAGAGCAGGGGACGGATTGCAGAGGACCAAAATTGACGGATTTATATGCCAGGGATCCGAGGAAATCAAACCGTTCACATTAAAGAGGCCCGAAAATAGTCCAGAATGCAAGATCACAGGGTTCCCGCCGTCATTCGACTCAAAACTTCATACATGTGATGGGGCCCATAAATTAACCGCACATATTAAATTTCAGCCATTGAAGATCTTGAGAAGTGGGCCAACGGACAGATCAGCCCATTAATCTCCAATTTGGGGCCCACCTGATATTTGAAACTATCTCAACTTTGGTCTCGACGGTTAAAATAGTTTGATAAAATGAATGGACGAAGAGGATTTCAGAAATACATATCCGTGGGATCCACACGTACATTAAATGTGCAAGGTACACAAGTGCACCGGACGTGCACCAGAAATCCACGCTGATCGACCCTTCTTCTCAAAAGCGTAAAAACGCTAACAGCGTCTTATGCACAGGTCCCTTTTTTTATTGTGGGCCCCACCCATCATGTGTTTTCAAGATCTGAATCGTCCATTCATTCCAGAGGTGAGGTTTGATCCTCTCCTAGGTGGCATTTTGGCCCCTCGCACACTTATACATGTGGATCATTGGAAAAAGTAGGACGAATGGCTGGTTTAAAATTTAATGGGCCATACCTAAAATGATCCAAAACCAGCCATAACTGGAGGGTTTTTTTTGTTGGGAATCTAATGGTCAGCATGGATTTTTCCACAAGACGTCGGAGTGGACCCCACCAACTTCCTTCATTAAAAACGGAAGTTTCCATTTTTTAAATAGCGACTTTCCCAGGCGTCTGTCGGTTCGCAGTTGTGGGCCCCACCCATCGTTCGTACTGGTGATCCACACCGTTCATTCACTCCCTAGAGCAGCCATAACCTATGCCTAGCTGACGGAATTTGAAGACATCATGAAGATTGTTTTTAACCGTTCAAACACAGGTTGGACAATAGAGCAGAAAACTCTGTGGATCGCATCAATGGACACCCAAAACTATCCTTGTCCGATTGGTTTTCTAAGAGCAATACAATGGACGGACTGGATTGTGTAGATAGTATCAATGTGGGCCTCGCCGAGCACCACATCGTTAACAAGTGCAAAATCCCTGTTTTAGCACCGGACGCTGGCCATCTTTCTCGGTCATAGCACGATCAGAACGTCGATCAGATGGCTGATCCAAATCGTCCATCATGTAGACCATCGGAAACAGTCCCAGGGGACGGTGATTTTATAGACAACATGCAAGGAAAGTACGAGTTTGGATACCCCGAATTTGGCTGGGTAAAGGAGTTACTCACTTTGGTGAGTAAAGATTTTTTTCGCCGACTCTCAACCGACTCAACCACTCTCAGCCGACCTTTGGCAGCTATAAAAGGAGACAGACGTCAGAAGCAAGGGGGGGAGCAAGGGAGCTAGAGGAAAGTTTGGAAAGAGAAGAGAGAGGAGAGAGAGAGAGAGAGAGAGAGAGAGAGAGAGAGAGAGAGAGAGAGAGAGAGAGAGAGATGTTTTCTTTTTTTATAAATATTTATTTTTTTACTTCTTTCCTAATCAATTTTATGGATTGCTAATCTTGTAGATAGGGCTGAGATGAAGCCCCTAATTTAAATAATTCTTATTATATGTTGAATTTATCTTAATCTGATTAATTTGTTTCTCTCTCTAGTGTGCTTAACTGCAATTTTCGTACTTCTCCATTCGATGAGCTCGACCAAAGTCTAGATATGGATGTTGTTTGGAATCTTAACTAGGTGCTTGTGTTTGACCATGAACAGGTTTCCTATAGAGGAAGAAACAGGAATCTACATCTCTCCATGCCTGACCATGGATGGAAAGATGTGATCCATTTGCTTTAAAGGATTATACATTCTGTGTGCCCGACCAAGGACATAGGATGTACTTTGTTTATTAAATTTATATCAATCTGAATTAGGATGAATCAACAGGTAAAACAAGAGTCAGGATAATTAGGGGTGGATTTGAAAGTCCTAGTCTTCTCCTTGATTGAATTTTTCTCCTTGCTCTCTGTTATTTTCCATAGATTTTTATTATTAGTTCTCTAAACTATTTGTTGGATTAGTTAAGAAGAGTCATAAATTTTAAATTATGACAACCAGTCCTCGTGGGAATGTTCACTCCCCAAGTGCAGGGTTGTGATGTAGTAATAACTCGGTAAGACCGAGGTCGAATCCCAAGGGACTGAAACTTGTACGTTATCTAAAACTAACTAGAACTAGATCTAGAATGAGATGAAATTTAAACTGAATGTAATTTGAGGAATAATGATGAAAATATTAATCTAAAATTTATAGAAATCAGAGGAAAGGAAACTAGGGATTCAGAGGATCTACTTGTAGAGATCAGGGAGAACTTATGCTTGCATCTAAAATTATGGAAATTACTGAACTGCCGTTGATCTAGTTTTCACAGAGATGAAAGGTGTATGAATTAGAATGGATTCCATCACCAAACTATGCCCAAAGACTATGGCAAACAATAGAATTAAACTAATTACCACCCAATCACATGTATGAAAGTTAGGAAGGGTGCCGACATCCAACCATGCCCAGGAGACGATGGTGAACAACAGAGCTTCCTGACGTCATAAACATCAGAAGGAAAAAGGACATGCTCCAAGCCATTGCAGACCCATTGTAATTTCAGTCACAACAGACCATTAAAAACTAAACAGAACATGCCATTAATAATCAACTAAAATCAATGTCAATTCATAAATAAATAAATAAAACATAAATTAAAAATCTCTCATCTCACTACAAGCTTCACCTCCTAGCCCTAGCTAGGAGGTTTAGCCACACATGGTCAGGCTAAATCCAAATAAATAAAGAGAAAAAGAAAAGGAAAAGAAAAGTGAAAATAAAAAAAATAAAGAATTTCTCTCTCTCTCTCTTTCTCTCTCTCTTTGCTCCATGTCAGGCCCCCCCCAAAACCCCACGTCCCCACTCTCTCTCTCCTTTTATAGTCAATACAGTCGGTGGTTGGGAATTTTCGCAGCAACAGATCTATGCGCAGTAACATTCAAATCCTTGTGTTTGGCCTCAGATTCTGGACGGACGATGATCTGTTCTTGGATTCGGACTCCATGGTTGGAGTTATGACCCTCTACTCTTGCATTTGAACAGTTTGGATTGGGCAGATGTCAAGTGATGGTGGCCCACAGATGCCCTAAAAAATCGTGCTGCGCCCGGACTCTGCAAACAAAGCTTGCGCACTGATCGCGCTGCGATGTTGGTGGGGTCCACTTGAATATTTCTTTGGGAAATCCACTCCGTCCATGAGATGTGCCTCAAAATTTCAATCAAATATGGGTGATTTTGGATTGCTTTTGGTACGGTCCACCTAATTTTTAAACCCACCATTCAATCTTCTTTTTAAACTGTTGGAAGTCCATATTTGCTGTCCCTTGCAATTTTTCCACCTAGGTAATGATAAGTGGGACCTATGGTTTATTATGAATGGTTCAGATTGTCCATTTGGATAATGGGTGGGGCCCATAACCGATCGCAAGACGGACAGCGACCGTCCGTCCGCTGCCAGTGCGAAACAGAGCTTCCGCTGTGATGGTCGGTGGGCCATTGGTTGATGCCAAGTGAAACATCTACTCCGTTCATTGGCTTCAGGACGAAAAACCGTCCGAGAAGGGGTGTTTTTGGAGCATTTTCGGTATGGCCCACCAACTTATCTATTCCGCCGTCCCTTTTACTTTTAACGGCTAGGATTTTGCAACGGCTTGCATGGTCTCAAAAGGCCACCTTGGTGAGGTTAACACCCCCCCTTTACATGCAATGGACGGCTCTGATCTTTCAAATTATCGACGAGTGGGGCCCACAATTGATCCCCAGTGTCGGCCGTGAAGACGCTGTAGCGTCTTTCTATTTTGAGAAAATCGTCGGTCAGCGAGTGCGCTGACCGACTTCCTTATTTGGTGTTCAGCCTCCGTACGTGTGCTGTGCACACGCACGATGTAAGGTAGGTCCCCCTTCGACGTATGTGAGAAATTCGCTCCGTTCATCTGCTTCACCATCTCCTTTTAACCGTATGGACCAAATTTGAAGCGTATCCAGATAGCAGGTGCGCCCCAAATTGAAGATTGATGGGTTGAGATGCTCGTTAGGCCACTTTCACATTGATCCAATGAGTGATTTTTGTCGTGTACGGTTAATTTATGGTCCTCAGGCGACGTATGAAGTTTCGAACCGAACGGATGGTGGGAACCTCGTGATCTTGCATTTTGGACGTCCTTCAGGCCACTTGAGCATCAGTTCTTCGATTTTTGTGGATCTCAGGCGTTGATCTTGGTCCCCAGGGGTGTATTCCTTACTTCTGGTGCCATCAGAGTGTTAAATTCATGCTTTAAGCTCCCTTTTTCAATCCAAGCTCGTAAAATCACCTTGCAACACAAATACAATAAACACAGGCTGTTAGACAGCATTATGTTCATAAATCCAGGTAATAACTGGGGTCTGATATGCAATATTTGACCCTCAACAGGGAACGATCTCGTAATAAGTACCAAAGCTACATCTGATTCGTATACTTGCGAGTTTAAAATTGTTTAAATTAAGTTGGTTTAAATAAAACATCACCAGCATAATATTTTTCACGATATTTCGGCCTTGAATGAACGCACCCTGCTCAACGGAGATAAGCTTATGAAGGACTGTGGCTAACCTGGCTGTAATTACCTTTGAAAAAAAATTTTAAATGCAATTGCAGAGACTTATCGGCCTAAAGTGATCGAACGATGCAGGTGCAACTGACTTGGGGATAAGACAAATCAGGGAGGAAGTGAAAGCTCTCAGAATATCTCCCTCTTTAAATAGGTAAGTCGCAGCTACATGAATGTCAGACGCAACAATCTGCCAGCAACCCCTAAAGAAGGAACCCCCAAAACCGTCTAGACCGGGAGCAGTGTCATGGGGCAAAGAGAACACTGCCTACCTGACCTCTTCCATGGATGGACTACACAATAGCTCCCTGTTATCTTCAGCCGAAAGCAAGGATGGGATGGTGGAGCTGATCAAGGACCCAAGATCAGAAAACTGGTTGCCTGATTGGAGGTTAGCAAAGTAATGGACAACTTCATCTTTGATCAAGGCAGGGTCAGAAATCATTGAGTTTGCATTAAGCCTGATTTCCTTAATCTCAGCTCTTCTTGCACGATCCATGGTTGATAAGTGAAAAAAATTTGTATTACGATCTCCTTATGTCAGCCAATTGTTGCGCACCTTCTGTTTCCAGAATATCTCCTTAGCCAACTCCCATTGGTAAGATTTTTCTTGGCAGCCAATAGCTCCTCCGCTGCGGAAAGATTGGTAGATTCTTGCAAATTGTTCTCAATCTATTCCATGTGGTGCTCAACCTGTTTATGATTAGAGAAAACATCACCAAAGACTTCTCTGTTCCAAGCTTTGACTAACTGTTTCACTTTTCTAAGCTTTAGTAAAATGGCGTTCATTGGCAAGCTAGCAGACTCACTATTCCATCCCTCCTTAACAATTCCCATGAAACCTTCATGAAGGAACCACATCCGTTGGAAATGGAAAGGCCTCGCACTAGACGGGGCCGCAGGAGGGAAGTTCATAAGCAAAGGGGCGTGGTCCGAGCTAGCACAAGGAAGGTGGCGCACCTAGAAATGAGGAAAACACCTGATCCAATCACCGTTGCAAACAACCCTGTCCAGTCTCACCCAAACTCTGGCATTTCCTTCTTGGTTATTACTCCACGTGAATCTGTTACCATATAAGCCAACGTCTATGAGACATGCATTATCAATGGCCTCAGTAAAATCCTCATCTCCTGCCCTAAACTATGATCTCTTGCCCAGTCTTTTTGATCTAAGAGCCACAGCATTGAAGTCCTCGCACACTACCCAAGGGCCAATGAAAGACCTACTAATGACAGCCAAATCCTCCCAAAGATTTTTTCTTCAACTTCTAGTGCATTTTGCATAGACAATAGAGAGCATCACTGGATCCTGCAGGTTTTGCAAAGATATTCTCATAAAGATCATTTGGTCAGAATAAAATTCCATAACATCAATAATAGAGGAGTGAAAGAAAACCCAAACTTTTCCTCTTGCCTCTCCATTAAATACGGATGCATGAAAACCAAGTTTGAGACTTGTAGCAATTCTTCTCTCTTCTCTGAGCATCAACTCAAGAATAGCAAAGATTTGGGGCTTGTGCTCTGAGATAATTCGTCTCGTAGTTCTGATGGTGGGGGCATTCCTGATACCACGAGCATTTCAAACTAAGCAACTATCCATCACTGATACATCCTAAGTAAACAGCCCGTCTCCTCAATCTCCTTAAGCTGCCTTTCCACTCCACCGGTAGGGGACTCTTGCAGGAAGTGCTTTGGACTTGTAATTCCTTTTGGTCTGTCCTGTATTAACAGTAGCTACGGCCTTAGCTAAGGTCAGGGTGTCTTCCACACAGTCTGTGGTGACTAGATCTCTAGAGGAATTATCTTTAGCAGACGTGATTGCCTCAACTGCATCACTATGGGGCTTTGGGCAAACCATCTCCCTTGCATTAGGGATATCTGAAATGTTTGCTTGAATATCCAGGTGAATTGGATAGTCCAAGTTCTCAGACTGGAGAAGGGGAGCTAGCGGTTCCAAAACAGTCTGCAGCCCTTCCTGCTAGAGCAAGGCTGCAAACGGGGACAGGTCTACCATGAGGTTGATCTCACTGCCCTGTTGTCACGCCCCAAACTCGGAAACCGGGCTCACAAAATTCCCGATCGATGAATCTGGTGCCGACAGCTTCCGTAGAACCCATTTTCAGCTCTCAGTGCCCATTCGCTAGGTTCCGATCCTGGGATGCTACGAGGAGAATTTTCAACATCAGTTTGATTCGTAATAAGCATAACCAAAGGCATAACCCACAAATAACAACTAAAAACTCCATTACATTTTCACTATGATAAAAAACTTTATAAGTACAATGAGCATAAAGGAAAATACAATGATAATGGGCAAAAACTCCAAGCTGATCTGGTATGCGCTCCTGCCTCAGTGCTGTTGTGGTCCAACGTCACCTACACGCAACGGTCGTGCATAAGCTTATAAAAAGCTTAGAGGGTGGTGAAAGTATGTGCACAAGGTAGTAATATGATTATGCAATATTAGAGTAATGCGGAATATGCAGATGGATCCATGAATACCATTAGCCTTATTAAGGCTATGCAATGCAAGACATGAATGATTTCGGTCATACCAAGGCCATGTGATGTGAGATGTAACTCAAGCATAGGAATCTTCATCTAAGTCCACATATCAATACAACTCAAATCTGAAATATGAACGGGGTCTAGTACACTCTAAACCAGATCACCGCCGTGCAATAAGGTAAGTGGAAGAGACCTCACTATTCGTCTGCTAATATCGAGCTCAACTCGTCGATAGGGGATCCATTCCTCGAGTTGGTCAAACTCAGCTTAGTTTTGCCTCCTACTCTCAGGCGGGTAAGGCCGCACCCCCTTCCAACCAACCATGATATAGTAGAAAGCACGACTTTTGGTAATCGGCACTCGACGCTCTTGCACCCACTCGGTTTAGACTTGGAGCAACCTCTTGGTACCATAAGGGTTTAGGGACTTTCACCCAGGGATATCTATAACACCCTATGTAAAATAAGATTTTCGGTATCCAATCCTGTCAACCACGATATGCCGTAGAGGTTACGACCCTGATGTCGCTAGGGCATACAGTACCATATCACACAATGCGAATGCATAAATCACATTATCCAGTCATGCAGCAATCCTGCGCGTAATGTGCGCTCATGTAGGGCAACACCGCCTATCCGGGAGCCCCTAAACAATCTGCCTGAAGGCATATGTTATGATCAGTCACTTCTCATATCAAGCATACATATGATGCGTATGATCATGAATCATGGAACTATACTATTCATGTTATAAAATAACGCACTATCCTTTAATGCAGATGGCCTAAACGGCCTACACACAACAAGTACGGACCTTACGATGGGCCCTAGGGAGAGTCGTAATGTGGACATTTAACCAACATTATACTCGCAATGTGGACGTCAAACCATCATTGCTGCCAAGGCATAGCTCGTCGTAAACATCATTACATAAACCATGTTGGGATCACACATTGCAATGGACCTTAGGTACATCCTATTAGGCCTTAAATACATCAAATGGGCCATATCATATAGGCCTTATATTCATCAAGTGGGCCACATCAATGGGCCGCACCAATGGGCCTTATGTACATTGCAATGGACTATAACCCTTGGGCCTTAAATACATCAAATGGGCCTAATCACATGGGCCTTATGTGTATCAAATGGGTCACACCCATTGGGCCCCATATGTACATCAAATGGGCCTCAACCCATAGGCCCTAATACATCTTAATGGGCCTTAACCTATGGGCCCCTAATACATCTAATGGGCCTCAATCCATGGACCTTACCTATAACAAGGTGGGCCTCATACATATACCAATGTGGGGTCTCAATGGACGACCACAAATAACTCAAAATGGGCCCCATATATATACCAAAGTGGGGTCCACTTAAACTATAGATCTGACTCATTCTTTAGCTTACGCTAAAGAAATGAGCTTCTAAGATGGTTGGAAGGATTGGATGAAACCCATGCATCATAATGGGGCCCAAAAACATGGATCTGACTCATCCTTTAACTCATGCCATGAAATGAGCTTTCAGGATGGATGGACGGTTTGGATGCAGCACATGCATCATGGTGGGTCCCACCGTCCAAGTGTGGACAGTGAGGATAAAATACATAAACCATGGTGGGATTCCACCGTCCACGGCTGTGGACGGTGTGACTAAAATACACACATCAGTGTGGGTTCCACCGTCCACTGACGGTGTGAATACAACACACATCACTGTGGGTTCCACGTGGGGCCCACCATAACATTTGTTTTCCATCCAAACTGTTGGTAAGGTTGCACGGACCTGGATGAACAGGAAAAATAAATTTCATCTTGATCCAAAACTTCTGTGGACTCAAAAAGAGTTTCAATGGTAAAGGTTCAACTCCACTGTTTCCTGCAGTGTGGGCCACCTGAGCTGTGGATGGAGCTGAAATTTGGAGGGGACCCACAGCTGGGAGTGGCCCACCTCGTGAACGGTGTGGATGTAAAATATACATCATGGTGGGGCTCATATGTAGGGACGTGTGTAACGCCCTAACTTTTCAGAACCCAAGTACACAACCCGTTTCCTAAAAAGCCGAGTGTTAAACTTAAAGGATGGTCAAATTCGAGTGTACATTTTTTTTCATCAGAGTAAGCAAATGAGCGTAGTGTGGACAAATCAACATAAAGGAAAATTCCATTATCATTCAAATATACAAGAAGCTGCCCATAATGACTTATACAAACCAATGTTTCTGAATTTAACAAGTATAAGATTCACAAAAATTTTATACATGAAGAATAACAGAAAGCATATAAATATAAGCTGCAAGATCACGCATCTCTTCCAGGCAAATACAGTCATGCATTATTGGCGATCGTACCCTGCTCCTCGTTAAGTCTAAACATGCATATCACTTAAGCCACCTGTACTACCTGTACGATTGTATATTTGATGGATGAGTGACCAACTCAGTGTGAATTCCTCTCAAGATTACACACCACCGCATTAGGTAAGCATAGTTATAAAACAACCAGACAACCAAAACAGAGTAAATGCAGTCTTATTAGATGCATGGATGCGTGAATGTAATCATCACCTTGGGGATGCTCATCAGTGCGGACAGTGGGCCGTCACCATGCAAGCATCGAACCTGGAAAATATTATCCAGTCGGAATCATCGAACCTGGGGAAACATTACCCAGTCGGAACAATACGTGCCATGTATGCATGATTAGCCAAGTCATTATTAGTCCATTTATAACCAGCCAATTTAGACAAGCTCAAAGGTCACTACGGGAAGCACATGGCCCAGCGTAGGCCGACAGCTCGGGCATAGTGTCTCATTACCATCATCCCCGGCCCATGAGGCTACCATCTTAGGATGTTCAATGAAAACCCGTCGACTAGTGGCCAATCATATTACAGTATATGGGGCTTATCATCGCATGATTGCACGGTATAAAATATCAAACCCATATAGAAAAAATACTAGAACAAAGCCACATAGGGTGATATCAAACAAGCCACATAGGACAATTATCAAAATAGGCCTCATAGGGCTACTATCAAAAGCATACGATAAAAAACCATTCTTGAAAACCATTGGACATAACAACCCTGGATGGTAGGCCCACATTAATGATCCATCTAGACCACCACTCAATAACCAACAAGTCAAAGGTCCATTTTAATCACAACCAGTCGGGTTACATCCTAAGCATGGGTGTACATTTATAGGTGGGGGTTTTCCACTAATGTACTAGTTTAAAGTCCATAAGCAATGTACAAATAATCAACAAGCATGAACAAATATACAGGATTAACATTAAGCAGGCAATATAACAATTCAATTTTCACTAGCTAACACATGTGATTATAAGAGAGATATCAATTATAATTTTTAATAAAAACTATAACTTCTCAAGGGGAAGAATCATCACCTGACTAGTCGAATCGCCCATGCCACTAAGGTCGTTAGGAAGTGCGTGCCCTTAAAATCAAGTCCTACCATAAATCAGGAACTTGTATAATTAGATCCAAAATCTACACACTACCTAGAGTTTTGGTGTAGGATTAGGGTTTTCATCCTAGGGTTTAGTCATAGGCTTATATTTTCACTATTTGAATGCTAATTAATGTAAAATTAATTGCCATGCTAACCTAGTAACTATAAGCTAATTATTAACATTAATGATAATATTAATATTAGCTAATCATGGTAATGGTGATTATTATGTTGGTAGTAATTAGTACACTTCTACTGTCAATGATAATATTTAGGAATGACGAATAAGATTCTAATATGTAGTTCCACCTATATTAATTATACTAGTATAAGTAATATTCTAGTGGCTACTTAGGTCTATATCAAACTTATCATGATAATAGTAATAAGGATGATAATTGTAACTTGAAATACTTTTTGTTTGGGAAGAACGAGTTGACTCACCATAGTCAACTTGATAGCCCAATGGTTTACAATTTTATCTATAGTTAGGATCGACGTTAGGGTTATAACCTGTGGTTTAGATTACTTGGATTTAGGATTTTATCCATTATTCTAATCTTGGACTTTAGTTTTAGAGTTGAAACCTAATTCATATAATTAATTCGTAATATTAGAATGAGGTAAAATAAATAATAAGTGTCTATTAGTACTAATAATACAAATCTTATAATTATTGACCTACTAATGATAAAATAAGAATAGCATATCAAGTATCTATAATAACTAGTTTTAGCAAAATTAACCTACTAGTGGTTAAACATGCTTAATAATCACAATAGCTATAGTAATGCTAATTATAATAAATCAAGTGATCGACTTAGGGAGAGAAAATTGGCTTACATAGTTGACTTCTTAGCTCGGTTCGACACATCTGAGCTGACCCAATTCCACATGCAGCTCAACTGAGTTTGAACCGAGTCGACTCAGTTCCAGTCTAACCAACCCAATTTTCACTCATTCTCGGCTTCTCTTCCTCTCTCTCTCTTCTTCCTTTCTCTCTTTTCTCTCTTTGCTGCTTCCCTACTTCCTTTCTCTCATGCTGGAATGCCCAGCAGGTCTCTGACTCGAGCCAGCGAGTCAGCTCCCCCTCACCTAACTCCACTCTCTCCTTCTCGTTCTCTTCTCCTCCATCTTTCTTCTTCCCTCTTCCTTTTCTTTTGCTGGGACTCCAGTAAGGACTGGAGGTGACCCACACTGAGCTCAACTCGGCTGGTTGACCCAGCAACTCAGGCGGTCACATCAGCGACTCGGTTGGGCCAAGTCAATACCACACACGCACTCGCCTTCCCACACTCTTTCTCTATTCTCTCCTCTCACTTTCTCCCCCTGTTATCTCTTCCTGATTTCTCTCTTCCCCCCCATTTTTTTCCCTTTTCTTCCTGCCCCTAATCTCCTCCTTTGTCCGTTATAGACCCGTCAGTGGCAGTGCGCCCTGCCAACTTGGCCTGGACGAGCCAACCATGGTGGTGCGATGCAACAGCCGCACCACCCCATCTCTTCTTCTTTCTACTTCCTCCTATCTTCCTCCTTCCTTCACTCTTCCTCTTTGTAGACGACAGAGATGATCCTGGACTTGGTCCAGTGGCACCAGCAACATTGTTGAATGAAGAAAACCGTCGAGGAAGACGACAACCATCAATGACGTTTTTGAAAATGGAGCTTCTTCCTCCAATCTGCTCCTTTCAGATGGTCCGTATGGGATCTATGAAGCTTGCAGACGTGTGGCTTTGAAGGTTAGGAGAGGTTCGACTGGTGGGTTAGACAGCTGCATGGCCGCCTCTTCTCGAGCATGGCCGCAAGGATAGGAGAGGTTACTGTTGCTCGATCCTTCATGCTCCTCTTTATAACAAAACCTAGCCTTCTTTGGACTGTCATATGGAGAATGGGTGGCCCAGATCACACTAGCTTGAGGCCGTTTCGAGATACCGCTTGTAAGGCCGAAACCATCCAGGTTTTGGTTTGCTGTAGGCGGAAACCCTATCCCACATGGATGCTTTGGATTCATCCAAGGAGGAGAGCTGTGATTGGAGGATCTCTCCTTCACGCAGATCGCCAAGCTGGCGTGCAGAAAATAGTTTCCATTCTTGGAAACATGTGTTTGCAGGGTCTATTTGCAGAAGGAACCGTGTGCATGCACACGAGCTTTTAGGTGTGAGGTTAGGCAGGGTTTGGTCAGAGGGACCGTCTGCTCTAGATGGACGGTTCAGATTATGAAGATGGGCCCGAGTTTGTGGGCCACAATCAAAATAGCGGACGACGTCTGTTTGAATTGAAACTGGGCGGGAAAAGGAGGGAAAAACTATCCTTTTTGGGTAAGCTCGAGTCAGCACTTGCTTTGACCAGGCTGACGGTCTCGTGCACGTCAGGTGCTTTAGCACTGGTGTACATGCACCCCAATGTGGGGCCTAACGTAGTGGTTTTGGTGGATCTAACCCGTTCATCTAGCCATATGGGCCCTATTAGGACATCCTGCCCAAGATGGGGCAGATCCAAGCTTAGGTGGGTCATACACTTAGATTTAGGGTCTTACTTGAGGATTCTTATTGGTTTAAGGGTCGGATCATCCCGAAGTTGGACGTCAACGGTTAAAAGGTCCTAAAGGGGTCATTTGTAAGGATTTCATAATTTTATTATCAACCACTACTAATATTAATATAGATTTTGTTACCCTTGCATATTACTTGTGATTAAAATAATTAAAATCTCATGCATATATATAAATATAATTTTCAATATTAACATATTACTATACAAATGCTATTGACCACATATTTATTAATATGTAATTCATAACGTACAATATCATATTGTATGTATGAATTGAAATTTGTACATTATCATATTTAAAATTACGTCATTAAACAATATATGACTTTATTAAAACATCTAGAAATTTTCATATTCATATCTATAAGAGATATTTAATACTTCATTAATATTTAAAATTCAATTATATATTGTAAAGTTATTACTCATTATAATATTATTTTCATAATATTCTATATACATTATTATATACATTTTACTCTATTACAACACTTTTTCATACATCATTTATATGACACATAAATGCATCCATAATTCTTTTGATCTAAATTTGTGTAAGACTTACAATATAACAATTATATATATATATATATATACTTATTAAATATTACTGGATGGTTTGATCCTTCTATCGAAGTAATTGAGATCCTAAGATAGACGTCTCTGGAATATTTTGAAAACCAATCAAATGGATGGCTTGATATACGAGATGTTGGCCAGACGATTGAGATTGATGAATTGGGGATCACTGGATGTTGATGTGTAAGGGAAGCTACGTGTGTTTCCACACACATGCAAACTAGTTTAGATTTCCATGGTAACATTCGAGTACTGAAAAGTACGGGGTGTTACATTGTGGTCCTTGGCCCATACGCCCATACGCAGCACGCTGCTACTACACTTATCAAGGGCAGCAGGCGCTGCCCCCTTATGCATATAAATTTATTTTTTTAAAAGAAACGGATTTCCTGTGGTTTTTCACAGGTGCGGCCCACATTAAGTAAATCCAACCCATCCATTGCACTTTGTGGCTCAAGACTGTCCAAACGAGTCCAATATCCGATGTTTTTTCGGCGCATAACAATGTCAGGGTGACTTTCAACGGTAGAAACCACTATATTATAGGCTATGGCCTGCCTAAAGATCAGATAGACCTCATTTTTAGGCTTAACGCCTAAAATAGCCTGAAGAAAAGGATGGAAGGCTTGGATTGAGTACATACATCAAGGTGGGGCCTGCATGAGTGGCCCACCTAAAACCATCTCTTTTTTTTTTCTACTGACGTGAGTACGCCCACGTCAGTACGCATACTCCATGTTAGCCACCCCACAGGGATCAATACCAAGGCCTCCAATGATGAAACGAGGCATCTTTCACTTGGTATGCCACGTGAGCTATGGGGTGGGGCCCACGTCAGATCACACTTCACTGGCAGCCACACCCCACTATTAGCCACAATAAGGCGGGCCCCCTATGGATGGTTGGGATGGCATATAAACATCATGGTGTGTCCCACATAGATGGGGTCTACCAGTAGGTGGCATGGATGAAATACACACATCATAAGTGGGCCATGATCATGGAAAGATAGAGAGAGAGAGAGAGAGAGAGAGAGAGAGAGAGAGAGAGAGAGACATCGGCAAGGATGGAGGGGCCCGGCCACTATGGGCCCCTCTTTGATATAAGGCCTACATCAAGGTGGGTCCCACATAGATGGACCCTTAAATCAAAAGAAAAATGAAAAATAAAATCTAATATCACCCACCATTTAATCTTCTTTGTCCGATGGAATGCCGATCTCCTTATGCTTCCCTTTGATGGAGGAAGATGAGAAATGGATTGCTAGGATGAGGGATCTTGGGATGGAAAGGTGGGCCTCACATATGCATTTTTCTCTCCATAGGAGGGCTTGGACGTGAGCACCTCTTGGTTGCTTGGAGTTGTGTTGGCAAATGAGAGAGAGAGGGTTGTAAAGGGAGAAATGTGATAGAGTGATGGATGGGAGAGAGAGGGATGGGTGTGTAAGAGCCTTTTTTACTTTTGGGGTTTTTAGTATAAGAAAGGTATGGATGGTGTAAGAAAACTTTTGACTTTGGAGGTTGCTTGGGGATGGGTGTGAGGTGATGTGTACTTGACATGTACTTGACATGTTGAGATTGATGGATTGATGGATTGATGTGACAAGTCGTAGAGATTCTCTCAGAATTCGCACGCGCGGCATTTTCTTGGCACCGAACACTCGCCCACGTCTCCCGACCAGGGTATCGTCTCGGCGCGTAAGTCATGGCATAGGAACTGCAGCGACGGTGCGGTTGCTATGGTACAAGTCTTGGGTTGAGTCAACTCAGGTTAACGATGTGTGAATCAGGGTCGCGTGCAAATACCGGTTAAGGGTCGAAGGTTGTCAAAATTTGACCAGAAAGACTGCGGAAGTCTACGGAACAGTATAGACTAATACGGGTCTTACACCTGTCTTAGGGGAGGTTCAGGAGAAGGAGGCTCCCAGTTCTCCATAGACTGAGGGACAAGGGAAACAGATTCCCAGAAACTCTTAGTTACCTCACTGTCATATAGAGGGGATGCTGAGGAGCATCCAACCGATTTAGCCTTACCCCTCGAGCGTGCCCTGGATAGCGGATTTACAAATGACATCAAAGGAAAACTGCATTCAGCCTCGGGGCTGCATGGAGGAATAGTTCACCTTACATTAGGTTGGACTGCTTATCTTCCTGAATGTCGTTTAGAAAATCGATAGGAGGTTGAAACAATCTGGGGTCTTCACATTGATTGGCAATGGGATGCTGGATCTGCTGCACAGCAACATTTGGTGTGTCTACCATAGGATTAGTAAAACCTGCATCCCTGATAAGCTCTGAATTCTTGAATCCTACCTATTCCTCAATGGAAAGATCAAGTTCCTTCACCTGAGAATTTCTACAAACATCCGTGCTGCGCTCCAAAGTTAGACTGGGGGCTGGGTTACAACTACCACCAGAATCGTCCATGACTTGGTCTGTAGCCCGGGAACTACCCGCCTCATTCCTGAATCTCTCTACGGACTAGGGACTGCCATACCTTGATCGAATGGGTCTCTGAATGGTGTTAAACGATTCCAATTCCACTCCTACATAATACACCTTGCCATCTATTAACAGCTTTTGCAACCATCTTACCTGTAATCCTGGTTCCAAAATAACCTTCACCCTAGCAAATGCTTGAAATATGCCATATTTGCTGTTAGGGTTGATTTGAGTAACCCTGCCATATCTTCTTCCAAGGTCCCTTATGACTTGTTCTATTCATGCATGCTCTGGTATCCCAAAAGGAGAATCCAATGGCCCTCATACGCCAGGGAAGCATCTGGCGCCCAGTTGGTTGCTTCACTTAGGCCCATCTTCTGGTGGAGCTGGGAGTCAGTGGAAAACTCCACCACGTTTGATTTAAAACCCAATAGGAAAATGTCTCCAGATAGCCGTGTTACATCAACAGCCAGGGATTGAAATCTAGAATCCCTAATAAATTCCATAAGCTAGTGGATGGACGTGGTTGGATCTGCAACTTTGCCAAGAAGACTCAATTTGAGCTCTGCCGTTTTCTTAGCCAACAAATGGGGGGCTACCTACACAAATCCTACATCCTGGATGGTGGGCAGATGCTGGGAGGGGGGCGAGACTAGTTTGATTTATGATAGTATGTAGGTGAACATTCAACTAAGTTAGGTTGATATTTCTTACTAAGTTTGGTTACACGGTAATACCTGAGTACTGAAAAGTACGAGGGTGTTACATGAACTCCTTAAGATTATGTCAGCTGGGATGATTAACATGAAAATGAGAATTCAACGCATTGTGCAATTGTCGTGTATTCAAGCTGAAAAGTCATGAGTTTAGACTAAAACCTTTAATAGATGGATGGGTAGTCACGATGAAAGCATGAATCGATTGATGGCTATGTTTACTGAAAGGCCACTTATTGCACCTTACCAACAGGTTGATGCTAGTTCAGTTGAGAATCTAGCACCATTACCTCCGGTAGTGCTAGTGCCACCAGCACCCCCTCTACATCAAAATGCACATTATGCCCCTATTTTAGTTTAGGACGTGTGAAATTTACCGTCACTTATAGATTTCAGGCAACCTGAATAGGAGAATATGAATTGTGTCCCTAAAATTGAGAATCAATTACGGTATAAGTGACTTTTGATACTTGTTCACGACCCTACTCCATGTGTTAAAAGCATATTCTGATACAACTATTGAAATTAGAATTGACAATATGTGTCATGCCATCGACAAGAGCACAAGGTACTATGATTCATGAGCTTTTAACTTTCACCAATCTAAAACATTAAATTTTTACATTTGTACTTTATAAGTGGCTCCTTGAAATTGTGGTCAAGTTCTGTTTGGATTGTTTGTGTTTGGTTATCAACTTATACCATGAAAGACATGAAATCACTGATCGTGTTTCGTTGTGTAGCAACACTAGAACTAGAACATGCTTAAGGAGTCTAACCTAAGGAATTGTCTTTTATAGCCTCTAAAGTTTCTACATAGAAATTGTACATATCTCTGATTGTATCAGGAATTTTATCGACATCAGTGATACTCTTCTCACCGTACAACTTATTAAAAATGAATATATATATATATATATATATATATATATATATATATATATATATATATATATATATATATATATATATATATATATATATATATATATATGAATATCTTATATCGAGGATCAAGAACGACTACAACAACCACTACCAAACTGCACTTAGACCAATACTTATTAAACTTTACCTTCATACCCATAATCATTATTTTTAGAAAGTCTGGTCCAGTATAACTTCTGTGCAAAATAACATTTACTCTTCAAAGTTCTGACATAAATATATTTTTTGTTGAATACTTGTTTCATAAAAAAATATTCATTACGTCATAAAAACTGAAAGAAACTTGTGAACTGCTTTAGTTCTTATCCAATCATCATTAGAAGGCAGCCACTAATATCACGTCATGCTTCACATAGTGAGAGAATGCATCTCTGAAAGCAATCGCTGAATATAACATTTCATAAGCTGAATTCCAATGTGTTATGACATCTAGCTTCATCATTCTTTGAAATGACAAATTTAACCGTTTCACGATCTCATTCCATATATTTAATCATGAAGGTGATCCCTGAATGTACTTCACAGTCTCTCTTATGTTCTCGATCGTTTGCTCAAAATTTTTAAGCTTGTCGTGTATAATCAAGTTTAATATGTAGGCATAAAACTTAACATAAAATATTTTTCCACTGAAATACATGTCACCAGTGACCTTAAACCGATTCCGTAAAATCATTTTCATATTATCGTTTACAGAGGCATTATCTAAAGTTATTGAGTAGATTTTCTTCTCAATGCCCCACTCCATAAGGAATTTTTAGTCGTAGTTTAAAATCATCAAACCATATGAGGAAGTACAAGATAGTGAAAGTTTATAACTCCTTTACATAGCCTCCATTCAGCATCAACATAGTGGTCAGTTAGTGACATATACTTATTTCTTTGATTGGATGCCATCCATAAATTTAATGTTAGGCTGATTCGGGAATCCGCTGCCAACTGTCTTTTTAACTTGACATTTTATGTTACATACATATTTATGTACACTCTCTTTATTATTATATTACAGACTTTATCGTATCTGGAGTTAAGGCCTTTGATTAATTCGATAAAAGATTTACTCTTCATCATCTGAAATGGTTTTTCAGTTGCAATAATACATACGACCATTAAATCATTCACATGGTCTCTGTTATACAATAGGTGGATAATGTACCTTGCGATTAATCCAGCAAATATTGGGTGAATGAAAGTGTCTGTTGGTTTGAGGTTTGGATTCTCACTTTTTTATGACACTTTAATAGGTATTTTTTCAGAATTATAGTTGGCCCGACTACTTGTTTAACATATTGAGCCTTTCAGCACTTGCATTATATCTTCATTGTGCCATTATTTAGGGTCACATCTTCAAAATCTTCTCACACTACTAATTTTTTTTCCTATTCTACAAAACTCTGGGAGGTACTACATATGCACCTCTTCATCTTGTAAAACTAATTCTTTATCCAAGATCATTGGCGAAGTGACCGACAAACCACCAAGGGTATTAGAATCTACTAATTAGAATATACTGAATCAAACTAGCACTATAATGCCTTATAAGTATATACTAAACTTTAAAAGTATATACTAACCCCTAAATTACTCACCCATCCAAGGTTGGATAGATTGTAATACTTTTTTATTTTCATTTAAATGTCGACGTCGAAATTTCGGCAATATCTCCCAATGTCTCTCTAGATAAGTTGATCTTTCATTTCATTCTCATACCAAATATCTAAGCAATGTGAAGATATTTGATATGAGAAATGAAAAGGAAGAAATATATCCAGAGAGAAATAGAGAGATGAAGTACAAAACAGGCACGTGTATTTAAATAAGTTATATGAAAACATATATTTATCTAACCTTAAATTGTCTAAAATGGCACAATTTGAGTGATTTCTATGCCACAAAAATCATACTATATTTATGTCTGGTCACATAGAAATCCTCATATGGATAATTAATTTTCTAATTCACAAAAATAAACCACATTAAGTTAACTGTCTAATGCACAATAATAAGTTAAGCAATAATGGGTTAAGGGAATAAGGACTTAGTGTCAAGCCCGTATCCTAGCCCATACCATTCCATAGACTTTTGCGGTCCACCCAATCAAATTTTAGTGATTCGTGATGCATAGATAGCATTTGCACGTGACCCTAAGTCGTATCCCGTATTCCAGAGTCGGTTCGACCCATGACTTGTACCCTAGCAACCGCATTGTCGCTGCGATTCCAATGCCACATCTCATGCACCGAGGCGATACCCGGGTTAGGAGATGTGGGCCAGTATTCGGTTTGAGAAAAATGATGCACAATTATAAAATCTAAAAGAAATCACATCAATCATGTCAAGTATATATCCCATCAATCACCTCAAGCAAGAACAACCACCCCTCCCTTAAAGTCAACTCTCTCTCTCTCTCTCTCTCTCTCTCTCTCTCTCCACCCATCAAGTACACCCCATCACTTACTCACCCATCACACCCCATCACTCACCCATCCCTCTCTCTTACAACTTCTCTCTCTCTCTCTCTCTCTCTCTCTCTCTCTCTCTCTCTCTCTCTCTCTCTCTCTCATTCTCCCAAGCAACCCTATGAGCACCCAACGTCTAAGCATTTCCATGGGAGAGAGGAGAAGATAGTGTTGCCCACCTCCCTACCACCCAATTCAACCGTCCAATCTCCATCATCCTCCGTCAAAGTCGAAGCCAAGGAGTTTGACATTCCATCAGGCCAAGAAGATCGAATGATGGGTGTTCATCATCTCATTTTTTAGATTTAGGGCCCACTTATAATGGGACCCATATGATGTATACATTGTATTTAGAGGGACCCAGAGTGGCGAGGTCCCTCCCATCTCCACCGTCTTTTTCTCTCTCTTTCCCTATTTTCTTTTTCTTTTGGTGTATGGCCCACCTTGGTCTATGTCACGCTCTAAAATTCAAAAACTAGATTCACAGGAATCCCGATCACCGAATCCGGTGCCGACAGCCTCCGTAGTACCCCATTCTCGGCTCCTAGTATCCATACGCCAGATTCCGATCCTGGGATCCTATAAGGAGAATTTTTTTTCTACATATAACTCGCAATAAGCATAACTGCAAGATTACCCAATTCACAAAGGCAACATCATCATCACATATCCACTAATAGAATCAGTTGAGTACAATACTGGAAGGAAATACATAAATAAAAAATCAAGCTTCAGAAGATCGCTGTTCGCTCCAAGCTCAACACTACTGCAACCTAACATCACCTGCACGCATCTATCGTGCATAAGCTTATAGAAAGCTTAGAGTGTGGTCTAAGTGTATGCATAAGGTAAGTGCCAAGTATTCAATACAATGCCATAATCATACAATACCGAAAGTACTGGTAATTCATAAATCGTGAAATATCAGAATAAGTAGAAATACTGGCAAGTCCATGAGTCATACAATATTAGAATACACAAGACAAATCAACTATGAAAATAAGGAATCATAGATAGCCAAATATCAGATGCAAAGGATGCAATGCAATATACATTCTTGATGAGTATCACAAATAGCGTCAGCCGTACCTAGATCATATAAATATAAAAACACAATAACCCAAAATGTCGTATGCCGCGAATGTTATGCAATATGCGGTGCGAATGGAATGGTCATACTGGAGTGTGAAGTCGGGACGATAGTATGTAGTATCGCAGGCTATGAGGTCCATCACAAGGGACTTCTATCCAAACCAGTCCCATACCTAAATTTGGATAATCAGACTCAATGTGGTAAACTTCTGATCTCATGTTAGTTGCGCGCCCCAACCAAAATTATGGTCATTGCAAAGGCACACATGATAAATAGTTATGCACCACCAGCCCGAGTGGATAGTGAATGAATGAATGAATGAATATGCAACCTCTGCTCACTAAATCCACATATCAGTACAGTTTATCTCTGGAATCATCACCAGGGTCTAGTACACTTTACGCCAGCTTGTTGTCCCTATCCAAACGCACAACTAGGAGAGCGGAAGAGACCTCACTATCAGCCTGCCAATATCGGGCCCGGCTCGTCGATAGTGGACCGATTTCTCAAGATGGTCAAACTCAACCTAGAAGTTACCCCCTCACTCAGTTGGGTAAGGTCACACCCCTTTCCAACCGACCACAATACAGTGAGTGACGCGGTCTACTGGTATACGGCCCTCGTGCGCTTATATATCCACTCGGTCTCGACATTGGAGTCATCTCCTGGCCACGGAGGTTTAAAAATTTTCACCCAGGGACATCTATGGTACCCGTATGCTAGAACCAAATATTTTTAGTGTCCCTTCTGGCCATCCACGATATTCCTGTGGAGGCTATGACCCTGATGTTGTTAGGACATATAACACATAATGCAAGATGTATGAGTCATACAATCTAGTCATGCATCAATCCTGTGTATGCCGTGCGCTCATGTGAGATAACTTCCGCCTATCAGGGAACTTCATATCAACATGTTCAATGACATATGTAATGATCAACCATATCTCATAACAAACATGCAGATGATGCGTATGGGCATGAATCATGATGTTATGTTGTTACATACTTATAATCGGTACTAATAACTGAAATCGACAATCGACAGCCAAGATACATCACAGTGGGCTCCATCTCCTAGCCCTCGAATGCATCACAATGGGTCTCATCACATAGGCCTTAGACACGGACTGAATATACATCACAACGAGCTGTAAATACAGGCCACATATACATCACATTGGACCCCGATAATCAAAACTAGGAACTGGCCACGATAAATCAGAATTGGTAATCGGCCTCGATCGATAATCGACAATCGGCCTAGATAATCAATACCGATAATCAGTATCGGTAATCAACACCGACGATAAGCATCGATAATCGGACATGACAACCAACATATATAGGCAAGGCGGGGTCCATAGATGGACAACTAGTCAACCATAATGTAAAGATTGGCTTTCGACCATGGTTATATCAAATCTGATGGCATGGATCCATCCGTCCAAGGCGAATGAAGCCCACTTATTTGGATTAACCCACGAAGAAAATGCACCGAACAAGGCCTAAGGGAAGGTCACAATGAGGACATCTAACCATCATTGCCTATCAATGAGGACATTCAACCAACATTGCTCCCAAAGAGTGGCCCATGTAGGGCCAAACATACAGTGGGCCCACGACCTCATATAAGGGTTTGATATACATCACCATAGGCCGAATACATGGGCCTAATATACATCACCATGAGCCACGACCCTTGGTCCTCCGATACATCATAATGGGCTACAACCCATAGACCTCAATATACATCAAGTGGACTGCATTAATGGGTCTCATACACATGACAGGTGGGCCCTGCATATGGGCCTCAAACATACAACATGTGGGCCCTACACATGGGTCTTGAATACATCAAATGGGTCACGTACCTGGGCCTCGAATACGTCAAGTGGCTACACATTATAGGCCTAATACATATCATAATGGGTCTTGCCCATAGGCCACAAATATAACTTATTGGGCCTCTTAAATACAATGAGTGGGCCGCACAAGTGGATGGTATGGGTGAAACATGCACAGCATGGTGGGCCTGTATAATGTAGGCGAGCCCAGCACATGCAGGAAGTGGGCCCTTTGCCATCAAGACGGGTAGATAGTGCGGATATAAAATACATACATCGGGGTGAGTCCCACCATTCAGCGGCTAGATGGCGTGGATATACAATACACTTATCATGGTTGGATCACACATTAAAATGGGCCTTATGTACATCCCATTGGGCCCCGACCCATGGGCCTCAAATACCAAGGTGGGTCTCATAACATGGGCCTCATATATATATCAAAGTGGGCCTCAACAACGGGCCATAAATATATAAAGATGGGCCTAATCACGTGGGCCTCATATATATCAAAGTGGGCCTCCACAATGGGCCATAAATACATCAAAGTGGGCCCAACAAATGGGCCACAAAATACATCAAAGTGGGCCCGACAAATGGGCCTTATAAATTTCAAGGTGGCCTCAAATATACATCATAGATGGGCCTCATCACATGGGCTGAAAATATATCACAATGGGTCACAACATATGAGCCAGAAACACATCACAATGGGCCTGAATCCATGGGCCCTAATACATCACAATGGGCCTTAACCCAGGGCTCTAGATACATCGCAATGGGCCTCATCAAATGAGTCACTAATGCATCAAATTGGGCCTCAAACAAGGGCCACACATATATCAAGGTAGGCCCCATGATTTGGGCGGTTTGGAGAAACACATATATTACATGGGTCCCACCATCCATACTTGGATGGTGGGCTTGCATAAGACACATACACTACAGTGCGGTCCTTGCAATGTTAAATGGACAGTTAAGATATAACACATACATCAAATGGTGGGTACCCAAGTCCAGACCTGCTGGACGGCTGGGATACAAAATAATACATTAAGGTGGGGCCCATACACCATGTCTGGACGGTGGAGACCCCACACGTGCAGATGGGTCCCACTATCCAGCAATGGATGGACAGCTGTAAATAAAACATAATGCACGGTGGTCCACGGTACTATCTGTCCATTGCCAGCACGGAAGGACGGGTGGATGAGAGCACATACATCTCGGTGGTCCCCACCGTCCAGAACACTGGACGATATGAATGGACGGCACGTGCATACCTGCTGACATTAACTCACAACTATATAGCTGGTGTAGAATACATCAGCCAATCTATTTTAAAAAATAGGTGGGTCCCACGTGGGGAACACCATAACGTTTATTTTCCATCCCTTCTGTTGATAAGGTCACACACTGACCCAAATAAATAAATAAATAAATTAGTTAATTAATTTCATATTAATCCAAAACTTATGAAAATCCACAAAAGTTTGAATGGTAGACATTCAACACCACTGTTCCTTTTAGTGTGGGCCACTTGAGTTTCTTGCACAGCTGATTTTTGGAGTGGCCCCACAACTAGAAGTGGCCCACAAAATACACGGTGTTGATTCTCTCACACATCACAGTGGGGCCCACGGTCGGGACCCACAGTGACGCCCAATGGCTGCTGACGCTGGACGTCAGCAGCCATGGGCGTCAGACCCCTGGCTATATAAAGTTTATTTTTATTTTATTTAGTTTTCTTGTAGTTTTTCATATGTGGGGCCCATATCAGGACAATCCACTCTATTTACTGGATTCTATGGCTCATGGTACACCCAATGAGTCTAATATTGGATATTTTTCGACACACAGAACATCACAGCAGATCCTAATAAATTTTAACTATTAAAATAATGTTCTAGATGGTGTGGCCTACCAGATTTTTGGATCAGCTTCATTCTTCGGCTCAACGCTTAAAATTAACTGAAAAATAGGGTGGACGGTGTGGATTAGATACGTACATCAAGGTGGGGCCTGTGTGAGTGGCCCACCCAAAACCCTCCTTTTTTTTGTCATCGTTAGTACACCCCACTGCCGGTTCACGCGCACTGAACGTGTCCAGCAACGGTGTGAATGTTCGCTACGGTGGGTCCCACATGATCGTTGCCACCGCACACTTCATGGATGAAATATATTAATTATGGTGGGGTCCACATGGACCAAGCTGGCATCTGTTATTTTCCTCCATCATAGTTGGCCCAAAACAGGCAGCAAGGCAGGCCCCATTCGCTGGACGTCCAGAAAATCTGGACAGTCCAGATTTTCGATCAGGTGGACCATACACACATATCATCATTTTATAAAGAGAAAATAAAGAAAGGAGGGGGAGAGAGAGAGAGAGAGAGAGAGAGAGAGAGAGAGAGAGAGAGAGAGAGAGAGAGAGAGAGAGAGAGGTGCACCCACTTTCCTTCTTCCCTAGCACTCCAAAGCTCCAATGGGGCTCCTTCAATGGTGGAGATGGTGATTCAAGGGTCAGATTAAGTAGGATCTTGCAAGGAAAGGGGCTGTTTTGATGGGGTGTGAGGTCCCCAAGCTTGAACGTCCAAAGGCTCTTTGGTGCTTGAAAAAGTGGGTAGATAGGAGAGAGAGAGAGAGAGGGGTTGTAAAGGAGAGGAATGGGTGTGATGGGTGATGGTTTTTGTTGACTTTTGGGTGAAAAGAGTAATGGGTGACATTCCTTGTTAGTGAAAAAGGAATGGATAGGTAAGGTTGCGTACTTGACTCTCATTAATGGATTGATGTGATGTCTAGGGTAGAGATTCTCTTGTGAATTGCGACGTGCAGTGTTTTCCTCGAACTGAATGCGGGTCCACATATCCTGGCATGGGTATCACCTCGACGAGCGAGACGCGACGACGGCGTGGTCGCAAGGGTACAAGTCTCGGGTTGAGCCAAATCTGAAATACGAGACACGACTCCGGATCGCGCACTAATGCCGATAACATATCGCAGGTCACCGAAATTCGACCGGCAGGACCGCGGAGGCCTATGAAATGGTACGGGCTAGGATGCGAGTCTTAAAGTGTATGTGAGAAGCCCCACACCGTCCAGTGGATAGACCCACTGTGATGTATGTCTTCCATTCACACCGTCCAATTGCTCTGGACGGTGCTAGACATCGTGTGTAGGTGCCGCCCTACCCCACCTTAATGTATTTGTTTCATCCACACCGTCCAGATTGTCTGGACAGTGCAAGATTACTGGACGGTGGATACCCTCCATGATATATGTGTTTATATCTACACCGTTTAGTTGTGGCCCCAGTAGCAGAACTGCTGCATTGACGTTAGCAATGGGTTAGATCATGAGGTATGTGTTTCATCCTGTCGTCTATCTGGACGGGACCCACCTAACATGTGGATAATTTCATCCACACCGTCCATCTTCTGGTCACACCAGCAGAGATAATGACGTATGTGGGCCCCACCATGAGGCACAGATTGGCTGGAGTACGTCACACCAGCTATATAGCTAGTATTGACGTCAGTAAGTTTCATGGGACCCACCTCCCAGACGTATGTGTTATATCCAAACCGTTCATTCATTTGGTGAGCTTGTTCTAAGGCTTGAGACAAAAAAATGGAGCAAATTCAAATATCTGGTGGGCCATGTACGTGGACCCTACCCCTGATGTATGTGATATATCCAAACCGTCCATCCATTTCGTGAGTTTGTCCTAAGGCCTGAGATGAAAAATAAGGCAAATCTAACTATCATGTGGTCCACACTCTAAAAAGTAGCAGGGGTTTCAACGTCTACCATTGAAACCCTTTTGGGTCACAGAAGTTTTGGACCAATATGAAAAAAAAATTCCTCTTATTCAAGTCTTTATGGCCGTATGAACAAACTGGACAAAAAATAAACGTTATGGTGGGTCCTACCTTGATTGCATGTGTGGCCCACCTTGTATGTATTTTTGCATATCCGAGCCGCCCACCTCTTTGTGCACCCATCAGGTCAAGCATGCAGCTGGGCTGACCGTCCAAAGTGGCCCACCTGTTATGCAATTTACATCCATATTGTCCATATTCATCTGGTGGGGCCCATTTGGGAGGTGTAGGCCCACTTACTGGCTGTACAGGGCCCAACTGCTGCCTGTACAGGGCCCACCTGCTATGAGGCCCTTTATGATGCACATTGGGCCTTTGTGTGAGGCCTATGTGATGAGGCCTAATGTGATGTTTATATGGCCATGAGTGAGGCCCAATGTGATGTTTATGCAACCTGTGTTCGAGGCTTATGTGATATATTTGAGGCCCATGTGATGGGGCTCACTTATTATGTATTTAAGGCCATGTGCAGAGCCCACATGTTGTATATTTTAGGCTCATGTGATGGGGCCCACCTGTTATGTATTTGAGGCTCATGTGCATGGCCTACATGTTGTGTATTTTAGGCCCATGTGATGCGGCCCATAGTGATGTGTATTAGGCCCGCGTGAGCGGCCCACAGTGACGTGTATTAAGCCCATGTGAGCGGCCTATGGTGATGTATTTTAGTCCCATGTGATGTGGCCCGATGTGTTGTATATGAAGCCATATGATAAGGCCCGATGTGATGTATAAGGCCCATGTGATGCGGTCCACTTGATGTATGAGACCCTTGTGTAAGGCCCATTAAGATTGTATGTGGCCCATTGTGATTATATGTGGCCCATTGAGATTGTATGTGGCTCGTTGTGATGTACTTGTGGCCATTGATGAGGCCTGATGTGATGTATTTATGGCCTAGTGTGATGTATATTAGGCCCTTATATGAGGCCTTTGACCCACTATATATTTGGTCCTATGAGGGTCACTCTTTGGGAGCGATGTTGGTTAAATGTCCACATCGATGGGCAATGATGGTTAAATGTCCACATTGCGACCTTTCCTTAGCCCTTTTATTAGCCAATTCTGATTATCGAGGTCAATTTCGATTTGTGGAGGCTGATTCTAATTGTTAAGATTGATTGTCGAGGCCGGTTCTGATTATCGAGGCTGATTCTGATTATCGAGGTCTATTGTATAGGTCGATTATCAATGCCGAATATTGATGCTAATTATCGATGTCACTTATCGATACCGATCATGAGTATGTGACAACATAGCATCATGATATATGCCATGTGGTTGACCATTGCATATGCCATTAGGCAGGTTGTCTATGGGACTTCCTGATAAGCAGAGTCGTCCCACATGAGTGCACGATATGTATAGGTTTGATGCATAACTGGATGGTATGACTCATGCATCTCGTATTTTATGATATGACCACCGTACGCCCTAGTGATATCAGGGTTGTGGCCTCCACAGGTATATTGGGGATGGATAGATGGAACACATGAAATCTGTTACTAGCATCGGGCCAACATAGATGGCCCTAGGTGAAAATTCCTAAATCTCCGTGGCCAGGAGACGCTCCAACATCTAAACCGAGTGAATTACATGAGTGCCCGAGTGTCGAATACCAGTAGGCAGTGTCTCTCACTGTATCGTAGTCGGTCGGAAGGGGGTGTGGCCTTATTCGTCCGATTCATAGTGGACAAAACTAGGCTGAGTTTGAACAGCCCATAAATGGGTCCGTCATTGACGTACCGAGTAGATATTGGCTGACTACTGGCTAGGCGGATAGTGAAGTCTCTTTCACTCACCTGGTTACGCGCGATGGGGTGACAATCTGGTTTGGAGTGTACTAAACCCCGGTGATGATCCCAGAGATGTATAATACTGATACGTGGACTTATTGAGCTGGAGTTGCATACTCATTCATTCACTATCCACTTGGGCTGGTGGTGAGCAACTAATTGTTGTGTACCTTCGCAATGGCAAGGATTTCGGTTAGGGTGCGCGACTTACCTGAAGTCAGGGGTTTACCATATTGAGTTTAGCTATCCAAATTTAGGTATGGGACTAGTGTGGATAGAAGTCCCTTGTAATGAACCCCATAGCCTATGATACTACGTACTATCATCCCGACTTCACTCTAGCTTAGTCATTTCATTCGCACCACATATTGCATTGCATTCACAATATTTAACATTTTGGTTTACTATATTTTTGTATTTATATCGCTTAGATGAGGTTGATGGTATTCGTGGCTCATCAGGATTTACATATTATATTACATCCTCGGCATCGATATTTGGCACATTATGATCTGCATTCCGTATTTTGATATTGTATGACTTACGGACTTACCAGTATATTTTCGCTTACTCTGATATCGTATGATTCATGATCTTGCCAGTATTTTCGACATTGTATGATTATGGTGTTGCATTTGTGTGCTTGACACTTATCTTGCGCACGCACTTTCACCACCCTCTAAGCTTTCTATAAGCTTATGCACGATAGATGCGTGCAGGTGGCGTTAGGTCACAACAACGTTGAGCTTAGAGCGTGCAATTGTCTTCTAGAGCTTTGATTTTATTTGACGTATGTATTTCCCTTTTAGCATTGTATTCAAAGTTTATATTAGCAAATATGTGATGATGATGTTGCTTTTGTGATTTGGGTAAACTTGTGGTTATGCTTCATACGAGATAAGTGTATGTTGAAAAATCTTCCTTGTAGGATCCTAGAATCAAAAATTTGGCATATGCACGCTGGGAGTCGAGAATGGGGTACTACGGAGGTTGTCGGTACTGGATTTGAAGATTGGAAATTTAGTAAGTTTGGTTTCCGAGTTTGGGGCGTGACACTTAGGTTTAGGTTTAGCCATTTAGGGTTTAGGTTTAGGGTTTATGGATTAGGTTTAGGGTTTTAGTTTAGGGTCTAAGGTTTAGGATTTAAGGTTTAGGGATTATGGTTTAGGTTTAGAGTTTAGGGTTTGGGTTTAAGGTCCAGGGTTTAGGGTTTAGAAATGGCTTAACTTGAGTTAGTATGACAACACCCAAGCCAGCCAGGCTGCACCCGAGCTAGCCCGACCATACCACACCCAGCCTAGCCATACTCGAGACACCTTCGCCGCACTTGAGTCAGTCCGGACACACCACACCCAACCCAACTGCACCCTAGCAGCCTGGACACACCATATCCAGCCTAGACACACCCGATCCATTCTAATTTGAACATTCAACCCTATCTGACCCCAATTTCATAAAACCCCCCAAATTAGAAATGAATAGATGAAAATTATGAAAATAGAATTGTAAAAATTGTCCTGATTAGACAATTAATCGGGTGGGTGCAAATGAACTATTACCTAAGTCGAGATAAGCGGATAAGTTGTGGTGGCTATTAGGTTAGGACAGATCGACAATCAGACCATGCTTGGTAAGGGAGGGAGTGGAGAGAGAAGGGGGGGGGGGGGGGGGGGGGGGGGGGGGGGGGGGAGGGTGGCCTTGTGGTGGGGACTGGCTATCGGGCTCGGGAGGGAGGGAGAGAGGTTAGGTCGAGTCAAGCGCAGGCGACGGGCATGCGATAGGTAGGTCGGGTAGATTAGGATTTTTTTAATATACTATCCAAACCCGAGTCGAGTCAAATTTTGAATCAAGTCGAAATAGTACAGAGTCAAATTTCGGGTTGAGTCGATTCGAGTTAATAGGTGATCCAGACTTGCCTCAGTTTGAATTTAGATTGGGAGAAGTTTACTTCATTCGGATCAACTCACCCACTTAGTTCAGGTTGAGTCGGGTGAGTCGAGTATGTTGAGTCGACTCATCTCGTGCCCCGGTCTTCTTCTAAATGAATTGGGAAATTAGGCTTTAGAAGAGTTTCGCTATTTTAGGTCATTTTAAATTCGGGTTTAGGTTCTCTTTATCTAGAGTTGGGCATATCTGATCCAATCCGGTGGATTCGACCCGATCAAACTCGATCCAACCCGTTTCAAATCGAACCGACAGCTTAGATGGGTGTGAATCGGGTAGGGCCATTCAGATCCGACATTTTTTCGGATCGAGATCAGGCTGTGGTCAATTTGGACTGATCTGATCCAAAAACTCGATTTGAATGGATCCAGACCAATCCGATCCGACCCGATTCTTATCAATAATTCTACTTTTTCCTATAGTATGGTCCACTTGAGCTTTGGATATGCATCAATTTTAGGTTCAACCACTAAAATGATCTGTAAAAATGAATGAACAGTGTGGATAAACCAAATGCATTCATGGTGGGCCCCAACAGAGTTTACTAAGTATAATAAGAAGATATTCATTGGTGTACCATACACAGCTATATAGCTGCTGCCGTATGTTGTAGCTATAGGTATGTGTTGTGCGAAGACGAGCACTAAAAATAAATGGGCCCCACAGTGATGTATTTATTATATCTACACCCTTCATATAGTTTTAGAGATCATTATAGAGTATTATCAAAAAAATAAATCATATCCAAAGATCATCTGGACCACACCACAAATAGCAACTGAGAATGATTTCCACCATAACGTTTATTTTCCATCCAATCTATTCATAAGGTCACAAAGACCTGAATTATGAGGCAAAACAAATTTCAAATTAATCCAAAACTTCTGTGAGACTGTGACCCCAAAAAGGTTTTCAATGGTAAACATTCAATCCCCACTTCTTTTTCCAGTGTAGTCCACTTGATAGTTAGATCCTTCTTATTTTTTATCTCAAGCCTTAAAACGAGCTCGCCAAATGGATGGACGGTTTGGATATAACACATATCCCACTATCAGACCCATAGAACTACTAACGTCAATACATGCACTTTCGAGCCCAACACATTATAGCTGTAATCCGTGCACAGCACGTTCACAGTTGTAGCGCCTCAAGCTCCAAGTTGTACGAATGGCTCGAATAAGATCAACATTACATGGGCCCCACAATGATGTATTTATTATATCCAACCTTTATTCCATTTTTCATGATCATTTTAGATCATTTGGGAAAAAAAAAAAAGAAAAAAGAATCATATCTAAAGCTCAAATGGACCACACCGAAAATAGTAGCGAGGATAATGATTTTCACCTTTAAAAAGTTGATCCGAATCACACCCAATTCGATCCGACTTGGTTTTTCCTGACCAAGTCAGACTCGGTTCTGGTCAAAGCCAACCTTGTGCCGGATCGGTTCAAATCCTATATCACGAACTCGGTCCCGGATCGGATCGGGTTCGGATTAATCCAACCAGATTTCGGACTGAATCAGGTTGGACCCAATCCGATCCGACTCAGTTCGATGCCCATCTCTATCTTTATTGGTAATGTAATGGAGAAATTATGCACACGTTTTCAATAAATTATTGGAATTTTTCTCTTATTTCTTGTAGAATCAAGAACTCTTCATGTGGATTCAAGCTTTTAATCACCCGAGGAAGATGGTGATGCGCACACCTCCCCCCCCCCCCCCCCCCCCCCCCCCCCCCCACACACACACACACACACCGTGGGGACCGTACAGTACAGTTGATCAATCCTGAGGATTAGGCCTTCATCTCCTCGTTAGAGTCCACCTCCTTAGGATAATTTATTTTATTTATTATTTTTTAACATGCACACACACAGCCCACGCACTCACGCTAATGGAATTTCACCACCTATGGTTACTCGAACCCTTGACCGGGTGTTGAAACTCCTGGGAGTCTACCACCCGAGCAAGAGTAAGGACCCCTCCTTAGGTTAATTTGTGATCGACTACAGAGATTGACTGTTGAGAGACTTCAACTATAGATCCAGCGTCAGATCAATGATCCAACGGTCGGATCGTTTGGGCATGTGATAAGAGCCAACTTTGGATGTAATAAATGGCGGAACATGAGCATCCCTCCTAACAGGTGTTAAGAATGTCATGTTCCGTGGATATGGACCCTGGTCACAATTTTTTAGTAGCTACTTTTCCCTAAAAATGAGCAGTTAAAATTATCCAACGGACATAACATTTATGATGGTACATCCATGGTTTGGCCGACTGAATCACCAGCCCAAAGCCTGTCAGGTGTCAAGACACGAACTCTTCAATATCTGGCGCATTAAATGTAGCTTTGCTTTTCTCTTACCGTACAATTGATTGGCCACCAACCCAAGAATGGACCCCAGTCCTCACAGTATCCACGGACGTCTAGAACCCTGGGAGTCATCTATAAGATCTGGTTTATGCAGCGTGTAAAATGAGCATATGTCTGAAAAACAACCTTTGATTATGAATCCCTCCAAACAGTCACTTGAGCTATTTATCCTAGCCAACGGATGGTAGATAACAAATAATGGTGCACATTAATATTAATAACGGTCCGTCATTTATTTGAAATATACATCATGGGTTCCAACTTTGATTTAAAGTTTCACATATCACATGAAACTAGGCCTAGATCCTAGAGCCAGGCCCGATTGTTTTAAGGGTGCAATTTTATTTATTTATTTATTATTATTATTATTATTATTATTATTATTATTAGAATTTTTCTAGATAGCATATAGGGACATATGCCTGCATATGACCTCAGACAATGATGAGATAGACTGGATGGCTCGCCGGTGCCCATATTTAAGGCCGTGCACCAACAGGACACAAAGTTGTGTGGCGTTCTCACTAGGCCTTTTTTAATGAGGGCCATATGTTGCGATGCTTGATATGTGGACCCTACATGTTTAGTTTTTGTCTCAGGTATGGCCCACTAAGTAAATGTTGAGGTAGGGGTGTACATCAGGCGAACCGAGTTGAATTGGGCTCAACCTGTCTTGGCCCGGTCACCAGCAAAACCAGCTCGAACCTGGCCCGGCCCGGTCACCGGCCAATATGTCCAGCTCGAACTTAGCCCGATTTGTAATTGGGCGAGTTCAGGCCGAGTCGAGATTTTTCCGATCTGAACTCAGTTCCGGGTCGGGATAAGTCGAGCTTTTTCCACCTGAGTTGAGCGAGTTAATCGAGCTTACCCAGTTCATGTACAACCCTATTTAGAGGACGCCAATTATGCCCCTTTGCAGTGTATAGAAGCAAACATTGACCGTGTGACCTTTTTGAGTGGATTTGGACTCAGTTGGAATCAATCCAGTTTGATATGGCAAGTCAACCTTAAGAGTCAACCTGACTTGAGCTAGTCTTGAAGATTCAGCCCGAATCAGACAAGTTGTGACTCAACTCAAGGCCAAGCGAGTCAGGTCAACTTATAGTCTTTAAATCATCTCAACATGTGCATGTATGCATCATTATGACAATTTGTGAATAATCTCACTAGGCACATGCACTAGGGCTGTTTTGTCTGGCCAATTACCCCAGCGATGTATACGAAATGTGTCATACGAAATGCCCAATTACACTAGGGCTGTTTGTTTGGCCAATTACCACTGGACAAAATATAAGAATCCTAGTCAAATGTAAATATTTTAAGAAGACAAGTGAAGAAATGTATAATTATTACACTTTATTATAATGTTATTATGAAAATTTAAGGGGAATCATTATCAAAATATTATAATAATAATTTGACATTAAACTAATATAAAAATAACATCCTTATAGATTTATCAAGGACTCAACATTCGAATGCAATTGCGGTTAGAAAGAGACGTGAAAAGTAATTTATAATTATTGTTCATTTTTATCGCATTCCATAATAATTGGCGGAACAAAAAGACCCAACAAATTACACATTGTAAACTCCGTAGTATCATGAAGTGATCTAGGATCCCAAAAAGTGACTTGATTGACCCTAAGGGGTACTATGATGACAGCAAGCGTACATCAATGAGGGTTACATGCATAAGCGTGGATCCTAGGTACCGATTAATGTTGAAGATTATGTTTTTATCATCTCATTATAATCCATGTCGTTAGATCTATGATTGACAAAAATGAGATATTGACCGTTGAGGAAGATCAACTATAGATCTAGCGTGAGATCAATGATACGATGGTCGAATTGCTTGGGAAACAAATAAGATCCAACGGTTGGATCTAATAAATGGTGGAAGATAAACATCTCCTCTAACAGGTCTTAAGAATGTGTCTGTTCCGTGAACATGGGTTTAGTCACATTTTTTAAGAATCCATTTCCCTCAAGTTTTGAGAAATTATAAAATGCCCAGACAACTTTGATCACGGTCCATCAATGTTGGGCCCACTGCATCACCCGCCAGAAACCTACTACATGTGAAAATACGTACTCTTCAATACTTGGCCCATTCTCCATTAAATGTAACTATTCTTTTCTCCCAGCCTCCAATTTATAGGCCACCCACCCAATTATGGGCCTCACACGGCACATTATCCCTGGGCTGTCACGTGGGACCCGAATTGTCTACAAGATGAAATCGGATTACGTACTGAGTAACTCAGTATACTCTTATCATACTGAGTAAACTCAGTTGGGCCCACCTTGAATCTATGTGGTCTATCCATGCCGTCCATCCTTTTTTTCATCTAATTTAAGGGGTTGAACCGAAAATTGATGCATATCCAATGATCAAGTGGATCATACCACAGGAAAAATAGTAGGGATAATGATTTCCACCATTGAAACCTTGCTAGGCCCAACAATAATGTTAATTTGCCATCCAACCTGTTTATAAGATCATATAGACATGGATGACAGGAAAAATAAAAATAAAATAAGATTAATCCAAAACTTCTGTGGATCCCAAGAAATTTTCAACGGTAGATGTTCAATTCAACTATTTCCTGTGGTGTGGTCCATTTGAACATTTTACATGCTTTGATTTTTGGCTCAAGCCCTAAAATTATCTGAAAATGGATGGACAAAATGGAAAAAAATACATAAATCGCTTCCAAGATCTGATTTACATAGGCCGGTAAAACTCCCATGGTCCCACCAATTGTATGTCAATGCATTCCATCCATATGTGCTAAGAACCCTTATTTTAACTATAAATACAAAATATCAGCCCCATGTAAAACTCCCATTCGACCACCTCAAAGAGAAAAATAAGAATAAAAATTGCATATGCTGCCTTAGTTTTTTTAATCAGGATGATTTTTCTTGGTTTTTTTTCACAACCTGATGAGTTACACCAGATTAACGGTAGGATAAAAGATAGACATCATAGCAGGCTCACACGGAAACGTATAGTTGGAATCCTATTCCCATTGTTCCGGTCCCTTGATGTTGCCGTCCTTAGTTGTGGATCAATCTTATTTTCTACCCAAGGGTTTAGCATTTAGCATGGAACCTGATGGACGGAATGGATGTTACATATACAACACGGTGGTCTCCGCTGAGTTTGAGTGTTTCACCCGCTGCCAAAAAGAGGTGCCGTAGATTCTGGTCCGGTTGAAAAGGAGTGTACATTTTCAAATCGCATGGTTCCAGAGCAACATGCACTCTGCCAGCCAGGGATTGCCAGAGAATGCTCTGGCAGAGAGCGACAGATTACACGAAGGTGGTTAGAAATTACTCAGAAATAAATTACTCGGCCTAAAAATAATAAAAATTCAACCCTCCAAAATATTAAATTGCTGGACATTGATGGGATGTTTGGAAATGAAAATATCAATGCTTTTATTTTAAAAACGAAAACCAACAAATCAGAGATTAAGATTGTTTAACCAACCTGATTATTGTAGTGTAACTCAATGAGCGCAGGCGGCAAATTTTGGTCAGTTGATTTGGACGCAATCCATCTGCAGCTGGGAACAGGAGCTTTAAGTGACAACGTGTGATATATGGGTCTAGTCCATCCATTTTTTTCTAATAATTTTAGACAATAGCTCAAAAAATAAGGCAGATCTAAGGCTCAAGTAGACTACCTTTTGATGTTGAAAACTTTTCAAGGGTTACAGAAGTTTTGGATTGAGCTGGTATCAATGTTTTCTTTTCATTCATGGCTGTGTAACTTCATGAATAGGTTGGATGGCAAATAAGCACTATAGTAGGCCTTAGAAAAGTTTCACCAGTGAGAATCATTATTATTGCTGGTTCCTATGGTATGGTTTACTTGAGCATGGAATTTGCCTCATTTTTGAAACTATACTCTAAAATTACAGGGAAAAAAATGAATAAAACAGTGTAGATAAGACCTATACATCACAGTGGCCGTCCGGTAGAAGCTCCTGCCTGTTCCCAGCTGGAGACGGCCGGGGTAGGACGCAATGCTTGTCCAGTTGATTTGGGGTGGCATATCTCCAACAAACGTGATTATTAGAGTGTAACTCAACAAGTGTGATTGGCAAATCTTGGTCAGTTGAATTGGAGTATAGATATGCCACGGTATAATTTCCAAGTGCATGTCCATAAAGCGCATCAGCAGCAGCAGTACCAAAGAACTCTCTGCATCCAGATATGCCAATAGCCCCCCTGCGGTCCCATCATTTGCAGAAACGCGTCAGCCTCATTTATAGTACCGTCGGGTCTGGCCGTTTTACGGGCCGTCTGCGTTAAATGCACGTGAAATTGTGAGGTTTCTCATTGGTCCACGCCATTTCTTATCGCTCCCGCTCACACAATACGCCAAAATTATCTTCCTAATAGATTGGGTGCTACACAACTTTTAGCAGGTGTAACTTCTCATGGACCCACCATGAATTTTATATTAGATCCTGTACAAGGGAGCAGTAACAAGGTCGATCACTACTTTTCTCCATCTTCCTCCTCCATATCTTGAATCCAGGAGACTCTTAAATCTATAACAACTTTTTTGAATCCATGAGAAAAATAAGAAATTTTTAAAAAAGTTTATTAACCGAATGAATGATAAAATTTAATTTAACACCTTTAAATAAATCTAATCAAATAGCTCTAAGAAAACTAGGAAACAAATTCAAAAAATTGAACAAAATTTCTGCGTTGTTCATCAGCTTGTTGTTGACCAAATGAGTCGACTTGAGAAATAGCAAAAAAGTGCCTAGAGATTTAAATAGAAAATTATGTGATTTTTGACCTGTTGACTCGATTTGTCAACGTGTCGAATTGGATTTCGATCGGTCGATCAGATCTTGTCGACCTCTCGAAATAGGCAAAAACTGTTTAGTAAAAATTTGAAATTTTTGAAAATTCTGGTCAAACTTTGACCTGTCGACCACAACGGTCAACCAATCAAACAATGTTGAATGTGTTTGATCCTTCTTGGTTTCTTTTCTTCGATCCATCTTAGTCATGCATAAATCCATGACCCGTTCTACATTAGTCCCCTCTACTTTAAAAAAACTTATCCCTCAGTTATTCGTTGGATTCGGTGCATGATCCTCGTACGGTGCGCAACGTTGAAAGTATGCGAGATTTTTATATCATTCAGAAGATCAACAACATAAGTATTGTCATTAATCTTCTGGAGAACTGGTACCATTCTAATCTTCTTGTTCTTCAGCTTGTTGTAAGTCCTAGTCAGAAATCTCTCATTGCGTAGATGAACCATAACATTAATCAGCACCCTCCTCGAACACCTTTTGTCATTGATGCTTGTTGTCTTGCTCATTATACTTGTTATTTAAAGCTTGTAACTTAGCTTGCAAATCCATATGAATGCCCATGATTTAGTCTGTCATATGTTCTACTGCAATGCTTATGCGTGGGAGCTTGAGCAAAGGGACCAAGGCAAGTGTGTAGTGGGATACATGACCATAAACAATTTGGAACAGGGACTTCCTGTCAAGTAGTTCACCATATTGTTGAATGTAGACTCCTCTTAAGACAAGGCCAAATCTCATTACTTTGGCTTGGAATCTGAAATACACCGGATGAGGTTTTCCATAATGGGATTCACAACTTTTATCTACCTGTTGGTTTATGGGTAGTAGGCACTATTGAACTGAAGTCGTGTATCGAACCAATTCCACAAAGTCGCCAAACGCGTCTAATGAATTTCGTATCACGGTCACAAGTAATGGTCTTGGGAAGCCCATGTAGCCGCACGACCTCTTTAAAAAATAAATTCACTACATATGTTACATCGAGGGTTTTCTTACATGGGATAAAGTGCACAATCTTTGAGAAACGATATATGACCACGAACACCGAATCTATACTGCGTTTTGTTCATAGGAGAACAAACACAAAGTTCATAAATAAGTCCTCCTAGGGGCCATTAGGCACAAGTAATGGGGTCTAGAGGACCGTATTCTGAGACTTCCTCTTGGAGGTCTAACAAATATGATAGCATCGCACCGCTTTACCCACATCACGTACCAATTGTGGTAAGTAATATTGTTCCCCAACAAGAGCCCGCATCTTGTCTCGCCCAAGGTATCTACTATGGCCACCTCTATGTAGCTCTTGAATAAAATAATCCATTATAGAACTTTAAAGGATGCATAGTTGATTTCCCTTGACGAGGAAATCATCATGCATATGTAGGTCATTGGGGTGACCCTATTAGCACCCCATCCATACATCCTTGAAGTCATCATCCTCGACATATAACTCTTTAAGATAGTCAAAGCTGATCACGTCATTATTCATCGTAACCAGTAGTGACGCATGACAGCTAAGTGCATCGGCCACCTTGTTTTGTTGCCCTGACTTGTGTTTCAGAATGAACATGAATTCCTACAAAACAAAAAATAAAAAAATTGACCTATCTAACATGCACACGGTTCACGTTAACCTAACTATTAATAAACTTTAAGGTTTGATGTTCAGTGTAAAAAACAAACTCTCTCTAAATCATATAATATCGCTAATGTCGTAGTGTGTTCACTCCCCAAGTGCAGGGTTTTGATGTAGTAATAACTCGGTAAGACCGAGGTCGAATCCCAAGGGACTGAAACTTGTACGTTATCTAAAATTATCTAGAACTAGAACTAGGCTAAGATGAATTCTAAATCAATTAGCAATGGTGGAATACTTGTAGAATAATTAATCTAAAACTTAGGAAACAAATCAGAGATGGAAAACTAGGGATTCAGAGGATCCACTTGTAGAGATCAGGGAGAACTTATGCTTACATCAAAAATTATGAAAATTACTGAACTGCCGTTGATCTAGTTTTCAAAGAGATGAAAGGTGTGTGAATTAGAATGGATTCCATCACCAAACCATGCCCAAGAGACTATAGCGAACAACAGAATTAAACTAATTACCAACCAATCACATATATGAAGGTTAGGAAGGGTACCGTCATCCAACCATGCCCAGGAGACTATGGTGAACAACAGGGCTTCCTGACTTCATAAACATTAGAAGGAAAAAGAAATATTCAAAGTCATTGCAGACCCACTGTAATTGCAGTCACAACAGACCATTAAAGACTAAAAAATATTTCCATAAATTCAACGAAGATTAACATCAATTCAAAAGGCACAAGCACAGGGTTCTCCCATCACGCTATAAGCTTCACCTCTTAGCCCTAGCTAAGAGGTTTAGCCACAAATAGATGGGCTGAACATCTTAAAAGAAAACAAACAAAATAAAAATAAAAAGAATAAAAAAAAACCTCTATTCTCTCTCTCGTGGCTGCCTCCAACCTCCAAGCCCTCTTTCCTCCCTTCTTCTTTTCTTTTTTTTTTTTCATCTCTACCTGCTCTCTTTCTTTATAACTGTGGAGGACGGTTACGGAAGAATTACTGACGTCGGTGCAGAAAATCAGACGTTTCACGGCTGCAGCGAAAGCCTTTTCGCAGCCAAGATGTCATGCAAAATAGCACCACCTCCCTTGCTTATTTTTCAAGGAAACGTGTCTCTTGGGACATTTTTGGCTGGTCTATACGATGGACGGATCAGATTTTCCATCTGATCAAAGATGGTGGGCCACAACCGCCTGAAACTTCGGATTTCGCCGACGTGCGTAAGCCTACGCACGTCCTTCGCTGACGTGATCGGTGGGGCCCACTCCGTTGATTTTTTTATCAATCCAATTCGTACATTGGATTCCTCTCGAAAAAACGTTCAGGAAGGGACGATTTTGGTTATCCGTTGATGTGGCCAAAAGAAGAAATCACGATAAAATCATTTTGAACGTTGCAGGGCCGGCCGTTTGTGGCCTCTGTAGCGCGCACATATGTACGCATGGGCACAAAATTTCAGCATGGTTTTGATCCTTTCGATGCCTTCTACAAGATGCACAACTCGAATGGAGCATTTGGATCATGATGGAGGCCCACTATAGATCAAACGGTGCTCTGTTTCGCGCAGAAGAAACGAAAATTTTCGTTTTGAGTCGTGGTGTCAGAGGGACCATGATCAAATTCTAATAGAAAATCCATTTCGTCCATTCGAATCTACTCAAAATTTTAGTTGGAAATACTGCTTTTGGATTGTTGTTGATGCGGTCCACCTGATGTTTTGCTCTACCGTCTGTCCTCCGTTTGAATGGCTGGATTTCCCTCCTCACAATCTTTTGTAATTCTGCCACCTAGGCAGTGGTAAGAGGCTTCATGGAGATCTGATGGACGGTCCGGATTGGACCGTTGACACACGGTGGTGGTCCACAAAACCCAACCGCGGCTCACTGTTACGCACACTGGAAAGAAAACAGAATTTTCATTTTTAGGAAGAAGGCTTGTTACCGTACACGGCTAGTGCACTTGTGCACTATGCACTCTCAACTCAAGTGGGTCCCATAATGATGGTTCTAGGAAATCAGCTCCGTCCATCCTTTTTCACATATTATTTAAACCGTAGAGACAAATTTTGAAGCATATCCAAATAGCATGTGAGCCCCAAATCATGATTTTATGGGCTGATATGTACATTGGGCCACTTCCAAAAAGCTCCAGAGGCTGAAATTCGACGTGTACGGTTAATTTATGGTCCTCAGGCCATGTATGAAGTTTCGTGTCAATCTGATGGCGGAAACCTTATGATCTTGCATTCTACACCAATTTCGGGCCATTTAAAGGTGAATGGCTAGAATTTCTCTGTTTTCTTCGATCTCTGGCGTTGATCTTGGTCCGTAGGAGTCCGTCCCTTGCTCTGGTGATCATCAGAGCGTTAAATCTAAGCATTTAGCATCCTTTTTCAGTCCATGCTCGTAAAATCACCCTGCAACATAAACATGATAAAACGGGCCATTAAACAGTATCTTATGCGTGAATCTGAGAAATAACCGGGGTCTAATATGCAATATTTGACCCTCAACACAACCCCCAACCAGTATTTTGCTAGTCCCGAGCAAAGTATGCGAAAAATAAGTTGAGACTTATATAAAAATTTCTTTAAAGCCGAATGATTTTTGAGAAATAATCCAGGCATTAGAATTCTACGATTCATGAATGTTGGGCATTACTTGCTCTTGGACTCCAGAGCACAATAAACTTCCTAATGAAGTTCAAAGTATTAATCCATAAATCTGACAAATTCTGAACATTATGATCCATGAGTGTACAGTGGAATCTCAGCTAATCACATTAAGATTGAATTTGTTATTTCAGGATCTCATTAGTAACCAACAAGAGAATTCATGATAACCAAACTTGCCTCATAAATTCCATCTTTTGATCTTTTCAACTTTTTATTTTTCCATTAATAGTCATGCCAAAAAGAGGAATCAAATCCTTACCAATAGGGAGCAAACCTATAGTGAAGACCGTACTCCTAGACCTTTTTCACATATCATTCATGGGGAATTAACTCTACACCTATAGGGAGCAAACCTATGGTGAAGATTAATTATCCAACCTTTTCAATTTTTATACCATGATGGCAAGATATTTCAGGCTGGTTCCTTTCATGCTCAGTGATTACCAAGTTAATCCTTCGATATGGAACTGAAATCTAAATGTGTAGGCGAGACATGACATGTGAAATCATGACTCAATCAATGTTTATAACTTCTAATCATGGATTAATAACTCGATCTTAACTGTGAAATTTAACAGATACTAAATCCCAGAGTTTGAAATTACCAACATCATGTATCTTGAAAATATAAATTAGAGATATCTGTCAAAATCATTTCGAATTTACAAGAATTTTCTGAAAAAATTGTAAAAATTTTCACAATTTTTGCTCAAGACCAAGAAAATACTGATTAGGCTTCCTAATCTCCCACCCCCAACCTAAAATCTACATTGTCCTCAATGTAAAAGATATGGGCATGCAATGCACATGGGACAACGAAAGTAAAGTGATGGGAAGATAGTACTTGGATAACGAATCAAGAGAGATTTTTCACGAGATCACAGTATGGAAGCTGGTTAGCACGAGAGAAAAAAAAAACAAAAATGATGAAAATAAAATCCTACCTATACCACTTTCGCAGGTATTCTCGATTGCATTTAGCGAATGCAACAAGCCTTTAAACCCCTAGGTTACCCCTAGTGGACGAGTTGTAGTCTCGTGAGGGTTTGCAGCAATGTTATCCACAAACATTGAATCGATCATGCCGCAAGGTTCCCCTTCCGGCCAATATCTTGATAAGTCTCTTAATAAGCTCCTCAACAAGATCATCCAAAAAATTTTTTTGCAATAGGCTTGGGCGCCCTGGAGCATGACTTTCCAGAGAGACTTATGTACCTCATAAAAAATCTTCCATTGAATTGCTTGAGGTATCCATAATTTATACAATTCACCTAAGACAGAAGAAGTTTCAACGTTAGTATTGCATCGTGAATCAAAGACTACAAGTAAATAAAGTTTAGAAAACTTCTTAAAAAGTAATGTAGTCTCAACATATTCCGAAGCTCCAAACTTCGGTTCTAGATTCAGCTCCTCTTCCTCTACTAGTAGACGTTTAGGATCAGGGGAAGAAAGGGTTTCAGAATAAGGGTTCATTCGGTCAGTGATGACTACCGAGATGTTGTCTCGCAAGGCATCCACTTTGTTTCTTAACATGGGATCGTTTGAAACTACAAAGTGTGTCAAGCAATCCCAAGAGTTAGAAAATTCAGTTGAGTGTGACTTATTGTGGCTTGTGATGATCTGCGCAAAGAATCCATCATCCTTGAAAGTGGATGGAGGTACACTCTCTTGCTCTAGTCCTGCACAGATAGATTGAAAATCAGTAAGTGAAACATTGATGTGATAACTCTGTTCATTGAAATTACTCAATTGAGGCGCTGAATTCTCAATTGTTTGCAGCTCAGATGGTGGCCTCAACTGAGTGGTTTCAAATTTCAGAGTCGTAGCGGGCAACTCCTCTTCCCGAATCATATCATCATTCAATTCAAGGGAGTGGTCTAAACATGTCTCACAAGAGTTAGAAGAGTCGGTTGTAAGAGGTTCATTCTCCACATTTAAATCAGGCATATCAGATGAGTGGAGTAGATCTTCTTGACCGATCACTTCGTGCACGTCTTGATCGTTGACCTGGATCAGATTTGAGATTGATTCAGGGAGAATTTGGGCTGCACATTCATGATCATCATCCCAATACACATCATTGTCTAGTCCAGTGCAGTGCACATTTGGGATGGCATCACTTTCCTCACATTCTACACCTAACATGGGTTGAGGTTCGCATAAACTAACCTCTTCCTCATCATTGAAATCTTATGTGTCATGTAAGGAAACTGTGTTATCATCAATGTATTTAAAAGACACCCATGTATCTTCACCATTCTTTCGAACAGTCATCAAGATTAACTCATCGGGAAATTAAACCACATGCTCATTAACGGAATCTAACTCCTCATTCCAAATTTCAGATTCTTTTAAAAGTGAGTGCGGATCACTTTCTTCGCATTGTATTTCTATATTAGGTCGTGGCTGGGATGACCGAGCCTCCTCTATCCTATCAAGACGCGCATCGAGTCCTTTCATTGTTTCCATTACTTTTCTCATTTCCACAAGACAGGCCGAAAGATTACGCTGATATGAATCCTCTTGGATCGTTTCTGGATGGATCTCAAAGGTAGGGGATCCAAGAGAATAATCATTATAACATGTAGTTGGTTCATTTTTTCAATTTTGATGTTTCCACTGGTTATAGTCATACTGATCATAAGTGGGAGAATCTGCTGGTTGGTAATACTTATTATCACTCATGATACAATCACGCATTGTTTTATCGGATGGATGATAATAATTCTGACAACCATAGTTATGATAACCCCAACACTCACGTACTGTTTTGTTAATCCGTGGGGTGTAATTGTTCTCCTGCATATAATCACGTAAAGACTTCTTAACCGGTAGATTTTAATATTTTGATCGGTTCTCGATGATAGTTTCAGAAAAGTTTTGAGACATAGGTTGATTTATATCATCATCATCCCAAAATAAATTATTCTTCTCATCATACTGATGTTGCCACTCGTGCATATACATGATGAAACCCTTAACTTGAATTTAATCATATGAAAAATAGAAGAGAAGGTCCTACAGCAAAGTGGAGAGTAAGAGGGGGAGAAGTTAGAAAGATGTTACCATACTAGAGATTCTTATATTAAGATCCTGCAAAATAAGACAAAACAAGTTAGTTCTAAAAAAAATCAAGAAAATCTAAACCTAAAACTAGAGTTAGTAAAAATCCTAATCTTAAACTAATCTTAAAACTAATTAATTTCAGAAAGCGTAGCTCTCAGTCCCCGGCAACGGCGCCAAAAACTTGTTCACTCTCCAAGTGCAGGGTTTTGATGTAGTAATAACTCGATAAGACCGAGGTCGAATCCCAAGGGACTGAAACTTGTACGTTATCTAAAATTATCTAGAACTAGAACTAGGCTAAGATGAATTCTAAATCAATTAGCAATGGTGAAATACTTGTAGAATAATTAATCTAAAACTTAGGAAACAAATCAGAGATGGAAAACTAGGGATTCAGAGGATCCACTTGTAGAGATCAGGGAGAACTTATGCTTGCATCAAAAATTATGAAAATTACTGAACTGCCGTTGATCTAGTTTTCAAAGAGATGAAAGGTGTGTGAATTAGAATGGATTCCATCACCAAACCATGCCCAAGAGACTATAGCGAACAACAGAATTAAACTAACTACCAACCAATCACATGTATGAAGGTTAGGAAGGGTACCGTCATCCAACCATGCCCAGGAGACTATGGTGAACAACAGGGCTTCCTGACTTCATAAACATCAGAAGGAAAAAGAAATATTTAAAGTCATTGCAGACCCACTGTAATTGCAGTCACAATAGACCATTAAAGACTAAAAAATATTTCCATAAATTCAACGAAGATTAACATCAATTCAAAAAGCACAAGCACAGGGTTCTCCCATCACGCTATAAGCTTCACCTCTTAGCCCTAGCTAAGAGGTTTAGCCACACATAGATGGGCTGAACATCTTAAAAGAAAACAAACAAAATAAAAATAAAAAGAATAAAAAAAAACCTCTATTCTCTCTCTCGTGGCTGCCTCCAACCTCCAAGCCCTCTTTCCTCCTTCTTTTCTTCTTTTTTTTTCATCTCTACCTGATCTCTTTCTTTATAACTGTGGAGGACGGTTACGGAAGAATTACTGACGTCGGTGCAGAAAATCAGACGTTTCACGGCTGCAGCGAAAGCCTTTTCGCAGCCAAGATGTCATGCAAAATAGCACCACCTCCCTTGCTTATTTTTCAAGGAAACGCTGTCTCTTGGGACATTTTTGGCTGGTCTATACGATGGACGGATCAGATTTTCCATCTGATCAAAGATGGTGGGCCACAACCGCCTGAAACTTCGGATTTCGTCGACGTGCGTAAGCCTATGCACGTCCTTCGCTGACGTGATCGGTGGGGCCCACTCCGTTGATTTTTTTATCAATCCAATCTGTACATTGGATTCCTCTCGAAAAACCGTTCAGGAAGGGACGATTTTGGTTATCCGTTGATGTGGCCAAAAGAAGAAATCACGATAAAATCGTTTTAAACGTTGCAGGGCCGGCCGTTTGTGGCCTCTGTAGCGCGCACATATGTATGCATGGGCACAAAATTTCAGCATGGTTTTGATCCTTTCGATGCCTTCTACAAGATGTACAACTCGAATGGAGCATTTGGATCGTGATGGAGGCCCACTATAGATCAAACGGTGCTCTGTTTCGCGCAGAAGAAACGAAAATTTTCGTTTTGAGTCGTGGTGTCAGAGGGACCATGATCAAATTCTAATAGAAAATCCATTTCGTCCATTCGAATCTACTCAAAATTTTAGTTGGAAATACTGCTTTTGGATTGTTGTTGATGCGGTCCACCTGATGTTTTGCTCTACCGTCTGTCCTCCGTTTGAATGACTGGATTTCCCTCCTCACAATCTTTTGTAATTCTGCCACCTAGGCAGTGGTAAGAGGCTTCATGGAGATCTGATGGACGGTCCGGATTGGACCGTTGACACACGGTGGTGGTCCACAAAACCCAACCGCGGCTCACTGTTACGCACACTGGAAAGAAAACAGAATTTTCATTTTTAGGAAGAAGGCTTGTTACCGTACACGGCTAGTGCACTTGTGCACTATGCACTCTCAACTCAAGTGGGTCCCATAATGATGGTTCTAGGAAATTAGCTCCGTCCATCCTTTTTCACATATTATTTAAACCGTAGAGACAAATTTTGAAGCATATCCAAATAGCATGTGAGCCCCAAATCATGATTTTATGGGCTGATATGTACATTGGGCCACTTCCACAAAGCTCCAGAGGCTGAAATTCGACGTGTACGGTTAATTTATGGTCCTCAGGCCATGTATGAAGTTTCGTGTCAATCTGATGGCGGAAACCTTGTGATCTTGCATTCTACACCAATTTCGGGCCATTTAAAGGTGAATGGCTAGAATTTCTCTGTTTTCTTTGATCTCTGGCGTTGATCTTGGTCCGTAAGAGTCTGTTCCTTGCTCTGGTGATCATCAGAGCGTTAAATCTAAGCATTTAGCATCCTTTTTCAGTCCATGCTCGTAAAATCACCCTGCAACATAAACACGATAAAACGGGCCATTAAACAGTATCTTATGCGTGAATCTGAGAAATAACCGGGGCCTAATATGCAATATTTGACCCTCAACATAGTGCTTGAACCACTACGTATAGCTTGAGCTCATATGTCGACCATTTCCTTCGGGCTTCGCTGAGCTTCTCCCTATAGAAGGCTACCGGTCTACCTTTCTATAATAAGACTCCTCAAATTCTAACATATAGTATCACACTTTACCTCAAACAGTTTATCGAAACTGGGAATAATTAAGACCGATGTTGTGGATAATTGATGCTTGATTTCAATAAAATTTGTGTCAGCCTCATTGGTCCACTGAAACGGTCCATTTTTCATGTAATTTGTAATGGGTGCGATTATAGTACTGAAATTTCATATGAATCGGCGATAGCATGTCATAAACCCATGAAAACTCCTCATTTCATGAATGTTCATCGGAATTGTCCATTCTCTAATGGCTTGCACATTTTCATCATTCATATGGATGTCATAGACATTACAATAAATCCTAAGAACAAGAAGTTATCCGTTAAAAAATTACACTTCTTTAAGTTAAGGCACAACTTGTTAACTACCAGGACATATAACCCTTGCCTAAGATGTTCCATGTGCTCTATCTCACCCTATCTATATATCAAGATAACATCAAAATATACTATCATAAATCATCCAGTGAATGACTTCAACACATGATTCATCACATGTATAAAAGTGCTCAGTGCGTTCGATAGACCGAATAGTATGACTAACCACTCATACAACCCTTAGTCTTAAATGTCACTTGCCACTCATCATCAAGCTGGATGCAAATTTGATGGTACCTACTCCTAAGATCTAGTTTAGAGAACACCTTGGCACATTTTAGCATATCAAACATGTCATCCAACCGAGGTTTCGTGTACTGATATTTAATAGTAATCTTATTAATTGCCCAATTGTCTACACACACGTGCTAGCTCCCATTTGCATGGGCTTATGCTTTTTTAGAAGACCCTTACAGATCAATTCCTTCACCTACCTTGGAGTATCTCATACTTTTTAGGACTTATCTGATAGTGAGGGTGGTTGGGCAAGCCAGCACTAGGGATTCTTCAGCTTTCTTTTCACGGTTGTGGGATTCTTCCTCAATTTTTAAATATTTTTGAATTTTTTTCAGTGTGTAGTCCTTGGTCTTATTCAGTAATTTCTACCTGTATTCTTTTCACATCAGAGGCATTTTTGCGATTATAACATCGACTTAGAATGACTCAGGGAGATCAGTCTTAAGGGCCTTAATTTTGTTTGCAATTAGGTACAATTCTTGGATTTGGGGCAACAATGGTTTATTATCATCCATGTTAAACTCGAAGTACCTGGATATTAATAACTTGTCGGTACCTTCTTTTTTGGTCTTATATTTGAACTTTAGGGCGGTCCAAATTTCTTTCACAGATGTAGTTTGCGTGTATAGATCATACAAACGATCTGATAGTGCGTTCAAAATGTGTCTACAACACGACGATTCATTTTTAGCGCATTTATTGCATGTAACAATTTATTTGTATGTGTCTTTATTAGTTGATTCGGGTAATGGTTGAAGATTAAGATCCAAGATGCAGTAAATTTTTAATGCGATAGTAAGAACTTTATCTTATCTTGTCACCTTGTAAAGTTGGTTCCGTCAAACCAATCAAGACGAATCAATTCCTAGTTCATTAGTTTGATGGAAGATATGCCTTCAATTTCTATTATAAAAAATGCTTTAGGAATGTTGAGATTTGATAATCTCAAATTCCATATTTATAATTGTTGCAAAATAAAAGGAACTAAGAAACCGAAAATTATAATATTAAGGATAGGTTGAAGCACATGTGATCAAGTTATCCTTAAAGTGTTATTCAGCACTTCTCGAAATAATTAAGATTGCTGACATATTACAGGCAAATAACTTCCAAGATACGACAAGCCTGTATGTGGTTCTGTGTTTAGCATGCATGAAGGAACCAGTGATGGAACATGTAAACACAGTTTTTCTGGCAGATAAAAATAAAAAAGAAAATTCCCAAAATGGAAAGAGAGATAGAAAAATGAAGATTAGCTTTGTTGGATTAGACCACTACACTGGTCTGGTAATCTCAGGTTCATAATGAATCTATTAGCTTGATCAGAGAACTCTTGGAGCTTGTTGGTTCATATGAGAGAATGAGTTAATTTGTTTGTGTTGATAGAATGAACCAGCAAAGCTCTATTTATATTGGCAAGGTTAGTTGGATGTTTTGGTCCAGAGTCATAAATGTAATAGACTGCTTCTAAGTGTTGGTGAGAAACTAGCCATCTTTTATAGTTTCTAACTATTTTCCATGTGGGAGATTAGTTGCATGCTAGCCATTTAGACATAGTGCCTAGCCATTTCTAACTATTGGGCTTGCCACATATAACAGTTTCTGCATGGTATAGTTAATTACTGCATAAGTAATTATACCAGGCCTCTTAAATGGTTCCACAACACTTATATGAAGTTGAGAGGTCTCTCTCAAACCTCTTACCCATAACATTCTGAACCCAACCATCTAACCCATCTCTCTTCTCTCTTCGCCACTGTTGCACTACGTCTCACACTTGCCTCATGCAAGGTCATGAAGGAGCGACCCATCTGCGACACGATGCGTACGTGCAAAGTGCAAAGTATGCCACTAACACTTCTATAGCCATACTGCCTCACATGCACATGCCCATGTCCTTGCACCAAGTCTGAAACTATGCCCGTGCCCGTGTCTGTGCCCAAGCGCGTGTGTTCACAAGCCTTGGTACTCCTTAGTCTCACCAAGAAAATATTAAGGTACTTAATACCTTACTTATTAAGAGGATGTTTTCTTCTCTCCCATTTGATATGAGACTACTTCAAAGGGTGAAAAACCAAGTTATTTCACAAAAACCTAATATGTTTTTTTAAACAAAACCATTTTCCATAACAACAATAACTTCTTGTTGGCCGGTATAGGCATCTCACTTGTAGTACAAAATTCACAAAATGACTAACTTTTCATTTATCTTTCACAGTTGTACCGCACATGATTATCACACACAAATAGTTTTTAACATGTCTTCTAGGTTGTAAGGATTAACTAATGAGTGGCTCTGATTTGGTATATACACGTGTTCTACAAATGCAAAAGGAACCAGAACTTACGTAACCGAACCACACTACAAGAAAGAGGGTTTTTAGCGATGAAACTTTTAGCAATGAAATTTTTTTTTTGTCACTAAAAGTGACTTTTAGCAACGAAAAAAAATTTCATTGCTAAAAGTTTGCTTTTAGTGACAAAAATTTTCATCGCTAAAGGTAGTAAACAATTTTTCTTCCAAATTGAAAGGTTTACTTTTAGCTACGAGTATTTTCGTAGCTAAAAGATGTGGATGAGACTTTTAGCGACGAAACTTTTCATCGCTAGAGGCTATATACAATTTTTCATCAAAATTGAAATGTTTACTTTTAGCTACGAAATTTTCGTCGCTAAAGGCTGTAAACAATTTTTGAAAAAAATCGAAAGGTTTACTTTTATCTATGAAAATTTTCGTAGCTAAAAAACGTAGATGAGACTTTTAGTGACGAACATTTTCGTCGCTAAAGGCTATAAACAATTTTTGAAAAAAGTCAAAAATTTACTTTTAGCTACGAAAATTTTCGTACTAAAAAACGTGGACGAGACTTTTAGCGACGAAAATTTTCGTTGATAAAGGTTGTAAACAATTTTGAAATACTTTTAGCTACGAAAATTTTCGTAGCTAAAAAACATTGATGAGACTTTTAGCGACGAACAGGCTGTAATCAATTTTTGAAAAGTCAAAAGTCTACTTTTAGCTACGAAACTTTTCGTAGCTAAAAAACATGGACGAGACTTTTAGTGACAAAATTTTTCGTTGCTAAAGGCTGTAAACACTTTTCAAGAGGTTTACTTTTAGCTATGAAAATTTTCGTAGCTAAAAAACATGGATGAGACTTTTAGCAACGAATAGTATCGTCGCTAAAGGTTGTAAACAATCTTTGTTTACTTTTAGCTACGAAACTTTTCATAGGTAAAAAACATGAGACTTTTAGTGATGAAAAGTTTCATCGCTAAAGGCTGTAAATAATTTTTGAAAAAAATCGAAAGGTTTTCTTTTAGCTACGAAAAGATTCGTAGCTAAAAAATGTGGAAGAGACTTTTAGCTACGAAACCTTTCGTCGCTAAAGGCTGTAAACAAGTTCTGAAAAAAATCGGCTTTTAACTACAAAAATTTTCGTAGCTAAAAAAACATGGATGAGACTTTTAACTATGAAACGTGTCGTCGCTAAAGGCTCTTTTTAAAGATGCCGAAAATTCATACTTTTCGCTACGAAAATTTTTGTAGCTAAAGAACATTAATGAGACTTTTACCTACGAAATATTTCGTAGATAAAAGTTTTTTTTAAAAAAATATTCCATCTCAAATTTCCTGATATACACCTGTTATAATATAATTCATCCTATTATGCCTGATATACACCTGTTATATAATATATTTCATCATAATCATATTCGCATCCATCTAAACCCAAACTCCGTAAATCCATCCAGACATAAACTATATTCATCCAAACATAAACTGCATCCATCCAAACACAAACCATCCTATGGAAAAAATAAATGAAAAGAGAGAGAACAAATGAGAGGTGATCCAGACAAATGAAAAGAAAAACAATCTTAACCTCAACCCAAACCTATAACCTACACTTATAAGTTTAGGTTATAGGTTTAGGTTTAGGTTTTAGGTTTAGGTTAAGGTTAGGTTATAGGTTATAAGTTTAGGTTATAAGTTATGGGTTATAGGTAATTGGTTTTGGTTTAGGTTATAGGTTTTGGTTTAGGTTAAGGTTATAGGTTTAGGTTTGGGTTTAGGTTTAGGTTTAAGTTATAGGTTATAAGTTATAGCTTTAGGGAATTGAGAATAGGTTAAGGTTTAAGTTTAAGAAATCAGGTTCTAGTTCGGGTTCGGTATCGGGTTTAGGTTTCGGTTTCGGTTTTCAAGTTTAGGTTTAGTTTTAGGTTAGGGAGTTGAGATTAGGATTAGGTGTAGGTTTAGGTTTAGGAATTTTTTTTTAAAAAAATCATATTAAACTACTTCTAATGAGATCATGCGCTAAATTTACTGCCCAATTGGCATAACTAAAAAACATCTCTATATCTCTACTATATATAGCACGAGTAGCTTTGGACAATTTTACTAATGCAATTACTCCTCTGAGAGTCGTGACTCTGGAACCTTGGGTTTTAAAAGGATATTAGAAGTTATTTTGAGCATAGAAGACGGTATTTAGCTCATTGGCACAGTGTGTTTTTTTTTTTTTTTTTTGGGATGGGGGGGGCGGGGCGGTTAGCTTGTTAGTACACACCCCACTATCAGTACACACTCCACTGGTAGCCACCCCCACAAGCATCATAACACTTATCATAGAGATCCACTCTGGTGAATATTATTTTCAGAAATAAGGTTGCTTATATGAATTAAGATTTTCATATTGTAGGCCTCATTGAGACAACTAGCCCTTCATCAGATTGTAGGCCTCACTGAGACAACCAACAAGCCCAAGGAGATCAACCATGCTAATGCTCAACCCTTCTTTGTCTGGAATCTGGATCGCTCCGAAAACTATTGTTTCCGATCATATGTAATTACCAAATGCTTGACTAAACAAACTTAGTGAAATTCAAGACCAATGAATAATGACACAAAACTCAAATTTCCAATGATTTGGAGATCTCCTGCAAACACAACTATAAGCATGAAAAGTTACCGTAAGGATGTAGAAAAAGTGATATGTGACATCGTCACCTTTAAGTAGCCCACTTTGCTGCAATTGTGAAATATAATGGGCATAAGATGCATCATTCATACCAGGAAGTTCACAGATCCGACACCATTCAGCTAACAGATGAGAAACCTGCAGCATTTTAATGGACATCATTGAGAAAAACAACAGATATAACTACCCACCAACTGCTGAGTGATTGTGCCCATAACAGATCATTTTGCAAATAAATGGACTGATTATATCTTTTCCCTATATCAAGCACCAAAATTTTCATGTGCGGCATGATGAACTTCTTTAATAGTTTAAGAAGTGTTGTTATTTTTTATTATTATTATTATTATTTTTTTTTTTTTGCCTACTAGCAAAAACATCTAGTTTACCAAAACATTTAGAAATCGGGCCATATGCGTACCTTTACTCCTTCACAAACTACAAAACAGAACCTGAAACTGAAACACAACAATCCGACAAATCTCAATAATGTATTTACTTAACTCCATGGAACCTAAGATGACATCAACCATTCTGCAACATTTTCTGTTCTCCCTAGTGGTGCTGGGAATAATCAAAGCTTAAGGGTTGCTGATAGAAGGGCGCCTGAAAAATAGCTTGTCTGAAATGCTCACAGGATTGTGCGTACATCATAGCAGGGCTTGGCCAGTGAAGATAGACAGGATCCCTTCGACGCTGGTTCGATCCAACGGTACAGAAGGGGTTCATGACTGTATTCGAGGGCCTGTAGTTCATGGAAGCTTGGGTCTGGCAACTGACCCAACTGGGGATAACCGGTTTTATATTGAACAAAAGGGAGATGGAGCATGGTAAATGGACCTGAGCTGAAATTCTGATTGTGTGTAAGGCTCTTAGCATACCTATAGCTTACACAAGAGTTCTACATTGAAATCCTATACTAGTAGTGTTATTTTCAAGTAAACTCGGCACATTCAAATCGTTGGCAAGACAAGAAGGGCTCATTTCCATTCCTTAGTTGTGATTTAGATTCTACTTACAAGGTGGATTGGCTGTGCTGGAAAAAAAAAAACACAAACTAGAACTAGATTTTGGGTCTCCCAAATGGGACTTAAATGATGTTTGGTTCCATAAGGGTAGTTTTCAAATTTTCCATAATCAGGCCAGCTCTAGTAATTTATAATTGTGGGAATCTAGAGTCTTAAGGATTAAGAAATTCTAGTTGTGTCTGTCTCTCAATCAGATTAGAATCAAGATCGTTTACAGTCTGGAACAATGCATCTAAATGCACAAGTTAACTGAATTGCAAACTCGATGCGTCCCATCTAATCAGGAGGAAGAATGAAGATTAGTGATGATTACTAGCATTCAAATGAGGAAGTAACCTATTATGTTTAATCAAAGTCTGGAGGTTGGTTCCTTTACAACAATAATAGAAAATTTCTTGCAACTAGCTACATATGGGGCCCATCATGTTGTTTGGATGGAAACCAATCATCCAGCAGGCTCACCTACCATTAAAATGGGGCAACACAAAAATCAAGCCAATCCAACCATCAGATGGGCCACACATTAGAAAACAATGAATAACCTCCAAAAACATATTCAAAAATTGGCTCACCTGATGATTAGATCACCTAATTTTGAGTTTTCCCATTCTCACTCGTGGGGTGATCTGGCTGGACCGATTGATATGTAAGTATTGGCAAGGAATTCTCCTAAAACAGGACCTCAATGTAGTGCTAACAGAAAACAACAAATTCATCATATCCACATTATTCAGAAAATACATTACTCTTCCTTTGGACTCTTGAATCTCAAATCTTCCAACACCCATACTAATACCACCATGATATAAGACATGTCATCTAGACCTACCCATGTTCAACACTAAACATATTAAGCACAAAACAACAAGACATACATACATATTGAACTTTGGTGACTGAACTTCAAGATCATGAAAAGCCAAACATATTGAACAATACATACCAGCTGCGGACAATACTTTAAACATTGATCCAGACATATCTCTCACATGCATTCCATATCAACACATGTGTGCCTGCAAGTGGAATAAGCAACAAAATCGATATGAATTCCAAAGGTCACTGTGTGGATGAAAAATCAAATAAAAAACTAAAATTCCAAAGGTCTTGTGCCTCTAGAATGCTTTAATCATGCAAATTTTATTTTCATAGTTCAATATTGATGTGGTGTGTTTTTTTAGCTTTGAATATATATAATTAAAATAAAATGTTTTTACATAAACATTAAGTGATGAGACAATGAGTCATGCAATTGTATGAGCCAAACACAAGCGCTCATGTGTGAGATCTAGCTATTAATTAGATGGGCCCTCAGTGAATGTCCACACCCAAAAATCAAGCAGCTCCACTTGTCAGGTAGGCAACATGCGTACAAGAAAATGTTAGGTTAAAAAACCAATGGTCCACATTCAATATACACCTATAGCCCTACTGATAAGTGGACCAGCCCGACTTTAGGCCAGATCACTTCCCCTCTAGGGCCTGTCAAATAAAAAGTCAGGATCTTGCACACCTGCCAGTTTGGCACATGAAGGGAAATTATGTTCGGTGCTTCCAGCTGCAAGTTGCATTCCTGCAAAAAGATAATTAAGTCAACCTTTCCAGTTCTCGCTATTTCCTTAATTCCAAATTTGGTTAGATTTCTCTAGACTGCAACCATCTTCCCAAGATCCCCAGTTAGTGGAATGGTTAGAATTACAGAAATGAACATTTTAGCATTATGAAAGGATCTAGAAAAGAGAGCAAGGATCATGATTGATCAACCCGCATTTACATAAGATTAGATCAAGCCAGAAAAAAATAATAATAAGACTAGGGTTACTTCAATAGTTAGTGAATGTTCTGAAATATCTACAATTTTAGCTCTGAAAATATCCTCCCGTCCCTTAACCTGAAGACAAAACCAAGAATTAGTTAGTGAATGCTCTGAAATGTCTACAATTTTAGCTTAGAAAATATCTACCAGTCCCTTAACCTGAAGACAATACCAAGCAGTATGCTATCAGTGTGTTAAACATGGAAGAGAGAAATAAGATAGCGATAAACGAGAATATGCTTATCAAAAGAGACAGAGAGAGAATCGCATGTTTGTGCCAAGAAGCAACAACAATAATGATAGAAAATATAATAATAATTAGTGTCAACACTATTTAAGAGCTAATCATAGTGGCATTAGAAAGCTCAAAAGTTGGTATCTGCAGCAACAACAATAGAACTAAAGGACAAAGGTGCATCCGACAATAGAATGATTTATTAAAAGAACTAAAAGACAAAGGTCCATCCGACAATGAGAAATATAATACAACCCCAACAATATTGTTCGCTAATACAAATATAATACAAAAGTTGATATCTGTAGCTTCAGTTTTAAGCTTATAGACATACTTTCTAGCCACTTGTACTTGTAGCTGAAACAGGAAGCTTAATTGTTTCTTTCTCCTTAAGACGATCTCAAATTATAAGTCATCCCAAAAGCCAACCAAATTGAAAAATGAAAATGATTCAGAAACAAGCCATGAATATTAAATCACTTCATGATCATTGAATTAAAGTTTCATTAAAGAAATATGACAATTAAAGTTCCATCAAAGAAATATGACTATGTTCACCTCTAATCATCCCATTGAAGGCAGTATAAGGAAGAGGGTAAAAAAAAAAAAGTCACTCCATTTCCACATATAAGGCCTCTGTACTGTTTCCTTCAATCAAACCCATATGAGTATAGATCCGAACTTGTGCAAGGATGACAAATCTTCTAAAGTTTGAATGGGGGCTATGTGGGGATTCCATACTATGAAATGTAGTCCAACATCAAAATGATACAGTAGAATGATAGCAACAGCAAATGAGTGCAGGTCTTACCTGAAATCTTTGAGATGGTAGAGATATGATATGGAATGTGAACAATCCACAAACAATTAGGGACTTCATTTGGTGGCGGTAATTATTTTCTGAATAGAATTTCTGTCAATACCAGGCCTATGCAATCTATCAATAGCTTCAGCAAATATCATTTAAAAAAGAAATTAGTCAACGAATGGACCTCGTAGTAACTTCAGCTAAAAAACAAACTTTGTCTAAAATGAAAATTTCCCTACCATTCAATAAAAAAAAAAAAACAAAAACATGTGAATAGATTAAAAGAACAACAATCCACTATCAAAATAGTGTGAAAAGTAAACTAAGAAGCAAAGGAATGAGAATGCTCATTCCACCATGCACTCATATGAAATCAACCAAAAACCAAAAATTTGTAATCATAGAAGCATATTGTGGGAAAACCCTAATGTAAGTGGTGCTACGTCATCAAACCTATGTAAGTGGTGCTACGTCATCAAGGCACTAGAACCATAAAAAGCATTCAAGATTCAACGATGAAATGAATATGTTGGAATATTCGTTAGTAAGCATTTGAACTTTCAGAAATTTATAATGACGTTTCCAATATATCTAGAGATGGGTGGATGAAGTGGAGATGTGCCTCACATTGTTGTGTGATCGTCGCATGCCAATGAAACTAAAGGTAGGTCATTATTCAACTGACAATACCGTATGAGGATAAGTTCTTGGCAATTGGGAGGCAACATGAAATGAGTGAGAGCACTGTAAACACAAGGATGTTGCCATGGATGTGTGGGAAGACTAGGACATATAGAATCAAGAATGAAGTCCTCCTAAGTAATCTAACTACCTAAGAGTAGCCCCAATGGGAGATAAATGATATAAGCATATTGAGATGGTTCGGTCATGTGCTAAAAAACTGGAGACAGGCTGAGTATGAGGGCAGCTTTGATGACCGTTGAAAGGACCTAGAAAAAGGATGAGGAAAATACCTAATGTGAACGCTTGTTCACTTAATGACAAAGTTCAAGATATAGGTATCTGTACTCTGTAGCCATATCAGTTAGCCAAAAACCAATATGTATCAGTGTATATTGGTGGTACCAATGACTGTATTAGCTGAATACGTGTGAACCTTTTCAAGTTATAAAAATAAAAATAAAATAAAATAACCTAAAAATATGAGATAAGTAAATTAGACAATACTTATTTAACACTCATTTCATGATTACATTGTGTTTTTAAGCATGTAAGGGTCTAGACTGTGGCATGGCCTGTCACAGCTAGTATTTTCAATCTTTAATGTGATGTTTGATTTATTCATTGACCATATTACTTTATTTTCAAGAGTTTCAAGGTACTTAGTAGTTTGTAAATCAGTCAATGTATGAATCATATACATTTTTTGTGAAAGTAAGAAACATATGACTTTAATATTGTTACAAACTTGTAATTGTGTTTATGTGTGTGATACTCTGTCATGGCTGATTTCAAGAGCCGGAGTAAAATAGGAAAGTTCATGCCACATGGCAACCGATCCTAAAACTTCTACCAATCTACCATTTAAAAGCCAACCCGAATGTGTTCATAGAAAGGCTACGATGATGATGATGACGACGATGATAATATATTACAAGTCAACATATCTACCAGAGTAAAAGATTCGAAGAGCCTAACCCAAATTGTAGGGACAATGATGTGATGATGATGATGACAATAATGACAATGATAATGAAGATATTTTTAGCTTAGAGAAATATCTGACTATAGAAAATGAAAATTGTAAAACCAAGAAACAACAAAATAACCCAATTGAAATATTAACTTTTTATTGAAGACAATAATGGGATACACTATGAAAAGCTTTAAAAATAATTGTTGAAACACATTCCGAATAGGACAAATGAAAGTTCTGGCACAAGAATTAACCCATCTCAGTTAGATATGTTGTAGAATATGTTGTGGACTGCAAGTGAATTTTACTACTGAACTTTTTGGGCTCTTTCTAGCTTGGTGTTCATGTGGGAAGAAGGAAAAAGAAAGAAAAGATGACCCTTGGGCCCTCTAAATCACATTAAGTAACCTCAATGCTCTCATTTGGGTGTGTGTACTCCTAAATACAATTTGATAAATAGTGAAGCGAAAGGCTAAAAGGAAATTGCATTTTATAGGAATTTCATTATCTCAGGTGACATGAACAATAAGAGAGCATCATACACTGCCAAACTTCTTTCCCATAACCATCAAGAGAACATTTTCTAACTTAGTTCAGGAAAGGAACAGAATCTATTTACAAGAAATAAATGATTTTTTACAAAATATATAGCTAGTATAAGACACATTCTATGGAAATGATATTGAATATACAATCAGATGGTCATGAGAGAGAAGATACCATTGATGAAAGGGCCTGTAGCCCTGCTGAATGCAGTTGGCATACCCTTTCATCCTCTCGCATTTCTTGGGCTAGCTGACAGAGCTTGGGAATCAAGCCTTCTAAGTTGAACATTACCATCCATCTGTTACAATAAGAAAAATGACATGAATCTAAACTCTCTCAAAGAAAGTTACTAGCATGCGTGTACGATCCATGACCAATCGGATCACACACAAGTGATCCCAGTGCTTAATTTCTTGAGATTTGATCTGACTTCCAGAGTAAGAAAGTGCACCTACAATAATAACACAAAATGTTGCTCGAAGGAACATTAAAAGCCAGGATAACAGGTTAACATGACTGCTTATGGATCAAAAGGCGCAGAGATGAGAATTTCAGATTAAAACTATAGGAAAACACCACTAGCAAATTAGATGAGAAGAAAGCACCTCAGAATCAAGAAGAATAACAAAATCTAAAAGATTTTTGCCTGTAAGTACTAGTATAAGCAACTCATGCAATCATATGATTCTTTGCAACTTAAAACTAACTAAATTGCAAATAATAGGCAAAAAACTTAATATTCCTAAAGGAGATGAATTAGGTAACTAAAATAGAAGAATCGTGTCTTTTGTAAGGTGAAGACAAGTAAAACAACATTAGAAAATCAATAGTCAACACAACCAAAGAAATTTTCAGTTGAAAAGCAAAAAGCCAAATCTTTATTTTTTTATTCTAGTCATTTCCTAGCCTTTGACAATCCCTAATTTGTAAAATCAGAAATTCCTAATTTGTAAAATCAGAAATCCTATTTTCTGGTTAGATCCTCAGATCCCCAAAATCCTCAAATCCCTAATTTGTAAAATCAGAAAAACTCCAATTCGGGGTCCACATTCAAATCTGTAAGCCCTAAAATCCCCAAATCCCAAAATGAGGGTCCACATCAAATAAAAAATTCATAAATTACTAAATCCCCAAATTCCTAAATCTGCATTGAGAGAGAGAGAGAGATACCTACAAATCCCTGTCAACCGAGCTTCAGAGAGAGAGAGTGAGGGTGTGCGTGGGCAGGGCGTTCGTGGATCAAAGAAACACAAGAAAGGTTAGGGAGACAGAGAGAGAGAGAGAGAGAGAGAGAGAGAGGGAGAGGATTAGGGTGAGAGAGAGAGAGAGAGGAGAGGGGGACGCGGATTAGCTACTGACAGGTTGAGAGAGAGAGAGAGGGAGAGGATTAGGGCGAGAGAGAGAGGAGAGGGGAACGCGGATTAACTACTGACGAGAGAGAGAGAGGGAGAGAGAGAGAGAGAGAGGGCGGGGGGAGGGAGAGGATTAGGGTGAGAGAGAGAGTAGAGGTTCTCTGCTAGACTCTGGACGCCAGACGCTGGACGCGGATTAGATACAGGTTGAGTAGCGAGTTGGCTACTGAAGTGACGTCACTAATTTTTGTGGGGCCCACTATGATGTATGTGTTGTATCCACACCGTCCATCCATTTTGAGATATTATTTTAGGGCGTGACACAAAGAATGAGGCAGATAAAAACATGTAGTAGACCTCACCACAGAAAACACTAGAGAGAGTGATTCCCTCCATTGAAACTATCCTAAGGTCCACCATAATTTTTATTTGAAATCCAACCTGTTCAAATGTTAAAAAAGACATGAAATAAGGTAAAACACAAATATCATCTTGATCTAAAACTTTCGTGGCCTTTAGAAGTTTTTAATGGTGGGTGTCAATGTCCCCATTATTTTTTATGCTAGGTTCCACTGGAGGTCTGGATTTAACTATGGATATTGCCCTAAAATGATCTCTCCAAATGGATGGTAGGTGTGGATACAAAACATACATCATAGTGGGGCCCAAAAATGAGAGGTATATAAATATCAGGTGGACCACACCACATGAAAACAATAGTGATTGGATATCCATCATTAAAATCCTCATAAGCCCACTGTACAATTTATTTGGCATCTAATCTCATAAGGTCCACCTAACGCACCAGTCAGATGTCCTACACATGTAAGAGTTATGTTGCATATAAAATGTATGGAATAAAGAATTTGTGGAGCTAGCAGACCTCCTGATTAGTATATGATGATTTTGTTGGCACTCTTTCACTTTTTAGAGGTGACCTACCATTTAGTATCAGAAACACTTATATCCCTTCCACATTTAGTAGATTGGAGTCCAAGATCAAGTTATTTCAAGTGTTAAAAAGTCGACTAATTTATATTAGTCTCACTCTCTGACTTTAGTTGAAGAATTTGATGGTGCTTTCCTAGACCCTAGCTGGCTTGGAAAAAGATGTAGAATTTCATCTCATGTTACTTACTGGATGCTCTTCTTCTTGGAAACTTTTTCCATTTAGTTTGAAAATTGAATTGCAATAATTGTGTTAAAACTACATCTCTGTTTCTATTGAAGGTCTTCCAAAGTGCAAGTCTTTCCCAGACAACGACAACTCCCAAGTAGGTTGCCTCCGCTTTACGGTGGTTTATGCTCCCTTTAACGCTCATTGGTGTTCGGTTTATGCTCCCTTTAACGCTCATTGGTGTTCCTGTATCAGAAATAATACTGACTCTACTACTTTCTTTGAGGTTCATCAATCTAGTATTTGATGAGGTAAATTAAAAATTGGTTCATATAGTCATATAGTTTAATCTTCAGGTTTTGGTATTTTCTTTTGCCGGATATTGTAGTAATGCTACCTCAATAATTTCTTATCCATTTACAATTTGCACATTTAATATGCTGGCAGGTCTGGAATGATGCATTGGGGATTGTGGCTCGTCGGATACATTGGCGACAATTGACAGTAATGGAAATACTTAATGGTAAGCATACTCTGCATGTTATTAACTTTTTGTGGGCATGGTCATGAAATTCTGCGTGTGAACGAAATGCTAACTTTGCACTTTTTTTGTGGCATCTAAGCTATTAAACAGGTAGGCGCCACCATGTAGATTTCTTGGCATAAAATTCAGGCTGGTCAATTCATTGGGTGGACAACATGTACAAAAGCAATGGACAACTCAAAAGAATCACCCCATTATCTTTAAATTCTACTCCTAATTTAGGTTGGAGTGCTACTTATTGTAGGTATGCCTAGGCAACAATCATACTACACAGGTTTTGGAGCTGCTCTGAATATTGAAACACTAATTTCTGCTGCTGGGAGAAGGGATACTCCAATAGAGGTATCTCACCCAAGTACTTCTTTGTATTTTGCAAGGCTGCAACTTTGTTTGGGTCTACCTGAACCTGGCCTGAACGATTCAGTTGTTAACCCAAACCTTACTCGACCATATCAGCAAAAGCCTGATTGATTTTCATATTCCCCAACCTGAATTTCTAGATGTGGTTAATGAAACTTGATCTAGACCATTGATATGAAGGTCCTCACTGTGGGGAGTCAGGATATATCAGTTTACAAAAATCTTATGTGAACTCAGCCTGACCTCAGCCAATTAGCTTGGGCCAGTCGGGTTTGGGTTGAGCTGATAAAAGTTGCGTCTTTGTGGTTTTGGGCTTACTTTATGCTATTTTACTATTCATGTATTATGTTGATTGTATTTTGAAAATTTTGAGTTTGTTGTTTATTTCATGCAGGAACCTACATCAGAGATACTAGACAAATTTTTTTTTTTTTTTTTTTTATGATTAATAATATTTCAACTTCAAATACAGATGCAAAATCAAAAAAATTTACTGATGTCCTGAAAGATCAATACTATCCTTTGGTTTCATCAGCTGATTTTTTTCATGATTAATAATATTTCAGCTTCAAACCTTTAGTTTCATCAGCTGATTTTTACTTTACCGGGACATTATATTTGATAGAGCAACAATTGAGCCAAATTTTCATGAGTTGTACTTGAAGTTCTTGGAGAAAGTTAATTTAAGATTGTTGAATAAGGAGATTGTCAAAGCTACTTATGAGAATTGCAAGGTGCCTTTGCAAAACTTTTTTACTGCCCCTGGTTGTCATTGTCACCATACACATTTTACTTTTTTTTTTTTTTAAAAAAAATGTTTTTCTTTATCTTCTTAGAGCTTATAAAATCAAGTTCAGAAGAGCGTTCATTACTAAAAAATCTTAGTAGTTGGCCCGGGAAGCTCATGATTGGCAGGAATCAAGCATTAAGAGCCCGAGAAATAGATCTGAAAGAGTTTATAATCGAGGTGATTTTTTTTTTAAAAAAATTTTAATTTTTTATTTTTTGATTCAATGCTTATCAGCTCTGTGATCCATCATTCTCAAGGTGAAAAAATAATAATCTGTGATCCACTTTGAATTCTGCCTAGTGACTTCCTTTGTCCTGATTCCAAACTTCTCCTAAACAAAAATAGGCTTAGTTGAACCATACCTTAACCTAAACCTATAACCTATACTTATAACCTAAATTTGTTGTTTGAATTGCTTGTCCTAACAGGTGCACAAGTTGGGATGGATTGGACTTCTATCTTGAGAAAACGCCATGATTTCAGGTAGTTATTATTGTAACGGAAAGTTAAATAATTAAAAGAGAGAGAGAGAGATAATGAATTCATGGAAAGAAATGTTCTTTATCATTAGGGCAGCTTTTGCCGAGTTTGATGCAGAAATCGTCGCCAACTTCACAGGAAGACAAATAGCATCAGTGGCCACAGATTGTAACCTGGATTTAAACAAGGTTCGAGGTGCCGTCAACAATGCTAACAGAATCCTCCAGGTCAGATTGTTGATTGGACCTGATTTTATTTAAATGATCTTGATAATTCATTTTATTTAGATGAGCAAATCCGGATGTGCGTAGGAGCTATCTGGATGTTGAGTGGGGATCCTTGGAAGGTGGGAACCGCTGTTATGACCATGATGAAGCTACCATTTCCTATGGATAGCATTGGAGTGACTTGGCCATTTGGACATGTCGTGTTTATATCTGTATTTGCTTAAAATTGATGGAGCAAACCCGAATGTGCATCGGAGCTATCCGAATATTGAGCGGGGGTCCCTGGAAGGTGGGAACTGCTATTATGATCATGATGAAGCTGTCCATTTTCTATGGATAACATTGGAGTGGCCTGGCCATTTGGACATGCTGTGTTTATATCTGTATTTACATGGACCATACCCTTAACCTATAACCTAAACCTATTCTCAAATCCCAAAACCTACAACTACAACCTAAACCTATAACCTATAACCTAAACTCAATTCCCTAAACTCTAACCTACAACCTAACCTAAACCTATACTTATAACCTAAACCTATTCTCAAACTCCAAAACCTATAACCTAAACCTTAACCTAAACCTATAACCTATAACCTGAACCTAAACCTATAACCTATAACCTAAACTCAATTCCCTAAACTTAACCTATAACCTAAACTAAATTTATACTTATAACCTAAACCTATTCTCAAATCCCAAAACCTATAACTATAACCTAAACCTTAACCAAAAACCTATAACTTATAACCTATAACCTAAACTCAATTCCCTAAACCTTAACCTACACCCTAACCTAAGCCTATTCTCAAAACCCAAAGCCTATAACCTAAACCTAAACCTAAACCTAAACCTAAACCTATAGCATATAACCTCAACCTATAACCTAAACTCAATTCCCTAAACCTTAACCTATAACCTAAACCTAAACCTATAACCTTAACCTAAACTTAAAACTTAACCCATAACTTAAACCTTAACCTATAACCTAAACCTATAGCCTAAACTCAATTTCCTAAACCTTAACCTATAACCTAACCTAAACCTAAACCTATAACACGAACCCAATTTCCTAAACCTAAACCTTAACGTATTCTCAAATCCCTAAACCTAGACTTAGACCTAATCCTAATCTCAACTCCCTAACTTAAACCTAAACTTAAACTTGAAATCCCAAACCTAAACCCGATCCCAAACCCGAACCCAATTTCCTAAATCTAAACTTATAACCTTAACCTAAACCTATTCTCAAATCCTAAAACCTATAACCTCAACCTAAACCTATATAACCTTAACCTAAACCTAAAACTTAACCTATAACCTAAACCTTAACCTATAACCTAAACTCTATTTCCTAAACCTTAACCCATAACCTAACCTAAAGCTATACCTATAACACGAACCCAATTTCCTAAACCTAAACCTTAACGTATTCTCAAATCCCTAAACTTAAACCTACACCTAATCTCAATCTCAACTCCCTAACCTAAACCTAAACCTAAACTTGAAAACCCAAACCTAAACCCGATCCCGAACCTGAACCCGATTTCCTAAACCTAAACTTATAACCTTAACCTAAACCTATTCTCAAATCCAAAAACCTATGACCTCAACCTAAACCTATAACCTTAACCTAAACCTAAAACTTAAGCTACAACCTAAACCTTAACCTATAACCTTAACTTATAACCTAAACCTATAACCTAAACTCTATTTCCTAAACCTTAACCTATAACCTAGCCTAAAGCTAAACCTATAACCCGAACCTGATTTCCTAAACCTAAACCTTAACGTATTCTTAAATCTCTAAACCTAAACCTACACCTAATCCTAATCTTAACTCCCTAACCTAAACTTAAAAATCCTAACCTAAACCCGATCCCGAACCCAAACCCGATTTCCTAAACCTAACCTTAACCTAAACCTATTCTCAAATCCCAAAACCTATAACCTCAACCTAAACCTATTCTCAAATCCCAAAACCTATAACCTCAACCTAAACCTATAACCTTAACCTAAACCTATTCTCAATTCCCAAAACCTATAACCTCAACCTAAACCTATAACCTTAACCTAAACCTAAAACTTAACCTATAACCTAAACTCAATTTCCTAAACCTTAACTTATAACCTAACCTAAAACTAAACCTATAACCCGAACTCAATTTCCTAAACCTAAACCTTAACGTATTCTCAAATCCCTAAACTTAAACCTACACCTAATCCTAATCTCAACTCCCTAACCTAAACCTAAACCTAAACTTGAAAACCCAAACCTAAACCCGATTCTGGACCCGAACCCGATTTCTTAAGCCTAAACTTATGTAACATCCCGAAAATCGGGGGGTCGAGCAAAAACTCAACTCCCGAGTTTCAAAATGTTATTTATGCAACATAGATATGTATGATTGAATGTTGTCTATGATAACGCATTAAACATGAGTGAGATTAAGCTAGAACAACATATCATACTCTAGAGACAGTTAAATTAGCAAGCGGAAGACTGTAATAGTATGTATAATATATATAAACTGTTGTATGTCTCCAGAGTGTGAATATATTACCAGGTTATACACATACATGTATACTTCAAAAGTAAACAAAATAAATATACATGAGGGCGCTAAAAATATAAAATGACAAGTGTCAATGTATCTAATCAACCTCCCTGTAATCCCGTCAATCAGAACACGCATAAAGGAGGAATCCTCCTCCTCATCATCAAGTCCAGCTCCGCCTCACAGGCCGCGCCATCATCTGCAATCACAAAAGGGACTGGTGGGTGTCCGGAAACACCATCCCGTAACGTGGGAGTGAGTAGCTAACTCAGTGGAATAATAAAGCAAGGATTAACATGTTCTCAAATCAATCATGCGATAATAGTAAAGTAATAAATCAAACAATCCTAATATTGTTGTTAATGCAATATGACATGACGTGATGTATGCCCTCACCGACGATCTCCCTCATATGGCAACATCTTACGACCGCGGCATGCTACACTCCCTAGAGTGCTCCACATCTTCCAGGCACATGCAATGTTATGGTGATATGATTTCCAAGTTGTTATTAGTCCATTCAAACAGCAGGATTGGGAAACTAAGGTACTTCCCTTATATCAATCCCAACACAGATCCTGTCTAGGGTCGTCACTCCTAGTAATCTCATACGATGTATATTTCGTAGGTCGCTGCAAGGGCTGCCAGGGCTGTTGCACACAATCGTTGCTCCGCTCCCCCATCACCTTATCAATACAGGCCTACTGTACTCTACTGCTATTGAAGGGTCGTCGCCTCCCGTAGACTGAGAATACGCTCGCGGTCACTACAAAGGACTCGTCGCCTGATCAGTATAGGCCGACAGCTAGAATATAGTGTCCCATACCACCATAATCTGCTCACGAGACTAGGTGCTCACTGGTCACTACGGGGAGGTTTGTGGCCCCAGCGTAGGCCGACAGCTCGACCACGGTGTCCCATACCACCATGCCCGGCTCATGAGTCTTTATGGATCAAGGTACCATGGTTAACAGGGTTTACAATGGTAAGTTCAGTACCCTAGGTTCAAGTAGTTATGACTCATACAAGGTGAACATACATCGGCCAGTCGGGTTACTTGACGGGCTCGACTAGCGCGATCGCATCTCAAGTCGAACGACATGAAGTGCGTAAAACACTTCGCGTGGCCTAACCACTGCTGTCAACTCCAAACACGACTCGCGTTCATCGACGCGTCGTTCATGGCGAAGATAAGCTAACCACGAATTCGCTCGGTTACCGACTGCCTGGACTAGGCATAGTCCCAAACAATCATAGAATCACATCAGCAGTTGTGTAAGGGTAATGGAAATGAAATACAACCATGAGAGCATGTTAACACATGTTATTACATACAACTTAAGCAAATCATCGTACACATGTCCTTCACACATATAATGAAATTAAGCATGTCGCCAACATATAGGAAATCCTCTCCATCAACACATTAATTGAGAATTCAATCTCAAAGTAACTCATAAGGAAATCATCAAGCACATGTTATAACATACAGCTTAAGCGAATCGTCAAGCACATGCATTTCATTCATATCATGAAATCATGCATATGGCTAACATGTAGGAAACCATTCACACCAGCATATTAATTGAGAAATCAATCTCAAACTAATTCATAACACCATTTAATTTAATACATACTAATACAAGCATTTATACAAACACATACACTACACACTTAAGTCTACATATAGTATGTCGACCCGAAGTGCGCATTTAGGCGAATCTCTTCGCCAAACTAATTATGCACGTATTTCTAACATCCTAATGCGACAACATATCATGTCAATCACATCAGCAAAATATGAATGAAATCTATACTTCCTACAAATGACTAAAATGCCCTAAATCTCATATTCTTCGTTAGTTTACGAAACAGGAAACGGACAGCATGTTGTACATGTCAAACGGCGTTGCCGTCAAGAATCTACTATTAAACGACATTGAAAGCTTTGGAAACAGTCAATCAAAGCGTCTAATATCCGTACCTTTTTCCTTATAGGTGAAGTGATTCGAACGGAGCGTATACGCTTTGTCTACGGCGACTAGGGAACCTGATTAACGAGATTTATCAACTGAAAAACTATGGAACTAAAGAAGCATCAAATCAGTAACTTTCTAGGGCATTTTTTTACCTGCAAATGCGGAGAAATCATCGGCAAAGTGATTGGAATACGCCGCTTAAGCACGTGCAGCAACAGCAGGAAAAGCTCTCCCACCTTCTCTGACAAACTCTCACCTTTTCTCTCTCCCAATCTAGGGTTTTTGCAAATTCGGATGGAAGAGAGGAGTGAGGGTTTCAAGCCCTTTTATAAGCCCAAACTTGCCCGAAATAGACTCGGGAACAAGTTTCACTTGAGGGGTAACCAAATCGGGGCTGTTTCGGTCCAAAAGATGCTTTCTGGTGGTCCCCTGGTCGAATGCGATCGGACTTAAGCTCATGCGTACCAGATCTAGCACGCATTAAGTTTTCAGTCCAGCAGGGTTCGCAGATCGCACGTGACGGACCAGTTTCAGTTCAGCGGTCACCGCACGTAGATCAGGGCTGGAAGCCTCATAATAATAAATAGAAATTTTTCCTGAGCCGAGGGTGTAATCTGGATGAATTCTGACGGTCAGAACGCTTAATACTGACGTGTCAAGTCGTGTGCCAGATTTGAATTTGAAATTCCAATTCTGTCCCTATTCGCGGTCTCTTCAGTCCGGGCTCAATGAAATAGTCTGTGATTATCGGTTTGACTTTATTTTCGAAATGATTGTCAAGTCTAGCTGGGCGGTTCTAACGGTCTAAGATAGGAAGTAACAGACTTTCGACGCGCGGTCTAAATCCAATACAAGAATTCAAAGTGGTCCAGAGAACAAACCCGATTTGAGTTTGATCCGAGGTTATAGAGTATTATGGAGTCATACGTTCTACTCGATTTGGGTCTTGTAGAACGTATTTAAAGTGATCAGGGACTGTCTCCCTGCTACTCCAGCGTTGCGCTAGCTAACTTACGCTGAATTTCCATAGGAATTAATCCTAAGTGGTTTCTTTGGCTATGAAATTGGGTTCTGAGCGATTTTCCAGGTGTTTTAGTTGACCCATTGCCTAAGGACATCAAATCCCAGATTGGCCAAAATTCGGGGTGTTACAACTTATAACCTTAACCTAAACTTATTCTCAAATCCTAAAACCTATAACCTAAACCTAAACCTATAACCTTAACCTAAACCTAAACCTTAACCTATAACCTTAAATTATAACCTAAACCTATAACCTAAACTCAATTTCTTAAACCTTAACCTATAACCTAACCTAAAGCTAAACCTATAACCTAAACCCGATTTCCTAAACCAAAACCTCAACATATTCTCAAATCCCTAAACCTAAACCTACACCTAATCCTAATCTCAACTCCATAATCTAAACCTAAACTTGAAAACCCAAACCTAAACCCGATCTCGAACCCGAACCCGATTTTCTAAACTAAACTTATAACCTTAACCTAAACCTATTCTCAAATCTCAAAACCTATAACCTAAACCTAAACCCGATTCCGAACCCGAACTCGAGTTCATAAACCTAAACTTATAGGTTATAGTTTAGGTTTAGGTTTAGGTTTAGGTTATAAGTTATAGGTTTTAGGTTTTACGTTTAGGTTAAGGTTTAGGTTTAGGGTAATTTTGTTTATGATGTTAAGCTTATATATATTTATGAGTGAATAAATGTGATGTGGATAAGATTGTTTGTATTTGGATGAATGCAGTTTATGTTTGGATGGATTTACTAGTTTGGGTTTTAGATGGATGTGAATGTGAATATGATGAAATATATTATATAACAGTTGCATATCAGGATGAATATGAAGAAATATATTGTAACAGGTGTATATCAGGAATTTTGTGCTGGAATATTTTTTTTTTAACAAGACACTTTTAGCGACGGAAATTTTTGTAGCTAAAAGTTATGTAAATATTTTTTAGCGACGAAAATTTTCGTAGCTAAAAGTTTTACAAAATATTTTTAGCAATGAAATTTTTCGTTGCTAAAAGTTATGCAAACATTTTTTAGTGACAAAAATTTTCGTACCTAAAAGTTTTACAAATTATTTTTAACAACAGAACTTTTCGTAGCTAAAAGTTATGCAAATATTTTTTAGCAATGAAAATTTTCATAGCTAAAAGTTTTGGAAAATATTTTTAGCAATGAAAATTTTTGTAGCTAAAAGTTTTAAATTTATTTTTAGCGACGAAAATTTTCATAACTAAAAGTTTTGCAAATATTTTTTAGCGACGAAAATATTCATCTCTAAAAGTTTTGAAATTATTTTTAGCAATGAAAATTTTCACCGCTAAAAAGCTTCCCTTTGGCGACGATATAAATTTTTCGTTGCTAAAAACCATTTGCTTCGGTCTTTTAGCGACGAAAATTTTTGTCACTAAAACTTTTTAGCTACGAAAATTTATCTTTTAGCGACGAAAATTTTCATCGCTAAAGGTGGGATTTCTTGTAGGGCCATCTTTCACGTCAATATGCCATCTATGTTGGCCATCAGTATTGAGAAAATGTTAGCCATACAATGAAGATTGTTTGGAACTGAAATCAGTTGGGGCCACTCATCCGATGGGCCATGCCTTTAGAGACAATGAAAAGTGGGCAGACTAACTCAACATACACAGAGTTGGCCATTGAGCAAAGTGGAAGAGAAATTGGTAGGAATCCCTAGAATCAGGGGCTTTCTTCCCCCCAGGCAATGTCCCGTCCCCAGGGGTAGGATCGATCTAAAAGACGAAGCCAGACCGCGTTTCCTCAGCACAGAAAATCAAACAGAGGAAAGTCTATTAAGAGGGCACGATTCCAGCTACAGTTGGACTTTAGTTTGTTTGTAGGAAATCTTCCATTCGATTGCTCCCATCAAGATCTTCAAGATATATTTGGAAAGTATGGAAAGCTACAGAACGTGTTCATCCCGGTGCGGCCATCGACTAACACCCCAAGGGGTTTCGCTTTTGTGCTATTCCAATTGAGCAAGATGTAAAAAATGCGATGAATGTATTGGATGGGAAAAGTATTGATGGGAGAAAAGTAACATTAAAGAAAGAAAATCCCAGATTTCCCTAGCTCCCAAGAACTCCCACAGAGCCAAAAATTGCCCAACCAGAGACCTTGGCTACAACATACGCGAAAGTGGTGGCCGGCTCTAGCAGGGCAAACATCCAACAGAGAGAACCTAGTGACAATTACACCATAGTTGCGAACCAGGGGCAGTGGAGAGGAAGAAACAAGAATTGAAACTGGGGCTAATAGGACACATAACCACAAACGTCTCAGTCCTCCAACTAGTCCAGGTAGTTAGAGCATCCTCATGCATTGACGTGGTAAGACTATCATTAACCAACTTTCTCATGAAACTAAAGACGAGCAGAGTTAGAGCTTTTCATCGCAGATGAGGAGCTGCAACAGAAGATGGGATTAATGGCAATCGCTCCATGGTCGCCAATGGAGGAAGGAATAGGAGGGGGAACTTGGGTCCGATTGTTCGGCATCTCGGCCCATGCTTGGTTTGAATTGGTCCTGCTAGATCTGGGGAATTTCTTTAGTAAAGTGTTGATGGTAGACTCTATTAGTAGATTCGGACTATTCCACGGTTTTGCCCGGCTCAAGGTCCAACTACATTCTAGGGTGGATCTGTAGAAAGTCTTGAGATTAGTCGTGGATGGCCATCAGTTTCCAGTGCACGCAGTCGTTGAGTCAGAGCTGAGGGTAGGAGACAGGGAGAGCAACCCAGGTACTACCAACTTGACCCACAAAAACACTTTTAGCATGAAGCAATGGGTTGAGGAACAGTTTAGGACGATTTGCCCTGCGTTTGGTAGTGGATTTAAGGGGCTCCAATCAGGGGAAACAGAGGACCTTAACCGATGTAGCCAAGGTGTTTGTAGTAATGAGCCAGAGAATCAATTTATCCAGGAGCCTGTATTGCTCCTCACTGGCGGATGCAGGGAGAGGAGTCCTACCATCCCCACTACAGATAAGAGCAAGAATGGAATAGAAAACCAGGACCTGGGGTCCTTCTCTCTCAGGCAGTCGGTGGTAGTCTTTGATGGGATTGAGATAGGCGTGGCAGATGCCCAGTTTAAAGAGGACCAAACCTTGCCAGCAAGTACTATTTTAGTGTATAACTAGTGGGAATGTTTTCCCTAGTAAGTGCCACCTCCGTTAGACTACCTAGGTCGCAGTGCTCAGGAAGCTCTGAGTAAACAATAGTTATTCCAGGGGCTGTCTATGGACCGAAATACACACAAGGTGAGTAAATCGCTATTGAAATCTTCTATCTATGGAGTAGCATTGTGTCGAAGAAAATCATTGGATAGTCCATTTCAAAAGGCTGACGGTGGATAAATCTGATCTAGATCAGTTGGGGACCACCCCATCTCCAACTCTTGGGGAGGACCTAGTGACGAAGTCCGTTCCCCGACATCATCAAACTACTTAGATAAGTGTTCATCTCCCAGATCTCCTTACACCACTTTCCCTATAGCAGTGGACCTGCCAACCAACGGTAGGGGGATAGTGGTGGATTTGTCTTTATACTTCTCCCAATTAAGGGAGGAAATGGAGGAGACCAGCTCCCTTTCGGACCAGGTAGCGGGGAGGTCTAAGATCCAGCCCACATTATCAGAGGATTAGTGGTTAGGGAAAATAAGGAGGAGATTCAGGTGTTAGTGCAGAATCAAGTAACATTCCGTGAGCAAGATACTCTTAGAAGGAGAACAGCAGCTAGTCAGAAGACCCTCCCAAGGAAGAAAGGAGCCAAGAGGGTCTCTAAAAATCCCCTAAGCATAATCTCTAGGGACGAGTGGTTATCCAGGCTGAGAAGCTTGCAGAGAAGGGTTGTTGCAAACGCTACCTCCCATGTTGGATACGGTGTTAGTGTGGAATGCTCGAGGGGTAGGTAATCAGCCTACCATCAGGTCACTGAAGAGGCTAATCAAGGAACATAACTCGTGGATTGTGGCAATCATGGAACCAATGGTCAGGGAGTCTAAGAGAGTGCAGATCGGCCTCCGTCTCGGCTTCCATTCATCCTTCTCAAACATGGAAGATGGCGATAAGATATGAATATTTTGTAAATATCAGTCCACCATTACAAGGGTATCCAATATGAATTAGATGATCTCCCTGACCATGCATTTTCAGTAGAGCACTAGTCCCGTAACACTCTCTGTGGCCTATGCTAGATGTATGAGAATCCAGTGGAGAGCCCTGTGAGAGGATATGGCCGCTTTGTCCAAGTTAGTGCAAGGTCCCTGGGCATTAAGTGGAGACTTTAACGTAGTCATAGATGTATCCGAAAGGCGTAGCAGGAGAAGGATCGACAGCGGGAGCTCACACGAATTTGTGGAGGCCATCAACAACGTGGGTCTCCTTGACGCTGGTTTCTTAGGAAACAAGTATAGTTGGTCAAACAACCAGGTTGGCACTACTAGGGTGTGGGCTAGGCTGGATCGTGTGCTGATGAACGCGGCTTGAAATAGCATCTTTCTCTCATTCCAGGTAAACCATCTCCCTCACCATAACTCTGACCATGTGCCCATGTTGTTGGTATTTCCCAGACAGCATTTTCCAGGTCCGAAACTGTTCTGATTCCAACAGAAGTGGTTCCATCACAACGCTTTTCTTCCACTGGTTAAAGCAGTATGGGCCATGGAAGAAGATCCCCATCCCATGCTCAACCTCCTCACCAAAATGAAGATAGTTAAGGCTTAGTTGAAGTGCTAGAACAAGGCTAAATTTGGGAACATTTTTAAGGCAGTCCAGCAAGCCGAGAAGTCCTTAATAGATTTGGAAGAGAAAATTCAGTAAGAAGAGGGCCTGGTGGTGGATGGGAGTCCTTTCTAGCGTGATCTCCTAGAGGCTAGAGCTACGCTCTCCCAATTGGAACTCATGGAAGAAACATTCTGGAAGCAAAAAGCCATAAATAATTGGCTGGAGGAGGGTGACAGAAATACTGGTTTCTTCCACGCGTCAGCGACTGAGAAAGCCAAAGAGCAGTTATTAATTCCATTAGGCTGGATTCGGGGTTAACAGTGGAGATGCAAGTGGAAATTAAGAACGAGGCAATCAAATTTTTTCATGACCTTTTCTCTGTAGGAGCGGTTGAGCAGGGGGAAGAGGTCCTTGACTCCATTTCAAACTTGGTATCAGTATAGGATAATTCTCAGTTGATGGCTCCATCGTCGCTTCTTGAAGTTTAAAAGGCTGACATTTCCATTCCAAAGGATGGAACAGCAGGGCTGGACGGATTTTTCGGTGCATTCTTCATAGGTTATTGGGAGATCGTGGGTCAGGACCTGCTTAGAGTTACTATCTTCTTATTTGAGGGAGGCTCGATGCCTAGGGCCTTCACATCTTCCCTGATGTCTCTCATTCCCAAGACTACAACGCCTAAGCATTTTTCAGATTTCAGGCTCATAAGCCTTTACAACGTGATACATAAGATCTTCTCCAAAATTTTTACAAATAGGTTGAGTAACTTGCTACCCTCGCTAATTTCCTTGGAGCAAGGGGCTTTCGTCCAAGGTCGATCAATCTCAAAAAACATCGCCCTATCCCAAGAGTTGCTTAGGGAGATGAACAGAAAAGTTAGGGATGGGAACATTGTGTTTAAGCTGACATGGAAAAGGCATATGATAGAGTGGAGTGGCTTTTCCTAAAAAGGGTGTTGGGGCATTTTGACTTCTCTAATCCATGGATTAAGCTCGTGGAGCGTTGTTGGAACAATTACTGGTTCTCAGTGCTGCTTAATGGGGAGGTTGGGGGTTATTTTAAATCCACCCACGGGCTTCGCCAAGGTGACCCACTGTCCCCTAGCTTGTTCATTTTAGCTTCAAAGGTGCTTGGGAGAGGATTCAAAAAGATGGTGGATTCAGGCTCCTGTCTTCCATTCAAAGGGCGTTGCAGCAACTTAGTGGTGTCCCACCTCCTTTTCACAGATGACACGCTGTTATTCCTCATTGGGGGCCTTCGATCCATCCAAGCTACCAAGCATTTCCTAGATGATTATCAGTGGGCGTCGAGCTTAAAGGTTAATTTCCATAAGAGTGTCTTCCTCTGCATTGAAAACATGGTTGCTTCTGGGGCTGCTAAAATTCAAAGGGAATTGGGTATGGTTAGAACATTGGAGAGCATCACATATCTGGGGGTCCCGATAAGACACTTTTCAGAGGCTAGTGACAGGGTGGAAGGTCGCATCAAAGGTTAGTAGGCGCGGTGCCTTTTAATGGTGGGCAGGGTCACACTGGTGAAACATGTGTTGGCCATCATTCCAGTGCACATGGTGGAGGTGACGCATATTCCAGCGGGGGTCTTGAAGCCTTGGAAAGTCATTTCGCTGATTTTCTTTGGGGTTGGACAGAAGGCAGGAAAAAACTTCACTGGAAAAGTTAGCGGCAAATAACAGTTTCAAAGCTTGAAGGGGGGTTGGCATCAAGAGCCTCTCTGACGTCATGATCGCCTTTTGTCTCAAGACGGCCTAGGCTGTGAAATTCAAAGTGGACAGCAGGCTGTGGAGCTCTTTTATGCAAGCTAGGTACAACCATGACCTCTAGCGTGATGGCCAGTCTCAGCTTTCGCCATCCGTCTCTCTGCTGTGGAGGAGAATCAGAAGCCACTTTCCAACCCTGGCAGAAAAGTCTCAGTGGTGGATTGGTGAAGGAAACTTGAACCTGTGGCAAGCCAATTGGATTGGCATGGGCTTGCTCGAAGGCAAGGTGATGAGCCACATTACCCCTGTCCTCCAAAACCTTAAAGTGAAGGATTTCCTAGGCAGGATGGGCCTGCTTCCTCCTTCAGCCATGTTCTCTATTCTATCTTAGTAAGATATCGACTCCATCTTCTAAGGAGGGCACTACTCGTTAGAGGGTCCAGATAATCCTATCTGGCTACCGGATCCCACAGGCAAGTTCTCTGTTTCATTGGCATGGGAGATCAGTAGATTGTGCAGACTTTGCTCTCCTGGGGAGACAAGATCTGGAATGTGAAGATCCCTCCAAAAATCTCAATGATGGTGTCGAGGATTACCAGGGGACAGTGCCGGTTGACGTGGCTAATCAAACCCCTGGGATTCAGCTTGCGTCCCTGTGCAACTGCTGTGTAGAGGATTAGTGGCAGAGGCAGGGGCCTACAGTGGAGACTTCAGAACACCTATTTATGCATAGCGTCCGGGCGAGCACGGTCTGGGCCCATTTCATCCAGATCTTTGGCATTCAGTTGAGTTACAATCAATCGGTGGAGGATAGGCTAACCCACTAGTGGGGTTCCCATTCAGCGCACGAGCCTTCTGCCCTATTTAAGAATCTGGTACCCTGTTTTCTTCTTTGAGATTTGTGGAAAGGCAGAAATGCTTCGAGATTAGATGACACATTGGTGAATGTGGGAATTCTCATCTTACGCATAAGTGGCTAGATTCAATGCATAGTGAATAGATAGGGTGCTCCTCGGTATCGCAGGCATGTCCAGCAGGGCCCTTGCGGCAATAGGGATTCCAGCGACCTAGGTGGTGATCTGGAGGAAGCCTCCGGTTGGCTGGGTGAAGCTAAACATTGATGGGTCTTCTAAGGGAAACCCGGGTGTAGCAGGTGGTGGGGGTGTATGCAGAGGAGATAAGGGAGGTTTCTGCTTCGAATTCTATGCAGGTTACGGCTTCGCCTCCAACACGAGGGTGGAACTTCGAGTAGTTCACAATGGCCGTATGCATTGCATCTAGCACGGCTTCACAAATATATTAGTAAAATCTAACTCTCTTCTGGTGGTGAATTTCCTTTTGGGGTTATCCTACCCAGGTTAGAAATGGAATTATTGGGTAAACAGAATTAGGAACCTTAGCCTTATCAGCCATGTAAAGTTTGTCCATATTTGTAGAGAGGGTAATGGCCAACGGATGCGATGGCCAGAATGGGCATCGAGAAGCAAGGATCGGCCCTGCTTTTAGCCCAAGCCGACCTTCCTCCAGTGGTCAGGGCCTCCTTTTCCTTGATAGAGTGGGAATAGGGGCCATTAGGAGGGAGGATTAGGAGCTAGTGCTCCCTGTTTTGTCTACTTTTTCTAGCCCTATGTTTGTCGTTTTATCTCCTTATGATAGGCTCCCCCTACGCTTTTGTTAGGGGAAGTCCAAACCTAAGATGCCGATTTGTTAGCTTTGTAAATCCCTTTTTCTCTTATGAAATGAATAAATCTGTTAAGAAAAAACCATATGCGATAAGTTCACACGAGCAAGTGTACCTAGCATCCTAGATTTTATATTGTGAAAATGCTGTATGGGTGAGAGGTTTGCAATAATACCGATGTATCGCCATTAAGTATAGGATCATCTTTCAATTGCACATCACTTTGGATGGGACATATGTGATGGGCCATAGCTTAAAAACTATATATATATATATATATATATATATATATATATATATATATATATATATATATATTGGAGTATAATTCTTCCATCGGAGGGTCTCCTTAGAATGATAAAAGGGTTGAAATAGGTATCCTCCATCCACAGTGAAGTCCACCACATAAATAGTTTGGATGAATGAAAAGGTATGGATCAACTATTGATGCAAGGAAGAGCGTGAACAAATAATGAGAAAGATTATTGTCTTCTTCAAGTGATTAAAACCTTGATTTCACACGGTGTTCTCTTGAATCCATGGGGAAAAAAATTAGAATTTTATTAATTGATAATTGTCTAATGTGTATGCATAACAATTATAACATTAATAAAGAAAAAAAATTAAAAATCATAATTACTAAAAATAGCAAAATTGTAACTCTAATAAGAGTATTATTTCTAGTAAAACTCTTTCGAAGCTTAATTTCTAAAAATAAAAATTTCAAATAAACTTTTGTTATAAGAGTCCTAACATGATTACAAGCTATTTCTCTTAAAATTTATTATTTATTTATTTATTTATTTAAAGGAGAAGGAAATCTAAATCTCTAAAAATAAGAAAACACTATAGAAATCCGTATTACTAAAAACAGTAAATTTTTTCTTTCTAAAATTTCATTTTTAATCTAAAAATGCATTTTTTATGGAAAAATAAAAAGACGCGACCACTTGTGGGTTGGTTCACCTCGGATGTCCCGTTATAGTAAAGATTGATAGGTTGTGCCTCCCATAACGATACTTAGATCAAAAGTTATGACCGATTTAGGGTTCACCTTCTTTTAATCCAACCATGCTAGGAATGTAACTATGCCACGTCTTACATAAGACCCCTCCTCTTGGAAAAAAAACTCGTCCTCGAGTTATCTAATGAACTTGGCTCATGATATTCAAATAATTTCTTACGTCGATGTTTATAAGCCTTTTCCTTGTATTTTGTATTAGGCTCTTAAGCTAACACAACACATTTACTCACGCTCTCCTTGACTTGACTCATATAGATTAGTTCATCCACTTATGCTGGTAAGATCTCACACTCTTTATGATAATGTGTGCAATTAGACAAACTTGCCCCAAAGACAAGATCAATGTGGTTTCGTATATCTTGCATAAGAGGTAACTTCTTAGGAAGTTGATCGAGCATAATCACATTGAACTCCTGCAACACTTGTTTCAAATCTTTTGGGATGTTTACAGGCTCCACATCTCTGCCCTTTTCAACTAATATATCTATATCTCCCTTATCCTTAGATTGTTTGATGAAATTTTATTTGGTTACAAGAGATTGTCCCATTATTTTAGAATTTTTAGGGTTGGTTCTCCATTACCATAAGGGTGAGGATAATCTTTTTACCATTTTTAAGAAATATAAATACATTATCCAGGTCTTTATGCATAACATCAATATTATATTGACATGGTCGACCAAGTAACATGTGACAAGCTTATATGTCAACTATGTCACACATTACTTCATCCTTATAATATTTATCAATGAAAAAATGATTTACAACATCATTCGAGTACCTCTGTTTTGTTTATCTTCTTAATTTATCTAATCATATATGGTTATTGATACTTTTCTATTTTCAATTACGACTTTTCCATCATTATTTTTAATATGAGATTTTCATTGCTCCTGACATTGATGATTATATTATAGACTTTTTAGTTCATAGTGTACTTCGATCGAAAGATGTTGTGCCACTTTAAATCTGGCTCTACTTTTATCGTGTACAATGACTTTCTTACTATCAAAATAATGACATACGATTTGCCATTATCGGGTAGTAACCTTCGATTCATTACTAGTATAACATTATAAATGATATGACCGCAAGCCCCATCACCGATCTCATATTGCTTATTATTACAAACACGACCTATCTTACACCTTTTGTTAAATGGTTTTTTTTTTTTTTTTTGGAAAAATTTCATTTCAAAAGGATCAAGGAATATAAGACAGCACCAAGGCTACCTGCTAGATGAAAAAGCCCAGCAGGGGCCCAGGGACAAAAGACCACAAAAAAACTACACAAAAAGTATACTATCTACACTCTCTCAGGGACCCCAGCCCTACTTTATCCAAGAAGATCAGACCACAAGTAACCAAGGGGAGGTCTTTGATGGCCGAGGACTCAACGTTGACCTGGTTAGAGCTGTCTAGACGCGTCAGGCTATCCGCCGGAGCATTTCCTTCTCTGAAATGGCTCTAAAAATGCACGAGGAATCCCGTCTTAAATTTGTAATCTGATTCAACCACGGTTTCCACTTCCAAGAGGAGAGGGAAACTCCATTAATCATATCCACTACGAATTTTGAGTCTGTTTCCACGTTCACAACATTCAACCCAAAGGCGGTGTAAAGGAAAAGGCCATCATAAACGGCCCTAAGCTCCGCTGCATTATTTGGGTTGACCCCATAGCCCCTGGAGAACGCGAAGGTCAGTGCCCCGCTCTCATTTCTGCATATTCCGCCACCACCTGAAGGTCCAGGATTTCCTAGCGCCGACCCATCAGTGTTTAGCTTGTACCAGCTCGTGGGAGGGGGGAAACATCGGACCACCAGAAGCTGACGCGGCTTGGGAGAGTTCAAATAGGGCAATCCAACAATGGGGTTCCAACGAAGCTCCCGTATAGTAGAGGACACTGAAAGCCACCAGGAGATGCGGTGGATGGTGGCCGAAAAAGATATCGGGGTACCCTCGAACCGACTCGCATTTCTTGCTTTCCAGATTTCCCAAACAATGAATAGCGGGGCCATCCTACGGAAGGCCTTGTTGCTAGTCACTTGAGCAGGAGCCGACCACCATTGAACGCATCTTCCTAAAAAGTTAAGGGCTTGTAAGTGGGGTATACCAGCTTGGCGGCCAAAATGCTCCCAGATTTTCTTCGCAAGGGAGCCATGGAGGGACATCTGGTCTAAGGATTCAGACGCTGGTCTGATTAATAGAGAGGAGGGCAGCAGGAGCATTTTAAGGCCATCTAGATCCCTTTGGCCTGGATATTAACGTCAACTGGGCCCACGCCGTGAAGAAGTCTCCAGGTAAACAATTCTATTTTCCAAGGAATCTCCCTGCTCCAGATGTGGGTGGCTCAAGGCTGACGTTGGGAGGCACTTCTGCATAGGGTCCCAGTTGATTTGATAAAGAAGGTACCTGAGGGGCTGAGGGGCCAGACACAGATGTCGCAGTCTTCTGAAGTAGTGAAACCACCCTAGAAGATGCAGTTAATAATGGTTTGCGGGAGGTAGGAGTATATGGCCGAAGGGGGCAGGGGACCAGACGAACCGATGACATCTTCAACCTAAAGTTGAAGCAAATGGGGAGGGATGGAGGGCGTTGCCAGTTGAAGAAGAGGGCATAGCCCTGTCCAATTCGGTTTCCACAGATTGTTTCCCCTTTTCCTATACTCCAGCATGAGTTGGTTTCCACTACTAGAAGGAGGGCCGCAATGCTCTTCCAAAGCGGGGAGGCCGTAGGGAACAGCGTACTCGTGGTTTTCAGGTCCTGATCAGCAAGAAATTTGGATCGCATGAGGGAAGACCAGGGGCTGGGCGTTGCGTCAAACTTCACCGACCAAGCCAACTTCATTCTGTTTGCCTTCAAGATCTCCTTGAGCTTCCTGAACCCAAGGCCCCCCTCCTCCACGGGGCGGACAATGAACTTCCAGGCGATCCAGTGGAGCTTTCTTTTGCCATCAGTCTAGCCCTAGAAAAAATTAGCAAAGTCCCTTGCAAGGTCAGAAATGATACTGGATGGAACTTGGGCTGCGGCAAGCACGTGGATGGGTATGCTACACAGAACATTCCGAATAAGAGTCGCCCTTCCGGCTTGCGATAGAAGCTTGCTCCAACCAGAAATTCTGGTGTGAATTTTTTCTACTAAGAACTGGTAGACTGATTTTTTGGCTCCCTTCAGTAGCATCGGAACCCCAAAGTAAATAGGTTGAGAGGCAGCTCTTTCGATACCCAAAATGTCCTCGATTGCTCTGATTCTGGTGGGGGGCAGCCTGTTGGAGCAAAGGAAGAAACTTTTCCTAAAATTTACATTTTATCCCAAAGCATCTTGGAATTTCTGTAAGAAGGTGAAGACTACTTGAAGCGAGGATTTGGATCCATTGAGGAAAAGGACCGTATCATCAGCAAATAACTGGTGTGTGATCAGCGGGCTACCCTGACGGAGGGCGAAAGGGAGACAAAGCCTACTCTCAACTAGCCGCCTGAACCCTCTACTGAGAGCTTCAAAAGCAATAATGAAAAGGGCTAGGGAGATAGGGTCGCCCTGGCGAAGGCCTCTTGTGGATTGAAAGTAACCCATGACCGCATTATTAATGAGAATAGAAAACCAGATCGATTTTCAGCATGATTCCAGTAAAGCTACCGAGGACGCAGAGAAGCCAAAGGAGATAAGGATCTTCATCAGGAAATCTCATTCCACCCGGTCGTACGCCTTTTCCATGTTAACTTTAGCAATACGTTTCCGCCACGGACTTTCCTGTTAAGCTCTTTTATCATTTCTTGAGTCAAAGCGATATTTTCCACGATGGCATGACCCTTAACAAATGCCCCTTGCTCCTGTGAGATGATCTTGGGCAGCAGATTGTTCAATCGAGCTGCAATGATCTTAACAAAAAAAATTTTGATGCAGTTACATAGGGCTATGGAGTGAAAGTCAAAGAATTTGTTTGCAGCCTCGATTTTGGGGATAAGGCAGATGAGTATGGATTTGAAGGCCCCGATAGCGGAGATCTTGCCAACATAGCCGTTGCTGCCTTAAGAAGGTCGTTTGCCAGAATGGGCAAACAGAGAGTAAAAACCTCTACGGAAGCCATCCGGGCCCCTTTTGTTAAATGGTTAATCATTGCCTGCGGTCTTCATAAAGTGTGCTGATTCTCCGCATGAAAAGATTCAAGTACCATAATTTTTATGGGATTATTCCTTGAGATATACTTAATTTTTAGCATATACTATAAAATAATCTTAAAAAATAGGTAGACAACGTGGATCAAACACACACATCATGTTGGGCCCACAGAGAACCGACCACCAGCCATTGGCTAGTCGGATTGGCTACTCCACCTTCCACCAGCCTGGTGGCTAGTGGTTGGTGCTCTATGGACCCTACTATGATGTATGGTGGCTAGTGGTTGGTGCTCTATGGACCCTACTATGATGTATGTGTTTCGTCCATTCCGTTTATCCATTTCACGTATCATTTTCAGCGTTATACAAAAAAATGTTCATCCATTTTCACGTGTCGTTTTAGGCGTTATACAAAAAATGAAAGGGTTATCAATCTCATGTGGACCACATCACAGGAAAACAATAGTTACTAGATATCTACTGTTTAAATCTTCTTAAGGCCCAATGTACTGTTTATTTGACATCCAATCTATTAGGCATTACTGGCCCAGATGAAGGGAGAAAGCAAAAATCAGCTTGATCCAAATGTTTTACGGCCTTCAAAAGGTATCTAATGGTCTACGCTCTATCAACACGTTTTACTGTAATGTGGTCCACTTGAGATTGGGATATACTTAATTTTTGGCATATGTAATAAAATGATCTGAAAAACCAGGTGGACGGCACGGATGAAGCACATACATCATGGTTGGGCCACAGAGAACCGACCACCAGCCATTGGCAGGTGGCAGGGTGAGTAACCAATCCGTTTCCTCAGGATAGTAATTGTGTCACGTCGTACTTCAACTGTCATCCTAACATATTCTACTGAAACGTCTTGCGATGGTTTGTTTTCTACCAACGGTTAAAGAGATTGACTAAGCCGTCCGCGTGATCTCTACCGTACATTGACATGCCAGGCAATGATTTTCCGGACATGGGACTTAATGGCAATGGGCATTGGGGTCTGTGATGACAAGTTCTCCACGTGCTTCAACCTCGACAGGATCCTCTTTCTTTATAGTTCGGTGGGGCCCACTGCGGCCACTGTCCATCTGCTGTTCTACCCCGTGTAAAAAGAATCAGACTAAGTAATTGACGCTCTGCACCGTCCAGTTCACGTGTTTCTCTAACGGCGGTCCTTCAATGGAGATTTTCGATAATCAATGGACACGGAAGAAACTGCACTAATTATTATCCATGGCAGGAAAGGGTTAGGTAGGATGGATTAAAAAAAAGCATAATTATTATTCATGGTAGGAATTGTTCCCTGTAGCCAACCATGGAATAAGCTTAACTCCCTCCTTTGTTTATAATACGGTAGTACAGTGAAAGGATAATAGCTACCATCATTTAAAATTATTGAGAATAACACACATATGCCATATCTAAATTATTCATTTGTTTTGAAACATCATTTATGGCATGGGCTTAAAAATGAAGTAGATCTAAAACTTACGTGGCTCCAAAGAAGTTTTCAACGGTGAGTATTCAATCCCCCTGGCTTTCTATGGTGAGGTCCATTTGAGCTTAAGATCTACCTAATATTTTGGTCCATGCTCTAAAATGATCTCGAAAAATGGGCAGACAGTGTGGATTTAACCCATAAATTATGGTAGGACCTACACAACTTGTTAACATTGAATGAAATTGGCCAGGACCGAATACGATTCCATCTAACCTACTTCTAGGCTTTTCCACTCTTCCCAAACATGATGTGGAATTGGGACAGGACCAGATGCAGTTCCATCCCACCGAAGCCCATCTAATCCAGCCGGCCAAATAGGCCCTAAGGGCTTGTTTGGATAGGCGAATTCGGTGGTATTAAGATGAATTTAGTGGGATTGGATGGTCAAATCCACCACGGTCTGTATTGCAGGTTGTTTGGAGGGGGGGTGGGGAGTATTGCGTTGGATTGGAAAGATTGTTAGATTTTGACATTGCGTTGGATTGGGAAGATTGCTAGATTTCGACATATAAGATGAGGGATTCCCAAATCCCGCGCTGGATTTGTTGATGTCAATCCCTTCTCATATCAAAGAACTCCTCTTCCTTATATCCACTAGTAGAGTATCTCTATCTATACTCATGCATGCAGCCTCTACATGTTTGGTACGTATACACATCAATGCAGACCATCCAAATAGTTGGCCCCACTTCAGATTAGATACTCATACAAAATCACATCGATTGAATAAACAAAACATCTGATTTCTCTATTCGAATTTTGGATCATAGAACTTTTTATCCTAATTATCCATTATTTGGTTTTGGGTTTTTCTTATTGTTCTTCTTTTTTCTAATTTCATTAGTCAGTTTTTTCGACATTGATGATGCAAGTTGCGAAATTCGTCTAAAATTTGAAGTTTATAAGGTGAGGTTTTTTTTTTATTTTTTTGGCTGCTTGTTAGAATTTTATTTTATTTTATTTTTTATTGTAGATGATGGGTTTTTCTTCTTTCCTGCTTTTCTTAATCGGATTCTCGGCTTCATTGCAGTAGGCCGTGAAATTCGTCCTGAAATTAAGGCTTTCTGAGGTGGGATTTGTCTATGAATCTGATCTGAGTCAAGAAGAAGGTGGTAGATGTTGAGAATTTTTATGGGATTGCATACAATCCCACGCCTAGCCAAATGGAAACCACTTTTGCATCGCTGGATATGCCATCCCAAACAGGCATGAATATTGGCCATGGGATATACCAATCCCATGGGATTAACACCAATCCACTGACGCAAATATCATTACCTTGAAATTACTACCATCCACTGTAATACCATCCAATCCCTTCCAATTCGCCCGTCCAAACACATCCTGAAGCTATATAAAAATGATTGCTCATTGCTAATTGAGAGAGAGCTTAGCATTTATCAGTAGAAACAACCTTTTGCTACTAAAAGCTAAACTTAGGGCCTCTTTGGCTACCACCAAATGAAATACTTTTTCTACTAACAGTAAATGAGTAACTTTATTTAAAATAAGTAAGCTTGTTTTAAGATCCATTATAAGTAACATTTTCACTTAAAGGTAATTAATCACTTTAGCTTAATAAATAGAAACCAGAATAAGTTACCCGAGACATAAGTAGCTTATGTTAAGTAATTTACTGTCCAAATGCCACTTAGGACTCTCAGTGACTCGGACCTGGGGTTGACTACCATTTCGGCTAGTCCTATTAAAAATTTCCATTCTGCTTGGCCTGAGCATGGATCGTTTACAGCCCTACTTCTACTTTAATAAAGGAACATTGATTCTGATTTCGGCGTGCTTCTCTATTACTATCCATTTTAGGGTTGTCGTGGTTCTCTATTCATGGCCCATAAATTTTCTATGGAGCCCACACAATTTTCTTGGACTTTTTTATCTTTTCAAAAAGGTATTGGGTGGTGTGGAATATCTGGGTTTTGATTAAAATAAAAATAAAAATTAGGGTTGTACATGAGCCAAGCTAGCTTGAAAAGCTCGCTCGGTTTGGCTTGATCTAGCTCGACTCGACTCGACTCGAACTACGATTTAAAGTAAGCCAAGCTAGGGTTGACGAGAATATATATATATATATATATATATATATATATATATATATATATATATATATATATATATATATATATATATATATATATATATATATATATATATATATATATATTTCTTACTCTTTCCCTTCCTTACCTCTCTCTCTCTCTCTCTCTCTCTCTCTCTCTCTCTCTCTCTCTCTCTCTCTCTTAGCACCAACAACAAGGTACCCTCTATGGCTCTATTTAATATTATATATATTATTAATTGAATATTTTATTTGAGGGTTGGGTCAATTGGGTCAGGTGGCTAGGTTGAGTCGGGTGCAGGTTGGGTCGGGTTGCTGGGTCGCACTAGGTGTGAGTTGGATGCTAGGTCGGGCCGGGTTAGGAACAAGCTTAACTTGACTCAATCCACTAGCTCGCAATGAGCTCGACTCAAAAGGTTTGACAAACAAGCCAAGCTCGAGCTCGATCTTGAGGAGAGCACGAACGAGCCAAGACAAGCTTGGCCACCTCGACACGACTCAGCTCGATGTACAGCTTTGATAAAAATTCACTCATTGTTCACTCCCCAAGTGCAGGGTTGTGATGTAGTAATAAACTCGGTAAGACCGAGGTCGAATCCCAAAGGACTGAAACCTATACGTAATCTAAAATTAACTAGAACTAGAACTAGAATAAGATGAAATTAAAACTGAATGGAGTTGAGAAAATAATTGTGAACTACTTATCTAAAACTTAAGAACTTCAGAGGAAAGGAAACTAGGGATTCAGAGGATCCACTTGTAGAGATCAGAGAGATCTTATGCCTGTTTCATGAATCATGGAATTTACTGAACTGTCATTGATCTAGTTTTCAAAGAGATGAAAGGTGTATGAATTAGAATGGATTCTATCACCAAACCATGCCCAGGGAACTATGGCAAACAACAAAATTAAACTAATTATCAACCCATCACATGTATGAAGGTTAGGAAGGGTACCGACATCCAACCATGCCCAGGAGACTATGGTGAACAACAGGGTTTCCTAACATCATAAACATAAAAAGGAAATAGAAATATTCAAAGCATCGCAGACCCATTGTAATTTCAGTCACAACAGACTATTAAGAACTAAAAATATTCTCAAAATAAAATTAAATTAAAATCAGTTCAATATTAAACAAAAGGCATAATTAAACGTCTCCCATCACGCTACAAGCTTCACCTCTTAGCCCTAGCTAAGAGGTTTAGCCACACATAGATGGGCTGAACATCTTAAAAGAAACTAATTAAAAATTGAGAAGAATAGAAAAAAAATAAAACCACCAGCCAAACTCTCTCTCTCTCCCTTGCTCTTTTTGGCTTCCCACGTCCCAAGCCTCAGCCGTGAATTCCCTAGAGAAAATTCCTCTCTCTTCTCGTTTTCCTTCCTTTTATAGCAATAGGAAGGTCGACTGGGAGTCAGAGTCGGCCGAACCAACCTTGTTTACGCAGCAACAGCGGTGAAGAAATGGCTTGCGGAAGTTTTACGCACTTTACTATAACGTGCGTCACCGTGCTTACGTTGATTGCTTGGTGGCCCACACAAATGAGTTCTGGTAGCAAATCTACTCCGTTCACTAAGACAAGCACGAAAAAACAGTCGGACATACCCTTTTTGTCTGTCTTTTGATGCGGCCAAAGAAAGAATTCCTGCTACAACGGTATTTGAATGGTCCTCTTGTGATCACTCTAACGGACATGTATGCTTGTATGGCTAAAAAGGGACAGCATGGTTCTGAACATATTGAGTCCCTCTACACGATAGAGGGACTGGATCAAGTCCCTGATTAACGATGGTGGCCCACCTGCATCCGACCACAACTCTGTTTGCGAAACAGAGCTCGCGCCCACGTGCGCTGGAATATTGGTGGGGCCCATGAACATTGTCTTTTTACAAATCCATGCCGTCCATTGGTTTAGGCTCAAAATTCCATCCAGAAAAGACTGTTTTTGGAGCACATTCGGTGTGGCCCATGAGTTTTTCTACTCCACCATCCAATCTACGTTTAACGGCTAGTATCTAGTAACATTCTGCATGGTCCCAAAAGGACACCTTGGTGAGATAAATTCTACCGCTTTACACACAATGGACGGTCCAGATTGAGGAATTGGATGAGGAGTGGGCCCCACTGAGAGGACCCGGCATCGGCAGCATAAATGCTGCTTGCATTTTTAGAATTGAAAAGAAAGAGTCGGCCAGCACCCGTTGACCGACCTTGGGAAAAATGGTGCACGGCGAGTGCCCTTATAATGTGCACTCTCATGATCTAAGGTGGGGTCCATTATGATGTTCTTGAGAAATCTGATCCGACCATCCCTTTTCTTATATCATTTTAACGGTTGGGACCAAAATTGAAGCATATGCAGGTCTCAGGTGGGCCCCAAATCATGATTTTATGGGCTGATATGTACATTGGGCCACTTCCACAAGGCTCCAGGGGATGAAATTAAACGTGTACGGTTCATTTATGGTCCCCAGGATATGTATGAATTTTCGTGTCAATCTGATGGCGGAAACCTCATGATCTTGCATTCTACACCAATTTCGGGCCATTTGAAGGTGAACGGCTGGAATTTCTCGGGTCCCTGGCATGCATATCTGTCGATTTTAGTCCCTAGAGTCCGTCCCTTGCCCTGGTGATCATCAGAATGTTAAATCTAAGCTTTTGGCATCCTTTTTCAGCTCAAGCTCCTAAATACACCCTGCAACAAAAAACACGATTAAAATAATCCATTAAGAAGTGTTATGTCCATAAATTCATGTAATAACTGGGGTCTAATATGCAATATTTGACCCTCAACACAACCCGTAACCAGCATTTTGCTAGTCCCAAGCAAAGTATGCGAAAAATAAATTGAGAATTATAGGATGATTTCTATGAACTCGAGTGATTTTTGAAAAATTAAACCAGATGCTAGAATTTTAAGATTCACAACGTTGGGCACTACTCTCTCCTAGACTCAGGCACACAGTAAATTCATAATCAATTCTAAGTAGTAATCCACCAATTAGAAAAATTCTAAACATCAGGATCCATGAGTGCATAGTCTAATCTCGGTTCATCAACATTAAGATTCAATTCGTTATTCCATGATATCATTGGTAACCAACGAGAGAATTCATTCTAACCAAGACTTAAACCAAAACTTGCCTCTCAAATCATCTTTTCATTCTTAAAGTTTTTGATCTTTTTCATTAAAAGTAATGCCAAGAAGGGGAATCAAATCCTCACCTATAGGGAGCAAACCTATGATGAAAACTGTATATTCAACCCTTTTCACATATCATCCATGGGAAATCAAATCCTCACCTATAGGGAGCAAACCTATGGTGAAAATTATTCGCCTAATCCCTTTTAAAGGTAATTGCTTTTTTTTCTTTCTTTTTTTTCAATTGATCATGACGAGCAAATTTTTCAGGTTGGTTCCTTACATGCTTAGTGATTACCCAGTTAATCCTTCAATATCAAACTGAAACCTTAATGTGAAAGCGAGACATGTCCTGAATCATGATTCAATCAATGTTTAAAACCTCTAATCATGAATTGATAATTCGAACTCAACTGTGGAATCTATCAAGTAGCTAAATCCAAGAGTCATAAATTCCCAACATCACGTATCTCGTAATTCTAAATCAAAGATAGATGTCAAAATCACATTGAATTCATAAGAATTGTCAGAAAAATTTTAAAAATTTTCACAATGTTTGCTCAAGACCAAGAAAATACTGATTAGGAAGCCTAATCTCCCACCCCCAACCTAAAATCTACATTGTCCTCAATGTAAAAGATATGGGCATGCAATGCACATAGAACAACGAAAGTAAAGTGATTGGAAGATAGTACCTGGATAACGAATCAAGAGAGATTTTCCACGAGATCACATTATAGAAGTTGGTTAGCACGAGAGAAAAAGAAAAAGAAAAATAATGAAAATAAAATCCTACCTATACCACTTTCGCAGGTGCTCTCGATTGCATTTAGCGTATGCAACAAGCCTTTAAACCCCTAGTGGACGAGTTGTAGTCTCGTGAGGGTTTGCAGTAATGTTACCCACAAACATTGAATCATCTAACTAGAAAAATGAAATGAAAAGATGGGTTGCCTCCCAGGAGTACTAAATTTACCGTCTTCAGCCAGACAAATGAAGCAACAATCCTAGTCCTATGAAAGCGATAAACTTACCTATACCTCCATCAGACTAAGAGATCAGTCCTGGTAAACAGGAGCAATCAGAGGCATGGACATGTCCTCTGAATCAAATGTCTCGACAAATGGCTTTAATCGATGTCCATTTACTTTAAACTCCTTGCCATTGTCAGGATCTCTTATCTCGACGGCCCCATGAGGATAAGCAGTGACAACAATGTAAGGGCCGGTCCAACGAGATCGAAGCTTACCCGGAAAGAGGTAGAGTCGAGAATCGTACAAAAGGACTTTCTGACCTGGCGTGAATGATTTCCGTAGAATATGTTGATCATGAAATGGCTTCATCTTATCCTTGTAAATTCTCGAGTTTTTGTACGCATCATTCCGGATCTTTTCAAGTTCATTCAACTGAAGTTTGCATAACGAACCAACATTGTCCAAATTAAAATTTAAATTTTTGATCGCCCAGTATGCTTTATGTTCTAATTCCACGGGCAAGTGACAAGCTTTCCCATAGACAAGTCTAAAGGGAGATGTTCCAATAGGAGTTTTAAAAGCAGTACGGTACGCCCATAAGGCATCGGTCAATCGGATTGACCAATCCTTACGGTTAGGGTTAACCATTTTTTTCAGGATATGTTTGATCTCTCTATTGGAAATCTCAGCTTGTTCACTTGTCTGTGGATGGTATGGGGTGCTCACCTTATGAGAGATACCGTATTTCTTTATTAAACTCTCAAATGGTCTATTACAAAAGTGTGAGCCCCCGTCATTAATGATGGCTCGAGGCGTTCCGAACCGCGACAGGATATTTTCTTTCAAAAATTTAATGACCATGCGATGGTCATTTTTACGGCACAGAATTGCTTCGACCCATTTAGTGACATAGTCTACGGCGAGCAAAATATACAGATTTCTAAATGATTGAGGGAATGGTCCCATGAAATCAATGCCCCAGCAATCAAATGCTTTAATGATAAGGATGGGATTCAAAGGCATCATATTTAGACGGGACAATGCTCTCAATTTTTAATAACGCTCACAAGCTTTGTAAAATTCATGAGTGTCCCTGAACATAGTGGGCCAGTAAAAGCCACACTGTAGAATCTTGGCTGTGGTCTTTTTAGCAGAAAAGTAACCACCACAGGCCTGTGAGTGACAGAAGGAGATGACACTCTGATGCTCATCGTCTGGCACATATCTCCTTAAGATTTGGTCTGGGCAATATTTAAACAAATATGGATCATCTCAGAAAAAGTTACGCACCTTGGTAAAGAATTTCTTCTTCTCTTGTGACGTCCAGTGTGTCGGTATGGCACCTGTAGCAAGATAATTAACAATATCAGCGAACCAAGGTAAATGAGAGACTCTAAACAGTTGTTCATCAGGGAACATATCATTGATATGGGTCGCCTCAAGGGAATCAGAGGTATTAAGGCGAGAAAGATGATCCGCCACTACATTCTCTACTCCCTTTTTGTCTTTAATTTTCAAATCGAATTCTTGGAGTAGAAGGATCCATCGTATCAGGCGGGGCTTAGAATCATTCTTAGAAAGAAGATACTTAAGTGCCGCATGGTCTGTGTAGATGATGATCTTGGATCCGATCACTTAGGACCTAAATTTGTCCAAAGCGAACACTGTGGCTAAAAGTTCCTTTTCTGTAGTCGAGTAGTTCACTTGGGCAGGATTTAGAGTCCTACTTGCATAGTGAATAACGTAAGGCCGCTTATCTTTTCTCTGGCCTAGAACCGCTCCAAGAGCATAATTAGAGGCGTCGCACATAAGTTCAAAAGGAAGACTCCAGTCGGGTGGCTGCATGATAGGTGCAGTGGTTAACATTTCCTTAAGCTTAGTGAAAGCTTTTTGGCACTGCTCAGTCCACTCGTATGGTGTATCCTTTTGAAGAAGATTACATAAAGGACGAGAGAGGAGACTAAAGTCCTTTATGAATCGTCTGTAGAATCCTGTATGTCCTAAGAAGGATCGCACTTCTCTGATGTTCTTGGATGAAGGTAGGTTAGAGATAAGATCAATTTTTTCCTTATCTACCTCGATTCCTTTGGACGAGATGATGAATCCAAGGACAATTTTCTTTTGAACCATGAAATGACACTTCTCCCAATTAAGTACCAGATTCTTTTCTTCACATCTTTTCAACACACATTTAAGACTTGCTAAGCACTCGCTGAAAGATGAACCGAAAATAGAGAAATCGTCCATGAAGACCTCTAAATATTTTCCTACCATGTCAGAAAAGATACTCATCATACATCGCTGAAAGGTGGCAGGGGCATTACATAGCCCGAATGACATTCTTCTGTAAGCAAAGGTGCCATAGGGACATGTAAATGTGGTCTTTTCCTGGTCCTCAAGGGCGATTTCAATCTGACTATAACCTGAATACCCGTCAAGAAAACAGTAATAGGAATGACCAGCCAGCCTTTCTAAGATTTGATCAATGAAGGGCAAAGGAAAGTGGTCTTTCCTTGTGACGGTATTCAGCTTTCTGTAGTCAATGCACATTCTCCAACCAGTAGTAACTCTGGTTGGCACGAGTTCATTATTGGCATTGGCTACGATGGTGATCCCGGACTTCTTAGGAACCACCTGAGTTGGACTCACCCATTGACTATCGGATATGGGGTATATGATCCCCACTTCCAATAGTTTGAGAACCTCGGCCTTAACCACTTCCTTCATGTTTGGATTCAGTATACGTTGTGATTGCCGAACAGCCTTTGCATTGTCCTCAAGATATATGCGGTGAGTACAAATTGATGGGTTAATTCCTTTGAGGTCCGCTATCGTCCATCCAAGAGCTCCCTTATGCTCAATGAGAGTAGATATGAGCATACTCTCCTGTTCTTTTTTCAGGTGGGCAGAGATCATCACCGGGTATGTCTCATCTTGACCTAAAAAGACATATTTTAAATCAGAGGGCAAAGGTTTTAGGTCAAGCTTCGGTGGCTTGAGGTTAGACGGTAGAGGCACTACATCAGTTTGGGGCAATTCTTCAATTTGTGGCCTCCACTGGTTAACTTCAAGTACCGGTACAGTTTCAAGTATGGCACACGTCCCCTAAATTATATCATCATCAAGATCATGGGAGTGGGTCAGGCACGTCTCTAGAGGATCAGAGGATAAGGTGAAAGGCGTTCTATCTTTCACAAAAGAATCAATCATGTTAACATCGTGGAAATCGTCATCATCCTCCGAGTTGCTGCCGTTATTGAAAAAGATATTTGATTCCAATGTCAAATTTTTAAAAGACATAGTTATGACACCATTCCTGCAATTGATAATTGCATTTGAAGTGGACAGGAATGGGCGACCAAGAATAACGGGAATCTGAGTGCTTGTGTCATTGATGGGTTCGGTGTGCAAGATGATAAAATCAACAGGATAGTAAAATCTATCAACCTGGACCAGCACATCCTCAATTATCCCTCTTGGTATACGAACAGAATGATCGGCAAGTTGTAGTGTGGTTCGGGTGGATTTTAATTCTTTCAAACCTAACTGTTGGTATACCGAATAAGGAATCAGATTGACGCTTGCTCCTAAGTCAAGAAGTGCGTGATCAATTCGATAGTTCCCGATTACATATGATATGGTTGGGCAACCGGAATCTTTGAATTTTTACTGCACATCTTGTTTTAGGATGGCACTCACTTTCTCAGTCAAGGAGATCTTCTTTTGAACACTTTTTCGTCGTTTGGTAGTGCATTAGTCCTTTAGAAATTTAGCATATAAAGGAATCTGTTTTACAACATTAAGCAGAGGAATGTTGACCTTCACTTGTTTCAACACCTCTAGGATATCCTGAGAGTTAGAGAGGCGTTTTGGTTCAACCAACCATTGAGGAAATGGAGCAACTGACTTTTCTAGAGGTTCTGGTTCAATTTTTTTTGGGGCGTCACTAGATCCATCATTGTTGTCCTCTTCTGGTTCTTGAGGCTTTTCGGGCCTAACCGGAAGGGTTTTATCAGTAACCTTCCCACTCTTAAGAGTGGTGATGGATTTAGTGTGCCCCATTTGATTTGAAGAGCTGAGATTACCTGTCTCGTATTGTGGTTTAGGATTGGGGATTGGTTGTGCAGGAAGCATCCCCTTTTCTATAGCCATCATACGTGAATCTATCTTTTGTATGAAATTTCGCATTATCTGCGTCAGCTCTTGCACAGAATTTTGAGCCGGTTCTTCTTGAGGTCTCCCCTGATATGGATTTTGATTGAAGAAACCTTGAGGGGTAGCAGTTTGTTCGTTCCTCCAACTAAAATTCGGATGATTTTTCCAGGCAGGATTGTACGTATTAGAGGGTGGTCCATTGAAAGGTCTTTGATAGTTATTTACGGCATTAGATTGTTCATTCAATACTTCTCGAAAGACAGGTATTGAAGGACAATTTTCAGTAGTATGAATGTTGCAATCACAGATGCCGCAAACACTTTCATTAACCTTTTCCTTCCTTCTTTCCATGGCCTCAAATTTTCTGGTGAGATTGGCCACCTTAGCGTTAAGATCATTATCCTCTTTCAGGAGATATATTCCTCCTTTTTCCCTTGAATGAGTTGGCTTAGACGTAGTGTTCGTCCTTGGGTAATAGTCCCATGATTGTGTTTTTTCAGCGAGACTATTGAGGTAATCCCATACCTCGTCGACATTTTTATTGATGAATTGTCCGTTACACATTGTCTCGACCATTTGGCGCATGGAAGATGTTAGCCCATCATAGAAAAAATTCGTAATGCGCCATATTTCAAAGCCATGTTGTGGGCATGCATTAACCAGATCCTTGAACCTTTCCCAACATTGGAAGAATGTTTCATCTTCCTTTTGGGCAAAGTTCATGATTGCTCTCCTGAGGGTAATTGTCTTATGATGTGGGAAAATTTTCTTTATAAATTCCCTCTGCATATCATTCCATGTGCCAATGGATCTAGGACGCAGTGAATGTAACCACGTCTTGGCTTTGTCTTTCAAGGAAAATGGAAAGAGTTTCAGTCTAATAGTATCCTCAGATACATTAGGGAAGTATAAGGTGCCTATGATTTCATCGAACTCTTTCAGATGCAAGTATGGTTCTTCAGACTCAAGCCCATGAAACTTAGGAAGGAGTTGGATAACCCCTGGCTTGATGTCCATATGTCATGTATTCTCAGGAAAAATCTTGCATGAGGGCGTACTCACCCCCGCCGGTTGTAAATAATCTCATAAAGTATGAGGCGGGGGTGCGTGGTGCACCTCACTCTCATCATGTACTTCCTCAACCCTAGGTTGGGGTAGTGCTTGAGGTTGATTTTCAGCCATAACCTCCTCTAACTCAGGAGAATTCAAGTGGTGTCTAGTCCTGCGATGGACAGTCAACCCCTCAACTAATCCTCCTTCAGTCACGAGACGTCGAGTGTTGTTGCATGCCCACTGGGGCATAAAACAAAGTCAGCCCTCAAATTCTAACTTAAACCTAAGAGAAAGGAAGAAGAAATCTAGAAAATAAAAGGAAAAGATGGAAAGAAGTTACCAAATTTGGAGTCCTAGGTTAAGAATCTTTAAAACAAAATAAAATAGTTAGTTTCTAAGAATAGAATGTCCTAATTAAGAGTAAACTAATTTATAGAAAAAAGAAGAAGTTCCAAAGAAAGAGAAATTAGAAAGTGCTTATTAAATTAGAAGTTTCCTACAAAACAGAAAAAAATTAGGTTAGTTCTAAAAATCAGATAGAATGAAGAATAGCAAGTTTCTAACGTTAGGAAAAATTTCTAACAAGAAAAATAACTACTTCTAAACCTATAATTAAAAATTCTAAAGAAAATATAATCTTAAACTAATCCCAAAACTAATTAATTTCAGAAAAACATATCCAACAGTCCCCAGCAACGGCGCCAAAAACTTGTTCACTCCCCAAGTGCAGGGTTGTGATGTAGTAATAAACTCGGTAAGACCGAGGTCGAATCCCAAAGGACTGAAACCTATACGTAATCTAAAATTAACTAGAACTAGAACTAGAATAAGATGAAATTAAAACTGAATGGAGTTGAGAAAATAATTGTGAACTACTTATCTAAAACTTAAGAACTTCAGAGGAAAGGAAACTAGGGATTCAGAGGATCCACTTGTAGAGATCAGAGAGATCTTATGCCTGTTTCATGAATCATGGAATTTACTGAACTGTCATTGATCTAGTTTTCAAAGAGATGAAAGGTGTATGAATTAGAATGGATTCTATCACCAAACCATGCCCAGGGAACTATGGCAAACAACAGAATTAAACTAATTATCAACCCATCACATGTATGAAGGTTAGGAAGGGTACCGACATCCAACCATGCCCAGGAGACTATGGTGAACAACAGGGTTTCCTAACATCATAAACATAAAAAGGAAATAGAAATATTCAAAGCATCGCAGACCCATTGTAATTTCAGTCACAACAGACTATTAAGAACTAAAAATATTCCCAAAATAAAATTAAATCAAAATCAGTTCAATATTAAACAAAAGGCATAATTAAACGTCTCCCATCACGCTATAAGCTTCACCTCTTAGCCCTAGCTAAGAGGTTTAGCCACACATAGATGGGCTGAACATCTTAAAAGAAACTAATTAAAAATTGAGAAGAATAGAAAAAAAATAAAACCACCAGCCAAACTCTCTCTCTCCCTTGCTCTTTTTGGCTTCCCACGTCCCAAGCCTCAGCCGTGAATTCCCTGAAAAAAATTTCTCTCTTCTCGTTTTCCTTCCTTTTATAGCAATAGGAAGGTCGGCTGGGAGTCAGAGTCAGCCGAACCGACCTTGTTTACGCAGCAACAGCGGTGAAGAAACGGCTTGCGGAAGTTTTATGCACTCTGCTATAACGTGCGTCACTGTGCTTACGTTGATTGCTTGGTGGCCCACACAAATGAGTTCTCGTAGCAAATCTACTCCGTTCACTGAGACAAGCATGGAAAAATGGTCGGACATACCCTTTTTTTTCTGTCTTTTGATGCGGCCCAAGAAAGAATTTCTGCTACAACGGTATTTGAATGGTCCTCCTGTGATCACTCTAACGGACATGTATGCTTGTATGACTAAAAAGGGACAGCATGGTTCTGAACATATTGAGTCCCTCTACACGATAGAGGGACTGGATCAAGTCCCTGATTAACGATGGTGGCCCAACTGCACCCGACCGCAGCTCTGTTTGCGAAACAGAGCTCGCGCCCACGTGCGCTGGAACATTGGTGGGGCCCATGAACATTATCTTTTAACAAATCCATGCCGTCCATTGGTTTAGGCTCAAAATTCCATCCAGAAAAGACTATTTTTGGAGCACATTCGGTGTGGCCCACGAGCTTTTCTACTCCACCATCCAATCTACGTTTAACGGCTAGTATCTAGTAACATTCTGCATGGTCCCAAAAGGACACCTTGGTGAGGTAAATTTTGCCGCTTTACACACAATGGACGGTCTAGATTGAGGAATTGGATGAGGAGTGGGCCCCATTGAGAGGACCCGGCATCGGCAGCATAAACGCTGCTTACGTTTTTAGAATTGAAAAGAAAGAGTCGGCCAACACCCGCTGACCGACCTTGGGAAAAAAGGTGCACGGCGAGTGCCCTTATAATGTGCACTCTCATGATCTCAGGTGGGGTCCACTATGATGTTCTTGAGAAATCCGATCCGACCATCCCTTTTCTTATATCATTTTAACGGTTGGGACCAAAATTAAAGCATATGCAGGTCTCAGGTGGGCCCAAAATCATGATTTTATGGGCTGATATGTACATTGGGCCACTTCCACAAGGCTCAGGGGATGAAATTAAACGTGTACGGTTCATTTATGGTCCCCAGGCTATGTATGAATTTTCGTGTCAATCTGATGGCGGAAACCTCGTGATCTTGCATTCTACACCAATTTCGGGCCATTTGAAGGTGAACGACTGGAATTTCTCGGGTCCCTGGCATGCATATCTGTCGATTTTAGTCCCTGGAGTCCGTCCCTTGCCCTGGTGATCATCAGAATGTTAAATCCAAGCTTTTGGCATCCTTTTTCAGCTCAAGCTCCTAAATACACCCTGCAACAAAAAACACGATTAAAATAATCCATTAAGAAGTGTTATGTCCATAAATTCATGTAATAACTGGGGTCTAATATGCAATATTTGACCCTCAACACTCATGTGGTTGCATCTGGTTGCTGTGGGACTGACCTCAATTGTCCATCCAATCATCCCCTCTTGCAATCATCTCTTGATCATGTTGACTGAAGAAACCAAAGATCACGCCAATGCAGTACTTAAGTGTGCCACAGGTAAACACTACAACAAAATAGGGCTTAGCCGACTGATGGGCTTACCCTTTCCCCGCAGCCCGTTTTAACGGCTGCGGGCAAAGGGTCCTTTTCTATTAAAAAAAAACGTAAAGCCCTATATCCATTTGCGCGGTTATCTCCATCTCTCTCTGCCTCTCGCTCTCCTTCCCTCTCCCTCTCCCTCTCCCTATCACATGCTCTCTCTCTTTCCCTCTCTCTTTCTCTCTCTCCCTCTCCCTCTCACTCTCGCGTGCTCTCCCTCTCCATCTCCCTCCCTCTCTCCACCTCTCCAGCCCTCTCCCTCTTACGCGTCTCCCTCTCCCTCTGCCTCTCCTTCTCCCTCTCCCTCTCTCTCTCCGCTCGCTCTCCTCTCACTCTTTGAAGGTTCAAGTGTTGCTAGTGGCCTTCCTCTCTCACATGAATCCTCTCTCCACTATCGTTCCTTCATCTCCACGGCGGAGATCGGAGGAGTTGGTAAAAAATATAAAAAAAACCTAGCTCTCTTTCGCTCGCTTTCTGTGAGTTCTTGATCTTCCTTCGATTCCATCATAAGCAAGTGATTTTCTCATCTCTGCCCTAATTTTTCTGTTTTCTGCACTAGATCTTCTGTAGATGCATTTTCTTGCTGCGATTTCCAACTGAGGGCATTGAATCTCAGTTTTTTGTTATCTTTTCTTAATGAGATTTGAGCTTTCATATCTCTAGATTGCATTTTCTCCTATCTTTTTAGGAGATTTTGCTGATTCTGATAGATCGGGAAGTAGTGGTTTGATTTTGTGGTAGATCTGTTCATATATTTCATGTTTGGATTATGGTTATCAATTTTGTTCTATTGTCATTTTACTGAAATGGAGTAGAGGAGATGTGCTGTTTGGTTCATATGGAAGGCGATCTATCATATCAGTAGCTTTTCTGATCATGATATGGAAAATTATAGGTATTTTGGAATTTGGGTAAATTGTAAGAAGTTATGTTTCTGTGGTTTACATTTTAATATAATTTTTCATGATTTCATGATATCATAACTGCTTTTCAATTAGATCAGATGCTGATTGTTTTGTATATTATGCCGCCATAAATCTTTAAGCATATGGATCATCATGATGATTGGAATTTTAGAGTGTTTCCTGGATTGGAATAGAAAAATTTTGTGGATCCCATTGTCTGTCTTTCAATCCCTGTTTCTTTTTTTTTTTCATTTACTTTACTGATGGGAGTAGGTACATGCTTTCCATTTCTTATGTAAAAAGTGGTAGCAGCTCGGTTTTCAATTTGCCCAAGAAGTGGCAGCTGAGGTCTGTTTGAGGGATAGGATGCATGGAAACTGTGAGAATTCTGTTCGTTTCTCATCTCTTTTTACTGTTTTTCTCATAAGAATGTTTGTTTTTCTTGTAGAATTGCTGCAGTTTTTTCTTAATTTTCAGCAGAATTATGGCAGGAATTATTGTTTTACAGTTGGATTTATTGATTTCCATGTTGAATTTGGTTTGGATTCCATGTTCTTCAATTGAATTCAGGAGGATTGAGTATTTTTTGGGTGTAATTGAGGACATTAAATGATTTTAGATTTCAATTTTTTGGTTGATTTTCATAGGAACTGTCATTTTTACTCTATGATTTTGTTGTTGTGAGGTAGAATTCTGGTAGATTTCCTGTTTCTCTATTGCATTTGGTAAGGATGTAATCAATGTGATTTGAGTAGCACTAATGATTTTTTCTAGAAATTACAGTTCTTTTTACGAGAGTTTTGATTTTATTGGTAGCTTTTTACTAATATTTTATAGTTTTCATTAGAATTCTTGAGCCTTCTTGTTGGGGTTGCATTTCTGAAGGATTCTAATTTCCTTTGGACTAACTTACTAGTATATCATCATGTTCAGTAGATTCATGGCAGATTTGGTATGTTTTCAGAGTAAATAGCCAATTTTCAAGAGGATGTTTTGGAATAATTTGTCATTTTTTTTTGGAATTCAAAAGGATTTTCTTGTACTTCTTGTATCTGCTGGATAAATTTCAGCCCAGGCATCACTCTTTGAAGGATTTTTTTTTTTTTTTTTTTTTCTAGAATGTCAGCATTTTTTAGTAGTATTCTTCCAGATTCCGTCCATATCTTCTGGTGGCATCATTGGCATTAATTTTGACTTGTTTAGATTTTGTAGGATGTATCTTTCTTACTAGAAATTTCACAAGCTTCATGTTTAAGCATCTACCAAAATAGGCCCTTAGTTTGTTTATAACTTTATATACATTTCATTGCAATCTTTCTCTGATATTGGGTTATGCATCCATCTGTTTGGGCCCCTTTTTCACCAACATTTTTTCAATTGAATACCAAATGAAAATAATGAGAACACTTTTGACTGGAATACAACTCATATAATCTTTCATTAAGTAACAGTACAATTGTATGATGGCGGCAATGTATTTCAAATATAAACTCAAATTAGACTCATGATGTTGAGTTGCCCACAATCTTCCCATGAACAAATTCATGAGATCCAAGCCATTCATTATCTAGTTCCAAATGAAGTGCATTTTAGAACCTAAAGGATTTAAATCCTTTTGAATCTGATGAATGTGAACCTGTCCTTAGTTTCTTATTTTCTACTAAAATTGTGAGATCTCCCTTATCAGGCCACAATTAAACAATAAGATCAAGTTGATGCTGTAGGTTTCTTCAAGGCCCTGATACAGATCAAGGAACTATCTCTAAAATTAGAGAGGCTATCAAAGAACAGAAAGAAATTAATCACCATTCAGTTGATCAACTACACAGAGTGGTAAGTTGCTAATATCAGTACTTCTAGGTATGATGTCACTATACCATGTCAGTTCCATCATTTATTACATTAGGAACTCAACTTTTACAGTTGCTATACCATACGAAATTATGAGATTATGAGATTTCAGGTGGGGTATACCATATGAAATTATGAGAAATCATGCCTAAAATATTGGATGATATTTATCTGATATGCCTGGTTCTTATGTGAGTGTTGTGGGTTCATAATCCGCTGGGTGATTTTATAATTTTCAATATAAAAAAACTTGGACACTAATTGACCAAGGTTTTTGGGAATGCTTCACTCTAAAATAGATGAGCTAGGACTCAAATCATTCACTTCTTCTTCTTATCCTACTTATTTTATCTTTGGACAAGTATCAAGACCCAGTATGCATGATGATTGTTTTCTTGAAGGAGCTGTGGCTAGATATAAATGACTCAAATTTATTTCAGGTTTGCAGCATTTCCTCTAAAAAATTTATGTGTATCAAGCATTCATTTAAATGATCATGATGTGCTCACAAGGAACATCCTTCTTGATCAAGTGATTCTTTCCATTGCATGAAAAAATGGTGTGGATTTTTTTGGTGCTGTGCCACAGATATCTGGTCCAAACATGATATTGCACTTCCTCATTACATTATTTCTCTTTGCTATTTCATCTTGATTAAACTAGATGTTTGCAATTCAAAAATTGTTACTTAATGCTGTATCTGGTTTCGTGGAACCTGGAACAGTGACTAATGGCTAAGATTTGTTTTGTAGGTTAGAACTGACTAGTTAGGCTGAGTGCTTCCCTTGAAGAATATCCCAAATAATAGGTTCGTTTCCATTCCCTTGCAGCAGCTGAGTGCTTCACTCATATAATCACCTTTTAGAACCTTACTGTTAATACATTGATGAGTATTTTCTCTGTCATGCTCAGCTGGGAGCTGACCAAATTCTTTTATAGCATCAGGCTGACTACCTTTGACACTGTTAAAGGCTGACTACCTATGACTGGTTGCAGACAATCAACATTAGGCCAACTGCCATATCATCTTGGTTCTTTTGTTGTTCTAAAAGAGGATGGGCATATTTTTATTCCAATGTCCAATCTCTATTGTTTTCTAAAGGAGTAAGGGAGTCACAGTCACACGTTAATCCATATGATCAAGTGATGGATCTTGAGTCGCATGTCAATCCTTCTAATCAGCAACTAATGGACTTCCCTCAATCAGAAGAAATAGAATCAACAGATGAAGAAGTGATTACAACTTTGCTTCCTAACCAATTCATCCCACAAGCACCTGATGAATTAAAATGAAATCTGGCAACTGGTCGAGAATCATCAGCACATAGGGCCAGTTCCAACTCTTCCATTTGTTCCTGAGTTGTGTTTACATAAGCTACTTTTGGGGGTCATTCACCATCAATGGCCATTGTTGTTCTAGGCCTTCCTCTAGAGTCATTTGTGCATATCATACAAAATGGTGGGTTTAGTAACAAAGCTTTTTTTATATGTTTCTTGCGGATAAGACTTGCCAGCATGTCACATGTATTGCTTTGTGAGAACCATCCATCAGAGAGATCCACCAAGCATGTTTCTTGGCCTGACTAAACTGGTTGGCATTCATGTATGGTGAAGATGTGGTTACATCACTTCTCTAATCAAAGTTGTGGCACATTATAGTTTGACTTTGTTTGATTAATAATAGCAGATTGAAGCAGTCATCGTTTGTCTACAGGATCAAGGGAAGTTACGGCCCTTGGACGTGTTGTTTGCCACTTGTGTTTGAAGCTGATAGATGGGCACTCACTACTCACTAGTTAGATTCACAATCCTATCCAGATGTAGCTCCTACTTCCAGTAGCACTTGAGACTGCTGCTTCTTTTTCTTTCCTTTTTTTCCTTTGCTTTAGTTGGTGGAAATGTTAGGAACTTTTAGTTAGAAGCCTCTTCTCCAAAATGCCTGAGCAGCTTTATTATACTGAAAATGGATGAATTATCATTCCATTCAAATGAAAAGAAGATTGAAAAAAATTACAATTTTTTAAAATGAATAAAATGCCCGTCTGTCGAGTTTCAAACCTCCAAACTAGACTCAGACAGATTCGATGAATGCAGAAGTCGAAATAACTCTACAACACGTGGGTGGACCTCAGATTGAGTGATTTGAGTATAAAAGTCCATTTTCTATACTGTTTTTTATTTTTCTTTGCTTGCATGCTTTTGACATTGAGTTTTTTTACGAGGCTTGTGTGCTTCTAAGATATGTTTTTGTTTGTTGCAAAAAAATGATTTCTTTGCTTGCATCCTTCTGAGATTGTATTTCTTATGAGGCCTTGCTAAGATATGATTCACTGGTGTTGTTTGTTGTGGTGAGAGACGAATGTATGCAGTAGAAACTGAGACATCTGGTTTGGCAGGAGGAGAAACAATAAGAAAGACGTGGGAGAACCTTATGGAAAATTGCGTGGAAATGAAGGAACTTGTTTCTAGTTCATATTTGCGGGAGATGTATTTCCCTTTTTGCTTTCTCTACCTTTGAATTTCTGTCACAATCACATGTTCAGGAACTGATATAAATTCATTTACCATTCATTCGAAATCTGTGTGAGGATGTGAGCGCTGAATTGGTTTGTAAAATCCATGATAATTTTTTCAGTGGAAATGTTTGAAAGCTTCTATTTTTTACTCAAACATAAGAAATCACATGTTATTTTATTTTGTTTGCATTTATGGACAACTCGTGAGTTTTTCCCTTTGTTCTTTATTTTGTTCAGAGGCAGATCAATCAAAATGTATACCGCGAGGAGGAAAATTCATAAAGACAAGGATGTTGAACCTACTGAGTTTGAGGAGTCGGTTGCACAGGTTTAAATATTCTTGACTTAACACTTGCAAGCTTTTGGCTTTATTTTCTCTTCTCTGATTTTGTTGCCTTTGCAGTCATTCTTTGATTTGGAGAACACCAATCAGGAACTTAAAAAGTGATTTGAAAGATCTCTATATAAGTTCTGTAGTATAAGAGCCGCACATTACTTGCCTATGATTTTACAAAACACTTTTGGGCAAAGCATTAAATTTTCTCCTTATGTCTATTGATGCAGTCCAATGGATGTTGTTGGGAATCGGAGGACGGTGGTTATCCATGTTCCTTTCCGACTAAGGAAAGCTTTCCGGAGAATTCATGTCAGGCTTGTCAGAAAGCTGGAGAAGAAGTTTAGCGGGAAGGTTAGCTTAACACTTCCTTTTTCTATGCCTACCTTTAATGTGAAAATTGCATAATTAGATTTGGCTTGTTCATGGTAATAGAATGATCACCATGACTATGTTAATGTCAAAGCTTGCCTTTGCCATTGAATCCAATGGAGAAACTATGGGACCAGAGAAACCATGGCTTGCCTCAGCTGACTGGTTAGGCTGAGTGCTTCCGTTGAAGAATCTTCCAAATAACAGGTTCATTTCCATTCCTTTGCAGCAGCTGAGTGCTTCACTCGTATAATCGCCTTTTAGAACCTTGTATTCCATGCATTCTCAGTATATTTTTACAACTCAGCTGCTGTATCCTGGAAAATATTAAATGGTCTCTGTTAATTTTCAAGTCCAAGCAACAAAAGATTAACATCGGTTTCAACTTTTAACCTTCCATTTTCCTCAGTCAAACATTTATTTTTGTTATTATTATGATTATTTTGAAATTTGTCTTTGGAAGCCTTGCTGACCACAAATTTCTGGTAGAAGACTAAATTGATTTTGATGGGTTTCTGGAAACTTACATTGCTTTGTACCTGTCAGCAAGATTGTTAATACTCTTCCCATATCTGCTTATTGATGTCAAGTAGCTCTTTTCTATAGGTAACTTGGCTTAATTCAAGCTATTCAGGTGGTTTGGCATCATATATTCAAAATGCTAGGAATCTATTAGCAGATTCAAAAGCAGGGAAAAATCCATTTAATGGCTTTACTCCTTCAGTAAGTGAATCCATTAAATTTGTTTTGCAATATGTGTTTCTTGTACATTTCTGCCAGAAATTTGTCTTCAATTTCACTTTTTTTTTTTTTTTTAATGAGAAAGATTTTCTAGCTACGGTTGTTTTGTGGTGTACTCATCTTTAGCTACGGATTTTATCAGTAGCTTTTGACCACTTTTCTGGTCATGTAGCAAAAGCTGATGATTTAGCGGCGTCTAGCACAATTGTCAGTAAAGGTCCTGGTTGCCGGTAAAGCCTTTACTGACTGAGGCTTTACCGGTTGTTAGATAACCGCGGGAAAATGATTTGCCGACGATTTTCTTGGCCTTTGTCGGCGGCTGTTTTCATGTAGTGAAAAATGTTAAATCGTGCATAAGACCTCTTAATTCACAGAAGATTTCGTTCTGCCCGGCAGATCCAAGGAACAAGTGCACCACGTCAGAAGTAGCCCTAACAATCAGGCGCACAGTTAAAACCTTCCTAGTGCCTACCGTAATGTTTTTTATTTTATTTTATTTTTCATTCAACTTGTTCATAAGGTCACGTATAATAGGATGAAAGGAAAAATACACATGTCAACTTGATCGAAAAATTTTGTGGCCCTTGAAAAGTTTTTAATGGTAGACATTCAATCCTCATTTCGTGGTCCATTGCTCCTTGGATCTACATTATTTTCAGGATCATACACTAAAATAATCAGGGAAAATGGATGAACGGAATGGATAAATCCCATACATCACGACGGGCTCCACAGAGCCCCTGCCTGGACCGATTCCTGCAGGCGAGGGCAGGACGCAATCCGATTCCTTAATTCAGGTGGTATGGCCCGCGTGGGTTTTGGAATTGACTGATTTCGGAGGTTCCTTCATCCTACTGGGGCAATCTGATGAGTGGATTAGATGGTACATATACAAAACGTTGGGCCCCAAAAACAGTTGGGAAGGTTTTAGTGGTAGGGTGTCTTCTCCCAACTGTTTCCTGTGGGGTAGCGTAAGAGAGTTTCTGTTATGACTCATGACCCCATGGCCTAAACATTGAAGGGCACATCTAATGGCTTGAAGGGCACATCTAATGGGCCAAATCGATCCAAATCACAATTTAGGTGGGAACCACAGCAGACCCATCACCAATGACTTGCAGATAAAGAAGCATAGAACTTATGAGATTTGCCGAACCACATGCATGTGCACAGATCCCACACTTGCAGACCTGGCATGTGTGTGATACATCTGAACCATGCATTAACAGTCTCCAATTCATATGATCCCCCAAGTTTCTATTGTGTTAGCAAAGCTCAGACAGTTATACAAAAGTACACAGTCTAAAACTTACTCAAAGCTCAACATATAAAAGATAAAATAATAAAAACAGCAAGATAAAATAACAGAATAGTTGTAAACGTATTTGTAACATCAGAGATTTGAGTAGGGTTTAGGGATCTCTTTTTCACTAGTGGACGGATAAGGGATTCCCGCCTCCATATTGCCTACGGACCTCCAAGTAAGTTTGTGCAACACGTTCCGAATCATGGTTGATCCATTCAAACTTATCCATGAAAGGATTGACTAGGGTTTCTGGAGGGTACCGATCAATGCAATCTGCCCAAGCATTCCTGTCGTCCAAATCCCTTACCACCTCCCACAGGCAGCTGTTGCACAAGAAACCAGCTCCAAAGCCAATCATCAAAACCCTATTCCCCTTCTTAAGCCTCCTTTTTGCCTCCATGTAAGCCAACACATACCAAAGGTTACCAGCAGATGTGTTACCGAATCGGTGAAGCGTCATCCTTGCCGGCTCTAGATCATGCTGACTCAGCTTCAGGCTCCTTCCCACTCCTTCGATGACCGCCGTCCCACCAGCATGGATGCAGAAATGATCTATGCCGGTCTTGAAATTCACACATGCAGTCCCATCTCCTTCGAGGATATTGCCCTTCTTTTTTATAAGGCAAAAGACGTAACGGAGTAATTCCGTTACGGGTAAAACCCTAGGAGCCAATGATCTAAGGTTCTCAACCAAAGCCTGTGTAGCAGCCTTTGGTAGACCTTTGCTGAGGCACATACCAACGTAACCCATGTGGTCCTCCATTTGCAGAGCGCACCCATACGCATCATCATTCGCTCCTAGGTGGGTCTGGACCAGACACCTCAAACGGAACTTTGCTCGGTTTCTAAGATCAGGGTTGTTCGTTAAGAGAATAGAACACCCACCGCAGCGAAAAAGGCAATTGGCAACCATCATCGACCTGTTGTTGCCGCCATACCAATTAGGTCCGATTGATTCTGTTGAGACAATGATAGCCAGCATCTTCCGGTGGGTTTTGAAGATGTTACGCACGATTTCGATTGCTACACCACTCGCACTGCAACCCATTCCCGAGAGGTTGTAAACCTTGACGTCCTCCCTCATCTTGTAATGGTTTATAATCCTTGCAGCAAGAGAAGGGACAGGACAGAGCATGGAAACATTCACGATGAGGACATCAATGTCTGTTGGAAGGAAACCCGATTTTGCGAAGAGGTCGTCCAGAGTAGCAGTAAAGCAATCGTCCATCTCGGAGTATCCATCATCGAGGGTTGTGGGTTCTTCTCCTTTTGCAGAGACGATCTTTCTTGGACCGTAGGTCTCTTCACCGAAGCCAGACCTCACGATGATCTTTAGGAGGAACCTGTAATCGTCGACAGCCAAGTTCTTGTTTCGCATGACAATCTCGCCACAGAGATCTGTGTTGAGCTTCTGATCATCTGACGGTTTGAAGCATGCATAGTCGAGGATGTAGCAGTTTTGGTTCCTCCATTGATCATACAACTTCCAGAAGAGATACAACGAATAAAGAGTAATAAATGCACTGAGTAGCATGAAGATCTCCATGGGAGAGAGCGAGGGGCGTTGGGGCACGGGAGAGAGCGAGAGGGAGGGAGGGAGAGAGAGAGAGAGATCTTTTTCACGTGGAAGCTATGAGATGGGGAGGACACTATGGAAAGGCTTTTCTAATGCAATGCATGAAGAGATAAGGTGAGAAGTGACAAGTGATGAGAAAACGTCGGTATTTATAGCCGTTTCATAAGGGGGCGTCCACGTCCATCGTTCAAAAAACCGAAAACCCAAGAGTCGTGAGGGTCTGACACTCGGAGGTGGATTGCGTACTGACAGCGTCGGTAGCGAGGTGAATACTGACGGTGCTACGTGGCCTCTGTATTCTTCCTCTCCGGTTATTTAGACTATTTTATAGCATTACCCAAAAATGATGCTGATCCAAATATGATATGAACCGCAGCAAAGACAGGTAATTGAACACTCCCCGTTAAAAACTTACGAGGGACTACAAAGTTTCAAATTAAGCTGATAGTTGTGTTTTCTTTTCATCCCAGGCGTGCATGAACTAATTAATAAGTTAGAAGACAAATAAATATTACAGTGAGCCCTTACAAAATTTTTAACGGTGGGCATTGAATCTCGTCTATTTTCTTGTGATGTGGTTGGCTCAAGATTTAGATATCCCTTATTTTTGAGTTCCTACCGTATAATTATTTGGGAAAATAGATAAACGGCTTGGATAAAACACACACACACACACACACACACACACACACACATATATATATATATATATATATATATATATATATATATATATATATATATATATATATATATATATATATATATCATGCGGGCCTACATCCTCCCACGGTCGTTAGCCACATCGCTACTGACGCTGCACTCAATCCGCGTCCCTGACGCAAGATTAGATGTCCGGCCGGGATGGATGGACCGGAACTCGATATTTGTTAGTTGAATGAAAAATCTGCATAAGGGTGCGTTTGGTTCCACCATATATCAAATGGATTGATGCAGCAGAGATCACACGGTCATCACGGTGGGCCCCACAGCACGGCAAGACGGGGATAGGAAAGTCGTGTACCCCGGTATTCTCCGAAGATGAGAAGGCCTGTGTGCAATGCAACTCACGTATATGCCACACGTTTTAGCATGTAGGTCCCAGATCCAATCCATTCATTGGAAGGATACCTTTGTATTGATGTCCTAGCCCAAGAATTAGGTCTACCCACTGGTCAGGTGGGCCAGAGTTTGCAAAATGAACGTCCAGCTCTAAAAAGCTTGCTAAAGTTTTCTAATTTTATCTATCAGTTTCCAAACACACTTCAAGTATAAAAAGTGACGTCTCGGATAAAATAACAAAAAGTGCTTTATTTGGATAGAATCACAATAAAGTGCCTTTTCAAAGGATAGCCAAAAAATTATCATAAATATTTTTAACTGGAGTTTTGCTAAGATACGGTGGCCATGTATGTCGTTTTCACGCAATTGTAAGTGATGATCTGACATGTTCGTGTTCTGGACTCTATGTATTCCAGGTCACTGTAAGAAACATCTGTTTAATGGGTTGGCTCATATGTATATCCAAAAACTATGCCAATCCAAAATTCAGGTGAGCCGCACCACAAAAACAATTGGGATGGGACCTTTCCAGATTGTATGTGAGGCCCATTGTTTTTTATCCCTTTATTTATTCAATTATTTATTTTTCTAATCCAATCCATTCAGAAGATGCATCTGGTCAGGATGAATGGATACTTACAAAATCAGTTAAGCCTGAAATTAAGTTGGGCTAAAACACTCGCTTTTGAGGGTGTTAGGTGTGATTTTACATGATGTGGCCAACCTGAGTTTTGAAGTGTGAAGAGAGGAAGGGGGCATTATGAACGGATTGGATGTATTAAAATTTTAAAACATCATGTGTGGCCCAAACGTCAATTCGTAGAAACACGTTTAGTTCAGCACGTCTTTACTCATGCCTCAATGGTAGACAATGTTGCAATTGGTTTAGACCTCTCATTCCACCGGCTATAGTCAGAATATGAGAAATTGAGACTTTTACCACAAAATTCCTGAGGAATATATCTTTTACTAAACATTACCACTATAGAAACTATATGGAAGTTCTCTTTGAGGACGAAATTACAAAAATGCGGCCATTTCTATTTTTTAGTAGTGAAACTCCGTATTCATGTGGTCCACATGGTGATTGTATAACATCCAACCTATTAAATATATGTATTATAACATGGAGATAATATGAACAAAATATCAGGTTAATTTGATAACACTTGAATTAAGATATTTTAAATGGTGTACATCATTTTTTATGAATTGGCCCACATTCGTGGGCCCCACAACTTTCTATTTTATACATTGTTATTGGAAAAAAAAAAAAAAAAACAGATAGAAGAGGGCACTAATGTAATTTCTCATCTTAAAAAGCATTACAGGTGAATGTCAGTAACCGTATGCAGTATTTAAGTAAATTCCAAATCCTTTAGGAATTTTCCGCTGCATTTATTACATAGGTTCCATTATAAGGTAGAGAGATTTAATGTTTGTAGCCTGTTTATATTTAAAACAGAATAAAACAGAAAGAGTTTTCCATAGAATTCAGAACTTGGTGCCTTCTATTTAATTTATAACTATTTTGCTGGGCAAGTGATGAGTCACCACAAGAGGTGATGAGCCCAGTCTGTAGTAGACACTGTTGTCGACCTGGGATAGAATACTACTCATGAGCTTCCCTATGACTCAGCTTGACATCTGGCCAAGTCGAGTTAACTGAGTTTTGAGTTAAATCACCTAGTTTCTTAACTATGTTATCACTTCTTTTTGTAAAAAAAAAAAAAAAAAAAAAAAAAAAAAAGCAGAAAAAGACAGAGATGTACTCATGAGTGAGTTCCCAGTCGAGGCGTAGAGTTTTAGTACTCTCCTGCATCTCATGCCTTACACCAAATTTGTATTTACACAAGAAGTATCCCTTTCTGCTATGCACGTATGGAATTGCACGAGGCTAGTAGGGCTGTCATCATAATGTTGGTACAAGTTGTCAACGGGTCTATTTGGATATACCCATGCCATCTACCTAAGGGAGTTAGCGGTTGGGTGGTATCGGGATTAAATTCCAGGGACTACATTCAATGGCCCGGACCCAAATCTACCAGGCCTTCTACCCGAATACGATTAATGGTCCGGACCCAAATCTACCAGGCCTTGTACCCGAATACGATTAGGTATGGGTACTGGGATATTTGGATAAGTGCAGGGGTACCCAATGATTCCGTGCTTCGAACCAAATTCTCCTTTGGGTTCGAGTCCTTGCCTCTTCTCGGTGGTAGACTGTCAAGAGTTTCAACATGGGGTGTGGATTGAAATCCCACTATGGTGTAAGGGGTGTGTATGTGGAGATGCATGTGTAATTAAAAAAAAAAAAAAAAAAAAAAAAAAAAAAAAAAACAAACATGTTCTCAACTTGCTGCATGTCTATTGGACTTTTTTTTTGGGGGTCCTAACTAATGCCTAAGTGGTAGGCTCACAAGAGTTTCAATACGAGGTCATGGGTTCGGATGCCCATTGTGGTGTGAGCACGTGTAAAAATAAAATAAAATAAAAAGTCCTACGATATTTTCTTAACACCTCTTCTCATGTTTGGGCCTTTGTCTTATTCTTTCGGAGCATTTAGCTTAAACTGATTCACTCCTTAATTAATATGATATATATAGTTAATATAATGTAATGTTATATTATATCAATATTAAGATTAGTTTAATATCAAGTAGTTGACTGGTAATGTAACTTATCTTTCGAATGGGCCTAAGGCGTTGGACCTGTGCCGTACCTGATTTGGTCACAAGCTTGGTCTCATAAATGTAGGTTCGCACTTGACAGCCTCACATGAGGCCCTTGGGGTGCCCTCGCGCAAGTTAAAAATTCCATGGACCTGTAATTTAGATTGGCGTAAATTAACACCAATAAATGGGTGGTAAAAGCATGATCATTTGTTGTGCTCAGTATTTGGAAGAGTCGGACTTGCAGCGAAACTCAACATTGTTTCGAAGCCAAAATCTCTATGAGGCTTACCATGATGTATCTGTTATGTCCATGACCTCCATTCATTTTTTCAGATCATTTTCGCACATGAGCTCAAAAATGAAGTAGATCTAAATTAATTTCAAGGGACCACACCACATAAAATAGTGGGCATCATTATTCCACTGCTTCCTATTGTTGTCCACTTGAGCTTTGGATCCACCTTATTTTTGGACTCATGCCCTAAAATGACCTGGCATAATTAAACGACGTGATAAGACACATACGTTATTAGGAGGCCTAGAGCTTTAGGGTACTGAAACGCTATGGAGGACTTGCAGAGAAGTCTCCTTTGAGATGTACTCGTCAACTAGAAAAACCAAAATAAGCAATTATTCTTTATTACATGTAATTATGACAAATCTAACAGGACCTTGAGAGTTGGTGAAGCTCCCACTACCATGTTTCATGATATTTGGTGCAACCAAGTGCACCTTAACACATAAACTCAATTTCGATGCCCGTGCTTTCACCTTAACAGAAAAACTCAATTTCAACTTTTCAACCTACCAACAAGATGCCCGTGCTTTCACCTTAATAGATAAACTCAATTTCAACTTTTCAGCCTACCAACAAGATGCCCACGCTTTCACTCTTATTTATTTTGAGTAATTTCTTCTTCTTCTTCTTCTTCTTCTTCTTCTTCCGTTGATGCTGCTGCCTCTTTTTTTTTTTTTTCCTGGACATACTAACAAAACGCCCATATGCTCTCTCTTTGGGTAATTTCTCTTTTCTCTTTTTTCATTTTTGTTCTTTTTCTAACGGCTATGTAAAACAATGAGAGATAAACAAATGTACGGTGCCGAATTTTCCTCATAGTAATTCATTTAAAAAAAAAAAAAAAAAAAAAAAAACCTTTTCCATTGAAGAAAAACATGTGCAACACTAGATCATTCAGACAACAACCAGAGACAAAAAAGCTGGCCCGCCTATCATATCTATACAAAAGTGGAACCCTTAATCTTTCTAATAGAATCCAAACCCATTTTATCCAGAAGATAACAACCGTTGACTAGTTTGGGGAGATCTGAAACATCCCTGAAGAGCTGATTGGCTTGTGACAGACTTCCCTGCTTATCCAATCCGTTAGCCGAACCGTTGACCTCTCCAGCGATATGAGAAATCCGAAAGATGCCCCTATAACTGAGCCTCCTAATTCTTGATGGCCAGTATTTCCATTTCCATGTGCTAGAGGAATTAGCGATGATGCATTCCACCACTCATTTAGAATCAGATTCTATGAGAACTTGGTTTAACCCAAGTGATACGCAGCGAGCCATGCCATCATGAACGGCTCGAAGCTCAGCTTTGTTATTAGAAGCGATCCATACCTGCTACTGAATGCAAATATCATAAGACCTTGGCTATCGCTATAAATACCTCCTTCACCTACAGGCCCAAGGTTCGACAATGCTGATCCATTAACATTCAACTTCATGAACCAGCCCATTTTAGGTTTAATCCACTTAACAATTATAAATCTTGGGGAAGGGCGAGGAGGACGGGATTGGAACAGGTTCAAGAGATCAGAGTGGTCTTCTGATCGACAACAGGTTTGGACTGTTTTGGAAGCGAGAGAACCAAGAAAGTAACCACCATGTAGCTCTACTGAGAACAGCTTGGGTAGTTATGAGACGCCCGTCATACCTTGCCTCATTTCTAGCCCTTTAAATCTCCCAAAGAAAGAAAGTAGTGGCTAATCGGGTGGGGGTAGTGAAAATTCTACGATGAAGTGGCCTTTACCACCACCAACTAAGTCTGTCCTAGATTGTTGACTACTGGAATAGAGAAATCCCAAATATGCCTGCAATATGAGACCAGATGCTACCAGTAAGATTGTCGTCCAGAAATAGGTGCGTTTGAGATTCAAGATGCAGCCCATGGCCCTGGACATCACCACAACAGTTGCATTGTGAAGCAATGAGAACTCCTCTACGCTAAATGTTCTCGTCAAATGGCATGGTCCCCTGCATCAGCCTCCACAGGAACATGGAGATCTTTGGAGGGATTCTGGGGTGCCACGCCCACATAGCCCAAGCTTTCTTCAGTCCTCTATCTCTGCTGACGTCCCATGTAGATTTTGCTGAGAACCTTCCTGTAGGAGCATGTGGCCAGAAACGATGGTCTTCAGCATCGAAAAAGTAGAATCCACCTTGTTGGATATGGGACTAGATCCAATCTGGAAGGACAGCAGGGGTCGAAGATTTTAGGATGTCCTCATCAAGGAAATCAGCAACAACAAGGCTTCTGAGATTGGGAGGGATATCAAGTGAGGGGATGGCTTCTAGAGGACCTAGACCAGTCCAGTTACAAGTCCACATATTGCATAGCCCATGGCCCAACTCCCTTCGGACGTCTCATTAAGATTTTCTAAATAGGAGAGGTTGAGGTGCTATGATTATTGCTAACGACAGAGTTGCCGGAGAATGGGTATTTAGCTGTCATGAAATTCGCCCACAAGTTATTATTCTTCCCATATCTAGCAGCCCAAGCCATTTTTAATTGAAGAGCTCTCATAACCTCTTTCATTTTTTTGATACCCAGCCCACCCTCCTCCTTCGGTAAATAGATGGAGCTCCATTTTTTCCAGTGCAACTTTTTCTTCCCATCACACCATCCCCAGAAGAAGTTAGCAAATGCAGTTTCCATATCTTTCATCACTTTCATTAGAATGATAGGCGCAAACATTGTATGGATTGAGATGCTACCAAGAACAAAAGAAATTAGGGTAAGCCTTCCAGCCCGCGAGAAGATTAGCATTCCGGCGTTGAATCCTGGCCTTCAACTTATCGAACATCGGGTTGTAAACACTACTCTTGATTCTACCTTTCACTATTAAGACCCCCAGGTACGAAAAATTACCAGCCGATCTTGGAAAGCCCAGTAATCTTTCAAGGGACCCAATCCTAGCCTACCAATTGGCATCTTAGCAGAACAGTGGAATGAGCTCTTCTTGAAGTTCAGTTTTTGACCAGAGACTAATTGATATTTAGAAATGAAACCATGCACCTCTTCCAAGGATTTATGGGAGCTATTTAGAAATAATACCATGTCATTAGCATAAAGCAGGTGAGATATCTGTATGCTTCCCCATTTGAGCTTGAACGGCTTACACAAACCACTAGCCACAAACTTGGAGATCCCCCTACTGAAAACTTTGGCTGCAAGGATGAAGAGACTGGGGGAGATGGGGTTGCTTTGTCTCAAGCCCCTAGAGGATTTGAAGAACCCACAACTTTCTCCATTGACAAGTATTGAGAACCAATTGTTATTCCAACAAGACTCCCTATAGTAATTCCTGCTATTATCGATTATTTGTTCAAAAAATGTACAATGAGCACTATTTCCATTTATTCCTACAATTCCTAACTCTTGTATAATGTTCATTAAGATTGAAGCTCCTCTCGCTAAGCATCACAATCCCATTTGGTACGGTTGGGTGTGAGATCTGAATTGTTCATTAACTGGGGTTCGAAGTGTGCGTGGTCCAAAAATAAGGATAGTCAATTCATCAGTGTGCCAAAATGGGTCTTAGAGAAATGGTGACCTATCTCCAAATTGGGTGCACACATATGGGCACCTAATGGTTAGATATAGTTGATTTTCAGGCCATGATACATGCATGGTGGATTACCGATGATGAATAGCAAGGATCTTACACACTCTGTTATCAAGCATGAATATTCACATCCATAGCTCACTTCCCTCCCCCCCCCCCAAAAAAAAAAAAAAAGTTCATTCGGGATAATTTGAATTTAACAGGAAGCCAAACGTTTAGCATGGTTTAATTACACAATTTTCAAGTTGTGGTTGTTGGAACTTTTTTTTACTATTATTAAAATAGTCAATTAGGAAATGACACGTGTCAGCGAAGGATCTTTAGAGATAATTGGAGTACTTTCTATAAAAGTACAACTGGCACTAAGTTGGATGATACACGCCATATGATGATGAGGTACAATTAAGACGTCCGAGAAGCAGAAAATGGTCGAGCAGTTGAACGGAAAATATAATTAGATGGACACATGTCAAGAGAAGAAATAAGGATCTAGACAACCCATATGGAAACAATTTAGTTGTCATAGCTGTCAAATAAAGGAAGAAATGCCTAAAGAGAAGCCACAATAAAAATCTAAAAATAGCAGAAGAATTCAACAAAGCAAGTCATCTCAAAACAAATTTATACTTCCTTATCATAGCTAAGCTCTAGGAATTGCAGTAATCTTTTGTTGTCAAATGTCTTCAATCCATGCAGAAGACATGGGGATTGATCGATCAACAATCGAGTGAGCCCTGAATTTTACATATTGATCTCTTGATAGTTTTGGATAGTCCCAATCGATTAAACTACTGGATTGATCGATCAACAGAATTCAAAATATACTTGTAATCTCTCTAAACTCTTTCGTGCATGTTCGATTGATCGAACATATGGAGCTCGATCGATGGTTAGATTGATGGTGCCTGGTTTTATATAATTGTGTGATTAGTTTTCTATTTTAGGTGTTATGCTATATATATGGGTGTAATTGTGGGATTAGGGTATTACAATCGAGGCTTAAGCATTTTTAGGGTTTGGAAAGGAGAAATTGAGGGTTTTTTAATTGTCAATGCATCCATCTCTTGTACTTTTCATTTTCATAGTGATTGTTGTTGTTTTGTGCCGCGGTTTTTTTTTTCGTGAGAGTTTTTCTATATAAAAATCGTATGTACTTGTGCATGTTTTATTTTCTTTTATTTATTGTCATGTGATCCAAATTCAGGGTTTGCCTCCGTGGTTACCCAACAAGTGGTATCAAAGCAAATGGAAGGATTCAAGTTTGGATTTGGGACATAAAGATTAAAGATTAAATGTGAAGTATGAAACAGACAAGTTCATTAGGAAAAACAACATTGAACTATGAAATATGAAGATCAGAAACCTCCTAGTTTAGCAAAGGCTGCAACATGCACTCCTTGGTATAGAGAAGCGTCCAATGTTTATAAACGATGAAAAGTGAGAAGAATTAGATGAGTAGGTGAAAACCTCAGTCCAGTTATGTTTGGTGGATGACGTCCTTTACAATGTCCTTGATCAAAAGACCACCATGGGGCTTTGTAAGAAGTTAGCTTATACATGATGAAATTATTGTCGAATCATCTATATCTAAAAAAAATCAATTATATAATTTGAAGATGGGGAAGATCATCAATCGGTACGTTTAATTAGATACTTTGCAAATTTATGAGTGTAGAAGAGAAGATTGACTAGGAAGACCAAGCCCTATTTTTATTAAATTCTCTTTCTAGAGTCTTATGATGGCTTCATAGACACTATGTGCCACGGTAGAGAGACCATTGATGTTGAGACTATTATCTCAGTCATTCAATTGAAGATGTTGAGAAAGAAGGATAGGGGTGCGGAGTCCTCTATGAATGCATTAGTAGTTAGGGGAAGTAATTTTGAGGGGCACAAGGAAAACTCATGATCACGGTCCAAGTTTAAGGGAAAAGAGAAGATGGAGTGCTAGAACTGTAGGAGACAGGAGCATATGAGAAGGATTTTCGAAATCCAAAAGCTCAAAAGAGAAAAAATCAGATGAAGCGTCGAAGGATGCCAACATAGTAAAATCTAATGAAGAGGTGGATGGTGGTGGCATCTTAACTGCATCCAAATCTGGCAATATTAGCAATGAGTAGATTTTGAATTCGTGGGCCTCATACCACATGAGTTTTCAGGGAGATTAGTTCACTAGTTGCAATCAATATGATGGTGGACATATGTCTATTGAAAATGATATTTCCTATAAGGTTGTTGGAATTGGAACAATACGCATCAAGATGTTTAATGGAATAGAGCATATGTTGATAGATATTAGTTATGTTCTTGAACTAAGGAAGAATTTGATATCCTTAGGAGCTTTCAATGCACTTGGGTGCAAACCCACTACGTTTGATCATCTCTTAAAAGTTTTAAAATGGTCACTTATAACAATGAAGGTACAATTGATAAATAACCTTTTACAAGTTGATTAGGAATACTGTATCAGGTTGAGCTGCAGCATATGTAGCGGAGTCTACATCAGCATGTTTGTGGCATGCACGTTTAGGTCACATGAGTGAGCGCAGTATGAAGGTACTTTATGATCCATGGTTAATTACTATTTTTTAAAGTATTGATTTAAATATATGCGAGCATTGTATATATAGTAAACAATCATAGTTATCTTTTTAAGTTAGAAAAATATGTTAGTAAATGGGTGCTTGATTATGTGCATTTTGATGTATGAGGGTTGTTGCCCGTAGTTTCTGGAGGAGGTCATCGTTCTTTGTATCAATCATGTATGAATCCTCTAAAAATATGTAGGTATACTTCACGAAGTATAAATCAGATATTTTTACAACCTTCAAAGTGTGGAAGGTGATGGTAAAAAAATAGTTAAGATAAAAAGTAAAAGTATTAAGGACATACGATCATTGAGAAATCACTTCAAATGAATTTAATCAATTTTATAAAGATAAGGATATTATATGGCATAACACAGTCTGGCACACAACAGAAAAGAATGGTTAGAGGAATGAATGAATCAGACTCTCTTAAAGAGTGTCTAAAGTATATTTAGCAATATTGTGTTAGGCAATGAGCTATGTATTGAGACTATTAACACTGCTTGTTACATAGTGAATCAGTCTCCATTTACACGGATCAATTATAAAATTTCAGAAGAAGTGTGGGGTGGTCATGATGTTGATTACTTAGGGTTGTGAGTATTTTGTTGCAACGCTTACTCTCATGTACTGTCATGTATTCTCATGTATTGTCAGTTGAGGGAGATAAGATTAACCAAAGGGCAAAGAACTGTACCTTTGTTGGCTATGGTAATGGTGTGAATGATATAAGCTGTATGACTGAGTAACACGAAAGATCATAATAAGTTATAACATTAGATTTAATGACGATTCCTTATTCTATAAGGATGAAAATAAGAATACTCGAAGGTTAACGGCAATTGCCATTAAAATAGAAAAAGGTAAGACACAGGATGGAGCTGAGCCGCAATAAGAGATACAAGAGCAGGTGAAGCAGCCACTACGAGGAGAAATCCATCAAAAGATAGTATATTATTAGTTAAATACAAAGATAAATTGAATATTGCATTTGCCGTTATTTCGAATGAGGAGAATCTGCCTACTTTCCAAGAAGCACTAGATAATTAAGATATTGAGAAATAGATGGTGGCGATGAAAGACGAAATAAACTTTTTATACAAGAATGAGACGTGGAAATTGGTCGAGCCTCTTGTTGGCCGTAAAATGATCGAGTGCAAGTGGATTTATCGAAAAAAATAGGACATATACAAGGCAAGATTGGTTGTGAATGGGTATGCTCGGAAAGAAGGAGTTGACTTTAATGAGATCTTAGCGCCAGTTGTCAAGCATGTATCTATCGGGTTTGTGTTGATGTCGGTTGCTCAATACAATCTTGAACATGAACATATGGATGTTAAGACTACTTTCATATATGAAAAATAGAAAAAACATATCTATATAAAATTCAAGGGGCAAAGAATAAGGTTTGCATGTTAAGGAGATCGTTGTATGTCCTAAAACAATCGCATAAGCAGTGGTATAAGAAGTTTGATACTTTCATCGTGAGTCAACGGTTTACTAGGAGTGAATATGATCATTGTGTTCACTTTAAGATTTTAAGTTATGAAAAATTTATCTTACTGGTATCGTATGTTAATGACATACTTATTGTTAGCCATAACATGTCTGAAATCAATCTATTGAAAACTCAGTTATCATGGACATTCAAAATGAAATATTTGAGGGTTGTAAAGAGGATTCTTGGCATAAACATATACAAAGATAGAGAAAGGAGCATGTTACAGTTATTTCATGCAGAGTACCTTGATAAGGTATTGGTGACATTTGAGATCATGGACAAGGCTAAGCGAGTTAGCATACCTCGTGTTGTTCACATTATCCTTTCTTCCGAATAATGTCCTATTACAGATGGAAAAAAAGTAGGTTGTCTTGTGTGCCCTATTTGAGCGCAGTTGGCAGTTTGATGTATGCTAAGGTCTCTACAAGATTGAATATTTTCACATGCAGTAAATGTTTATGTCAAACTCCAACAAGCGACATTAGGAGTTAGTAAAATGGCTACTTCATTATCTACGCGGACTATGTCTTAACAATTCAGAAATCATAGGGAAAGCTTGTAGGTTATGTAGATTTATATTATGTAGGGAATGTGGATAACAAAATGTCGACTTTCGGTTACTTGTCTGTACTAGCGGGTGGAGTAATTAGTTGGATGTCTAAGATTTAATCTATGACGGCTCTTTTCACAACTGAAGCTGTATATATTGCGGTGACAGAGGCATTTAAGGAAGGTGTTTGGTCGTGTAGAATGATTAATGAGTTAGGGCTTCAGCAGGAGGTCGTGCTAGTTAATTGTGAAAATAAAAGTGCAATCAATTTGGTAAAGAATTTGGTTTACCATTCTAGAACTAAACATATTAATATTCATAAGCATTTTATCCGATAGATGCTGGATAAATGTGGTATTACTCTTGAGAAGATTCACACAGGCGTGAATTAGGCAGATATGCTTACGAATATAGTTCGTACAAAGAAGTTCAAGTTTTGCTCAACTTCTCTGGGTGTGGTGAAAGGTTAATGAAGACAGAGTGTGCATGAAAAGATATTATGATGATAAATATATGATGAAGGTGATTAAAGATGAAGCTTAAAGTCATGACACATGATGATTGAAGCTATGGTGGAGATTGTTGTCAAAGGTCTTCAATATGTCTAAAAGATAGGGGATTGATCGATTGACCAGCCTAGTCGATTAATCAGGTGAGCCTCAGATTTTACAGATTGGTCTCTGAACAATTTTGGAGAGTCTCGATTGATTGAATTGTCGAGTCGATCGGTCGATAGAATTCAAAAAATATTTGTAATCTCTCTGAACTCTTTTGTGCACATTCAATTGATCAAATATGTGGAGCTCGATTGATCGATGATTACTTGATCGATGATGCACGCATTTTTGTGTAATTGCATAACTAGTTTTCTATTCTAGATGTTATGCTATACATGAGTATAATTGCAGGATTATGGTATTTCAATCGGAGCTTAAGCATTTTTAGGGTTTGGAGATAAGAGAATGAAGGTTTTATAATTATAAGTGGATCCAATATCTTATACTTTTTCATTTTCATAGTGATCGTTGTTACCTTTTTTCGTAATTTTTTTCTTTCAAGGATTTTGCAACATAAAAATTGTTTATACTTGCTAATAATTTGTTATCATTTGCTTATTGTCATGTGATCTAGATTCATGATTTGCTTCCATGGTTCTCAATTAAGCATCTTTGTATCCTTCAGTCCATGTAAGCAGGAGAATAATACCAAGCAAATGAATCATCACTGGTGTTCAAAAGATGGGAGCAGATTAGGTGAGACCCCAACCTCACCCAAGATGGTGCAGCCCCGTGGGGCCATCTTGATGTGTAGCCACACAGTCCATCCTGTAGCCATGTATCCATCCTTATTTTCCAGATCATTTTATTAAATGATCCCAAAAGCAAAGCAGAACCAATTATTAATTAGGTGGACCATACCATGGGAAACAATGGTAATTGACCATTAATGAGCCACAAAAGTTTTGTATCAATTTAATATTCGTCTTTTCCCTTCATACCGTCTTACTTGATCTTATTCATGGATTGGATGGCAAATAAACACTATGTAAAAAATTAAAGTGCACCATGATAAGTTTTTAATAGTAAGGCATTCAATCAGTATTGTTTCCCAGAGTATGGTCCACCTGAAATTGGGATCTTCATTTTCTTAGTATGCCATAAAATGATATGGAAAAGTGGATGGATGCTGTGGATACAGAATACATAAATTAAGGTGGGTGGGCCCTCAGTAAGGGCCGCACCGTCTTGAGACCAAGGTCTCATGTAATCGCCTCCCTCAGAAGACAATAAAGAAATTTGTAATTAATGTACTTTTTGGAGATGTTATTATGAAACTTAAAATCCAAACGGTAAAATCAGAAATCGGATTGCGTACTGAGTTACTCAGTATGCTTTAATCGTACTGAGTAAACTCAGTTGGGACCACTGTGAATGTAGGTGGTTTATCCACACCGTCCATCAATTTTTTCGGATAATTTTAGGCATTGATACCAAAATTGAAGTAAATCCAAAACTCAAGTGGATCATGCGACAGGAAAGAGTGTGGAATAATGATTTCCGCCGTTGAAACCTTCCTAGGGCCTACAATATTTTTTATTTTTCATCAGAGCTGTTCATATGATCACATAGATATGGATGAAGAGAAAACATAAACATCAGCTTCATTCAAAACTTCTGTGGCCTCCAAGAATTTTTCAATGGTAGAGGTTCAATAAAACTATTTCATGTGGTGTGGTCCACTTGAGCTTTGGATATACTTAATTTTTAGTCTCAAGCTATATATTTATCATTTAATATGGATTAACGAAGTTGATAAAATAAATAAATAAGTGTGGACTTTACAGAGTTTACTTAGGACGCTAAGGGTACTGAGTTACTCAGTACGCAGTCCGCTTCCCTAAAATCAGCATATTTTAGCAGTTACATATAGATTGTTGGGAGGCAGTTAAAGAAATTTTTAATTATTGAAAAACCATTACGGTGTAATTAATGAAACAAATGGGCCCTTGGTATCCCTCTGATTTGGGATAGCTAATTAATATCTACGGATATATATAAATCTTTTATGAAAATGATGGTAATGATTATCCATAGGCTAAGCGTATGAAAACTTCTCATGCGTTGTTGCACTTGTACATGTGAACATCCAGATCTGGACCGTCCACTTGGTCCAGTCCATAATTCTTTCACTGCTTGCAAACATTACACAATCGGATGGTCCTAAACATCCTCTATTGGAGACAGCTTGTATGGACGATATTGTATTTAATTTTTTCCATGCCACCAAATGGACAGTTTGGATCATAAGATCAGTACGAAGTTTTTAAGGACGGATATGAGGGGTGGGTCCAGCCAAACCGATGGTTCAGATTGAAGATACGACTTGTCCGTGAAATTCTATTTTATAAGGTCTCAGATGAGTTACTTTTATGATTGCGTAGTCAGGACGTAAATGAATTCCAACGGATACCTATCCAGTACCATAAACAGGAGGTCTCCGTCTTGACGCGCTCCACGAGAATGCACGTGTAAGACTGGGGGAAATCGACAATGCCATGAAACGCGGAATAGCGGCGTCCCCCGATCTAGCCAGGTGTTTGGACCTGACTATGGGGCCATCTCGATCTATTCATCGTATATCCACGCTGTCCATCCGTTTTCGAATTTTATTTTAGGGACTATTACCAAAAATAAAGCAGATATATTTCTCATGTGGACCACACCACAGGAAACATTGGTCATTGAACACCCACCATTAAAAACTTCCTATGGTCCACCGTAAATTTTTTTTTTTCCATCCAACCTGTTGATTAGGTTACAAAGACCTTGATGAATGGATAACATAAATAAGATCTTGTTCCAAAACTTTTATGCCCCAAGAAGCTTTTAATGGTCGAAATTCAATACCTACTGTGTGGTCCATATGAGATATATATCTGCCTCAGTTTTTGGACCCATCTCTAAAATAAGCTGGGGAAGCGGTCGGACAGAGTGGATATACAATGCATACATAGATGTCGGCCCCACAGTCAGGGAAGCACCCACGTATCTGGATCCGGGATCGCAGCTAATCCGCGTGGCTGGCCGTGTAGTTGGTTGTCGCACTCAATGAATACTAGGTCGTTGAAAGCCACTAACTCACGACTAAGACTGTTCTTTTGGGATGACCTTCAACGCCAATCCGCCCCCAACCACCATAAATATCAATAATCATATTACTCAATGAGTAGCAGGTCGTTGAAAGCCACTAACTCACGACTAAGACGGTTCTTTTGGGATGACCTTCAACGCCAATCCGTCCCCAACCACCATAAATATCAATAATCATGTAACAACCACATTTGGCTAAATGCTGCAAAGTTAATGTAGGATAAATCACGGACAACCTTCTTAAGGGCCAGGATCATGGTATTTAGACTTGGCGATTCAGATAATGTCCATTCTTGAGTTGACTTGTGACACAGGGATGAACGTGATGAGGTCGATCACCGTCTTCCTCAAGGATAACTACTCCGAATCCACGGAGCTTCTCTGGACTCCTCACAGAGACTTCTCGAATCCACGAGGAAAGAAAGCAAGAGAATAGGAATAAACTCTAATAAAATTCAAAATTATTTGCTGAATGAATAAAAATGAGTTTACACCCCTTTAAATAAGAGAACCAAGCAATAGGAAAGAAATCAGACTCAAACTACAACTAAAACTCATAGAATCCGTGGCTTACTATTAATAGTAAGTACGGTCGTGATGTCTACTAGTGTGCAAGGTTTTCGGCCGAAAATAGTTAGTGTCCTATTTGGCTTCACCAAACCATTCTCCTAATTATTCTAAGCACTTTTCATGTTGGACACAACTCCTAAAGCCTAAAGGATGAAGAGCTATAAGCAAACTAAAACTTACTATTTATAGTAAAAATGAAATTAAAACGGAAAAATGAGCGTCGATCAGGGGTTTTCTCGCAAATCCGGGCTGCGCAACTCGGCATAGCAGGGTTGGTTGGCTAAAGTAGCTCGTTCTACCTTAAAATCATATATTTTATGTCGGATAACTCATTCCGGATTACGAGATACGCCCGATCTAAGGTCTGATGGTCTGGATCACTTATGTTGTCGACCGTGCCTTTTCTGATCCATCTTGGCCATGAAATTGTCCGCGACCTGCTCTACATCAGTCCCCTCCACTTGAAAAGAACTTGTCCTTGAGTTCTCCTCCTGCGCTGGTTCATGATACTCGGTCAGGTCCGCGACGTTGATAGTCTGTGATATCGCCAGGTCATCTGGAAGATCAACAACATAAGCGTTGTCATTGATCTTTCAGATGATCGGTACCGGTCCAATTTTCTTATTTTTCAACTTGTTGTATGTCCCGGTCGGAAATCTCTCTTTACGTAGATGGACCATAATGCGGTCGCCCACCTCGAACACTTTTTGTCGCCTGTGCTTGTCCGCTTGTTCCTTGTACTTCTCGTTCGAGGCATGTAGCTTGGCCTGCACTTCTGCATGGATGCCCATGATCTTATCTGACATATGTTCTGCTGCAACGCTCGTGCCTGGGTGCTTGGGCAAAGGAACCAAGTCAAGTGTGTGGCGAGGCACTCGTCCGTAGATAATCTGAAACGGCGATTTCCCTGTCGAGTAGTTCACCATGTTGTTGAACGCAAACTCTACTTAAGACATGGCCAAGTCCCACTACTTCGACTTTTCTCCTACAATACTGCAAAGGAGGTTTTCCAATGTGCAATTCACAACTTCGGTCTGCCCATCAGTCTGTGGGTGGTAAGCACTGCTAAATTGAAGTCGTGTATCAAATCGAGTCCACAAAGTCCGCCAAAAGTGGCTAATGAACTTCGTGTCACGATCAGAAGTAATGGTCTTAGGGACCCCGTGTAGCCGTACGACCTCCCTGAAGAAGAGATTCACCACGTGTGTTTCTTCGAGGGTCTTCTTGCATGGTATAAAGTGCGCCATCTTGGAGAAACGATCGACCACCACGAACACCGAATCCATACCGCGTTGTGTTCGTGGAAGACCAAGCACGAAGTCCATTGATAAATCTTCTCAAGGACCATCAGACATAGGTAATGGGGTGTAGAGTCCCATATTCTGAGATTGCCCCTTGGAAGTTTGACAAATATAACAACGTTATACGGTTCTTCCCACATCACGTATTAATTGCGGTCAATAATACTGTTCTTCCAAAAGAGCTCGCGTTTTGTCTCGCCCAAGGTGTCCACCAAGGCCACCTCCATGTAGCTCCTGAATAATCTGCTCCCTTAGAGAGCTTTGAGAGATGCACAATCGATTTCCTTTGAAGAGAAAACCGTCCTGTATATGAAGGTCACTGGGGTGACCTTCTTGACACTTTATCCAAGAATCCTTGAAATCCTCATCCTCGGCATACAGCTCCTTGAGACAGTCGAAGCCGACCATCTCGTTGCTCATCGTAACAAGTAGTGATGCACGACGGCTAAGTGCATCAGCCACCTTGTTCTGCTGTCCTGACTTGTGCTTCAGAACGAATGTAAATTTCTGTAAAAAAGTAACTCATTTAGCATGCACACGATTCACGTTAGTCTGACTATTAATAAACTTTAATGCTTGATGGTCAGTGTACAGAACAAACTCTCTTTGAATCAAATAATGTCGCCAATGTCGTAGCGCATGAACAACTGCGTACAACTCAAGCTCATAAGTTAACCACTTCTTTCGTGCTTTGCTGAGCTTCTCGCTGTAGAAGGCTACCGGCCTGCCTTCCTCCGACGTATGAAGCGTCACACTCAACCTCAAATAATTTATCAAAATTAGGAAGTACCAAGACCGGTGTTGTAGACAAATGATGCTTGATCTCTTGAAAGCTCTTGTCAGCTTTATCGGTCCACTGAAATGGTCCCTTTTTTATGCAATCTGTTATAGGCACGACTATGGTGCTAAAATCTCGCACAAATCGACGATAGAAAGTCGCCAAACCGTGAAAACTCCTCACCTCATGGATGTTTGTCGGGATCGACCATTCCCTAATAGCTCGCATCTTTTCATCGTCCACTCGAATGCCTGTGACGTTACAATAAATCCTAGAAACAACAGGCTGTCAGTTAAAAAGCTACATTTTTTCAAGTTAAGGTACAACTTGTTATCTTGTAGGACCTGCAGCACCTGCCTGAGATGTTTCTTGTGCTCCACCTCATCCTGGCTATATATTAATATGTCATCAAAATATACTACCACAAATCGGCCAGTGAACGGTTTTAGAACTTGATTTATCAAACGCATAAAAGTACTTGGTGCGTTCGATATGCCGAAGGGCATGACCAGCCACTCATACAATCCTTCTTTTATCTTGAATGCCATTTTCCATTCATCACCGAGTCGGATACAAATCTTATGGTACCCGTTCTTTATATCTAGTTTAGAGAACACCTTGGCCCCTCCCAACATATCGAGCATGTCGTCCAACTGTGGTATTGCGAATCGATATTTGATGGTAATTTTGTTGATTGCTCGGCTGTCAACACACATGCGCCAGTTTCCATCTTTTTTTGGCATTAATAATGTTGGTACAACACATAGGCTCATGCTTTCTCTTAATAGACCCTTACGGATCAATTCCTCTACTTGCCCCTAAAGTATTTCACACTCCTTTGGACTCATCCGATAATGAGGGCAATTGGGCAGGCTAGCCCCAGGGACGAGGTCTATATGATATTGGATGTCCCTCATGGGGGGCAATCCATCAGGTAAATCTTTAGGACAGACTTCTTTGAATTCGTTTAGCAACAGTTTTAAGCTTGGAGGGATGTTTGAGGGTTCCTCTTCCTCGCCTTTCACCACTACGGCGTACACCTCACCGGTTTCCTTAGATTCCTCCATAAAATTTCGAATGGTCAAGAGAGAACTCTCTTCCACTTTAGATACTTCAGGGTGATTCTCTGGTGCCATAGGGGCAAGGATTATTTTTTGACTATTCTTGACGAATATGTAGACATTGTCTCGTCCTCGATGGGTCGCATCACGGTCCGACTGCCAGGATCGACCGAGTATCATATGGCAGGCTTCCATATCAACCACGTCACAAAGTATCTGATCCTTATAATGTTTACCAATTGAAAATGAGATAGTGCATTGTTCAGTTACCTTGGTCTCGTTCACTTTTTTTTATCCAGCCAATTGAGTACGGGGAAGGATGTCTCGTGGTTGATAGCTGCAACTTGTCCACCATCACTTTTGAGATGATGTTCTCACTATTACCACTGTCTATGATAACATCACAAACCTTTCCGCTGACAGTGCATCGAGTATGAAATATATTGTGCCTCTGTGGATGTAATTCCTTTCGCGGGGTATATAGTAGTCGCCTCACAACGAGAGATTCGTCACGATCCTCGCCTGTCACTTCGCCGCTACCTACTATTTCTTCAGTGATTTGTTCATATTCATCAAAGCCATGATATTCTTCTGCGGCCTCATCTTCAGTGCCCCCTTTGTTTATAGTTAAGTGTGCTACCGGACGTTGAGGACAAGTGTTTGATAAGTGGCCTGGTTGGCTACAACGATAAAAATTGTTCAGCCTTGGCCGAGCATAAGGATTCAGAATCCTACTCGGCCTCGCTATTGTGGGTGTTGCCCATTGATGTGTAGATGGTCTGCTCCCTGTATTGCGGTTCACGGGTGGAGGAGGTTGAGGACATTCTTCTACCAGATCTTTTTCTCGAGCCAGCACTGGATCCTGTGTGGGACCCATTATAGGGGGTCGATTTGAAGGATAGGGACGAGCAAGAGTTCTTTTAAGTTGTGCTTCTGCCCTTCCTGCCAATTGAACTGCTTCCTCTACGGTCCCGACTGGGTACATCTGAACTCGGTCCTAAATTGCCGGTCGCAACCCACCTATAAATCGTGCCACCTTCTGTGACTCAGATTCTAACAGATCGTTTCGTGTAGCCAACCACTGGAATTTTTTAGTGTAATCTGTAATAGATCGATTTTCTTATCGACAATTCTGGTATTGGTGGAATAAGATCTGCTCATAATCACTGGAAAGAAATCATGATCGAAGAAGACATCTCATCCGAGGCCATGATGCGATGGGTGCCTTGTTCTGACGGGGTCGTGAGAGTCGTAATTGTTCTCACCATGCAGAAGCACAAGATTTTAATTTAAACGCTACCAATTTCACCATTTTATGATCTGGTACATCCATATAATCGAAATATCTCTCTACTTCGGCAAGCCAATCGAGGAAATCTTCGATACGTAATAAACCGTTAAAATTAGGAAGTTCAGTCATACCTCGATAGTCTCGTTTAGCAAGATTTAGACGATCACCTCCATAGATTGGTCGTCGGTCAAAATCCTTATTAATGTCCTCGTTGCTGGAACTAGAATCATCTGGTGTAGCCTTATGGTTTGCCACTGGTATTGCTCTGCGATAATCGGGGTCACGTCGTATAGCAACCACGGGTGGTGGAGCGATCATAGGTGGTGGAGCACTACCTAGGGCTCGGGGTGGAAGTAGCGCATCCGCTAGACGGTCGAGGGTTGCCTGCAGCCTTTGCATGGTCAACTGACTCTCCCGACGCAAAGCTTTCATTCTTTCCGAAAGATAACGAATCCCGGGATCATCGTCCACAGGATTTTGATTCATACCTTCGTTGTTTGCCATCGGCCCAAGGAAAAACCTCGCTCTAAAACCAAATTGACGCAGGGATGAACGTGATGAGGTCGATCACCGTCTTCCTCAAGGATGACTACTCTGAATCCACGGAGCTTATCTGGACTCCTCACAGAGACTTCTCGAATCCACGAGGAAAGAAAGCAAGAGAATATGAATAAACTCTAATAAAATTCAAAATTATTTGTTGAATGAATAAAAATGAGTTTACGCCCCTTTAAATAAGGGAACCAAGCAATAGTAAAGAAATCAGACTCAAACTACAACTGAAACTCCTAGAATCCGCGACTTACTATAAATAGTAAACTTACTATTTATAGACGGTTGTGATGTCTACTAGTGCGCAAAGTTTTCGGCCAAAAATAGTAAGTGTCCTATTTAGCTTCACCAAACCGTTCTCCTAATTATTCTAAGAACTTTTCATGTTGGACACAACTCCTAAAGCCCAACGGATGAAGAGCTATAAGCAAACTAAAACTTACTATTTATAGTAAAAACGAAAATAAAACGGGGAAACAACCGTCGATCAGGGGGTTTCTCGCAAATCCGGGCTGTGCAACCCGGCATAGCGGGTTGGTTGGCTAAAGTAGCTCGTTCTACCCCAAAATCATATATTTTACATCGGATAACTCATTCCGGATTGCGAGATACGCCCGATCTAAGGTGTAATGGTCCGGATCACTTATGTTGTCGACCGTGCCTTTTCTGATCCATCTTGGCCATGAAATTGTCCGCGACCTACTCTACATCGACTTGCAATTCGCCTGAGTCGAGGGTGGCTCTTGGGTTGACTCACGTATCAAATCAGATTAGGTTGTACCAAATTTAAATTAACTACGTCCAGTAATTGTGGCAATCTCATCCAAGTCTTAAAACCATGGCCTTGGTTCAATTAGGGAGTCCTAGTCGCCGTCCCTTCTCCCTATCCTTTTTCTGTTTTTTTTTTTTTTTTTTCCTGTTACTTTTGCTGCTCGTTGGTAGTTATGATAGGCGGCCCACCCTTTTTATTGGTGGTCCTGCCCGAATTTGTATAGGCTGTTTTCAGCTTTCCCACAGATGAAATGAAATTGTTTCCTCAAAATTAATAATTAAAAAAAAAAAAAAAAAAAAAACCATGTCTTGGATGCAAAGAAATCACGCACGAGGATAAGGCAATAATAGCCTTACTTGTACTAACTCCTAAGTGTTGTAACAATGCAATCAGTTACTAGAATTGTCTATATGAGTTGTCGTTGAAAAAAATTGTCAATGAGCCTAGGCTTCGGCTAATCAGAAAAGTTCATTGCCCTAAATGATTTGAAAATTAAGATAACTTTAAAGGTTAAATTTCAAGTTAAAGTCAAAATTTATTAGTAAGTTACAATTTTACTAATTATAAAGTTTTGATAGTGCAATTATAGCCCAAAGGCTGTGTTTGAATTATTTAAAAATGATTTAGAAGTTTGGGTAAGTTTAGAAGCCTTTTACTATTTTAACAAGTTTACTATTTCATTATAGTTTTTATTTTGAGTTGCGTTAGGTTCATTGACCCATGTGAAGTGTGTTGTTGAGATAATTCAGTTATTATTGTCCATCTCCAGTAATGTTGGGTTGATTGGAATACTGCCTAACGCTTTCATTAGCTTTAACTGGCTATTCAATAATTAAAGTTGGAAACTCGGTTCCTCCGCAAGGCCTCGAAGAATCTGTTTACAAGCGTTTTGTGTGGAGTCAACATGGCAAGTATATGGCAACCAACCTGTCCACAACAGTTGTCATATCATGAGAGTTGGATGCCTCAGTAAGGCTGAACCATTAATCATGTGGGCCTCCATGTGAATTCGGAGGTTATTAGATGGTTGTCCATATATAGGTTTCTATTGGGGCAGTGGGATCATCTCCTCACCAATAATAATAATAATAATAATTTAAATGATTACAGCTTCATGTCCCTGTTATTTTTACATATATATTAAGGCATACCACCTATGATACTTTTTGGAATGTTTATGGTAGAGTATCCATGCATATACTTTTAGGATCTTTGCAAGTCAGAACACCGTTATACTTTCGGGAATATCCCAACACAGAACACATGTTATTTTTAGGGAACTCAAGGTAGAATTAATGAAAATACTTTTAGAGAATTTAAGGCAGGACACTTATGAATTACTTTTAAGAATTCTAATGTAGAGCACATGCAAATATACTTTTAAAGAAATTAAGACAAGACACCTACGAATTACTTCTACAAATTCCAAGGTAGAGCATATAAATATACTTTTAGGAAAATTAAGGCAGAATACATGTGTTTTCGGTTCTCAAATCAATAACCACATGTGCATGATATAAATGTTGAGGATTTGTGCTGCGAAATCACACAGATCTAGATCTTGGATAACAATCCAATGACACCAAGCACACACAAGAGAACATGCAGATTTGATGTGAAAAACTCTTTCGGAAAAAAACCACGGCACAAAGCGACAGAATTCCACTATGAAAGTATAAATTATAAAGAGAAAAGGATTTACCCAATTTGAACAACCTCGAATCTCACCCTTGCTACACTTTTTAGAACCCCTAAAAACCCTTTTAGGAACCCTTTGAATCCCTTTAAAAAGTCTTAAAATAGCCCTAAGGACCCCTATTTATAGTTTAGGAAGCTCCACCTTTGTACCTCTTTAAAATTGCCTCAAATTTACGTAGTCCGCGTAAAATCTCTGTCGAGCTAAGGCTTCGATCAGTCGAAGGGCACTCCCGACTGGTCGATCCTAACCCTTGATTGATCGAGCGGCTCGGACACCCAAAAGAAAAAACACGCTGGACTTCGAGTCAAGTGGGCCTCGACTGGTCAAGCAACCCCTTCAACCAGTTGAGCAGCACGGTGGATACAAGAATTAAGATATTCTTTTGCAACAATCTCTACCATGTCTTTAATTTTTAACAGTGTAGCTTCATAACATCTTCTCTTATCTCTGTATCACATTATACCTTCTCGTGTACACTCCGTCCTTCTTTTTTGTCATCGTCAAGCTAAGAGAAGTTGCACAGAACTTGAACTTCTTTACAGGAACAATCTAGGTGAGCATGTCTGCCGAATCAGAATCCATGTGCCAAACCACATTTGCTTCTGTCTTCTCAAAAGGAAAGACGTAATCTTCTTACCATCCGCTACCCAATATTGCTTGCTGGAGTATTTTCTCATAATACTAATAGCCTGTGAATTAACTGGTCTAATCCAGACCATGACATGCACTGCCATACGCATTCGAATAAGGCTCATGAGATATATCCTGTTTTTTCTCATCTGTTTTGGGACATGTCCTTAGGAAAACTTTAAGGAGAAACGCATAGAGAACGCTCTCCGACTTTACTTGGTCCATCACATACTTGATCAATACCTACCCGAGGTATTTTGTTAGAGATAACCAAAGCGTACTCCTCTTCCAGTCTCAATACTGAGAACCATCTTCGCAGCCCCCTGATCCTTCATCCTGAATGTCCCACTTAACCAAGTCTTCAGTATATTGATATCAAACATGTCATAATTAGCGATCTACATGTCATCAACATACAACACCTGACTACACCCAGATCCATAGCTCAACTGGCAAACTGAGTTGAGATACCTTGTTTCAACACTTGAGGTCTTAGTATCGATCCCTAGTGGTGGTGGCTAACATGGAGTGCGTGTACTGACATAGGTGTGTACTAACAAGCTATTCCAAAAAAAATAAAAATAAAACATATAACACCTGACCCACCATGAATGAATCAATTAACTTTATACCACTACCTAGGCGATAGGGCATACCACGACCTCTTGCAAATTCTTTTTCTCAGCCCTTTTAATTTCAAGCTACTCTGGTTGCTTCATCTAGATCTGCTCTTCTAATTTTTCGTATAGAAGTATAGACTCCATATCCATCCTTCCAACTCAAGATCACATTGGCCCACCAATGGCAATCACGAATTTAATAAATACTTGCTATACCGTCGGCGCAAATATATCTGAAAAGTCGATCCTTTCACTTTGACATAACCATTTGCCATCAACCTCGCTTTGTATCTATACTATATCATCCAGAAGATTCATTTACATTCAACCACTTCCTGGCCCACTAGAAGCACCACCAGCTTTCATGTGTCGATCTGGTACACCGAGTCCATCACATTGCTCATAGTCACTTTTCACTTCTTAGCATCAGACTCACTTAGAGCCATCTGAATAGAAGATGAATCACCTGCGATATTGGAGTCATCCATGTACCTCGTCGATATCCTGCAATTATGCTATGTGATTCTTCTCACAGGTAACTGCTCCACCTGCTTTGTATTTCTATTCCCGCATCTCAGCCTTCCTGCCCTGCCTGCTCATGTGGTCATGCCCAACATGCCACACACGTGTAGAGGTGGAATCCATTACAGCCATTACAGCTCCACCTTTTGAAGTGCTCTTAATCAAATTGTACATGTTACCAAGTCGTTGAGCTTTCATGATTACCTGTGCCTCTTTAGATACCTTAAGAGCACCATCAATACCTGTGAACTTGCAACCAATTGCCTCAAGTACACCAAGAGAAATCAGATTCTTCTTCATGTCAGGAATGTGCCTCACATTAGTCAAGGTAATCTCTTCCCCATCAAACATCTTGATGCACATCATATTAACAGTCAAAATATTATAGGCAATGTCATTGCCCATAAACACCCGTCCATCATCGCACTCCCTATAGTTGGTGAACCAACTTCAATGAGGAGTCATGTGAAAAGATGCCCCTGTATCTAGCATCCACTCATCCTTACGATCATCGTATGACCATCTAATCATATACACAGATAACACATCACTATCATATCCACTCGATCCATCTGATGTGGTAGGATTGACTTCTTTGCACAACGCCTCAGAATCTTCTCTCTTAGATTTAGGATTTGTACAATCCTTCTTCACATGTCGTTTCATCCTACAGTTTCAACACTTTTACCTTTCCTTTGCCCATGCCCTTACCCTTGAATTTGGACCTAGAACCTGAAGAATATTCAGAATTCCTAACCCTTGTAAGCAGTGCATTAGAAGATATCTCCATGTCGACGTAAAGCTTTCTCATAGCCTTCCCTTGAAGGGCTGAGATAACGGTGTCAACACTTAGTTATATTTATGAAGCACATTGTGTTTTTGAATGACTCATAAGACATTAGAAGAGAATTTAACAACATACATGCTTGTTTTTCATCTTTCATCACTTCTTCCATATCCAACAATTTGTAAAATAATTTATTAAAGTTGCTGATGTAAGCTTTCAGATCTCCACCCTTTGCCATATTGAAGTTATACCACTGCCACTTCAAGTGTACGTGATTCTTAGAGGATTTTTTTACATAGATGTAAGACTCGTATTTTAGTCCGTACCGTTCCATAGACTTCCGTGGTCTTACCGGTCGAATTTCGACAACCTTCGACCCTTAATCGATATTTACGCGTGACCCTGATTCATAAACTATCAACCCCTATCGACTCAACCCAAGACCATTACCATAACGACCGCGCCATCGCTGCGGTTCCGATGCCGTGATTTGCGCGCCGAGGCGATACCCTAGTCAGGAGATATGGGTCAGCGTTCGATGCGAGGAAAACGCCGCGCGTTGCGAAACTCAAGAGAATCTCTACGAGGTGTCACATCAATCTCATCAATCAATCAAATCTTATCACATTACATGTCAAGTACACATCACCTTTCACCTATACCCAAGCAACCACAAAAGTCAAAAAGGTCTTACAAGCCCATGTCTTTCTTACACAAAAGGCCACCAAAGTCAACAAAGTTCTTACACCCATCTCTCTCCCATCAATCACTCCATCACCCATCACTCTCTCTCCCTTTACAACTCTCTCTCTTTCTCATTTCTCATCTCATTTTCTCAAGCAACAAAAAAATCCCACGTATGAGAATTCTCCCTCTCTTTGCAAAACTCCAAGTGTGGCCCACCTCTCCATCCCAAGATCTCCCATCCTAGTCATCCATTTCTCATCTCCTCCATTGAAGTCGAAGCTAAGGTACTAAGGAACCCAAGGGAGCAAGAAGATCGAACGGTGGGTGCTTGATAGTGGTCATCTTTCATGTTTTTAAGGTGGACCAAGTGAGGCCAACCGATCAATGGTTTGGATCTCACTTGGGACCCTAAGATGTGGTCGATGGCCCACTTGATCATCATGATCACTTCCATGATGGGGCCATTCTCCATGGACCCCATCATGATGTTTATTTTCTTGTATACCTAGGGTCATCTAGACCGTCTATTTTAATGGAGAAGGGATCTCCATCGTTGGATTTTGATTTATTAGGCCCATGTGTAATGGGACCCACTTGATGTATGTTTCAAATCATGCAAGAGGGGCCCATAGTGGCGTGGTTTTAAATCATGCAAGAGGGGCCCATAGTGGCGTGGTTTCAAATCATGCAAGAGGGGCCCATAGTGGCGTGGTCCCTCCGTCACCTCCGTTGTCTACTATCTCTCCTCCTTTCTTTTTCCTTTCTCTTTCTATGATCATAGCCCACCTATATCATGTGTATTGTATCCATGCCATCTACATAAATGGGCCACCTTGATCCTTTTTGGGGCCTGCATGACTGGAAGGTCACAAAAGCCTAGATGAAAGGGAAACACAAATATCAGGATTGATTCAAAGCAAGGGGGCCATGTGGGACCCACATTGTGGAGGTGTACATCCACACCGTCAGTCCAGGAATGCGAAGTTCCAACTGACAGTGGGGTGGCTAGCGTGAAGTGTGGTCTGATATGGGACCCAGCCTCTAGCTCAGGTAGTAGACCGAGTGAAGATACCCGTTTCAACACTTGAAGTCTTAGTATTGATCCCTGTGGTGTGTGCTAACATGGAGTGTACTGACGTGAGTGTGGACTGGCATGGGTCCACGAGACCCATCCACACCGTCCATCCTTTTTGATGGTGCCCACTATGGTGTACGTGCCTACTTCAGACTGTCCACCACCCTTGGACAGTGGAACCCTCGTCCGTGTGGGGCCCTCCTTGATGTAACATCCACATCCAGATCCATAACCCAACTGGCAGACCGAGTGAAAGATACCTCATTTCAAACACCTGAGGTCTTGGTATCGGTCCTGTGAAGGTGGCTGAAATGTCGTTCATCCATTGGGGTGGGCCGCACTATCGCCTGTGTGTGGTGTCCACCGTCCTTGGACGGTGGGACCCACCCCCACGTGTGGGGCTTCACCTCGATGTGCATGATCGTCCAGGCTTTGGATGGCCTGGATGTTAAGCCTTCTATATATATATATATATATAATATGTATTTTATATTTGTTGTGGTGGGGCGTATGTGGGACCCACCTATCTCTTGAAATGCAGAGTAGCTGCATGTGAGGCAGCTAACATTTTTTTTTTATATGTATATATGGTGGGCCGTACATGGGACCCACCTCTGTTTGGTGTTAAAAAAAAAGTAAGAAAGAAAGAAAAAGACAAAGATGAAAAAGTAGAGGAGAGGCAACCACGTGTTGCTCTCTCTCTCTCTCTCTATCTCTCTCTCTCTCTCTTTCTCTGTCCTTTATCAAGCAAGTGCAGGTCCCGCATGTTGCATGTGTTTTACACACGCCGTCCATCTGCCTTTGATGATGGGACCCACTGCCAGCTGCCTACAGTGATTTTTGTGGGTCCCTTGAGACCAAATAAGACACGTCTAATATCAAGAGGACCACACTGCAGAAAATAGTGTTGAGTGAGCATCCACCATTGAAATCCTTCTTGGATGGGGTCACAACCGTTCTGGGTCAATTTGAAATTTGTTTTTCATCTTGATTCAGGTCATGTCTGTGTGACCTTATGAACAGATTGTATGGGGAATTAGATGCTATGGTGGGCCTTGAGAATTCCAATGATGGGAATTATTATCACCACTATTAGTTGGAGTGTGGTCCATGTGATTTAGATATTCCTTTGAATACTCTAAAATGATCCTTAAGAATAAATGAATAGTGTAAATGGCACGACCACTTGATAAAGGTTAGGACCATTGGTGTGGTCGGTTTGAGTTTCGTTTGGCCCATTGGTGTGGCCAATTTAATATACATGAAGCCCATTCGACTCGGCCTATGTGATTAAGCCCATTTGATGTATTCAAGGCCCACGGGTTATGACCCATTGCAATGCACGTAAGGCCCATTGGTGTGGTCCATTTATATGGCCCATTTGACGAATAAAAGGCCCATATGACATGGCCCATTGGATGTATTTAACGCCCAACAGGATGTACCTAAGGTCCATTGCAATGTGTGATCCCAACACTGATTATGTAACGATGTTTACAACGATCGTGCCTTGGGAGCAATGTTGGTTTGACGTCCACATTGCGAGTGTAATGTTGGTTGGATGTCCACATTACGACTCTCCTTAGGGCCCATTATTAGGCCCGTACTTATTGTGTATAGGCAGTTCAGGCCCATCTGCATCGTAAGGATAGTTCATCTCATTATAACATGTTTAGTATAGTTCCATGACTCATGATCATACGCATCATATGTATGCTTGATATGAGAAGTGACTGATCATAGCATATGCCTTCGGGCAGATTGTTTATGGGACCCCGATTAGGCGGTATTGCCCTGCATGAGTACATGATACGCGCAGGATTTACTGCATGATTGGATAGTGTGATTCATGCATTTTGCATTGTGTGACATGGTTATTGTACACCCTAGCGACACCGGGGCCGTAACTTCCACAGACGTATCGTGGTTGGCAGGATTGGATATCGAAAATCTCATTCTACATGGGGTGCTATAGATATCCCTGGGTAAAAGTCCCTAAACCCTTATGGTACCAAGAGGTTACTCCAACGTCTAGACCGAGTGGGTAGATGAGCGTTGAGTGCCGATTACCAGATGGTTGCACTCTCCACTGTGTCATGGTCGGTTGGAAGGGGGTGCGACCTTATCCGCCCGAGAGTAGGGGGTAAAGCTAGGCTGAGTTTAACCAGCTCGAGGAATGGGTCCTCTATCAACGAGTCATGCTCGATATTGGCAGACGGATAGTGAGGTCTCTTCCACTTACCTTATTGTGCGTGATGAGGTGGCGATCTGGTTTAGAGTGTACTAGGCCTGGTGATATCCCAGATTTGAGCTGTATTGATGTGTGGACATAGATGAGAATTTGTATGCTTGAGTTGCATTTCACATTGCATGGCCTTGGGATGACCGATATCATTCATATCTTGCATTGCATAGCCTTGGTACGGCTCATGATATTTATGAATCCATCTGCATATTCCGCATTACTCTGATATTGCATAATCATATTACTACCCTGCCCGCACACTTTCACCACCCTCTAAGCTTTCTATAAGCTTATGACGACCGTTGCGTGCAGGTGACGTTGGGGCGCAACAGCGTTGAGGCAGGAGTGCTTAGCAGATCTTTTTGGAGTTTTTGTTTATCATCATTGCATTTTCCCTTTATGCTCATTGTACTTGTAAAGTTTTTGATCATAGTGAAAATGTAATGGAGTTCTTGGTTGTTGTTTATGAGTTATGCCTTTGGTTATGCTTATTACGAATCAAACTGACGTTGAAAATCCTCCTCGTAGCATCCCAGGATCGGAACCTGGCGAATGGGCGTTAGGAGCCAAGAATGGAGTTCTACGGAGGCTATCGGCGTCGGATTCGACGATCGAGAATTTTGTGAGCCCGGTTTCTAAGTTTGGGCGTGACAATAGACATCCTCTAACTTCGTCCATAATTTAGTCGCGGTTTTCTTCCTCATGACATTGTAGAGAATCTCATCCATGAGACAAACGGATTGATGATAAAGCCTTCTTATCAAGAGTATTCCATTCATCATCAGTTATAATATACTTTTGCACTTCAAGAGCACCATCTTCGCCTTGCTTGATTAAGGAACTGATCATCTTGATCTTCCATAACTCAAAATTATTTTTTCCTGAGTACTTTTCAATATCATATGCTTATTATTATTATTGATCTTTAGGATTTAGATCTATGCCCCAACGATTGCTCTGATACCACTTGTTGGGGATTTGTGTTGCAGAATCACACAGATTTAGGTCTAGGATAGTAATCCAATGGCACCAAGCACACACAAGACAACACGCAGATTTAACATGGAAAACCCTTTTGAAAAAAACTATAGCACAAAGCTACAAAATTTCATTATGAAAGCATAAATTACAAAGAGAAAAGGACTTACCCAATTCGAACAACCTCAAATCTCACCCTTGCTGCACCCTTTAGAAACCCTAAAAACCCTTTTAAGAACCCTTTGAATCCCTTTAGAAAGCCTTAGAATACCCTAGAATAGCCCTACAGACCCCTATTTATAATTTAGGAAAGTCCACTTAAGCACCTCTTTGAAACCACCTCAAATTTATGCAGTCCACGCAAAATCCGTGTAGAATCTACGTAATCCTTCACTAGTCGAGCCAAGGCTTCGACTGGTCGAAGGGCACCCTTGACCGGTCGAGCCTGACCCTGGACTGGTTGAGCAGCCCAAACACCCAAAAAAAAAAACACGCTGGACTTCAAGTTGAGTGGACCTCGATTGGTTGAGAAACCCCTTTAACCAGTCGAGCAACGCAATGAATATAAGATTTAAGACATTCGTTTGCAATAATAAATACAAACTCATAATCAACAAAGATATCGAATACTAAATTCACCACAATTGTACATCTTTCAAATTTTAAATTAATAGCATGATTGATTTGTTGCAATTATTTACCTTGGTATTTCATGCAATGTGATGGTTTTATTATTATTATTATTTGGTAAAAAGGAAGTCTTAATATTTCATATGTAGGGAACTTCATAAAGGAGATACAAATAGATGATGCCCCTTCATAAGAAAAAGGAGACACTATAAGAAATGCCACTTTTACCAACGAAAATTTTCGTAGGCAAAACGTTTTACCCACGAAAATTTTCGTTGGCAAATTCCTCGCTAAAAGTCCGAGGGGAACACCTTTTACCCACGAAAAAAAAATTTCGTTGGCAAAGGTAAGACTTTTGCCGACGAAAGTTTCGTAGGCAAAACATTTTACCAACGCTAATTTTCGTTGGTAAAAATATTGACAAAACTTTTTACCTACAAATACTTTTACAGGTAAAAATATTTAGAAGACTTTTTAGCTACCAACAATTTCCTAGCTAAAAATATTTAAAAACTTTTTAACTACAAATATTTTCATAGCTAACAATATTTAATACACTTTTTACCTACCAATAATTTCATAGCTAAAAATATTTAAAACACTTTACCTACCAACAATTTCTTCGCTAAAAATATTTACAAGACTTTTTAACCAATAATTTCATAGCTAAAAATATTTACAAGACTTTTTACCTATGAATACTTTCGTAGCCAAAAATATTTAAAACACTTTTTATCTACTAGCAATTTCATAACTAAAAATATTTACAAGACTTTTTACCTACCAACAATTTCGTAGCTAAAAATATTTATAAGACTTTTTACCTACCAATAGTTTCGTGGCTAAAAGGTACAAGATTTTTGCCCACAAATATATTCGTAGGTAAAAATACTTAGAAAACTTTTCCCTACCAGCAATTTGGTAGCTAAAAATTCTTTTACCTATGCATATTTTCATAAGTAAAAATATTTACAAACATTTTCCTGCAAATAAGTTTGTAGCTAAAATATTTATAAAAACTTTTAACTACGAATGATATCGTAGGTAAAAATACTTACAAAACGTTTAGCTACGAATATTTTCGTAGGTAAAAACATGGGTGAGACTTTTAACTATGAAAAGTTTTATAGGTAAAAACTTGGAGGAGACTTTTACCTACGAAAATTTTCGTAGGTAAAGGTTTTTTGGTTTTTTCACCTATATTCCAACACAAAATTCTTGATATACACCTGATATACACTTGTTATAATATAATTCCTGATATACACCTGTTATGTAATATATTTCATCATATTCACATTCATAGCCATTTAACTCTAAAGTACATAAATAAATCTATCCAAACATAAACTACATCATGCATAAATACATATAAGTTTAACATCATAAATAAAATAAAAAAAATCATGAAGATGGAGGCAAAGGTGGTGGGGCATCGATGGGCAAGCGTGCAGCAAGAGCCTGAAACATATTCGCTATCCGTCGCTCATGCTCCACCCGCATCTCCTCCATCCTCCTCTCCTACTCCTCCCTCAGCTTCGCATGCTCTTCTATCCTCATCCTCTCCTGCTCCTCCCTCTGCCTCGTCAGCTCCTCCATCCTCCTATACTGCTCCTCCCTCAGCCTCTCCTGCTCCTCCATCCTCCTCCTCTGCTGCTCCTCCCTCTGCCTCATCAGCTCCTCCATCCTCCTCTGCTGCTCCTCCATCTGCCTCTCCAACTACTCACTCTTCCTCTCCAGTTGCTCTCTGATGTCATTGACGATGACCTGTAGCTGCTGAACCTCTCTCTGCGATATCAGCTCGGTGGGTGACACTCTCGCCAACGACGATAGATTGGGTGAAAGCAGCTCTAACGGGTGCCGTAAGCTTGGCACTATGGCCAAGCCTACGCACATATCCAGAACAGGTGTCAAGCACCTCACTCAGGATCTCTAGCTTACTCCGTTGAGTACCATCGGGAGTGGGTTGACTGCGTAAGGTGTCCATCACTGTCAGTAATGAAAACATATGAATTTTCTCAAAAAAATAATATTATTATAATTTATTGCAATTAAATTTTATAATGTAAGATTTTTTATCCAAATCTTATCGGCACTAAGATGCACCCAAGATCTCATCGCCTGCTGACAGTGAGTCCCTTTGTAGAGGTCTATTGGTCCGGGCTCCTAGCCAGTGACGGAATCTCGCTGCGCAATCGAAAGGACAATAGAGTTAATATAAAATGCATTGAAAGAATATATCAACTTAATAATTACCAATAATTTCTTACCATGTTGTGAAGAATTTGTACAAATGACTTTGAACCAGCTACGTGGTTCACTGCTAACTTTTTCCTGTTGTTAGAATTTATTTTGCTCATCTTCTGAATACATTATTCATAATACATTATTATTAGTTGCCAGTTTAATTGTTACCTTAAGATATCGTAAATATGTAAATATTACTTGAAAAGAATCAAATGAAAATTTATCGCATAGTATCTTCCAGTCATCACGGGTCACGTGCGGCGGTGCGGACAGTGCGCCCTCCTCGTTGCTCATGCACTGCTTGTACCGCTTGTCTAACAAGGAGCGGTACTCCTTGAACCGCTCCTTGATCATGTCGTCGACGGCATAAGAAATGTTCGAAACACTCGAATCCAATTCAAATTTATCCTGTAATGATGGGTCACGTGCGGCGGTGCGGACAGTGCGCCCTCCTCGTTGCTCATGCACTACTTGTACCGCTTGTGTAACAAGGAGCGGTACTCCTTGAACCGCTCCTTGATCATGTCATCGACGACATAGGAAATGTGCAGAACACTCGAATCTAATTTAAATTTATCCTATAATTTTGAAAATAATAGATTAAGGCAATAAACTTATTAAGAAAATAACTTAACCGTAAATGAACTTTTATCAAATAAATTAGGATTTATAAGTATAGGTTTAGGTTTAGGTTAAGGTTAAGGTCAAGGTTTAGGTTTAGGTTAAGGTTTAGGTTTAGGTTTAGGTCATAGGTTTTGGTTAAGGTTTAGGGTTAAGTTTACGTTATAGCTTTAGGGAATTGAGAATAGGTTAAGGTTTAGGTTAACGAAATCAGGTTCGGGTTCAGGATCAAGTTTAGGTTTGGGTTTTCATGTTTAGGTTTAGGTTTAGGTTAGGGAGTTGAGATCAGGATTAGGTGTAGGTTTAGGTTTAGGGATTTGAGAATACATTTAGGTTTTAAGTTTAGGTTTAGGTTTAATTTTTTATTTTTAGGTTTAGGTTAAAGGTTTAGGTTTAGGTTAAGGTTAGGTATAAGTTATAAGTTTAGGTTATAGCTTAGAAGTTATAGGTTAAGGTTTAGGATATAGGTTTTGGTTTAGTTATGTTATAGGTTTTGGTTTCGGTTTAGGTTTAGATTTTAGGTTTAGGTTAAGGTTATAGGTTTTGGTTAGGTTTAGGTTAAGGTTATAGGTTATAGGTTATAAGTTATAGCTTTCGGTTCGGGTTCTGGTTCGGGATCAAATTTTACTTTGGGTTTTCAAGTTTAGGTTTAGGTTTAAGTTAGGGAGTTGAGATTAGGATTAGGTGTAGGTTTAGGTTTAGGGATTTGAGAACACATTTAGGTTTTAGGTTTAGGTTATAGGTAGGTTATAGGTTATAGCTGTAGGGAATTGAGAATAGGTTAAGGTTTAGGTTTAGGAAATTAGGTTCGGGTTCGGGATCGGGTTTAGGTTTGGGTTTTCAAGTTTAGGTTTAGGTTTAGGTTAGGAAGTTGAGAATAGGAATAGATGTAGGTTTAGGTTTAGGGATTTAAGAACACATTTAGGTTTTAGGTTTAGGTTTTAGGTTAAGGTTTTAGGTAGGTTATAGGTTATAGCTGTAGGGAATTGAGAATAGGTTTAGGTTTAGGTTTAGAAAATCGGGTTCGGGTTCGAGATTAGGTTTTGGTTTGGGCTTTTAAGTTTAGGTTAAGGAGTTGAGATTAAGATTAGGTGTAAGTTTAAGTGTAGGGATTTGAGAACACATTTAGGTTTTAGGTAGGTTATAGGTTATAGCCGTAGGGGATTGAGAATAGGTTAAGGTTTAGGTTTAGGAAATCGAGTTCGGGTTCGGGATTGGGTTTTGATTTGGGTTTTCAAGTTTAGGTTTAGGTTTTGGTTAGGGAGTTGAGATTAGGATTAGGTGTAGGTTTAGGTTTAGGGATTTGAGAACACATTTAGGTTATAGGTTATAGCTGTAGGGAATTGAGAATAGATTAAGGTTCAGGTTTAGGAAATCGGGTTTGGGTTCGGGATCGGGTTTTGGTTTGGGTTTTCAAGTTTAGGTTTAGGTTTAGGTTAGAAAGTTGAGATTAGGATTAGGTGTAGGTTTAGGTTTAGGGATTTGAGAACACATTTAGGTTTTGGGTTAAGGTTAAAGGTAGGTTATAGGTTATAGTTGTAGGGAATTGAGAATAGGTTAAGGTTTAGGTTTAGGAAATCGGGTTCGGGTTCGGGATCAGGTTTTGGTTTGGGTTTTCAAGTTTAGGTTTTGGTTTAGGTTAGGGAGTTGAGATTAGGATTAGGTGTAGGTTTAGGTTTAGGGATTTGAGAACACATTTAGGTTTTAGGTTTTGGGATTTGAGAACACATTTAGGTTTTAGGTTAAGGTTATAGGTAGGTTATAGGTTAGAGCTATATGGAATTGAGAATAGATTTAGGTTTGGGTAATCGGTTTCGGGTTCGGGATTGGGTTTTGGTTTGGGTTTTCAAGTTTAGGTTTAGGTTTAGGTTAGGGAGTTGAGATTAGGATTAGGTGTAGGTTTAGGTTTAGGGATTTGAGAAGACATTTAGGTTTTAGGTTTAGGTTTTTGGTTAAGGTTATAGGTAGGTTATAGGTTATAGCTGTAGGGAATTGAGAATAGGTTATGGTTTAGGTTTAGGAAATCGAGTTCGGGTTCGGGATCGGATTTTTCTTTGGGTTTTCAAGTTTAAGTTTAGGTTTAGGTTAGGTAGTTGAGATTAGGATTAGGTGTAGGTTTAAGTTTAGGGATTTGAGAACACATTTAGGTTTTAGGTTAAGGTTATTGGTACGTTATAGGTTATAGCTGTAGGGAAGTGAGAATAGGTTAAGGTTTAGGGTTTAGGAAATTAGGTTCGGGTTCGGGATCGGGTTTAGGTTTGGGTTTTCAAGTTTAGGTTTAGGTTAGGAAGTTGAGAATAGGAATAGATGTAGGTTTAGGTTTAGGGATTTAAGAACACATTTAGGTTTTAGGTTAAGTTTATAGGTTATAGTTGTAGGGAATTGAGAATAGGTTAAGGTTTAGGTTTAGGAAATCGGGTTCGGGTTCGGGATTGGGTTTTGCTTTGGGTTTTTAAGTTTAAGTTTAGGTTTAGGTTAGGGAGTTGAGATTAAGATTAGGTGTAGGTTTTGGTTTAGGGATTGGAGAACACATTTAGGTTTTAGGTTTACGTTTAGGTTTATGTTATAGGTAGGTTATAGGTTATAGCTATAGGGAATTGAGGATAGGTTAAGGTTTAGGTTTAGGAAATTGGGTTCGGGTTCGGGATCGGGTTTAGGTTTGGGTTTTCAAGTTTAGGTTTAGGTTTAGGTTAGGGAGTTGAGAATAGGATTAGGTGTAGGTTTAGGTTTCAGGATTTGAGAACACATTTAGGTTTTAGGTTAAGGTTATAGGTAGATTATAGGTTATAGCTATGGGGAATTGAGAACAGGTTAAGGTTTAGGTTTAGGAAATCGGGTTCGGGTTTTGCTTTGAGTTTTCAAGTTTAGGTTTAGGTTTAGGTTAGGGAGTTGAGCATAGGATTAGGTGTTGGTTTTGGTTTAGGGATTGGAGAACACATTTAGGTTTTAGGTTTAGGTTTAGGTTTTAGGTTTAGGTTGCAAGTAGGTTATAGGTTATAGCTGTAGGGAATTGAGAATCGGTTATGGTTCAGGTTTAGGTAATCGGGTTTTGGTTCAGGATCAGATTTTGGTTTGGGTTTTCAAGTTTAGGTTTAGGTTTAGGTTAGGGAGTTGAGAATAGGATTAGGTGTGGGTTTAGGTTTAGGGATTTGAAAACAGATTTAGGTTTTAGGTTTAGGTTTAGGTTTAGGTTTTAGGTTTAGGTTATAGGTTATAGCTATAGGGAAATGAGAATCGGTTATGGTTTAGGTTTAGGAAATTGGATTTGGGTGCGGGATCGGGTTTTGGTTTGGGTTTTCAAGCTTAGGTTTAGGTTTAGGTTAGGGAGTTGAGAATAGGATTAGGTGTGGATTTAGGTTTAGGGATTTGAGAACACATTTAGGTTTTAAGTTTGGGTTTAGGTTTAGGTTTTAGGTTTATGTTATAGGTAGGTTATAGGTTATAGCTATAGGGAATTGAGAATCGATTATGGTTTAGGTTTAGGAAATTGGATTCGGGTTTGGGATCGGGTTTTGGTTTGGGTTTTCAAGCTTAGGTTTAGGTTTAGGTAAGTGAGTTGAGATAAGCATTAGGTGTAGGTTTAGGTTTAGGGATTTGAGAACACATTTAGGTTCTAGGTTTAGGTTTTATGTTAAGGTTATAGGTAGGTTATAGGTTATAGCTGTAGCGAATTGAGAATGGGTTAAGTTTTAGGTTTAGGAAATCGGGTTCGGGATCGGGTTTTGCTTTGGGTTTTCAAGTTTAGGTTTAGGTTTTGGTTAGGGAGTTGAGCTTAGGATTAGGTGTAGGTTTAGGTTTAGGGATTGGAGAACACATTTCGGTTTAGGTTTAGGTTTTAGGTTTAGGTTGCAAGTAGGTTATAGGTTATAGCTGTAGAGAATTGCGAATCGGTTATGGTTTAGGTTTAGGTAATCGGGTTTTGGTTCGGGATCAGATTTTAGTTTGGGTTTTCAAGTTTTGGTTTAGGTTTAGGTTAGGGAGTTGAGAATAGGATTAGGTGTGGGTTTAGGTTTAGAGATTTGAGAACAGATTTAGGTTTTAGGTTTAGGTTATTGGTAGGTTATAGGTTATAGCTATAGGGAATTGAGAATCGGTTATGGTTTAGGTTTAGGAAATCGGATTCGGGTTCGGGATCTGGTTTTGGTTTGGGTTTTCAAGCTTAGGTTTAGGTTTAAGTTAGGGAGTTGAGAATAGGATTAGGTGTGGGTTTAGGTTTAGGGATTTGAGAGCACATTTAGGTTTTAAGTTTGGGTGTAGTTTAGGTTTTAGGTTTAGGTTATAGGTAGGTTATAGGTTTTATCTATAGGGAATTGAGAATCAGTTATGGTTTAGGTTTAGGAAATCGGATTCGGGTTTGGGATCGGGTTTTGGTTTGGATTTTCAAGCTTAGGTTTACGGTTAGGTAAGTGAGTTGAGATAAGCATTAGGTGTAGGTTTAGGTTTAGGGATTTGAGAACACATTGAGGTTCTAGGTTTAGGTTTTATGTTAAGGTTATAGGTAGGTTATAGATTATAGCTGTAGGGAATTGAGAATAGGTTAAGTTTTAGGTTTAGAAAATTGGGTTCGGGTTTGGGATCGGGTTTTGCTTTGGGTTTTCAAGTTTAGGTTTAGGTTTTGGTTAGGGAGTTGAGCTTAGGATTAGGTGTAGGTTTAGGTTTAGGGATTGGAGAACACATTTAAGTTTTAGGTTTAGGTTTAGGTTTAGGTTTAGGTTTTAGGTTTAGGTTGCAAGTAGGTTGTAGTTTATAGCTGTAGGGAATTAAGAATTGGTTATGGTTTAGTTTTAGGAAATCGGGTTCGGGTTCGAGATCGGGTTTTCAAGTTTAGGCTTAGGTTTAGGTTAGGGAGTTGAGATTAGCATTAGGTGTAGGTTTAGGTTTAGGGATTTGAGAACACATTTAGGTTTTAGGTTAAGGTTATTGGTTATAGTTGTAGGGATTTTAGAATAGGTTAAGGTTTAGGTTTAGGAAATCGGGTTCGGGTTCAGGATTGGGTTTTGCATTGGGTTTTCAAGTTTAGGTTTAGGTTTAAGTTAGGGAGTTGAGATTAAGATTAGGTGTAGGTTTAGGTTTAGGGATTGGAGAACACATTTAGGCTTTAGGTTTCGTTTAGGTTTTGGTTATAGGTTTATGTTATGGGTAGGTTATACGTTATATCTATAGGGAATTGAGGTTAGGTTAAGGTTCAGGTTTAGGAAATCGGGTTAGGGTTTGGGATCAGGTTTAGGTTTGGGTTTTCAAGTTTAGGTTTTGGTTTAGGTTAGGGAGTTGAGAATAGGATTAGGTGTAGGTTTAGGTTTAGGGATTTGAGAACACATTTAGGTTTTAGGTTGAGGTTATAGGTAGGTTATAGGTTATAGCTGTCGGGAATTGAGAATAGGTTAAGGTTTAGGTTTAGGAAATCGGGTTTGGGTTCAGGATCGGGTTTTGCTTTAGGTTTTCAAGTTTAGGTTTAGGTTTACATTAGGGAGTTGAGCTTAGGATTAGGTGTAGGTTTAGGTTTAGGGATTGGAGAACACATTTAGATTTTAGGTTTAGGTTGAGGTTTAGGTTTAGGTTTTAGGTTTAGATTAGAAGTAGGTTATAGGTTATAGCTGTAGGGAATTGTGAATCGGTTATGGTTTAGGTTTAGGTAATTGGGTTTGGGTTCGGGATCGGGTTTTGGTTTGGGTTTAGGTTTAGGTTAGGGAGTTGAGAATAGGATTAGGTGTGAGTTTAGGTTTAGGGATTTGAGAACAAATTTAGGTTTTAGGTTTAGGTTTAGGTTTTAAGTTTAGTTTATAGGTAGGTTATAGGTTATAGTTATAGGGAATTGAGAATCGGTTATGGTTTAGGTTTAGGAAATCGGATTCGGGATCGGGATCGGGTTTTGGTTTGGGTTTTCAAGCTTAGGTTTAGGTTTAAGTTGAAGTTAGGGAGTTAAGAATAAGATTAGGTGTGGGTTTAGGTTTAGGGATTTGAGAACACATTTAAGTTTTAGGTTTGGGTTTAGGTTTAGGTTTTAGTTTTAGGTTTTAGGTAGGTTATAGGTTATAGCTATAGGGAATTTAGAATCGGTTATGGTTTAGGTTTAGAAAACCGGATTCGGGTTCGGGATAGGGTTTTGGTTTGGGTTTTCAAGCTTAGGTTTAGGTTTTGGTAAGTGAGTTGAGATTAGCATTAGGTGTAGGTTTAGGTTTAGGGATTTGAGAACACATTTAGGTTATAGGTTTAGGTTTTAGGTTAAGGTTATTGTCAGGAATTGAGAATAGGTTAAGGTTTAGGTTTAGGAAATCGGGTTCGGGTTCGGGTTCGGGATCGGGTTTTGGTTTGAGTTTTCAAGTTTAGGTTTAGGTTTAGGTTAGGGAGTTGAGAATATGATTAGGTGTGGGTTTAGGTTTAGGGATTTGAGATCACATTTAGGTTTTAGGTTTAGGTTTAGGTTTAGGTTTTAGGTTTAGGTAATAGGTTATAGCTATAGGTAATTGAGAATCAGTTATGCTTTAGGTTTAGGAAATCAGATTTGGGTTCGAGATCGAGTTTTGGTTTGGGTTTTCAAGCTTAGGTTTAGGTTTAGGTAAGTGAGTTGAGATTAGCATTAGGTGTAGGTTTATGTTTAGGGATTTGAGATCAAATTTAGGTTCTAAGTTTAGGTTTTTGGTTTAGGTTATAGGTAGGTTATAGGTTACAGTTGTAGGGAATTGAGAATAGGTTAAGGTTTAGGTTTAGGAAATCGGGTTCGGGTTCGGGATCGGATTTTTCTTTGGGTTTTCAAGTTTAGGTTTAGGTTTATGTTAGGGAGTTGAGAATAGGATTAGGTGTGGGTTTAAGTTTAGGGATTTGAGAACACATTTAGGTTTTACGTTTAGGTTTAGGTTTAGGTTTTAGGTTTAGGTTATAGGTAGGTTATAGGTTATAACTATTGGGAATTGAGAATCGGTTATGGTTTAGATTTAGGAAATCGGTTTCGGGTTCGAGATCGGGTTTTGGTTTGGGTTTTCAAGCTTAGGTTTAGGTTTAGGTTAGGGAGTTGAGATTAGCATTAGGTGTAGGTTTTGGTTTTGGGATTTAAGAACACATTTAGGTTTTAGGTTAAGGTTATAGGTTATAGTTGTAGGGAATTGAGAATAGGTTAAGGTTTAGGTTTAGGTTTAGGAAATCGGGTTTGGGTTCGGGATCGGGTTTAGGTTTGGGTTTTTAAGTTTAGGTTTAGGTTTAGGTTAGGGAGTTGAGAATAAGATTAGGTGTAGGTTTAGGTTTACGGATTTGAGAACACATTTAGGTTTTAGGTTTAGGTTTTAGGTTAAAGTTATAGGTAGGTTATAGGTTATAGCTGTAAGGAATTGAGAATAGGTTAAGGTTTAGGTTTAGGAAATCGGGTTCGGGTTCGGGATCGGGTTTAGGTTTGGGTTTTCAAGTTTAAGTTTAGGTTTAGGTTAGGGAGTTGAGAATAGGATTACGTGTAGGTTTAGGTTTAGGTTTAGGGATTTGAGAATACATTTAGGTTTTAAGTTAAAGTTTTTGGTAGGTTATAGGTTATAGCTATAGGGAATTGAGATTAGGTTAAGGTTTAGGTTTAGGAAATCAGGTTCAGGTTTGGGATCGAGTTTTGCTTTGGATTTTCAAGTTTAAGTTTAGGTTTAGGTTAGGGAGTTGAGCTTATGATTAGGTGTAGGTTTAAGTTTAGGGATTGGAGAACACATTTAGGTTTTAGGTTTAGGTTTTATATTAAGGTTATAGGTAGGTTATAGGTTATTGCTATAGGAAATTGAGAATAGGTTAAGGTTTAGGTTTAGGAAATCGGATTCAGGTTCGAGATCGGGTTTTGCTTTGAGTTTTCAAGTTTAGGTTTAGGTTTAGGTTTGGGAGTTAAGATTAAGATTAGGTGTAGGTTTAAGTTTTAGGTTTTGGTTATAGGTTTTCGCTATAGGTTTAGGTTATAGGTTTAGGGTGTGGTTTAGGTTAAGGGTAAGGTCCCTGTAAATAAAGATATAAACATGGCCAGCTGTAAGACCCGTATCTTAGACTGTACCGTTGTGTAGACTTCCGCGGTCTTCTCGGTCGAATTCTGTCAACCTTCGACCCTTAACTGGTATTTGCGCGTGACCCTGATTCATATGCGGTCAACCCGTATCGACTCAACCCAATACCTTTACCATAGCGACCGCGCCATTGCTGCGGTTCCGATGCCGCGACTCGCCCGCCGAGGCAATACCCTGGTTAGGAGATATGAGCCAGCTTTCGGTGTGAGGAAGATGCCATGTGTTACGAAACCCAAGAGAATCTCTACCCAATGTCCCATACATCAATCTCATCATATCCCATCAATCAAAGTACACATCACCTCACACTCTTCCCCAAGTAACCCCTAAAGTCAACACTCTTCTTACACAAGTACACATCTATCACTCACCCATCACACCCATCTCTCTCTCTCTCTTACACCTCCCCCTCTCATCTCTCTCCCTCATTTTTCTCTTCAAGAAACTCTCGTCCATGGCTCTCCATGGGAGGAGCTTTGTATGGCCACTCTCTACCATCCAATCCAATCTTTCAAAGCCAATCTCAGCCGTTGAATCACACCCATTTGGGCCCTAGATTGCATTGGCGGAAGAAGGAAGCGAAGATAAAAAGTGAGTGCTTCTCTCTCTCCCTCTCCATTTATATATATATATATATATATATATATATATATATATATATATAATTTTTTATGTGATGATTTGGCTGTGTGGCCCACTTGGATGGAACCCATCTTGAAGTATTTTACCCAAGCTGTCTATGAGTGGGGTCCACCTTATGAGTGTTGTACCCATACCATTCATTGTGTGGTGGCCCACTTGAATATAGCCCACCTTTACTGTGAGGACTGTCCAACATCCAGGGACGCTGGACATCTCTGTGAAAACCCAAATATTTGCTTGGTTACAAGTGTGTGGGGTGACCCACTCATACACGCCCTACTTTGTTGTATGTGTTAAATCCACACCGTCTATTCTATACACTAACCCATTTTAGGCGTTGAGCCAGAAAATGAGGTTGATCGGAGCATCTGATGGGCCATAACTTAGTAAATAGTGGGTGTAGATACCAGTGAAGTGTGATCTGACGTGGGCCCAGCTCCACAACTCAGGTAGTAGATGGAGTGGGAGATGCCTCATTTCAACACTGAGGTCTTGGCATCCATCCCTAGTGGGGGTGGCTATCATGGACATCCAGATCCATAGCTCAACTGGTAGGCTGAGCGGAGTTACCTCATTGCAACATTGAGGTCTTGGCATCCATCCCTTGTGGTAGTGGCAGTAGTGAAGTGTAAACTGACATTGGGACTATGGGACCCACCCATGTCATCCATCCATTTTGGGTGGTGTTGGTGTACCTGGACAAGGTCTGAGCAGTGCTGGTCCTCTTTGATGTGTCAGGAGCCCCATGGATTTAGAGTATGATGTTACATGTTATGATGGCCTGACTATGGAGAAGGGGTCAGCTCGGCTCGGCCCACCTGTGTATTGTTGTTCGGTCAGGTCGGCTCGGCCTACCTGTGTGTTGTTGGTTGCCAGGTCAGCTCGGCTCGGCTCACCTGTGTGTTGTTATTTGGTCAGGTCGGCTCGACTTGGCCCACCTATGTGTTGTTGTCGGTCAGGTGGGCTCGGCCTACCTGTGCGTTGTTGGTTGTCAGGTCAGCTCGGCTCGGTTTACCTATGTGTTGTTGTTTGGTCGGTTCGGCTCGGCCCACCTGTGTGTTGTTGTAGGTCAGGTCAGCTCGGCCTACCTGTGTGTTGTTGGTTGCCAGGTCAGCTTGGCTCAGCTCACCTGTGTGTTGTTGTTTGGTCAGGTCGGCTTGGCTCGGCCTACCTGTGTGTTGTTGTCGGTCAGGTCAGCTCGACCTACCTGTGTGTTGTTGGTTGTCAGGTCAACTCAGCTCGGCTCACTTGTGTGTTGTTGTTTGGTCAGGTTGGATCAGTTCAGCTTACCTGTGTGTTGTTGGTTACCAGGTCGGCTCGGCTCACCTGTGTGTTATTGCCAGGTTAGCTTGGCTCGGCCCACCTGTGTATTATTGTTCGGTCAGGTCGGCTCGGCCTACCTGTGTGTTGTTGGTTGCCAGGTCAGCTCGGCTCGACTCGGCTCACCTGTGTGTTGTTGATTGGTCAGGTCGGCTCGGCTTGGCCTACCTATGTGTTGTTGGTCGCCAGGTCGGCTCGGCTCACCTGTGTGTTATTGTCAGGTCAGGTCGGCTCGGCCCACTTATGTATTGTTGTTCGGTCAGGTCGGCTGGGCCTACCTGTGTGTTGTTAGTTGCCAGGTCAGCTCGGCTCGACTCACTTGTGTGTTGTTGTTTAGTTAGGTCGGATCGGCTCGGTCTACCTGTGTTGTTGTCGGTCAGGTCGGTTCGGCCTACCTGTGTGTTATTGGTTGTCAGGTCAGCTCGGCTCGGATCACCTATGTGTTGTTGTTTGGTCAGGTCAGCGTAGCTCGGCCTACCTGTGTGTTGTTGGTTGCCAGGTCAGCTCGGCTCGGTTCACCTGTGTGTTGTTGTTTGATCGGCTCAGCTCGGCTCACCTGTGTATTGTTGTTCGGTCAGGTCGGCTCGTCCTACCTGTGTGTTGTTGTTCGGTCGGCTCGGCTCGGCCCACTTGATGTTATTGTTCGGTCAGGTCAGCTTGGCTCACTCGGCCCACCTGATGGTATTGTTCGGTCAGGTTGGCTTCCCCCTTATGGTATTGTTAGATCATTTAGTGTGGCCCATTTATTGTATATATAAGGACACATGTGAGACCCATTGCTCGGCCAATTATATCGGCCCATTTGATTAGCCCAATTGATTCGACCCATTTGACTCGACCAAGTGATTCAACCCAACTGAATCGGCCCATTTTGACTTGGCCAATTGTATCAACCATTTGATTCGGCCCATTTGTATCAGTTTATTTGATCGGCCCAATTGCTTCGGCTCCTTTGTACATGCCCTTTGATTTGGTCTATTTTTGTTCGATCCGTTAATACGACCGACATTATGTACGATTGGCCCATGAGTGAGGCCCACCTTGATGTGTATGAGGCCCGTTGTTGAGGCCCACCTTGATGTGTATGAGGCCCGTTGTTGAGGCCCACCTTGATGTATATAAGGCCCGTTGTATGAGGCCCACCTTGATGTGTGTATGAGGCCCGTTGTTGAGGCCCACCTTGATGTGTATGAGGCCTGTTGTTGAGGCCCACCTTGATGTGTATGAGGTCTGTTGTTGAGGCCCACCTTGATGTGTATAAGGCCCGTTGTATGAGGCCCACCTTGATGTGTATGAGGCCCGTTGTTGAGGCCCACCTTGATGTGTATGAGGCCCGTTGTTGAGGCCCACCTTGATGTGTATGAGGCCCATTGTTGAGGCCCACCTTGATGTATGTAAGGCCCGTTGTATGAGGCCCACCTTGATGTGTATGAGGCCCGTTGTAGAGGCCCACCTTGATGTGTATGAGACCCGTTGTTGAGGCCCACCTCAAATATATATGAGGCCTATGGGAAAGGCCCATTGTGATATGTGTTAGGCCCATGACCAGGGCCCACCTGTTTCGTATATTTGGCCCTTGTGTGAGGCCATGTGCCCATTATATATATTTGATTATATGTGGGTCATTCCTTGGGGGCAATGTTGGTTAAAAGTCCACATTGTCGATGCCGGTTATTGATGCCGAATATGAGTATGTGACTGCATAGCATCATGATACATGCTCATTCGCATCATCTGCATGTTTGTTATGAGATGTGATTGACCATTACATATGTAATTGGGCAGAATGATGTGAGACTCCCTGATAGGTGGAGGTTATCTCACATGAGCGCACTACATGCACAGGATTGATGTATGATTGGATTGTATGACTCATGCATCTTGCATTGTGTTGTGACTACAGTACGCCCTAGTGATATTAGGGCTGTAGCCTCCACAGGCATATCGTGGATGGCTAGATGGGACACCAGAAATCTGTTCAAATATCGTACCGTTATAGATGGCCCTGGGTAAAAATCTCTAAACACCCTCTTGGTTCCAAATGATGCTCCAACGTTTAGACCGAGTGGGTAGATGGGCGTTGAGTGCCAATTACCAGATGGCTGCGCTCTCCACTGTGCCGTGGTCGGTTGAAAGGGAGTGTGGCCTTATCCGCCCAAGCGCAGGGGGCAATACTAGGCTGAGTCTGACCAGCTCGAGGAATGGGTCCGCTATCGACGTGCCGAATAGGTATTGGCAGACTATTGGCCAGGCGGATAGTGAGGTTTCTTATGCTCACTTGGACTGTGCGGCTAGGGAGAGCGGCAGTGCCATTTGGAGTGTACTAAACCCCGGTGATGATCCCAGAGATGAACCGTACTGATATGTGAACTTATTGATTAGGAGTTGCATGCTCATTCAGTCATTCATTCATTCATTCATTCACTATCCACTCGAATTAGTGGTGCGCAACTAATTGTTGTGTATCTTCGTTATGGCAAAGATTTCGGTTGGACGCGCGACTAACCTGAGATCAGGAGTCTACCACGTTGAGTCAGACTATCCAAATTTAGGTATGAGACTGGTTTGGATAGAGGTTCCTTGTGGTGGACCCCATAGCCTGCGATACTACATACTATCATCCCGACTTTACACTCCAGCATGGTCATTCCATTCGCACTGCATGTTACATTACATCCACGGCATATGGTACGATTGACGTTGTATGTGCTATTCATCAGGAATGTATATTACATTGCACCCTCAACATTTGATATTTAGCTCCTCATGACTCCTTATCTCATATCTGTTCTATATTGCGTATTCTGATATGGATTGACTTATGAGCTTGTTCATACTTCCGCTTACTCTGTTATCATATGATTTATAATCTTGTCAACATTTCTGCTTTGATAATTTCTGTTCTTGTCAGCGTTTCGGTTTATTCAGACATTGAATGGTTTATGGATTAATAGTTTTTTCGGTATTGTATGATTATGATTTGTATTGAATACATGACACTTACCTCGCGCACACACTTACACCACCCTCTAAGCTTTGCATAAGCTTATGCATGATAGATGCGTGCAGGTGATGTTAGGTTGCAGCAGTGTTGAGATTGGAGCGCGCAACTGTCTTCTGGAGCTTTGATTTCGTTATATGTATTTCCCTTTTAGCATTGTATTTAAATGATTATATTAGTAGATATGTGATGAAGATGTTACCTTTGTGAATTAGGTAAACTTGTGGTTATGCTTACTATGAAACAAATGTATAAAAAAATCCTCCTTGTAGGATCCCAGGATCGAAATTTGGCATTTGAATGCTAGGAGCCGAGAATGGGGTACTACGGAGGCTGTTAGCACCAGGTCCGGCGATCGAGATTCCTGTGAATCCGATATTCAGGTTTGGGGCGTGACACCAAGCCCTTTCAATGCTGTCCATAGGAAATAGACAGCTTCATCATCATCATAACGGCGGTTCCTACCTTCCAGGGACCCTCGCTCAACATCCGGATAGTTCCGACGCACATCCGGGTCTGCTCTATTAATTTCGAGCAAATACATAAACATCGCCTGTCCAAATTGCCAGGCCCCTCTAATACTGTCCATAGGAAATAGACAGCTTCATCATAGTCATAACAGTGGTTCCCACATTCTAGGGACCCCCGCTCAACATCCGGATAGCTCCGATTCACATCTGGGTATGCTCTATTAATTTCAAGAAAAATAACTTAATCGTAAATGAACTTTTATAAAATAAATTTTAATTTACTAAAATTTACCTGAAGGCGTTGACGGATGAGCTGCTGCACATCATCTATCATGTCTGCCCAACGGGGGGTGGTGACAGGGATCAGAGATCGGCATAAGACACCGACCTCCAACGTAAACAAGCTGACATTGTTCCCAATAAGTCTAATATAATCCTGTGGGAACTCTACCGTCACCCTACCCTCATGCGTAAGTCGCTCAAAAAGCAACCCACGCATGGGTCCACGTCCTCGTCTGCTGGTCGACGACGCTGCTGCAAAAGAAATATGTAAGTCTAAACATAAACAAAAGTCAGTTAAAAAATATATGTCTAGACTTACATGCTGTGCCCGGTGTACGCGTGACTGAGGGATCATATGCCTGCGATATAATATGTGACGGAGATGCTGTCTTCATCGCATCACGGGTAGGAGTAGATCCAGTGCGCGAACGACGTGGTCTCCCACCTGGTGCCATCACTGAATATGTGCGAGCTACGAACTTATAAATTTAAACAATATCAATACAAGTGGAATATACTAAAACATTATACAAGTAGGGTTATACGGTACAATGCATTTGTGCTTATGCTTAGAGAGATGATTAAAATATGATTAGACCATTACACTATAATGCAAGCAGAATATAATAAAATCGTAAACTTTAATCTATAACCCTTAAAAATTTTATTACATATTGTCATTCTATATTAAACACACATATTTCATTGTAATACGAAACAACTTTGAGGTAAACTATCTGAAGTACTCTCTGTGTAAGTTATCGTATGCTTCAGAAGTATATGTCATCATATGTGAAGCACTAGACATTTTTATAACCAATATGTCAGTCACAATAGGAGAAATCTGATCTCTCGGGACTCCATTCAGATGTGTAAGTGATAGATTCACATCTTCCATATCTCATTTTCCACGGCTATATATCTCCATCAGCTCCGAAATTTCTTTGAGATAGTATAATCTTTCCTTTGAGTCGTCGTTGATATATTCTGCTTTACACTCATCGACTAGACCGGGTATCTCTATGGCCCTACCAGAAGAAGATAGGGCTGAAACGTCTATCTGCAACAACTGATGAAGTATGTTACGTGCTTCTGCTATGCTCCGGTTGGAGGAGGACACATCAAAAATTGACTCAACTGCAAATGTGGATTATAAACAAGTCAATAAGAGGAATAAATCATGACTTGTAATTTTCATGTATACATGGAATACATAAATTATTCGAATTGAAAAATGATATGTAAATCATGTGTACATTAATAATCGTCGTCTGCATCACATCACTTAGGACTATTTCTTCTTCACCATCACTATTGTTGATCAGTATTTTCTCTTCAATGTCTACAACGTTGTCATCAATGAAACCGCTATCATCTCTAACAATGTCATCTATTATTGAGGCATCAACATGATCAGGTGGCACATCATCTCTGTCCAATTGCACCACATCAATATCAATACTTGAATCAATCCCTGTATCAACATGTGATGGCATGTCTTCTTGATATGCGTGTTCAACCCTAGCCGTGTCATTTCCCTCGTCTTCCCTATCTTCAACTTCTGGTACGAGAACGTCAAATACATTCCTGGGCTTTATTTTCTACACCACGTACCAAGAGCAACCTAACTTAGTGTCAGGGAGGTAAAATACTTGTTCGGCTTGGCTGGCGAGGATAAATGGGTCGTCCTTAAACCACTTTCGAGATAAATTTATGTTTGTAAAGTAGTTGTCCATCTATATTCCCAACTTCTTATTTTCAATGTCCCACCAATCACATATAAATAAGTACACCCGCTTTTTCATATAATAATTCAGCTTAATAATATTCGTCAAAATGCCATAAAAGTCAATCTCATCCTCCTTATTGGTTCCCTTCACAACCACCCCACTATTTTGTGTGGTCCTACACTTGTCACGTTCTTCGGTGTGGAATCGAATCCCGTTTATAATACAAACTATATATCTAAATACACGTCTATCAAGGCTACACGCCAACAAGTATAGTGCATCAGACGCATCCGCAGAGTTTCTTGTGCGCAATGTCTTCATCTATTATCATGTACAGAATGTAATTGTTTAGAAATTTTCTTAGGTTCAAATAATGTACAGTACAACGAAAATTCTAATTGTGGTGAGATACAGTGTGAAATCTTACGCGTTTTTCGAACCATTGTGAAAACTGATCCTAATGCAATCGATCATAACTTGTGAGAAATTTGGACTTCATCTCGTCTATGTGTTCACTACACATAAATGGCACGTCAGTAGCAAGAAACATTAAGATCATCGTATGTAAAAAAAATAATAATCGAGAGAAAACTTACTCTAAGTATGACTCTATTTCTTCACAATTATGCAACACATATCACCTCGCCTTTGCTAGATCTCCAAGGTCCATATCCTAAAACGTCGAGGATCCTAAAGGACGAACGTTATGTGTAAACATAGATATGAGTCCTTATTCATGCTCCTGCCCTTCATCGGCATTCCAATCTTCTTGGTTAAATCTAGTCTCTATACCACGAAGATACATGGAGTAAAATGTAAGGCACTCATTATCAATGTACACCTCAACTATGGATCCCTCTGTACGTGCCTTTTTCATCATAAATTGTTTGAGTGAGTGAAGGTATCTGTACACAAAACCACTATGTTAAGAGTATGAAAACATGGATATATGTAGTTTACGGAACGAATAAAAATTTTAATAGGTTCTACCATCTTTCGATCAGATACATCCAACGACATTGTACTGGGCTTGCAAGCTTCGCCTCGTGCGGTAAGTGAATCGCTAGGTGTACCATGACATCAAAAAATGCAGGAGGAAATATTCTTTCAAGTTTGCAAAGGATTACGGCAATGTCCCTCTCCAGTCGTTTAAAAATATCTACATTCAACGATTTTGAACACAAATTCTTAAAGAATATCCCCAACTCAATCAGCACCGCACTAATATCCTTGCTTAGGAATCCACAAATCGTAACCGGCAATAGGCGTTGCAGAAAGACATGACAATTATGACTTTTCATTCCTGTTACTTTACAGTTCGTAATGTTTACCCACCGAGATATGCTTGACGCATACCCATCGAAAAACTTCACTGATTTCAACCATTCACATAAACACTCTCTCTAGTTTTGTCAATGTGTAACAGGCTATTGGTATAGTATACGAATTTTCATGTGGTTACAAGTGCAACTCTTTCCTAAAACCCATTTTTTGTAGATCCAATCGAGCCTTGAAACTGTCTTTTATTTTCTTCTCTATGTTCATCAATATTTCGAAGACATTGTCACATATATTTTTCTCAATATGCATGACATCCAAGTTATGTTGCAATTTCAAATCACTCCAATAGGGCAACTCAAAAAAGATGCTCTTCTTCCTCCAGTTATAGTCCAATACTGTACGTTTCCTCTTTTTCAAGTGTGATGCCTTACCAAATCTAACTTCTCTAATGTTACTCAATTGTTGTATCACATCTTCTCCATATAGCTCTTTCGGGGGTGGCATATGATCTTATTTGCCATCAAAGATTATCTTCTTCTTGCGCCAACTATGATTGCTTGGAAGGAAGCGACGATGACCCATATAATACATTTTTCTACCATATTTCAATGACAATGAACAAGTCTCAATACCATATGTCGGACAAGCCAACTTGCCCTTCGTGCTCTACCCAGAAAAATTTTCATACCTGAAAAAGTCATTTATTGTCCACAAGACCGCTGCATGCAATTGAAATGACTGTCCTGCAAATGTGTCATACGTTTCTACACCTTGACTCCATAACTCGTTTAACTCATCTATTAACAGTCACGAATACACATCAATGTCATTCTCAGGTGACCTGGGTCCAGGAATAAGCAATGACATCATAAAAAATGACTCCTTCATATATAACCAAGGAGGCAAATTGTTGGGCATAAGTACCACTGGCCACATACTGTACGAGCTACTCCTATTACCAAATGGATTAAAACCATCACTTGCAAGACTTAGTCAAACATTGTGAGAATCCTCTGCAAACCAGTCATGTTACTTGTCAAAATTTTTCCAGGCTTCAGAGTCCGCAAGGTGCCTCAGTGTAGTATTATCATGAACATGTTTCTCCTTATGCCACCTTATATCTTCAGCCGTCTTACGAGACATAAACAATCTTTGTAATTTGAGTTTTAATAGGAAGTACCTTAACACCTTTTTTAGGATTTTCTTACTCCTGGCTTTGTCATTCTTCCACCTAGACTCTCTACATTCTTGACACTGATCAGCCTTATCATACTCTCTCCGATACAATAAACAATCATTTATACATGCATGTATGACGGTGTAACCAAGGTCCAAGTCTCGCATCAAGGATTTTACCTCGTAATGAGACTTAAGCAATGTCTCACCGTCCGGTATGCTTCTTTCAACAACTCAAGCAACATGTCGAACGATTTGTTACTCTAACGGTTTATTGTCTTCAAATGAAGTAACTTTGTAAGAATATTCAACTTGGAGAAGTTCTCACACCCCGGATAAAGTGGATGTTGCACATCCCTCAACAACCTACTCAACTTTTCTGATTCGACTTCACCCATTGGAGGAATATCTTAGCAACTGCTTGTCGCTGCAAAATCAGTATCTGCAACTGTTCCCTTGAACACATCACCTATGATATCTTGCATTTCGTCAACGTCTTCATCCTCGTCATCCGACACAATTGGATCTTCGTTGACTTCAGTGGCCTCGACTCTATGGGTCATATCTTCACCATGATAGATCCACCAAGTGTAACCCTGGTCAATCCCAACTATGAACAAATCGTCCTCTACTTTGTCTAAAGTCTTATATATGATGTTTTTGCATTTTCGACATGGACACCTAATCTTATTCTCTGAATCTGCCAGATTTCGCGCAAATTCCATGAACTCTTGAACCCCTTGTTTATACTCTGGGCTAAACCTATTCTTAGCTCATATCCAACTCTTATCCATCTCTAAAATGAAAAAACTAGAGTCAGTTTACGAACATAGCTTTAAGATTAGGCTAGGTTATATATTTAGGTTTAGGTTAAGGTTATGAGTTTAGGTTTAGGTTATAAGTTTAGGTTTAGGTTATAAGTATAGGTTTTGGAATTTGAGAATAGGTTATAGGTTATGGGAATAGGTTTAGGTTATAGGTTATAGGTTAAGGTTCGGGTTAGGGATCGGGTTTAGGTTATAGGTTTAGGTTTAGGTTTAAGTTTAGGTTTAGGTTTTAAGTATATGTTTTGGAATTTGAGAATAGGTTTAGGTTCAAGTTATAAGTTTAGGTTTAGGTTTTTAAGTTTAGGTTTAGGTTTAAGTTATAAGTATAGGTTTAGGGATTTGAGAATAGGTTTAGGTTATAAGTATAGGTTAAGGTTATAAGTTAGGTTTAGGTTTAGGTTAAGGTTATAAGTATAGGTTTAGGTTATAATTATAGGTTTAGGGATTTGAGAATAGGTTTAGGTTAAGGTTATAAGTATAGGTTTAGGTTATAATTATAGGTTTAGGGATTTGAGAATAGGTTTAGGTTAAGGTTATAAGTTTAGGTTTAGGTTTAGTTTATAAGTTTTGGAATTTGAGAATAAGTTTAGGTTAAGGATATAAGTTTAGGTTTAGGTTATAGGTTAAGGTTTAGGTTTAGGTTATAGGTTATAGCTTCAGGGAATTGAGAATAGGTTATAGGTTATAGGATAAGGTTTAGGTTATAGGTTATAGGTTAATGTTCGGGTTTGAGATTGGGTTTAGGTTATAGGTTTATGTTTAGGTTTAGGTTTAGGTTAAGGTTATAAGTATAGGTTTTGGGATTTGAGAATAGGTTTAGGTTAAGGTTATAAGTTTAGGTTTAGGTTTAGTTTATAAGTTATTTATTTTCATTTACATTTGTAAATACATTCATCATCCATCCAAGAAAATTAAAACAAGTACTGTCACTCTATGACTAACAGTTGAAAAGAAAAATCATACATCTGGGTCTGCTCCAACATTTTCTAAGCTCAACATCTGTATAGCTCCGACGCACATCCGGGTCTGCTCCAACATTTTCTAAGCTAATATAATTAAATCCTAAATTAGTTACTCATCTAAGGTTGGATAGATTGTAATACTTTCATATTCCCATTTAAACATCCACGCCGAAAATCCGGCAACATATCCCCATGCCTCTCTAGATAAGTTGATCTTACATTACATTCTGATGCTAAATATCTAAAGCAATGTAAAGATATTTGGCATTGGATACAAAATGGAAGAAACATATCCAGAGAGAAACGAGAAGATGGACCACGGATCAGGCATGGACATTTAAATAGATTGTATGAAAGCATACTTTCCATCTAACTTTGAACTGTCCAAAATGGACAATTTGCGTGATTTCTATGCCACCAAAAACACACCATATCTATGTATGGCCCCATAGAAATTCTCAAACGAGTAACTAAGTATCTAACATACAAATCTATAAATTACATGTCACAACTATAAACTAACTAATCACAATAATAAATTAAGACAAAAAAATGTAATATACAAGCTCATGAAAGTTTGCAAGGAAAATTTTAAGGAACAGAAGGCAATGGATGTAATATCTTAAAGTCAAATAAAAGACTTCAATTTAGGGGAGTGCATAGATCATTATAGATCACTATTTTAGTCAAACACATCATTTCTAGCAAGCTATGATGATGGTGATATAACCATATTTGGAGGAGTGCATCGATCACTATAGTTTTGTCTAATCTCCACTTGTTGGCTGCAATGGCTGCCATATATATATATATATATATATATATATATATATATATATAATGAGTGGAGGAATTTGGCCGAGTGTGTGCCTCATCTTAGGTACCTTAGGACATTTAGAGGAAAAAGCTCTCTACCCATGTAGTAAACATCTGGGCTTATGCATCATGTGGACTTTGTCATGTTGATTTTTCTGGACCTTAGCCCAGAAATAAGGCCATCCACTCATTAGGTTAGATACAATGTGTGAAACTAATGGATGGTTTCCATCTACTTGTCTCATACTATATGCCCTGCTCATGAGTTTTTACTGTATTTACTTTTGTGCCAAGGAATCTATGTGGTGGGTATTGGGATCTCTCACATGTATATTGGCATGTGTGCGAGTGTAGAGAGGAACTAGGCTATACATGGATGTTGAAATGCCCTTATTTCTACATGCAATTGTATGCCCTACTTTAGATGTGTGATAAACCATAAGCTATATGGAACTTATGTCTGATTTCCTAAGCGGCTGGTTGGTGGATAACTAATACACAATGCTAAGTTAGTTATTAAGCATTCAATATCACACATTCGAGTTACTTGATTTAAACATCATAAACACATGTTCTAGTGGGCTGATCTTAGCATCATTACCACACATCCGACTTAATTGATTTAAGCATCATAAACACTTGTTCTAATGGAATGATTTAATCATCTAGATACACATTTTCAAGTCGACTGATTCAAGCATTGTAAACACATGTCCAAGTGGACTGATTTTAGATTTTTAAACAAACACATGTTCTAGTGTGCTGATCATTGCATCATTACCACACATCCAAGTGGATTGATTTAAGCATCATAAACCCATGTCCAAGTAGAGTAGACTGATTTAAGCATTGTAAACACATGTCCAAGTGGACTAATTTAAGCATAATAAATGCATGTCCAAGTGGAACTGATTTAAACATCATCAACACATGTTCTAGTGGGCTGATCTTATCATCATTGCCACACATCCAAGTGAATTGTTTAGGGCCCACTAGGTTGTCCTGTCTGTTTTGCCACCTCTTGCCTTGGATCATGCAAGGAGGAGAAGAAAAAAAGGAGGAAAAAAGCTATTTTCTATGTCAAAATTGTGATTTACTCCAATCACCTAGATCCACTTTCCCTAGAATGTGCAGAAAGAAAAGAATGGTTTGAAAGAGGAAAGCGAGTCCACCCAGAAATGCAGACCACACCTTTTGGTGCAAAAAATAATAATAATAAAAAAGAAAAGGTCCTGTTTGGAACGAGGGAAATGAGAATATGAATTTAGCATATCTATAAACTTGTCAAATTCACAAGTTTGAGTTAGATTTGGATTTGGCACATCCCAAGGTCCATTATTTGAAAATCAAGCCAAAACCCATCGACTTTTAAGTATTTATTATAACAGAATAAGGTTTTTTTACCTTTGAAGGTCATATTTCATGGATTTTTTCCCTTTTTGATACTTGGATTTACATGAAATCCATGGGTTTGTGAGTGTAGAATTTGAAAATCAAAGGATTTGATATGCTCCCAACAAAATACAAAATGGGAAGATTTAAAATCCATGGATTTCACATATATCTGCCCCAAATCCCTCACCCCAAAGAATCCTTGAACACAAACCATAGAAAATCCCTTTGTTGGGCTTTAGAAAAAAATTATCACATTTCAATATATTTAATGCCAAGAACATATGCAACACACACTTAGGATGTGTGCTATTTGGGATCCCAAATGTCCATCATATGATCCCACGAGTCCATATGTCCTTATCCAAAAAATAAGTTATCCACTCATCAGGTGACACATGCCTTGCAAACAAAATGCTAAACATTTACCAAAACTAATCAGCTATTTGGAAAAGGTTCTTACTTAATCAACTACTTTAACTTAAAACTTCTGTTGTAACACGCACAGTTTCTGATGCTACAAAATAGTAACAAAAAAAGACATAACATCAAGGGGCAGAAAGCACAACTTTCAAACTTGGGCAAAATAAGTTTTCAGATATTTACACAGTGCTTATCATAGAAATAAAAAATATAATCATTCCTAGTTCATTACATGATTTCCAGCACCTTTTGAAATGCCACATGCTTACCCAAATAATCATATGATATTAAAAAAAGTAACCCTTAAAAGAAAGATTACCTGTTATGTAATGTGATGGCCACTTTGCATCTTGTTATGTAAGATGGACATTGGATAAACAATAGTTGTTAGCCAAAATCAGGCCATTGATTTCTCAATAACTGCTTCAATGTAATGTAATCCATCAACTACAAACTTGCCACATTACAATTGGCTTTCTAGGCTGGATTCTAATGTCATTTTGGTAACCAAGATATAATAAATATTGGTCTCTAAGGGTGTGTTTGGTTGCACCAAATTAGACTGATTAATCATGTAAGATCATGGAATTCCGTGGTATTTGGTGCAACCAAATGCGTCTAAATTAAAGAATAACTTTGGTAAGATCTTTCTACATAGAGAGGCTGACTTGGTGCAGCTGGCTGTGTACAATCTGTTGTTAGTTAAAAGTTTGCTCTATTAGCTCAATGTTAAAAAAAAATCTACAATAAATTTTGAAATCAAAATTTCAATTTCTGAGTTTGATTTGGCTGAGTTGAAGAGAAGCCAATTTCACAAAAGATTGTGTCAAGTTCATTGATTCAGCTATTTTCTTCTTCTTTTCTTTTTTCCATTTACTTTTTTACCCTTGTGTAAAACTGGTGTTTCATCTCATGACTCACCTGGTAAACCCAATCAACTAAGCTGAGTTTAGAGTCTATCAAGTGCCTGAACAATGATTGAGATAATGCTTTTACAATCCTATACACTCAGTATTTCATAACTATATTACGTCTGATTTTTCTAATGTGACTCTACATTACATGTCTACAGGCATATATATCATTTGTAGCATATTTGTGTAGGGCTAACAATGCACCCTGATTTCGGTACCTCATATTCGGATATCCATACTCTAATGATTAACTGTACCAAATCTGAGTCATTCAAGTTTCTGAATAATTTTTATAGCACATGTTGGACAGTCAGGATTATCAAAACATTCAGCTAGAGGAGTAACTGTTACCCGGGTAACACGTTGGTGGGTGTTACCCTAACTGTGTGGAGCCCACCTTAATGTATTATTTGTATATCCATGTTGTCCATCTGTTTTTCAATCTCATTGTAGGATGCAATCCCAAACCTTACGAATATCCAAATGTCAGGTGGGCCATACCACTAGAAACAGTGATAAATGACCATTAAAAACTTTTCACGGGCCACAAAAGTTTTGGATTAAGCTGATCTTTATATTTTCCCTTCATCCATGTCTTCTTGACATTATCAATACTTGGATGGTAAATAAAAATTACAAAAACCTGACGATGGGCCCTTTGAAAATTTTAACGGTGAGGGACCCAAACACCATTGTTTCCTGTGGTCTGTAGAAACGGATGGACATAGTGGATATACAAAAAATCATCAAGGTGGGTCCCACGGTAAGGTTAATCCCCAAATCCCCAAATCCCTAAATTTTCGAATCGTTTCAATTGGTATTGAGATTGAGAGAGAGAGAGAGATACCTGTCAATCGAACTTTAGAGAGGGCGGTGGAGAGAGGGAGCGGTGGAGAGACGACGGTGGAGAGATGGCGCGGTGGAGAGAGGGCAGTGGAGAGAAGGTGTGGTGGAGACAGAGAGAGAGCACTAAGAGAGACAGAGAGACAGAGAGAGAGGCCGCGGTGGAGAGAGGACCGAGAGAGAGAGAGAGAGAGAGGGGGGGGGGGGGGGGGGGGGGGGGGAGGGGACAAAGAGCGAGAGAGTGAGAGAGGGCGTGAGTGAGAGTGAGAGAGGATAGAGAGCACGCGAGAGAGACTTAAGTCTCTCTCGCGAATGGGGTGACGTGGTTGGTGCTCTATGGGCCCCACCATGATGTATGTGTTTCATCCTTGCCGTCCATCTATTTTTTCCTTTCATTTTATGGTATGACATAAAAAATGAGGTATATCCCAATCTCAACTGGACCACATTATAGGAAACAGTGTTGAATGAGCGTCGACCATTAAAAACCTTTTGGGGGCCATATAAAGTTTTGGATCGATCCGATATTTTTTTTTCCTTCATATGGGCCTGTATGACCTAATCAACAGATTGGATGTCAAATAAAAAGTACAGTGGGCCTTAGGAGGGTTTTAATGGTGGATATCCAATCACTATTGTTTTCATGTGGTGTGGTCCACTTGAGATTTATATCCTTCTAATTTTTGGCGTCAAGCCCTAATATGATTTGTAAAAATGGATAGACAACATGGATGAAACACATACATCATGGTGGGACCCATAGAGCACCAACCAACATCTACCAAGTTTTGTGGGCCCCACTATGATGTATTTGTTATATCCACATCGTCCATCTATTTTGAGATATCATTTTATGTCATGAGTCAAACAATGAGGCAGATAAAAATCTGTAGTGAACCCCACCACAGAAATCTCGGGTGCACCACACCACATGAAATCAATAGTAATTGGATATCCATCATTAAAATCCTCCTAAGGCTTACTGTACTGTTTATTTGACATCCAATATGTTGATTAGGTCTAGAGCTGTACACGAGTCGAGCCGAGTCGAGTATCGCCCTACTCGTACTTGGCTCTTAATGCCCGAGTCCTACTCGTACTCATCTCTACTCGGGCATCGAGCATGGATTCGCTACTCGTGCTCTACTCGGCCGAGCACGAGTTGAGTACGAGTAGAAATCGAGTCTAGTCGAGGCCAAATTTTTGGTGGATTTCAAAGGTTGGGGTGAACCAGAATTTATAGAATTTGGATTAACGTGGCGAACAAGTTAGGACTTTTTGGATGGAATTCTCTTTACGTCCGTCGTGAACGTAATCCAATGTTTGTTGCCACCCACTGGGGCCCACATTTTGAAATGGTCCAGTGATTTGAACTTTCTGTATCATTGCTACTAGTACATATAAGGTATTCTACAATTTCCTGACAATGACCTTTGATTTTTAGATTTCAATGAGAGCCGTTGAAAGTTTCTTTTGATTGTTCTAAATTCAACTCCAGAAGATGATAGTCAGAATCAGTGTCTCGGAGAAATTTTCTTAAAGTAGCCCATGTAGCATAGTCAGATTTCATAACACGGACGGTTCTGATCATCAGAATACTCAGCCTATGGGCTCCAGTGGGCAGCGACACACGATGAATCATAAGTCGTGGCAGAAGGAAAATAAACTCTTTATGGCGCGTTAGTCACACGTGACGATTTTGGTTGGAGCAATGAAGGCCGATACATGCGGACGCGGATTGCGTCCTACCCCCGCTCGTCTCTACCTCAAACCTAAGAGCGGGCCCACCATGATGTATCCGTTTATCCAAACCGTTCATCCTTTTCTCGTATCATTTTAAGGCATAACCATAAAAATGAGTCTCGAGTACGAGTTGAGTACAGAGTCGAGTACCAATTCGAGTATACAAGTCAAGTACTACTCAGTTCGTACTCTACTCGAAATCATAACGAGTAGAAAAAATCCACTTGTAGTTGTCTCAAACACCTGACGAGTCGAGTCGAGCAAGTACCTGAGCTTACTCTGCTCGTGTACAGCTCTAATTAGGTCATACAGGGTTAGATGAAGGGAAAAAACAAAAATCATCTTGATCCAAAACTTTTATGGGGATAAAAATGGTATGTCATCCAATATTGTACTGTTTATAGTTTTTAGATGTCTTCACATAGTTTTAGATGGAATGGCCCACCTGAGTTTCATAACGAATGATTTTTTAGATATCTCATAAGCTAAAGGGGAGACATCAAATGTACGGTGTTGATGTTCGACACACATCATGATGGGCCCATTTTACATGTCTGGTCAATTCACTCTATTCTACTAATCATTACCCTCAATTTGATTAGTTACTCGCCTCGATCATACTGTATATGAGAAAGATATTCGGCAAACAAGATTTTTCAACAATTTGAGTGAATTTTGATTTAAATATCTGAAGTTATTTACTCTTCAATCTGGACTGATCAGATTGTCCAAAAATGGATAAAGGTTATTCATAATATCAAAAATATATGAATGAATAGAAAACACAAACATCAGCTTGATTCAAAACTTCTATGGCCTCCAAGAAATTTTAAATGATATAGGTTCAATCACACTATTTCCTATGGTGTGGTCCACTTGAGCTTTGGATATGCTTCCTTTTTGTTCTTTAGACCTCAAATTATCTGTTAACATGGATGAATGGAGTGGATAAAATAAATAAATAACGGTTGACCCCACAGAGTTTACTCTGGTAAAGGTAATGAGTACCTCAAATGTAGTGGAGAAAGGTTTCCTTGCAACATTTGTAATCATATATTGGGCCTACTTAAATGTGATTCACATATCCAACCCACTCATTATGTGTGTCCCACTTGGATGAGGGGTCAGACCAAGTTTCAACCGCATCCAAAACTCATGTGGGCCCCACCAAGTGCTTTTATATTTTCTAGGATGTCTTCAGATAGTTTTAAATGGTATGGCCCACTTGAGTTTCGTTTACCAATGATTTTTGAGATATCTCATAACCTAAAGGGGACACATCAATTCCACGGTGTTGATGTTCGACAGACATCATGATGGGGCTCACAAAACTTACTAACATCAATTCATAGGTTCTCACGAGGCCAGTAAGTTGGGTGACAATTTTAACCAGAATATTTGGCCCATTTTACATGTCTGATGCATTCACTCTATTTTACTGATCAATACTCTCAATTTGACTAGTTACTCGCCTCAATCAGGCTACATATGAGAAAGATATTGGGCATACAAGATTAATCAACAAATTCAGTGAAATTTGATTTAAACATCTGAAGTTATCTACTCTTTAATTTAACATGATTAGATTGTCCAAAAATGATTAAAGGTTCAATTAGTGGGTGTGCCTAATAATTTAGTAATTTTATTTTTCACAAATAAATTTAACATTTTTTTTAAAGGTATATTTTTTTTACTCTTTTAAATAAATATCATTTTTATTATAAAATATTTAAAATACAAATTCTGAATTTTTATTTACAAAATCTAAATTTTTTTCTCAAAATTTTCAAAATGCCAATTTTTCTCTCTTTAAAAGCATTATTTTGTTCTCAAAATTTTTCTTAAACATATTTAAAATTTCTAAACTTTTCAATATTCTTTTTCATATGATATTACAAATTATTTAAATATTACCTTTTAATTTTATATATATATAAATTTCCATTTATATGATATAAAAACCATATATATATATATATATATACACACACACACACACACACACACACACACACACACATTTAGGTTATAGACAAAAATTTTAAAAAATTACAACATTTTTACATTATTACTGACGGTTTTTAGCCATCAGAAAAAAAGATTTAGGAAAAACACTTTTACCGACGAATATTTTCGTCGGTAACAGTCTTACCGCTAACTTTTCTAGCACCTCGTGAAATTTTGCAAAAATTGGAAAGTAAGACCCTTTAGCTACGAATATTTTCGTAGGTAAATACTGGTTTTCGTAGGTAAAAGTAGGGTTTTCAATTTTTAAAATTCAATGGACCCTCCAGCTACGAATAATTTCATAGGTAAAGATAGGTTTTAACTACGAACCTAGAATTCGTAGGTAAAAGTAAGGCTTTGGATTTTTTTGGAAAATTTCACAGATCCTTCATCTATCATCAAAAGACCCTTTAGCTATAAATAGTCCGTAGGTAAAGACGTGTTTTACCTACGAATTAAGGTTGTCGATTTTTGGTGATTTCTAAAAATTTAGTAGACCCTTTAGCTTCGAATATTTTTGTAGGTAAAGATGTGTTTTGCCTACGAAATTTAGTTTCGTAGGTAAAAGGAAGGTTTTGGATTTTGTATTTTTTTGAAAAATTTCACATACCCTTCAGCTACAAATATTTTCGTAGGCAAATGTGGGTTTTCCCTTCACATACCCTTCAGCTACAAATAGTTTCGTAGGCAAATATGGGTTTTCCCTATGAAACTAGAATTCGTAGGAAAAAGTAAGGTTTTTGATTTTTGAAATTTAACAGACCCTTTAGCTACGAATATTTTCGTAGGTGAAGATAGGTTTTACCTACAAAAGTTTATTTCGTAGGTAAAAGGAGTGGTTTCAATTTTCTGATATTTGAAAAGTTTAAAAGACCCTTTAGCTATGAATATTTTCGTAGGTAAATATGGATTTTCCCTATGAAATTAGATTTCGTAGGTAAAAGGAAAGTTTTCGATTTGTGGTTTGTTTGAAAATTTTAACTTACCCTTTAGCTACGAATATTTTCATAGGTGAAGATGGGTTTTACCTACGAAAATTTATGTCGTAGGTAAAAGGAGTGGTTTCAAATTTTAGCTTTTTGAAAAGTTCAAAAGACCCTTTAGCTACGACTATTTTCGTAGGTAAATATGGGATTTTCCTACGAAATTAGATTTCGTAGGTAAAAGGAAAGTTTTCGATTTTTGATACGCTTTAGCTACAAATACTTTCGTAGGTAAAGATGGGTTTTACCTACGTAATTCGATTTCGTAGATAAAATAAAGTTTACGATTTTTATGTGGTTGAAAAGTTCAAAAGACCCTTTAGCTATGAATATTTTCATAGGTAAATATGGGTTTTACCTACGAAATAAAATTTCGTAGGTAAAAAAAAAGCTTTCGCTTTTTGTTTAGTTGAAAAGTCAAAAGACCCTTTACCTACGAAAAATTTCCTAGGTAAAGATGGTCTTTACCTACGAAATTGAATTTCGTTGGTAAAAGCATACTTTTACCAACGAAAGTATTTTTCGTCGGTAAAAGTCATCTTTACCTACGAAAAATAATTTCGTAGGTAAAAGTTTCGTTGGTAAAAACCATTTTTCTTGTAGTGAGAGGAGGGCACAAAAGGATGATTCTAAGCTAGGATATGAGGGAGAAGGGACTAAGAGTCCTTAACTGAGCAAGCCCTGTTCGGTTGAGGAGGGACTCTCCACCAGACAAATGTGATTTTGATGGGTATGCATCTTAATAAAACTTAGTTTACGTGTAACAAAAATCTATGAGCCCCACCATGATGGATGTGTTTTATCGACCCCGCCCATTCATTTTTTTCATATCATTTTAAGGCATGAGCCCAAAAGTGAGGCAGATCCAATGCCCAAGTGGGCCACACCACAGGAAGCAATGGGAATAATAATGCCCACTGTTAAACTGACTATTTTCTGTGTTGTGGCCCATTAGATCTTTATATTTGTCTCATTTTCAAGCTCATGCTGTAAAATGATATGAAAAATGAATTGGATGTAATACATACATCATGGTTGGACCCACAAAGTTTTTGCTTGGAAACTACCCATTTTTTGGGGTGAAATTTCACCTTTCTTTGGAACAACTAACACTTACCTTCATTATGCTTTTACTATTGTCTACCAGTAATTATCGGCAACCAAACAGGCCCTAAATCGCAATGTATCACTTGAAATCAGATTCTAGTTAGGATTGTAGTTTAGTCTTAAATACGTTTGATTAATATCATAGACTTAATTTGATTCATATTAGGGACCCACGATGCCTCTACCTAATTTGGTCACTATCCACACCCCAAAAGAGGAAGAGTACATGAAGCCGTCGATGCTGGCCACTGATATAAAGGTCCTGGCCGCTTGAAAAGGAAAAAGAAAGCTGAATCTTATGTTTCTAGATGAACAATGGTAAGGTTTTTGCAAACTAGATTCTCCTTGGTAAAATCGTTGGGATGTTTTAGTTTATTACTTTCTCATTCTCAATCTGGGACAAAAGGCTTATGGCTAGTAATATAGAAAACTTAGAGCACCCACATGTCCAACTCAAAAGAAATCTGAACTTGGCTTCACTCGACTCAACTAGATTTCTACTCAGCGTGCTCGATGTGAATTCATCTTATAACTACTTTTGTTGGATTCCTTAGCTCTCACTCTAGAGTTTTCGACAGTTGGACCAACCTGAACTTAGCCCTAACTCAGTGAGTCGATGAGTAGAATTAAAAAGGCATAATTCTATTGTATTTTAAATTATTTTTAAATAATTTAGTATTTCAAAATATCCATTGGGACTGGCTATGGCTGTGGCCATAGGTGCCCTATGGATGTGTTTTTTCACTTAAGTCTGAAAGGTTGCATCCTTTCATATTTTGTTTTGAAAAGTTATGTCTTTTGAAGCCTAAGGGTCACACAAATTATGTTTAAACCCAATAGTCACAACCCTTTTTGAAAGAGTGTCACTATACCCTTAAGGGTGTCTTCACAAAGTTTATAAATAGACTTTCTCTCATTTATTTTTTTTAAAAAAAAGGTAAATTTTTTTTTATTATTTTATGTTAAAATATGGTTTAAGTTTTCTCTAGTTTGGGTTAAGACTACAAAGTGGTTTGAGCCTGTGTACAGTGAGCGCACCATTGAGATCGGGTCATAGTTGTATCCTAGAAGTTAATTGCTTTGGAAACCTGTTGCACTTGGGACGCTGTCCAAGGGGAGAAAATTTGATTTCAAGTCGAGTGACTTACGTCATGCCTCGACTTCTATAAACTGATAAGTTTTATCTTTTTTTCAATTTAAATTTATTTTATTCAAATAGTTTTTCAAACTCCATATCCCAACAATCTTGAAATCGAATATGTTCGAAAAACTATTTAAGAATTATGGTTGCATCTATCTGGTTGGAATAGCCCAAAATGAAACTACACCAACCCATTTTGTGGGCCATGACCCATATTATTTAGAGTTGTCATATTCCACCTAATGGTCAAGATCTTGTAGATACTTGTTATGTAAGTTATTTGAATCACGTGTACAAAAGTGAACATATGCACCAACTGAGAATGGTTAGAGAACTTTAAATCTTGATATCTATAAATGAGAATGGTTGGACTATGATCAAACATATGAGAGACCTGGATTCCTGAGCAATTGGTCGGGTTCGTTGTAACCCCCTTTAGCACAAAGTATGATCTTCGAGTTGTCAGATTGGTCGAGCTAAGGCCATCTTGAGTACTAGAGCTATAACCTACATATGGTCTTTATATCCTAAACACATGTCATTCTATTACACAAATATAAAATCTAAGAAATCTATAGTACCTACCTTTTAGATAATGTTAGGCCCTGTTCACTCATAAGAAAGCATGCATTTAGTAGATTTTCTCAAATTCATGATATGGCATTAATGAGCCTTTTTTTTCACTATGCCAAAATCACGAATTTATGACAGACCAAATCCATCGTAAAACTAAATAAACGACAGATTTCGTTCGTCACTGTTTACTGGGTCATTTTTTTTCAACGGATAAAATCCGTCGTTTGATCTGCAACAGATAAGGTCTGTCGCTAATGTAGCGACGGATAAGATCCGTCGCAAAAAATAAAAATTCTATCGGTAAAATTTGAAAAAACCCGTCATCATTAAAAATATTAGTGACGGATAGCGACGGACCCCAATCCATCATTTTTCTTGTTCAGAAATTCGCGACGGATTTGGTCCGTCTCTAAAATAACTATAAATTAAAAAAAAAAAATCTTACACCTGATAATCATTCAAAAAATAATTCATACGATTGTTTAATAAGAATTCTATTCACAAAATAAATCCTATTCACATGATTGTTTAATAAGAATCCTATTCATCAAACTAAAAAGTTAATCATACTCAAAATAAAAACTCCTTGCCAACGCATTATATGATACCTGTTAGCCCAATATCTTCATTTGAAACTATCATGCAACTTTTTCTTTTTGTAGAATGAGAACCAAATAATTGCAACAAATTTGATATACTGAATGTTACAATCAACCCATAGATCTGTAATAAGAATCTTGCCATCACCTCGAGCAGTAACACAAACAGGATCATCCTGTAGCAGCCATAAAGCAAAAATAAGTAAATCAACTGCAATTAAGCAATAAATAAATAGTGCTAGAGCTTCAAGTACAATGAGTTGAATTTGGACGTGGTCAGTTGATCAATCTGGACCATCCAATTGGTCAACTTACATTCCATTGTCATGGTAAAAAAACACTCCAATTAGATGATCCTATTCCTATAAAGGAAGCTTTTATCAGAATGAATTTAACAAAGGTACTAAAATGCTAGACATTTGCTAAAATCTCAAAAGGAAACCTGCATTGATCATGGGTTCGATTGTAAAGGTCTGCCCTGCTTTTATCACACCGACTGTTTTATTTCCTATTATAGGTCAAGGAAACAACTACCATAGCTAACAACAAAATTTAGCAAGGAAACAACTACCACAGCTAACAACAAAATTTAGCGAGAAAACAGCTACCACAGCTAATAGCTAAATAGTAGATTCTGAGAGAGAATGGATCAAAATATGTAGCAAAATTTAGTATGAAGAGAGATTTTGGGATGGATCCAAAGATCGAGCATTATGGGTGTTTGATTGATTTGCTTGGTTGAAATGGTAGGATCGAGGAAGCACATTTGCTAGCTAGAGAGATGCCTTTTGAACTTGATGTTGCTATTTGGGGGGCTTTGCTTGGAGGCTGTAGAGGAGTGACATTGAATTGTTTTTTCCCCGTGCAACCCATCAAGACAAGGGCATTTTTGCCCTTTCAACTCCCAGGAGTGCCTTTGAACGTACTCACACGTAAGGTGTAGCATTGCCTGTGCACATGTGAGTTTCAAAAATCTGAAAAGAAAAGAAAATGTTCGTAACTATTGTTTACTTGGAACTGCATTGTTTTCATTTGCAATTAGTTTGGCCTACAATGAAACTCCATGAGTTTCACAAGCAAAGCAAATCACTAGTGTCTAAATGAAAAGAACAAGCAGAAATGTACAACTTAAAAACCTCTGTAAAACTTGAAAAATAAAGACCTGAAAGGTACAAATGTAAATACTCAAACACAAATGTAAATATTTTGAACCTGTGAGCTTGCCTGTGGAGCAGCCTGCAATAGGGACATGAAATGGGTACAAATCATGAGATTTCAAATATCGAAATAGCAAGAATGGATTAATTACTCAATCTGGACTATAGGCATGAATTATCCATCCAAATAGCACATGAATCAGTCAAGTAATATTTGTGTTCTGAATTGGTCAATCTTTCCTTTCTGCAGTCTAGTTTTCTATTCTTTATTAATAATTTTCAACTAGATACTTAGACAACTTTAAAGAGAACACAGATAGCAAGACCTGCTTGCACTAGATGTGTGAAGTTAACGTGTTCATATTGATGTGCCTGCTTGTTAGGCATCATGTGCTGCTGGAGTATCAAATAACTTCCTTGTGTGCTATTTGGTATGATTTTCTTCACCAACATTTATAATTGGTGTCATGATGTGTGAATAAAATGCATGTCTGATTTTTGTTTTTAGATATCTATAGGCCCAGAAGAATGTCAGCTGAAATTGGGTTGGTTGATGAGGCACAAGATATGTGTTAGGATAACTAGAGGTTTGGCATATATCCAAGAAGAATCAAGATTGAAAATTGTTCACAGAGACTGGAACTGTCCTAGAAGAATCATGACTTGGAAAAGAGTAATAATAGTAATGAATCACAAAAGGAACTTCAAGTATATTTTCTGCATGCCAATGCGTTGTCACTTATTTCGAACAAAAGATGTGATGGTTCACTGGATCAGATATGTAGGGAACATTTCTTATCAAACTTCAATTTCATTTTCTTTTAAAAATCATAGAATCTACATGCAGCTTGAATACCATACCTTAGAAGATTCAAGAGTATCTCCTTCTTGATGACATACACTCCCATGGAAGTAATGTATGGTTTCTTTTCAACCTCCTGTCGTGATAGGCCTAAAACTATAGTATCCACCGCCTAAGGAATTTGAAATGAAGATCATGCAATCATGCAAAATTGTAGAATCGCTTCATACTCATGTGGTCTGATTTCAGTCTAATCCTATCAGTAGATGCAAACATAAAGGTATCAGGATAATTACTATTACTTTCAATTCCTCTCCTTTGGGCTTTTCATTAAAGAAAAGAACCCTTCGTTTGTTGTCTATCTTCATTAAACCAAATTCTGAGGCATTGCTGTTAAGGAAGAAAGATGCTCCAAATAAGTATAAAACCTTGAATTAAATTTTTGAAGAAAAAGGTAGTTGATAGATATTTTTAGGAGTAAATCTCATTCAGATTCTGCAACCACAAGAATTGGTTCTGATTAATACCTGTCATCCATAGGGAGACAAGCAATAGTAATATTTGTGCCACTTTGATGATGGCCCTAGAAATGAAGTAATTCCAAAGATTAAAACATATAAGTTTGTGAAAATGAATTCAACCTCAATGCACAATGATGCAAAAGATGCAATGCCCAACTTGAACCAAGTCTATATATAGTCCATACAGTACAAATGATCTCCGAGAGAATTAATACATCCTCAATCTCCTTACCTCTGGCATCCTACAAAATGAAAGTCAGCATATTGCTAATTTAAGAATCAATGCCTTTGATGTATTTTTGAGTCTAATAGCTAAAACATTTACTGACTTTATCTAAATTTAAAAGGGGGATTTAGAAAGAGCCTATAACAGAGCAACTGGTGGGCTTAAAGACAACCTCATAATCTGTTGGTTCATGTCTTGTTCCTTTTGGGAACAACTCCTTCAATGTTGAAATAACTAATTTTGGGAGTAAGAAATTATTTACAAAATGATTACCTATGTTGTAAAAATTTAAACAGTGTCCGAATCAAGGTTACCTGGATCATGGATCATTTTGGTACATAGTATGGGAACCAGCATGCAATATGCTACTTTGCCACTTCCTCCATTACGTGGTACGCTAGGGGTAGGTTCATATCCGTCACTCCAATACATACAATGTGTATGCAATATGGTTTTGTATATGAAATCATATTTTAATTCATATATGAAATGATGGATGCTATTATTATAGACCCTGCATGCTTAGTGTTATATTATAAATTTATAACAAATAATAAAAGTAGAAGTATCTTCATTGTAAATATAAATTTTCATTTACTTAATCAATATTAAGAATATAGAACCATAATTTTGGGTCGCTAAAAATATTGCCCAAATCACAAATGACCCATTATCTGGATTGCTGAATTAATATAATGTATAACATATCATCATCTAAAATAGTTTAAACTGACAAGGATGGATCAATAGGTGCCAGTTTTTCGACTAAAAATATTGCACAGTACTAGTCAATGCCTAAAACATATCTGCAATGTGCATCATAATAGAGAACCAGGGAAGTGCAATGATCCCTGCCTGATACTTCTCTTAAATAAAATAGTAATCAATATACAATGTGTGGTTGCTGGAAGCTGGATTTGATGCCAACTTGATTGCATTAGCATTATTCCCATGTGGAAGAACCAAGAAAAGTGCCTTCTAAACTGGAACTAGATTTAATGATTGTATGATCTGTATCTTATTTCCTTCTCCTTTATGATTATCAAGACCTAAGGAACATGCAAAACCTACTGGAATGTCTCATGCCCATGCATCAGACTCTGTCAACATCTGATTAAGTTGTGGCTCCTCATTATGAAATAGATTTGCAATCAGTTAATAACTAATTGTGGAACTTTTCAACTTGTGATTTATTTTTCTACTCGTTTTTTTTTTTTTTTTTTTGCAAAATCATGAAATAAATGTTTTAATAACTAATGGTCATATTCTACTCGTTATGTTTCTACTCGGAGTTACAAGTTGACCCGAACGACAACATATAAATGAAGCGATAAAGATATAAATGATTCAAGATTAATTTAAGGTTTCGAGAACTTACATCCACCTCACTCTTACTGTCAAGTAGTCCTGATGAAAGCTCACCAGATGGGTATGAACATGGGCAAGGGCAACACAACACATTCACATCTATTAAACAATCTTGACCATTCAATTAGAGGGTTGTCATAGATAAAGAAATTCAAGGGTTCTCACAAAGCATAAGCTGCATAACAATAATATGTATATTTTTCATGCAAACAACAACTACAACAATACAATATATATCTTTCCAAACACCATCCAACTACTTAGAGATTCTATATATTCTCACAAAAATGGCACCTGTTTCTCTTCTATTTGACTAATTTTTGTCTCCTGAGACATGGCAAAGCTTAATATTAGTCTTTACCACTATAAGAAAAATGGCTATTAGGGATGTTTTTAACACAGGCGGCCACAAAAAACCGCCACTGTACATGAAAGGAGGGGTGTTTTTATGTGGCTGCCCGTGTACAAACCACACACCGCCGCTTTAAAAAAAGAAAACCCAAATCATGCCTTATCCCGTGCGGCGCCCCCAAATGTCCAAAACGCACCTCTCCCAAATCCATCCCGCCTATTCTTCTCCCACCTCTTTTCTACCAAAATCAATCCCCAAAACCCTTTTCTCCCTCTCACTCTCCACATCTCCCTCTCCTTCTGTCTCTCTCGATCTCCCTCTTCCTCCAAGTGCACCCCAAAACCCTCCTCTCCCTCTATCTCTCTTGATCTCCTTGTCTCTCTCGATCGTCATCTCTGTCTCCCTCACGATCTCCTTATCTCTCTGATTTATCTCTCCCTCTGCAACAACAACGCATCGTCTCCAGCAACGGCGCATCCGCTCCAGCATCATCTTCCCTACTCTAAGTGTGGCCAGCAGCCCCTGCCCTTCACCTCGTCCCCGACCTTCTAGTAAACAATGGAACCAATGATCTAGATGGTCCAATGATCTAGATGGTCTGGGTTTTTATAGATGTATGCCATTTATACAATGGATGCAGATATAAAATAGTCTTGCCATTCATCATTTGTTGTGAATGTTTAAGGTGTGCACAACATGTGTTTGATGAAATGTCTCCGTTTTAACAATTTCTATGTTTTTTTCTCACAACGATCTTTAACTCGAGGCCAACCTTTTCAACAGCCAAGATGGCATACACGCATGATAGGTTGGCCATGGGCAACAAAACAGATAGCAATTTGATTTGAATTTTTGCTTCTTCTTCTTTTTTTTTGGTTTTTGGATTGTTACAAAAGAAGGCTGCAAAACAGAGGTTTATTGACTTGTGCACAAACATTTACCATTTTTCGAATTCAAAATTTTCATTTTGTGGAGTAATGATCAAATACAGTTCCTTCCTAGCAAATTGGTGGATATATTGAATTTCTAATATGTAGAACCACACTATGATGATCACCTGGTATGAAAATTGTGCCTATTGAGCAAACTGATTCATATATCAGCTATCCATTCACTACAAGAAATATGGTTTTTACCTACGAAACTTTTACCTATGAAAATAAATTTCGTAGGTAAAGATGACTTTTACCGACAAAAATTATTTTCGTAGGTAAAAGCCTACTTTTACCTACGAAATTAAAATTTCATAGGTAAAAGCCATTTTTACCTACGAAAATTTTCGTAGGTAAAGGGTCTTTTGACTACAAAAGATCAATGAATATACTTTTACCTACGAAATTATATTTCGTAGGTAAAAATTATATTTACCTACGAAAATTTTTGTAGGTAAAGGGTCTTTTGACAACAAAAGATCAATGAATTTACTTTTACCTACGAAATTATATTTCGTAGGTAAAAATCATATTTACCTACGAAAATATTCGTAGCTAGATGGTGTTTCGAATTTTTCAAAAAAACAAAAAATACTAAAATTTACTATTACCTACGAAATTAGATTTCATAGGTAAAACTCTTATTTATCTACAAAAATATTCGTAGTGAACGGGTCTTTTGAATTTTTCAACCAAAACAAAAATAAAAAACATTGCTTTTACCTACGAAATATGATTTCGTTGGTAAAACCCACTTTACCTACGACAATATTCGTAGCTAAAGGGTCTTTTCAATTTTTTGACCAAAAACCAAAACTTTGCTTTTACCTACGAAATTTTATTTCGTTGCCAAAAACTATCTTTACCTACGAAAATTTGCGTAGGTAAAGGGTGTTTTCCCATAAGGTGTTATGAGTTTACTTTTACCTACGAAATCATATTTCGTTGGTAAAACCCATATTCACCTAGGAAAATATTTGTAGCTAAAGGGTCATTTGAAATTTTCCTCCATAACGTTTACCTACAAAATCTAATTTCGTAGCTAAAAGTTATATTTACCTACGAAAATATTCGTAGCTAAAGGGAGTCATTTGATTTTATAAAAATAAAAAATCAAAAACTTTACTTTAACCTACGAAATATATATTTGTAGCTAAAAAGAATTGTTACCTATGAAACTATTCTTAGCTAAAGGGTGCTTTGAAGTTTAAAAAATAAAAATGAAAACTATACTTTTACCTACGAAATGAATATTCATAGCTAAAAGAATTCTTTTCCTACGAAACTATTTGTAGCTAAAGGGTGCTTTAAATGTACTTTCGTAGGTAAAAAAAATGTTTACCTATGAAATTATTCGTAGCTGAAGGCACTACAAGAAATATGGTTTTTACCTACGAAATTTGATTTCGTAGGGAAACCCATCTTTACCTACAAAGACTTTCGTAGGTAAAGGGTCTTTTTCCTTTTTCAAATAATAAAAAATTGAAAACATTAACCCACCTTTACCAACGAAAATATTCGTAGCCAAACTATGTTAGGATTTTTTACCTACGAACTACAATTTCGTAGGTAAAAACCAATCTTTAGCTACGAAAATATTCCTAGCTAATGGGTAATCAAAAATCCCATCTTTACCTACGAAAATATTCGTAGCTAAATGATGTTTTGAATTCTAAAAAATCAAAAACTTTACTTTTACCTACAAAATATACTTTCGTAGGTAAAACCCTTCTTTACCTACGAAACTGTTCGTAGCTAAAGGGTGTTTTGAATATTATAACCCATCTTTACCTACGAAAGTGTTCGTAGCTAAAGGATCTTTTGAATATTTAAAAGGAGCAAAAATCGAAAACCTGACTTTTACCTACGAAATATAATTTCGTAGGTAAAACCCATCTTTACCTACGAAAATGTTCGTAGCTAAAGAGTCTTTTGAATATTTTAAAAAACTAAATTTCGAAAACCTTACTTTTACCTACGAAACTATTCGTAGCTACAGGGCAAAAGTCTACTTTCCCCTACCAAATCATATGTCGTAGGCAAAAAAACTACAAGAAATGAGGCTTTTGGCGACGAAATTCTAAATTCGTAGCTAATAATATTTTTAGCGACGAAAACTTTCGTCGGTAAAAGTGCTTTTTGATTGTTTTCACCAAAGTTTACCACTCTATTGGAAAATTTGGCTGTGAGACTTTTACCGACGAAAACGGTCGTCGCTAAAAGTTTGTTTCATTTTTCCACTTTGTTGAAAATTTAAAAAATTTGTCGGTAAAAATGTATATATGTATATATTTAGTTTTTATATCATATGAATGAAAATTTTTTTATATATATATAATTAAAAGGTAATATTTAAATGATTTGTAATGTTACATGAAAAAGAATGTTAAGGATAAAAATTTTAAGAAAGTTTGAGAAAAATTTGCATTTGAAAATTTTTGAAAAAAATTTAAATATGAGAAATTTTTTGAGATTTTGAAAATAAAATTTTACAATTTATATTATATATTTTTTTTTGAAATATTTTTTAATAAAAATAATATTTTGTTAAAAGAGTCAAAATAGATACATTTTGAAAAAAAATAAATATTATTTTTAAATAGAAATTGAAATTTATATGTGAAAAATAAAATTACTAAATTATTAGGCACATCCACTAGTTGAACCTTTAATCATTTTTGGACAATCTAAGCAGTTCGGATTGAAGAATAAATAACTTCAGATGTTTAAATCAAATTTCATTGAATTTGTGTGATCAATCTTGTATGCCTAATATCTTTCTCATATGTAGCCTGATTGAGGCGAGTAACTAGTCAACTCGAGAGTATTGATCAATAAAATAGATTGAATGGACCGGACATGTAAAATGGGCCAAATATTCCGGTCAAAATTGTGATCCAACTTACTGATCTCATTCAAAACCTAAGAATTGATGTTAGTAAGTTTTGTGGGCACCATCATAATGTGTGTCAAACATCAACACCGTGAATTTGATGTGTCCCCTTTAGGTTATGAGATATCTCAAAAATCATCTGTATACAAAACTCAAGTGGTTCATACCATCTAAAACTATGTGAAGACATCCTAAAAAAATATAAAAGCACTTGGTAGGGCCCACATGAGTTTTGGATACGGTTGAAACTTGGTCTGACCCCTCATCCAAGTGGGACACACATAATGAGTGGGTTGGATATGTGAATCACATTTATAGGCAGGCCCAATATATAATTATGAATGTTTTAATTTAATCATTCTCCACTACATTTAGGTGAGTTACTCATTACCCTTACCAGAGTAAACTCTGTGGGGTCCACTTTATTTATTTATTTTATTCACTCCATTCATCCATGTTAACAGATAATTTGAGGTCTAAAGAACAAAAAGGAAGCATATCCAAAGTTCGAGTGGACCACACCACAGGAAATGGCGTGATTGAACCTCTACCGTTTAAAATTTCTTGGAGCCCATAGAAGTTTTGGATCAAGCTGATGTTTGTGTTTTCTATTCATTCATATATTTTTTATATTATGAATAACCTTTGACCATTTTCGGATAATTTGATCAGTCCAGATTGAAGAGTAAACTTTCGATGTTTAAATCAAAATTCACTCAAATTGTTGATCAATCTTGTTTGCCTAATATCTTTCTCATATGTAGCATGATCGGGGCGTGTGACTAGTCAAATTGAGGATAATGATCAATAAAATAGAGTGAATGGACCAGACATGTAAAATGGGTCAAATATTCTGGTTAAAATTGTGACCCAACTTATTGACACCCTGAGAACCTAGGAATTAATGTTAGTAAGTTTTGTGGGGCCCATCATGATGTGTGTCGAACATCAACAGCATGCGTTTGATGTGGCCCCTTTAGCGTATGAGATATCTCAAAAATCATTCGTATACGAAACTCAGGTGGGCCATACCATCTAAAACTGTGTGAAGACATCTCAAAAATATAAAAGCACTTGGTGGGGCCCTCATGAGTTTTGAATGCGGCTGAAACTGAGTCTGACCCCTCATCCAAGTGGGACACACATAATGAGTGGGTTAGATATGTGAATCACATTTAGGCAGGCCCAGTATATGATTATGAAAGTTTTAAGGAAACCCCTCTCCACTATATTGTGTGGTGTGGCCCACCCAAGTCACGGATTGACATTCTTTATATCATTCAATGCTTTTCTTGGATTATTTTAAGATATTAACTAAAAAATGGGGCGGGTCCAAGGCTTAAGTGGACTACAAAGTAGGGATTGAACATCCACCATTAAAAATAACATTCACATAAGTTTTGGATAAGCTGATGTTTGTGTTTTCCCTTCATTCATATCTTTTTGATATTATGAACATGTTGGATGACAAATAAACATTACTGTGGGACCAACGAAGGTATCAACAGTGGAAACTTGGTCTGACCCCTCATCCAAGTGGAACACACTAATGAATGGGCTGGATCTGTGCCCAATATATGATTATGAATGTTTTAATGGGAGGGTAATCCCTCTCAACTATAGTATGTGGTGTAGCCCACCCAAGTCATAGATTGACTTTATATTTTAATCTCGTGGCCCACCATTGAATGTTGCATCTGATTGATGGGGCAGATCTAAATTTCAAGTGAACCCCACCATGTAAAAGAGTGGGATAGTAACACCAACTGATGAAACCTTCTTAGGGCCCACCAGATGTTTATTTGAAATCAAAACCTGTTATAAGTTAACACAGACATGGAATAATAGAAAATGATTTTAGAGATCATTTTATAATATGAGCCCAAAAGTGATTCATATCCTAAGCTCAACTGGACCACACAAACAATAGCTGTGGGACAGTGATTCTCACAATTAAAATGTTACATTAAAAAATTCTATCATTTTTAATAGAAATTCAGTCGCTTAATTGTATTTATTTGTATTTAAGATTATTTTGTATCAATTAATTGAATGTAACATTTTTTTTTTATATCAATTGAATGAAAACTGTTATTATTATTATTTTTTTTCTTTAGAAATGATATTTAAATGCTTTGCAATATCACTCAAAAAATCCCACCATACATCATTTGTATTTTAGGAAATAAAGTTCGAAAAAAATTATGATTAAAAAAAATCAATATTTTGATATATAATTGACATTTTGAAAAAGAAAATTGTGAGGTTTAAAAAAATTATAATTTTGAAAACATTCATTGAGAAAACTTGGTGGATGTTGGTCGGTACTCTATGGGTCCCACCATGATGTATGTGTTTCATCCATGCCGTCCATCCATTTTTACACATCATATTAGGGCTTGATGCCAAAAAAGAGAGGGATATAAATCTCAGGTGGACCACACCACATGAAAACAATAGTGATTGGATATCCACCATTAAAACCCTCCTAAGGCCCACTGTACTTTTTATTTGACATCAAATCTATTGATTAGGTCATACATGCCCAGATGAAAAAAATCAGATTGATCCAAAACTATATATGGCCCCCAAAAGTGATTTAATGGTCGATGCTCATTCAGCACTGTTTCTTATAATGTGGTCCAGTTGAGATTGGGATATACCTCATTTTTTGTCTCATACCCTAAAATGATATGGAAAAATAGATGGACGGCAGGGATGAAACACATATAACATGGTGGGCCCCACACAGCACTGACCACCAGCCACGGGTGCTGGTATCAGCGCGAGTAGAGAGAGAGAGAGCCATATACTCTCTCTCGGTCTCTCATTCTCTTTGTCTCCTCTCTCAGGCTCTCAGTCTCTCTGTCTCCTATCTCTTGCGCACCCTCTCTCTCTCTCGGTCCCTCTCTCAACCGCGCCATCTCTCTTGTCTCTCTGTCTCTCTCTGTCTCTCTCGGTGCTCTCGCTCTCGTGCATCCTCTCTCTCTCTATCTCTCTCGGTGGATCGGTGGACCGTGATCGGGTATCTCTCTCTCTCTCTCTCACCGTTGATGGTATTCAATGGTTGACGGAAATCCCTAATTTCTGGATTTGGGATTCGAAATCCCTAATATCTGGATTTGGGATTCGAAATCACTAATATCTGGATTTGGGATTCGAAATTCCTAATTTGCCTATATGGGATTCGGATTTGAGGATTCAGAATCGAAAATCCCTGATTTTCTGATTTTTTGGGGATTCATATATGAAAATCCCTAATTAACAGATATGGGGATTTTTTGGGTATTTGGACTCTCAATAGATTGGAACTCTTTATTTAGTTTTCCTTGTTTGATGTTAGTTTCTTTCTTTATCAGCAATAGGAAGGATGTAATTGGACCATTTTAGGAAAATTATATGGGGCTAATATGAGATTATAACATATATATTCTACATGTTTTTTTTTTTTTTCTGGATACTAATGGTTTCTTTTAGAAATACAATCTGGTCTAAATGGGATTGATGTAATCTGATAGTTTCTTTTAGAAATGCAGTTGACCATTTTCTGTGAAGTAATGTTCGTGCTGATGTCATTATTGACGATGACTTTGATAAGGGTTTCCTCATATTTATCTCATGCATGGAAGACATTGGTATGCAACCAGTCTTCATTCTCCTCTTCCTTAGGGATTGTCGGGATATGCTTAAGGAAATAAGATATTGGACTTTCTTGTAGGCCATAAAGTAATAACTCAACATCATCCATGCTTTTTTCCTCTTTTGGCTCTTTCTCATTGTTAGCCTCTTGAAAAAGGTGGGCTACACCATAGAAACAAAAACAGAAATAAAAACATCATGTCATGCTTTACAGGTCCTTAGGGATTTCGAATCCCATGTAGACAAATTAGGCCAATGCAATTATCAGGTGGGCTACACCATAAAAATAATAATTCACGTGGTGGTCCACCTAAATTGGCTAGATTTCTGGCTCAGTTTTCATGGTGGGGCCACCTATGGATACATACCACAGTGGGCCCCATACATAGCTATTTGCATGGAACTTTCCTCTAGAACAGTTGTACTGTACAGCAGCAGAAGAAGCCATCTACAAGGTTTTCAATTTGTTACCTGTATTTCAAGCACTTGCAATCTGATCTGAGGATGGTTTTTTTGAGTTAGCTCACCCTTGTGGGATCACAACCATAAAAATTATAATAGTTACAATTATTTAAATAACTGGTCAGTCAACTTGGATGGACCAGATGAAAAAGAGCCAATGGTCCTTTGGGCTGTTTAGATGCACATGAGAGACATGGGGCATTTCAACACCATTTTTCAGCCAGGCTGCAGTTTGTGTTGTGCGCTTGGATGCACTTTCACAAACCCTAGTTGATCTTTCCCACACATCGAAATAAGGGATAAAAAGCTAGGCAGTTTTTGTTGTACTTCTCTTATGAAACATTTTTAAGAAATGGGTTTGACCGAATTGTTCCATTTCAATCAGCAAATGTGATGTTGCCATGCATATATTGTTGTCATTAACAATCCACCTGCAATGTAAATTAAAATTAGTTCATCTCATTTTAGTTAAGAGTATTTATGTTCCAGTGATCTTGGTTTATATAAATTATCCATGTCATTGATATAAGAATGTGAAACTTTCATCCATGATTCAAGTTTTTCCCGAGACAAGGTGTGGTTGTGAAAGGGTCCAGGGAAATTCTTTCTCATGATTGGTTGAAAGGTCAATTGACATCTCGTCCCATTTTGCTTTGTTGGAAAGCACACATAGTAAAGGTGAAGTGCCTGTTTACTTGTTAGTAAACTTAATTGATGTAGTGTAATTGAAGATTTAACTTAGAAATGGATTCCTGCGAGAACTCTTTTCATGTTTCTAGTCTTGTTGAGTCTGGATCAAGACAGGATCTGCAACAAGTTTTTTTAAAGAGTTAATCTCCAACGAGTTTTGAAGAGACGCAGCTCAAAATCTTGCCAAGTCGAGTTGAATGATAGGGTAATTAGGTTCTCATTGTCTTTTTTTAAAGTGTAAATCTTACTAATTGTATTCAATATGTGTAGAGAAAAGCAGTTGTATAGCACGTACTTGGGAACGAACCTGCTGATGTTTATAGAGAAAAGCAGTTGTATAGCACATGACTTTTCCTTTTTGTTTATAAACATCTTTTGAGATGGTTGGCTTAGTTGTTTTTTGTTGCATTGAATGGTTGGTGTAGACAACACATCGTGGTCCAAGATGAAGTCCTAGCCAATAGGTTGGGCCTTATTCCCATCAAAGCTGACCTAAGGCTATTCGAATATGTTTCAGGTTGACAGTTCATTGACTTTTTATTTTTATTTTGGCTTTCATTAATTTGAATTGGGCTTATTGGTACATTGATTTTATTTTTTTTAATGTATGTATTAGGTACTTCTTCAAGGTCTTTCTTCAAGGGATTTGATATGTGGAAGGAAGAAACTGTAATGAAGGTAAAAAATCAAAGATAATATGGTTTGCTAAATCTGTTTTAGGCATATGAATTACTAAAGAATAAGCAGAGAATTGTGAAATCTGAACATTTGAACTTTTTAACTGTCAAAATACAAAAGGTTGTCCCTCTTGAAAGACTTTTCAATGATTTAGATTATAGTAAATAATTTCCTTAGTCAAGGAAGGTTTCTGGATTATCTCTTGTTGTTTGACAGGAGCATGAATGTTGACCATGAACAAAGCCTTTTAACTAAGCTGAAGCAAATAATGGGGTGGCCAACTTATGTTGTAGATGGAAGGAATGGTCTGTCATATACTAACTACTTGCCTGAGCTAGTTGCATGCGTGCGTGTGTTTTCTTCTTCTTTCTGAAAGAGATTTCTTGTTGGTGTTCTTTCATGTTTTTCTGGCAATGCAGGTTACTAATTTTCCATTAGCAAGGGAGAATCAATAGAATGTTTTGAAGCTGCATGCCCATTTCACTGAGGAGTTTCAGTCCCAGTCAAAACCTGTCCTGTTTCAGTGATGAGTTTTGATCCCAACCAATCCGACAGTCTGGTCCATTCCAGGTAAGTAAACACCGGTCATTGTTGAGGCTCATCAAACAACTTGCTTCTGTGATCCCAATTGCTAACGGGACTGTCAGGATTGCACTGGACACTGGTTTTGGGGTATGCTGAATTCTTCTAAATGCCTTTTCAATTCATTCCATTTCACACACTTGCCACCCACTGTCTGAGAAAATCACTCTTATTCTTGTTTTTAGCATGATATAACTTTATGCTTAGCACCTCCAAACTTTAGTGTCAGGTTGAATTTGTCCAAGAGGTTCATATGGTGCCTAGCTTGTTGTTGTGTGGTTCCTTTTGCAAGAATAATGCTTGATTTATATTTGATTCCAGGCAGATCTCCTTTTGACATATGACATATCAATGGTTGTCTGGGAATTTATATTTAAGATTTTGATCATACCCTTGTTTGAACCATCGCTACCGGTGTTGTTGCAGTGATGTGAGGGGCAATAACCTCTGCAGATGGATCTATGTCAACCTCTACAGGTAAAAACTTTATTTCTGAAAATGCATATGAAGATATCATTAGTCAGATGAAGGATTTATTTGTTGAAGCTGGTGGGAAGGGCACTTCCAAGAAAGAACTTGATAGTCAACATAGCCTTTTCTATGATATCATGGAATGCATTGAGGTTAGTACTCTTGTGAAGTGATTTTGAATGTTTAACAGATATACTGTAAGTGTATTTTTTATTTCTTTCGCATTGATAAATGCTAACTAATGCATCCTACATGGATATATATGCTAGTAGATAGTTATGGGAAGCTGTGCAGGCATTAAAATTAATTTACAAGATCCATGTTTGTAGTTTAAACTTTCTTGAAGAATTAGATTTTTTTTGAGAGCTTATATAATCATCCCTAGAGATTTTTTGCTATTTTTTCACTTGATTTTGCAATTGATGTGGTCTACTGTCATACAAGTTTGGATAAAAGAGGGTTGATGTCAGGTAGGCAGCTGGTTGTTAAACTTTGTCAAGTAGTAATGCAAGCCAACCTGTAATAGTTGGCACAAAGCTATGATGATGATAATATTTATATATTTTTCTTCTTGTTCTTTGCTATATGATTCATTTTTTTAACATTTTTTTCCCCCAAAGGCTTCGCCAATATCACTGTTCTCTAGAAACATATTCGAGTTGAACTGGGACACCAATTGAACTGATTTATTCATCAAAGAAAAAAAAAGATCAGATGAACTGATTTATTAATCAAAGAAAGGGAAAAAAGAAGAAGATCAGATGAAGTGATTTTATAATTTCAGTTTGGGAACTGATGCAATGCAAGATTCACACTATGAAGAGCCATATGGCATATACGTCTCTCATGGAAGACTTGTAGGATTTCCAACAAGGATATTTGCTCAAAGGGATATTGCTTATGATTTATTTTTCTTCTTCATTGATAAATATTTACAAACAGGTTGGCAACAAGCCCACTATTGTCAGAGTTTCACCCTTACTGACTCATAGGCACTTGTCTCAGAGAAGAATTAGGTTGCTGGCAAGGAAATATCATCTTAGAAATGATGGTCTGAAGGTGTGACTATTTTCCTTAGAGAAATACAACAAAAGTTTGTAAAATATATCATTCTGACAGCCCCTTTAAGCCTTTCTCAAATTTTCTTTCAATGCAGGCGTCATTCTTCAGGTGACGGTAGAGTTCCTACAGGATTATATTAGACCTGTTGGGAATAATGCCAGCTTGTTTACGTCAGAGGTCAGTGTCCTATGTCGATCTCTGATCCCCGCCGCCACCCCCGTTGGGCAGACGTGACAGATGATGTGCGACAGCTCATCCGTTAGCGCCTTCAGGTAAATTGTAGATTTATTTTATAAAAGTTCATTTATGATTAAGTTATGTTGATCAAAATTAATAGAGCATACCCGGATGTGCGTCTGAGCTATCCGGATGAGCGGGGGTCCCTGTGAGGTGGGAACCGCTGTTATGACCATGATGAAGCAATCCATTTCCTATGGATAGCATTGGGAGGGCCTGGCCATTTGGACAGGCCGTACTTTGGTATTAGTTTAAAATTAATGAAGCATACCCGGATGTGCGTCGAAGCTATCCGGATGAGCGGAGGTCATCTGAATGGAAGGTGAAACCGCTGTTATGACCATGATGAAGCTGTCCATTTTCAATGGACAACAATGGAAGGGACTGACCATGTTGACAGGCCATGTTTATATCTGCTTATATTTGTATTTGAAGGAACCTCACTCAAAGCAAAACCCGATCCCAAACCCAAACACGATTTTCTAAACCTAAACCTTAACCTATTCTCAATTCCCTACAGCTATAACCTATAACTTACCTAAAACCTTAACCTAAAACCGAAAAGTGTTCTCAAATCCCTAAACCTAAACCTACACCTAATCCTATTCTCAACTACCTAACCTAAACCTAAACCTACACTTGAAAACCCAAAGAAAAACCTGATCCCGAATCCAAACCAGATTTCCTAAACCTAAACCTTAACCTATTCTCAATTCCCTAAACCTATAACCTATAACCTACCTATAACCTTAACCTAAAACCTAACCCTTAACCTATTCTCAAATCCCTAAACCTAAACCTACACCTAATCTTATTCTCAACTGCCTAACCTAAACCTAAACCTAAACTTGAAAACCCAAAGAAAAATTCGATCCCAAACCAAAACTCGATTTCCTAAACCTAAACCTTAACCCATTCTCAATTGCTTAAACCTATAACCTATAACCTACCTATAACCTTAACCTAAAACCCAAGGCTTGACCTATTCTCAAATCCCTAAACCTAAACCTACACCTCATCCTATTCTCAACTACCTAACCTAAACCTAAACCTAAACTTGAAAACCCAAAGCAAAACCCGATCCCGAACCCAAACCTGATTTCCTAAGCCAAAACCTTAACCTATTCTCAATTGATCAAACCAATAACCTATAACCTACCTATAACCTAAACCTAAAACCCAAGGCTTAACCAATTCTCAAATCCCTAAACCTAAACCGACACCAAATCCTATTCTCAACTACCAAATCTAAACCTAAACCTAAACTTGAAACACAAAGCAAAACCTAATCCCGAACCCAAACCCGATTTCTTAAACCTAAACCTTAACCTATTCTCAAATCCCTAAACCTATAACCTATAACCTTAACCTAAAATCTAAACCTTAACCTATTCTCAAATTCCTAAACCTAAACCTACACCTAATCCTATTCTCAACAACCTAACCTAAACCTAAACTTAAACTTGAAAACCCAAAGCAAAATCCGATCCCAAACCCAAACCCGATTTTCTAAACATAAACCTTAACCTATTCTCAATTCCCTAAACCTATAACCTATAACCTACCTATAACCTTAACTAAAAACCTAACCCTTAACCTATTCTGAAATCCCTAAACCTAAACCTACACCTAATCCTATTCTCAACTACCTAACCTAAACCTAAACCTAAACTTGAAAACCCAAAGCAAAATCCGATCCCAAACCCAAACCCGATTTCCTAAACCTAAACCTTAACCTATTCTCAAATCCCTAAACCTAAAACCTATAACCTACCTATAACCTTAACCAAAAACCTAACCCTTAACCTATTCTCAAATCCCTATACATAAGCCTACACCTAATCCTATTCTGAACTACCTAACCTAAACCTAAACCTAAACTTGAAAATCCAAAGAAAAACCCGATCCTGAACCCAAACCTGATTTCCTAAACCTAAACCTTAACCTATTCTCAATTCCTTAAACTTATAACCTATAACCTACCTATAACCTTAACCTAAAACCCAAGCCTTAACCTATTCTCAAATCCCTAAACCTAAACCTACACCTAATCATATTCTCAACTACCTAACCTAATCCTAAACCTAAACTTGAAAACCCAAAGCAAAATCTGATCTCGAACCCAAACCCGATTTCAAAAACCTAAACCTTAACCTATTCTCAATTCCCTAAACCTATAACCAATAACCTAACTATAACCGTAACCTAAAACCTGAATCTTAACCTATTCTCAAATCCCTAAACCTAAAACTACACCTAATCCTATTTTCAACTACCTAACCCAAACCTAAACCTAAACTTGAAAACCCAAAACAAAACCCGATTCTGAACCCAAACCTGATTTCCTAAACCTAAACCTTTACCTATTCCCAAATCCCTAAACCTATAACCTATAACCTACCTATAATCTTAACCTAAAACCTAAACCTTAACCTATTCTCAAATCCCTAAACCTAAACCTACACCTAATCCTATTCTCAACTACCTAACCTAAACCTAAAATCTAAACTTGAAAACCCAAAGAAAAACCCCATCCCGAACCCAGACCCGATTATCTAAACCTAAACCTTAACCAATTCTCAAATCCCTAAACCTATAACCTACCTATAACCTTAACCTAAAACCTAACCCTTAACTTATTCTGAAATCCCTAAATCTAAACCTACACCAAATCTTATTCTCAACTCCCTAACCTAAACCTAAACCTAAACTTGAAAACCCAAAGCAAAACCTGATCCCGAACCCAAACCCGATTTCCTAAACCTAAACCTTAACCTATTCTCAAACCCCTAAACCTATAACCAATAACCTACCTATAACCTTAACCTAAAACCTAAACCTTAACATATTCTCAAATTCTTAAACCTAAACCTACACCTAATCCTATTGTCAACTACCTAACCTAAACCTAAACCTAAACTTGAAAACCCAAAGTAAAACCCGATCCCAAACCCAAACCCGATTTCCTAAACTTATACCTTTACCTATTTTCAATTCCCTAAACCTATAACCTATAACCTACCTATAACCTTAACCTAAAACCTAACCATTAACCTATTCTGAAATCCCTAAACCTAAACCAACACCTAATCCTATTCTCAACTACCTAACCTAAACTTGAAAACCCAAAGCAAAATCCTATCCCAAACCCAAACCCGATTTCCTAAACCTAAACCTTAACCTATTCTCAAATCCCTAAACCTATAACCTATAACCTACCTATAACCTTGACCTAAAACCTAACCCTTAACCTATTCTCAAATCCCTATACACAAGCCTACACCTAATCCTATTCTGAACTACCTAACCTAAACCCAAACCTAAACTTGAAAACCCAAAGAAAAATCCGATAATGAACCCAAACCTGATTTCATAAACCTAAACCTTAACCTATTCTCAATTCCTTAAACCTATAACCTATAACCTACCTATAACCTTAACCTAAAACGCAAGCCTTAACCTATTCTCAAATCCCTAAACCAAAACCTACACCTAATCATATTCTCAACTACCTAACCAAATCCTAAACCTCAACTTGAAAACCCAAAGCAAAACCTGATCCCGAACCCAAACCCGATTTCAAAAACCTAAACCTTAACCCATTCTCAATTGCTTAAACCTATAACCTATAACCAACCTATAACCTTAACCTAAAACCCAAGGCTTGACCTATTCACAAATCCTTAAACCTAAACCTACACCTCATCCAATTCTCAACTACCTAATCTAAACCTAAACCTAAACTTGAAAACCCGAAGCAAAACCTGATCCCGAACCCAAACCCGATTTCCTAAACCTAAACCTTAACCTATTCTCAAATGCCTAAACCTATAACCTATAACCTACCTACAATCTTAACCTAAAACCTAAACCTTAACCTATTCTCAAATCCCTAAACCTAAACCTACACCTAATCCTATTCTCAACTACCTAACCTAAACCTAAAATCTAAACTTGAAAACCCAAAGAAAAACCCCATCCCGAACCCAAACCCGATTTTCTAAACCTAAACCTTAACCAATTCTCAAATCCCTAAACCTATAACCTACCTATAACCTTAACCTAAAACCTAACCCTTAACTTATTCTGAAATCCCTAAATCTAAACCTACACCAAATCTTATTCTCAACTCCCTAACCTAAACCTAAACCTAAACTTGAAAACCCAAAGCAAAACCCGATCCCGAACCCAAACCTGATTTCCTAAACCAAAACCTTAACCTATTCTCAATTGCCTAAACCTATAACCTATAACCTACCTATAACCTTTACCTAAAACCCAAGGTTTAACCTATTCTCAAATCCCTAAATCTAAACCTACACGTAATCCTATTCTCAACTACCAAATCTAAACCTAAACCTAAACTTGAAAACCCAAAGCAAAACCTGATCACGAACCCAAACCCAATTTCCTAAACCTAAACCTCAACCTATTCTCAAACCCCTAAACCTATAACCTATAACCTACCTATAACCCTAACCTAAAACCTAAACCTTAACATATTCTCAAATTCTTAAACCTAAACCTACACCTAATCCTATTGTCAACTACCTAACCTAAACCTAAACCTAAACTTGAAAACCCAAAGCAAAACCCGATCCCAAACCCAAACCCGATTTCCTAAACCTAAACCTTAACCTATTCTCAATTCCCTAAACCTATAACCTATAACCTACCTATAACCTTAACCTAAAACCTAACCATTAACCTATTCTGAAATCCCTAAACCTAAACCTACACCTAATCTTATTCTCAACTACCTAACCTAAACTTGAAAACCCAAAGCAAAATCCTATCCCAAACCCAAACTCAATTTCTTAAACCTAAACCTTAACCTATTCTCAAATCCCTAAACCTATAACCTATAACCTACCTATAACCTTAACCTAAAACCTAACCCTTAACCTATTCTCAAATCCCTATACATAAGCCTACACCTAATCCTATTCTGAACTACCTAACCTAAACCTAAACCTAAACCTTAAAACCCAAAGAAAAACCCGATCCGGAACCCAAACCTGATTTCCTAAACCTAAACCTTAACCTATTCTCAATTCCTTAAACCTATAACCTATAACCTACCTATAACCTTAACCTAAAACCCAAGCCTTAACCTATTCTCAAATCTCTAAACCTAAACCTACACCTAATCATATTCTCAACTACCTAACCTAAACCTAAACTTGAAAACCCAAAGAAAAACCCCATCCAGAACCCAAACCCGATTTCCAAAACATAAACCTTAACCTATTCTCAAATCCCTAAACCTATAACCTATAAACTACCTCTAACCTTAACCTAAAACCTAACCCTTAACCTATTCTGAAATCCCTAGACCTAAATCTACACCTAATCCGATTCTCAACTGCCTAACCTAAACCTAAACCTAAACTTGAAAACCCAAAGCAAAACCCGATCCCGAACCCAAACCGGATTTCCTAAACCAAAACCTTAACCCATTCTCAATTGCTTAAACCTATAACCTATAACTTACCTATAACCTTAACCTAAAACCCAAGGCTTAACCTATTCTCAAATCCCTAAACCGAAACCTACACCTAATCCTATTCTCAACTACCTAATCTAAACCTAAACATAAACTTGAAAACCCAAAGCAAAACCTGATCCCCAACCCAAACCCGATTTTCTAAACCTAAACCTTAACCTATTCTCAATTCCCTAAACCTATAACCTATAACCTACCTATAACCTTAACCTAAAACCTAAACCTTAACCTATTCTCAAATTCCTAAACCTAAACCTACACTTAATCCCTTTCTCAACTACCTAACCTAAACTTAAACCTAAACTTGAAAACCCAAAACAAAACCCGATCCTGAACCCAAACCCGATTTCCTAAACCTAAACCTTAACCTATTCTCAAATCCCTAAACCTATAACTTATGACTTACCTATAACCTTAACCTAAAACCTAACCCTTAACCTATTCTCAAATCCCTAAACCTAAACCTACACCTAATCCTATTATCAACTACCTAATCTAAACCTAAACCTAAACTTCAAAACCCAAAGCAAAACCTGATCCCTAACCGAAACCCGATTTCATAAACCTAAACCTTAACCTATGCTAAATTCCCTAAACCTATAACCTCTAACCTACGTATAACCTTAACCTAAAACCTAAACCTTAACCTATTCTCAAATCCCTAAACCTAAACCCACGCCTAATGGTATTTTTAACTACCTAACCTAAACCTAAACCTAAACTTGAAAACCCAAAGCAAAACTCGATCCCGAACCCAAACCTGATTTCCTAAACCTAAACCTTAACCAATTCTCAATTCTTTAAACCTATAACCTATAACCTTAACCTAAAACGCAAGCCTTAACCTATTCTCAAATCCCTAAACCTAAACCTACACCTAATCCTATTCTCAACTACCTAACCTAAACCTAAACCTAAACTTCAAAACCCAAAACAAAACCTGATCCCTAACCCAAACCCGATTTCCTAATCCTAAATCTTAACCTATTCTCAATTCCCTGAACCTATAACCTATAACCTACCTATAACCTTAACCTAAAACCAAAACCTTAACTTATTCTCAAATCCCTTAACCTAAACCTACACCTAATCCTATTTTCAACTACCTAACCTAATCCTAAACCTAAACTTGAAAACCAAAAGTAAAACCCGATCTCGAACCCAAACCTGATTTCCTAAACCTAAACCTTAACCTATTCTCAAATCCCTAAACCTAACCCTACACCTAATCCAATTCTCAGCTACCTAACCTAAACCTAAAACCTAAAGTTGAAAACCCAAAGAAAAATCTCATCCCGAACCCAAACCCGATTTCCTAAATCTAAACCTTAACCTATTCTCAAATCCCTAAACTTATAACCTATAACCTACCTATAACCTTAACCTAAAACCTAACCCTTAACCTATTCTGAAATTGTAAGACCCGTATCTTGGTCCGTACCTTTTCGTACACTTCCGCGGTCTTACCGGTCGAATTCCGGCGAGCTTTGACCCTTAATCGATATCGACGTGCGACCCTGATTCATATGCCGACAACCCGAGTCGACTCAACCCGGGACCAATACTATAGCGACCGCGCCGTTGTTGCGGTTCCGATGCCGCGACTCGCGCGCCGAGACGATACCCTGATCAAGAGATATGGGCCAACGTTCGGTGCGAGAAAAAGCCGCGCGTTGCGAAACTCAAGGAAATCTCTACGATGTGTCACATCAATCACATCAATCCCATCAATCAATCACCCATCAATCCATCACATATCAAGTACACATCACTTCCATCCCTTTTCTCAAGCAACCACAAAAGTCTTCACCACCCATACCTCTCTTACACAAAAAGCCACAAAAGTCTTCACCACCCATACCTCTCTTACACAAAAGCCACAAAAGTCAAAGATTTCTTACACAACCATCACTCACCTATCCATCCATCACTCTCTCTCTCTCCTGACATCACTCTCTCTCTTTCTCTCTTTCTCATTTCAAAACTCCAAGCAAAATTTTCAACTCATACGTATGGAAATTCTCAAGCCTCCCTAAACTCCAAGTGGCCCACCTTCCTACCCCATCATCTCCCATCTCAACCCTCCATTCTTCATCTTAACTATTGAAGTTGAAGCTAAGGTACCAAAGAACCCCTGGGAGCGAGAAGATCGGACGGTGGGTGCTAGATCATACTTATTTTCTTATTTTTATGATGGGCCAAGTGAGGCTCACCGATCAATGGTGTGGATCTCACTTGGGACCCTAAAATGTGGTCGATGGACCACTTGGATCATCATGATCATTCCATGATGGGGCCATTCTCCATTGACCCCATCAAGATGTTTATTTTCTCTTTAGAAAGGTCATCTAGGCCATCCATATTGGTGGGGAAAGGATCCCCACCGTTGATCTTCAGTTTTGATGGTCACATGTGCAAAATGACCCACTTGATGTATGATTTCATGTAAGGGAGGGCCCATAATGACGGGGTCCCTCCATTACAAGCCGTGTCCCACTCTCCATGTCTCTCTCTCTCTCTCTTTTATTTATTTTATTTTATTTTATTCTATTTTATTTTATTTTTATGCAAAAGGATTGTGTGGCCCACTTGAATGGATCCCACCTTGGCATTATATTTTTTTTCAAGATTTATTCAAGTGGGGCCCACCATATGCGTTGTACACCCATCAGTGGTGGCCCACTTCATCAGGGCCCACCACAAAATTTTTTTTTAAAAAAAAGCCAGCCGTCCAGCGTCTGGGACGCTGGACGTTTCAAAGGAAATGAGAAAAAGGGAAAGGAAGAAAAAGGGATTTTTGGGTGGTCCACTTGCATAGGCCCCACCCTGATGTATCACTCTAATCCAAGCCGTCCATCCCTCTCAGCATCTCATTTTAGGCGTTGAGCTAGAAAATGAGATTGAACGGAGCACCTGGTGGGCCATAGCGTCAAAGATCGCACCCTCACCATTCAAGCATCATTTTTGTATTTTATTTCATTTTCGTAGCATTTTAAAATTCGAACTCTAGACTCATTTGGATGGCCTCGAGCCGCTGATCGCCATGGTCGGGATGGATTTTGGTGCAGCGGGCCCCACGTGTGAAAAACCCCAAAAATATGGGTTTTCAAATTTTTGTTAAAAAATTGTAAAGAGGCTAAGCCTCTGACGTTGCACAGGTGCTACAGGCAGGCGGGCGGGCGGGCTACTGTGCAGTCACCCACGGCTGCTGCCGTGGGCCTCACATGATGTATATGGCTTATCTACGCCATTCATGAGGTGGGTCCCCTTCTTAGGTGGGCCCCCTCCAAAAATGGGACATATCCAAAACTCAGGTGGCCCACAACACGTGAAACAGTGTGGATTGAATTCTGTCATTAAAAAATTTTTGGGGCCCACAGAAGTTTTGGATCAAGATGAAATTTATGTGGTCCCTACATCCAGGTCTGTTTGACCCTATCAATGGGTTGGATGCCATATAAATATTACAGGGTGGGCCCCACATGAGACCCACCATGATGCATGCGTTTAGTCCACCGTCCAGTGGACGGTGGCGCCCACCTGGTTGCTGTGTTACCTCCACCGTCCAGCGGACGGTGGAGCCCTCCTTGATGGACATGCCACCCCGCTGTCCAGCGGCAATGAGACCCACCCATGATGCATGGGCTGCATCCAAACCGTCCATTCATTTTAAGAACCTGTTTTATGTCATAGGCCTAATGAATGAGTTAGATCCTTAGCTCATATGGACCCCACCTTGGCCTGTTTTGAGAACCATCCTAATGCAGTTACAATAGTTCATTGGGGCCCACTTTGATTTATGTAAGGCCATGGAATTGGGCCCAAATTGATATGTTCTAAGGCCATAAGACTAGGCCATTTGATATATTGTAAGGCCCATGGGACTAAACCCATTTGATTATAAAAAGGGTCCATGGGTTTAGGCCCACTTTGTTATGCATGCAAGGCCTATGGGTTAGGCCCATTTGGACTATTTAAGGCCTATGGGCTAGGCCCATTTGCTTTGTAAAAGGCCTATGGGTTTAGGCCCACTTGTTATGTTCTAAGTCCATTGGACTAGGCCCTTTTAATGTATTCCAAGGCCATTGAAATTGGACCCATTTGTTGCATTTTTGAGCCCATGGGATCAGGCCCATTTGATTGTTTAAGGCCTACGGGTTTAGGCCCATTTGATGTACCATAGGGCCTAGGGGTTTATGCCCATTGAACTCATATAATGCCTAAGGGTTAAGGCCCATTTGGCGTTCATATGGATTCAATTGGTGTGACCCATTCGACCCATGAGTTAAGCTCATTCGATGCAATGCTAGGCCCATGGGTTTTGACCCATTGCAATGCACACAAGACCCATTAGTGTGGCCCATTTATATGGCCCATCTGATGACTAAAAGGCCCATAAGATGAGGCCCATTTGATATATATGTAAGGTCCAATGGGGATAACCTACGGTCCATTGCAATGTGTAAATCCATTACAGACTAAGTACTGACGTTTACAAAGATCGTGCCTTGGGAGCAATGTTGGTTTGACGTCCACATTGCGAGTGTAATGCTGGTTGGATGTCCACATTACGACTCTCCTTAGGGTTCATTACTGGGCCGTACTTATTGTGTGTAGGCCGTCTAGGTCCATCTGCATTGTAAGATAGTTCATTTTATTATAACATGTTTAGTACAGTTCATGACTCATGATCATACGCATCATATGTATGCTTGACGTGAGAATTGTCTGATCATAGCATTTGCCTTCGGGCAGGTTGTTTATGGGCTCCCGGTTAGGCGGCGTTGCCCTACATGAGCGCACGATATGCGCAGGAATTGTTGCATGACTGGATAGCGTGAATCATGCATTTTGCATTTATGTGACATGGTTATTATACGCCCTAGCGACATCAGGGCCGTAGCCTCCACAGACACATCGTGGTTGGCAGGATTGGATACCGAAAATCTTGTTCTACATGGGGTACTATAGATATCCCTGGGTGAAAGTCTCTAAACCCTTATGGTACCAAGAGGTTGCTCCAACGTCTAGACCGAGTGAGTAGATGAGCATTGAGTACCGAATACCAGACGGTTACGCTCTCCACTGTGTCGTGGTCGGTTGGAAGGGGGTGCGGCCTTACCCGCCCGAGTGTAGGAGGCAATGCTAGGTTAAGTTTGACCAGCTCGAGGAATGGGTCCGCTATCGACGAGTTACGCCCGATATTGGCAGACGGATAGTGTGGTCTCTTCCACTTACCTTATTGTGCGAGATGTGGTGGCAATCTGGTTTAGAGTGTACTAGACCCCGGTGATATTCCATATTTTGAGCTGTATTGATGTGTGGACATAGACGAGGATCTGTATACTTGAGTTGCATTGCACATCACATGGCCTTGGGATGGCCGATACCATTCATGTCTTGCATCGCATAAGCCTTGGTACGGCTCGTGATATTATGGTTCCATCTGCATATTCCGCATTACTCTGACATTACATATTTATATTACTACCTTGCACACACACTTTCACCACCCTCTAAGCTTTCTATAAGCTTATGCATGACCGTTGTGTGCAGGTGACATTGGTTCACAGCAGCGCTGAGGCAGGAGCACGTTGCAGATCATTTTGGAGTTTTTATTTTTTACCACTGTATTTACCTTTATGCTCATTGTACTTGTAAAGTTTTTGATCATAGTGAAAATGTAATGGAGTTCTTGGTTGTTGTTTGTGGGTTATGCCTTTGGTTATGCTTATTACGAATCAAACTGACATTTAAAATCCTCCTCGTAGCATTCCAGGATCGGAACCTGGCGAATGGGAGCTAGGAGCTGAGAATGGGGTTCTATGGAGGCTGTCGGGGCCGGATTCGGCGATCGAGAATTTTGTAAGCCCGGTTTCTGAGTTTGAGGCGTGACAGAAGTTGGTATCAGAGCATAACTTGGGAATAACCGAGAATAACATTACATGTCTGCTATGAGTATGGAATGGCTAAGTCCTGAAGTTCGGATAACTTTACGACCTTCCAATACAGACTGTTAACGTGCGTACCTTTGAGAGTTTTGAAGTTGATAGGTGCCTTCGCTCTTTCCTGTAGGACATGACACCTGGGAGAGTCACCCAATCGACTCCCGCACCACCACCTGAGGATTCTGCTTCACTGTTGGAGGCTCCAGCTTTACCACCTGCGTCTCCCGTTCCACCCTCAAAGATCCCTGCTTCTTTCCTTAAGGATGACATTCCTCCACCTGAGGCCGATGAGGAGCCGACTGTGACTGTTAGTGCCTCTCAGTTACAGCAGATGTTACAGGCTGTGACAGCCGCACTACAGGGAAAGGGCAGACGCCCAACTGTTTCACCAGCTCAAGCAGAGCAGGAGCGCGCGAGTACCTTACTACGTGAGTTCAGACGGCTTGATCCTCCATGTTTCCAGGGCGAGCCAGATCCGACAGCAGCAGAGAGATGGCGCTCCGATGTGGAGAAGATTTTTGATACCATGTCATGTACAACCGAGCAGCGCGTCCGGTTAGCAGTATTTCTCTTTCAGGGTGAGGCCGAGCATTGGTGGACCTCTATTACCTGTGTTGCCGGACCGGAGTATATCTGGACATGAGAGGACTTTGTTGATCGATTCGAGGAGTAGTACTTCTCCGACCATATCCGACGTCAGCGAGCTTTAGAGTTCGAGACTCTGGTGCAGGGAGACATGACCGTGGCACAGTACGCAACCCGTTTTGTGGCTCTATTGAGATTCGCACCGTACATGGTTGATGACGAGGGGTGGAAGGCCCACCGCTTCGAGCACGGCTTACGTTACGGCCTTCGAGGTCGTGTTATTGGGTATGAGCTCCCTACTTTTCAGGCAGTAGTGAGGAGAGCTCAGATTTATGAGACTGAGTGGGCCGGTTCTCAGTCTGATCGCGGTCAGAGGAGAGACCGAAAGAGGCAGGCTTCTTCCAGTCCTTCCCAGCAGCGTCGACCACAGCAGCAGAGGCGCACAGGTCGCCCAACTTTTTGAGCACCATCAGCACCAGCAGCACCTCCACCACCACCTCAGAGGCAGTTCACCGGCACTTGCTTCAGGTGCGGTGCGACGGGATACTGTTCATGGGAGTGTCCCAGCCCCCAGCAGTAGAAGAGAGGTCCACAGCAGCAGAGACCCCCACAGCAGCAGCGACAGAAACCTCCACCACCGAGGCCACCTCAGCAGCAGCATCACCATCAGCACCAGCCTCAGAGGCCGCAGCAACAGAGGTAGCAGTTTCGACCCCCTCAGCGACCCCATCAGTAGCAGCAGCACGTTCAGAGGGGACAGACACCTCCCTAGCCAGCTCAGGCTAGATTTTATGCGGCTCAGCAGGATCCGCAGTCATCCGGAGGAGTCGTTGAGGGTATACTGCCAGTTTCTGCATGCATTGCACGAGTGTTGTTTGATTCTGGTGCATCGCATTCTTTTGTGGCCGAGAGCTTCTGTCGATCGGCCGGCTTACCGTTGGAGTCTGCTGATGTGAGCCTATCAGTATCGACTCCCTTGGGGAGGACTACAGTGTTAGGACGATTTTACTCCTCATGCCCCATTCTGGTTGGGGATACCTTTCTGCCTGCCGATCTGTTCGTCTTGCCGATGTTCGAGTTCGACGTCATCCTGGGCATGGATTGGCTCGCCGAGTACTATGCTATATTGTACTGCGCCGCGAGGACCGTCACGTTCTGTATACCCGGCGTGCCACAGTTCGAGTTCGTTGCAGAGGCCAGAGGAGAGCGGTTGTCTTGTTTGATGTCTTGCGCCTTAGAGGAACCTGTTGCCGTTTGCATCGACCATTTACCCATAGTATGTGATTTTTCTGATGTGTTCCAGAGATTTCGGGATTACCACCTCGTTGACTCACCGAGTTCCAGATTGATCTCGTGCCCGGTACCGCGCCTATTTCGAAGGCCCCATATCGTATGGCACCGTTGGAGTTACGGGAACTGCAGAACCAGTTGGACGAGTTGTGAGAGTTGGGTTTTATCCATCCGAGCAGTTCGCCGTGGGGAGCGCCGGTACTCTTCGTGAAGAAGAAGGATGGCTCGTTGAGGCTATGCGTTTACTACCGCGAGCTCAACAAAGTCACGATTAAGAACAAGTACCCGCTCCCTAGGATTGATGATTTGTTCGACCAGCTGCAAGGTGCACAGTTCTTTTCGAAGATTGACCTGCGTTCCGGTTATCATCAGATTCGGGTCCGAGAAGAGGACATTTCGAAGACAGCATGACGCGTTACGGTCATTTTGAGTTTCAAGTCATGTCCTTCGAACTAACCAATGCACCTGCGGTCTTCATGCAGCTGATGAACGAGGTCTTCCGCCCATATCTGGATCAGTTTGTGGTAGTTTTCATCGATGACATTCTGATCTATTCGAGGACCCGTGAGGAGCACGAGCAGCATTTAGAGATTACTTTAGAGACCCTCCACGCACACCAGCTGTATGCGAAGCTGAAAAAGTGCGAGTTCTGGCAGGAGAAGGTGAAGTTCCTCGGTCACGTGGTGACGAGGGAGGGTGTCGCAGTGGACCCCTCGAAGGTCGAGCAGTGCGTCAGTGGGGCCAGCCCACGACTGCTACAGAGATCCGTAGTTTCCTTGGTTTGGCGGGTTACAACCGGCGTTTCATCGAGGATTTTTCTCGTATTGCAGCCCCGCTGACCAGGTTGACTCGGAAGGGCACAGAGTTCATTTGGAGTGACGCCTGCGAGCGAGCATTTATGGAGTTGAAGGACCGTCTGACGTCCGCTCCTGTCCTCACTTTTCCCTCTGGGAGTGACGACTTCATTGTATTCACTGATGCCTCGCATATCGGTTTGGGTGCTGTCCTGATGCAGTACGGGAGACCAGTGGCCTTTGCCTCTCGTCAGCTCAAGGTCCATGAGCTGAACTATCCTACACATGATCTGGAGCTGGCTGCAGTTGTCTTCGCACTGAAGGTGTGGAGGCACTATCTTTATGGGGTCAGGTTCGAGCTCTTCTCTGATCACAAGAGCTTAAAGTACCTCTTCTTGCAGTCTGAGTTGAATATGAGACAGAGGCGCTGGATGGAGCTCCTGAAGGACTATGATTTTGACCTCCAGTACCACCCGGGTATGGCGAACGTGGTGGCAGATGTCCTCAGCCGTCAGCCACTAGGCCTAGTGGCGCATATGATGATTCAGGAGTGGCGGATGCTTGAGGATATCGCAGTGTATGATTTTGAGTTCGGCCTGCAGTCTTCCATTGTACAGTTATCGAGCTTGTCGATTCAACCCTCTCTTGTCGCTAGGGTGATCGAGGCTCAGCAGGCTGATCAGTCGTTGCAGAGTTATATGGCTGAGGCGACATCTGAGGGTCAGAAAGATTGGCAGATCGGTACAGACGGTGGACTTCGCTTCAGAGGCCGATTATGTGTCCCGGATATTTCAGAGTTACACAGAGATCTTATGACCGAAGCACATCGATCGCGGTTTTCTATCCACCCGGGCTCGACGAAGATGTACCGCGACATGAGGCGACAGTATTTTTGGGCGGGGATGAAGCGTCAGATCGCTAGTTTTGTGGCCGAGTGTGACACGTGCCAGCGTGTCAAGGCCGATCATCAGAGACCTCCTGGTCTTTTGCAGCCGTTGAGCGTCCCGATATGGAAGTGGGAGCACGTGTCGACTGATTTTATTATGGGTTTACCGAGGACTCAGCGCAGTCATGACGCCATTTGGGTTGTCGTGGATCGTCTGATGAAGTCGGCACATTTCCTTGCGATGCGTGTGACTTGGTTTATGGACCGGCTTGTGAGACTATTTATTGAGGAGATTGTGAGACTGCATGGCGTTCCGGTCTCGTTCGTTTCTGACCGAGACTCGAGGTTCACGTCTCAGTTTTGAGGGAGCTTCCAGCGAGCGATGGGGCAGACTTGCAACTCAGCACTGCGTACCATCCGCAGACTGATGGCCAGACCGAGAGGGTCAATTAGATACTTGAGGATATGCTTCGGGCTTGCGCGATTGACTTCGGGGGCCTGCGTGAATCATGCATTTCGCATTTGTGTGACATGGTTATTGTACGCCCTAGCGACATCAGGGTCGTAGCCTCCACAGACGCATCGTGGTTGGCAGGATTGGATACCGAAAATCTTATTCTACATGGGGTACTATAGATATCCCTAGGTGAAAGTCCCTAAACCCTTATAGTATCAAGAGGTTGCTCCAACGTCTAGACCAAGTGGGTAGATGAGCGTTGAGTGCCTAATACCAGACGGTTACGCTCTCCACTGTGTCGTGGTCGGTTGAAAGGGGGTGCGTCCTTACCCGCCCGAGTGTAGGGGGCAATGCTAGGCTGAGTTTGACCAGCTCAAGGAATGGGTCCGCTATCGACGAGTCGCGCCTGATATTAGCAGACGGATAGTGTGGTCTCTTTCACTTACCTTATTGTGCGCGATGTGGGGGCAATCTGGTTTAAAGTGTACTAGACCCCGGTGATATTTCATATTTTGAGCTGTATTGATGTATGGACATAGATGAGGATCTGTATGCTTGAGTTGCATTGCACATTGCATGGCCTTGGGATGGCCGATACCATTCATGTCTTGCATCGCATAAGCCTTGCTATGGCTCGTGATATTATGGTTCCATCTACATATTCCGCATTACTCTGACATTGCATATTTATATTACTACCTTGCGCACACACTTTCACCACCCTCTAAGATTTTTATAACCTTATGCACAACCGTTGCGTGCAGGTGACGTTGGTTCGCAGCAGCGCTGAGGCAGGAGCACGTTACAGAGCATTTTGGAGTTTTTGTTCTTTACCACTGTATTTCCCTTTATGCTCATTGTACTTGTAAAGTTTTTGATCATAGTGGAAATGTAATGGAGTTCTTGGTTGTTGTTTGTGGGTTATGCCTTTGGTTATGCTTATTACGAATCAAACAGACATTTAAAATCCTCCTCGCAGCATCCCAGGATCGAAACCTGACGAATGGGAGCTAGGAGCCGAGAATGGGGTTCTACAGATGCTGTCGGTGCCGGATTCGGCGATCGAAAATTTTGTAAGCCCAGTTTTCGAGTTTGAGGCGTGACAGAAATCCCTAAACCTAAACCTACACCTAATCCAATTCTCAACTGCCTAACCTAAACCTAAACGTAAACTTGAAAACTCAAAGGAAAACCCGATCCCGAACCCAAACCTGATTTCCTAAACCAAAACCTTAACCCATTCTCAATTGCTTAAACCTATAACCTATAACCTACCTATAACCTTAACCTAAAACCCAAGGCTTGACCTATTCTCAAATCCTTAAACCTAAACCTACACCTCATCCAATTCTCAACTACCTAATCTAAACCTAAACCTAAACTTGAAAACCCAAAGCAAAACCTGATCCCGAACCCAAACCCGATTTTCTAAACATAAACCTTAACCTATTCTCAAATCCCTAAACCTATAACCTATAACCTTAACCTAAAACCTAACCCTTAACCTATTCTCAAATCCCTAAACCTAAACCTACACCTAATCCTATTCTCAACTACCTAACCTAAACCTAAACCTAAACTTGAAAACCCAAAGCAAAACCCGATTTTGAACCCAAACCCGATTTCCTAAACCTAAACCTAAACCTATTCTCAATTCACTAAACCTACTACCTATAACCTTAAGCTAAAACCTAAACCTCAACCTATTCTAAAATCCCTAAACCTAAACCTATACCTAATCCTATTCTCAACTACCTAACCTAAACCTAAACTTAAACTTGAAAACCCAAAGCAAAACCCGATCCCGAACCCAAACCCGATTTTCTAAACCTAAACCTTAACCTATTCTCAATTTCCTAAACCTATAACTTATAACCTACCTATAACCTTAACCTAAAACCTAACCCTTAACCTATTCTCAAATCGCTAAACCTAAACCTACACATAATTCTATTCACAACTACCTAACCTAAACCTAAACCTAAACTTAAAAACCCAAAGCAAAATTTGATCCCGAACCCAAACCTGATTTCCTAAACCAAAACCTTAACCCATTCTCAATTGCTCACACCGATAACCTATAACCTAAAACCTAAACCATAGCCTATTCTCAAATCCCTAAACCTAAACCTACAGCTAGTCTTATTCTCAACTACCTAACCTAAACCTAAACCTAAACTTGAAAACCCAAAGCAAAACCCGATCCCGAACCCAAACCCGATTTCCTAAACCTAAACCTTAACCTATTCTCAAATCCCTAAACCTATAACTTATAACCAACCTATAACCTTAACCTAAAACCTAACCCTTAACCTATTCTCAAATCCCTAAACCTAAACCAACACCTAATCCTATTCTCAACTACCTAACCTAAACCTAAACCTAAACTTGAAAACCCAAAGGAAAACCCGTTACCGAACCCAAACCCGATTTCCTAAACCTAAACCTTAACCTATTCTCAAATCCCTAAACCTATAACTTATAACCTAGCTATAACCTTAACCTAAAACTTAACCCTTAACCTATTCTCAAATCCCTAAACCTAAACCTACACCTAATCCTATTCTCAACTACCCAATCTAAACCTAAATCTAAACTTGAAAACAAAAAGCAAAACAAGATCCCGAACCAAAACCCGATTTCCTAAACCTAAACCTTAACCTATTCTCAAATCCCTTAACCTATAACCTATAACCTACCTATAACCTTAACCTAAAACTGAAACCTTAACCTAATCTCAAATCCCTAAACTTAAACCAACACCTAATCCAATTCTCAACTACCTAACCTAAACCAAAAACTAAACTTGAAAACCCAAAGTAAAACCCGATCCCGAACCCAAAACCCGATTTCCTAAACCTAAAGCTTAACCTATTCTCAAATCTCTAAACTTATAACCTATAACCTTAACCTAAAACCCAAGCCTTAACCTATACTCAAATCCCTAAACCAAAACCTACACCTAATCCTATTCTCAACTACCTAACCTAAACCTAAACCTAAACTTGAAAACCCAAAGCAAAACCTTATCCCGAACCCAAACCCGATTTCCAAAACCTAAATCTTAACCTACTCTCAAATCCCTAAACGTATAACATATAACCTACCTATAACCTTAACCTAAAACCAAAACCTTAACCTATTCTCCAATCCCTAAGCCTAAACCTACACCTAATCCTATTCTCAACTACCTAACCTAAACCTAAACCTAAACTTGAAAACCCAAAGCAAAACCCAATTTTGAACCCAAACCCGATTTCCTAAACCTAAACCTAAACCTATTCTCAATTCCCTAAACCTACTACCTATAACCTTAAGCTAAAACCTAAACCTCAACCTATTCTAAAATCCCTAAACCTAAACCTACACCTATTCCTATTCTCAACTACCTAACCTAAACCTAAACTTAAACTTGAAAACCCAAAGCAAAACCCGATCCCGAACCCAAACCCGATTTCCTAAACCTAAACCTTAACCTATTCTCAATTCCCTAAACCTATAACTTATAACCTACCTATAACCTTAACCTAAAACCTAACCCTTAACCTATTCTCAAATCGCTAAACCTAAACCTACACGTAATTCTATTCTCAACTACCTAACCTAAACCTGATTTCCTAAACCAAAACCTTAACCCATTCTCAATTGCTTACACCTATAACCTATAACCTACCTATAACCTTAACTTAAAATACAAGGCTTAACCTATTCTCAAATCCCTAAACCTAAACATACATGTAATCCTATTCTCAACTACGTAATCTAAACCTAAACCTAAACTTGAAAATCTAAAGAAAAACCTGATCCCGAACCCAAACCCAATTTCCTAAACCTAAACCTTAACCTATTCTCTAATCCCTAAACCTATAACCTATAACCTACCTATAACCTGAACCTAAAACCTAAACCTTAACCAAAAACCTAACCCTTAACCTATTCTCAAATCCCTAAATATAAACCTACACCTAATCCTATTATCAACTACCTAACCTAAACTTAAACCTAAACTTGAAAACCCAAAGCAAAACCCGATCCCGAATTCTAACCTAATTTCCTAAACCTAAACCTTAACCTATTCTTAATTCCTTAAACCTATAACCTATAACCTACCTATAACCTAAACCTAAAACCCAAGCCTTAACCTATTGTAAAATCCCTAAACCTGCACCTAATCATATTCTCAACTACCTAACCTAAACCTAAACCTAAACTTGAAAACTCAAAGCAAAACTTGATCCCGAACCCAAACCCGATTTCCTAAACCAAAACCTTAACCTATTCTCAATTCCTTAACCTATAACTTATAACCTTAACCTAAAACCCAAGCCTTAACCTATTCTCAAATCCCTAAACCTAAACCTACACCTAATCCTATTCTCAACGACCTAACCTAAACTTAAACCTAAACTTGAAAACCCAACGCAAAACCTTATCCCGAACCCAAACCCGATTTCCTAAACCTAAACCTTAACCTATTCTCAAATCCCTAAACCTATAACCTATAACCTACCTATAACCTTAACCTAAAACCTAAACCTTAACCTATTCTCAAATCCCTAAACCTAAAACTACACCTAATCCTATTTTCAACTACCTAACCTAAACCTAAACCTAAACTTGAAAACCCAAAGAAAAACCCGATTCCAAACCCAAACCAGATTTCCTAAACCTTAACCTTAACCTATTCTCAATTCCCTAAACCTTAACCTAAAACATAAACCCTAGCCTATTCTCAAATCCCTAAACCTAAACCTACACCTAATCCTATTATCAACTACCTAACATAAACCTAAAACCTAAACTTGAAAACCCAATGAAAAACTCCATCTCGAACCCAATCCCGATTTTCTAAACCTAAACCTTAAACTATTCTCAAATCCCTAAACCTATAACCTACCTATAACCTTAACCTAAAACCTAACCCTTAACCTATTCTGAAATCCCTAAACCTAAACCTACACCTAATCCTATTCTCAACTAACTGACCTAAACCTAAACCTAAACTTGAAAACCCAAAGCAAAATCCGATCCCGAATCCAAACCCAATTTCCTAAACCTAAACCTTAACCTATTCAAATTCCCTAAACATATAACCTATAACCTACCTATAACCTTAACCTAAAACCTAAACCTTAACCTATTCTCAAATCCTTAAATCTAAACCTACGCCTAATCCTATTCTCAACTACCTAACCTAAACCAAAACCTAAACTTGAAAACCCAAAGCAAAACCCGATCCCGAACCCAAACCGGATTTCCTAAACCTAAACCTTAACCTATTCTTAATTCCTTAAACCTATTGTCATGCCCCAAACTCGGAAACCGGGCTCACAGAATTCCCGATCGCCGAATCCGGTGCCGACAGCCTCCGTCGAACCCCATTCTCGGCTCGTAGCTCCCATTCGCCAGGTTCCGATCCTGGGATGCTACAGGAGGATTTTGTATTTCAGTCTGATTCGTAATATGCATAACCAAAGGCATAACCCACAAACAATAACCAAAAAATCCATTACATTTCCACTATGATCAAAAACTTTACAAGTACAATGGGCATAAAGGGAAATACAAAGGTAAATAACAAAAAACTCCAAAATGATCAGCAACGTGCTCCTGCCTCAATGCTGCTGCGATCCAACGTCACCTGCACGCAACGGTCGTGCATAAGCTTACAGAAAGCTTAGAGGGTGGTGAAGGTGTGTGCTCAAGGTAGTAATATGTACATGCAATGTCAGAGTGATGCGGAATATGCAAATGGAAATATAATATCATGAGCCGTACCAAGGCTTATGCGATGCAAGACACGAATGGTATCGGCCATCCCAAGGCCATGCAATGTACAATGCAACTCAAGCATACAGATACTCATCAATGTCCACACGTCAATACAGCTCAAAGTATGGAATATCACCGGGGTCTAGTACACTCTAAACCAGATTGCCGCCACATCGCGCCCAATAAGGTAAGTGGAAGAGACCTCACTATCCGTCTGCCAATATCGGACGCGACTCGTCGATAGCGGACCCATTCCTCGAGCTGGTCAAACTCAGCCTAGTATTGCCCCCTACACTCGGGCGGGTAAGGCCGCACCCCTTTCCAACCGACCACGACACAGTGGAGAGCGTAACCTTCTGGTAATCGGCACTCAACTCTCATCTACCCACTCGGTCTAGACGTTGGAGCAACCTCTTGGTACCATAACGGTTTAGGGACTTTCACCCAGGGATATCTATAGTACCCCATGTAGAACAAGATTTCCGGTATCCAATCCTGCCAACCACGATGCGTCTGTGGAGGCTACGGCCCTGATGTCGCTAGGGCGTACAATAACCATATCACACAAATGCGGAATGCATGAATCACGCTATCCAGTCATGCAACCAATCCTGCGCATACCGTGCGCTCATGTAGGGCAACACCGCCTAACCGGGAGCCCATAAACAACCTGCCCGAAGGCAAATGCTATGATCAGTCAATCCTCATATCAAGCATACATATGATGCGTATGATCATGGGTCATGAAACTATACTAAACATGTTATAATAAAATGAATTATCTTACGATGCAGATGGGCCGGAACGATCTATACACGATAAGTACGGCCCAGTAATGGGCCCTAAGGAGAGTCGTAATGTGGACATCCAACCAGCATTACACTCGCAATGTGGACGTCAAACCAACATTGCATCATAGGCACGATCTTTGTAAACGTCAGTACTTAGTTTGTAATGGATTTACACATTGCAATGGACCGTAGGTTAACCCCATTGGATCTTACATATATATCAAATGGGCCTTATCTTATGGGCCTTTTAGTCATCAGATGGGCCATATAAATGGACCACACTAATGGGTCTTGTGTACATTGCAATGGGTCAAAACCCATGGGCCTAGCATTGCGTCGAATGAGCTTAACTCATGGGTCGAATGGGTCACACCAATTGAATCCCATATGAACGCCAAAAGGGCCTTAACTCTTAGGCATTATATGAGTTCAATGGGCCTAACCCCTAGGCCTGATGGTACATCAAATGGGCCTAAATTCGTAGGCCTCAAACAATCAAATGGGCCTGATCCCATGGGCTCACAAATGCAACAAATGGGTCCGATTTCATGGGCCTTGAAGGACATCAAATGGGCCTAAGCTTTTAGGCCTTGAATGAATCCAATGGGCCTAGCCTATAAGCATTCCATAAACCAAATGGTCTTAGCCCATAGGCCTTCCATAAACCAAATGGGCCTATCCCATAGCTCTTTGCTAAATAAAAGGGATGGATGGCCTGGATGCTTCACATACAACATGGTGGGTCCCACTGTCCAGTGGACAGTGCGGATGGCGCACATACATTACCCAGGGCCCCACCGTCCGCTGGACGGTGGAGGCCACACAAACATCAGGTGGGGCGTCACCGTGGTGGGTGCCACCGTCCTCTGGACGGTGGACTAAGATAAACATCATGGTGGGTCCCATGTGGGGCCCACCCTGTAATATCCATTCAACTTCCAACCCGTTCACAAGGTCCCTTGGACCTGGATTAAGGGAAAACATAAATTTCAGCTTGATCCAATACTTCTGTGGGCCCCAACCCAGATTTCAATGGTAGGCCTCAATCCACACTATTTCACGTGGTGTGGGCCACCTAAGTTTTGGATCTGTCCCATTTTTGGAGGGGGGCCCGCCACTGGGGTGGCCCACCTCATGAACCAGTTGGATGACAAATACACATTATAGTGGGGCCCACACGCAGGAGCCGTGGGCACCCACCCCACGTCCGTCCGCCCATAGAGATGAGCCTGCACGTGCCTGCGTGCAGGCGCTAGCCGTTTCCAGGGCAGAGGCAAAGCCTCTGCCAATGCTTTTTTTTTAAAAAAAGAAAATCTGATTTTCAATGGTTTTTTTACACGTGGGGCCCGTAAAAACGAAATCTACTCCAGCCATTGCGATCAGCGGCTCGAGGCTGTCCAAATGAGTCCAGAGTTTGGATTTTTTTGATGCTTGGAAGAGAAATAAAATAAGAAAATAGAGTTTGAATAGTGAGGGCGCAATATTTGACGCTATGGCCCACCAGGTGATTGGATCAGCTCCAAACTTCTACCCAACGGCTAAAATGCCGTGGTTAAGAGGATGGACGGCTTGGATAGAACATAAACGTCAGGGTGGGGCCTATGCAAGGGAACCACCAAAATTCTCTCCTTTTCTTTCCTTTTTCTTCTTTCTGTTGTAAACGTCCAGCGTCTGGACGGTTTTAAAATTTTTTGTTGTTTTTAAGATGGAGGGCCCTGATGAAGTGGGCCCCACTGATGGGTGTCATGGGAGTAACAGCCAAGGTGGGCCCCACTTGAATAAAATAAAATATCTCAAGTGGGATTCATTCAAGTGGGCCACACCCTCCTATTATAATAAAATACAATAAAATAAAATAAAATAAAATAAAATAAAAGAGAGAGAGAGAGAGATGGAGAGTGGGACACGGTTTGTGATGGAGGGACCCCGTCATTATGGGCCCTCCCTTGCAATGAAACATACAATAAATGGATCCCTTGCACATGGGACCATTAAAAATGTAAATCAACGGTGGAGATCCATTCCCCACCGATATGGACGGTCTAGATGACCTTTCTAAATGAAAATAAACATCATGATGGGGTCCATGGAGGATGGCCCCATCATGGGATGATCATGATGATCCAAGTGGTCCATCGGCCACAAATAAGGGTCCCAAGTGAGATCCACACCATTGATCGGTGGGCCTCACTTGGTCCACCATAAAAATAAGAAAATCTACCCTATAGAAGCACCCACCGTCCGATCTTCTCGCTCCTAGGGGTTCCTTGGCACCTTGTCTTCAACTTCAATGGCTAAGATGAAGAATGGAGGGTTGAGATGGGAGATTTTGGGGTAGGAAGGTGGGCCACTTGGAGCTTAAGGTCTTTGGAGAAATTCCATACGTATGGAGCCCTTGCAATTTTTGTTGCTTGAAAATTTTGAAATGAGAAAGAGAGAAAGAGAGAGAGTGATGTAAAGGGAGAGAGAGAGAGTGATGGATGGATGGGTGAGTGATGGTGGTGTAAGAAAAACTTGACTTTTTGGCCTTTTGTGTAAGAAAGGTATGGGTTAAGAAGACTTTGTTGGCTTTTTGTGTAAGAGAGGTATGGGTTGAGAAGACTTTGTTGGCTTTTTGTGTAAGAGAGGTATGGGTTTGGGAGACTTTTGTGGTTGCTTGGAAAAAGGGATGGAAGTGATGTGTACTTGACATGTGATGGCTTGATGGGTGATTGATTGATGGGATTGATGTGATTGATGTGACACATCGTTGAGATTCCCTTGGTTTTCGCAATGTGCGGCGTTTTCTCGCATCGAACATTGGCCCATATCTCTTGATCCGGGTATCGCCTCGGAGCGCGAGTCGCGGTATCGGAACCGCGGCGACGGTGCGGTCGTTAAGGTATTGGTCTCGGGTTGAGTCGACTCGGGTTGTCGGCACAAGAATCCGGGTCACGCGTCGATATCGATTAAGGGTCGAAAGTTATCGGAATTCGACCGGTAAGACCGCGGAAGTGTACGGAAAGGTACGGACCAAGATACGGGTCTTACACCTATAACTTATAACCTTAATCTAAAACGCAAGCTTTAACCTATTCTCAAATCCCAAAACCTAAACCTACACCTAATCCTATTCTCAACTACCTAACCTAAACCTAAACCTAAACTTGAAATCCCAAAGAAAAACCTGATCCCGAACCCAAACCCGATTTCCTAAACCTAAACCTTATCCTATTCTTAATTTCCTAAACTTATAACCTATAACCTACCTATAACCTTAATCCAAAACCTAAACCTTAACCTATTCTGAAATCCCTAAACCTAAACCTACACCTAATCCTATTCTCAACTACCTAATTTAAACCTAAACCTAAACTTGAAAACCCAAAATAAAACCTGATCCGGAACCCCAACCCGATTTCCTAAACCTAAACCTTAACCTATTCTCAATTCCCTAAACCTATAACCTATAACCTACCTATAACCTTAACCTAAAACCTAAACCTTAACCTATTCTCAAATCTCTAAATCTAAACATACGCCGAATCCTATTCTCAACTACCTAATCTAAACCTAAACCTAAACTTGAAAACCCAAAGCAAAACCCGATCCCGAACCCAAACCAGATTTCCGAAACCTAAACCTTAACCTATTCTCAATTCCTTAAACCTATAACTTATAACCTTAACCTAAAACCCAAGGCTTAACCTATTGTCGAATCCCTAAACCTAAACCTACACCTAATCCTATTCTCAACTACCTAATCTAAAGCTAAACCTAAACTTGAAAATCTAAAGCAAAACCTTATCCCGAACACGATTTCCTAAACCAAAACCTTAACCTATTCTCAAATCCCTAAACCTATAACCTATAACCTACCTATAACCTCAACCTAAAACCTAAACCTTAACCTATTCCCAAATCCCTAAACCTAAACCTACACCTAATCCTATTTTCAACTACATAACCTAAACCTAAACCTAAACTTGAAAACCCAAAGCAAAACCCGATTCCAAACCCAAACCCGACTTCCTAAACTAAACCTTAACCTATTCCCAATTCCCTAAACCTATAACATATAACCTTAACCTAAAACCAAAACCTTAACCTATTCTCAAATCCCTAAACCTAAACCTACACCTAATCCTATGCTCAGCGACCTTACCTCAACTTAAAACCTAAACCTGAAAACCCAAAGAAAAACCCCACCCCGAACTCAAACCCGATTTCCTAAACCTAGACCTTAACCTATTCTCAAATCCCTAAACTTATAACCTATAACCTACCTCTAACCATAACCTAAAACCTAACCCGTAACCTATTCTGAAATCCCTAAACCTAAACCTACACCTAATCCTATTCTCAACTGCCTAAGCTAAACCTAAACCTAAAGTTGAAAACTCAAAGTAAAACCCGATCCCGAACACAAACCGAATTTCCAAAACCAAAACCTTAACCCATTCTCAATTGCTTAAACCTATAACCTATAACCTACCTATAACCTTAACCTAAAACCCAAGGCTTAACCTATTCTCAAATCCCTAAACCTAAACCTACACCTAATCCTATTCTCAACTACCTAATCTAAACCTAAACATAAACTTGAAAACCCAAAGCAAAACCTGATCTCGAACCCAAACCCGATTTTCTAAACCTAAACCTTAACCTCTTCTCAAATCCCTAAACCTATAACCTATAACCCACCTATAACCTTAACCTAAAACATAAACCTTAACCTATTCTCAAATCTATAAACCTAAACCTACGCCTAATCCTATTCTCAACTACCTAACCTAAACCTAAACCTAAACTTGAAAACCCAAAGCAAAACCCGATCCCGAACCCAAACCCGATTTCCTAAATCTAAACCTTAACCTATTCTCAAATCCCTAAACCTAAAACTGATGACCTACCTATAACCTTAACCTAAAACCCAACCCTTAACCTATTCTCAAATCCCTAAACCTAAACCTACACCTAATCCTATTCTCAACTACCCAATCTAAACCTAAACCTAAACTTGAAAACACAAGCAAAACCAGATCCCGAACCCAAACCCGATTTCCTAAACCTAAACCTTAACCTATTCTCAAATCCCTAAACCTATAACCTACCTATAACCTTAACCAAAAACCTAAACCTTAACCTATTCTTAAATCCCTAAACATAAACCTACACCTAATTCTATTCTCAAATAACTAAACCTAAACCTAAACATGAAAGCCCAAAGCAAAACCCGATTTCGAACCCAAACCCGATTTTCTAAACATAAACCTTAACCTATTCTCAATTCCCTAAACCTATAACCTATAAACTTAACCTAAAACCTACACCTTAACCTATTCTCAAATCCCTAAACCTAAACCTACACCTAATCCTATTCTCAACTACCTAACGTAAACCTAAACTTAAACTTGAAAACCCAAAGCAAAACCCGATCCCAAACCCAAACCTGATTTCCTAAACCAAAACCTTAACCCATTCTCAATTGCTTACACCTATAACCTATAACCTACCCATAACCTTAACCTAAAACACAAGGCTTAACCTATTCTCAAATCCCTAAACCTAAACCTACACCTAATCCTATTCTCAACTACGTAATCTAAACCTAAACCTAAACTTGAAAATCTAAAGAAAAACCTGATCCAGAACCCAAACCCAATTTCCTAAACCTAAACCTTAACCTATTCTCTAATCCCTAAACCTATAACCTATAACCTACCTATAACCTGAACCTAAAACCTAAACCTTAACCCAAAACCTAACCCTTAACCTATTCTCAAATCCCTAAACCTAAACCTTAACCTATTCTTAATTCCTTAAACCTATAACCTATAACCTACCGATAACCTAAACCTAAAACCCAAGCCTTAACCTATTGTCAAATCCCAAAACCTGCACCTAATCATATTCTCAACTACCTAACCTAAACCTAAACCTAAACTTGAAAACTCAAAGCAAAACTTTATCCCGAACCCAAACCCAATTTCCTAAACCTAAACCTTAACCTATTCTCAATTCCTTAACCAATAACTTATAACCTTAACCTAAAACCTAAGCCTTAACCTATTCTCAAATCCCTAAACCTAAACCTACACCTAATCCTATTCTCAACGACCTAACCTAAACCTAAACCTAAACTTGAAAACCCAACGCAAAACCTTATCCCGAACCCAAACCCGATTTCCTAAACCTAAACCTTAACCTATTCTCAAATCCCTAAACCTATAACCTATAACCTACCTATAACCTTAACCTAAAACCTAAACCTTAACCTATTCTCAAATCCCTAAACCTAAACCTACACCTAATCCTATTTTCAACTACCTAACCTAAACCTAAACCTAAACTTGAAAACCCAAAGCAAAACCCGATTCCGAACCCAAACCCGATTTCCTAAACCTTAACCTTAACCTATTCTCAATTCCCTAAACCTTAACCTAAAACATAAACCTTAGCCTATTCTCAAATCCCTAAACCTAAACCTACACCTAATCCTATTATCAACTACCTAACATAAACCTAAAACCTAAACTTGAAAACCCAATGAAAAACTCCATCTCGAACCCAAACCCGACTTTCTAAACCTAAACCTTAAACTATTCTCAAATCCCTAAACCTATAACCTACCTATAACCTTAACCTAAAACCTAACCCTTAACCTATTCTGAAATCCCTAAACCTAAACCTACACCTAATCCTATTCTCAACTAACTGAGCTAAACCTAAACCTAAACTTGAAAACCCAAAGCAAAACCCGATCCCGAACACAAACCGAATTTCCTAAACCAAAACCTTAACCCATTCTCAATTGCTTAAACCTATTACCTATAACCTACCTATAACCTTAACCTATAACCCAAGGCTTAACCTATTCTCAAATCCCTAAACCTAAACCTACACCTAATCCTATTCTCAACTACCTAATCTAAACCTAAACATAAACTTGAAAACCCAAAGCAAAACCTGATCTCGAACCCAAACCCGATTTCCTAAACCTAAACCTACACCTCTTCTCAAATCCCAAAACCTATAACCTATAACTCACCTATAACCTTAACCTAAAACCTAAACCTTAACCTATTCTCAAATCCATAAACCTAAACCTACGCCTAATCCTATTCTCAACAACCTAACCTAAACCTAAACCTAAACTTGAAAACCCAAAGCAAAACCCGATCCCGAACCCAAACCCGATTTCCTAAATTTAAACCTTAACCTATTCTCAAATCCCTAAACCTATAACTGATGACCTACCTATAACCTTAACCTAAAACCTAACCCTTAATCTATTCTCAAATCCCTAAACCTAAACCTACACCTAATCCTATTCTCAACTACCCAATCTAAACCTAAACCTAAACTTGAAAACACAAAGCAAAATCAGATCCCTAACCTAAACCCGATTTCCTAAACCTAAACCTTAACCTATTCTCAAATCCCTAAACCTATAACCTAGCTATAACCTTAACCTAAAACCTAACCCTTAACCTATTCTGAAATCCCTAAACCTAAACCTACACCTAATCCTATTCTCAACTAACTTACCTAAACCTAAACCTAAACTTGAAAACCCAAAGCAAAACCCGATCCCGAACCCAAACCCAATTTCCTAAACCTAAATCTTAACCTATTCTCAATTCCCTAAACATATAACCTATAACCTACCTATAACCTTAACCTAAAACCTAAACCTTAACCTATTCTCAAATCCCTAAACCTATAACCTAGCTATAACCTTAACCTAAAACCTAACCCTTAACCTATTCTCAAATCCTTAAATCTAAACCTACGCCTAATCCTATTCTCAACTACCTAACCTAAACCTAAACCTAAACTTGAAAATCCAAAACAAAACACGATCCCGAACCCAAACCGGATTTCCTAAACCTAAACCTTAACCTATTCTCAATTCCTTAAACCTATAACTTATAACCTTAACCTAAAACGCAAGCCTTAACCTATTCTCAAATCTCAAAACCTAAACCTACACCTAATCCTATTCTCAACTACCTAACCTAAACCTAAACCTAAACTTGAAAACCCAAAGAAAAACCTGATCCTGAACCCAAACCCGATTTCCTAAACCTAAACCTTAACCTATTCTCAAATCCCTAAACCTATAACCTACCTATAACCTTAACCTAAAACCTAACCCTTAACCTATTCTGAAATCCCTAAACCTAAACCTACACCTAATCCTATTCTCAACTAACTGACCTAAACCTAAACCTAAACTTGAAAACCCAAAGCAAAACCCGATCCCGAACCCAAACCCAATTTCCTAAACCTAAACCTTAACCTATTCTCAATTCCCTAAACATATAACCTATAACCTACCTATAACCTTAACCTAAAACCTAAACCTTAACCTATTCTCAAATCCTTAAACATAAACCTATGCCTAATCCTATTCTCAACTACCTAACCTAAACCTAAACCTAAACTTGAAAATCTAAAGCAAAACTCGATCCCGAACCCAAACCGGATTTCCCAAACCTAAACCTTAACCTATTCTCAATTCCTTAAACCTATAACTTATAACCTTAACCTAAAACGCAAGCCTTAACCTATTCTCAAATCTCAAAACCTAAACCTACACCTAATCCTATTCTCAACTACCTAACCTAAACCTAAACCTAAACTTGAAAACCCAAAGAAAAACCTGATCCCGAACCCAAACCCGATTTTCTAAACCTAAACCTTATCCTATTCTCAATTTCCTAAACCTATAACCTATAACCTACCTATAACCTTAATCTAAAACCTAAACCTTAACCTATTCTCAAATCCCTAAACCTAAACCTGCACCTAATCCTATTCTCAACAACCTAATTTAAACCTAAACCTAAACTTGAAAACCCAAAGCAAAACCTGATCCGGAACCCCAACCCGATTTCCTAAACCTAAACCTTAACCTATTCTCAATTCCCTAAACCTATAACCTATAACCTACCTATAACCTTAACCTAAAACCTAAACCTTAACCTATTCTCAAATCTCTAAATCTAAACCTACGCCGAATCCTATTCTCAACTACCTAACCTAAACCTAAACCTAAACTTGAAAACCCAAAGCAAAACCCGATCCCGAACCCAAACCCGATTTCCTAAACCTAAACCTTAACCTATTCTCAAATCCCTAAACCTATAACTTATAACCAACCTATAACCTTAACCTAAACCTATACCTAATCCTATTCTCAACTACCTAATTTAAACCTAAACCTAAACTTGAAAACTCAAAGCAAAACCTGATCCGGAACCCCAACCCGATTTCCTAAACCTAAACCTTAACCTATTCTCAATTCCCTAAACCTATAACCTATAACCTACCTATAACCTTAACCTAAAACCTAAACCTTAACCTATTCTCAAATCTCTAAATCTAAACCTACGCCGAATCCTATTCTCAAGTACCTAACCTAAACCTAAACCTAAACTTGAAAACCCAAAGCAAAACCCGATCCCGAACCCAAACCTGATTTCCTAAACCTAAACCTTAACCTATTCTCAATTCCTTAAACCTATAACTTATAACCTTAACCTAAAACCCAAGGCTTAACCTATTGTCAAATCCCTAAACCTAAACCTACACCTAATCCTATTCTCAACTACCTAATCTAAAGCTAAACCTAAACTTGAAAATCCAAAGCAAAACCTTATCCCGAACACGATTTCCTAAACCAAAACCTTAACCTATTCTCAAATCCCTAAACCTATAACCTATAACCTACCTATCACCTTAACCAAAAACCTAAACCTTAACCTATTCCCAAACCCCTTAAACCTAAACCTACACCTAATCCTTTTTTCAACTACATAACCTAAACCTAAACCTAAACTTGAAAACCCAAAGCAAAACCCGATTCCGAACCCAAACCCGACTTTCTAAATTAAACCATAACCTATTCTCAATTCCCTAAACCTATAACATATAACCTTAACCTAAAACCTAAACCTTAACCTATTCTCAAATCCCTAAACCTAAACCTACACCTAATCCTATGCTCAACGACCTAACCTAAACTTAAAACCTAAACTTTAAAACCCAAAGAAAAACCCCACCCCGAACTCAAACCCGATTTCCTAAACCTAGACCTTAACCTATTCTCAAATCCCTAAACTTATAACCTATAACCTACCTATAAACTTAACCTAAAACCCAAGCCTTAACCTATTCTCAAATCCCTAAACCTAAACCTACACCTAATCCTATTCTCAACTACCTAACCTAAACCTAAACTTAAACTTGAAAACCCAAAGCAAAACCCGATCCCGAACCCAAACCCAATTTCCTAAACCTAAACCTTAACCTATTCTCAATTCCCTAAACCGATAACCTATAACCTAAACCTAAAATCTAAACCTTAACCTATTCTCAAATTCCTAAACCTAAACCTACACGTAATCCTATTCTCAACTACCTAACCTAAACCTAAACATAAACTTGAAAACCCAAAGCAAAACCCGATCCCGAACCCAAACCCGATTTCCTAAACCTAAACCTTAACCTATACTCAATTCCCTAAACCTATAACCTGCAACCTACCTATAACCTTATCCTAAAACCAAACCCTTAACCTATTCTGAAATCTCTAAACCTAAACCTACACCTAATCCTATTCTCAACTACCTAACCTAAACCTAAACCTAAACTTGAAAACTCCAAGCAAAATTCGATCCCAAACCCAAACCCGATTTCCTAAACCTAAACCTTAACCTATTCTCAAATGCCTAAACCTATAACCTATAACCTACCTATAACCTTAACCTAAAATCTAACCCTTAACCTATTCTCAAATCCCTAAATATAAACCTATACCTAATCCTATTCTCAACTACCTAACCTAAACCTAAACCTAAAATTGAAAACCCAAAGGAAAACCCGATCGCGAATCCAAACCTAATTTCCTAAACCTAAACCTTAACCTATTCTAAATTCCTTAAACCTATAACCTAAAAGCAACCTATAACCTTAACCTAAAACCCAAGCCTTAACATATTGTCAAATCCCTAAACCTACACCTAATCATATTCTCAATTACCAAACCTAAACCTAAAACTAAACTTGAAAACCCAAAGAAAAACCTGATCCCAAACCCAAACCCGATTTCCTAAACCTAAACCTCAACCTATTCTCAATTCCCTAAACCTATAACCTATAACCTACCTATAACCTTAACCTAAAACCTAAACCTTAACCTATTCTTAAATCCCTAAACCTTAACCTACACCTAATCCTATTCTCAACTACCTAACCTAAACCTAAACCTAAACTTGAAAACCCAAATCAAAACCTGATCCCAAACCCAAACCCGATTTCCTAAACCTAAACCTTAACCTATTCTCAATTCCCTTAACCTATAAATTATAATCTTAACCTAAAAAATAAACCTTAACCTATTCTCAAATCCCTAAATCTAAACCTACACCTAATCCTATTCTCAACTACCTAACCTGAACCTAAAACCTAAACTTGACAACCCAATGAAAAACCCCATCTTGAACCCAAACCCGATTTTCTAAACCTAAACCTTAACCTATTCTCAAATCCCTAAACCAATAACCTATAACCTAACTATAACCTTAACCTAAAACCTAACCCTTAATCTATTCTCAAATCCCTAAATATAAACCTACACCTAATCCTATTCTCAACTACCTAACCTAAACCTAAACCTAAACTTGAAAACCCAAAGCAAAACCCAAACCCGAACCCAAACCTAAATTCCTAAACCTAAACCTTAACCAATTCTCAATTCCTTAAACCTATAACCTATAACCTTAACCTAAAACGCAAGCCTTAACCTATTCTCCAATCCCTAAACATAAACCTACACCTAATCCTATTCTCAACAACCATACCTAAACCTAAACCGAAACTTGAAAACCCAAAGAAAAACCTGATCCCGAACCCAAACCCGATTTCCTAAACCTAAACCTTAACCTATTCTCAATTCCCTAAACCTATAACCTATAACATACGTATAACCTTAACCTAAAACCTAAACCTTAACCTATTCTCAAATCCCTAAACCTAAACCTACACCTAATCCTATTTTCAACTACCTAACCTAATCCTAAACCTAAACTTGAAAACCAAAAGCAAAACCCGATTTCGAACCCAAACCCGATTTCCTAAAACCTAAACCTTAACCTATTCTCAATTCCCTAAACCTATAACGTATAACCTTAACCTAAAACCTAAACCTTAACATATTCTCAAATCCCTAAACCTAAACTTACACCTAATCCTATTCTGAACTACCTAACCTAAACATAAAACCTAAACATGAAAACCCAAAGAAAAACCCCAACCTGAACCCAAACCCGATTTCCTAAACCCAAACCTTAACCTATTCTCAAATCCCTAAACCTATAACCTATAACCTACCTATAACCTTAACCTAAAACCTAACCCTTAACCTATTCTGAAATCCCTAAACCTAAACCCACACCTAATACTATTCTCAACTGCCTAACCTAAACCTAATCCTAAACTTGAAAATCCCAAGCAAAACCCGATTCCGAACCCATACCTGATTTGCTAAACCAAAACCTTAACCCATTCTCAATTGCTTAAACCTATTACCTATAACCTACCCATAACCTTAACCTAAAATCCAAGGCTTAACCTATTCTCAAATCCCTAAACCTAAACCTACACCTAATCTTATTCTCAACTACCTAATCTAAACCTAATTCTAAACTTGAAAACCCAAAGCAAAACCTGATCCCGAACCCAAACCCAATTTTCTAAACATAAACCTTAACCTATTCTCAAATCCCTAAACCTATAACCTAAAACCTACCTATAACCTTAACCTAAAACCTAAACCTTAGCCTATTCTCAAATCCCTAAACCTAAACCTACACCTAATCCGATTCTCAACTACCTAACCTAAACCTAAACCTAAACTTGAAAACCTAAAGCAAAACCCGATCCCGAACGCAAACCCGATTTCCTAAACCTAAACCTTAACCTATTCTCAAATCCCTAAACCTATAACTTATAACCTACCTATAACCTTAACCTAAAACCTAACCCTTAACCTATTCTCAAATACCTAAACCTAAACGTACACCTAATCCTATTCCCAACTTTCCAATCTAAAACTAAACCTAAACTTGAAAACCCAAAGCAAAACCAGATCCTGATCCCAAACCCGATTTCCTAAACCTAAACCTTAACCTATTCTCAATTCCCTAAACCTATAACCTATAACCTACCTATAACCTTAACCTAAACCCTAAACCTTATCCTATTCTCAAATCCCAAAACCTAAACCTACACCTAATCCTACTCTCAACTACCTAACCTAAACCTAAAACCTAAACTTGAAAACCCAATGAAAAACCCCATCCCGAACCCAAACCCGATTTCCTAAACCTAAGCCTTAACCTATTCTCAAATCTTTAAACCTATAACCTATAACGTTCCTATAACCTTAACCCAAAACCTAACCCTTAACCTATTCAGAAATCCCAAGACCTAAACCTACACCTAATCATATACTCAACCGCCTATCCTAAACCTAAACTTAAACTTGAAAACCGAAAGCAAAACCCGATCCCGACACAAACCTGATTTCCTAAACTAAAACCTTAACCCATTCTCAATTGCTTAAACCTATAACCTATAACCTACCTATAACCTTAACCTAAAACCCAAGGCTTAACCTATTCTTAAATCCCTAAACCTAAACCTACACCTAATGCTATTCTCAAGTACCTAATCTAAACCTAAACCTAAACTTGAAAACCTAAACCAAAACCTGATCCCGAACCCAAACCCGATTTTCTAAACCTAAACCTTAACCTATTCTCAATTCCCTAAACCTATAACCTATAACCTACCTATAACTTTAACCTAAAACCTAAACCTTAACCTATTCTGAAATCCCCAAACCTAAACCTGTACCTAATCCTATTCGCAACTACCTAACCTAAACCTAAACCTAAACTTGAAAACCCAAAGTAAAACCCGATCCCGAACCCAAACCCGATTTCCTAAACCTAAACCTTAACTAATTCTCAAATCCCAAAACCTATAACTCATAACCTACCTATAACCTTAACTTAAAACACAAGCCTTAACCTATTCTCAAATCTCAAAACCTAAACCTACCCTTAATCCTATTCTCAACTACCTAACTTAAACCTAAACCTAAACTTGAAAAACCAAAGCAAAACCTAATCCCGAACCCAAACCCGATTTCCTAAACCTAAACCTTAACCTATTCTCAATTCCCTAAACCTATAACCTATAACCTTAACCTAAAACCTAAACCTTAACCTATTTTCAAATCCCTAAACCTAAACCTACACCTAATCCTATTCTCAACTACCTAACCTAAATCTAAAACCTAAACTTGAAAACCCAAAGAAAAACCCCATCCTGAACCCAAACCCGATTTTCTAAACCTAAACCTTAACCAATTTTCAAATCCCTAAACCTATAACCTATAACCTACCTATAACCTTTACCAAAAACCTAACCCTTAACCTATTCTGAAATTCCTAAACCTAAACCTACACCTAATCCTATTCTCAACTGCCTAACTTAAACCTAAACCTAAACTTGAAAACCCAAAGCAAAACATGATCCCGAACCCAAACCCGATTTCCTTAACCTAAACCTTAACCTATTCTCAAGTACCCAAACCTATAACTTATAACCTACCTATAACCTTAACATAAAATCTAACCCTTAACCTATTCTCAAATCCCTAAACCTAAACCTACACCAAATCCTATTCTCAACTACCCAATCTAAACCTAAACCTAAACTTGAAAACTCAAAGCAAAACCTGATCCCGAACCCAAACCCGATTTCCTAAACCTAAACCTTAACCTATTCTCAAATCCCTAAACCTATAACATATAACATACATATAACCCTAACCTAAAACCTAAACCTTAACCTATTCTCAAATCCTGAAACCTAAACCTACGCCTAATAGTATTCTCAACTACTTAACCTAAACCTAAACCGAAACTAGAAAACCCTAAGCAAAACCTGATCCCGAACACAAACCTGATTTCCTAAACCTAAACCTTAACCTATTCTCAATTCCTTAAACCAATAACCTAAAACCTTAAAATAAAACCCAAGCCTTAACCTATTCTCAAATCCCTAAACCTAAACCTACACCTAATCCTATTCTCAACTACCTAACCTAAACCTAAACCTAAACTTGAAAACCCAAAGCAAAACCTGATCCCAAACCCAAACCCGATTTCCTAAACCAAAACCTTAACCTATTCTCAATTCCCTAAACCTATAACCTATAACCTACCTATAACCTTAACCTAAAACCTAAACCTTAGCCTATTCTCAAATCCCTAAACCTAAACCTACACCTAATCCTATTCTCAACTAACTAACATAAACCTAAAACCTAAACTTGAAAACCCAATGAAAAACTCCATCCCGAACCCAAACCCGATTTCCTAAACCTAAACCTTAACCTATTCTTAAATCCCTAAACCTATAACGTATAACTTTCCTATAACCTTAACCTAAAACCTAACCCTTTAACCTATTATGAAATCCCTAGACCTAAACCAACACTAAATCATATACTCAACTGCCTAACCTAAACCTAAACCTAAACTTGAAAACCGAAAGCAAAACCCGATCCCGACCCAAAACTGATTTCATAAACCAAAACCATAACCCATTCTCAATTGCTTAAACCTATAACCAATAACCTACCTATAACCTTAACCTAAAACCTAAACCTTAACCTACTCTGAAATCCCTAAACCTAAACCTATACCTAATCCTATTCTCAACTACCTAACCTAAACCTAAACCTAAACTTGAAAACCCAAAGCAAAACCTGAACCCAAACCCAAACCCGATTTCCTAAACCTAAACCTTAACCTATTCTCAAATCCTTAAACCTATAACTTATAACCTACCTATAACCTTAACCTAAAATGCAAGCCTTAACCTATTCTCAAAACCCTAAACCTAAACCTACACCTAACCCTATTCTCAACTACCTAACCTAAACCTAAACCTAAAATTGAAAACCCAAAGCAAAACCAGATCCCGAACACAAACCAGATTTCCTAAACCTAAACCTTAGCCTATTCTCAATTCCCTAAACCTATAACCTATAACCTTAACCTAAAACCTAAACCTTAACCTATTTTCAAATCCCTAAACCTAAACCTACACCTAATCCTATTCTCAATTACTTAACGTAAACCTAAAACCTAAACTAGAAAACCCAAAGAAAAACTCCATCCTGAACCCAAACCTGATTTCCTAAACCTAAACCTTAACCTATTCTCAAATCCCTAAACCTATAACCTATAACCTACCTATAACATTAACCTAAAACATAACCCTTAACCTATTCTGAAATTCCTAAACCTAAACCTAAACTTGAAAACCCAAAGCAAAACCCGATCCCGACCCCAAACCAGATTTCCTAAACTACAACCTTAACACATTCTCAATTGCTTAAACCTATAACCTATAACGTACCTATAACCTTAACTTAAAACCCAAGGCTTAACCTATTCTCAAATCCCTAAACCTAAGCCTACACCTAATCATATTCTCAACTACCTAATCTAAACCTAAACCAAAACTTGAAAACCAAATGTAAAACCCGATCCTGAACCCAAACCGATTTCCTAAACCTAAACCTTAACTTATTCTCAAATCCCTAAACCTATAACTTATAACCTATCTATAACCTTAACCCAAAACCTAAACCTTATCCAATTCCCAAATCCCTAAACCTAAACCTACACCTAATTGTATTCTCAACTACCCAATCTAAATCTAAACCTAAACTTGAAAACCCAAACTAAAACCTGATCCCGAACCCAAACCCGATTTCCTAAACCTAAACCTTAACCTATTCTCAATTCCCTAAACCTATAACCTATAACCTTAACCTAAAACCTAAACCATAACCTATTCTCAAATCCCTAAACCTCAACCTACGCCTAATCCTATTCTTAACTACCTAATCTAAACCAAAACTTAAACTTGAAAACCCAAAGCAAAACCCGATCCCGAACCCAAACCGGATTTCCTAAACCTTAACCTTAACCCATTCTCAATTGCTTAAACCTAGAACCTATAACCTACCTATAACCTTAACCTAAAACCCAAGGCTTAACCTATTCTCAAATCCCTAAACCTAAACCTACACCTAATCCTATTCTCAGCTACCTAATCTCAACCTAAACCTAAACTTGAAAACCCAAAGCAAAACCTGATCCCGAACCCAAACCCGATTTCCTAAATATAAACCTTAACCTATTCTCAAATCCCTAAACCTGTAACCTATAACCTACCTATAACCTTAACCTAAAACCAAAACCTTAGCCTATTCTCAAATCCCTAAACCTAAACCTACACCTAATCCTATTCTCAACTACCTAACCTAAACCTAAACCTAAACTTGAAAACCCAAAGCAAAAAACCCAAACCCGATTTCCTAAACCTAAACCTTAACCTATTCTCAAATCCCTAAACCTATAACTTATTACCTACCTATAACCTTAACCTAAAACCTAACCCTCAACTCAATCTCAAATCCCTAAACCTAAACCTACACCAAATCCTATTCTCAACTACCCAATCTAAACCTAAACCTAAACTTGAAAACACAAAGCAAAACCTGATCCCGAACCCAAACCCGATTTCCTAAAGCTAAACCTTAACCTATTTTCAAACCCCTTAACCTATAACATATAACATAACTATAACCTAAACCTAAAACCTAAACCTTAACCTATTCTGAAATCCCTAAACCTAAACCTATACCTAAACCTATTCTCAACTACCTAACCTAAACCTAAACCTAAACCAGAAAACCCTAAGCAAAACCCGATCCTGAACCCAAACCCGATTTCCTAAACCTAAACCTTAACCTATTCTCAAATCCCTAAACCTATAACTTATAACCTACCTATAACCTTAACCCAAAACGTAAGCCTTAACCTATTCTCAAATCCCTAAACCTACACCTACACCTAATCCTATTCTCAACTACCTAACCTAAACCTAAACCTAAACTTGAAAACCCAAAGCAAAACCTGATTCCGAACCCAAACCCGATTTCCTAAACCTAAACCTTAACCTATTCTCAATTCCCAAAACCTAAAACCTATAACCTTAACCTAAAACCTAAACCTTAACCTATTTTCAAATCCGTAAACCTAAACCTACACCTAATCCTATTCTCAACTACCTAACCTAAACCTAAAACCTAAACTTGAAAACCCAAAGAAAAATCCCATCCTGAACCCAAACCCAATTTCCTAAACCTAAACTTTAACCTATTCACAAATCCCTAAACCTATAACCTACCTATAACCTTAACCTAAAACCTAACCCTTAACCTATTCTCAAATCCCTAAACCTAAACCTACACCTAATCCTATTCTCAACTGCCTAACGTAAACCTAAACCAAAACTAGAAAACCCAAAGCAAAACCCGATCCCGAACCCAAACCCGATTTCCTAAACCTAAACCGTAACTTATTCTCAAATCCTTGAACCTATAACTTATAACCTACCCATAACCTTAACATAAAACCTAACCCTTAACCTATTCTCAAATCCCTAAACTTAAACCTACACATAATCCTATTCTCAACTATCCAATCTAAAGCTAAACCTAAGCTTGAAAACTCAAAGCAAAACCTGATCCCGCACCCAAACCCGATTTTCTAAACCAAAACCTTAACCTATTCTCAAATCCCTAAACCTTAACCTATTCTCAAATCCCTAAACCTAAAACATATAACATACCTATAACCTTAACCTAAAACCTAAACCTTAACCTATTCTCAAATCCCTAAACCTAAAACTACACCTATTACTATTCTCAAATACCTAACCTAAACCTAAACCTAAACTAGAAAAACCAAAGCAAAACCTGATCTCGAACACAAACCTGATTTCCTAAACCTAAACCTTAACCTATTCTCAATTTCTTAAACCTATAACATATAACCTTAACCTAAAACCCAAGCCTTAACCTATTCTCAAATCCCTAAACCTAAACCTACACCTAATCCTATTCTCAACTACCTAACCTAAACCTAAACCTAAACTTGACAACCCAAAGAAAAACCTGATCCCGAACCCAAACCCTATTTCCTAAACCTAAACCTTAACCTATTCTCAATTCCCTAAACCTATAACCTATAACCCACCTATAACCTTAACCTAAAACCTAAACCTTAACCTATTCTGAAATCCCTAAACCTAAACCTACACCTAATCCTATTCTCAACTACCTAACCTAAACCTAAAAACTAAACTTGAAAATCCAAACAAAAACCCCATCCTGAACCCAAACCCAATTTCCTAAACCTAAACCTTAACCGATTCTCAAATCCCTAAACCTATTACCTATAACCTACCTGTAACCTTAACCTAAAACCTAACCCTTAACCGATTCTCAAATCCCTAAACCTAAACCTACACCTAATCCTATTCTCAACTGCCTAACCTAAACCTAAACCAAGACTTGAAAACCTAAAGCAAAACCTGATCCCGAACCCAAACCCGATTTCCTAAACCTAAACCTTAACCTATTCTCAATTTCCTAAACCTATAACCTATAACCTTAACCTAAAACCTAAACCTTAGCCTATTCTCAAATTCCTAAACCTAAACTTAGACCTAATCCTATTCTCAACTACCTAACCTAAACCTAAACCTAAACTTGAAAACCCAAAGCAAAACCCGATCCCGAACCCAAACCCGATTTTCTAAACCTAAACCTTAACCTATTCTCAAATCCCTAAACCTATAACTTATTACCTACCTACAACCTTAACCTAAAACTTAACCCTTAACTCAATCTCAAATCCCTAAACCTAAACCTACACCTAATCCTATTCTCAACTACCCAATCTAAACCTAAACCTAAACTTGAAAACACAAAGCAGAACCAGATCCCGAACCCAAACCCGATTTCCTAAAGTTAAACCTTACCCTATTCTCAAATCCCTAAACCTATAACATATAACCTACCTATAACCTTAACCTAAAACCTAAACCTTAACCTATTCTGAAATCCCTAAACATAAACCTATACCTAATCCTATTCCCAACTACCTAACTTAAACCTAAACCTAAACCAGAAAACCCTAAGCAAAACCCGATCCCGAACCCAAACCCGATTTCCTAAACCTAAACCTTAACCTATTCTCAAATCCCTAAACCTATAACTCATAGCCTACCTATAACCTTAACCTAAAACGCAAGCCTTAACCTATTCTCAAATCCCTAAACCTAAACCTACACCTAATCCTATTCTCAACTACCTAACCTAAACCTAAACCTAAACATGAAAACCCAAAGAAAAACCTGATCCCGAACCCAAACCCGATTTCCTAAACCTAAACCTTAACCTATTCTCAATTCCCTAAACCTATAACCTATAACCTTAACTTAAAACCTAAACCTTAACCTATTTTCAAATCCCTAAACCTAAACCTACACCTAATCCTATTCTCAACTACCTAACCTAAACCTAAAACCGAAACTTGAAAACCCAAAGAAAAACCCCATCCTGAACCCAAACCCGATTTCCTAAACCTAAACCGTAACCTATTCTCAAATCCCTAAACCTATAACTTATAACCTGCCTATAACCTTAACCTAAAACCTAACCCTTAACCTATTTTCAAATCCCTAAACCTAAACCTACACCTAATCCTATTCTCAACTGCCTAACGTAAACCCAAACCAAAACTTGAAAACCCAAAGCAAAATTCGATCCCGAACCCAAACCCGATTTCCTAAACCTAAACCTTAACCTATTCTCAAATCTCTGAACCTATAACTTATAACCTACCAATAACCTTAACATAAAACCTAACCCTTAACCTATTCTCAAATCCCTAAACTTAAACCTACACCTAATCTTATTCTCAACTATCCAATCTAAACCTAAACCTAAACTTGAAAACTCAAAGCAAAACCTGATCCCAAATCCAAACCCGATTTCCTAAACCTAAACCTTAACCTATTCTCAAATCCCTAAACCTAAAACATATAACCTACCTATAACCTTAACCTAAAACCTAAACCTTAACCTATTCTCAAATCCCTAAACCTTAAACTACGCCTATTACTATTCTCAACAACCTAACCTAAACCTAAACCTAAACTAGAAAACACTAAGCAAAACCCGATCCCGAACACAAACCTGATTTCCTAAACCTAAACCTTAACCTATTCTCAATTCCTTAAACCTATAACCTATAACCTATAACCTTAACCTAAAACCCAAGCCTTAACCTATTCTCAAATCCCTAAACCTAAACCTACACCTAATCCTATTCTCAACTACCTAACCTAAACCTAAACCTAAACTTGAAAACCCAAAGCAAAACCTGATCCCGAACCTAAACCCGATTTCCTAAACCTAAACCTTAACCTATTCTCAATTCCCTAAACCTATAACCTATAACATGCCAATACGCTTAACCTAAAACCTAAACCTTAACCTATTCTCAAATCCCTAAATCTAAACCTAGACCTAATCATATTCTCAACTACCCAATCTAAATCTAAACCTAAACTTGAAAACCCAAAGCAAAACCTGATCCCGAATCCAAACCCGATTTCCTAAACATAAACCTTAACCTATTCTCAAATCCCTAAACCTATAACCTATAACCTACTTAAAACTTTAACCTAAAACCGAACCCTTAACCTATTCTGAAATCCCTAAACCTAAACCAACACCTAATACTATTCTCAACTACCCAATCTAAACCTAAACCTAAACTTGAAAACTCAAAGCAAAACCTGATCCCGAACCCAAACCCGATTTCCTAAACCTAAACCTTAACCTATTCTCAATTCCCTAAACCTATAACCTATAACCTACCTATAACTTTAACCTAAAACGCAAGCCTTAACCTATTCTCAAATCCCTAAAGCTAAACCTACACCTAATCCTATTCTCATCTACCTAACCGAAACCTAAAACCTAAACTTGAAAACCCAATGAAAAACCCCATCCCGAACCCAAACCCGATTTCCTAAACCTAAACCTTAACCTATTCTCAAATCCCTAAACCTATAACCTATAACTTTCCTATAACCTTAACCTAAAACCTAGCCCTTAACCTATTCTGAAATCCCTAAACCTAAAACTATGCCCAATACTATTCTCAACTACCTAACCTAAACTTAAACCTAAACTAGAAAACACCAACCAAAACTCGATCCCGAACACAAACCTGATTTCCTAAACCTAAACCTTAATCTATTCTCAATTCCTTAAACCTATAACCTATAACCTTAACCTAAAACCCAAGCCTTAACCTATTCTCAAATACCTAAACCTAAACCTACACCTAATCATATTCTCAACTACCTAACCTAAACCTAAACCTAAACTTGAAAACCCAAAGCAAAACCTGATCCCGAACCCAAACCCGATTTCCTAAACCTAAACCTTAACCTATTCTCAATTCCCTAAACCTATAACCTATAACCTACCTATGACCTTAACCTAAAACCTAAACCTTAACCTATTCTCAAATCCCTAAACCTAAACCTACACCTAATCCTATTCTCATCTACCTAACCTAAACCTAAAACCTAAGCTTGAAAACCTAATGAAAAACCCCATCCCGAACCCAAACACGATTTTCTAAACCTAAACCTTAACCTATTCTCAAATCCCTAGACCTATAACCAATAACTTTCATATAACCTTAACCTAAAACCAAACCCTTAACCTATTCTGAAATCCCTAGACCTAAACCTACACCTAATCATATACTCAACATCCTAACCTAAACCTAAACCTAAACTTGAAAACCGAAAGTAAAACCCGATCCCGACCCAAACCTGATTTCCTAAACCAAAACCTTAACCCATTCTCAATTGTTAAAACCAATAACCTATAACCTACCAATAACCTTAACCTAAAACCCAAGGCTTAACCTATTCCCAAATCCCTAAACCTAAACCTACACCTAATCCTATTCTCAACTACCTAATCTAAACCTAAACCTAAACTTGAAAACCTAAACCAAAACCTAATCTCGAACCCAAACTCGATTTCCTAAACCTAAACCTTAACCAATTCTCAATTCCCTAAACCTATAACCTATAACCTACCTATAACCTTAACCTAAAACCTAAACCTTAACCTATTCTGAAATCTCTAAACCTAAACCTATACCTAATCCTATTCTGAACTACCTAACCTAAACCTAAACCTAAACTTGAAAACCCAAAGAAAAACCTGATCCCTAACCCAAACCCAATTTCCTAAACCTAAACCTTAACCTATTCTCAAATCCCTAAACCTATAACCTATAACCTATAACCTACCTATAACCTTAACTTCAAACCTAAACCATAACCTATTCTCAAATCCCTAAACCTAAACCTACACCTAATCCCATTCTCAACTACCTAACCTAAACCTAAACCTAAACTTGAAAACCCAAAGCAAAACTTGATCCCGAACCCATACTCGATTTCCTAAACCTAAACCTTAACCTATTCTCCATTCCATAAACCTATAACCTATAACCTACCTATAACCTTAACCTAAAACCTAAACCTTAACCTATTCTCAAATCTCTAAAGCTAAACCTACACCTAATCCTACTCTCAACTACCTAACCTAAACCTAAAACTTAAACTTGAAAACCCTATGAAAAACCCCATCCCGAACCCAAACCCGATTTCCTAAACCTAAACCTTAACCTATTCTCAAATCCCTAAACCTATAACCTATAACTTTCCTCCAACCTTAACCTAAAACCTAACCCTTAACCTATTCTCAAATCCCTAGACCTAAACTTACACATAATCATATACTCAACTGCCTAACCTAAACCTAAACCTAAACTTGAAAACCGAAAGCAAAACCCGATTCCGACCCAAACCTGATTTCCTAAACAAAAACCTTAACCCATTCTCAATTGCTTAAACCTATAACCTATAACCTACCTATAACCTTAACCTAAAACCCAAGCCTCAACATATTCTCAAATCCCTGAACCTAAACCTACAACTAATCCTATTCTCAACTACCTAATCTAAACCTAAACCTAAAATTGAAAACCTAAACCAAAACCTGATCCCGAACCCAAACCCGATTTCCTAAACCTAAACCTTAACCTATTCTCAATCCCTAAACCTATAACCTATAACGTACCTATAACCTTAACCTAAAACCTAAACCTTAACCTATTCTCAAATCCATAAACCTAAACCTATACCTAATCCTATTCTCAACTACCTAACCTAAACCTAAAGCTAAACTTGAAAACCCAAAGCAAAATCCGATCCCGAACCCAAACCCAATTTCCTAAACCTAAACCTAAACCTATTCTCAAATCCCTAGACCTATAACTCATAACCCACCTATAACCTTAACCTAAAACGCAAGCCTTAACCTATTCTCAAATCCATAAACCTAAACCTACCCCTAATCCTATTCTCAACTGCCTAACCTAAACCTAAACCTAAACTTGAAAACCCAAAGCAAAACTTGATCCCGAACCCAAACCCGATTTTCTAAACCAAAACCTTAACCTATTCTCAATTCCCTAAACCTATAACCTATAACCTTAACCTAAAACCTAAACCTTAACCTATTTTCAAATCCCTAAACCTAAACGTACACCTAATCCTATTCTCAACTACCTAACCTAAACCTAAAACCTAAACTTGAAAACCCATAGAAAAACCCCATCTTGAACCCAAACCCGATTTCCTAAACCTAAACCTTAACCTATTCTCAAATCCCTAAACCTATACCCTATAACCTACCTATAATCTTTACCGAAAACCTAACCCTTAACCTATTGTGAAATTCCTAAACCTAAACCTACACCGAATCCTATTCTTAACTGCCTAACCTTAACCTAAACCTAAACTTGAAAACCTAAGGCAAAACCCGATCCTGAACCCAAAGCCGATTTCCTAAAACTAAACCTTAACTTATTCTCAAATCCCTAAACCTATAACTGATAACCTACCTATAACCTTAACAGAAAACCTAACCCTTAACCTATTCTCAAATCCCTAAACTTAAACCTACTCCTAATCCTATTCTCAACTACCTAACCTAAACCTAAACCTAAACTTGAAAACCCAAAGCAAAATCCGATCCCCAACCTGAACCCGATTTCCTAAACCTAAACCTTAACCTATTTTCAAATCCCTAAACATATAACCTATAACCTTAACCTAAAACCCAAGCCTTAACCTATTCTCAAATCCCTAAACCTAAACCTACACCTAATCCTATTCTCAACTACCTAACCTAAACCTAAACCTAAACTTGAAAATCCAAAGCAAAACCTGATCCCGAACCCAAACTCAATTTCTTAAACCTACACCTTTACCTCTTCTCAATTCTCTAAACCTATAACCTTAACCTAAAACGTAAACCTCAACCTATTCTCAAATCCCTAAACCTAAACCTACGCCTACTCCTATTTTCAACAACCTAACCTAAACCTAAACCTAAACTTGAAAACTCAAAGTAAAAAACCGATTCCGAACCCAAACCCGATTTCCTAAACCTAAACCTTAACCTATTCTCAATTCCCTAAACCTATACCCTATAACCTTAACCTAAAACCTAAACCTTAACCTATTCTCAAATCCCTAAACCTAAACCTACACGTAATCTTATTCTCAACTACCTAACCTAAACCTAAACCTAAACTGGAAAACCCAAAGCAAAATTTGATCCCAAACCCAAACCCGATTTCCTAAACCTAAACCTTAACCTCTTCGCAATTCCCTAAACCTATAACCTACCTTTAAGCTTAACCTAAAACCTAACCCTTAACCTATTCTCAAATCCCTAAACCTAAACCCACACCTAATCCTATTCTCAACTACCTAACCTAAACCTAAACCTAAACTTGAAAACCCAAATCAAAACCCGATCCCGAGCCCAAACCTGATTTCCTAAACCAAAACCTTCACCTATTCTCAATTCCTTAAGCCTATAACCTATAACCTACTTATAACCTTAACCTAAAACCCAAGCCTTAACCTATTATCAAATCTTTAAACCTAAACCTACACCTAATCGTGTTCTCAACTACCTAACCAAAACCTAAACCTAAACTTGAAAACCCAAAGCAAAACCTGATCCCGAACCCAAACCCGATTTCCTAAACCTAAACCTTAACCTATTCTCAATTCCCTAAACCTATAACCTAATACCTACCTATAACCTTAACCTAAAACCAAACCCTTAACCTATTCTCAAAACACTAAACCTAAACCTACACCTAATCTTATTCTCAACTGCCTAACCCAAACCTAAACCTAAACTTGAAAACCCAAAGCAAAACCCGATCCCGAACCCAAAACTGATTTCCTAAACCTAAACCTTAACCTATTCTCAATTCCCTAAACCTATAACCTATAACCTACCTATAACCTTAACCAAAAACCTAACACTTAACTTATTCTGAAATCCCTAAACCTAAACCTACACCTAATCCTATTCTCAACTACCTAAACCTAAACCTAAACTTGAAAACTGAAAAAAAAAACCCGATCATGAACCCAAACCTGATTTCAAAACTAAAAAATTAACCCATTCTCAATTGCTTAAACCTATAACCTATAACCTTAACCTAAAACCGAAGGCTTAACCTATTCACAAATCCCTAAACCTAAACCTACACCTAATCCTATTCTCAACTACCTAATCTCAACCTATGCCTAAACTTGAAAATCCAAAGTGAAACCTGATCCCGAACCCAAACCCGATTTCCTAAACATAAACCTTAACCTATTCTCAATTCCCTAAACCTATAACCTATAACCTACCTATAACCTTAACCTAAAACCTAACCCTTAAGCTATTGTCAAATCCCTAAACCTAAACCTACACCTAATCCTATTCTCAACTACCTAACCTAAACCTAAACCTAAACTTGAAAACCCAAAGCAAAATCCGATCCCAAATCCAAACCCGATTTCCTAAACCTAAACCTTAACCTATTCTCAATTCCCTAAACCTATAACCTACCTATAACCTTAACCTAAAACCTAACCCTTAACCTATTCTCAAATCCCTAAACCTCAACCTACACCTAATGCTATTCTCAACTACCTAACCTAGACCTAAACCTAAACTTGAAAACCCAAAGCAAAACCCGATCCCGAACTCAAACCTGATTTCCTAAACCAAAACTTTAACCTATTCTCAATTGCTTAAACATATAACCTATAACCTACCTATAACCATTACCTAAAGGCCAAGGCTTAACCTATTCTCAAATCCCTAAACCTAAACCTATACCTAATCCTATTCTCAACTACCTAATCTAAACCTAAACCTAAACTTGAAAACCCAAAGCAAAACCTGATCCCGAACCCCAACCCGATTTCCTAAACCTAAACCTTAACCTATTCTCAATTCCCTAAACCTATAACCTATAGCCTACCTATAACCTTTACCTAAAACCTAAACCTTAACCTATTCTCAAATTCCTAAACCTAAACCTACACCTAATCCTATTCTCAACTACCTAATCTAAACCTATGCCTAAACTTGAAAATCCAAAGTGAAACCTGATCCCGAACCCAAACCCGATTTCCTAAACCAAAACCTTAACCTATTCTCAAATCCCTAAACCTATAACTTATAACCTACCTATAACCTTAACATAAAACCTAACCCTTAACCTATTCTCAAATCCCTAAACTTAAACCTACTCCTAATCCTATTCTCAACTACCTAACCTAAACCTAAACCTAAAGAAAAATCCGATCCCCAACCCAAACCCGATTTCCTAAACCTAAACCTTAACCAATTTTCAAATCCCTAAACATATAACCTTTAACCTACCTATAACCTCAACCTAAAACCCAAGCCTTAACCTATTCTCAAATCCCTAAACCTAAACCTACACCTAATCCTATTCTCAACTACCTAACCTAAACCTAAACCTAAACTTGAAAATCCAAAGCAAAACCTGATCCCGAACCCAAACTCGATTTCTTAAACCTAAATCTTTACCTGTTCTCAATTCTCTAAACCTATAACCTTAACCTAAAACCTAACCTTTAAGCTATTCTCAAATCCCTAAACCTAAACCTACGCCTAATCCTATTCTCAACTACCTAACCAAAACCTAAACCTAAACTTGAAAACCCAAAGTAAAATTCGATCCGAAACCCAAACCCGATTTCCTAAACCTAAACCTTAACCTATTCTCAATTCCCCAAACCTATACCCTATAACCCTAACCTAAAACCTAAACCTTAACCTATTCTCAAATCCCTAAACTGAAACCTACACCTAATCCTATTCGTAACTACCTAACCTAAACCTAAACCTAAACTTGAAAACCCAAAGCAAAATCTAATCCCAAACCCAAACCTGATTTCCTAAACCTAAACCTTAATCTCTTCGTAATTCCCTAAACCTATAACCTACCTTTAAGCCTAACCTAAAACCTAACCCTTAACCTATTCTCAAATCCCTAAACCTAAACCCACACCTAATCCTATTCTCAACTACCTAACCTAAACCTAAACCTAAACTTGAAAACCCAAAGCAAAACCCGATCCCGAGCCCAAACCTGATTTCCTAAACCAAAACCTTCACCTATTCTCAATTCCTTAAGCCTATAACCTATAACCTACTTATAACCTTAACCTAAAACCCAAGCCTTAACCTATTATCAAATCTTTAAACCTAAACCTACACCTAATCGTGTTCTCAACTACCTAACCAAAACCTAAACCTAAACTTGAAAACCCAAAGCAAAACCTGATCCCGAACCCAAACCCGATTTCCTAAACCTAAACCTTAACCTATTCTCAATTCCCTAAACCTATAACCTAATACCTACCTATAACCTTAACCTAAAACCAAACCCTTAACCTATTCTCAAAACACTAAACCTAAACCTACACCTAATCCTATTCTCAACTGCCTAACCCAAACCTAAACCTAAACTTGAAAACCCAAAGCAAAACCCGATCCCAAACCCAAAACTGATTTCCTAAACCTAAACCTTAACCTATTCTCAATTCCCTAAACGTATAACCTATAACCTACCTATAACCTTAACCTAAAACCTAACACTTAACTTATTCTGAAATCCCTAAACCTAAACCTACACCTAATCCTATTCTCAACTACCTAAACCTAAACCTAAACTTGAAAACTGAAAAAAAAACTCGATCATGAACCCAAACCTGATTTCAAAACCAAAAAATTAACCCATTCTCAATTGCTTAAACCTATAACCTATAACCTTAACCTAAAACCGAAGGCTTAACCTATTCACAAATCCCTAAACCTAAACCCACACCTAATCCTATTCTCAACTACCTAACCTAAACCTAAACCTAAACTTGAAAATCCAAAGCAAAACCCGATCCCGAACCCAAACCTGATTTCTTAAACCAAAACCTTAACCTATTCTCAATTCCTTAAGCCTATAACCTATAACGTACTTATAACCTTAACCTAAAACCCAAGCCTTAACCTATTATCAAATCCCTAAACCTAAACCTACACCAAATCCTGTTCTCAACTACCTAACCAATACCTAAACGTAAACTTGAAAACCCAAAGCAAAACCTGCTCCCGAACCCAAACACGATTTCCTAAACCTAAACCTTAACCTATTCTCAATTCCCTAAACCTATAACCTAATACCTACCTATAACCTTAACCTAAAACCAAACCCTTAACCTATTCTCAAAACACTAAACCAAAACCTACACCTAATCCTATTCTCAACTGCCTAACCCAAACCCAAACCTAAACTTGAAAACCCAAAGCAAAACCCGATCCCGAACCCAAAACTGATTTCCTAAACCTAAACCTTAACCTATTCTCAATTCCCTAAACCTATAACCTATAACCTACCTATAACCTTAACCTAAAACCAAACCCTTAACTTATTCTGAAATCCTTAAACCTAAACCTACACCTAATCCTATTCTCAACTACCTAAACCTAAACCAAAACTTGAAAACTGAAAAAAAAACCCGATCACGAACCCAAACCTGATTTCAAAACCAAAACCTTAACCCATTCTGAATTGCTTAAACCTATAACCTATAACCTTAACCTAAAACCGAAGGCTTAACCTATTCTCAAATCCCTAAACCTAAACCTACACCTAATCCTATTCTCAACTACCTAATCTAAACCTATGCCTAAACATGAAAATCTAAAGTGAAACCTGATCCCGAACCCAAACCCGATTTCCTAAACCTAAACCTTAACCGATTCTCAATTCCCTAAACCTATAACCTATAACCAACCTATAACCTTAACCTAAAATCTAACCCTTAAGCTATTCTCAAATCCCTAAACCTAAACCTACACCTAATCCTATTCTCAACAACCTAACCAAAACCTAAACCTAAACTTGAAAACCCAAAGTAAAATCCGATCCGAAACCCAAACCCGATTTCCTAAACCTAAACCTTAACCTATTCTCAAATCCCTAAACCTATAACCTACCTATAACCTTAACCTAAAACCTAACCCTTAACCTATTCTCAAATCCCTAAACCTAAACCTACACATAATGCTATTCTCAACTACCTAACCTAAACCTAAACCTAAACTTCAAAACCCAAAGAAAAACCCGATACCGAACCCAAACCTGATTTCCTAAACCAAAACTTTAACCTATTCTCAATTGCTTAAACATATAACCTATAACCTACCTATAATCTTTACCTAAAGGCCAAGGTTTAACCTATTCTCAAATCCCTAGACCTAAACCTATACCGAATCCTATTCTCAACTACCTAATCTAAACCTAAACCTAAACTTGAAAACCCAAAGCAAAACCTGAACCCGAACCCCAACCCGATTTCCTAAACCTAAACCTTAACCTATTCTCAATTCCCTAAACCTATAACCTATAACCTACCTATAACCTTAACCTAAAACCTAAACCTTAACCTATTCTCAAATCCCTAAACCTATTCTCAATTCCTTAAGCCTATAACCTATAACCTATAACCTACTTATAACCTTAACCTAAAACCCACGCCTTAACCTATTATCAAATCCCTAAACCTAAACCTGCACTTAATCCTATTCTCAACTACCTAACCAATACCTAAACCTAAACTTGAAAACCCAAAGCAAAACCTGATCTCGAATCCAAACCCGATTTTTCTTAAACCTAAACCTTAACCTATTCTCAATTTCCTAAACCTATAACCTAATACTTACCTAAAACCTTAATCTAAAACCAAACCCTTAACCTATTCTGAAATCCCTAAACCTAAACCTACACCTAATCCTATTCTCAACTGCCTAACCCAAACCTAAACTTGAAAACCCAAAGCAAAACCTGATCCCTAACCCAAAACCGATTTCCTAAACCTAAACCTTAACCTATTCTCAAATCCCTAAACCCATAACCTATAACCTTCCTATAACCTTAACCTAAAACCTAAACCTTAACCTATTCTCAAATCCCTAAACCAGGACCTACACCTAATCCTATTCCCAACTACCTAACCTAAACCTAAACCTAGACTTAAAAACCCAAAGCAAAACCTGATCCCGAACCCAAACCCGATTTCCTATACCTAAACCTTAACCTATTCTCAATTCCCTAAACCTATAACCTAGAACCTACCTTTAACCTTAACCTAAAACCTAATCCTTAACCTATTCTCAAATCCCTAAACCTAAACCCACACCTAATTCTATTCTCAACTACCTAACCTAAACCTAAACCTAAACTTGAAAACCCAAAGCAAAACCCGATCCCGAACCCAAACCTGATTTCTTAAACCAAAACCTTAACCTATTCTCAATTCCTTAAGCCTATAACCTATAACCAACTTATAACCTTAACCTAAAACCCAAGCCTTAACCTATTATCAAATCCCTAAACCTAAACCTACACCAAATCCTGTTCTCAACTACCTAACCAATACCTAAACCTAAACTTGAAAACCCAAAGCAAAACCTGCTCCCGAACCCAAACCCGATTTCCTAAACCTAAACCTTAACCTATTCTCAATTCCCTAAACCTATAACCTAATACCTACCTATAACCTTAACCTAAAACCAAACCCTTAACCTATTCTCAAAACACTAAACCAAAACCTACACCTAATCCTATTCTCAACTGCCTAACCCAAACCCAAACCTAAACTTGAAAACCCAAAGCAAAACCCGATCCGGAACCCAAAACTGATTTCCTAAACCTAAACCTTAACCTATTCTCAATTCCCTAAACCTATAACCTATAACCTACCTATAACCTTAACCTAAAACCTAACCCTTAACTTATTCTGAAATCCCTAAACCTAAACCTACACCTAATCCTATTCTCAACTACCTAAACCTAAACCTAAACTTGAAAACTGAAAGAAAAACCAGATCACGAACCCAAACCTGATTTCCAAAACCAAAACCTTAACCCATTCTCAGTTGATTAAACCTATAACCTATAACCTACCTATAACCTTAACCTAAAACCCAAGGCTTAACCTATTCTCAAATCCGTAAACCTAAACCTACACCTAATCCTATTCTCAACTACGTAATCAAATCCAAAACCTAAATTTGAAAACCCAAAGCAAAACCTGATCCCTAACCCAAAACCGATTTCCTAAACCTAAACCTTAACCTATTCTCAAATCCCTAAACCCATAACCTATAACCTTCCTATAACCTTAACCTAAAACCTAAACCTTAACCTATTCTCAGATCCCTAAACCTGAACCAACACCTAATCCTATTCCCAACTACCTAACCTAAACCTAAACCTAGACTTAAAAACCCAAAGCAAAACCTGATCCCGAACCCAAACCCGATTTCCTATACCTAAACCTTAACCTATTCTCAATTCCCTAAACCTATAACCTATAACCTACCTTTAACCTTAACCTAAAACCTAATCCTTAACCTATTCTCAAATCCCTAAACCTAAACCTACACCTAATCCTATTCTCAACTACCTAACCTAAACCTAAACCTAAACTTGAAAACCCAGAGCACAACCCGATCCCGAACCCAAACCTGATTTCTTAAACCAAAACCTTAACCTATTCTCAATTCCTTAAGCCTATAACCTATAACCTACTTATAACCTTAACCTAAAACCCAAGCCTTAACCTATTATCAAAACCCTAAACCTAAACCTACACCTAATCCTATTCTCAACTACCTAACCTATACCTATACCTAAACTTGAAAACCCAAAGCAAAATCTGATCCCGAACCAAAACACGATTTCTTAAACCTAAACCTTAACCTATTCTCAATTCCCTAAACCTATAACCTTAACCAAAAACCTAAACCCCAACCTATTATCAAATCCCTAAACCTAAACCTACGCCTAATTGTATTTTCAACTACCTAACCTAAACCTAAACCTAAACTTGAAAACTCAAAGCAAAAATCGATTCCGAACCCAAACCCGATTTTCTAAACCTAAACATTAACCTATTCTCAATTCCCTAAACCTATACCCTATAACCTTAACCTAAAACCTAAACCTTAACCTATTCTCAAATCCCTAAACCTAAACCTACACCTAATCCTATTCTCAACTACCTAACCTAAACCTATACCTAAACTTGAAAACCCAAAGCAAAACCCGATCCCAAACCCAAACCCGATTTTCTAAACCTAAACCTTAATCTATTCTCAATTTCCTAAACCTATAACCTATAACCGACCTATAACCTGAACCTAAAACCTAAACCTTAACCTATTCTCAAATCCCTAAACCTAAACCTAGACCTAATCCTATTCTCAACTACATAACCTAAACCTAAACCTAAACTTGAAAACCCAAAGAAAAATCCAATCCGCAACCCAAACCCGATTTCCTAAACCTAAACCTTAACCTATTTTCAAATCCCTAAACCTATAACCTATAACCTACCTATAACTTTAACCTAAAACCCAAGCCTTAACCTATTCGCAAACCCCTAAACCAAAACCTACACCTAATCCTCTTCTCAACTACCTAACCTAAACCTAAACCTAAACTTGAAAACCCAAAGCAAAACGTGATCCCGAACCCAAACTCAATTTCTTAAACCTAAACCTTTACTTATTCTCAATTCCCTAAACCTATAACCTTAACCTAAAACCTAAACCTCAACCTATTCTCAAATTCCTAAACCTAAAACTATGCCTAATCATATTTTCAACTACCTAACCTAAACCTAAACCTAAACCTTAACCTATTCTCAATTCCCTAAACCTATACCCTATAAGCTTAACCTAAAACCTAAACCTTAACCTATTCTCAAATCCCTAAACCTAAACCTACACCTAATCCTATTCTCAACTACCTAACCTAAACCTAAACCTAAACTTTAAAACCCAAAGCAAAATCCGATCCCAAACCCAAACCTGATTTCCTAAACCTAAACCTTAACCTCTTCTCAATTCCCTAAACCTATAACCTACCTTTAACCTTAACCTTAAATCTAACCCTTAACCTATTCTCAAATCCCTAAACCTAAACCCACACCTAATCCTATTCTCAACTACCTAACCTAAACCTAAACATAAACTTGAAAACCCAAAGCAAAACCCGATCCCAAACCCAAACCTGATTTCTTAAACCAAAACCTTAACCTATTCTCAATTCCTTAAGCCTATAACCTGTAACCTACTTATAACCTTAACCTAAAACCCAACCCTTAACCTATTATCAAATCCTTAAACCTAAACCTACACCTAATCCTGTTCTCAACTACCTAACCAATACCTAAATCTAAGCTTGAAAACCCAAAGCAAAACCTGATCCCGAACCCAAACCCGATTTCCTAAACCTAAACCTTAACCTATTCTCAATTCCCTAAACCTATAACCTAATACCTACCTATAACCTTAACCTAAAACCAAACCCTTAACCTATTCTCAAAACACTAAACCTAAACCTACACCTAATCCTATTCTCAACTGCCTAACCCAAACCTAAACCTAAACTTGAAAACCCAAAGCAAAACCCGATCCCGAACCCAAAACTGATTTCCTAAACCTAAACCTTAACCTATTCTCAATTCCCTAAACCAATAACCTATAACCTACCTATAACCTTAACCTAAAACCTAACCCTTAACTTATTCTAAAATCCCTAAACCTAAACATACACCTAATCCTATTCTCAACTACCTAAACCTAAACCTAAACTTGAAAACCGAAAAAAAAACCCGATCACGAACCCAAACCTGATTTCAAAACCAAAACCTTAACCCATTCTCAATTGCTTAAACCTATAACCTATAACCTACCTATAACCTTAACCTAAAACCGAAGGCTTAACCTATTCTCAAATCCGTAAACCTAAACCTACACCTAATCCTATTCTCAACAACCTAATCTAAACCTATGCCAAAACTTGAAAATCCAAAGTGAAACCTGATCCCGAACCCAAACCCGATTTCCTAAACCTAAACCTTAACCTATTCTCAATTCCCTAAACCTATAACCTTAACCAAAAACCTAACCCTTAAGCTATTCTCAAATCCCTAAACCTAAACCTACACCTAATCCTATTCTCAACTACCTAACCTAAACCTAGACCTAAACTTGAAAACCAAAAGCAAAATCCGATCCGAAACCCAAACCCGATTTTCTAAACCTAAACCTTAACCTATTCTCAATTCCCTAAACCTATAACCTACCTATAACCTACCTATCACCTTAACCTAAAACCTAACCCTTAACCTTTTCTCAAATCCCTAAACCTAAACCTACACCGATTGCTATTCTCAACTACCTAACCTAAACCTAAACCTAAACTTCAAAACCCAAAGCAAAACCCGATCCCGAACCCAAACCTGATTTCCTAAACCAAAACTTTAACCTATTCTCAATTGCTTAAACATATAACCTATAACCTACCTATAACCTTTACCTAAAGGCCAAGGCTTAACCTATTCTCAAATCCCTAAACCTAAACCTATACCTAATCCTATTCTCAACTACCTAAACCTAAACCTAAACTTGAAAACTGAAAGAAAAACCAGATCACGAACCCAAACCTGATTTCCAAAACCAAAACCTTAACCCATTCTCAGTTGATTAAACCTATAACCTATAACCTACCTATAACCTTAACCTAAAACCCAAGGCTTAACCTATTCTCAAATCCGTAAACCTAAACCTACACCTAATCCTATTCTCAACTACGTAATCAAATCCAAAACCTAAATTTGAAAACCCAAAGCAAAACCTGATCCCTAACCCAAAACCGATTTCCTAAACCTAAACCTTAACCTATTCTCAAATCCCTAAACCCATAACCTATAACCTTCCTATAACCTTAACCTAAAACCTAAACCTTAACCTATTCTCAGATCCCTAAACCTGAACCAACACCTAATCCTATTCCCAACTACCTAACCTAAACCTAAACCTAGACTTAAAAACCCAAAGCAAAACCTGATCCCGAACCCAAACCCGATTTCCTATACCTAAACCTTAACCTATTCTCAATTCCCTAAACCTATAACCTATAACCTACCTATAACCTTAACCTAAAACCTAACCCTTAACTTATTCTAAAATCCCTAAACCTAAACATACACCTAATCCTATTCTCAACTACCTAAACCTAAACCTAAACTTGAAAACCGAAAAAAAAACCCGATCACGAACCCAAACCTGATTTCAAAACCAAAACCTTAACCCATTCTCAATTGCTTAAACCTATAACCTATAACCTACCTATAACCTTAACCTAAAACCGAAGGCTTAACCTATTCTCAAATCCGTAAACCTAAACCTACACCTAATCCTATTCTCAACAACCTAATCTAAACCTATGCCAAAACTTGAAAATCCAAAGTGAAACCTGATCCCGAACCCAAACCCGATTTCCTAAACCTAAACCTTAACCTATTCTCAATTCCCTAAACCTATAACCTATAACCTACCTATAACCTTAACCAAAAACCTAACCCTTAAGCTATTCTCAAATCCCTAAACCTAAACCTACACCTAATCCTATTCTCAACTACCTAACCTAAACCTAGACCTAAACTTGAAAACCAAAACCAAAATCCGATCCGAAACCCAAACCCGATTTTCTAAACCTAAACCTTAACCTATTCTCAATTCCCTAAACCTATAACCTACCTATAACCTACCTATCACCTTAACCTAAAACCTAACCCTTAACCTTTTCTCAAATCCCTAAACCTAAACCTACACCTAATGCTATTCACAACTACCTAACCTAAACCTAAACCTAAACTTCAAAACCCAAAGCAAAACCCGATCCCGAACCCAAACCTGATTTCCTAAACCAAAACTTTAACCTATTCTCAATTGCTTAAACATATAACCTATAACCTACCTATAACCTTTACCTAAAGGCCAAGGCTTAACCTATTCTCAAATCCCTAAACCTAAACCTATACCTAATCCTATTCTCAACTACCTAATCTAAACCTAAACCTAAACTTGAAAATCTAAAGCAAAACCTGATCCCAAACCCCAACCCGATTTCCTAAATCTAAACCTTAACCTATTCTCAATTTCCTAAACCTATAACCTATAACCTACCTATAACCTTAACTTAAAACCTAAACCTTAATCTATTCTCAAACCCCTAAACCTAAACCTACACCTAATCCTATTCTCAACTACCAAACCTAAACCTAAACCTAAACTTGAAAACCCAAAGCAAAACCCGATCCCGAACCCAAACCCGATTTCATAAACCTAAACCTTAACCTATTTTCAATTCCCTAAACCTATAACCTATAACCTACCTATAACCTTAACCTAAAACCTAACCCTTAACCTATTCTCAAATCCTTAAACCTAAACCCACACCTAATCCTATTCTCAACTACCTAACCTAAACCTAAACCTAAACTTGAAAACGCAAAGAAAAACCCGATCCCGAACCCAAACCTGATTTCCTAAACCAAAACCTTAACCTATTCTCAATTCCATAAGCCTATAACCTATAACCTACTTATAACCTTAACCTAAAACCCACGCCTTAACCTATTATCAAATCCCTATACCTAAACCTACACCTAATCCTATTCTCAACTACCTAACCAATACCTAAACCTAAACTTGAAAACCCAAAGCAAAACCTGATCCCGAATCCAAACCCGATTTTTCTTAAACCTAAACCTTAACCTATTCTCAATTCCCTAAACCTATAACCTAATACTTACCTAAAACCTTAATCTAAAACCAAACCCTTAACCTATTCTCAAATCCCAAAACCTAAACCTACACCTAATCCTATTCTCAATTGCCTAACCCAAACCTATACCTAAACTTGAAAACCAAAGCAAAACCCGATCCCGAACCCAAACCTGATTTCCTAAACCTAAACCTTAACCTATTCTCAATTCCCTAAACCTATAACCTATAACCTACCTATAACCCTAACTTAAAACCTAACCCTTAATTTATTCTGAAATCCCTAAACCTAAACCTACACCTAATCCTATTCTCAACTACCTAAACCTAAACCTAAACTTGAAAACCGAAAGAAAAACCAGATCACGAACCCAAACCTGATTTCCAAAACCAAAACCTTAACCCATTCTCAATTGATTAAACCTATAACCTATAACCTACCTATAACCTTAACCTAAAACCCACGGCTTAACCTATTCTCAAATCCGTAAACCTAAACCTACACCTAATCCTATTCTCAACAACCTAATCTAAACCTATGCCAAAACTTGAAAATCCAAAGTGAAACCTGATCCCGAACCCAAACCCGATTTCCTAAACCTAAACCTTAACCTATTCTCAATTCCCTAAACCTATAACCTTAACCAAAAACCTAACCCTTAAGCTATTCTCAAATCCCTAAACCTAAACCTACACCTAATCCTATTCTCAACTACCTAACCTAAACTTAGACCTAAACTTGAAAACCAAAACCAAAATCCGATCCGAAACCCAAACCCGATTTTCTAAACCTAAACCTTAACCTATTCTCAATTCCCTAAACCTATAACCTACCTATAACCTACCTATCACCTTAACCTAAAACCTAACCCTTAACCTTTTCTCAAATCCCTAAACCTAAACCTACACCTAATGCTATTCACAACTACCTAACCTAAACCTAAACCTAAACTTCAAAACCCAAAGCAAAACCCGATCCCGAACCCAAACCTGATTTCCTAAACCAAAACTTTAACCTATTCTCAATTGCTTAAACATATAACCTATAACCTACCTATAACCTTTACCTAAAGGCCAAGGCTTAACCTATTCTCAAATCCCTAAACCTAAACCTATACCTAATCCTATTCTCAACTACCTAAACCTAAACCTAAACTTGAAAACTGAAAGAAAAACCAGATCACGAACCCAAACCTGATTTCCAAAACCAAAACCTTAACCCATTCTCAGTTGATTAAACCTATAACCTATAACCTACCTATAACCTTAACCTAAAACCCAAGGCTTAACCTATTCTCAAATCCGTAAACCTAAACCTACACCTAATCCTATTCTCAACTACGTAATCAAATCCAAAACCTAAATTTGAAAACCCAAAGCAAAACCTGATCCCTAACCCAAAATCGATTTCCTAAACCTAAACCTTAACCTATTCTCAAATCCCTAAACCCATAACCTATAACCTTCCTATAACCTTAACCTAAAACCTAAACCTTAACCTATTCTCAGATCCCTAAACCTGAACCAACACCTAATCCTATTCCCAACTACCTAACCTAAACCTAAACCTAGACTTAAAAACCCAAAGCAAAACCTGATCCCGAACCCAAACCCGATTTCCTATACCTAAACCTTAACCTATTCTCAATTCCCTAAACCTATAACCTATAACCTACCTTTAACCTTAACCTAAAACCTAATCCTTAACCTATTCTCAAATCCCTAAACCTAAACCTACACCTAATCCTATTCTCAACTACCTAACCTAAACCTAAACCTAAACTTGAAAACCCAGAGCACAACCCGATCCCGAACCCAAACCTGATTTCTTAAACCAAAACCTTAACCTATTCTCAATTCCTTAAGCCTATAACCTATAACCTACTTATAACCTTAACCTAAAACCCAAGCCTTAACCTATTATCAAAACCCTAAACCTAAACCTACACCTAATCCTATTCTCAACTACCTAACCTATACCTATACCTAAACTTGAAAACCCAAAGCAAAATCTGATCCCGAACCAAAACACGATTTCTTAAAGCTAAACCTTAACCTATTCTCAATTCCCTAAACCTATAACCTTAACCAAAAACCTAAACCCCAACCTATTATCAAATCCCTAAACCTAAACCTACGCCTAATTGTATTTTCAACTACCTAACCTAAACCTAAACCTAAACTTGAAAACTCAAAGCAAAAATCGATTCCGAACCCAAACCCGATTTTCTAAACCTAAACATTAACCTATTCTCAATTCCCTAAACCTATACCCTATAACCTTAACCTAAAACCTAAACCTTAACCTATTCTCAAATCCCTAAACCTAAACCTACACCTAATCCTATTCTCAACTACCTAACCTAAACCTATACCTAAACTTGAAAACCCAAAGCAAAACCCGATCCCAAACCCAAACCCGATTTTCTAAACCTAAACCTTAATCTATTCTCAATTTCCTAAACCTATAACCTATAACCGACCTATAACCTGAACCTAAAACCTAAACCTTAACCTATTCTCAAATCCCTAAACCTAAACCTAGACCTAATCCTATTCTCAACTACATAACCTAAACCTAAACCTAAACTTGAAAACCCAAAGAAAAATCCAATCCGCAACCCAAACCCGATTTCCTAAACCTAAACCTTAACCTATTTTCAAATCCCTAAACCTATAACCTATAACCTACCTATAACTTTAACCTAAAACCCAAGCCTTAACCTATTCGCAAACCCCTAAACCAAAACCTACACCTAATCCTCTTCTCAACTACCTAACCTAAACCTAAACCTAAACTTGAAAACCCAAAGCAAAACGTGATCCCGAACCCAAACTCAATTTCTTAAACCTAAACCTTTACTTATTCTCAATTCCCTAAACCTATAACCTTAACCTAAAACCTAAACCTCAACCTATTCTCAAATTCCTAAACCTAAAACTATGCCTAATCATATTTTCAACTACCTAACCTAAACCTAAACCTAAACCTTAACCTATTCTCAATTCCCTAAACCTATACCCTATAAGCTTAACCTAAAACCTAAACCTTAACCTATTCTCAAATCCCTAAACCTAAACCTACACCTAATCCTATTCTCAACTACCTAACCTAAACCTAAACCTAAACTTTAAAACCCAAAGCAAAATCCGATCCCAAACCCAAACCTGATTTCCTAAACCTAAACCTTAACCTCTTCTCAATTCCCTAAACCTATAACCTACCTTTAAACCTTAACCTTAAATCTAACCCTTAACCTATTCTCAAATCCCTAAACCTAAACCCACACCTAATCCTATTCTCAACTACCTAACCTAAACCTAAACCTAAACTTGAAAACCCAAAGCAAAACCCGATCCCAAACCCAAACCTGATTTCTTAAACCAAAACCTTAACCTATTCTCAATTCCTTAAGCCTATAACCTGTAACCTACTTATAACCTTAACCTAAAACCCAACCCTTAACCTATTATCAAATCCTTAAACCTAAACCTACACCTAATCCTGTTCTCAACTACCTAACCAATACCTAAATCTAAGCTTGAAAACCCAAAGCAAAACCTGATCCCGAACCCAAACCCGATTTCCTAAACCTAAACCTTAACCTATTCTCAATTCCCTAAACCTATAACCTAATACCTACCTATAACCTTAACCTAAAACCAAACCCTTAACCTATTCTCAAAACACTAAACCTAAACCTACACCTAATCCTATTCTCAACTGCCTAACCCAAACCTAAACCTAAACTTGAAAACCCAAAGCAAAACCCGATCCCGAACCCAAAACTGATTTCCTAAACCTAAACCTTAACCTATTCTCAATTCCCTAAACCAATAACCTATAACCTACCTATAACCTTAACCTAAAACCTAACCCTTAACTTATTCTAAAATCCCTAAACCTAAACATACACCTAATCCTATTCTCAACTACCTAAACCTAAACCTAAACTTGAAAACCGAAAAAAAAAACCCGATCACGAACCCAAACCTGATTTCAAAACCAAAACCTTAACCCATTCTCAATTGCTTAAACCTATAACCTATAACCTACCTATAACCTTAACCTAAAACCGAAGGCTTAACCTATTCTCAAATCCGTAAACCTAAACCTACACCTAATCCTATTCTCAACAACCTAATCTAAACCTATGCCAAAACTTGAAAATCCAAAGTGAAACCTGATCCCGAACCCAAACCCGATTTCCTAAACCTAAACCTTAACCTATTCTCAATTCCCTAAACCTATAACCTATAACCTACCTATAACCTTAACCAAAAACCTAACCCTTAAGCTATTCTCAAATCCCTAAACCTAAACCTACACCTAATCCTATTCTCAACTACCTAACCTAAACCTAGACCTAAACTTGAAAACCAAAACCAAAATCCGATCCGAAACCCAAACCCGATTTTCTAAACCTAAACCTTAACCTATTCTCAATTCCCTAAACCTATAACCTACCTATAACCTACCTATCACCTTAACCTAAAACCTAACCCTTAACCTTTTCTCAAATCCCTAAACCTAAACCTACACCTAATGCTATTCTCAACTACCTAACCTAAACCTAAACCTAAACTTCAAAACCCAAAGCAAAACCCGATCCCGAACCCAAACCTGATTTCCTAAACCAAAACTTTAACCTATTCTCAATTGCTTAAACATATAACCTATAACCTACCTATAACCTTTACCTAAAGGCCAAGGCTTAACCTATTCTCAAATCCCTAAACCTAAACCTATACCTAATCCTATTCTCAACTACCTAATCTAAACCTAAACCTAAACTTGAAAATCTAAAGCAAAACCTGATCCCAAACCCCAACCCGATTTCCTAAACCTAAACCTTAACCTATTCTCAATTTCCTAAACCTATAACCTATAACCTACCTATAACCTTAACTTAAAACCTAAACCTTAATCTATTCTCAAACCCCTAAACCTAAACCTACACCTAATCCTATTCTCAACTACCAAACCTAAACCTAAACCTAAACTTGAAAACCCAAAGCAAAACCCGATCCCGAACCCAAACCCGATTTCATAAACCTAAACCTTAACCTATTTTCAATTCCCTAAACCTATAACCTATAACCTACCTATAACCTTAACCTAAAACCTAACCCTTAACCTATTCTCAAATCCTTAAACCTAAACCCACACCTAATCCTATTCTCAACTACCTAACCTAAACCTAAACCTAAACTTGAAAACGCAAAGAAAAACCCGATCCCGAACCCAAACCTGATTTCCTAAACCAAAACCTTAACCTATTCTCAATTCCATAAGCCTATAACCTATAACCTACTTATAACCTTAACCTAAAACCCACGCCTTAACCTATTATCAAATCCCTATACCTAAACCTACACCTAATCCTATTCTCAACTACCTAACCAATACCTAAACCTAAACTTGAAAACCCAAAGCAAAACCTGATCCCGAATCCAAACCCGATTTTTCTTAAACCTAAACCTTAACCTATTCTCAATTCCCTAAACCTATAACCTAATACTTACCTAAAACCTTAATCTAAAACCAAACCCTTAACCTATTCTCAAATCCCAAAACCTAAACCTACACCTAATCCTATTCTCAACTGCCTAACCCAAACCTATACCTAAACTTGAAAACCAAAGCAAAACCCGATCCCGAACCCAAACCTGATTTCCTAAACCTAAACCTTAACCTATTCTCAATTCCCTAAACCTATAACCTATAACCTACCTATAACCTTAACTTAAAACCTAACCCTTAATTTATTCTGAAATCCCTAAACCTAAACCTACACCTAATCCTATTCTCAACTACCTAAACCTAAACCTAAACTTGAAAACCGAAAGAAAAACCAGATCACGAACCCAAACCTGATTTCCAAAACCAAAACCTTAACCCATTCTCAATTGATTAAACCTATAACCTATAACCTACCTATAACCTTAACCTAAAACCCACGGCTTAACCTATTCTCAAATCCGTAAACCTAAACCTACACCTAATCCTATTCTCAACTACGTAATCAAATCCAAAACCTAAACTTGAAAACCCTAAGCAAAACCTGATCCCTAACCCAAAACCGATTTTCTAAACCTAAACCTTAACCTATTCTCAAATCCCTAAACCTATAACCTATAACCTTCCTATAACCTTAACCTAAAACCTAAACCTTAACATATTCTCAAATCCCTAAACCTGAACCTACACCTAATCCTATTCCCAACTACCTAACCTAAACCTAAACCTAGACTTGAAAACCCAAAGCAAAACCTGATCCCGAACCCAAACCCGATTTCCTATACCAAAACCTTAACCTATTCTCAATTCCCTAAACCTATAACCTAGAACCTACCTTTAACCTTAACTTAAAACCTAACCCTTAACCTATTCTCAAATCCCTAAACCTAAACCCACACCTAATCCTATTCTCAACTACCTAACCTAAACCTAAACCTAAACTTGAAAACCCAAAGAAAAACCCGATTCCGAACCCAAACCTGATTTCCAAAACCAAAACCTTAACCTATTCTCAATTCCTTAAGCCTATAACCTATAACCTACTTATAACCTTAACCTAAAACCCAAGCCTGAACCTATTATCAAATCCCTAAACCTAAACCTACACCTAATCCTGCTCTCAACTACCAAACCAAAACCTAAACCTAAACTTGAAAACTCAAAGCAAAAATTGATTCCGAACCCAAACCCGATTTTTTAAACCTAAACCTTAACCTATTCGCAATTCCCTAAACCTATACCCTATAACCTTAACCTAAAACCTAAACCTCAACCTATTCTCAAATCCCTAAACCTAAACCCACGCCTAATGGTATTTTTAACTACCTAACCTAAACCTAAACCTAAACTTGAAAACTCAAAGCTAAAATCGATTCCGAACCCAAACCCGATTTCCTAAACCTAAACCTTAACCTATTCTCAATTCCCTAAACCTATACCCTATAACCTTAACCTAAAACCTAAACCTAAACCTATTCTCAAATCCCTAAACCTAAACCTACACCTAATTCTATTCTCAACTACCTAACCTAAACCTATACCTAAACTTGAAAACCCAAAGCAAAACCCGATCCCAAACCCAAACCCGATTTCCTATACCTAAACCTTAATCTATTCTCAATTTCCTAAACCTATAACCTATAATCGACCTATAACATTAACCTAAAACCTAAACCTTAACCTATTCTCAAATTCCTAAACCTAAACCTACACCTAATCCTATTCTCAACTACCTAACCTAAACCTAAACCTAAACTTGAAAACCCAAAGCAAAATCCGATCCCCGACCCAAACCTGATTTCCTAAACCTAAACCTTAACCTATTTTCAAATCCCTAAACCTATAACATATAACCTACCTATAACCTTAACCTAAAACCCAAACCTTAACCTATTCGCAAATCCCTAAACCTAAACCTACACCTAATCCTCTTCTCAACTACCTAACCTAAACCTAAACCTAAACTTGAAAACCCAAAGCAAAACGTGATCCCAAACCCAAACTCGATTTCTTAAACCTAAACCTTTACTTATTCTCAATTCCCTAAACCTATAACCTTAACCTAAAACCTAAACCTCAAACTATTCTCAAATTCCTAAACTTAAACCTACGCCTAATCATATTTTCAACTACCTAACCTAAACCTAAACCTAAACTTGAAAACTCAAAGTAAAAACCGATTCCGAACCCAAACCCGATTTCCTAAACCTAAACCTTAACCTATTCTCAATTCCCTAAACCTATACCCTATAACCTTAACCTAAAACCTAAACCTTAACCTATTCTCAAATCCCTAAACCTAAACCTACACCTAATCCTATTCTCAACTAACTAACCTAAACCTAAACCTAAACTTGAAAACCCAAAGCAAAATTCGATCCCAAACCCAAACCCGATTTCCTAAACCTAAACCTTAACCTCTTCTCAATTCCCTAAACCTATAACCTACCTTTAACCTTAACCTTAAACCTAACCCTTAACCTATTCTCAAATCCCTAAACCTAAACCCACAACTAATCCTATTTTCAACTACCTAACCTAAACCTAAACCTAAACTTGAAAACCCAAAGCAAAACCCGATCCCGTACCCAAACCTGATTTCCTAAACCAAAACCTTAACCTATTCTCAATTCCTTAAGCCTATAACCTATAACTGACTTATAACCTTAACCTAAAACCCAACCCTTAACCTATTATCAAATCCCTAAACCTAAACCTACACCTAATCCTGTTCTCAACTACCTAACCAATACCTAAACCTAAACTTGAAAACCCAAAGTAAAATTCGATCCGAAACCCAAACCCGATTTCCTAAACCTAAACCTTAACCTATTCTCAATTCCCCAAACCTATACCCTATAACCCTAACCTAAAACCTAAACCTTAACCTATTCTCAAATCCCTAAACTGAAACCTACACCTAATCCTATTCGTAACTACCTAACCTAAACCTAAACCTAAACTTGAAAACCCAAAGCAAAATCTAATCCCAAACCCAAACCTGATTTCCTAAACCTAAACCTTAATCTCTTCGTAATTCCCTAAACCTATAACCTACCTTTAAGCCTAACCTAAAACCTAACCCTTAACCTATTCTCAAATCCCTAAACCTAAACCCACACCTAATCCTATTCTCAACTACCTAACCTAAACCTAAACCTAAACTTGAAAACCCAAAGCAAAACCCGATCCCGAGCCCAAACCTGATTTCCTAAACCAAAACCTTCACCTATTCTCAATTCCTTAAGCCTATAACCTATAACCTACTTATAACCTTAACCTAAAACCCAAGCCTTAACCTATTATCAAATCTTTAAACCTAAACCTACACCTAATCGTGTTCTCAACTACCTAACCAAAACCTAAACCTAAACTTGAAAACCCAAAGCAAAACCTGATCCCGAACCCAAACCCGATTTCCTAAACCTAAACCTTAACCTATTCTCAATTCCCTAAACCTATAACCTAATACCTACCTATAACCTTAACCTAAAACCAAACCCTTAACCTATTCTCAAAACACTAAACCTAAACCTACACCTAATCCTATTCTCAACTGCCTAACCCAAACCTAAACCTAAACTTGAAAACCCAAAGCAAAACCCGATCCCAAACCCAAAACTGATTTCCTAAACCTAAACCTTAACCTATTCTCAATTCCCTAAACTTATAACCTATAACCTACCTATAACCTTAACCTAAAACCTAACACTTAACTTATTCTGAAATCCCTAAACCTAAACCTACACCTAATCCTATTCTCAACTACCTAAACCTAAACCTAAACTTGAAAACTGAAAAAAAAACTCGATCATGAACCCAAACCTGATTTCAAAACCAAAAAATTAACCCATTCTCAATTGCTTAAACCTATAACCTATAACCTTAACCTAAAACCGAAGGCTTAACCTATTCACAAATCCCTAAACCTAAACCCACACCTAATCCTATTCTCAACTACCTAACCTAAACCTAAACCTAAACTTGAAAATCCAAAGCAAAACCCGATCCCGAACCCAAACCTGATTTCTTAAACCAAAACCTTAACCTATTCTCAATTCCTTAAGCCTATAACCTATAACGTACTTATAACCTTAACCTAAAACCCAAGCCTTAACCTATTATCAAATCCCTAAACCTAAACCTACACCAAATCCTGTTCTCAACTACCTAACCAATACCTAAACGTAAACTTGAAAACCCAAAGCAAAACCTGCTCCCGAACCCAAACACGATTTCCTAAACCTAAACCTTAACCTATTCTCAATTCCCTAAACCTATAACCTAATACCTACCTATAACCTTAACCTAAAACCAAACCCTTAACCTATTCTCAAAACACTAAACCAAAACCTACACCTAATCCTATTCTCAACTGCCTAACCCAAACCCAAACCTAAACTTGAAAACCCAAAGCAAAACCCGATCCCGAACCCAAAACTGATTTCCTAAACCTAAACCTTAACCTATTCTCAATTCCCTAAACCTATAACCTATAACCTACCTATAACCTTAACCTAAAACCAAACCCTTAACTTATTCTGAAATCCTTAAACCTAAACCTACACCTAATCCTATTCTCAACTACCTAAACCTAAACCAAAACTTGAAAACTGAAAAAAAAACCCGATCACGAACCCAAACCTGATTTCAAAACCAAAACCTTAACCCATTCTGAATTGCTTAAACCTATAACCTATAACCTTAACCTAAAACCGAAGGCTTAACCTATTCTCAAATCCCTAAACCTAAACCTACACCTAATCCTATTCTCAACTACCTAATCTAAACCTATGCCTAAACATGAAAATCTAAAGTGAAACCTGATCCCGAACCCAAACCCGATTTCCTAAACCTAAACCTTAACCGATTCTCAATTCCCTAAACCTATAACCTATAACCAACCTATAACCTTAACCTAAAATCTAACCCTTAAGCTATTCTCAAATCCCTAAACCTAAACCTACACCTAATCCTATTCTCAACAACCTAACCAAAACCTAAACCTAAACTTGAAAACCCAAAGTAAAATCCGATCCGAAACCCAAACCCGATTTCCTAAACCTAAACCTTAACCTATTCTCAAATCCCTAAACCTATAACCTACCTATAACCTTAACCTAAAACCTAACCCTTAACCTATTCTCAAATCCCTAAACCTAAACCTACACATAATGCTATTCTCAACTACCTAACCTAAACCTAAACCTAAACTTCAAAACCCAAAGAAAAACCCGATACCGAACCCAAACCTGATTTCCTAAACCAAAACTTTAACCTATTCTCAATTGCTTAAACATATAACCTATAACCTACCTATAATCTTTACCTAAAGGCCAAGGTTTAACCTATTCTCAAATCCCTAGACCTAAACCTATACCGAATCCTATTCTCAACTACCTAATCTAAACCTAAACCTAAACTTGAAAACCCAAAGCAAAACCTGAACCCGAACCCCAACCCGATTTCCTAAACCTAAACCTTAACCTATTCTCAATTCCCTAAACCTATAACCTATAACCTACCTATAACCTTAACCTAAAACCTAAACCTTAACCTATTCTCAAATCCCTAAACCTATTCTCAATTCCTTAAGCCTATAACCTATAACCTATAACCTACTTATAACCTTAACCTAAAACCCACGCCTTAACCTATTATCAAATCCCTAAACCTAAACCTGCACTTAATCCTATTCTCAACTACCTAACCAATACCTAAACCTAAACTTGAAAACCCAAAGCAAAACCTGATCTCGAATCCAAACCCGATTTTTCTTAAACCTAAACCTTAACCTATTCTCAATTTCCTAAACCTATAACCTAATACTTACCTAAAACCTTAATCTAAAACCAAACCCTTAACCTATTCTGAAATCCCTAAACCTAAACCTACACCTAATCCTATTCTCAACTGCCTAACCCAAACCTAAACTTGAAAACCCAAAGCAAAACCTGATCCCTAACCCAAAACCGATTTCCTAAACCTAAACCTTAACCTATTCTCAAATCCCTAAACCCATAACCTATAACCTTCCTATAACCTTAACCTAAAACCTAAACCTTAACCTATTCTCAAATCCCTAAACCAGGACCTACACCTAATCCTATTCCCAACTACCTAACCTAAACCTAAACCTAGACTTAAAAACCCAAAGCAAAACCTGATCCCGAACCCAAACCCGATTTCCTATACCTAAACCTTAACCTATTCTCAATTCCCTAAACCTATAACCTAGAACCTACCTTTAACCTTAACCTAAAACCTAATCCTTAACCTATTCTCAAATCCCTAAACCTAAACCCACACCTAATTCTATTCTCAACTACCTAACCTAAACCTAAACCTAAACTTGAAAACCCAAAGCAAAACCCGATCCCGAACCCAAACCTGATTTCTTAAACCAAAACCTTAACCTATTCTCAATTCCTTAAGCCTATAACCTATAACCAACTTATAACCTTAACCTAAAACCCAAGCCTTAACCTATTATCAAATCCCTAAACCTAAACCTACACCAAATCCTGTTCTCAACTACCTAACCAATACCTAAACCTAAACTTGAAAACCCAAAGCAAAACCTGCTCCCGAACCCAAACCCGATTTCCTAAACCTAAACCTTAACCTATTCTCAATTCCCTAAACCTATAACCTAATACCTACCTATAACCTTAACCTAAAACCAAACCCTTAACCTATTCTCAAAACACTAAACCAAAACCTACACCTAATCCTATTCTCAACTGCCTAACCCAAACCCAAACCTAAACTTGAAAACCCAAAGCAAAACCCGATCCGGAACCCAAAACTGATTTTCTAAACCTAAACCTTAACCTATTCTCAATTCCCTAAACCTATAACCTATAACCTACCTATAACCTTAACCTAAAACCTAACCCTTAACTTATTCTGAAATCCCTAAACCTAAACCTACACCTAATCCTATTCTCAACTACCTAAACCTAAACCTAAACTTGAAAACTGAAAGAAAAACCAGATCACGAACCCAAACCTGATTTCCAAAACCAAAACCTTAACCCATTCTCAGTTGATTAAACCTATAACCTATAACCTACCTATAACCTTAACCTAAAACCCAAGGCTTAACCTATTCTCAAATCCGTAAACCTAAACCTACACCTAATCCTATTCTCAACTACGTAATCAAATCCAAAACCTAAATTTGAAAACCCAAAGCAAAACCTGATCCCTAACCCAAAACCGATTTCCTAAACCTAAACCTTAACCTATTCTCAAATCCCTAAACCCATAACCTATAACCTTCCTATAACCTTAACCTAAAACCTAAACCTTAACCTATTCTCAGATCCCTAAACCTGAACCAACACCTAATCCTATTCCCAACTACCTAACCTAAACCTAAACCTAGACTTAAAAACCCAAAGCAAAACCTGATCCCGAACCCAAACCCGATTTCCTATACCTAAACCTTAACCTATTCTCAATTCCCTAAACCTATAACCTATAACCTACCTTTAACCTTAACCTAAAACCTAATCCTTAACCTATTCTCAAATCCCTAAACCTAAACCTACACCTAATCCTATTCTCAACTACCTAACCTAAACCTAAACCTAAACTTGAAAACCCAGAGCACAACCCGATCCCGAACCCAAACCTGATTTCTTAAACCAAAACCTTAACCTATTCTCAATTCCTTAAGCCTATAACCTATAACCTACTTATAACCTTAACCTAAAACCCAAGCCTTAACCTATTATCAAAACCCTAAACCTAAACCTACACCTAATCCTATTCTCAACTACCTAACCTATACCTATACCTAAACTTGAAAACCCAAAGCAAAATCTGATCCCGAACCAAAACACGATTTCTTAAACCTAAACCTTAACCTATTCTCAATTCCCTAAACCTATAACCTTAACCAAAAACCTAAACCCCAACCTATTATCAAATCCCTAAACCTAAACCTACGCCTAATTGTATTTTCAACTACCTAACCTAAACCTAAACCTAAACTTGAAAACTCAAAGCAAAAATCGATTCCGAACCCAAACCCGATTTTCTAAACCTAAACATTAACCTATTCTCAATTCCCTAAACCTATACCCTATAACCTTAACCTAAAACCTAAACCTTAACCTATTCTCAAATCCCTAAACCTAAACCTACACCTAATCCTATTCTCAACTACCTAACCTAAACCTATACCTAAACTTGAAAACCCAAAGCAAAACCCGATCCCAAACCCAAACCCGATTTTCTAAACCTAAACCTTAATCTATTCTCAATTTCCTAAACCTATAACCTATAACCGACCTATAACCTGAACCTAAAACCTAAACCTTAACCTATTCTCAAATCCCTAAACCTAAACCTAGACCTAATCCTATTCTCAACTACATAACCTAAACCTAAACCTAAACTTGAAAACCCAAAGAAAAATCCAATCCGCAACCCAAACCCGATTTCCTAAACCTAAACCTTAACCTATTTTCAAATCCCTAAACCTATAACCTATAACCTACCTATAACTTTAACCTAAAACCCAAGCCTTAACCTATTCGCAAACCCCTAAACCAAAACCTACACCTAATCCTCTTCTCAACTACCTAACCTAAACCTAAACCTAAACTTGAAAACCCAAAGCAAAACGTGATCCCGAACCCAAACTCAATTTCTTAAACCTAAACCTTTACTTATTCTCAATTCCCTAAACCTATAACCTTAACCTAAAACCTAAACCTCAACCTATTCTCAAATTCCTAAACCTAAAACTATGCCTAATCATATTTTCAACTACCTAACCTAAACCTAAACCTAAACCTTAACCTATTCTCAATTCCCTAAACCTATACCCTATAAGCTTAACCTAAAACCTAAACCTTAACCTATTCTCAAATCCCTAAACCTAAACCTACACCTAATCCTATTCTCAACTACCTAACCTAAACCTAAACCTAAACTTTAAAACCCAAAGCAAAATCCGATCCCAAACCCAAACCTGATTTCCTAAACCTAAACCTTAACCTCTTCTCAATTCCCTAAACCTATAACCTACCTTTAAACCTTAACCTTAAATCTAACCCTTAACCTATTCTCAAATCCCTAAACCTAAACCCACACCTAATCCTATTCTCAACTACCTAACCTAAACCTAAACCTAAACTTGAAAACCCAAAGCAAAACCCGATCCCAAACCCAAACCTGATTTCTTAAACCAAAACCTTAACCTATTCTCAATTCCTTAAGCCTATAACCTGTAACCTACTTATAACCTTAACCTAAAACCCAACCCTTAACCTATTATCAAATCCTTAAACCTAAACCTACACCTAATCCTGTTCTCAACTACCTAACCAATACCTAAATCTAAGCTTGAAAACCCAAAGCAAAACCTGATCCCGAACCCAAACCCGATTTCCTAAACCTAAACCTTAACCTATTCTCAATTCCCTAAACCTATAACCTAATACCTACCTATAACCTTAACCTAAAACCAAACCCTTAACCTATTCTCAAAACACTAAACCTAAACCTACACCTAATCCTATTCTCAACTGCCTAACCCAAACCTAAACCTAAACTTGAAAACCCAAAGCAAAACCCGATCCCGAACCCAAAACTGATTTCCTAAACCTAAACCTTAACCTATTCTCAATTCCCTAAACCAATAACCTATAACCTACCTATAACCTTAACCTAAAACCTAACCCTTAACTTATTCTAAAATCCCTAAACCTAAACATACACCTAATCCTATTCTCAACTACCTAAACCTAAACCTAAACTTGAAAACCGAAAAAAAAAACCCGATCACGAACCCAAACCTGATTTCAAAACCAAAACCTTAACCCATTCTCAATTGCTTAAACCTATAACCTATAACCTACCTATAACCTTAACCTAAAACCGAAGGCTTAACCTATTCTCAAATCCGTAAACCTAAACCTACACCTAATCCTATTCTCAACAACCTAATCTAAACCTATGCCAAAACTTGAAAATCCAAAGTGAAACCTGATCCCGAACCCAAACCCGATTTCCTAAACCTAAACCTTAACCTATTCTCAATTCCCTAAACCTATAACCTATAACCTACCTATAACCTTAACCAAAAACCTAACCCTTAAGCTATTCTCAAATCCCTAAACCTAAACCTACACCTAATCCTATTCTCAACTACCTAACCTAAACCTAGACCTAAACTTGAAAACCAAAACCAAAATCCGATCCGAAACCCAAACCCGATTTTCTAAACCTAAACCTTAACCTATTCTCAATTCCCTAAACCTATAACCTACCTATAACCTACCTATCACCTTAACCTAAAACCTAACCCTTAACCTTTTCTCAAATCCCTAAACCTAAACCTACACCTAATGCTATTCACAACTACCTAACCTAAACCTAAACCTAAACTTCAAAACCCAAAGCAAAACCCGATCCCGAACCCAAACCTGATTTCCTAAACCAAAACTTTAACCTATTCTCAATTGCTTAAACATATAACCTATAACCTACCTATAACCTTTACCTAAAGGCCAAGGCTTAACCTATTCTCAAATCCCTAAACCTAAACCTATACCTAATCCTATTCTCAACTACCTAATCTAAACCTAAACCTAAACTTGAAAATCTAAAGCAAAACCTGATCCCAAACCCCAACCCGATTTCCTAAATCTAAACCTTAACCTATTCTCAATTTCCTAAACCTATAACCTATAACCTACCTATAACCTTAACTTAAAACCTAAACCTTAATCTATTCTCAAACCCCTAAACCTAAACCTACACCTAATCCTATTCTCAACTACCAAACCTAAACCTAAACCTAAACTTGAAAACCCAAAGCAAAACCCGATCCCGAACCCAAACCCGATTTCATAAACCTAAACCTTAACCTATTTTCAATTCCCTAAACCTATAACCTATAACCTACCTATAACCTTAACCTAAAACCTAACCCTTAACCTATTCTCAAATCCTTAAACCTAAACCCACACCTAATCCTATTCTCAACTACCTAACCTAAACCTAAACCTAAACTTGAAAACGCAAAGAAAAACCCGATCCCGAACCCAAACCTGATTTCCTAAACCAAAACCTTAACCTATTCTCAATTCCATAAGCCTATAACCTATAACCTACTTATAACCTTAACCTAAAACCCACGCCTTAACCTATTATCAAATCCCTATACCTAAACCTACAACTAATCCTATTCTCAACTACCTAACCAATACCTAAACCTAAACTTGAAAACCCAAAGCAAAACCTGATCCCGAATCCAAACCCGATTTTTCTTAAACCTAAACCTTAACCTATTCTCAATTCCCTAAACCTATAACCTAATACTTACCTAAAACCTTAATCTAAAACCAAACCCTTAACCTATTCTCAAATCCCAAAACCTAAACCTACACCTAATCCTATTCTCAACTGCCTAACCCAAACCTATACCTAAACTTGAAAACCAAAGCAAAACCCGATCCCGAACCCAAACCTGATTTCCTAAACCTAAACCTTAACCTATTCTCAATTCCCTAAACCTATAACCTATAACCTACCTATAACCTTAACTTAAAACCTAACCCTTAATTTATTCTGAAATCCCTAAACCTAAACCTACACCTAATCCTATTCTCAACTACCTAAACCTAAACCTAAACTTGAAAACCGAAAGAAAAACCAGATCACGAACCCAAACCTGATTTCCAAAACCAAAACCTTAACCCATTCTCAATTGATTAAACCTATAACCTATAACCTACCTATAACCTTAACCTAAAACCCACGGCTTAACCTATTCTCAAATCCGTAAACCTAAACCTACACCTAATCCTATTCTCAACAACCTAATCTAAACCTATGCCAAAACTTGAAAATCCAAAGTGAAACCTGATCCCGAACCCAAACCCGATTTCCTAAACCTAAACCTTAACCTATTCTCAATTCCCTAAACCTATAACCTTAACCAAAAACCTAACCCTTAAGCTATTCTCAAATCCCTAAACCTAAACCTACACCTAATCCTATTCTCAACTACCTAACCTAAACTTAGACCTAAACTTGAAAACCAAAACCAAAATCCGATCCGAAACCCAAACCCGATTTTCTAAACCTAAACCTTAACCTATTCTCAATTCCCTAAACCTATAACCTACCTATAACCTACCTATCACCTTAACCTAAAACCTAACCCTTAACCTTTTCTCAAATCCCTAAACCTAAACCTACACCTAATGCTATTCACAACTACCTAACCTAAACCTAAACCTAAACTTCAAAACCCAAAGCAAAACCCGATCCCGAACCCAAACCTGATTTCCTAAACCAAAACTTTAACCTATTCTCAATTGCTTAAACATATAACCTATAACCTACCTATAACCTTTACCTAAAGGCCAAGGCTTAACCTATTCTCAAATCCCTAAACCTAAACCTATACCTAATCCTATTCTCAACTACCTAAACCTAAACCTAAACTTGAAAACTGAAAGAAAAACCAGATCACGAACCCAAACCTGATTTCCAAAACCAAAACCTTAACCCATTCTCAGTTGATTAAACCTATAACCTATAACCTACCTATAACCTTAACCTAAAACCCAAGGCTTAACCTATTCTCAAATCCGTAAACCTAAACCTACACCTAATCCTATTCTCAACTACGTAATCAAATCCAAAACCTAAATTTGAAAACCCAAAGCAAAACCTGATCCCTAACCCAAAATCGATTTCCTAAACCTAAACCTTAACCTATTCTCAAATCCCTAAACCCATAACCTATAACCTTCCTATAACCTTAACCTAAAACCTAAACCTTAACCTATTCTCAGATCCCTAAACCTGAACCAACACCTAATCCTATTCCCAACTACCTAACCTAAACCTAAACCTAGACTTAAAAACCCAAAGCAAAACCTGATCCCGAACCCAAACCCGATTTCCTATACCTAAACCTTAACCTATTCTCAATTCCCTAAACCTATAACCTATAACCTACCTTTAACCTTAACCTAAAACCTAATCCTTAACCTATTCTCAAATCCCTAAACCTAAACCTACACCTAATCCTATTCTCAACTACCTAACCTAAACCTAAACCTAAACTTGAAAACCCAGAGCACAACCCGATCCCGAACCCAAACCTGATTTCTTAAACCAAAACCTTAACCTATTCTCAATTCCTTAAGCCTATAACCTATAACCTACTTATAACCTTAACCTAAAACCCAAGCCTTAACCTATTATCAAAACCCTAAACCTAAACCTACACCTAATCCTATTCTCAACTACCTAACCTATACCTATACCTAAACTTGAAAACCCAAAGCAAAATCTGATCCCGAACCAAAACACGATTTCTTAAACCTAAACCTTAACCTATTCTCAATTCCCTAAACCTATAACCTTAACCAAAAACCTAAACCCCAACCTATTATCAAATCCCTAAACCTAAACCTACGCCTAATTGTATTTTCAACTACCTAACCTAAACCTAAACCTAAACTTGAAAACTCAAAGCAAAAATCGATTCCGAACCCAAACCCGATTTTCTAAACCTAAACATTAACCTATTCTCAATTCCCTAAACCTATACCCTATAACCTTAACCTAAAACCTAAACCTTAACCTATTCTCAAATCCCTAAACCTAAACCTACACCTAATCCTATTCTCAACTACCTAACCTAAACCTATACCTAAACTTGAAAACCCAAAGCAAAACCCGATCCCAAACCCAAACCCGATTTTCTAAACCTAAACCTTAATCTATTCTCAATTTCCTAAACCTATAACCTATAACCGACCTATAACCTGAACCTAAAACCTAAACCTTAACCTATTCTCAAATCCCTAAACCTAAACCTAGACCTAATCCTATTCTCAACTACATAACCTAAACCTAAACCTAAACTTGAAAACCCAAAGAAAAATCCAATCCGCAACCCAAACCCGATTTCCTAAACCTAAACCTTAACCTATTTTCAAATCCCTAAACCTATAACCTATAACCTACCTATAACTTTAACCTAAAACCCAAGCCTTAACCTATTCGCAAACCCCTAAACCAAAACCTACACCTAATCCTCTTCTCAACTACCTAACCTAAACCTAAACCTAAACTTGAAAACCCAAAGCAAAACGTGATCCCGAACCCAAACTCAATTTCTTAAACCTAAACCTTTACTTATTCTCAATTCCCTAAACCTATAACCTTAACCTAAAACCTAAACCTCAACCTATTCTCAAATTCCTAAACCTAAAACTATGCCTAATCATATTTTCAACTACCTAACCTAAACCTAAACCTAAACCTTAACCTATTCTCAATTCCCTAAACCTATACCCTATAAGCTTAACCTAAAACCTAAACCTTAACCTATTCTCAAATCCCTAAACCTAAACCTACACCTAATCCTATTCTCAACTACCTAACCTAAACCTAAACCTAAACTTTAAAACCCAAAGCAAAATCCGATCCCAAACCCAAACCTGATTTCCTAAACCTAAACCTTAACCTCTTCTCAATTCCCTAAACCTATAACCTACCTTTAAACCTTAACCTTAAATCTAACCCTTAACCTATTCTCAAATCCCTAAACCTAAACCCACACCTAATCCTATTCTCAACTACCTAACCTAAACCTAAACCTAAACTTGAAAACCCAAAGCAAAACCCGATCCCAAACCCAAACCTGATTTCTTAAACCAAAACCTTAACCTATTCTCAATTCCTTAAGCCTATAACCTGTAACCTACTTATAACCTTAACCTAAAACCCAACCCTTAACCTATTATCAAATCCTTAAACCTAAACCTACACCTAATCCTGTTCTCAACTACCTAACCAATACCTAAATCTAAGCTTGAAAACCCAAAGCAAAACCTGATCCCGAACCCAAACCCGATTTCCTAAACCTAAACCTTAACCTATTCTCAATTCCCTAAACCTATAACCTAATACCTACCTATAACCTTAACCTAAAACCAAACCCTTAACCTATTCTCAAAACACTAAACCTAAACCTACACCTAATCCTATTCTCAACTGCCTAACCCAAACCTAAACCTAAACTTGAAAACCCAAAGCAAAACCCGATCCCGAACCCAAAACTGATTTCCTAAACCTAAACCTTAACCTATTCTCAATTCCCTAAACCAATAACCTATAACCTACCTATAACCTTAACCTAAAACCTAACCCTTAACTTATTCTAAAATCCCTAAACCTAAACATACACCTAATCCTATTCTCAACTACCTAAACCTAAACCTAAACTTGAAAACCGAAAAAAAAAACCCGATCACGAACCCAAACCTGATTTCAAAACCAAAACCTTAACCCATTCTCAATTGCTTAAACCTATAACCTATAACCTACCTATAACCTTAACCTAAAACTGAAGGCTTAACCTATTCTCAAATCCGTAAACCTAAACCTACACCTAATCCTATTCTCAACAACCTAATCTAAACCTATGCCAAAACTTGAAAATCCAAAGTGAAACCTGATCCCGAACCCAAACCCGATTTCCTAAACCTAAACCTTAACCTATTCTCAATTCCCTAAACCTATAACCTATAACCTACCTATAACCTTAACCAAAAACCTAACCCTTAAGCTATTCTCAAATCCCTAAACCTAAACCTACACCTAATCCTATTCTCAACTACCTAACCTAAACCTAGACCTAAACTTGAAAACCAAAACCAAAATCCGATCCGAAACCCAAACCCGATTTTCTAAACCTAAACCTTAACCTATTCTCAATTCCCTAAACCTATAACCTACCTATAACCTACCTATCACCTTAACCTAAAACCTAACCCTTAACCTTTTCTCAAATCCCTAAACCTAAACCTACACCTAATGCTATTCTCAACTACCTAACCTAAACCTAAACCTAAACTTCAAAACCCAAAGCAAAACCCGATCCCGAACCCAAACCTGATTTCCTAAACCAAAACTTTAACCTATTCTCAATTGCTTAAACATATAACCTATAACCTACCTATAACCTTTACCTAAAGGCCAAGGCTTAACCTATTCTCAAATCCCTAAACCTAAACCTATACCTAATCCTATTCTCAACTACCTAATCTAAACCTAAACCTAAACTTGAAAATCTAAAGCAAAACCTGATCCCAAACCCCAACCCGATTTCCTAAACCTAAACCTTAACCTATTCTCAATTTCCTAAACCTATAACCTATAACCTACCTATAACCTTAACTTAAAACCTAAACCTTAATCTATTCTCAAACCCCTAAACCTAAACCTACACCTAATCCTATTCTCAACTACCAAACCTAAACCTAAACCTAAACTTGAAAACCCAAAGCAAAACCCGATCCCGAACCCAAACCCGATTTCATAAACCTAAACCTTAACCTATTTTCAATTCCCTAAACCTATAACCTATAACCTACCTATAACCTTAACCTAAAACCTAACCCTTAACCTATTCTCAAATCCTTAAACCTAAACCCACACCTAATCCTATTCTCAACTACCTAACCTAAACCTAAACCTAAACTTGAAAACGCAAAGAAAAACCCGATCCCGAACCCAAACCTGATTTCCTAAACCAAAACCTTAACCTATTCTCAATTCCATAAGCCTATAACCTATAACCTACTTATAACCTTAACCTAAAACCCACGCCTTAACCTATTATCAAATCCCTATACCTAAACCTACACCTAATCCTATTCTCAACTACCTAACCAATACCTAAACCTAAACTTGAAAACCCAAAGCAAAACCTGATCCCGAATCCAAACCCGATTTTTCTTAAACCTAAACCTTAACCTATTCTCAATTCCCTAAACCTATAACCTAATACTTACCTAAAACCTTAATCTAAAACCAAACCCTTAACCTATTCTCAAATCCCAAAACCTAAACCTACACCTAATCCTATTCTCAACTGCCTAACCCAAACCTATACCTAAACTTGAAAACCAAAGCAAAACCCGATCCCGAACCCAAACCTGATTTCCTAAACCTAAACCTTAACCTATTCTCAATTCCCTAAACCTATAACCTATAACCTACCTATAACCTTAACTTAAAACCTAACCCTTAATTTATTCTGAAATCCCTAAACCTAAACCTACACCTAATCCTATTCTCAACTACCTAAACCTAAACCTAAACTTGAAAACCGAAAGAAAAACCAGATCACGAACCCAAACCTGATTTCCAAAACCAAAACCTTAACCCATTCTCAATTGATTAAACCTATAACCTATAACCTACCTATAACCTTAACCTAAAACCCACGGCTTAACCTATTCTCAAATCCGTAAACCTAAACCTACACCTAATCCTATTCTCAACTACGTAATCAAATCCAAAACCTAAACTTGAAAACCCTAAGCAAAACCTGATCCCTAACCCAAAACCGATTTTCTAAACCTAAACCTTAACCTATTCTCAAATCCCTAAACCTATAACCTATAACCTTCCTATAACCTTAACCTAAAACCTAAACCTTAACATATTCTCAAATCCCTAAACCTGAACCTACACCTAATCCTATTCCCAACTACCTAACCTAAACCTAAACCTAGACTTGAAAACCCAAAGCAAAACCTGATCCCGAACCCAAACCCGATTTCCTATACCAAAACCTTAACCTATTCTCAATTCCCTAAACCTATAACCTAGAACCTACCTTTAACCTTAACTTAAAACCTAACCCTTAACCTATTCTCAAATCCCTAAACCTAAACCCACACCTAATCCTATTCTCAACTACCTAACCTAAACCTAAACCTAAACTTGAAAACCCAAAGAAAAACCCGATTCCGAACCCAAACCTGATTTCCAAAACCAAAACCTTAACCTATTCTCAATTCCTTAAGCCTATAACCTATAACCTACTTATAACCTTAACCTAAAACCCAAGCCTGAACCTATTATCAAATCCCTAAACCTAAACCTACACCTAATCCTGCTCTCAACTACCAAACCAAAACCTAAACCTAAACTTGAAAACTCAAAGCAAAAATTGATTCCGAACCCAAACCCGATTTTTTAAACCTAAACCTTAACCTATTCGCAATTCCCTAAACCTATACCCTATAACCTTAACCTAAAACCTAAACCTCAACCTATTCTCAAATCCCTAAACCTAAACCCACGCCTAATGGTATTTTTAACTACCTAACCTAAACCTAAACCTAAACTTGAAAACTCAAAGCTAAAATCGATTCCGAACCCAAACCCGATTTCCTAAACCTAAACCTTAACCTATTCTCAATTCCCTAAACCTATACCCTATAACCTTAACCTAAAACCTAAACCTAAACCTATTCTCAAATCCCTAAACCTAAACCTACACCTAATTCTATTCTCAACTACCTAACCTAAACCTATACCTAAACTTGAAAACCCAAAGCAAAACCCGATCCCAAACCCAAACCCGATTTCCTATACCTAAACCTTAATCTATTCTCAATTTCCTAAACCTATAACCTATAATCGACCTATAACATTAACCTAAAACCTAAACCTTAACCTATTCTCAAATTCCTAAACCTAAACCTACACCTAATCCTATTCTCAACTACCTAACCTAAACCTAAACCTAAACTTGAAAACCCAAAGCAAAATCCGATCCCCGACCCAAACCTGATTTCCTAAACCTAAACCTTAACCTATTTTCAAATCCCTAAACCTATAACATATAACCTACCTATAACCTTAACCTAAAACCCAAACCTTAACCTATTCGCAAATCCCTAAACCTAAACCTACACCTAATCCTCTTCTCAACTACCTAACCTAAACCTAAACCTAAACTTGAAAACCCAAAGCAAAACGTGATCCCAAACCCAAACTCGATTTCTTAAACCTAAACCTTTACTTATTCTCAATTCCCTAAACCTATAACCTTAACCTAAAACCTAAACCTCAAACTATTCTCAAATTCCTAAACTTAAACCTACGCCTAATCATATTTTCAACTACCTAACCTAAACCTAAACCTAAACTTGAAAACTCAAAGTAAAAACCGATTCCGAACCCAAACCCGATTTCCTAAACCTAAACCTTAACCTATTCTCAATTCCCTAAACCTATACCCTATAACCTTAACCTAAAACCTAAACCTTAACCTATTCTCAAATCCCTAAACCTAAACCTACACCTAATCCTATTCTCAACTAACTAACCTAAACCTAAACCTAAACTTGAAAACCCAAAGCAAAATTCGATCCCAAACCCAAACCCGATTTCCTAAACCTAAACCTTAACCTCTTCTCAATTCCCTAAACCTATAACCTACCTTTAACCTTAACCTTAAACCTAACCCTTAACCTATTCTCAAATCCCTAAACCTAAACCCACAACTAATCCTATTTTCAACTACCTAACCTAAACCTAAACCTAAACTTGAAAACCCAAAGCAAAACCCGATCCCGTACCCAAACCTGATTTCCTAAACCAAAACCTTAACCTATTCTCAATTCCTTAAGCCTATAACCTATAACTGACTTATAACCTTAACCTAAAACCCAACCCTTAACCTATTATCAAATCCCTAAACCTAAACCTACACCTAATCCTGTTCTCAACTACCTAACCAATACCTAAACCTAAACTTGAAAACCCAAAGTAAAATTCGATCCGAAACCCAAACCCGATTTCCTAAACCTAAACCTTAACCTATTCTCAATTCCCCAAACCTATACCCTATAACCCTAACCTAAAACCTAAACCTTAACCTATTCTCAAATCCCTAAACTGAAACCTACACCTAATCCTATTCGTAACTACCTAACCTAAACCTAAACCTAAACTTGAAAACCCAAAGCAAAATCTAATCCCAAACCCAAACCTGATTTCCTAAACCTAAACCTTAATCTCTTCGTAATTCCCTAAACCTATAACCTACCTTTAAGCCTAACCTAAAACCTAACCCTTAACCTATTCTCAAATCCCTAAACCTAAACCCACACCTAATCCTATTCTCAACTACCTAACCTAAACCTAAACCTAAACTTGAAAACCCAAAGCAAAACCCGATCCCGAGCCCAAACCTGATTTCCTAAACCAAAACCTTCACCTATTCTCAATTCCTTAAGCCTATAACCTATAACCTACTTATAACCTTAACCTAAAACCCAAGCCTTAACCTATTATCAAATCTTTAAACCTAAACCTACACCTAATCGTGTTCTCAACTACCTAACCAAAACCTAAACCTAAACTTGAAAACCCAAAGCAAAACCTGATCCCGAACCCAAACCCGATTTCCTAAACCTAAACCTTAACCTATTCTCAATTCCCTAAACCTATAACCTAATACCTACCTATAACCTTAACCTAAAACCAAACCCTTAACCTATTCTCAAAACACTAAACCTAAACCTACACCTAATCCTATTCTCAACTGCCTAACCCAAACCTAAACCTAAACTTGAAAACCCAAAGAAAAACCCGATCCCAAACCCAAAACTGATTTCCTAAACCTAAACCTTAACCTATTCTCAATTCCCTAAACTTATAACCTATAACCTACCTATAACCTTAACCTAAAACCTAACACTTAACTTATTCTGAAATCCCTAAACCTAAACCTACACCTAATCCTATTCTCAACTACCTAAACCTAAACCTAAACTTGAAAACTGAAAAAAAAACTCGATCATGAACCCAAACCTGATTTCAAAACCAAAAAATTAACCCATTCTCAATTGCTTAAACCTATAACCTATAACCTTAACCTAAAACCGAAGGCTTAACCTATTCACAAATCCCTAAACCTAAACCCACACCTAATCCTATTCTCAACTACCTAACCTAAACCTAAACCTAAACTTGAAAATCCAAAGCAAAACCCGATCCCGAACCCAAACCTGATTTCTTAAACCAAAACCTTAACCTATTCTCAATTCCTTAAGCCTATAACCTATAACGTACTTATAACCTTAACCTAAAACCCAAGCCTTAACCTATTATCAAATCCCTAAACCTAAACCTACACCAAATCCTGTTCTCAACTACCTAACCAATACCTAAACGTAAACTTGAAAACCCAAAGCAAAACCTGCTCCCGAACCCAAACACGATTTCCTAAACCTAAACCTTAACCTATTCTCAATTCCCTAAACCTATAACCTAATACCTACCTATAACCTTAACCTAAAACCAAACCCTTAACCTATTCTCAAAACACTAAACCAAAACCTACACCTAATCCTATTCTCAACTGCCTAACCCAAACCCAAACCTAAACTTGAAAACCCAAAGCAAAACCCGATCCCGAACCCAAAACTGATTTCCTAAACCTAAACCTTAACCTATTCTCAATTCCCTAAACCTATAACCTATAACCTACCTATAACCTTAACCTAAAACCAAACCCTTAACTTATTCTGAAATCCTTAAACCTAAACCTACACCTAATCCTATTCTCAACTACCTAAACCTAAACCAAAACTTGAAAACTGAAAAAAAAACCCGATCACGAACCCAAACCTGATTTCAAAACCAAAACCTTAACCCATTCTGAATTGCTTAAACCTATAACCTATAACCTTAACCTAAAACCGAAGGCTTAACCTATTCTCAAATCCCTAAACCTAAACCTACACCTAATCCTATTCTCAACTACCTAATCTAAACCTATGCCTAAACATGAAAATCTAAAGTGAAACCTGATCCCGAACCCAAACCCGATTTCCTAAACCTAAACCTTAACCGATTCTCAATTCCCTAAACCTATAACCTATAACCAACCTATAACCTTAACCTAAAATCTAACCCTTAAGCTATTCTCAAATCCCTAAACCTAAACCTACACCTAATCCTATTCTCAACAACCTAACCAAAACCTAAACCTAAACTTGAAAACCCAAAGTAAAATCCGATCCGAAACCCAAACCCGATTTCCTAAACCTAAACCTTAACCTATTCTCAAATCCCTAAACCTATAACCTACCTATAACCTTAACCTAAAACCTAACCCTTAACCTATTCTCAAATCCCTAAACCTAAACCTACACATAATGCTATTCTCAACTACCTAACCTAAACCTAAACCTAAACTTCAAAACCCAAAGAAAAACCCGATACCGAACCCAAACCTGATTTCCTAAACCAAAACTTTAACCTATTCTCAATTGCTTAAACATATAACCTATAACCTACCTATAATCTTTACCTAAAGGCCAAGGTTTAACCTATTCTCAAATCCCTAGACCTAAACCTATACCGAATCCTATTCTCAACTACCTAATCTAAACCTAAACCTAAACTTGAAAACCCAAAGCAAAACCTGAACCCGAACCCCAACCCGATTTCCTAAACCTAAACCTTAACCTATTCTCAATTCCCTAAACCTATAACCTATAACCTACCTATAACCTTAACCTAAAACCTAAACCTTAACCTATTCTCAAATCCCTAAACCTATTCTCAATTCCTTAAGCCTATAACCTATAACCTATAACCTACTTATAACCTTAACCTAAAACCCACGCCTTAACCTATTATCAAATCCCTAAACCTAAACCTGCACTTAATCCTATTCTCAACTACCTAACCAATACCTAAACCTAAACTTGAAAACCCAAAGCAAAACCTGATCTCGAATCCAAACCCGATTTTTCTTAAACCTAAACCTTAACCTATTCTCAATTTCCTAAACCTATAACCTAATACTTACCTAAAACCTTAATCTAAAACCAAACCCTTAACCTATTCTGAAATCCCTAAACCTAAACCTACACCTAATCCTATTCTCAACTGCCTAACCCAAACCTAAACTTGAAAACCCAAAGCAAAACCTGATCCCTAACCCAAAACCGATTTCCTAAACCTAAACCTTAACCTATTCTCAAATCCCTAAACCCATAACCTATAACCTTCCTATAACCTTAACCTAAAACCTAAACCTTAACCTATTCTCAAATCCCTAAACCAGGACCTACACCTAATCCTATTCCCAACTACCTAACCTAAACCTAAACCTAGACTTAAAAACCCAAAGCAAAACCTGATCCCGAACCCAAACCCGATTTCCTATACCTAAACCTTAACCTATTCTCAATTCCCTAAACCTATAACCTAGAACCTACCTTTAACCTTAACCTAAAACCTAATCCTTAACCTATTCTCAAATCCCTAAACCTAAACCCACACCTAATTCTATTCTCAACTACCTAACCTAAACCTAAACCTAAACTTGAAAACCCAAAGCAAAACCCGATCCCGAACCCAAACCTGATTTCTTAAACCAAAACCTTAACCTATTCTCAATTCCTTAAGCCTATAACCTATAACCAACTTATAACCTTAACCTAAAACCCAAGCCTTAACCTATTATCAAATCCCTAAACCTAAACCTACACCAAATCCTGTTCTCAACTACCTAACCAATACCTAAACCTAAACTTGAAAACCCAAAGCAAAACCTGCTCCCGAACCCAAACCCGATTTCCTAAACCTAAACCTTAACCTATTCTCAATTCCCTAAACCTATAACCTAATACCTACCTATAACCTTAACCTAAAACCAAACCCTTAACCTATTCTCAAAACACTAAACCAAAACCTACACCTAATCCTATTCTCAACTGCCTAACCCAAACCCAAACCTAAACTTGAAAACCCAAAGCAAAACCCGATCCGGAACCCAAAACTGATTTTCTAAACCTAAACCTTAACCTATTCTCAATTCCCTAAACCTATAACCTATAACCTACCTATAACCTTAACCTAAAACCTAACCCTTAACTTATTCTGAAATCCCTAAACCTAAACCTACACCTAATCCTATTCTCAACTACCTAAACCTAAACCTAAACTTGAAAACTGAAAGAAAAACCAGATCACGAACCCAAACCTGATTTCCAAAACCAAAACCTTAACCCATTCTCAGTTGATTAAACCTATAACCTATAACCTACCTATAACCTTAACCTAAAACCCAAGGCTTAACCTATTCTCAAATCCGTAAACCTAAACCTACACCTAATCCTATTCTCAACTACGTAATCAAATCCAAAACCTAAATTTGAAAACCCAAAGCAAAACCTGATCCCTAACCCAAAACCGATTTCCTAAACCTAAACCTTAACCTATTCTCAAATCCCTAAACCCATAACCTATAACCTTCCTATAACCTTAACCTAAAACCTAAACCTTAACCTATTCTCAGATCCCTAAACCTGAACCAACACCTAATCCTATTCCCAACTACCTAACCTAAACCTAAACCTAGACTTAAAAACCCAAAGCAAAACCTGATCCCGAACCCAAACCCGATTTCCTATACCTAAACCTTAACCTATTCTCAATTCCCTAAACCTATAACCTATAACCTACCTTTAACCTTAACCTAAAACCTAATCCTTAACCTATTCTCAAATCCCTAAACCTAAACCTACACCTAATCCTATTCTCAACTACCTAACCTAAACCTAAACCTAAACTTGAAAACCCAGAGCACAACCCGATCCCGAACCCAAACCTGATTTCTTAAACCAAAACCTTAACCTATTCTCAATTCCTTAAGCCTATAACCTATAACCTACTTATAACCTTAACCTAAAACCCAAGCCTTAACCTATTATCAAAACCCTAAACCTAAACCTACACCTAATCCTATTCTCAACTACCTAACCTATACCTATACCTAAACTTGAAAACCCAAAGCAAAATCTGATCCCGAACCAAAACACGATTTCTTAAACCTAAACCTTAACCTATTCTCAATTCCCTAAACCTATAACCTTAACCAAAAACCTAAACCCCAACCTATTATCAAATCCCTAAACCTAAACCTACGCCTAATTGTATTTTCAACTACCTAACCTAAACCTAAACCTAAACTTGAAAACTCAAAGCAAAAATCGATTCCGAACCCAAACCCGATTTTCTAAACCTAAACATTAACCTATTCTCAATTCCCTAAACCTATACCCTATAACCTTAACCTAAAACCTAAACCTTAACCTATTCTCAAATCCCTAAACCTAAACCTACACCTAATCCTATTCTCAACTACCTAACCTAAACCTATACCTAAACTTGAAAACCCAAAGCAAAACCCGATCCCAAACCCAAACCCGATTTTCTAAACCTAAACCTTAATCTATTCTCAATTTCCTAAACCTATAACCTATAACCGACCTATAACCTGAACCTAAAACCTAAACCTTAACCTATTCTCAAATCCCTAAACCTAAACCTAGACCTAATCCTATTCTCAACTACATAACCTAAACCTAAACCTAAACTTGAAAACCCAAAGAAAAATCCAATCCGCAACCCAAACCCGATTTCCTAAACCTAAACCTTAACCTATTTTCAAATCCCTAAACCTATAACCTATAACCTACCTATAACTTTAACCTAAAACCCAAGCCTTAACCTATTCGCAAACCCCTAAACCAAAACCTACACCTAATCCTCTTCTCAACTACCTAACCTAAACCTAAACCTAAACTTGAAAACCCAAAGCAAAACGTGATCCCGAACCCAAACTCAATTTCTTAAACCTAAACCTTTACTTATTCTCAATTCCCTAAACCTATAACCTTAACCTAAAACCTAAACCTCAACCTATTCTCAAATTCCTAAACCTAAAACTATGCCTAATCATATTTTCAACTACCTAACCTAAACCTAAACCTAAACCTTAACCTATTCTCAATTCCCTAAACCTATACCCTATAAGCTTAACCTAAAACCTAAACCTTAACCTATTCTCAAATCCCTAAACCTAAACCTACACCTAATCCTATTCTCAACTACCTAACCTAAACCTAAACCTAAACTTTAAAACCCAAAGCAAAATCCGATCCCAAACCCAAACCTGATTTCCTAAACCTAAACCTTAACCTCTTCTCAATTCCCTAAACCTATAACCTACCTTTAAACCTTAACCTTAAATCTAACCCTTAACCTATTCTCAAATCCCTAAACCTAAACCCACACCTAATCCTATTCTCAACTACCTAACCTAAACCTAAACCTAAACTTGAAAACCCAAAGCAAAACCCGATCCCAAACCCAAACCTGATTTCTTAAACCAAAACCTTAACCTATTCTCAATTCCTTAAGCCTATAACCTGTAACCTACTTATAACCTTAACCTAAAACCCAACCCTTAACCTATTATCAAATCCTTAAACCTAAACCTACACCTAATCCTGTTCTCAACTACCTAACCAATACCTAAATCTAAGCTTGAAAACCCAAAGCAAAACCTGATCCCGAACCCAAACCCGATTTCCTAAACCTAAACCTTAACCTATTCTCAATTCCCTAAACCTATAACCTAATACCTACCTATAACCTTAACCTAAAACCAAACCCTTAACCTATTCTCAAAACACTAAACCTAAACCTACACCTAATCCTATTCTCAACTGCCTAACCCAAACCTAAACCTAAACTTGAAAACCCAAAGCAAAACCCGATCCCGAACCCAAAACTGATTTCCTAAACCTAAACCTTAACCTATTCTCAATTCCCTAAACCAATAACCTATAACCTACCTATAACCTTAACCTAAAACCTAACCCTTAACTTATTCTAAAATCCCTAAACCTAAACATACACCTAATCCTATTCTCAACTACCTAAACCTAAACCTAAACTTGAAAACCGAAAAAAAAAACCCGATCACGAACCCAAACCTGATTTCAAAACCAAAACCTTAACCCATTCTCAATTGCTTAAACCTATAACCTATAACCTACCTATAACCTTAACCTAAAACCGAAGGCTTAACCTATTCTCAAATCCGTAAACCTAAACCTACACCTAATCCTATTCTCAACAACCTAATCTAAACCTATGCCAAAACTTGAAAATCCAAAGTGAAACCTGATCCCGAACCCAAACCCGATTTCCTAAACCTAAACCTTAACCTATTCTCAATTCCCTAAACCTATAACCTATAACCTACCTATAACCTTAACCAAAAACCTAACCCTTAAGCTATTCTCAAATCCCTAAACCTAAACCTACACCTAATCCTATTCTCAACTACCTAACCTAAACCTAGACCTAAACTTGAAAACCAAAACCAAAATCCGATCCGAAACCCAAACCCGATTTTCTAAACCTAAACCTTAACCTATTCTCAATTCCCTAAACCTATAACCTACCTATAACCTACCTATCACCTTAACCTAAAACCTAACCCTTAACCTTTTCTCAAATCCCTAAACCTAAACCTACACCTAATGCTATTCTCAACTACCTAACCTAAACCTAAACCTAAACTTCAAAACCCAAAGCAAAACCCGATCCCGAACCCAAACCTGATTTCCTAAACCAAAACTTTAACCTATTCTCAATTGCTTAAACATATAACCTATAACCTACCTATAACCTTTACCTAAAGGCCAAGGCTTAACCTATTCTCAAATCCCTAAACCTAAACCTATACCTAATCCTATTCTCAACTACCTAATCTAAACCTAAACCTAAACTTGAAAATCTAAAGCAAAACCTGATCCCAAACCCCAACCCGATTTCCTAAACCTAAACCTTAACCTATTCTCAATTTCCTAAACCTATAACCTATAACCTACCTATAACCTTAACTTAAAACCTAAACCTTAATCTATTCTCAAACCCCTAAACCTAAACCTACACCTAATCCTATTCTCAACTACCAAACCTAAACCTAAACCTAAACTTGAAAACCCAAAGCAAAACCCGATCCCGAACCCAAACCCGATTTCATAAACCTAAACCTTAACCTATTTTCAATTCCCTAAACCTATAACCTATAACCTACCTATAACCTTAACCTAAAACCTAACCCTTAACCTATTCTCAAATCCTTAAACCTAAACCCACACCTAATCCTATTCTCAACTACCTAACCTAAACCTAAACCTAAACTTGAAAACGCAAAGAAAAACCCGATCCCGAACCCAAACCTGATTTCCTAAACCAAAACCTTAACCTATTCTCAATTCCATAAGCCTATAACCTATAACCTACTTATAACCTTAACCTAAAACCCACGCCTTAACCTATTATCAAATCCCTATACCTAAACCTACACCTAATCCTATTCTCAACTACCTAACCAATACCTAAACCTAAACTTGAAAACCCAAAGCAAAACCTGATCCCGAATCCAAACCCGATTTTTCTTAAACCTAAACCTTAACCTATTCTCAATTCCCTAAACCTATAACCTAATACTTACCTAAAACCTTAATCTAAAACCAAACCCTTAACCTATTCTCAAATCCCAAAACCTAAACCTACACCTAATCCTATTCTCAACTGCCTAACCCAAACCTATACCTAAACTTGAAAACCAAAGCAAAACCCGATCCCGAACCCAAACCTGATTTCCTAAACCTAAACCTTAACCTATTCTCAATTCCCTAAACCTATAACCTATAACCTACCTATAACCTTAACTTAAAACCTAACCCTTAATTTATTCTGAAATCCCTAAACCTAAACCTACACCTAATCCTATTCTCAACTACCTAAACCTAAACCTAAACTTGAAAACCGAAAGAAAAACCAGATCACGAACCCAAACCTGATTTTCAAAACCAAAACCTTAACCCATTCTCAATTGATTAAACCTATAACCTATAACCTACCTATAACCTTAACCTAAAACCCACGGCTTAACCTATTCTCAAATCCGTAAACCTAAACCTACACCTAATCCTATTCTCAACTACGTAATCAAATCCAAAACCTAAACTTGAAAACCCTAAGCAAAACCTGATCCCTAACCCAAAACCGATTTTCTAAACCTAAACCTTAACCTATTCTCAAATCCCTAAACCTATAACCTATAACCTTCCTATAACCTTAACCTAAAACCTAAACCTTAACATATTCTCAAATCCCTAAACCTGAACCTACACCTAATCCTATTCCCAACTACCTAACCTAAACCTAAACCTAGACTTGAAAACCCAAAGCAAAACCTGATCCCGAACCCAAACCCGATTTCCTATACCAAAACCTTAACCTATTCTCAATTCCCTAAACCTATAACCTAGAACCTACCTTTAACCTTAACTTAAAACCTAACCCTTAACCTATTCTCAAATCCCTAAACCTAAACCCACACCTAATCCTATTCTCAACTACCTAACCTAAACCTAAACCTAAACTTGAAAACCCAAAGAAAAACCCGATTCCGAACCCAAACCTGATTTCCAAAACCAAAACCTTAACCTATTCTCAATTCCTTAAGCCTATAACCTATAACCTACTTATAACCTTAACCTAAAACCCAAGCCTGAACCTATTATCAAATCCCTAAACCTAAACCTACACCTAATCCTGCTCTCAACTACCAAACCAAAACCTAAACCTAAACTTGAAAACTCAAAGCAAAAATTGATTCCGAACCCAAACCCGATTTTTTAAACCTAAACCTTAACCTATTCGCAATTCCCTAAACCTATACCCTATAACCTTAACCTAAAACCTAAATCTCAACCTATTCTCAAATCCCTAAACCTAAACCCACGCCTAATGGTATTTTTAACTACCTAACCTAAACCTAAACCTAAACTTGAAAACTCAAAGCTAAAATCGATTCCGAACCCCAACCCGATTTCCTAAACCTAAACCTTAACCTATTCTCAATTCCCTAAACCTATACCCTATAACCTTAACCTAAAACCTAAACCTAAACCTATTCTCAAATCCCTAAACCTAAACCTACACCTAATTCTATTCTCAACTACCTAACCTAAACCTATACCTAAACTTGAAAACCCAAAGCAAAACCCGATCCCAAACCCAAACCCGATTTCCTATACCTAAACCTTAATCTATTCTCAATTTCCTAAACCTATAACCTATAATCGACCTATAACATTAACCTAAAACCTAAACCTTAACCTATTCTCAAATTCCTAAACCTAAACCTACACCTAATCCTATTCTCAACTACCTAACCTAAACCTAAACCTAAACTTGAAAACCCAAAGCAAAATCCGATCCCCGACCCAAACCTGATTTCCTAAACCTAAACCTTAACCTATTTTCAAATCCCTAAACCTATAACATATAACCTACCTATAACCTTAACCTAAAACCCAAACCTTAACCTATTCGCAAATCCCTAAACCTAAACCTACACCTAATCCTCTTCTCAACTACCTAACCTAAACCTAAACCTAAACTTGAAAACCCAAAGCAAAACGTGATCCCAAACCCAAACTCGATTTCTTAAACCTAAACCTTTACTTATTCTCAATTCCCTAAACCTATAACCTTAACCTAAAACCTAAACCTCAAACTATTCTCAAATTCCTAAACTTAAACCTACGCCTAATCATATTTTCAACTACCTAACCTAAACCTAAACCTAAACTTGAAAACTCAAAGTAAAAACCGATTCCGAACCCAAACCCGATTTCCTAAACCTAAACCTTAACCTATTCTCAATTCCCTAAACCTATACCCTATAACCTTAACCTAAAACCTAAACCTTAACCTATTCTCAAATCCCTAAACCTAAACCTACACCTAATCCTATTCTCAACTAACTAACCTAAACCTAAACCTAAACTTGAAAACCCAAAGCAAAATTCGATCCCAAACCCAAACCCGATTTCCTAAACCTAAACCTTAACCTCTTCTCAATTCCCTAAACCTATAACCTACCTTTAACCTTAACCTTAAACCTAACCCTTAACCTATTCTCAAATCCCTAAACCTAAACCCACAACTAATCCTATTTTCAACTACCTAACCTAAACCTAAACCTAAACTTGAAAACCCAAAGCAAAACCCGATCCCGTACCCAAACCTGATTTCCTAAACCAAAACCTTAACCTATTCTCAATTCCTTAAGCCTATAACCTATAACTGACTTATAACCTTAACCTAAAACCCAACCCTTAACCTATTATCAAATCCCTAAACCTAAACCTACACCTAATCCTGTTCTCAACTACCTAACCAATACCTAAACCTACACTTGAAAACCCAAAGCAAAACCTGATCCCGAACCCAAACCCGATTTTCTAAACCAAAACCTTAACCTATTCTCAATTCCCTAAACCTATAACCTAATACCTACCTATAACCTTAACCTAAAACTAAACCCTTAACCTATTCTCAAAACCCTAAACCTAAACCTACACCTAATCCTATTCTCAACTGCCTAACCCAAACCTAAACCTAAACTTGAAAACCCAAAGCAAAACCCGATCCCGAACCCAAAACTGATTTCCTAAACCTAAACCTTAACCTATTCTCAATTCCCTAAACCTATAACCTATAACCTACCCATAACCTTAACCTAAAACCTAACCCTTAATTTATTCTGAAATCCCTAAACCTAAACCTACACCTAATACTATTCTCAACTACCTAAACCTAAACCTAAACTTGAAAACCGAAAGAAAAACCCGATCACGAACCCAAACCTGATTTCAAAACCAAAACCTTAACCCATTCTCAATTGCTTAAACCTATAACCTATAACCTACCTATAACCTTAACCTAAAACCCAAGGCATAACCTATTCTCAAATCCCTAAACCTAAACCTACACCTAATCCTATTCTCAACTACCTAATCTAATCCAAAACCTCAACTTGAAAACCCAAAGCAAAACCTGATCCCTAACCCAAAACCGATTTCCTAAACCTAAACCTTAACCTATTCTCAAATCCCAAAACCTATAACCTATAACCTACATATAATCTTAACATAAAACCTAAGCCTTAACCTATTATGAAATTCCAAAACCTGAACCTACACCTAATCCTATTCTCAACTACATAACCTAAACCTAAACCTAGACTTGAAAAACCAAAGCAAAACCTGATCCCGAACCCAAACCCGATTTCCTAAACCTAAACCTTAACCTATTCTCAATTCCCTAAACCTAAAACCTATAACCTACCTATTACCTTAACCTAAAACCTAAACCTCAACCTATTCTCAAATCCATAAACCTAAACCTACACCTAATCCTATTCTCAACTACATAACCTAAACCTAAACCTAAACTTGAAATCCCAAAGCAAAACCCGATCCCGAACCCAAACCTGATTTTCTAAACATAAACCTTAACCTATTCTCAGTTCCTTAAACCTATAACCTATAACCTACATATAACCTTAACCTAAATCCCAAGCCTTAACCTATTCTCAAATCCCTAAACCTAAACCTACACCTAATCCTATTCTCAACTACCTAACCTAAACCTAAACCTAAACTTGAAAACCCAAAGCAAAACCTGATCCCAAACCCAAACCCTATTTCCTAAACCTAAACCTTAACCTATTCTAAATTCCCTAAACCTATAACCTATAACCTACCTATAACCTTAACTTAAAACCTAAACCTTAACCTATTCTAAAATCCCTAGACATAAACCTACTCCTAATCCTATTTTCAACTACCTAACCTAAACCTAAACCTAAACTTGAAAACCCAATGCGAAACCCGATTCCGAACCCAAACTCGATTTCCTAAACTTAAACCTTAACCAATTCTCAATTTCCTAAACCTATAAACTATAACCTTAGCCTAAAACCTAAACTATAACCTTAGCCTAAAACCTAACCTTAACCTAAAACCCAAGGCTTAACTTATTCTCAAATCCCTAAACCTAAACCTACACCTAATCCTATTCTCAACTACCTAACCTAAACCTAAACCTAAACTTGAAAACTCAAAGCAAAACCTGATCCCGAACCCAAACCCGATTTCCTAAACCTAAACCTTATCCTATTCTCATTTTCCTAAACCTATAACCTATAACCTACCTATAACCTTAACCTAAAGCCTAAACCTTAACCTATTCTCAAATCCTTAAACCTAAACCAATACCTAAACCTATTCTCAACTACCTAACATAAACCCCAACCTAAACTTGAAAACCCGAAGAAAAACCCGATCCCAAACCCAAATCCAATTTTCTAAACCTAAACCTTAACCTATTCACAATTCCCTAAACCTATAACCTATAACCTACCTTTATCCTTAACCAAAAACCTAACCCTAAACCTATTATCAAATCCCTAAACCTAAACCTACACCTAATCCTATTCACAACTACCTAACCTAAACCTAAACGTAAACTTGAAAACCCAAAGCAAAATCCGATCCCGAACCCAAACCCGATTTCCTAAACCAAAACCTTAACCCATTCTCAATTGCTTAAACCAATAACCTATAACCTACCTATAACCTTAACCTAAAACCCAAGGCTTAACCTATTCTCAAATCCCTAAACCTAAACCTACACCTAATCCTATTCTCAACTACCTAACCTAAACCTAAACCTAGACTTAAAAACCCAAAGCAAAACCTGATCCCGAACCCAAACCCGATTTCCTATACCTAAACCTTAACCTATTCTCAATTCCCTAAACCTATAACCTATAACCTACCTTTAACCTTAACCTAAAACCTAATCCTTAACCTATTCTCAAATCCCTAAACCTAAACCTACACCTAATCCTATTCTCAACTACCTAACCTAAACCTAAACCTAAACTTGAAAACCCAGAGCACAACCCGATCCCGAACCCAAACCTGATTTCTTAAACCAAAACCTTAACCTATTCTCAATTCCTTAAGCCTATAACCTATAACCTACTTATAACCTTAACCTAAAACCCAAGCCTTAACCTATTATCAAAACCCTAAACCTAAACCTACACCTAATCCTATTCTCAACTACCTAACCTATACCTATACCTAAACTTGAAAACCCAAAGCAAAATCTGATCCCGAACCAAAACACGATTTCTTAAACCTAAACCTTAACCTATTCTCAATTCCCTAAACCTATAACCTTAACCAAAAACCTAAACCCCAACCTATTATCAAATCCCTAAACCTAAACCTACGCCTAATTGTATTTTCAACTACCTAACCTAAACCTAAACCTAAACTTGAAAACTCAAAGCAAAAATCGATTCCGAACCCAAACTCGATTTTCTAAACCTAAACATTAACCTATTCTCAATTCCCTAAACCTATACCCTATAACCTTAACCTAAAACCTAAACCTTAACCTATTCTCAAATCCCTAAACCTAAACCTACACCTAATCCTATTCTCAACTACCTAACCTAAACCTATACCTAAACTTGAAAACCCAAAGCAAAACCCGATCCCAAACCCAAACCCGATTTTCTAAACCTAAACCTTAATCTATTCTCAATTTCCTAAACCTATAACCTATAACCGACCTATAACCTGAACCTAAAACCTAAACCTTAACCTATTCTCAAATCCCTAAACCTAAACCTAGACCTAATCCTATTCTCAACTACATAACCTAAACCTAAACCTAAACTTGAAAACCCAAAGAAAAATCCAATCCGCAACCCAAACCCGATTTCCTAAACCTAAACCTTAACCTATTTTCAAATCCCTAAACCTATAACCTATAACCTACCTATAACTTTAACCTAAAACCCAAGCCTTAACCTATTCGCAAACCCCTAAACCAAAACCTACACCTAATCCTCTTCTCAACTACCTAACCTAAACCTAAACCTAAACTTGAAAACCCAAAGCAAAACGTGATCCCGAACCCAAACTCAATTTCTTAAACCTAAACCTTTACTTATTCTCAATTCCCTAAACCTATAACCTTAACCTAAAACCTAAACCTCAACCTATTCTCAAATTCCTAAACCTAAAACTATGCCTAATCATATTTTCAACTACCTAACCTAAACCTAAACCTAAACCTTAACCTATTCTCAATTCCCTAAACCTATACCCTATAAGCTTAACCTAAAACCTAAACCTTAACCTATTCTCAAATCCCTAAACCTAAACCTACACCTAATCCTATTCTCAACTACCTAACCTAAACCTAAACCTAAACTTTAAAACCCAAAGCAAAATCCGATCCCAAACCCAAACCTGATTTCCTAAACCTAAACCTTAACCTCTTCTCAATTCCCTAAACCTATAACCTACCTTTAAACCTTAACCTTAAATCTAACCCTTAACCTATTCTCAAATCCCTAAACCTAAACCCACACCTAATCCTATTCTCAACTACCTAACCTAAACCTAAACCTAAACTTGAAAACCCAAAGCAAAACCCGATCCCAAACCCAAACCTGATTTCTTAAACCAAAACCTTAACCTATTCTCAATTCCTTAAGCCTATAACCTGTAACCTACTTATAACCTTAACCTAAAACCCAACCCTTAACCTATTATCAAATCCTTAAACCTAAACCTACACCTAATCCTGTTCTCAACTACCTAACCAATACCTAAATCTAAGCTTGAAAACCCAAAGCAAAACCTGATCCCGAACCCAAACCCGATTTCCTAAACCTAAACCTTAACCTATTCTCAATTCCCTAAACCTATAACCTAATACCTACCTATAACCTTAACCTAAAACCAAACCCTTAACCTATTCTCAAAACACTAAACCTAAACCTACACCTAATCCTATTCTCAACTGCCTAACCCAAACCTAAACCTAAACTTGAAAACCCAAAGCAAAACCCGATCCCGAACCCAAAACTGATTTCCTAAACCTAAACCTTAACCTATTCTCAATTCCCTAAACCAATAACCTATAACCTACCTATAACCTTAACCTAAAACCTAACCCTTAACTTATTCTAAAATCCCTAAACCTAAACATACACCTAATCCTATTCTCAACTACCTAAACCTAAACCTAAACTTGAAAACCGAAAAAAAAAACCCGATCACGAACCCAAACCTGATTTCAAAACCAAAACCTTAACCCATTCTCAATTGCTTAAACCTATAACCTATAACCTACCTATAACCTTAACCTAAAACCGAAGGCTTAACCTATTCTCAAATCCGTAAACCTAAACCTACACCTAATCCTATTCTCAACAACCTAATCTAAACCTATGCCAAAACTTGAAAATCCAAAGTGAAACCTGATCCCGAACCCAAACCCGATTTCCTAAACCTAAACCTTAACCTATTCTCAATTCCCTAAACCTATAACCTATAACCTACCTATAACCTTAACCAAAAACCTAACCCTTAAGCTATTCTCAAATCCCTAAACCTAAACCTACACCTAATCCTATTCTCAACTACCTAACCTAAACCTAGACCTAAACTTGAAAACCAAAACCAAAATCCGATCCGAAACCCAAACCCGATTTTCTAAACCTAAACCTTAACCTATTCTCAATTCCCTAAACCTATAACCTACCTATAACCTACCTATCACCTTAACCTAAAACCTAACCCTTAACCTTTTCTCAAATCCCTAAACCTAAACCTACACCTAATGCTATTCTCAACTACCTAACCTAAACCTAAACCTAAACTTCAAAACCCAAAGCAAAACCCGATCCCGAACCCAAACCTGATTTCCTAAACCAAAACTTTAACCTATTCTCAATTGCTTAAACATATAACCTATAACCTACCTATAACCTTTACCTAAAGGCCAAGGCTTAACCTATTCTCAAATCCCTAAACCTAAACCTATACCTAATCCTATTCTCAACTACCTAATCTAAACCTAAACCTAAACTTGAAAATCTAAAGCAAAACCTGATCCCAAACCCCAACCCGATTTCCTAAACCTAAACCTTAACCTATTCTCAATTTCCTAAACCTATAACCTATAACCTACCTATAACCTTAACTTAAAACCTAAACCTTAATCTATTCTCAAACCCCTAAACCTAAACCTACACCTAATCCTATTCTCAACTACCAAACCTAAACCTAAACCTAAACTTGAAAACCCAAAGCAAAACCCGATCCCGAACCCAAACCCGATTTCATAAACCTAAACCTTAACCTATTTTCAATTCCCTAAACCTATAACCTATAACCTACCTATAACCTTAACCTAAAACCTAACCCTTAACCTATTCTCAAATCCTTAAACCTAAACCCACACCTAATCCTATTCTCAACTACCTAACCTAAACCTAAACCTAAACTTGAAAACGCAAAGAAAAACCCGATCCCGAACCCAAACCTGATTTCCTAAACCAAAACCTTAACCTATTCTCAATTCCATAAGCCTATAACCTATAACCTACTTATAACCTTAACCTAAAACCCACGCCTTAACCTATTATCAAATCCCTATACCTAAACCTACACCTAATCCTATTCTCAACTACCTAACCAATACCTAAACCTAAACTTGAAAACCCAAAGCAAAACCTGATCCCGAATCCAAACCCGATTTTTCTTAAACCTAAACCTTAACCTATTCTCAATTCCCTAAACCTATAACCTAATACTTACCTAAAACCTTAATCTAAAACCAAACCCTTAACCTATTCTCAAATCCCAAAACCTAAACCTACACCTAATCCTATTCTCAACTGCCTAACCCAAACCTATACCTAAACTTGAAAACCAAAGCAAAACCCGATCCCGAACCCAAACCTGATTTCCTAAACCTAAACCTTAACCTATTCTCAATTCCCTAAACCTATAACCTATAACCTACCTATAACCTTAACTTAAAACCTAACCCTTAATTTATTCTGAAATCCCTAAACCTAAACCTACACCTAATCCTATTCTCAACTACCTAAACCTAAACCTAAACTTGAAAACCGAAAGAAAAACCAGATCACGAACCCAAACCTGATTTCCAAAACCAAAACCTTAACCCATTCTCAATTGATTAAACCTATAACCTATAACCTACCTATAACCTTAACCTAAAACCCACGGCTTAACCTATTCTCAAATCCGTAAACCTAAACCTACACCTAATCCTATTCTCAACTACGTAATCAAATCCAAAACCTAAACTTGAAAACCCTAAGCAAAACCTGATCCCTAACCCAAAACCGATTTTCTAAACCTAAACCTTAACCTATTCTCAAATCCCTAAACCTATAACCTATAACCTTCCTATAACCTTAACCTAAAACCTAAACCTTAACATATTCTCAAATCCCTAAACCTGAACCTACACCTAATCCTATTCCCAACTACCTAACCTAAACCTAAACCTAGACTTGAAAACCCAAAGCAAAACCTGATCCCGAACCCAAACCCGATTTCCTATACCAAAACCTTAACCTATTCTCAATTCCCTAAACCTATAACCTAGAACCTACCTTTAACCTTAACTTAAAACCTAACCCTTAACCTATTCTCAAATCCCTAAACCTAAACCCACACCTAATCCTATTCTCAACTACCTAACCTAAACCTAAACCTAAACTTGAAAACCCAAAGAAAAACCCGATTCCGAACCCAAACCTGATTTCCAAAACCAAAACCTTAACCTATTCTCAATTCCTTAAGCCTATAACCTATAACCTACTTATAACCTTAACCTAAAACCCAAGCCTGAACCTATTATCAAATCCCTAAACCTAAACCTACACCTAATCCTGCTCTCAACTACCAAACCAAAACCTAAACCTAAACTTGAAAACTCAAAGCAAAAATTGATTCCGAACCCAAACCCGATTTTTTAAACCTAAACCTTAACCTATTCGCAATTCCCTAAACCTATACCCTATAACCTTAACCTAAAACCTAAACCTCAACCTATTCTCAAATCCCTAAACCTAAACCCACGCCTAATGGTATTTTTAACTACCTAACCTAAACCTAAACCTAAACTTGAAAACTCAAAGCTAAAATCGATTCCGAACCCAAACCCGATTTCCTAAACCTAAACCTTAACCTATTCTCAATTCCCTAAACCTATACCCTATAACCTTAACCTAAAACCTAAACCTAAACCTATTCTCAAATCCCTAAACCTAAACCTACACCTAATTCTATTCTCAACTACCTAACCTAAACCTATACCTAAACTTGAAAACCCAAAGCAAAACCCGATCCCAAACCCAAACCCGATTTCCTATACCTAAACCTTAATCTATTCTCAATTTCCTAAACCTATAACCTATAATCGACCTATAACATTAACCTAAAACCTAAACCTTAACCTATTCTCAAATTCCTAAACCTAAACCTACACCTAATCCTATTCTCAACTACCTAACCTAAACCTAAACCTAAACTTGAAAACCCAAAGCAAAATCCGATCCCCGACCCAAACCTGATTTCCTAAACCTAAACCTTAACCTATTTTCAAATCCCTAAACCTATAACATATAACCTACCTATAACCTTAACCTAAAACCCAAACCTTAACCTATTCGCAAATCCCTAAACCTAAACCTACACCTAATCCTCTTCTCAACTACCTAACCTAAACCTAAACCTAAACTTGAAAACCCAAAGCAAAACGTGATCCCAAACCCAAACTCGATTTCTTAAACCTAAACCTTTACTTATTCTCAATTCCCTAAACCTATAACCTTAACCTAAAACCTAAACCTCAAACTATTCTCAAATTCCTAAACTTAAACCTACGCCTAATCATATTTTCAACTACCTAACCTAAACCTAAACCTAAACTTGAAAACTCAAAGTAAAAACCGATTCCGAACCCAAACCCGATTTCCTAAACCTAAACCTTAACCTATTCTCAATTCCCTAAACCTATACCCTATAACCTTAACCTAAAACCTAAACCTTAACCTATTCTCAAATCCCTAAACCTAAACCTACACCTAATCCTATTCTCAACTAACTAACCTAAACCTAAACCTAAACTTGAAAACCCAAAGCAAAATTCGATCCCAAACCCAAACCCGATTTCCTAAACCTAAACCTTAACCTCTTCTCAATTCCCTAAACCTATAACCTACCTTTAACCTTAACCTTAAACCTAACCCTTAACCTATTCTCAAATCCCTAAACCTAAACCCACAACTAATCCTATTTTCAACTACCTAACCTAAACCTAAACCTAAACTTGAAAACCCAAAGCAAAACCCGATCCCGTACCCAAACCTGATTTCCTAAACCAAAACCTTAACCTATTCTCAATTCCTTAAGCCTATAACCTATAACTGACTTATAACCTTAACCTAAAACCCAACCCTTAACCTATTATCAAATCCCTAAACCTAAACCTACACCTAATCCTGTTCTCAACTACCTAACCAATACCTAAACCTACACTTGAAAACCCAAAGCAAAACCTGATCCCGAACCCAAACCCGATTTTCTAAACCAAAACCTTAACCTATTCTCAATTCCCTAAACCTATAACCTAATACCTACCTATAACCTTAACCTAAAACTAAACCCTTAACCTATTCTCAAAACCCTAAACCTAAACCTACACCTAATCCTATTCTCAACTGCCTAACCCAAACCTAAACCTAAACTTGAAAACCCAAAGCAAAACCCGATCCCGAACCCAAAACTGATTTCCTAAACCTAAACCTTAACCTATTCTCAATTCCCTAAACCTATAACCTATAACCTACCCATAACCTTAACCTAAAACCTAACCCTTAATTTATTCTGAAATCCCTAAACCTAAACCTACACCTAATACTATTCTCAACTACCTAAACCTAAACCTAAACTTGAAAACCGAAAGAAAAACCCGATCACGAACCCAAACCTGATTTCAAAACCAAAACCTTAACCCATTCTCAATTGCTTAAACCTATAACCTATAACCTACCTATAACCTTAACCTAAAACCCAAGGCATAACCTATTCTCAAATCCCTAAACCTAAACCTACACCTAATCCTATTCTCAACTACCTAATCTAATCCAAAACCTCAACTTGAAAACCCAAAGCAAAACCTGATCCCTAACCCAAAACCGATTTCCTAAACCTAAACCTTAACCTATTCTCAAATCCCAAAACCTATAACCTATAACCTACATATAATCTTAACATAAAACCTAAGCCTTAACCTATTATGAAATTCCAAAACCTGAACCTACACCTAATCCTATTCTCAACTACATAACCTAAACCTAAACCTAGACTTGAAAAACCAAAGCAAAACCTGATCCCGAACCCAAACCCGATTTCCTAAACCTAAACCTTAACCTATTCTCAATTCCCTAAACCTAAAACCTATAACCTACCTATTACCTTAACCTAAAACCTAAACCTCAACCTATTCTCAAATCCATAAACCTAAACCTACACCTAATCCTATTCTCAACTACATAACCTAAACCTAAACCTAAACTTGAAATCCCAAAGCAAAACCCGATCCCGAACCCAAACCTGATTTTCTAAACATAAACCTTAACCTATTCTCAGTTCCTTAAACCTATAACCTATAACCTACATATAACCTTAACCTAAATCCCAAGCCTTAACCTATTCTCAAATCCCTAAACCTAAACCTACACCTAATCCTATTCTCAACTACCTAACCTAAACCTAAACCTAAACTTGAAAACCCAAAGCAAAACCTGATCCCAAACCCAAACCCTATTTCCTAAACCTAAACCTTAACCTATTCTAAATTCCCTAAACCTATAACCTATAACCTACCTATAACCTTAACTTAAAACCTAAACCTTAACCTATTCTAAAATCCCTAGACATAAACCTACTCCTAATCCTATTTTCAACTACCTAACCTAAACCTAAACCTAAACTTGAAAACCCAATGCGAAACCCGATTCCGAACCCAAACTCGATTTCCTAAACTTAAACCTTAACCAATTCTCAATTTCCTAAACCTATAAACTATAACCTTAGCCTAAAACCTAAACTATAACCTTAGCCTAAAACCTAACCTTAACCTAAAACCCAAGGCTTAACTTATTCTCAAATCCCTAAACCTAAACCTACACCTAATCCTATTCTCAACTACCTAACTTAAACCTAAACCTAAACTTGAAAACTCAAAGCAAAACCTGATCCCGAACCCAAACCCAATTTCCTAAACCTAAACCTTATCCTATTCTCATTTTCCTAAACCTATAACCTATAACCTACCTATAACCTTAACCTAAAGCCTAAACCTTAACCTATTCTCAAATCCTTAAACCTAAACCAATACCTAAACCTATTCTCAACTACCTAACATAAACCCCAACCTAAACTTGAAAACCCGAAGAAAAACCCGATCCCAAACCCAAATCCAATTTTCTAAACCTAAACCTTAACCTATTCACAATTCCCTAAACCTATAACCTATAACCTACCTTTATCCTTAACCAAAAACCTAACCCTAAACCTATTATCAAATCCCTAAACCTAAACCTACACCTAATCCTATTCACAACTACCTAACCTAAACCTAAACGTAAACTTGAAAACCCAAAGCAAAATCCGATCCCGAACCCAAACCCGATTTCCTAAACCAAAACCTTAACCCATTCTCAATTGCTTAAACCAATAACCTATAACCTACCTATAACCTTAACCTAAAACCCAAGGCTTAACCTATTCTCAAATCCCTAAACCTAAACCTACACCTAATCCTATTCTCAACTACCTAACCTAAACCTAAACCTAAACTTGAAAACCCAAAGCAAAACCTGATCCCGAACCCAAACTCGATTTCCTAAACCTAAACCTTAACCTATTCTCAATTCCCTAAACCTACAACCTTAACAAAAAACCTAAACCTCAACCTATTCTCAAATCCCTAAACCTAAACCTACGCCTAATCCTATCTTCAACTACCTAACCTAAACATAAACCTAAACTTGAAAACTCAAAGCAAAAACCGATTACGAACCCAAACCCGATTTCCTAAACCTAAACCTTAACCTATTTTCAATTCCCTAAACCTAAACCCTATAACCTTAACCTAAAACCTAAACCTTAACCTATTCTCAAATACCTAAACCTAAACCTACACCTAATCCTATTCTCAACTATCTCAACTACCTAACCTAAACTTGAAAACCCAAAGCAAAACCCGAACCCAAACCCAAACCCGATTTCCTAAACCTAAACCTATAACATGTAACCTACCTATAACCTTAACCTAAAACCTAACCCTTAACCTATTCTCAAATCCCTAAACCTGAACCTACACCTAATCCTATTCTCAACTACGTAACCTAAACCTAAACCTAAACTTGAAAACCCAAAGCAAAACCCGATCCCGAACCCAAACCCGATTTCCTAAACCTAAACCTTAACCTATTCTCAATTTCCTAAACCTATAACCTATAACCTTCCTATAACCTTAACCTAAAACCCAAGGCTTAACCTATTCTCAAATCCCTAAACCTAAACCTACACCTAATCCTATTCTCAACTACCTAATCTAAACCTAAACCTAAACTTAAAAACCCAAAGCGAAACCTGATCCCGAACCCAAACCCGATTTCCTAAACCTAAACCTTAACCTATTCTCAAATCCCTAAACGTATAACATATAACCTACCTATAACCTTAACCTAAAACCTAACCCTTAACCTATTCTCAAATCCCTAAACCTAAACCTACACCTAATCCTATTCTCAACTACCTAACCTAAATCTAAACCTAAACTTGAAAACCCAAAGCAGAATCCGATCCCAAACCCAAACCCAAACCCGATTTCCTAAACCTAAACCTTAACCTATTCTCAATTCCCTAAACCTATAACCTACCTATAACCTTAACCTAAAACCTAACCCTTAACCTATTCTCAAATCCCTAAACTAAACCTGTACCTAATCCTATTCTCAACTACCTAACCTAAACCTAAACCTAAACTTGAAAACCCAAAGCAAAACCCGATCCCGAACCCAAACCTGATTTCCTAAACCAAAACCTTAACCCATTCTCAATTGCTTGAACATATAACCTATAACCTACCTATAACCTTTACATAAAACCCAAGGCTTAACCTATTCTCAAATCCCTAAACCTAAACCTACACCTAATCCTATTCTCAACTACCTAATATGAACCTAAACCTAAACTTGAAAACCCAAAGCAAAACCTGATCCCGAACCCCAACCCGATTTCCTAAACTTAAACCTTAACCTATTCTCAATTCCCTAAACCTATAACCTATAACCTACCTATAACCTTAACCTAAAACCTAAACCTTAACCTATTCTCAAATCCCTAAACCTAAACCTACACCTAATCCTATTCTCAACTACCTAACCTAAACCTAAACCTAAACTTGAAAACCCAAAGCAAAACCCGATCCCGAACCCAAACCCGATTTCATAAACCTAAACCTTAACCTATTCTCAATTCCCTAAACCTATAACATATAACCTACCTATATCCTTAACGTAAAACCTAACCCTTAACCAATTTTGAAATCCCTAAACCTAAACATACACCTAATCCTATTCTCAATTACCTATCCTAAACCTAAACCTAAACTTGAAAACCCAAAGCAAAATCCGATCCCAAACCCAAACCCAATTTCCTAAACCTAAACCTTAACCTATTCTCAAATCCCTAAACCTATAACCAATAACTTACCTATAACCTTAACCTAAAACCTAACCCTTAACCTATTCTCAAATCCCTAAACCTAAACCTACACCTAATCCTATTCTCAACTACCTAACCTAAACCTAAACCTAAACTTGAAAACCCAAAGCAAAACCCGATCCCGAACCCAAACCTGATTTCCTAAACCTAAACCTTAACCTATTCTCAATTCCTTAAACCTATAACCTATAACCTACATTTAACCTTAACCTAAAATCTAAGTCTTAACCTATTCTCGAATCCCTAAACCTAAACCTACACCTAATCCTATTCTCAACTACCTAACCTAAACCTAAATCTAACTTGAAAACCCAATGCAAAACCTGATCCCAAACCGAAAGCCGATTTCCTAAACCTAAACCTTAACCTATTCTCAAATCCCTAAACCTATAACCTATAACCTACCTATAACCTTAACATAAAACCTAAACCTTAACCTATTCTCAAATCCCTAAACCTAAACCTACACCTAATCCTATTTTCAACTACCTAACCTAAACTTAAACCTAAACTTGAAAACCCAAAGCATGATGTAGTTTATGCTTGGATAGATTTATTTATGTACTTTGGAGTTAAATGGCTGTGAATGTGAATATGATGAAATATATTACATGATAGGTGTATATCATGAATTATATTGTAACAGGTGTATATCAGGTGTATTTCAAGAATTTTGTGCTAGAATAGGGTGGGGGAAAAAAAAAAACTTTTACCTACGAAAATTGTTGTAGGTAAAAGAATTCCCAAGTTTTTACCTACGAAACTTTTCGTAGTTAAAAGTCTCACAATTGTTTTTACCTACGAAAATATTCGTAGCTAAATATTATGTAAGGTATTTTTACCTACGATATCATTCGTAGCTAAACGTGTTTGTTTGGTAAATATTTAAACATGTACCTTTTAGCTACGAAACTATTGGTAGGTAAAAAGTCTTGTTAATTTTTTTAGCTACGAAATGTTTTGTAGCTAAAATGAGTTTAATATTTTTGGCTATTAAATTATTGGTAGGTAAAAATATTGTAAATATATTTAGCTACAAAATTGTTGGCAGGTAAAAAGTGTTTTTAATATTTTTGGCTACGAATTTAGCTACGAATTTTTTTTTTCGTGGGTAAAAGGTGTTCCCCTCGGGCGTTTACCTATGAAATTGCCAACGAAAATTTTCGTTGGTAAAACTTTTTTGCTGCGAAATTAAGCCTTTTGCCTACGAAAATTTTTGTTGGTAAAAGTGACATTTCTTGTAGTGATTGATTTTGACAGCGGGTCCTGCATTGGTAAATCTGCTTGATTTTCATACCAGTTTATGATCATAGTGTGGACAGATGGGGTATTCTATACATGTGACAAGTTGCAGACACTGGTAAAGAAAAAGAAAAAGGAAAAAAAAAGAGTTGGTGGGAAAGAAATGTGGCTGTTGCAGAAATGGCTCGGTAATGGCCTGTTACGTGATGGTAACGGTGGGAACCGTTATGCATCACGGGCTGTAACAGCCGTTGCAAAAGAAAGGCCCATAGCGGCGTTACAGGGAAGATACATGGTTTATGTTTTTTTTAAATGGCTGAAATGGACTTTATGGCCAGTATTGTAACATATATTTACAGTGGCTGTTATTGTTATTGAATTCCATCTATGTATGATCATTTCTCTTTACCAAGTTGGGTGTGAATAGTATCTCCACATGATGCCTTCAATTAGGCACATGAGTTATCGGTTTTTCCATTGACTTCAGCCAAAAAAATTGATACTTTGGCCGACTGTGACGATCCCCACACATGCATGTGATCACCGTTCATGCGTGACACATGTATTTCGAATTAAATAGTTCTAAAACATGGGTCCCACTAAATGTGGACCAGTACCCAAACATCACATGGAATAGATGATCAGTCCTGACAGGTAAACAGGCATTGAATGCACAGTTAAAATGAAAAATTGGCAACAGTCCCAATTCTACAAACAAAGGTCCATTGATGAAAGATTGGGGTCTCTGTTTTTCAGGCTATGTCCCAACTATGTGGGTCCCACCATATGGGCAGTTTGTATTTATCTATATATATGCACAGTTACAATGCTGGAGTAAATAAGTGTCTTAGATTACTAACTCCAATTAAGAAAATTCTAGTATGTATTAATGGTGTGAATAGATGTTTGACTTTTGAAACCACCACAGGAACGAGAATCCTCATTAAAAACAATAGCAGATGTGTTTTCTACCTCAAATTCAGGATCTACAAGGTTGGATCCAAGTGCATTACATGTGGCAAACCATCCAGCTTCGAAAGCAAGGATGGCAATCAGCTTTCAAACACAGCTCCCTTTACATATGTATCACGTTTTCATTGTAAAAAAAATAATAATAAATCTCTCTCTCTCTCTCTCTCTCTCTCTCTCTCTCTCTCTCTCTCTCTCTCTCTCTCTCTCTCTCTCTCTCTCTCTCTCTCTCTCTCTCTCTCTCTCTCTCTCTCTCTCTCTCTCTCTCTCTCTCTCTCTATATATATATATATATATATATATATATATATATATATATATATATATATAACTTCTCTTTTTCAACACTCTTAGCTGTCCACACCCTCATAATCTTCAATTGTTTTCATTTTCAAGAGAAGTTTTAATCTTTACATGCTAAAAAAAATTAAAATACATTGCTTAGTTAATAAGATAGAACTCTCCCTCTACAAATACAGAGCTGAATTTTCTTGAACTAATAAATTTCAAATTTCCAACTTGAGGTTTTTTTTTTTCCTCTCAGTTAGATCCAGAAATTCCTATTTGATGTTTGAGATAGGCACATGGATGCCCGATCCATCCCATAACTGTTAATATTGTGAAAGTGTTGATCAATCCAGACTGACTAATTAATAAACCACCTCATGGATGGATAAACGATCAAAAGCTACAAACATTGGATGTTTCTAACCATTTGATCTATTAGCCTTTCCTGGAGTACTGCTGATCTAAACTTTCATTGACCCATTCAAAAATGGTGATCAATTGGATAACTATGGACTTCTTGTCTGGTGTGGTTTACAGGCTCTTGCTCATCCAGGAGGAGTGATTCAAGTATTTGGACAGTTCAGATCCATTACCAGATGTCAAGGAAACTTATAAAGGATCAAATCCAGTTTACTAGGATTTGGAATTCTAAATACATTAGTGATATAGAATCCAGAATGGATAGAACCCATTTGCCAATATTGTTACCGAAGTTTTTAACATGATTGGGCTTATGAACGGTAACCATGATCTTTGCTCTACATTTCCTGATCATTTCAATTTCAAGGATTTGATAAATTCTGATTCTTTCCATTCTTGATCCCCATACCCATACTCGGGTAGGATCGCGCCAAACTGTAGCAATCAAGCTTTTGAAGGACTGATACCAATCACTGAATTTGAGTAGACCCCACTTTGGATATTAAACGTAGGGCCATCATCATCTGTCAACATTCTTCATTTTTTTTTTCTTCTTTTGTAAGGGATCACTTACAATGCGTTGGGTGATTTTACTCACCTCCCAAGTTGAGTTATTAAGAGGCCATGTGGGATTCCTGTTCAACTGCTAGTGAATTAAGTATTATTATCATGTGCAATCTCTCGCCACTCATTTGCATCATTTGGCTTTAAGCTGAAGATGTGTGGATAGAGATGATAGCTTATGTCAAGTCCCACATTATGATATGATCTACTTAGGCTACAGTTAGTGAATGACCACCAAAATATTTCAAGAGAGATTATTGTGGTATATGCTTTTTAGGGAATTTAAAGAAAATTTCTACTTTTCGAACTCAATCATCAAATTCAATAGAAAGAAGAATAAAACCCATAACCCCTCTCTCATGCACATCTATAGCCATTGCTTAAACTCCTTCAAAAAGTATTGAGTGAGTAAGAGATCTTGATATTGATTTTGTATTTATAATGGGGTGATTATTTTCAATAGGAATGTTTTCTATTCATTGGTTTGGAATGCTTGCTTTTGGCATTGTTAATAATTTTAGATCAGTCAAACACATGGACCTAGCTTGTATAATAGGAAGTAGCTTGATTTTTCTATAGAATATTGATGTCATGTTTGGATGAACCCGTTTGAAAATGATTAAACCATTGAGTGAAGGGCATATTATCCCTTGATCCCATCATCTAAATGTTAACATCCAATCCCCATATAAAAATAGCAAAGACCAGTTTTTTTTTTTTTTTTTTATTCTACTAGATAAGGAAATGGGTATTCCTTGTTGTGTTAGAAATTGCTACTTAATGATGAATGTACCACTTGTTGATTTATTTTTATTTATTTATTTTCTAAGTCGTCATCATCATCTAAGCCTAAGCCTTTATCATAGCTAGTTGTGTTAGGCTTTCTCATGAGCTGAAATATGTTCGACTAATGCTCATCATGACTTGAAAATGTAAAGCATGTAGCAATTTTGTAGTGTAAGAGTTCCTATCATACTTTTTAGAAATTTGCATATAAGTCTCAGGCTCCATTTGGTCATCACATCAATCTTTATGAATATAATTTTTTCTCAAACCAAATGGAGCTCAAACCCTTTTTTAACTCCGCCAATGCAACTTCTTGCATTGCCGGTCCCAAGCCCGGGTAAAGGAGGAGGGAAAAGGGCGTTAAGGTGAGTTGTGTCATTTTTTTTCCATTTTATTTTACATACAACGTTATTCTTCAGGTCACTCGACTAATTTTCAAGTCACTTGACATAGTTGGCATGGCCCACCCGCTGGAGAATGATGAAAGGCATGAGCTGCTCCAGATATCAGAGTCACAGCTGCAGGACATCATCCACTTTTGCAACCGCTTTCCTAACATTGATATGGTGTACGAGGTGCTGGATAGTGATAATGTGAGGCCTGGGGAAAATGTTACCTTGCAGGTCACCCTTGAGCGAGACTTTTAGGGGCGCGAGGGGCGCTCAGAAGTTGGACCAGTTGATGCACCCAGATACTCGAAAGCCAAAGAAGAGGGGTGGTGGCTTGTAGTTGGTGACAGCAAAAGCCAGCAGCTGCTAGCGATAAAGAGGGTGTCACTGCAACGAAGGGCAAAAGTCAAGCTCGACTTCACTGCTCTAGCAGAAGTTGGAAAGAAGTCATATATGTTGTATTTCATGTGTGATTCGTATCTAGGATGTGACCAGGAATACAGTTTTACAATTGATGTCAGAGACGCAACAGAAGGTGATTGAGATGGGAGAGTGATGCCATGGTAGCCTTTTGATCCTGGGCAATGAGGGCATGCTTGATGTACAAAGTGGGCCTCTGTTTATCTACTGATTTTGCACTTATGCTCTGGTATTATCTCCTTCCATATGTTGTGCATTAGGTAAACATTGTTTCTAATGTTGCTTTCTGTTTTCCTCAATGATTGTAACTTAACACAAGGAACGACATTAACTCTAGCGTTTAGCAACCATAGACCAAAAAAAAGAAAAAGCTACATGGGTTATTCCTCCCTTTCGATAACTATTTACAAATCTGAATCTCCTTGGACTATACTAAGTCCTATATTTACGTATTTGATATTCAGGAGACGACTGCATCTCCATCGTCAATGGTACCTCAAATCTGAAGATGAAGAACATTGAATGCAGACTAGGACATGGAATCAGGTAAGCCTTCGTAATGTTTATTTGCCATCGAACTGTTGATGAAGTATCAAACATGGATGAAGGGAAAAAGTAAATATCAGCTCAATCCAAAACTTTAATTGCCCATTTATGGACAATCACCACAGTTTCCCTAAGGTATGGTCCACCTTAAAACTATATCTACTTCATTTTTGAGTTCATGCTAAAAAAGTAATCTTTTAAAAAACCAAATGAACACTATGGATATAGTATGCATACATCAAGGTTAGCCGATGGTAAGGCCGGCACTGACTCGGTGAGCCTGGATCTCACCCAATCCGCTCCCATTGCCAACTTTTACAACGCGGATTGCCTTGATGGCACACTCATGATGTGTTGACGTGGCAACAGTTCTGTGCGCCCCACCACAATGTATGTGTTATATCCACACTGTACATCTAATTTGTGAGATCATTTTAGGGCATGAACACAAAAATGACTGGATCATACTATGAAAAACATTGGGGATTGAACACCTACCGTTAAAAGCTTGTTGGGGGCACTGATGTTTTGGATCAAGATGATATTTGTTTTTTCTCTTCGTCAGTTTGATCTTATAAATAGGATGGATAGGAAATAAATATTACGGCCGTGGGCACATCACTGTCTCAACTGCTTTAAGAGGTCTTGGTCTACTTTAGCTTTGGATCCGCTTCATTTTCAGACTAATTCAACAAAGTGATCTCAAAAATGAATGGACGGGGTGAATATAATACATACATCATGTAGGGCTATAGAACTTTGCTACGTCAACACCTCAACACACGGTGAGGCCACAGAATCCGTCCAATCCAGGAACCAGCTGTGTGAGTGAGACTCTGACCGGAGGGCCACCTGGCTGCATGCATGCATTATATATCCACACCATCCATCTGTTTGCCAGATTATTTTAGGGCCTGAACCTGAAAATGAAACAGATACAAATTTCAGGTGGACCGCACCACATGAAACAGTGGTTATTAACCATTAAAAAAATTTTCAGGCCAAAAAAAATTTATATATAAGACCGAGATGATATTTATTTTTTCTTTCATCTCTAATTTCTGTGGAACTTTTTAACAGATGGTAAACAACCATTAGGCACTAAAAAGTTTTTAATAATGAGCATCCAACAACTGCTATTTCATGCTGTGTAGTTCATCTAAAGTTTTTATCTTCATCATTTTTTGTGCCATGTCATAAAATAAGTTTTCAAAACAGACCGACCTGTTCATATACAATGCATGCATCAAAGTGGGTCCTACAGTCAGGTTATCACTCACATTGCTGGTTTGCCAAGCTCGGAACAAGCTAGGGATCTAAGGGCCCATTGTGATGTATGGGTTTTATCCACACAGTCCATCCATTTTTACACATTATTTTAGGAGTATGACAAAAACTTAAGTGGATCTAAGGTTCAAGTGAACCACACAATAGAAAGTGGCTGTTATAATGATTCGCACCATAGAAACCATCGGTGGGCCCACCAAGATGTTTATTTTCCATCCAACCTATTCATAAGGTCACACACACCCGGATGAAGGCAAAAATGCAAACATCAGATTGACCCAAAACTTTTATAGCCCCCAACACATTCTCAACAGTAGGTGTTTTATTTCCACCATGTTTTTCACCAGAGCCTTGAATCTACTTCATTTTTAAGCTTATACACTAAAATAATATGGTACAATGGATGAACAGAGTGATGATAAAACCACAAGTGAGTTATAACTTGTGGACAAGTGAGTTGGGGATATCAGAGGTTTATGGAGGGAATAAGGTTCAACTCAAGTTGACCCAACTTGGTGCAGCCCTTCTTAATATATACATTATATATCCATTTGTCAGCTCATTTTAGGGGATAGCCCAAAAATAAAAAAGATCCAAAATCTGTGGGGGCCACACTATATGAAATAATGGTGATTGACGATTAAAAACTTATTTTAGAAAAGTTTTGGATCAAGCTAATATTTATTTTTTCCTTCATCCAAGTTTTGTTAGAAGTTAAATTCGAATATTTCTTGTGGCGTGGTCCACTTGAGCATTGTATATGCTTTGTTTTTGGGTTCAAGCCATAAAATTATCTGGAAAATGGATGGATAGAGCGGATAAAATACATAAATCATGGTGGGCCTTACAGAGTTGACTCAGTATGCTAATGGTAGAGTTACTCACTACACAATCCTCTTCTGTGTTACTGCAGAAGCTAATTTCTTCCTGTTACATAAACCTAGGTGGGGCCCACCATGTTGTTTGTTGGAAATCTACCATTTCCATTCGTTTTTCCATATCATTTTAGGACAATTTCCCAAAACTGACGCAAATCCAAAGCTACTTGTTATTTTTTTTTTGGGTTAGCTTGTTAGTACACACCTGTGTCAGTACATTAAAAACTTAGGTTCATCGGGTACAAGCCACTATATGGCTTTCCTTGTGCTGAATTCAGGTCCATCCATATTGAGTTGCGTACTAGTTAATGCTTATGTAAAAAGGCTCATATTGAGTTACATGTTATGATGCAGCTTTATCCTTGAAGAAAAAGGGAAGAAAATCTATCCACATATTTATAAAAAAAATTCCATAGCTATTCTCCTCCATCTGCTAGTTACAAGTATTTATTGGTTCCTTTTATTTAATATCAAATTTGATTTTTGGTTATTTTGTTTTGTTTTGTAAACTTAATTTTGTCTTTGCATTGGTAACTAAAGGTGGAGCATTGGTAATAGGGGGGGGGGGGGGGGGGGGCTTTGCTGCTTCATATGGGGATGGATATGGACTTCATTCGGTATGGTTGTTTTTGCAGAAAATATTTATGACTGAAAATTTAATTTTAGATAGTGTAACTCAGATTATGAGTGTATATACTGTTTTATTACCTGACCTCTATGCATGGCGGGGTGGTACTGACAAAGGTCCTCTATATGCATGAGTTCTAGTTCTTGGGATACATTTGAGAAGTCTCGTCTCGAGCGTCACTGAAGTCTGTTGATTTTATTTTTTTTCCTTTTGCTTTTTCTTGTGTCTCAATCTGTAAATTTTTTGTCCATTAATTAACCTTTCATTCTTGGGTCCCCTGTAAATGAGGCTGGTCGTAAATGATTTATAGGTTGAATGCTAATTTAAGCCTGTAAAGGTCTTTTGATTAAGAAGATTGAACCTAGCAGAATTTTTAGTTGTTTGTATTATTTTTTTCTTTTACACTGTAAATGATTTAGTGGTGTTTTAAACAGATTTTACAGGCATTTTTTAATCTCTCATTAGCTTGCAGGTTTTTACCGGCGTTTGTCGTTACTTTAGCGGCGTTTAGTACAAAATTACATGCGTTCCTTATATCTTTTACCGACTATTAGTATAGTTTTTCCGGCACCTCATATCCTTTTCAGCGACGCTTTTACGATTTCTAGCGGTGCTTTTATAGTTTTTACCAGCTGTCAGCGGAGTCGCCGGTAAATGGTAAAAGCGCCGCTAAAGGACATTTATAGCGGCGGCCGGAAAACACGCCGGAAAAAATTGACGAACGTCGGTAAATGACGCAGCGGCGCCCCAATTTTGCGGCAGCCGCCCAAACGCCGATAATTCATATAGCGGCGGTTTTTGGACATTTAGGGGCGGTTTTGGCCGCCGGTAATTCTTGTTTTTCTTGTAGTGTGCTTATCCATTAAAAAGATCATCATTTTCTAAATTCAACAATAATAGCTGAGTCATGTTGTCAAGACATCCAATATATCAGACTTACCAAATCCTCATCATAGACACCAACAATTGCGAAAGGTACCTACAGTAGATTCATAGGTCCCAAGATATTGAAGACTGTCTTCACTTTGAGCGGTTTCCTCACAAGACCAACAATTTTCATTGATGGGTGGTGTATTTGGGAGACATCATAAAACCAATTCCTACTATCTTTATACATTTATTTAGCACCTAACTCCAACAAATATGAAGGCAGTTATTACTTCATTGCATATATTCACAATGTCTAAAAAATGAAAGAAAAAGAAAAGGCTCAACATGTGTCATTATCAAGCTGTTTGCACAAGTTTTATATATGAAACAAGGCCGACATTTGTTCAAAGAAAACAAGGTACGAGTATAGTTTATAGAAAATCACAACTGTTGCCTATGGTGTGGCCCACCTAAGTCAAGAAGGTTTCACTGGGCAGGCATCCACTCTTATCTGTTGCTTGTGGTGTGGCCCACATAAGTCATAGATTGGCCTATTTGAAACATTCAAAGTGAGTGCAATGGTAACATTCTGGCTGAGGGTAGCAAGTATCTACTATAGCAAACTGATTCTCTTGCCATTTTAACAAATCCAGTAAAGTCAATTTGAATTACAACATTTAGAAGAAACATTAAATTTAAATAATAAAAAAAAAAAAAAAAAAAAAAAAAAAAAAAAAAAACTGTGATTGAAACAGGATTTAGAATAGACTGAAATAAATGAGGAACTTTGAAAATGATGCAAGGTGCTAGGGACTATTATATACCAAAGTTGTAGTGAATACGGATTTTCTATGGATTAAGCAATCACTTTAATAACAAGAACGGATAGAAACAAGTAGTCTCTTTACTATGAATTGTGCTTATTATGAGAGTGTAAAGCAATTTAAATTCTAACATGACTTACCTGGAATAAAATTTGAGTAAAAAAGGATAACATCATATAACACTACACACCAACTTTCAAATGGACTATGAAGCCTACCTTGTTTTTTATTTGTCATCTAACCCTGTTAGCAGGTGAAACTGAGCAGAATTAGTAGGCACATAAAAACTGAAAATATTCCAAATTTTAAGTGGGCCCAACAAGGGAATGTATAGGATGTAAGCTTGATGATCACTGATACCATCTTAAATGGGTTGTAAGCCAAATATCTTAGTAATTGAAAAAAAAATAAATAATAAATAAATAAAACTTAACCATCCAGCACTTGCTAAATGTCTAATGATCAGTGGTCCAATCTGCCTGACTTCTAGCATATGGCCCATCCACTGGGCAAAAACAAAATCAATTACACTAGGTGAAAATGTAGTCCTCAACCAGAGCTTGCATCCTGTGAGAAAACACCAAAATGAAATTGATAAACTCAAGTTTGAGAACAAACATTGGTATCAAATAAGAGGGCACAAAAAGGAACCCACCAAGCATTTCAAAGAGCACCCTCAAATAATTAATGCATATTTGAATTCAAGTCCAACATAGTTGGTTACAAATAAGTACAATAGATTCAAATTGACAAATTACACCACAGATATCAAAAGTGCAAGTCTTGAATGTGCAAGCAGTCAATGTGTTATTAAATAATATCCGAAGTATTGAGCATGCCTATGAAAGACAAATTCATTTCATCCTCCTACATTGCCAAATCTCGACATTGTTACAATCAAGGGTTTTGGAATAAGAAAAGAGAGAAGAAAAGAGAATGCAATGACAGATGGAATGGATTTTGGAATAAAAATAAGGATTTTGAGAGAAACGCACCCACGGCAAGAGAGATGCCTGAAATTAATAGCCATACATTTAATGGACCATTTACTGAATGATTAAGATAGTTTTATATATGAAAAAATATAAATATTAACCACACACATTATTTATATGGTCTAGATAACTATATATCATTTCCACTATTATTATAAATGAGTCACCACTATTTTACATCAAACACAAAACTCACAAATTGTATTGTACAATATATAACGTCACTTTCTCTTCGGATCCGGTAGGGCTCAATGGGCCCCACCACAATGTATATGTTTTAATCCCCGCCGTCTATCCATTTCTCAATATCATTTTAGGATAGATCCCAAAAATGATATCTATATAAATCTTGATTGGACCACACCACAGGGAAAACGGATAGTGATTCCCACCGTTGAAACTATCCTAAGGCCCATCATAATGTTTATTTGATATCCATCCTATTCAAAAGTTTAAAACGACATGAAATAAGGGAAAACACAAATATCAGCTTAATCTAAAACTTTTGTGGCCTTTAGAAATTTTTAATAGTGGGCATCACTGTCCCACTGTTTTCCGTGCTGGGGTCCACTGGAGCTTTGTATTTAACTCATTCTTTGGATATTACCCTAAAATGATCTCTCTAAATGGATAGAAGGTGCAGATACAAAACATACATCATGGTGGGGCCCACGAAACTTGTTGACGTCACTTCAGTAGCTAGTCTCGCTACTCCCCTGACACCAGCCCCGTGACAGATGGTTGGTGCTCTGTGGGCCCCACCATGATGTATGTATTTCATCCATTATGTTTATCCATTTTTTACGATCATTTTAGGGATTTATTCTAAAAAATGAGAGGTATATAAATCTCTGGTGGACCACACCACATGAAAACAATAGTGATTGGATATCCATCATTAAAATCCTCCTAAGGCCCACGGTACTGTTTATTTGACATCCAATCTGTTTATTAGGTCATATAGGCCTAGATGTAGGGGGGAAATAAAAATCATCTCGATCTAAAACTTTTATAGCCCCCAAAGTGTTTTTAATGGTTGACGCTCATTCAACACTGTTCCTATAATTTGGTCCATTTCAGATAGGGATATACATCATTTTTTATCTTATTTCATAAGATGATCTTTAAACATAGATGTATGGCATGGATGAAACACATACATCATGGTAGGGCCCATAGAGCACCAACCACCAACCATTGTCCGGTGTTAGGGGGAGTAGCCAATCCGTTTCCCTTATTTGTAGTGTGGTCCATTTAATCTTTGGATATGATTCTTTTTTTTTTTGGATAATTCTCTAAAATAATCTTGAAAATGGATGAACGGTGTGGGTTGATTCCAAATTTTCAGTAAATCAAAAACTCAAGTGGACCATGCCACATGAAACAGTGTGGAATAATGATTTATACAGTTGATACCTTCCTTGGGCCCACAGTAATGTTTATTTGCCATCCAACTTGTTCATAATATCAAAAAGATATGAATGAAGAGAAAACACAAATTAACACCAGCTTGATCCAAAACTTCTATGGCCTTCAAGAATTTTTCAATAGTAGAGGTTCAATCACACTATTTCCTATGGTGTTGTCCGCTTGAGATATACTTTTTTTTTTCTTTAGACCTCAAATTATCTGTTAACATAGATAAATGGAGTGGATAAAATAAATAAATAACGATGAACCCCATAGAGTTTACTCCGATAAGGGTAATGAGTAACTCATCTAAATGTAGTAGGAAGGGGTTTCCTTAAAACATTCATAATCATATAGTGGGCTTAAATGTGATTCACATATCCAACCCACTCATTATGTGTGTCCCACTTGGATGAGGGGTTAGACCAAGTTTCAACCGTATCCAAAACTCATGTGGGCCCCACCAAGTGCTTGCATATTTTTAAGGATGTCTTCACATAGTTTTAGATGGTATGGCCCACCTGAGTTTCGTATACAGATGATTTTTAAGATATCTCATAACCTAAAGGGGACACTGAAAGGGCCTAACTATATGTCCTGGGGGGGGGGGGGGGTTGAATAGGACTATGCCAAATAAAAATTTATAACAGCGGAAATTAAAGGAATATGATAGCCAATAAGATAACTAAATAAATCACAATGCAAGATTGTAAAGCAACCTCAAAATTCAGATCTTGAGAGGTTGATAATGTTGTTCTAAAGACAACCTTACACCAAAAACCAAAGTTTATGGTAGGACAACCTGATTTCTAGAAAGGTCTTTGTATCAAGTCTCAAACCGAAGAGAAATAAAAAATAAATACAAAATGCACTGAAGAATAACTTGTAATCACAAATATGTATTGTTCTAGGGACAACCATGCACCATAAGAATGACAGGGCAACCTTACTGGAACAATTTAATATCAAGTTGATAAATAAATAGTAAGAAATAAATTCTAAACTATTACAACATTTCCCATAATGCTTGAAATAAAAGATTACAACATTCACAACCACATATACATCCCACAAATGAATAAATAAAGATATGAAATATAAACCATTCAACCACAACACAAGAGATTATAGTGGTTTGCCTATGTGTTCACTAACTGTTATACAACAGCCACACAGAATGCTACTCTACTCCTAATATCCTCACACAGGGGATATTAGCGTTCACTAACAATGTAGGTTTTCACAGGTTCACCAAAAACCTTTACAATTGTGTCTTTATCTGTGGGCTTACATAATTAAAAAAACCCCACTTTTGAGTTTCACTGGCTCTCCTCAGATAACCAAAGCAACGAGTTTTTTCTGGAAATTCCCGAAAGAAACCAAAACATAAAGGAATTTACAATTAAATGTAAAATACCTGATTATCTCCTTCGATGTAGCAACCCGGAAGAACCAAGTCAGAGTAGATGATTGAATGTCCAAGTTCAATGTCCAGTACTCAATTACAAAGGTTCTAGTTCTAATTGATTTTAAAATTAAATCAATATAGGGCTATCCTTAATTGATTTTGATTCCAAAGAAAGGGAAATAGCAATTCCTCTTTTCAGATTAGATTTAAATACAACAAACAAAATTAATTAAATAAAACTAAAGAAAAAGAATATTAAATAAGCACACTTAGCTTAAAATGGAGCACAGACTTATCTCTTAGAAGACCGGATTAATTACTTTTTCTCTATATAAATTAATCTGAGATTCGTGCTCTATTTATAGCTGAGAAAAACACGTCTTCGACTGGTCTTAAGACTTCTACGACTGGTCGAAGAACCAATAGAATTTTGAAAACAAATCGGGCACGATAAGATTTTTAGTTGCACGACTGGTCGTGGGTACCCTACGACCAGACGAAGGGGAGATGTCCCAATCTCAACGCTGTACTTTGAGTCGAAGAACTAGTCGACACTGTTCACAAGACTGGTCGAAGAATAACCAGAAAATTTTGAAAATCCTCAACAACTTAGGACTAGTCGAGGAATTTCCTAGACCGGTCAAACCAGTGCTAGGACTAATTGAACAAGGTCCAAGACTAGCTTTAGAACATATCAAAGTCGTTTATAAAATATATATGGATTATGTATCCAAAGTGACCTACTCTAAAGGTCAACCTAAGGTCATTCATACCTCAATAGTGAAGTAAAGACATTAAAACTTGAATACCAGTGACCTTGAGAATCATGAAGATTGAGTTCTTGAACTTGAGATCTTCAGCTTGAAAAACTTCTGAGAACTTGAACTTAAAAGTTTCTGAGATCTTCAACTTGAATAGCTTACGAGAACTTGAAAGCTTCTAAAATCTTCACCTTCGAGATCTTTAACTTGAATAGCTGTGCTTGTCTACTTGAAGCCATTCTTGTGTCTTGAATAGATCTTTTGTTCATCACATAAACAAGCTTCAAAGCAGTGTCTTTGTCACCACAAATTTGACAATCACAAGGGGCTATTCACTATAGCACTTACAGACACATCAAATGTACGGTGTTGATGTTCGACACACATCATGATGGGGCCCACAAAACTTACATTAATTCTTAGGCTCTCGCGAGGTCAATAAGTTGGGTCACAATTTTGACCAGAATATTTGACCCATTTTATATATTTGGTCCATTCACTATATTTTATTGATCAATACACTCAATTTGACTAGTCACTCACCCCGATCAGGCTACATTTTTTAATTTCACAGATAAATTTCAATTTCCATTTAAAAATAACATTTTTTTCAAAATCTATATTTTTTACGCTTAATTTTTATTTAAAAACTTTTAACAAAACATCATTTTTATTATAAAATATTTAGAAAAAATTAAAATACAAATTCTAAATTTTTATTTTCAAAATCTCAAAAAATTTCTCAAATTTTAATTTTTTTCTCAAAAATTCCAAAATGCCGATTTTTTTTTTTCAAAAGCATCATTTTGTTTTCAAATTTTCAATTTTATTTTTAAAAATGATTTTTTTTTCAAAATCTCAATGTTTTTATAAATAACTTTTTCTTTTAATTTCAAAATTTTAACATTTTCAATTATTTTTAAAAATCACAAATATTTTCAACTTCTTTATTTTTTGTTTCAAAATGTTTTTTTTTTTTTTAAGTATCGATTCTTTAATATTGTTTAATTTTAAAATTTTCAATTCTTTCTAACTTTTCCATTTTTTAAAATGCATTTTTTTTCAAACTTGTCAATTTTTTTCGAACTTCTCAATTTTATTTTATTTTTCAAAATACAAACCCTCATTTTCTTTTTCAAAGTATTTTCATTTTTCAACCTCGTCAAAATTTTCACATTTTTAAAAATCTTTTTAATTTTCTTTTTCAGTATATTATTTTTTTTTTTCAAAATTATCAACTTTATTCAATATTCTTTTTTCCCACAAAATAGATTTTTATTAAATCACGATTTTTATTTTTTCAAAATCTCATTTTTTTCCTCAAACATTGTTAATTTTTTTTAACTTCTCAATAATTTTTTTCATGTCGTATTACAAATCATTTAAATATTAGTTTTAAAATTTTAAAAATAATAATTTCCACTCATTTGATATAACAATAATTTTTTTTCAGCATTCAATCAATTGTTAAAAAATACTATTAGATTACTATATACAAATATGTACAATTAAACCATTGAATTTATATTAGAAAATAATTCTTAGACTGAAAAAAAAACATAATTTTCCACCATATTCTAAAAACAAAATGAAAAAAAAAAATGTTTAAAAGCAAAAGTCCTTTTACAACGGACCATGATCCATCGCAAAAGCAAATAAAAATGTTAGGAGTTAGTATTTTGGGTGGGAATTTGCAACTGATCATATTCCGTCACAAAATCAAAATTTGTGACGGATTTAGTCCGTCGCCAGTTTACGATTGACCAAAACCCAACGTAAATCTAATTTTAGTGATGGATTTTGGTTCATCGCAAAATTCCATGACATTTGGACAATGGATTTTCGAGAAAGACAGGATTGGCTACGGACCTTTTCCGTTAGCGACGGATTAAATCCGTCGTTAAACCAAACGATTTTTCCGACAAACTAATTCATCGCAAAAATCCATCGTAAATTTGTAATTTTGGCATAATGTTTTAGATCTCAAAATTTTTAATTTATTTTATCATAACTTGAACTAAACGTAACTTTTACATGAAAATAAATCAAACTGTTGAACCATACTGAGTAAGATATACACTAATCTCAACATCCATGTACAATGAAGATCAACCCAAAATGCATTTCAAAATGAGATGTTGAGTTAAGGTTCTCATCATATTAGGAATTCTTCTTTATATACCACCATGCATGGTTAAAAATAAAACTTTGGAAAGAAAAATATGAAGGAAACATAAAAATGTAATCTTCTAAAATGGGCCTATTAGGTCGATAGTGTAGTTACTATCTCAAAAGTCTGCCAGTTGCTCACATGTGGATGGATAATATTTATTGTACAGTGATCTAGATGAAGGATCTAAATCCATCATATACGTGCCAGAAATAGAATTCTTGGTATTGAGAAATATGGTTGTTAATTATGTGTCTTCCCATCATTTTCAAGTTAGTGCAACCCTTAAGAAGGGTTCTAACAAGGTGTATCTGGTGGTTATAACCATTTGATCTGAACTTGACATGTTATATGAGAGTAAACATTCCGATGACCCTTGATCTAGTCCACTGATATGATGGATCTCACATGGGAACAAAATCATCAAATATAGAAGAACTCGAATGTCACGCCCCAAACCCGGAAATCGGATTCATAGGAATCCCGATCGTCGAATCCGGTGCCGACAGCCTCCGTAGTACCCCATTCTCGGCTCCTAACATTCATATGCCAGGTTCCGATCCTGGGATCCTACAAGGAGAATTTTTCTTTGTACATATAACTAGTAATAAGCATAACCACAAGATTACCCAATTCACAACAGCAACATTGTCATCACATATTCACTAATATAATCATTTGAATACAATACAAAAAGGGAAATACATAAATAGATAATCAAGCTTCAGAAGACCACCGCACGCTCCAAGCTCAACACTGCTGCAGCCTAACATCACCTGCACGCATCTATCGTGCATAAGCTTATAGAAAGCTCAGAGGGTGGTGTAAGTGTGTGCACAAGGTAAGTGCCAAGTATTCAATACAATGCTATAATCATACGATACCGGAAAAATTGGTAATCCATAAACCATACAATGTCTAAATAAGCAGGAACACTAACAAGAGCAGAAATTATCAGAGTAAGCGAAAATACTGACAAGATGTTAAGTCATACGATAACAGGGTAAGTGGAAGTATGGACAAGTCTATAAGTTAATCAATATCAGAATACGCAATATAGAACAACTATACGATAAGGAGTCATAAAGAGCTAAATAGCAGATGTCGAGAATGCAATGCAATGTACAAATCCTGCTAAATCTATTCAGGCCATATAAGTGCAGAAATAACAACCCAAGATGCCATATGCCTGCGGACGTAATGTAATATGCGATGCGAATGAAATAACCATGCTGGAGTGTGAAGTCGGGATGATAGTACGTAGTATCGCAGGCTATGGGGTCCACCACAAGGGACTTCTATCCAAACCAGTCCCATACCTAAATTTGGATAGTCAGACTCATTGTGATAAACTCCCGATCTCAGGCTAGTCGCGCGCCCAACCGAAATCCTTGCCATAACGAAGGTACACAACAATTAGTTGCGCACCACCAGCCCGAGTGGATAGTGAATGAATGAATGAGCATACATCCCCTACTCAATAAGTCCACATGTCAGTACGGTTCCTCTCTGAGAAATCACCGGGGTCTAGTACACTCTAAACCAGATCGCCGCCACATCGCGTGCAATAAGGTAAGTGGAAGAGACCTCACTATCCGTTTGCCAATATCGGGCTCGACTCGTCGATAGCGGACCCATTCCTCGAGCTGGTCAGACTCAGCCTAGCATTGCCCCCTCCTCTCGGGCAGGTAAGGCCGCACCCCCTTCCAACCGACCACGAAACAGTGGAGAGCGCAGCCATCTGGTAATCGGCACACGGCGCTCATCTACCCACTCGGTCTAGACATTGGAGCAACCTCTGGAACCAAGAGGGTTTAGGGACTTTCACCCAGGGATATCTATAGCACCCCATGTAAAACAGATTTTCGGTGTCTCATCTGGCCATCCACGATATGCCTGTGGAGGCTACGGCCCTGATGTCGTTAGGGCATACAGTAATCACAACACACAATGCAAGATGCATGAGTCATACAATCCAGTCATGCATCAGTCCTACGCATACCGTGCACTCATGCGAGACAACCTCCGCCTATCAGGGAGTCTCATATCATCCTACCCAATGACATATGCAATGGTCAATCACATCTCATAACAAACATGCAGATGATGCGTATGGGCATGTATCATGATGCTATGCTGACACATACTCATAATCAGTATCAACAATCGGCCTCGATAATGTAGACATTTAACCAACATTGCCCTAAGGAATGACCCACATAAATCCAAACATATAATGGGCCCACGACCTTACACAACGGCCTAATATACAACACAATGGGACTTACTCAAGGGTTACATGTACACAACAGGTGGGCCCTGTTCATGGGCCTAACATACATCACAATGGGCTTTTTCACCCGGCCCTCAAATGCATCACAATGGGCCTCATCACCTAGGCCTCAATATACATCACATTGGGCCTTAGACACGGCTGAATACACATCACGTCAGGCCTCAAATATGGGTCGCATGTACATCACATTGGGCCCCTACAATCGAAATCAGCAATCGGCCATCATAATTGGTAATCGGTCATGATAAACGGCCTCGATCGCTAATCGGCAATCGGTCAGGATAATCGGCCTCGATCGCTAATCGGTAATCGGTCATGATAAACGGCCTCGATCGCTAATCGACAATCGGTTAGGATAATCGGCCTCGATCGCTAATCGGTAATCAGTCATGATAATCGGCCTCGACCGCTAATCGGTAATCAGTCATGATAATCGGCCTCGACCGTCAATCGACAATCGGTCATGATAATCTACCTCGATCGCTAATCGACAATCGGTCACGATAAACGGCCTCGATCGCTAATCGGCAATCGGTCAAGATAATCAACCTTGATCGATAATTAGGTATGATCGATAATCGGCAATCGACTATGCAAATCAGAATCGATAATCGACCCTGATCGATAATCAGCCTTGATCGATAATCGACAATCGGACATGACAAATCAGAATCGGTAATCGATAATCGACGCAAGGCGAGGTCCATAGATGGACGGCCGATGATGGTCCAAGCATTATCAATGAGGCCCATTCGTTTGGGTTAACCCACTAGATAATTATGAGAATGGGCCTAACCAGGCTTAAGGGAAGGTCACAATGTGGACATCCAACCATCATTACCCATCAATGTGGACATTTAACCAACATTACTCCCAAGGAGTGGCCCACATAGGGCCGAGCATACAGTGGGCTCACAGCCTCATACAAGGGTCTAATGTACATCACAATGGGCCGAATACACGGGCCTAATATACATCACCATGGGCCACTACCCATGGTCCTCAAATACATCATAATGGGTCGCATCACCTAGGCTCCATGTACATCAGGTGAGCCGCATCGCATGGGCCACATATACATCGCAATGGGCCATGTCTCGTGGGCCGCACCAACGGGTCTCATATACATCAAGTGGGCTACATCAATGGGCCGCACTAATGGGCCTCATCGATGGCTACAAATATATCAAAGTCGGCATCTCGAATGGGCCACAAAATCATCGCATCGGACCGCTCAATAGGCCTCACCAAAAATCATTTCAATAGTGTAGGTGTAACATGCGTATCCCTACACACATGGCCCACGTATGATGATCAGCACTGTCCAAACATTGTCCAGGTAAATCAGTACCGTTCAAACATTTCCATGAAAACCAGCACCTGCCAAACAAATTTCACCACTGTCCAAACACTCGAAACGATGTAGATAAAATACATACATATAGGTGGGGTCCACAGCACCGTCCAGAGGTGGTCCAGCACCGTCCAAACACTCTGGATGATGTGGATTACAAAATATACATCCTCAGGGTCCCATGGAGGGACGATGTGGGTACAACGCATACTACAAAGTGGGCCCACACAAAACTTGCTGACATCAATCAATAGAGGGACCCATTATCTTGAAAGTCAGATGGACAGTATGGATGCAACATATACATCACGTGGGCCATACACAGCGATGGATAACATAGATAAAACACATACATCATGGTGGGGTCAACACAACACGTGTGGCCCCCCCCCAAATGAAATGGACGGATGATTTGGATTCCCCACGTCCAGATGCAAAGGCTCCACCATCCAGAGCACATGGACGGTGGATATGAATTACATGAGGCATGGTGGGTATATATATATATATATATCATTATACACGTGTGTGTATATATATATATTATATTATATTATAAAAAAAAAAACACAACTTCCAGGCTCTGCACGGCTTGTGTGAAATGTCATGTTGGCCACTAACATGTCCAGGGACTAGACATCCTGGATGAAATCGGTCGGTCCCACGTCCTACGTCCCACATAGATGGACGGGCTGGATCACGTTCTCATCTGGTAGGTCCCATGCCAGCGTGGCCCACCAAAGCTTTGATAAAGCAGATATGTGTTTTTCCCTTTAAACGGCTGCAGGAATTCCAATACTTGCATGGTCAGGATCAGATCAGGTGGGCCCATGATCTAGTCAAACAGGATGGTCGGTGTAGAATATAAGACAAATAAATCATAGGTGTGTATCACCGTCCCCGATGAACGGCTGGACATAGCACATGTACGTGCAATAAAGGTGGGTCCCATGTGGAACCTGCCATATATGTATGTGTTATATAATATAATAATATAATAAAATACTATACACGCATATATCTTTATTTTTTTATTTTATATTTTTGGTCAATAGGGCAACAACGTCCAGTGTCCACTGATGGACAGATGGATGAAATGCAAACTTACAGGAGGGCCCCACCCCCACACGAGCCACACGTGGCAGCAACAATGTGGACCCACGTCCCCTGCATGGACGGGATGGATCTAGAACACCTACATCAGTGGCCACGCTGCTAGGTAGCATGAATATAATACATATATCACGATGTCCACAGAGCATTGCTGACGTCTCTGCAATGGGCCCACCGTCTAGAAAATGGATGTATGGCTAGGATGGGTTACACACCATCAAGTGGATCCCACGCTGCATGGATGCAGCACACGAACAGGGTGGGTGGCAGAAACAAAACACTTACATTACGGTGGAATCCCACCGTCCAGAAAACCTCTGATCGGTAAACATAAAACACATAAATCATGATGGATCCCACCGCCCCTGATGGACGGTGGATACATACCTCAAGGTGGACCCCACACGTCCAGCAGATGGACGGTGTGAAGGTACACATACATCAGCGTGGTGCCACACCAATGGCCCACCCATTTTGGTATCAAGCTGATATTTATGTTTCCATTTCATAAATGCTGTTGGACGCCTAAACCTAGTCTATCAGGATCAGGTGAGCCTATGGCCTGGACAAAATGGATGGACGTGTGGATGTGGGCATCCAACACCCGCACATCAAGGTGGGTCCACACAGTGGCCCACCAAAGCTTTGGATCAACTTGATATTTATATTTTCCCTTCATCCAGGCCTGTGCAAATGATAGGCAGCAATGGTGGGTCCCGTAATCGGATGTTGTGGATCAAACTCAACATGATGAGCCACACATCTCATCAATATCATCACCAAACAACAATAAAAAAAAAAGAAAGGAAACAGAGAGAGAGAGAGAGGGAAAAACGGATGGAGGAGGGGCCCCGCCACTATGGACCCCTCGATACAACACATTCATCAAGATGGGTCCCACCACAACTGGGCCCCCAAATCATCAAAGTTAAATACAAAACAATCACCCACACTATAAAAAATGTAGAAATCTAACCTATAGATGCACCCACCTTTGATCTTCCCTTCCTTCTTTCGCCAATGCATGATAGAGCTCCAAAGGTACAATTCCAACGGTGGAGATCGATTTTAGAGGGTGGGATTAGATGGTAGGAAGGTGGGCCACACTAGCTCTCTCATGGGGAGCTTGGACGTGGGTGGCTTGGGAGGAAAATGTGAGAGAGAATGAAAGAGAGAGAAATGAAAGATGTGATGTGAAGAGAGAGAGAGAGGGATGGATAAGAGAGTGATGGAGTGATGGGGAGAGAGATGGGTGAGGTGATGGGAAAGTTGACTTTTGGGGATGGGTAGTTGTACTTAGGGATGGGTGTACTTGGGACAAATGATTTGATTGATGTGATGGATTTTCTTGGGATTAGCAACGCGCGGTATTTTTCTTGAACTGAACGCAGGCCCACATCTCCTGGCCTGGGTATCGCCTCGGCGCGTGAGACGCGGCATCGGAACCGCGGCGACAGCGCGGTCGCACTGGTACAAGTCTCGGGTCAAACTGACTCAGACCGACAGGATCTGACTCAGGATTGCGCGCAACGCCGGTTGCAGATCGCGAGTCGTCGAAAATTGATCGGAATGACCGCGAAAGCCTCAGGAACAGTACGAATTAGGATACGAGTTTTACATCGAATGTCCTAATAATGAGATTTTTTGAGCAATTTATTAAATAAATAAATAAAAATATGAAGATGACTTAAATCCAAGGGGTGTAAATGAAAAAAAAGAAAGTAATAATGAACCGATAATTTAACCACTTGTTCAGTAGGAATGAAGTGGATAGTTAGAATCATCTATCCTAATTGCTCATGGGTTTATTCTCTTATAAGTTTGCTCTCCTAGACAACTTTTTAATACTTTAATAGATAACCTTGGTTCATATACATGCAATCTATAATTTTATATGCTATATGTCTTTGGATAATCTAATTCAAACCCAATTTTGATGATCAAGACTATTCAGTTAATGTGTCGGATCATGTATAATGTGTCACCAGAATATTCTTCTATTGGACAATCTTACATGTCCAACTTATGGACTGCAAGTGGATGGTTTATTGTCTACTTTATGATAGGAGATTTTGAAAAAATATTTGATGGTAAATGATGGCAGGTGGCACAAGAGTGCATGGTTTGAATCGTGAAAAAATGGGGCCTACTATATTGTTTGTGCTAAAACAAATATAACATGTCATTTTGATCAAGTGCATGTTAAGGGAGTTGATTTTATGTAATTGATGTACATATAATGAATAGCTATATTGATGTTAATCTTTAAAAATGCATTATAATGCATAGTTTCATACTAAGGCGTCACTGTACACATGTTTGTAATATGAGTAGTTCATTGGTGGGTCATTCTTTATTTTTATAGTAACCTAAAAATTAAGTTATAATGTGGACTAACCATTGGTATGAAAGACCTTTCACTACCAAAAAAAGGGGCAAAGGATGCAGATTACGTTACTTTTTTGCTACGGATATAAACCGCAGCTAAAATTACTACGGTTTTAATCCGTAGCTAAAAAAGTGTCACCCCATTAATAATTAATGGTGGTATAAGAGCCCTATAGGGCCTAAAAAATTATATGTGTTCTATCTAAGCCGTCTATATATTTTAAAATATTATTATAGGGCATGAAACCAAAATTCATATAGATCGAAGGCTAAAGTGGACCACACAGTAGGAAACATGGATATTAAATCACGTGTGTTTCCTATGGTGTGGTCTACCTGGGCCTTTAATCTACTTTATGATTGAGATTATTAACCAAAATAATTTATTAAAATTAATGGACGAAATGGATAAAGCAAATACATCATGGTGGGCCCTATGGAGCCCCTGAGAGGACCGTCCGCCCAAAATTCATTTCTCTCTCTCTCTCTCTCTCTCTCTCTCTCTCTCTCTCTCTCTCTCTCTCTCTCTCTCTCTCTCTCTCTCTCTCTCACCCCTTCTACCGAATGCCTACTCTCCTAAACCCTTCTCCAACACTCGATGCTCTTAAACCCTCATATCCCAAAAGCCTTCTCTCCTCCCTACAAAAACCGACCAACCCTCTCTCTCTCTCTCTTTATTTATTGAGGTTTGGTGGTGTTTTCATAGGGTGTATAGCAATGCAAAGGGAAAATAACAAGAGAGGAAGTGCTAGAGATGAGGATTTTTCTTCTCTTCTTCCATATGCAGCCATGGCGAGTGCTTTTACAAACAAGCTATTGAAGTCGAAAGAACAAGCAGAATGATGTTTTATTTAAACTAACCTGATTTAAATGATTTTAAACTCGCAAGTATATGAATTAGGTGCAGATATGGTACGTATTACGAGATCGTTCCCATGAGAACTGGTTGTCACAATTCAAATTTTATGATTCTTCTTAACTAATCCAACAAATAGTGTAGCTAGTTATTAATAAAAATCTACGAAAAATAACTGAGAATAAGAAGGAAAATTCACTCAAGGAAAATACTAGGACTTTTGAATCCACCCCTAATTATCCTAACCCTTGTTTTTCTTGTTGATTCACCCTAATTCAGATTGATATAAATTTAATAAATAAAGCACACTCTGTGTCCTTGTTTAGGCACACAGGATGTATAATTCCCTTGAAGCACAAGGATCACATCTTTCCATCCATGGTCAAGCATGAATAGATGTAGATTCCTATTTCTTTCTCTGTAGGAAAACCTATTCATGGTCAGACACAAGCATACCTAAAATAAGATTTCAAACAACATCCACATCTAGACTTTGGTTAAGCTCATAAATTAGAAAGGTATGGAATTTTCATTCAAGCACAATAGAGAAAGAAATAAATTAATCAATCCGGATGAGATCAACAGATCATAAGAGTCATTCAAATTAGGGGCTTCATCTCAGCCCTAACTAAAAACTTAAAAACTCATAGGAAGAAACATAAATTCAACTGGAAAGAAGGAAAATATAAAAAACATTCCTTTCCAATCTCTCCCTTCTTTCTTCCTCTCTCTCTCTCTCTCTCTCTCTCTCTCTCTCTCTCTCTCTCTCTCTCTCTCTCTCTCTCTCTCTTCTAAACATTCCCCAGATCTGGACCCCCTTCTCTCTTCTTTTAGCCTCTCTTTATAGCCTGTTAAGGGCGGTGGAGAGGCTGGAGTCGGCTGCGGAAGCTCTTTACGGAGCAGAATTTGTATGCGCAGCGAAAGGCAAAACGTCTTGCGTTTGGAGCAGAATTACAATGGGATATCAACCCACCTATGGATTCTGACGTCTTGGCTAGGGTCTTGGCCTCCCTATGAACACGTTGGCTGGTCTGGATCACCCATCTGATCAACGTCCTGGTCACACAGTGGCCCCAAAATCGGACGACGTCCGGTCAGTTTCTTTCGAACGTAACCGCACTATGATGCTCGGTAGGGCCGAAATTGATATCAGCAGTGAAATCCAATCCATCCATTGGATTCCTCTCGCAATTTCAGTCAGGAATGGTCAGTTTTGAATGTCTATTGATGCGGCTAAAAGTAGTAATCATACTAAAATCGTTGCGGGACATCGTAGAGAAGCCTAGTTGTGACCTCTGTAGAAGGCACGTGTGCATGCTTTGTTAACAACTATCAGCTTGGGTTTGATTCTTTCGAGCCCTTCTATATGATGGACGGATCAGATCGTCCCCTTGAGCTACGATGGTGGCCCACCAGCGTCCACAAAATTCGATTCCGTACGTCGATTACGTAGCAGGAAATGAAAACATCTATTTTAGGAAGGAAGTTGGGTCAGTGCCTGCTGACTGACTTGGTCCATTCGGTGCACGGCTAGTGCACATGTGCACTATGCACATGTCACATAAGGTGGGGTCCACTATAATGTTTTTGCAAAATCTAATCTAACCATCTATTTTGTCTCCTCATATAATGGGTTGAGTCCAAATTTGAGGCATATCCAGAGACCAGGTGGGCCCCACTTAAGGATTAAGGGGTTGATCTGTCCATTGGGCCACTTCCAAAGGTATTCAATGGCTGAAATTTTATGTGTACGGTTAATTTATGGCCCTCAGGCCATGTATGAAGTTTTGAGCCGAATAGATGGTTGGAACCATGTGATCTTGAATCTTGGACAACTTTTGGGCTTCTTTAACATGAACGGTTTGATTTTCTCAAATCTCTGTCATGTAAATCCATCAATCTTGGTCCTTTGGAGTCCGTCCCTTGCTTTGGTGACTTTAGAGCGTTAAATCTATAATTTTTGCATCCTTTTCCATCCACACTCCTAGATTCACCTTGCATCACAAACACGATTAAAATGGGGCATTACACATTATCATGTATCTAAAATCACGTAATAATCGGAGTCTAATATGCAATATTCGACCCTTATCACAACCCCTAACCAGCATTTTGCTAGTCCCGAGCAAAGTATAGTCAAGATGCGAGAATTCTAAGATTTATGAACGGTGAGTTGAATTTTCTCCTATAATCAAGCTCACGGTAAACTTCTTAATCAAGTTCAAAATATTAATCCATCAATTAGAACATTCTAAATATTGAGTTCCATGAGTATATAGTGTAATCTCGACTTATCACTATTAAGAGATCCAATTGTCAATTTCTTGATATCATTGGTAATTAACAACAAAATTTATGACAACCAAAACTGAAACTAATACTTGCCTTACATATTAACTTTTCATTCTACCAGCCTTTGATTTTTTTTATTTTTATTTTTTTATATAAACAGTAACTTCAAGGAGGGGAATCAAATCCTCACCTATAGGGAGCAAATCTATGGTGAAAATTAGTCACCTAACTCTTTCTAAATGTCAATCATGGAGAGTCGAATCTACACCTATAGGGAGCAAACCTATGGTGAAATTTGATCGCCCAACCCTTTCTGCAAGCAGCTATCTTGTAGCTGAGTATTTCCTTTTTCTTTCATTCTTCTTACTAAACATGCTGAATAAATTCCCTAGGTTGGTTCCTTCCATGCTTAATGATCATCAAGTTACAATTCAATATTGAACTGAAACCTTAATGTGTAAGCGAGATGTGTCCTGTGAAATCATGACTCAATCAATGTTTAAAACTTCTAATCATGGATTAATAACTCGAACTTAACTGTGAAATCTAACAGACAACTAAATTCCAGAGTCATAAATTACCAACATCACAAAATCACTTCAAATTCTAGAAAAAATTTAAAATTAGAGTCGAGCAATGCATTGTCTTCTTGGATGAAACTTTCTATATTAAAATCTATACCACAATGTGCTAAACAAGTCTCAAAAGCATCTTCGAAAGATTTAAGGAAAGAGTCATGCACTAGACTCTCAATCATGTCCACTTCAAATATATCGTCCGAGTCTACTGGTTGTTGTCCAGCATTGAAAACATTGAGTTTAATCTTCATGTTACCAAAAGACAACTTCATAACTCCATTCCTACAATTTATAATAGCATTGGATGGGGCTAAGAATAGATGTCCCAGAATAATCAGGATTTGACTAGTAGGATTTTGGACGGGCTAAGTATCTAGAACGATGAAATCCACTGAAAAATAAAAATTATCAACTTGGATTAGCACATCCTCAATAACACCACGGGGCACCTTGATAGATCTATCAACTAGTTGTAGTGTTATTTTAGTTGATTTCAGCTTACCGAGTCCTAGCTGCTCATATACAGAATATGATAACAAATTAACGCTTGCCTCTAAATCAAGCAATGCCTTCTCAATCTTATGATCTCCTATGACACAAGAAATGGTGGGAGCTCCTGGATCCCTAAATTTAGGAGGGGTGTTATATTGAATCATAGAGCTGAGTTGCTCCACAAGGAAGACCTTCTTGTGAACATTCAGCTTACGCTTATGAGTGCATAATTCTTTAAGAAAATTAGCGTAAGCAGGGACTTGCTTGATAGCATCAAGCAACAGAATGTTGATTTGCACCTACTTAAACATTTTCAATATAACATGAAAGTTTTTTCCTTTCTTAACTGGTGTCAGACGTTGAGGAAAAGGTGCTTTAGGTACATAGGATGGTACATGAATGGTTTCTGGAGAGTCAACGTACTTTTGAACTTTGGATGCACTAGGATGTCTCTCCTCTTCATTTTGGTCTTTAGATTTATTCCCTAAACATCTCTACTTTGTTCTCGATCTGTTCACTGGACGTAAGGGTAATGATTGATTTGGCTTGCTCATGATATTGTTCTTGGTTTGAATTAGAGTCAATCTCATACTGTCCTTTAAGATTTGCCACAAGTTGGCTAGGGAACTTGCCCTTCTCTCTCTCACTCAATGTGGCAGTAAGTTGACCCAACTGTACTTCCAGCTTGGCAATGGATTGCGCATTTGCATGTAAGCTTTGCTGATTAGCTTGTAAAATTTTTTAGATGTTTTTTTGAAATTGAAGAGAACTTTGCATAAAAAGATTGAGTGTATCTTCAAGAGATGGTTTCCTTTATTGTGAAGGAAGATGTTAATATTGTGGAAACTATTGAAGTTGTTGACTGCCAACTTATGGATAAGGTTGCATAGGAGGATTTCTAGATGGTCCTCCTTATTGTGGTCCTTTTGCCCAAGAAAAATTTAGATGTCTAGCCCTGGGTTGTAGGTGTCAAAGTAAGGATCATTCCCAGTTCTCTGAAAAGTGTTCATAACATGCACTTATTTAGAGAGAAATTCTAAAAATGCTACACCAGATGGACAAGACTGCGTAGGATGGACGGGACTGAAACATATGGCACATGACTCGATTTGAGTAATATTTGGAGATCTATTATTTATCATCAAAGCATCAACTTTCTTTGTCAGGCTATCAATCTTGGCATAAAGATCTGGCATGATTCCTATCTCATATATACCACCTTTCTTCTGTGGTTGGAGACTTCTTTCACCTCTATTTGAATAGTCTCATTGCTGGGAGTTTTCACACAAGGTTTCAAAGAAATTCCACGCTTAGACATCACTTTTGGTCATGAACGACCCTCCACTAATGGCATCAACCATGCAACGGTTTTGGGGTGTCAAACCGTCATAGAAGTATTGAACTTGTTGCCACTTCTCAAAACCATGGTGTGGACATTTAAGAAGCAAGTCCTTCCATCTTTCCCAACATTCATGAAAGTGCTTACTTTCTTTTTGTGTGAAATTAGTAATTTCTTTACGAAGAGCATTAGTTTTGTGAAAAGGGAAGAACTTGTTTAAGAACTTCTTAGACAGTTGGTCCCATGTAGTGATAGTGTAATGCCCCGGACTTCGTAACCCGAGTTTTATACTCATTTTTCGAAATCCTAGAGTTAACCTACAAGGATATCCCACATTTCACAGTAATATATATATATATATATATATATATATATATATATATATATATATATATATATATATATATATATATATATATATATATATATATATATAAAAGTATAAATGAGCAATCGCAACGGAAGCAAATAAACAACACATGGAGGAAGTGTCTAAACCATATCTCTACTTATATAAATGGCTGCCCATAGGGCTTATACAAACCAATGACTTAAACTCAAATAAAATAACTAAAAAAATAAAATAGGGACTTTAGAATAAAAAGTCGCAGGAATATCCAGTTCTTCGTGCTCCACGTTAAAGTTAACTTGTATGTCATTTACATAACCTGCGCCAACTGAATACAGTTTGATAGTGTCAATAGCTATCCTAGTGAGGTATACGCTCCAAGATTACTAAGCATTACAATAATCAAGAATGGAATTCAACTAACTCAGGAGAATAAAATATCCAATGTAATGTTCGTAAGTAAAATACAAAAATATACAATTCATGTTTCCTAAGTGACATATAGGATGATACCACATGTACATAAGAAGAAAATACAATTTATAAGTATGATCCAGGGAACTAAAGAATCTACGTTACATTTCACAATTTACAAAGATAACACCAACTACATATCCATCCGAAGTTCTAAGTATAATATGTAGAGATACGGTCCATTCCTCACAAATCTAACACAAACAGTTATAACATCTAAGAAGATATAACCCATTTCACAAACAAATTCAGTCACCGACTTAATCTTGATTAATGAATGAATGCATGAATGCAATCAGCGTGGGGATACACATCCAGTTGAACAAATTAATGGACCTTTAAAACAGTCGGCCCATTCATACAAGATATCGGGTCTTTCAAACAGTCGACCCATTCCAAATGCAAAAAGGGTCATTCGAATAGTACACTAGTCTTTCAAACAGTCAACCAGACACCCGATAACGCCCACGTGCCTTGCATGCATGATTAACATAACTGTTATTAGTCCAATTTATAAAAAAATATATCAGAGAAGCTCAAACGTCACTATGGGCAGTATAAGCCAACAGCTCGGGCATAGTATTCCATTTCACCATCCCCGGCTCATGAGACTTAAACAAGTAAGATTCTAACACACTCAAATTATAAATGATATTGGTAAAATAAAGAATCTAAGACATTCCATTTATAAGAATGTCTATAACCAGTGGTCACTCATAGTTCAACACAGACATTACCATCACGAGTTCATGTATAAATTCAACAATGAGTTCTCCTAAAAAGCCACATTGACATCAAGTCCTTCAAAGAAACCACTAAATAATATAATCTATAAGCCACAATAACCCAAATAATCCATAAGATGGTAAAGTTTACAACCACATAACGTTTAATTCACTCATGATCGACCACTAGCTCGAGAAAACTCTAAATGTACATATCCATCTACATATAGCATTAGAACTCCAATACAATCCCTTAACACAAGAAAATGACAAACTAAATCACAATTAACTCAATCCTCTAATTACAAGCAATTTATCATTCATATTAACTTACAAATATATCAACAATTATGCAGATAAGATTGTCTACTTAACTAAATCAGATAGTCAATTTCTACACTAAGAGATATCTCGATTCTACTATATAGACAATAACTCGAATATCATTATACAATTATTCTAAAACATTTGAAGAAATAAATAAAGCTAAATCATTCATATAAATTAAACATGAATGATAGTTCAAGCATGGAAAATATATGAAAGTAAACTAATCTAACTATTGAAATGGAGGAAAGGTTGACGTGTGAATCCTCACCTCAATTTGAGTTATGAAGGGTGAATTGAGTCATATTGCCCTAATGTGCACTTGATCAGGATGGATCTAGGTGTTTGACTCGAATCCAACTCAACTTGAACTCGAATGAGGCGAATTGCAATGTGGTGATCATTTGGGGGGAAAACTAATTCCCTACATTCAATTCAAAATTTTAAGATCCATTAAATTTAAATCTAACTTTAATTAGAACTTAATAGGAGGCTTGAGAGATCAACTCACCTCATCACGCGAGTCAACTTGACATGACTCCAAACTTAGTCCAAACCCGAACTTCACACAATAGGTTTAAACAAGTGAATCAAATCCCATAAATAGACTTTAAAGTCAATTAAATATACTCATGTTGATTAAAATTCTAAACCAAAAACTATAAAATCGACTACTTACTTGAAACGTAGTCTCGATTCAACTCAACTCGACGATGAACTGAGTCACTCCCTTCAAACTCAATCTCCAGGTTTGGTTTTCTAACATAGCCAGGATGAAATGTATCCAAATCAGATTGGAATCGGAGTTGATTGAACTTGACCCGACTCGCTGCAGCACAACAAACTAGTGAATTGACTCAGTGAGTCAACTTGCTGAATGGATAATCCCTTGCTCTTCTCTCCTCTTCTTCCTTTCTTTCCCTTTTATTTTCTTCCTTTCTTCCTTTGTTATGGAATTCCAGCAAGATTTGGATCTGATCAGACAGTGAGTATGAGATCCAGATCGGTTTTGAGCCATGTCGACTCGGTGACTCATCTCGCTTCCTCTTTTTCTCTTTCTTTTCTTTCTCTCCATCATCTTCTTCTTCTCTCCTTCCTGTTTCACTTCTCTTTCTCTCTCTCTCTCTCTCACTGACCTTATACACGGCCTGAACTCAAGAAAGATCCGCATCCAACTCAGACTGAACTCGGTCCAGACTCGGTGTGGCACAGTAACAGCGGTCTCAACCACCACGCACTCTCTCTCTCTCTTTATCTTCTTTTCTTTCTCGTCTCCCTTCTGACTCTTTCTTCTTTCTCATCTCCTCTACTACAACACGCCTAGCCATGTCACTGAGTTCGACTAGACGTTGAAGGTTTGGTGAGGAAAATGATGGAGCTCCAATGGAAGATCTCGTGCGATGGCTTTTTCTATCGATTTGGTGATGCTGAATGGTCTAGATGAGCTCTAGGGAGCTTGTGGATGCAAGAACACGGAGTTCCAAACAATTTTTCTTGGTGGGTTCCGAAAATCAGAGTTGCGGCATCTTCTTGATTACGATGGAAGCCCTAAAGTCAGCTTGGATTGTAAGGAGGAGATCTGCTAAGGTGGAGGGCTAGGATACAAGGGGAGGATATGTGTAAATGCCAACTAAGAAAGAAGAAACGGAATCTTTTTCCATTTTCAAAATGTACCATATACACGCACGATTTCTCTCGCATTCGTGCATGCACATGTGTGTAGAAATGGTGGCAAAGACCAAGGGTTTAGTCAAGCCCACCTTCTGAGTTAGATGGACGGTTCAGATCATTCCTGTGGTCCTTGATGGTGGGACACGAACAAAAACAATAGACGCAGTCCGTTTAAATCTTGTTTCAGCGAGAATAAAAGAAAGAGAGAGAAAACCTCTCTATTCTGAGAAAATCACGGGCCAGCACCCATTTGATTGAATTAATGGTCCCATGCACTGCATGTGCACACAAGTTATGTACATGCGTAATTCAATGGTAGGGTCCACATTGATGTTTGAAAAGATCCAGTTTGTCTATTTAGTTTCATGGTCCAGTAACACCCAAGTACGGGAGCTACAGGGTGTTACAATCTACCCCTCTTAAAGAGAATTTCGTCCCCGAAATTCAACACTTCTACTATTAATGGTAACAAGGAAATTCTAATCAATAGTGTTTCTAAGAGTTCACTACTTTTTCTTAGAAATACAAATGTATGTACAAGTGTATAAGACTAACTACTAGAACTGGGGCTATTACAATCTACCCCCCTTAAATAAAATCTTGCCACAAGATTTGATAATGTACATCTCAATCATTAGCATTACAAGTAGTAAAATTATCCTACTAGTCTACCTTATTTCTCATATGCCAACATGTGCAATCACAACCATAATTCATAACCCAATATATCTAAATTCGTCCTAATCCATGCTTTTTATTTATTTATTTTTATTTTTATTATTTTTATTTATTTACTAAGAGTCTAAAAGAATCATTACACTCACCAATATCACAATTTCCTACATTATCACAACAAATGCATAAAGAAGAATATTTATCACCAATATTATATATTTTTTTTTAATTTTTATTTATTTATTTATTTTCCAACTATCTGGAATAAAAATTCTTATTTTCAATATTTAGAAGAACATGAAAGGACAGTTGTAGTGGGTCTAATTTTGATACACTGATCCTCAGCCTGCAGAGCGGTGGACTCATTGATATCATTTTCTAATCCTGGTTATTACTGGTCTTCTGCTTGATCAGAGCATTGAGTCCATTAATAATTATCAGGATTTAGAATAAAATCAAATCACGTACACTTCGCTATAACAAGATTTTGTCAATTCGTGATCCCGATTATTTTAAACATTTGAGAAATATCACGTAAATTTTCATTTCATCATTTACCTCTTCTTCTTCTTTTTCTTTTCTTTTCTTTTTTATTTAAAAAAAAAAGAAAAAAAAAAACATTCCTTAAGTTCATGAGAAATAGACCACATTTAGTCCATTCTTAGTTAAACTTAACCTTAAGTCTAATCAAATATTCGAGAAATGAAAGTAGTTAAAATGCAACATTCTGATAGCCCTTGAAATTCATCTATTTATATATATATATATATATATATATATATATATATATATATATATATATATATATATATATATATATATATATATATATATATATATATATATAAAATCTTTGAAATAACCACGTATTGACATCACTACAAAAACTTTTAGATTTAGGCTCTTAAATTTAATGAGGGTTTTCTCATGATAAAACAAAGTTTCGATCCTAGACCTGTGGGTTATGGGCCCACTCTGGTTGTCTTTATTAGTTGAATTTTGTGATAATATTATTTCTAACTAAATAAAATTTTGGAGATATTTGAATTCTAAACTTCTAAAAATCATTCTTTAATAATCAAGTTCAAAGAGCATTTGTGTTTAATCTAATATATATCATGGTGGGAATCCATTCTCTCACGGTAGCTAAGTCAAGTTTCTAAGTTCAACGGCTATCCAAAAGTTTTCAAGGAACCTAAAATTTGAGTCTCTAGATTCTCAAAACGACCTGTAACTTATGAAAATTTCACCTAAGTTGAAATATCTATTTTTTTTTTCATCAATATAACTTTGAGCCATTTGAGTTTGTACAAGTCCTTTCCCCAAGGCATGATTTATCTAAACTTTCTCTGATACCATTTTGTAACACCCCGGATTTCGTAACTTGAGTTTTATACTCGTTTTTTGAAATCCCAAGAGTTAACCTACAAGGATAGCCCACATTTCACAGTAATATATATATATATATATATATATATATATATATATATATATATATATATATATATATATATATATATATATATATATATATAATTATAAATATATAATTATAAATGAGCAATCGCAACGGAAGTAAATAAACAACACGTGGAGGAAGTGTCTAAAATATATCTCTACTTATATAAATGGCTGCCCATAGGGCTTATACAAACCAATGACTCAAACTCAATTGAAATAACTAAAAAAAATAGAGACTTGAGAATAAAAAGTCGCAGGAATATCCAGTTCTTCGTGCTCCACATTAAAGTTAACCTGTATGTCATTTACATAACCTGTGCCAAGTGAATACAGTTTGATAATGTTAATGGCTATCCTAGTGAGGTATACTCTCCAAGATTACTAAGCATTACAATAGTCAAGAATGGAATTCAACTAACTCAGGAGAATACAATATCCAATGTAATGTTCATAAGAAAAATACAAAAATATACAATTTATATTTCCTAAGTGACATATAGGATGATACCACATGTACATAAGAAGAAAATACAATTTATTAGTACGATCCAAGGAACTAAAGAATCTACATTACATTTCACAATTTACAAAGATAACACCAACTACATATCCACCCGAAGTTCAAAGTATAATATGTAGAGATACAGTCCATTCCCCACAAATATAATGCAAACAGTTATGACATCCAAACTACAATTTAATGTATGATATAAAAAGATATAACCCATTTCACAAACAAATTCAGTCACTGACTTAATCTTGATTAATGAATGAATGCAATCAACTTGGGGATGCACATCCAGCTAAACAAATGAATGGACCTTTCAAACAGTCAGCCCATTCATACAAGATATCGGGTCTTTCAAACAGTCGACCCATTCCAAATGCAAAAAGAGTTGTTCGAATAGTGCACTAGTCTTTCAAACAGTCGACCAGGCACCCAATAACGCCCACGTGCCATGCATACATGATTAACCCAACCGTTATTAGTCCAATTTACAAACAAAATATCAGAGAAGCTCAAAGGTCACTATGGGGGGCGCGCGCAACCCAGCATAGGCCGACAGCTCGGGCATAGTGTCCCATTTTAGTATCCCCGGCTCATGAGACTTAAACAAGTAAGATTCTAACACACTCAAATTGTAAATGATATTGATAAAATAAAGAATCTAAGACATTCTATTTATAAGAATCTCTATAACTAGTGGCCACTCATAGTTCAACAAATAGACATTACCATCATGAGTTCATGTATAAATTCAACAATGATTTCTCCCAAAAAGCCACATTTGCATCAAGTCCTTCAAGGACACACTACCAGAAAATTGGGCAAAGGCTACGGATAAAAACCGTAGCTAAAGGCCAATGGCTACGGTTAAAGTTCGTAGTATGACAGTAGCCATTAGTGCCGTAGCCATAGGTCTAAAAGATATGGCTACGGATTTCCGCCGTAGCCATATAAACAATGGGCACGGTTAAATCCGTAGTCGTAGCTTCCATAGCACTAAGGTATTTACAGCTACGGATTATATTTGTAGCTAAAAGTAGAGCGAGAACCATAGAAATAGGCTAAAATTAGCAACAACTACAGTTTTCAGATAATTGACTACGATTCATAGCCGTAACAATTGAAACAATAGGTATGAATTAAATCTGTCGCAATATTTTCCATAGCTCTAGATAATATACAACTATGGACTATATCCCTAGCTAAAAGTAGAATGAGAACCGTAGCAATAGGCTGAAATTAGCAAGAGCTACAGGTTTCAGATAAATGGCTACGGTTAATAGCCGTAGCTAATGCCTATTTTTAAATAAAAAATTTAAATAATCATGACAGCTCTTACCATTGTAGTACACCCTAATTACTCATATAAGCTAATATAGATAAATACTTCATGGCTAAATCATTCATTCTTTCAATCAATCACAATCATTCAATCAATCATATACAATCATTCATTTCCATTCACAAAAGTACAATGCCAACATAATAATTATATGTTTATTTAAAGTTCTCATTAACAGCAAGATCCAGTACCTTCTCATAGCCAAATAGCTTCTTAACAATCGTCAGTGAAAACTCCATGGATGTGCCTCTACTGGTTATCAATTTGCCATCAACCAGCACCCTGGCTTCGCTCTGATCTGAAAGCTTGCACATGGCTGAAAATCAATTTCATCATACAGAATGGAAGAAATTACATGTTATGACATTATACGCAAGAGGCTGAAAATGTGTTTGTGTGTGTTTTGAAGATTGAGCTGAAAATGTAATGGACCCACTTGAGCAATGGACACTCTGAGGATTGTGCCTCTCAGGCCAACCCCAACAGATGCGATCGCCATGACAGCCGCGCCAGCGAGGAACCTCGTAACCAATTCGTATGCGGCGAGTTTAGTCCCACAAGCTATGATTCTTGGCTGCAAGGCCATGAACAGTCCTGAAAATTTGAAAAATTCAAAGGTAGTTCAAGTCAATTCAAAACATTTGAAAAACAAGGACTAAGAATCATGATGAGCATATCAATGATCTCACTGAGACTGAACATGGCCATCCCAAGACCTACATTCGACAAGATCGTGACAGAATTTTTCATGATTTGAGGCTTCTTAACACCCCATCTACAGTAAGAAAGATGTTAGAAGAAAATTAAATTCAAGAGATAGATATTGAAAGAAATTTGAAATTCAAGACCTGTGAAAATCACTTGTAAGATACAAAAGCCCAGCTCAAACCCTTCACCAACTGTTCTACACAACAACAACTGTTCAACTAAACCCTTCATACCCCAATAACTGTTCTACCCACTTCAAAAATCTTCTACCACTATTCTATACAACAACAACATTAAGATATATTTAAACAACAACTGTTAGTTTAGAACAACAACTTCCATTGTTCCATTGTTCCTTAGAAAATCTGCAAAAGGATTTTCAATGGTATTTAATGTATAGAAAATTTGCTACCATTGTTGTGTGGAACACAACCCTGTCTTTGCACTTCTTCTAGATGCAACGCAACCCAACCCAATCAAAATTCAGGTTGATGCAAAATTCAGGTTGATAGTGAAACCATTTCGGGATTAAAAAAAGAAAAAAAAAGAAAGAAGAAGAAGAAGATACATATCGAGTTTTGTTCCCAACAAGATTCACAAAATTCAGGTTGATAGTGAAACCTGAGTTTTGCTGCATGACAAAGAGTGCGACATTTTTGAACTGTGTTTGGACAGAGATGTTAAAAAAGATTATTTTCTATTGATCTAAAGAGGCCAGTGAATAATCAGATACATTTTTGCAGCATCACATGCAAAATTAACACAGAACTAATTTTCGGAAATGTTTCTACTGATATTACTGTTTGAGGTACTATAAAATCCAAACCCATATGTCCTATAGCCCCAATGGGAAGGAATGATACATAACTTTGTATATAGAGATTGTTCTCCATATATTTTGTATAGAGAATCTAAAAGATGGACATGCAAAAGCTCACGAGTATATTATCACCATCATCATCTTAGCCTTTCCTGTAGTGATGTGCATAACCCAATAGATGATAGATTGCAAAGGATTCATTCTTCTCTAATCGATGTTATCCAAATGAGATGCAACAGTTTCCTATAAGTGAAAAAGAAATTCATTAACTCAAAAAATAAAACAAACACACTCCGCCTCAGAAAAGACAGCCACCCGAAAAGGAAATCTAACATGCACATGCCTCTTATAGCAAGCCATTAGCAGCAATACTTTCCTTGGTCACCAAAAATTTTACAATTGTCACCAGCAGAAAAATAAAAAGAAAAAGAAAAACCATAAAAACATTATTTTGTTTTAAAATATTTAAAATCCAGTAAATGATATTTACTCACAAGAACAGAGGCAGTGAACACAACATTTGATATTACTTCAGGAAACCTATACGAGTGATTAATGTACAATAAGTACATATGCATGAACTGATGTCATAAATGAACAAGAAATCATTAATGATTGCCTCAGCCTGATGTCTTGCCAAAAGTGTTGTAATCCAATGCAAGGCCTCAATTCTGGTAACATCCCATTCATTAGATAGTTGTCTGACAAACATAACTACTACACATTAACATCTAGTCATATTACATAGGAGGAAGAAAACAACTTACCTCTACAGCAGAAATGTAATCATTTTGATCCTTGTCAAAGACCTTGAAAGCCTCCTTCAGTTCCGCCACATACTCAGTGTCCTTCATAACAAGTGGAAATGGGAAAAGTTAGAAACGCCTAACAGAAGTTGGTAACTATCATTGCCAAATAATATTCGTAAGGATTAGAATCACACAGTCACACAGTGTGGTTTACTACTCTATTAGGAGGTTTAGTATAAAAGGAAAAAAAAAAAGAGGGGCCAAATGCAAATTCATGTGTTTGTATTTTTTATTTTATTTTTTTACCTAAATCTTGATCTAACTTTTTTTCTTGTTTAGTCCTTGCACATCTGCATGCATACACATATATGCTTATATTGCATTGATAGGTGATCATGATCTCAGGCACTTTAAAAAAAATGATTTGTAGTTTAAGTGAAAATCAAGAAACACATTTATTTGAATAGCTAGCCATGTTTTTTGCACTCAACTAGAATTTTTGTGGTAAATGATGATTCAAAGGGAGATCTATATGAATCAGATTCTTCATCCTAATCTTAGCTAATCTATATGAATAAGAGGAATGTCTACTACCAAGTTGGATTATGATATGTGGTTGGACTTGGGATGATGTAGATGGGATTTAGTGATGGATCTACTCCTAAGATTTACATGGGCTGCAACATAGGGAATGGTGTAAAACATGCTCTAAATACTTTAAAATTCACATGATTTGGCAACATGCACTTATAAAATAGTATAGCATGGTTTGTTATGTAAATATGAAAATAAGAGAATTTCTCAATGTTAGGTAGAGAAAAATAATGACTACTTAAGATAACTTGAGATACTCATCAATGTCAGCCTTAATCTAGTTTGCTTTCAGAGCACCATCAACCTCAGAGAGAATGCCCAGTGATTGGCTGATTTCAGCTAGAAAATCAATCTGCATTCAGGAGAGAAGAAAGATGCTAGCTTAATAGAGAACTATTAAATATTGATTACGAAGTTCAAAAAAAATCGTGATGCAGCCAACTTCAAGTTGGGAGTAGAAGGATTGGGCAACCTCAGGTTTCGTGGGAATGCACTTTGAATAACATTCTGCATTTGAATGCAACTAGGTGGAATCACATCACAGAAGCTGAAATGATAATCACAAAGGAACTTCGAAAAATCATGAAGCAGTACCAAGAGCACCCTTAGAGTGCCTTTGTACAGAAAGTGAACCTGCCCACAAGTAAAAAAAAAAGAAAAAAACTGATGATACCACAATTGTGTAAGATGAGGAGAAAGAAGATAATGATGACATTCATGAGTAACACATACCTGAAAGTTGGAACTATCAAGGACAGGGTCAGGGGAACCAAGGTCCAAAAGCCAGTTCAGAAACAATCTGAAATATGCCCTTCGGCTGAAAGCAACTAGCTTTCTTCTCTTCTGCATCCTTTGGGATAACTCTCACAATCACTGACAAAATCAGCCACATGTCATACTGAGAACACTGTAAGTAACCATAATGGGAGCAAAAGTATAAATTTTATTTTTATTTTAAAAAAAAAAATTTTCCTTGTGCATGTGTTTCAACCTTGGGCAAGAGAAACACTTTACTTGATCCCTAGTCCACCATACAATAGTAACAACAACAAAGATAAATGAAGTTACAAATCATCGAATTAATTAAAGCAAACACCTGCTAAGGTTAATGTAACTAGCAACATTTGTTACAACTGAAAGAAATTTCCCATAATCACAAAAAAAAAAAAAAAGGATCGCTACCTTAATAACTAAAACCACAAGCTTTGCATACATATCAATAACAACAAATGAGAGATGTTGGACTTGTTGTGGCATTTGTAGGGACAATGAGCTTGGATTAATCATGTCAATGGCCAATCAATTTTCTACAGAAATTTCTTGAAATTATAGGTAGAAAGAGAAGGAAAACTGTGAGGGTCTGGAGGATTCTCATGGATTAATCGTGTTAGTGGCCAAACAATTTGCATACCCATTAACAACTGTGAGGGTCTGGAGGATTCTCATGGAAACATAATACAAACCACGAAAAAAGTTTACCATGAGGATTCGAAAAAAGCGATCCGTGAGATCATCCCCTTTAAGCAACCCACTTTGTTGTAACTGTGAGATATAATGGGTATAAGCGACATGAGTATTGCCAGGAAGTTCACAAATCCGACACCACTAAGCAAACAGATGAGAAACTTGCAGTTTATTCATAGAAAATGGAAAGCACATAGAAAAATCAAGATCAAACTCAAAGAAAAATAAAAAAGCACATAGAAAATGGAACAAGCAATGTTAAATAAGACAAACAAACAAGCACCTGCACATCAGGAAGGATTTTCATTCACGATTCAACAAACATAAAATTCATTTCATTTCCTTTTTATGACTTCATATGTTCGCTTTCGGGTTTTCTATGCTACTTCAATTTCCAATTCAATAATTTCCAAGTATCTAATCGGTCCCTAAAGTATCTGAAATTTGAAGAACTACAGCTGATTTGATAAATATTGCAACATATATAAGCAAAGGTATTACTTAAAATCAGTGGCCAGGCACATATATTTCTACATGCAACTCATTAAAATTATTTTTACTCAAGTATATGCAACAACATATATATGCAAGCAAGGAAAACTATTACTAGAATTCTGACAGAGGACCACAGGCACATAGATTACTTCACTACATCTGCAAGAATTAATATTAGTATTTTTTTTTCCATAATCACCATCGCATTGTCCTAGCCATTTGAGATTGGTGTTACAAACCCTGTTTCGCTAATCCCACTATTATCGGAAAGTGAAAAATCCTTCATATCACTTCATAGCTGAAAAGGAGCTACTCCATTAGTCATTTCCATTTTAGTGAATTGAAATTTTGCTATTGAATTCAACTGAGCATCCAAATGCAACCTCAATGAACTTGAAGAGATTCCTATGCCAGTGAACTAAAAATGTACATAACCACCATCCCAAAAGCTCTAAATGCCTGAAGTATATAAAAAGGCCACTCCACTTTCATCCCCAAAAGATTTTTTATCTGCAGTCATTTAGAAAGCAAACTAGGTATATATACAATATCCAATTATCCATGTTTGTCTGCATATTGCATACACATGAACATGTTACATATGCATACATAAACACATCTCGACCTACGTGTCTCAAAAATCTTAAGTCAGAGTTTGAATATTTACAGATATCCCACCAAAATAAAAAAGAAAGAAATTTTGAAAGGCAATTACTGGTCAACAACTTCTCTAGAATCAGGTGAACAATACTCAACAATATACATCAAGAAACTTCACAAATTGCTCCCATCAGACTTGCACAGTAATGTCATAATCATTATCATCTCATAATGGCAAAGAATTATGAAAAAGATGATACTGCTGGAGAGAGAGAATTACAGTAATGTCATCTTTCTCATATTTCTTTGCCATGTTCATCAGCTCTCTTAAATTTGGCAACTATATCCAAAACCATAAGCAGTAGTGAAATGAGCTCCCTTTAAATCTGGTCTGAAACACCACATGCCTATCTGGTGTTTCAGAGATGGAAACAGACGTATGAGAGGAAGAAATATAGTAAAGGATTTCCTTTTAATTTGAAAAAATTCAAACACTAAAGATTACATATGAAACATTTTAACTTCCAAAGTCCACTACCTCAGATATGTAAAGTGGCACAATGGCAGATGAGTACCTATCCCAATCCCAGAAAGTAAATGACCAATTATCATCGTTTGTACACTATGGGCTGTAGCACTACAAAAATTTGCTAAGCACATTACACAAAATACCTTGCTACTACTCAATCCAATTTTACAAACTTAGAGTCAAAGGATATGTCACAGACCAGAGAAATGCTCCAACTGCAAGTGGGATTGCATCTAGTCGAAAAGCCCTTGTTCTACCAAATTTATCACTTGGTTGAGTGGAACAAAATTTAAACATTACTTAATAAAAAGCACTTTAAGTTAAGAGGTTTGTATACATTCTACCTGAAGGAATGGTGATAACTCAAGCATCTGTTGTTGCTTTATGCAACAATGACAATAACAATTCTGTCATAACAACGATTCCCGACAAGAATTTTTCATCGATACATATTGATGTTGCACAAAAGTAACAGATCTTGATTCCATTCTCTCCAGCTTCAGAAAAACTCTATTATTGTCAAGACAGTAAGGCACACCATTAGGAGAGGGGCACAAATGGCAACTACATCATCTTGATTCATAGTAGATGCACCCACTTTAAATTAGATCAGTACCTTGTTTGGAAAGTGCAGAAACCCCACTCCCCATAATGGAGAAAGTCCATCAAACTGGCTCCAAGTGGCAAGTGTATGCTCATTTTTAGATAAGGCCAACATTCCACCAATAACCAGTGTTGTTGTGTACCCAAATGTGGTTTGATTTTTATTTTTTTTTTCCAAGGAATGAGTTGGCCTCAACCTTGTCAGAATCTGCTGTGACAACGACCAAAACTCCTACAGATTCAAAGATCTTTTACTGATTGGATTCCCTTGAGAGTTTTAGGATTTATTTTCTTTTTCTTTTTCTTTTTCATGGGTGTGGTAACTGGAAAACTGAGTTGGACTTTTCATAAACGGAAAGCCCGAAAGACATGTTACAGTCTATCAACTAATGAGATCTAAGTCAATGTCATGGTCTGGGTCTAGCTTTATTCCAGTGGTTACGCTTAATCTAAAGAAATGTTTTCTTGCCCTTTGGCCATTATCATTGTTTATTATTGTAATGACTGAGGAAAGTCAGGGGGTGAGAAAGTGAAAAAGACAGAAAAATAAGAAGTGGATAAAATCCAAGGCGTTCATTGACACAGCCTAAATTTACTTCATTCATTTATAAGGATGTATATTTTTTAATTTTCAGAAATACCACTAATTTATATTAGAAATATCATTTAATATCTAGTCGAATCTCTCCTAAAATAAATTGCATGGGCAAAAATGTCACAGCTCTTTGCTTTATACATTGAAGAGATTAACTATTATTATAATTATTGTTACTGGTATGTGCAATGCAGTATAGAGAAAAACTTTAAGGGAAAAGGTGAGGCTACAGGAAAATGATTATGCTTTACAACAAGCATAATCCTTTTTAAGGACAAGTGGAGATATTTTAGCCAAGAGCCAAAACCTAATTACAGTCAAGAAATTAAGGCAAAGGCTACAAATGTAGCCACTACTGTCCAAGAGAAAGGTAGCCACTACTTCAACTTCACCTAGACATTTGCTCCTTAATGACCTTGTTTAGTTTATGGTAGCAGCAGGCCTAAATCAAGTTTCAGACCTTGTTTAGTTTAGTTTAGTTTTATTAATATTATCATTATCATTTTTGGAAGGTAGTTTCATGACAAGTTGATTCAGATGATCAATTATCTCGCTGATCTGATCTTCTAACTAGCTGATTCATTTACATCAATTGTATGGCTAAAGTGAAAAATAATCAATTTCATCTAGCAATCATAAGAGGGAAAAAAAATCATATTAAACTCACTTGATCAATGAGGAGCTTCCAGTTTGATGAGCCTTAGCAATGACTGGTGTTTACTTACCTGGAATGCACTAGACTGTCGGATTGGTTGGGATCAGAACTCATCATTGAAACAGGACGGGTTTTTGGCTGGGACTAAAACTCCTCAGTGAATGGGTCAGTGCAGTAAAAACACAAGAATACCATTTTATTAAGAACATGCAAGTTCACCAGGCTAAAGAAAACACAGCTCTATTCATGTTCCCTTTCAACCATCACATAATTAGAAGCGAACAAATCATCACAACGAAATGAAAAATTAAAAATAAACAAATCACATAATTACCAAAATATGAAAACCAAATTCACATCATTAAGCAAACAAAATTTTTTGTTTTAGTAGAAATTGCTTTTTGTTTATCTTAACCATGTTAGGCACACCTTTCAGACATTAAAAGAGTGTATAAGATCACCTTGGCAGTGCTCGTAGTAGACTGCTGAAAAGCTGTATAAGATCACCCTCTGTAGATCGAGTAGATACTTCTTCTCCTCAGTTTTGTAAAACTGTACAACAAGATAGATTACATTAAGAACACCACTCAAAAAGGAAAAGAAATACTTTGATATTCTGGCAGAGTAAGACAGAAGATAAGCAGGCACTTAGAAATTATACTTCGACACCACACATTTTTCATTCAAGTAATTCAAATTAAACCATCCAAATTATGTATAACAGTTTAGATGGACTGCAAACTAAAGATTTGTAGATATTTATTGGACAGTTAATAATGAAAAATATCCAATGATCTTTTTTCAACAAACAAGTGTCAACAATCAGAGGTTAGCCTTGTCCAATTAACCTGATATTTGCAAAACTCTACAATTTAGTCTATTTAATTTGAGTTAATGAATGCCATGCATACCATTTCTAAGTACCTGTGTATCAAGTGTTATATGCAGCTAGAAAATGAAATTTACTCCACAAAAGGGAATTCCTGAAAAATTATCATTCAACAAAGACGATAAGACTCGTATTGCTTACTTTTCACTATGAAATTACTGGCTACTTTAATAAGGGAAAGACTTAAAGAGTGTGAAGTACTTATTTTCTTAAGCTATCTACAACTTTATTCTTGTACAAATGAAAGATAAATCGAAGCCACACATCTGGCTGTGCCCCTTACCTTGGATGGGCCATGATGAAAAAATAACACAACTCTTGCAATTCTATGCCATTTAATTGGAGGACTTTGAGGAAAGAAAATGGATGATTAGAAGAAATAAATAAAGTACGATTGACCATCAGTTAGGAAAAATCCTCCAGTGGAAGGGTTGGGTTGTTTGTGGTGTGATTTTCAGTCTATGCCCATCCATGGTAAGGCCCACCAGAGGAATGGTTCAAATCTTGTACATGTGTTTAGGCATGTTTGGATACACAGAATCCATGGGGAAATAGAAATTGTTTTCCACTGACAAGGCAATTGGGCTGTTTGGATACGTGACCTTGACATAGTAATAATCGTTCTTATCCATGATCAGAATTCTTAGGCATAAGAAAGGAGGTAACTGTTGTCTAATGAATTCGAGAATTCCACTTGATACCCAAACACGACCCCATTCTCTAGGATCCTTATCCAATTTTCTACAATAAGCAGGAAATTGCCATTGGATATTATTTTCTTTAAAAAACCCAGGGATTCCACATATCCAAACACGTGCAAGTGATAATTTTATATATTTTGCAAGATTGGCATTAAATCATCAGTCACTGAAAAAGAATTACACAATCTGGGTTTTAAAAAAGAACAAAAACCATCCAGCATCCAAGATTGAGAGAGACAGGGGTGAGATCTGATACCAATAGTGGGGATGGTGGAGACGATCTCTCCAAGCTTAAGCTTGTAAAGGATGGTTGTTTTACCGGCGACATCAAGACCGACCATCAAAATCCTCATCTCCTTCTTTGCAAACAGATGGCTGAACAGCTTCATAAACGTGAGCCCCATTTTCACCTACAATCCAAAGCTGAAAAAAGAAAAAAATATAGAGATAATCAGATCAAACAAAAGGAAAGAAAGAGATGGGAGACAAAATATCAGATCTGATTAGATCACTATAAGTGAGAAGCAAATAAGAGAGAGAGAGAGAGAGAGAGAGAGAGAGAGAGAGAGAGAGAGATTAGAAAAAGGGGCACGGGAGATCGAGAGAGAGAGAGAGAGAGAGAGAGAGAGAGAGGGACGTGAGAGGGAAGCTGGAGATCGAGAGAGAGAGAGAGAGAAAGAGAGAGAGAGAGAGAGAGAGAGGGAATGGATTTTTTTTTCCAAGGAGTGGAGGGAAATGAAACGTTTCGTGAGAGGGGGAAAAGAAAAAGGCAGCGCGGATTCCGCATTTTTACCTGCTACAGTCATGCTACGGTTTTAAATCGTAGCTAAAAGCCCTCTGGACCGTAGCCATTGTACATCATTCGTAGCCCCTCCGCATTCGCACCACGTCTGACGGTGCTGGACGGACGGTTTTGTCGAGGGCTTTGTGGGGTCCATCATAATGCATTTGATATATCCACTCCGTCCATTAATTTTGTAATTTTTTATAGGGAAAGACCCCAACATCTAGGCAAATTGAAGGTTCGATTGAACCACACCATCAATCAATGGTAGGTATTAATCTCCACTGTTTCCGACCGTGTGGTCCACTTGAGCATTTGATCTACTTCATTTTTTGGACTCTTGCCCTAACATTCTATTTCAAAATGTATAGACGTATTAGATGGAGCACACACATTTTGATAGGCCTCGTAAAGTCACTTATGGGGCTATCTCAGGCTAATTAAATGTTTAGAAGTGTTATCTTTTAGCTACGGTTTGGGGATCTTTCAGCTACGGTTTTAAACTGTAGCAAATTAGCTACGGTCTATGTCTGTAGCTAAAAACTAGCATAGTCTGTAGCCTTTGATCATTTTTTTGGTAGTGACACCACTAAATAATATAATCTATAAGCCACAATAACCCAAATAATCCATAAGATGATAAAGTTTACAACCACATAACGTTTAATTCACTCATGATCAGCCTCTAGCTCGAGAAAACTTTAAATGTACATATCCATTTACATATAGCATTAGAACTCCAATACAATCCCTTAACACAAGCAAATGACAAACTAAATCACAATGAACTCAATCCTCTAATTACAAGCAATTTATCATTCATATCAACTTACAAATATATCAACAATTATGCAGATAAGATTGTCTACTTAACTAAATTAGATAGTTAATTTCCACACTAAGAGATATCTCGATTCTACTATATAGACAATAATTCGAATATCATTATACAATCATTCTAAAACATTTATAGAAATAAATAAAGTTAAATCATTCATATAAATTAAACATGAATGATAATTCAAGCATGGAAAATATATGAGAGTAAACTAATCTAACTATTGAAATGGAGGAAAGCTTGAAGGGTGAATCCTCACCTCAATTTGAGTTCTGAAGGGCGAATTGAGTCGTATTGCCCTAATGTGCACTTAATCAGGATGGATCTAGGCATTTGACTGGAATCCAACTCAACTTGAACTCGAATGAGGCAAATCACAATATGGTGATCATTTGGGGGGAAAACTAATTCCCTACATTCAATTCAAAATTTTAAGATCCATTAAATTTAAATCTAACTTTAATTAGAACTTAATAGGAGGCTTGAGAGATCAACTCACCTCATCACTCGAGTTAACTTGACATGACTCCAAACTTAGTCCAAACCCGAACTTCACACAATAGGTTTAAACAAGGTGAATCAAATCCCACAAATAGACTTTAAAGTCAATTAAATATACTCATGTTGATTAAAATTCTAATCCAAAAACTATAAAATCAACTTACTTGAAACGTAGTCTCGATTCAACTCAACTCGGCGATGAACTGAGTCACTCCCTTCAAACTCAATCTCCAGGTTTGGTTTTCTAACATAGCCAGGATGAAATGTAACCAAATCAGATTAGAATCGGAGTTGATCGAACTTGACCCGACTCGCTGCAGCACAACAAACTAGTGAATTGACTCAGTGAGTCAACTCGCTGAATGGATAATCTCCCTCTTCTCTTCCTTTCTTTCCCTTTTCTTTTCTTCTTTTCTTCCTCTGTTATGGAATTCCAGCAAGATCTGGATCTGATCAGAAAGTGAGTTAGAGATCCGGATCGGCTTTGAGCCGTGTCAACTCGGTGACTCGTCTCGCTTCCTCTTTTTCTCTTTCTTTTCTTTCTCTCCATCATCTTCTTCTTCTTTCCTTCCTATTTCCCTTCTCTCTCTCTCTATCTCTCACTGACCTTATACACGACTTGAACTCAAGACATATCCGCATCCAACTCAAACTGAACTCGGTCCAGAATCGGTGTGGCACGGTAACAGCGGTCTTTACCACCACACACACACTCTCTCTCTCTCTCTCTCTCTCTCTCTATCTTCTTTTCTTTCTCCTCTCCCTTCTGAGTCTTTCTTCTTTCTCATCTCCTCTAATACAACACGCCTAGCCATGTCACTGAGTTTGACCAAACGTTGGCTCGGATCAGGTATGAAGGTTTGGCGAGGAAGATGATGGAGTTCCAATGGCAGATCTCATGTGATGGCTTTTTCTATCGATCTGGTGATGTTAAATGGTCTAGATGAGCTCTAGGGAGCTTGTGGATGCAAGAACACAGAGTTCCAAACAAGTTTTCTTGGTGGGTTCCGAAAATCGGAGTTGCGGTGTGTTTTTAATTGCGATGGAAGCCCTAAAGTCGGCCTGGATTGTAAGGCAGAGATCTGCTGAGGTGGAGGGCTAGGATACAAGGGGAGGATGCGTGTAAATACCAGCTAAGAAAGAAGAAACAGAATCTTTTTCCATTTTCGAAATGTACGATATGCACGCACGATTTCTCTTACGTTCGTGCATGGACATGTGTGTAGAAATGGTGACAAAGACCAAGGGTTTAGTCAAGCCCACCTTCTGAGTTAGATGGATGGTTCAGATTATTCTCATGGTCCTTGATGGTGGGACACGAACAAAAACAACGGATGCAGTCCATTTAAATCTTGTTTCAGCGAGAATAAAAGAAAGAGAGAGAAAACCTCTCTATTCTGAGAAAATCACGGGCCAGCACCCATTTGATTGAATTAACGGTCCCATGCACTGCATGTGCACACAAGTTATGTACATGCACAATTCAATGGTAGGTTCCACATTGATGTTTGAAAAGATCCACTCTGTCTATTTAGTTTGTCACGCCCCAAACTCGGAAACCGGGCTCACAAAATTCCTGATTGCCGAATCTGGCGCCGACAGCCTCCGTAGTACCCCATTCTTGACTCCTGGCACCCATATACCAGGTTCCGATCCTGGGATGCTACAAGGAAAATTTCTAATGTCCATTTAATTCATAATGAGCATAACATGAGCATAACCTACGAACAATAACCATAAGAACACCACCACAAAATTCACTATGATCAAAAACTTTTGAGTACAATGCATCTAAAGGGAAATACAAGATAATATAAGTACGGAAACTCCAAAAGCTCGGCTGCACGCTCCAACGACGACGAGACTAAGGCTGCGTCCTAGCGTCACCTACACGCATCAATCGTGCATAAGCTTATAGAAAGCTTAGAGGGTGGTGTAAGTGTATGCGCAATATAAGCATGCTCAGAATGTAAGGTCAGAGTAATGCAGTATCATGCTGATAAATACATGAATACAATCAACCGTACCAAGGCTATGCAGTGCAAGATGTGAATGCGATCGGCCCCATCTAGGCCATGCGATGTAGAATGCAAGTCAAGAATATCAATCCTCATCCGCATATCAATGCAGCTCCTTACTAGATCATCAAGTCAATACGGTTCTCAGTTTGGATAATCACCGGGGTCTAGTACACTCTACGCCAGGTTGTCGTCCCTATCCGAACGCACAACTGGGAGAGCAGAAGAGACCTCACCATCCGCCTGCCAATATCGGGCCTGGCTCGTCAATAGCGGACCGATTCCTTAAGCTGGTCAAACTCAACCTAGAAGTTGCCCCCTCACTCAGGCGGGTAAGGTCACACCCCTTTCCAACCGACCACAACACAGTGGGAGACGCGGCCTACTGGTATACGGCCCTCGCGCGCTTGTGTATCCACTCGGTCTCGACATTGGAGTCATCCTCTGGTACCATCGGGTTTAGGGATTTTCACCCATGGACATCTATGGCGCCCATATGCTAGAACCAAACATTTTCGATATCCAATCCAACCACCCACGATGCATCTGTGGAGGTTATGGCCCTGATGTCGCTAGGGCATACAATAATCACAATCATACAAATGCAAATGCATGAGTCACACTACCAGTCATGCAACAGTCCTACGTATACCATGCACTCATGTAGGGCAACTCCGCCTATCAGGAAGTCCATAAACAGTTCGCCCGAAGGCATATGCTATGATCAGTCACTCCTCATATCAGTCATACATATGATGCGTATGATAATGAATCGTGAATCTATACTAAACAGGTATATAGAGATGGGCTCTGCGTATAACTGGGATGGGCCGAGACAGCCTACTTACTACAAGTATGGGCCTATTAGTGGGCCTTAGGGAGAGTGACAATGCGGACATTTAACCGACGTCATCCTTACAATGTGGGCATCTAATCATCATTGTTCCCAGGGCATTACTTGCTATAAATGTCATTATATGCCATGGAGGGATCACGCATTGCAATGGACCTAGTTGCACCCAATTGGGCCTTAAGTACATCAATTGGGCCGTATCATATGGGCTTTACATTCATCAAATGGATCAACTCAATGAGCCTCACCAATGGGCCTTAGGTCCTTTGCAATGAGTCATGACCCATGGGCCTCAGTATGCATTAAAAATGAGCCCAATCACATGAGTTTTATGTACATCAAATGGGCCTAATCAAATAGGCCTTATATATACCAAGGTGGGCCTCAACAATGGGCCACAAATACATTAAGATGGGCCTAATCACATATCAAGACGGGCCTAAATACATCAGCCCATATATACCGAAGTGGGCCTCATGTGAGGCCTGCCAAAATGTTTATTTTCCTAACCAATCTGTTGATAAGGTCATATGAATAGGGGCCCACTAAAATGTCTATTTACACCCAATCTGTCCAAGCCCACAGTGATGTTTATTTTCCACCCAAACAGTCTATAAAGTCATGTGGACCTAGAGCCCATGGTGACGTTGGTTCGCCATCCAAACTATTCATGAGGCCATTCAGATTGGGCCCACCATGCTGTTTACGTCCAACCTGCTCACAAGGTTATGTGGACATCCCACAATAATGTTTATTTGTAATCCAATCTATTCATAAGGGTAGGGCCCACTGTAATATTTTTTTTTTTCCAAACTGTTGGTGAGGGCACGTGAGCCAGGGGCCCACCATAATATTCATTTTCCATCCAACCTGTACATAAGGTCATGTGGACCAGGGTAGGGCCCACTGTAATATTTATTTGTCATTCAAACCTGTTCATAGGGTCACATGATTTTGGGCCCACCACAATAGATGGCATGGATATACAAATTATACATCATGGTGGGCCGTGCACACCCCACAGTGGGGCTGTGCACACATCACAGTGGGGCCGTCCGCTGGGGCCCACTGGAATGTTTATTTATCACCCAAACCTATTCATGAAGTCACGTAGGACCAGGGAGGGGACCCACTGTAATGTTTATTTTCCATCCAATCTGTTGATCGAGTCATAAGGGGCCCATAGTGATGTGGTCCACAAATCCAGTCCATCCATTATGCGAGTCCCATCTGGCTGAGGGTCCAGACCAAGTTTCAGCTGCATCCAAATCTCAGGTAGGCCCCACCAAGTGTTTTTATATGTTTTAGGCATGTCTTCACATGATTTTAGACGGTATGGCCCACCTGAGATCCATATACGGCTGATTTTTGGTAGGGACCCCACTGCCCTACGGGGCTTCCGAATGGACGGTGTGGATGTTTGAAACGCACCACGTGGGCCCCACAGTTGGGGCCGTGAGCCCCAACCAGCTCGTCCGCCCGCCAGCGCTGGAGGCTGGCCGTCCTGGCACAGCAGCAATGGCTGCTTCATTTTTATTTATTTATTTTTTTTCTCTTAGGTGGGACTCACATTAACTAGATCTGCCCCATCCATTGTATATGTCCCACAAAAATAGGGGTCCAAAACAAGTTTCAGGTGGGTCCAAGCTCCAGGTGGACCCCAACAATCATTTTTTCGAGTTCTAAAGGAAAATACTGAAATTTTTAATTCCACGGCCCGCCAGATATTTGGATTGGTCTCATTTTTCGGCTCAACGCCTAAAATGATCCCGAGAATGGAATGGATGGCTTGGATTAAATATATATGTCAAGGTGGGGCCATGTTGGAGCGGCCCACCATTTCCCTTCCTTCTTTTTTTTTTTTAAGTTTGTAAGTACACACCCCTGACAGTACACACACTCCACGCACACCACGCTCGTCCGGCGTCCCTGGACGCTGGACGGCTTGGATAAACACTACATCATGGTGGGTCCCACATGCACATGGTCCACATTCACCAAGGTGGGTCCCACGTGATCGTGGCCCACCTTGCATGTACATATATATATATATATATATATATATATATATATATATATATATATATATATATAATATCATTTTATCTAAGATGTAGTGGGCCACACCATTTGATGGATGGAGTAAATTTATCATGAATCGGTGGGGCCCACTTCATTTTAGGGGAAGGATAAGGAGAGAGAGAGAGAGAGAGAGAGAGAGAGAACAAGAGACGGTGATGGTGGGGCCCCGCCACTATGGGCCCCACATGATACAAATTATACATCAAAAATGGGTCCCACCAACAAGTGATCCCTAAAAAGAAATTTAACGGTGGATCACCTACCTCTTTTCCTTCTTCTTGCTCCCCTAGCCTCCTTAGCTCCTTTGCTTGACTTTTAACGGTGGTAGATGATGAACCAACGGTTGAGATGAGAGATGAGAGAGTATGGAAGGTGGGCCACACTTGGCATTTGGGAGAGGGAGAGAGGGTTTGGATGTGTGAAATTTCTTACTTGGGAGATTTGAGAAATGAGAGAGAGAGAGAGAGAGAGAGTGAAGTGATGGGATGATATGGTATAGGTGAGGTGTGATGGGTGATGGGTTTGATGATGGATGAGGTGATGTGAAAGTTGACTTTGGGCTTGCTTGTGTAAGAGAAGGGTATGGGTGGTTGTACTTGACTTGATGTATGATGTGTACTTGATTGATGGGATTGATTGATTGATTGATGGGACATCTTGTAGAGATTCCTTCGTAATCCGCAATGTGCGGTATTTCTTTGAATTGAACGCGAGCCTATATCTTCTACCCTGGGTATCGGGTCGGTGCGCGAGTCACAGCGTTAGAACCGTGGCGACGGCGCGGTCGCTAAGGTATAAGTTTCGGGTCGAGTCGACTCTGATATGCAGGACTCGGTTTAGGTTTGAGCGTAAACATCGGATACAGGTCAAAGGTTATCGAAATTCGACCGGAAGGACCACAGAAGAATACGAAACGGTATGGTAAAGAATACGGGTCTTACATAGTTTCATGGTCATAGTAACACCCAAGTACGGGAGCTACAAGGTATTACAGATAGACCTAACTCCTAGAGAATTCAACTATGCTTTTACCTTATCTTTCAAAGAAAAAGGAAAAAAGCATAAACGGATCGAATCATCTGAAAAGTTTTGAAACCTAAAAGTACAGCAAATGTCTAGGAGTTCTTTCACATGATGATATGGATCCTCCTTATCTAAAATATAGAAGGAGGGCAACAATTGTATGACCCCAGGTTTAAGTTCAAAGTGTGCTGTCGTGGTGGCTGACAATACTGCATGAAGACGCATTAAATTGGACAGGAGCTGAATAATCTATAAGAGCTTTAATTCCATTCTAGTCCACCATTTCAAATGGGATGTTTCTAAATCTTCTACGAAATGTTCTTTCTATTTCAGGATCAAAAGGTGCTAGTTCTATGTTCAGAGATCTACGTCCTATCATAAACTGAGTTATTGTAATGTAAGAAAGAAACCTAGACTAAGATGCAACCTAAAAGAAATAAAACTAAAGCTAAAAGTTATGAATTTCTAAAAACAAGATAAAGCTATGTAAATAAGAATTGGAAGAAAAAACCTGGAAAAAGAGATGATTGATTTTCGAAGAATTAGGAGCTCCTCCTTTACTTTGAAGACAATTTTATTCTGCAGCTTCCTTCCTCAATTCCTGTAAAAAAAAACTAATAATAATAACAAAAATAATTGGATCGAAACAGTCCCTGGCAACGGCGCTAAAAACTTGATGTTTTATTTAAACCAACCTAATTTAAATGATCTTAAACTCGCAAGTATACGAATCAGGTGTGTATACGGTACATATTACGAGATCGTTCCCACGAAGACTGGTTGTCACAATTCGAATTTTACGATTCTTCTTAACTAATCCAACAAATAGTGTAGCTAGTTATTAATAAAAATCTATGAAAAATAACTGAGAACAAGTAGGAAAATTCACTCAAGGAAAATACTAGGACTTTTGAATCCACTCCTAATTATCCTAACCCTTGTTTTGCTTGTTGATTCACCCTAATTCAGATTGATATAAATTTAATAAATAAAGCACACTTTGTGTCCTTGTTTAGGCACATAGGATGTATATAATTCCCTTGAAGCATAAGGATCATATCTTTCCATCCATGGTCAAGCATGAATAGATGTAGATTCCTATTTCTTTCTCTGTAGAAAAATCTGTTCATAGTCAGACACAAGCTTACCTAAAATAAGATTTCAAACAACATCCACACCTAGACTTTGGTTAAGCTCATAGATTAGAGAGGTATAGAATTTTCATTCAAGCACAATAGAGAAAGAAATAAATCAATCAATTTGGATGAGATCAATGGATAACAAGAGTCATTCAAATTAGGGGCTTCATCTCAGCCCTAGCTAAAAACTTGAAAACTCATAGGAAGTAACATAGATTCAACTGGAAAGAAGAAAAATATAAAAAATATCCCTTTCCAATCTCTCCCTTCTCTCTCTCTCTCTCTCTCTCAAAAATATCCCTTTCCAATCTCTCCCTTCTCTCTCTCTCTCTCTCTCTCTCTCTCTCTCTCTCTCTCTCTCTCTCTCTCAAAAATATCCCTTTCCAATCTCTCCCTTCTCTCTCTCTCTCTCTCCCAAAAATATCCCTTTCCAATCTCTCCCTTCTCTCTCTCTCTCTCTCTCTCTCTCTCTCTCTCTCTCTCTCTCTCTCTCTCTCTCTCTCTCTCTCTCTTTCCAAATGTCCCCCAAATCTGGCCCCCCTTCTCTCCTTTTAGCCTCTCTTTATAGCCTGCTAAGGGCAGTGGAGAGGCTGGAGTCGACTGCGGAAGCTCTTTACGCAGTAGAGTTTGTATGCGCAGCGAAAGGCAAAACGTCTTACGTTTGGAGCAGAATTACAACACGATATCAACCCACCTATGGATTCTAACGTCTTAGCTAGGGTCTTGGCCTCCCTATGAACACATTGGGCGGTTTGGATCACCCATCCGATCAACGTCCTGGTCACACAGTGGCCCACAAAATCGGACGATGTTCGATCATTTTCTTTCGCACGTAACTGCGTTGTGATGCTCGGTGGGGCCCACATTGATGTCAGCGGTGAAATTCAATCTGTCCATTGGATTCCTCTTGGAATTTCAGTCAAGAATGGTTGGTTTTGAATGTTTGTCGATGTGGCCAAAAGTAGTAGTCACACTAAAATCGTTGCAGGACGTCGCAGAGCAGCTTGCTTGTGACCTCTGTAGTAGGCACGTGTGCTTGCTTTGTTAACAACTATCAGCTTGGGTTTAATTTTTTCGAGCCCTTCTACATGATGGACAGATCGGATCGTCCCCTTAAGCTACGATGGTGGCCCACCAACGTCCGCAAAATTCAATTCCGGACGTCGGTTACGTAATAGGAAACAGAAACATCCATTTTAGGAGGAATTCAAGTCAGCGCCTGCGGACCGACTTGGTCCATTCGGTGCATGGTTAGTCCACATGTGCACTATGCACATGTCACACAAGGTGGGGTCCACTCCAATATTTTTATGAAATCTAATCCGACCATCTGTTTTGTCTCCTCATATAATGGGTTGAGACCAAATTTGAGGCATATCCAGAGACCAGGTGGGCCCTACTTAAGGAATTAAGGGGCTGATCTATCCGTTGGGCCACTTTCAGAGGTATCTAATGGCTGAAATTTTACGTGTACGGTTAATTTATGGCATCCAGGTCATGTATGAAGTTTTGAATAGAATGGATGGTTGGAACCATGTGATCTTGAATCTTGAACAACTTTTGGGCCTCTTTAACGTGAACGGCTTGATTTTCTCGGATCTTTGTCATGTAAATCCATCAATCTTGGTCCTTTGGAGTTTGTCCCTTTCTTTGGTGACTTTGGAGCGTTAAATCCATGATTTTTGCATCCTTTTCTATCCACACTCCTAGATTCACCTTGCATCACAAACACGATTAAAATGGAGCATTACACATTATTATGTACGTAAAATCAGGCAATAATTGGTGTCTAATATGCAATATTCGACCCTCATCATAGAAGAATACCCCGTTTTGATCATGGAAGAACTCAACCGTAAAAATTTCGGCTACATCACAGTACACCGTGTTTCCAATCATAGCCCAAATCATTAAGGTACATTTAATTCAGGACTTTTTGATATGGACAATTGATTAGGTGCTTTTGACTTGATGCATCTAATTTGGGTCTTTTGAATTGAGGGTTTTGATTAAGTCTTTTGATTATGTTCCTTACCACAATCTCCAGTTTGTTAGTAAATTACCAGTTATTATTAAATTTTTTTCTTTTCATTTTATACAAGTTCGGCCCCTTTTTTCATTTTTTTGGTGCATGGATCATAAATAATATTAGAATTTAGGTCACTGAACAATGGCCTTACTTGTAAAAACTAAAAAAATCTATTGTATATAATCTCCTGTATGTGATGCATGCTAACTGTTTGATGAAATGTCTCAACAAGGAATGTTTTTTTGTGGATCGTATTTGAGTCCCATAATTTTTTTCTCTACCCATGAGTCAGCCCACATGGTTGTATGGTTGGATGACCTACATTGAAACTTGATGCTGCAGGACTTACCTCAACAATTAAAAGTGAGGCTTCTAGAGGAAGTGGGAGAGGATGATAGAGAATGGATATTGTCTGTAAGCATGATATTTTCATGCCTCAGTTTGTGTCATGAATTTCTTTGGTTTGAAACTGTTAATATGTGGTTTTTAATTTGATTTTTCATAATCAATATTTGGTGTGACCTTTGAGCCATGCAAATGGTGGGCTCCATAATTAGTAGATTCACTCATCAGATGGGCCACACAATCAATATAAATGGACAGCCCAGGGCCTAGATCAATGTACAGGGGTGGCCCATCTGATGAGTGGATCAAGCTAATTCTCGACAAAGGTGATGTTCATGGAGTAGCCCAACTTTTGCATGGGTGGCCATTTCCACTAAATGTTTGCAACTCAAATCCACTTGTGCTCCAAATGCAGTCTTAGACTTTAAAACCAATATAACATTTGTTGCCAACTGTTCTCTCAGTTGCAATGGCTATTGGATCACACCGCTTATCTTAAAATGTTTGTTAGTGGATATTAATAGCACTGCTTCAACTACAGAAATACAAAATTCCAAGATATGAAAATGATTTGTATCCTCTCATTATGCAGGGTGCAACAACATAAAGGATAAAAACTATTGAGGAAATGGTGGGCATGTATGTGTTGTGTGGTAAGAAGACAAGAACATTAAGCATGTTCAGCTGAAAGGAACATTAAGCAGTTTTTGAAGAATTGCAATATGCTTTACAGGATTAAGTGGGCCCCAAAGTCCTTTTTATTCAATTATATAGAATTCAAAATGGATTTTACAGTCTGCTTGCAGTTGTTGGTGTGTTGTTCACAGGCATGCAATAGTTTTTTTTTTTTTTTTCAACTCTTCATCTTATTTTTGTAAAATAGGAGAGAGAGTTGGTCTCATTTTTGTAAGATAATATTTCTCTGAGCTGATCAACTGTTGCTAAAATTACCTTTCAGTTTCCTATATTTGCAAAAGGGTACGAAAAAGATCTGACACTTGTAGTAAATGAAGCTATCTAGAAGGCTACTCGCAATAAATTGGATGTTGTTTTTGTAGATATAGCTAGGTGGATGTAGGTAACTGTTATGTAGGATATCTTTGGGGTTAATTTATTTTCCTTCTCTTTTGCTCTTTTAGTAGTTGGAGTACCTTCCACGAGTCTTGTATTTCCTCACTGGTGTGCATTTGTGTACTCAGTTGCATAATTAAATGTTACATTTTAGGACAATGAACAACACTGATGAGAGCACTTTCCAAGCTCTATATCTTAACAACCTAGATCTAGTTCTTTTAGCTGGAGAGGCACTTATCAGGTTTTGTATTTGTTGCAACTTTATTGTACTCGCTGCATCAAAATCATGCTTTTGAATTCCCTTCTATTGGAGAAGAAAGAAAACAGCAGCCATGCAAGAAAACAAAATATATGGTTAACCAATGAGAAATTGATAGAATTATACTTCAGAAACAAAATATGTTCTTATACTTGTTTGTCTTTTAAAGAATTCGAAAAGATGGGTATTGATTTTTTATTTTATTTTTAGAATTTTTGAATTTTAAATAGGTTGGGCTGTTGATTGTAGATGGGTACTACAACAGCTTGCTTGCTCTGTTTGACCACTAATGCAAGAAATTTAGATGGGTACCACATCTAAAGCTAGCCTAAGTTATTTCTTCTGGTTCATTGAATTTTGAGACCAGTAGCTCTCAAACTATAGTTAACCTGTCTTTTATTCTCTAGTTTGTGATTGTTGTAGATGATGAAAATGGTGATGAAGAAGGAGATCTTATCATGGAAGCATATCTTACAAGTTTAATGTCATTTGTTTCATTTCAGTTATCAGTCTCTTCTATATTTTATCAAATCAATAAAAGCTTTCACAATCTCAAACAATAAAACTAACAATCATCAACATCCATGAAGATGAGAGCTTCACAAGACATTAGAAATCTTACACATTGAAGAGAATAGAAAAAAAGAAGAAGATTAGGAAAATACATTTGGTTTATTTTCTTCTTCTTAGACCTTCATATGATTTGGCTTGGCTATTGGAGAGGGCTGAATTATTTTTTTAGTTCTTCCTACCAGCTCTTCAAAATATGATGCAACTGGAATTCCTAATACAAACCTACATTTCTTCTTTTATACACTTCAGCTTTCAACCCACACACCATGTCATGTGCCAAGCACATGTCATGTCACCAACCTGACACTATTTCATTTCCCTTCATCTGAATTTGAATTTCAAATTGAAGACTCAATTGCATTATGAAGGAGTTCTCTGATGGATAGCACTTGTACAAATCCCCCACGTGCTAGAGACTGGTTAAATTGTAGTAGGTTATAGTGGCATGTATGGCTACACACTAAACTAGCAACAACTTGTAGAACTTAAAAAAAAAAAAAAAAATACAATTCTACAACTGATCTTCCTAACCTATCCATGCTAGATTGTCATGTGTACAGGTGTGATTTCTACAGTTGAAGCCCTAATTTCTCCTATAGGGAACCGACATTTCTACAAGGTGTGATTTTTTTTATTTTTTTTTCTTGTTCTCTTTTTCTTTTTCTGCACAATCACTTTCAGGTTTTATGCATGTTTGTTTGGTAGTCTAAAAAAAAAGAGAGAGTATAGTATGTGTTTGCAAGGTGTATTGCCTGATATTCATGCCATTCAGTTTGTTTAATGCTTTGCATCTTCATAGTTCCATGCTTAACCAGAATAATTTCCACATGTGAGCATTTACTAGCATTCATAATGAGGCAGGAGCCCTCAAATTGTTGTTACCTTTCTTTCAAGTCCAACTTCAAAGCAATCGGTGAACCTAGTACAACAAGATTTATTCGAACCACATCCCAGCTTGATATATTTATAGGACCATATCATATCAACAGAAGTACTTCTAAGAAAAAGAGAACCAAAACCAAAATCAGGGTTGCAACTTGGGATTCGAGGCTTCACTCATTTAGAACCAAAATCAGGGTGACATATCAAATTGTTGAGGTTGTTGTATAGGTTTTTGTGGCATGAAAGGGCCCTGCTAATGCGGCTGATAGTGAATTGAATGGCAGGGCTCCAAACAATCAGTTATCAATGGTTCATCTGATTCGAGCAGTTTCGTTAAGTGTGTTGTTCATCTGATTTTTTTTCTGGAACAGTTCAGTATTGTTCATCTGATTTTTCAGTATCCAGGATAACCGTCTTAAATGAGTGCTCTCCACTTCACTACTGCAAACTGTACTTCATCAGATTCAACCCAATGTTACAAGGCCTTAATTCCAGGAGAGAGGATATGTGTTGACATTTCAGGACCTGCTCACGACAGGGTGTGAATCTCATGTGTGTCTGCCATGTTGGCACAAGTGCCATAGGATTGCCTCTTGAATAAATGTTCCTCTGGCACAATAGCACATTCTTCAGCAAAAAGGATATCCATGAGGTGTTATCCAAATGCAAAACAACAACATCCCTAGACACCCCTGTTCACACACCCAGACACCTCATGGATGTTAACGTCTAGGTAGATATGGACATCCTTATCTCAAGAGTTGTCCATGCATGTAGCCAATTAAATTTTCCCCATGCAATAGAAGGATATTGATGTATCTATAAAGATGTTTTTTAATACCATTGTTTTGTTCACAATAGTTTCTATTGTTTATCATGGACATCTTCCCAAAGATATTTTGGCAATTAATCTGTAATTATAAATTATCGATTTGATGTCCATATCATCTTTCTGACACCAGAACTTCATTATGTACATTATTTATTCAGCAGGTATTTTACTGTCTATGGTGATTGGTGAATCAAATGTTAATCGAAAAATAATAAAATGTTCTTTTAAATCATAATTAGTGCACAATCTTTATGCCTTGATGAATCAAGAATTTTGTTTTGAAGAATGTTGACAGTTTACCCTCATTATTTATCTATAACTAATTTGTTGATGCGACATGATATCTTTCTTTTTTTTTTGTCTATTGGTGTCAGGCCATATTCATGCTCAAGGCTTGATATTCAGTCAAGTCTACATTAAACATCGCTTGATACTTCTTTCTTTCTTTCCTTTTTTTTTGTCTCTCCATGACTGAATGACACATGCATTTCACCCAATTTTTTTATACAGTTGTGAAGAGAGGTGTTTGAGGTCCTTCCATGCAACTAAAGATGCTGGTGCTGACTCAGCCTGTAAATCTCTTGGCATGTCTAAGGCTCAAGTGAAAGTATGCACACTTATGAAACCATCTTTCGTTTTTACTATATGTCATGTTTTTGTTCATCTTGCTTCCAAAAGTTTGGGGCATTCACCTTCACATTGTTTGTTTGGCATAGGCAATTCAAAACTTATTATGCGCAAATTGCCAATACAAATAGCATCAGTGTTTTTTTTTTTTTTTGTGGCAAGTTGGGCACTTCTGATAAATCCAGCAACGCTGAGGTTTGTTATATTCTAGCAGAATTTTCAAGTCTTAAAAAAATATTAATTTGATCTTTTCTTGTCTGAATGATTACAATTTTTTGTGAAGGATTAGATTATTAATTTCACTGGTAAAACAAAGGGATAACAATATTTTGTCTCATCATTTATAGTAGATGCCGTTAACTGAACTGAAATCAGCCTATGATGTAAAAATTGAATCATGGTCAAGTGACTGCTGATGATATAAGGATCAATTCTAGCAATCCCATTCTTTTCAAGGCTTTCTTGCAAGTTGTTTGTATAACAAGGAATATGAAAAAAGAGATACATTAACCACTCCAGCTAGTTCTCAAGATTATTCATGAAGATAAATCACACAGAATTGATAAGAGTCAAGAAACCAGTTATAAGAACACAGTCGTATTACAATTAAAACTCTAGCAAGTAATGTTATCTCAAAATATTTTTGATACTCAAGATATGCCAATGGAACACTATTTGAGAGAGAATAGGGCCATTCATCTGGTGCACCTACCTTGTACATGCCACGGCTTAAAGGAGGTCAGTTTGCTCAACAGATGGGTCACATGTATTTGAAAAAAATGGACAATTAAGCACTGATGGATAATTCACACTATGTCCGTATTTGGCCCACCCAATGAACGGGCTGGCATGATTTTTTGTCGGTGGTGCATGCATACTGGAGCCTGCCCCTATCCGTCACGTGTCACAATAACATATTGTGAATATGATCTAGAATCCCTGCTCCATTGCATGCCTTAGTAGCTGCTTCTTTTGGTAAGGCTGGCATTAGGTACATTCTCTTTAGTGATGGTATGTGTAGTTGTGTACATTCAATTTTCTTTCATTCTAGCTTTATAATGGGTGTAGTTTAGACATTTTTAGGTCAGTAGCTCAAACTTATATGTCCTTAATGCTTAAAACTTCCTGACTAAGATGCTCATTCATTGTGGCCTTTTGTCTTTCAGGTTTTCCCTTGTTTCTGCAACCTGTGGCCATTTCTATTATCCAGAATGTGTTGCAAAATTACTTCATCCAGGAAATGGTGTTGAAGTAGAAGAGCATAAAAAAGAGATATTTGCTGGAGAACCATTTACTTGCCCTGTTCATAAATGCCTTGTATGTAAGCAAGGAGAAAACAAGGAGGTTGAGGATTGCAATTTGCTCTGTGTAGACGCTGTAATGATTTGATTGCTATTTGTAATATGAATGTAGGATGCATTGTATGATTTGATTGTTATTTATAATATGAATGTAGGATGCATTATATGATTTGATTATTCTTTCTTGATTGCATTTTATGTATTATTCCTAGCAGCATTAATTGTATTAGCTTAAATGGGTTGATCAATTACAGCAAGTTCTTACAATGATAACAGACACCATTGTTAAAAAAATTTTATATATATATATATATATATATATATATATATATATATATATATATATATATATATATATATATATATATATATATATATATATATATAGATATTAATATTAGTTATGGATAATAACCGTAGCTCTTGTTCTAAAACCGTAGCTATTGGCTAACGTCAGCATATTGCTACGAATTTCATTGTACTTTTAGCTACAGATATTATCCGTAGCTTTTTGTGCGTTTCACTACAGAAATTATAGCTACAGATTATATCCGTAGCTACTGGTTTCTATTGCTACGGATATAATCCGTAGCCATAGGTTTTTGACCTTTGGTTACCCTACCAATAGCGACGGACGTATTACGGACTATATCCGTAGCAAAATGTCTTTAGCTACGATTTTTGGCCGTAGCCTTTTCCCGCTTTTCTTATAATGTTTCTAATAATGAGTGCACACAAGGAATAGATCAGTATCTATGGATAAGTCCATCAAATCAATGATCAAGTCAATCAAACCATAGATTAAATCAATAGCCAAGTCTATCAAACAATAGGCCCACTTATCACTGTGTATCTATATATAATGCACATTATTCCTTTTGTATCATTGTATGTATCTTGTGGTCTTTGATCCATCCTATGTAGATTTATGACTGATATGTTTGAATCTTGCATTCATGTGTCACATGAACAAAATATATTCTTTCTATTATAACATGAAACATTAGACAAGATATGACACTTAATACGTAGATACTTAGAAATTGTACATATGTGGAAAGCATCCCATTTATAAAGATTTAAAATTGTGAGAGTTATATACTTAGATGCAATACAATGTTCCAAAGTTATAGATCCATACAAATATTATATTGTCTCATGTAGGATGATTGGGCTGGTGTATTTTTAAAATATTACATTTTGCAGGCCCAATATATGAAAGGTCTCTATATCTTGCATGTGTATTACTTTTATTAATAAATACTTGATAACTCACATTATATGAATGCTTGTCTATATGGAGTTTCACTTACCATGAAGCAAATGGTGACTTGAATTTTTCAAGAGGACTAATAATGAATATGCCTTAATTCAATGTCAATTCTAACTTACATTTTATTATGTGGAAAGTAATATAGAATATTGGGTTCAATAACAGACGGACCATCGACACATATCACTTAACTGTTTAACACACTTATCGTTGCTTTTTTATAAACAGTTCATAATATTACTCATAAATAGAAAGTTGTTAATAGGGTGACAAGTACACATGCCTAATTTATGAGACAAGTTACATTCACTTTGGCATCGTTCACCATACTTTCTAAACAATATTACCTACTTAGAAGGGTGGAGAAAATGTTATTTTCATCCGATCATGTGTCAACATAGAACACCTATTAGATTCAATCAATTCATGTGATAGTTCCTATGAAAGAATTTTCTTAACTCTTGGTTAATAGATTTATCAAGTGGGTCATAGATATATCTATCAAGGCTAAATCTAAAATTGTAGGGGTGCACTTAGATGCATAAATTACTTAATACATAGAATCTAAGTTTAGTCAATATACATTTGATAAATAAGCTGACATAAAATTGAATATTTGCGCTAAGGAAATTATATGTTGAATGTTATGAATCAATATGCACATGTTTTATGTTGATGTGTAGGTCTTTAAGACAAGGTGTCTAGAATTAAATATATTACATGTTTTAATGATCAATTTGGTAGCCATCAAATGAATTGTCATAAAGAAAATGGTTAATGGTCTAAATTCAACAAATGATTATTCGATTAATAAAATTTTCAAGTTGAACTCTATTCTTATTAGAGGCCAAGTTTGGTGTAAGTCTACTTATAGTATTTTACTTTTTATTAGTAAACTTCCGCACTTGTGGGGGGCCATGTGGGGGCCATGTTTGTTGAACAAATTATTTGTCAATATGCTTGATCATAAATTAAGAGGTCCTAACTATTTAGGATCTTTGACTTTTCTTCTCCATATTTAGCTGTCAAATATCCATTGATTGTATTAAATCCTAATCACTAATTAATAAATTGGCCAACCTTTCATGTCTTAGGGAACAGGTGATAACATGATAAAGTTGTAATATGAAAATTATACTATATTTTAGTTATCATATGTTTATGCATAACAGATTACTTCAGTCTCTTTGTATTATATATACAATATGTTCAATTGACTTTACCACCAGTTCGTTGAATAGTGGGCTAGTGAAGTTGCTTGAATAGTAAGAGTACATTGAAAACAAAGAAAGTTGGTTGTATTCAAAGCCGGTGATATGACAACTATCATAATAAAAGTGATGCTCAGTATCTATTGCTTGATGGAGTCATAATTATTGACTCTTTGATGTTAGAAATGAGTTCGGTATGCTTTGGCTTGATATATGAATAGTCAAAGAACTTGCAACTGACTGTTAAAGACTTGATTAAGGAACAAAATGAGGAATCATCCTAAGCAGAGACTCGTTTCTAAGTAGCTAGTTAGTGAGCCAATAGCTTGCCAATACGATGATCCTTAGTTGATCGGAAAGGATGATTAGCCACAATGGGACTAAGGCATAGGCAAACTCATATAAGAGGTATGGTGAATTTTTTATAATAGGCGAAAGCCTAACGGAGAAATAACGGGTGGAGGTAAAAGGGCTACGGGTCATAAATCCTTGGACCGAATGACTATTTAAAAGATTAGTCAATGATACATCGAAGGGAATGGGGTTAAGTCTAATATATGAGCTACCAGTATTGGTAACCCAACCTATACGAGTAGAGATCCTATTAGATAGGTTCAATAGGTAAACAAAAAGACAGAGGTAAACGATTGCACTAATATAATTAAATGAGCCCTTTTTATGGTATACAGTGCGAGTAATAATGAAGAAGAATGAGTTTTTGAACTCTTAATGAATCCATAACCATATATTTGGTGGTATACCCAATTGCTACATACACTTGTTGGAAATGACATATATGAGTGTGGAAGTGGAGGCCGCCTATGAGAATTTAGGCGAATTCTTTAGAGCACTCATGAAATTCACATAATGGTGCATGGCCGAAACGCATTGAACCGCATAATCACTTATAGTGAAAAAGTTGTGTGAATGTTATGTACTTGCGATCTACATCAAGGAATCAATTCAAGACTATGGTGTCACTTGTTTCCTGTAGACCTGTTATGCTTACTCTAATGTCAATTCAAGTCTATGGTGACACCGATACCATTGCACAACTCTTCCATCTTAACTCGAAATGTCAAAAATTTTGATACATGTGGAGGATTGTTTATTTTAAATTATTTTAAAATAATTTAGTGTTTCAAAATATCCATTGGGACGGGATATAGTTGTGGTCATAGGTGCCCTATGGATGTGTCTTTTCACTTAAGTCTGGAAGGTTACATCCTTTCATATTTTGTTTTGAAAAGTAATATCTTTTGAAGCATAAGGGTCACACCAATTGGGTTTAAACCTAATAGTCACAACCCTTTTTGAAAGGGTGTCTCTATTTATTTATTTATTAAAGAAATGGCGATAGCCATTGTCACACCCCAGACTCGGTAACCGGACCTCACAAGGAACCTGATGGCCGGTTTTGGCCGCAACAGCCTCCGTAGTACCCCATTCTTGGCTCCTGAGACAGGTTCCAATCCCGAAATCCTACAAGGAGGATTTTTATAACAATGTAATCATCTCTAATACGAGCATACCCAAGATCACAACAAGTAAATTTGAGAATAACAAAGGCACACATCACAAAATCCACTATGAATTTAAACTTTTACAAGCTTACATCAGGTCCAAAAAGACATACATAAGATAACAGACGAAAGAAGGAAGAGAATCTGCAACATTGGGTCCTCGGCTCGAGCACCTATCCAAGCTTCGCTGCTAAGACACCAACTTGCGATCTCCTGCACGCATCAATCGTGCATAAGCTTATAGAAAGCTTAGAGGGTGGTGAAAGTGTGTGAGAATGGTGCTTAGAAGAAGATAGAGAATACAGAAGGGAGTCATGATCTATACCAATACCACAAGCCTTACTAAGGCTATCATGAGCACAAGAAACTATACCAAGGCAGTATGATAATGCAGGAAGTCATACCAAGGCTATATAGTGCAATGTGTAATGTAATGTAATGAGTACTGCGCGTCATGCCAAGGCGATGCAATATGAGGCTTACAGAGCCTATGCAAATGCAATGTGAAGTAATGTCAGTGCTCATACCCAATCCACATATCAAGTACATTTTCATCATAAGGAAATCACTGGGGTCCATTATACTGCTGGATGACTGCCGCTCTACAGATCCCGCACAGTCAAACGAGCGTAAGAAACCTCACTACCCGCCTGTGGACAGCCAACCACCATCAAGGCCTGAAGGTAGCGAACCCATTCACAAGCTGATCAGACTCAGCCTAGCAATGCCCTCTTACATTAGGCGAGTAAGGTCACACCCCTATCCAACCGACTACACGACAATGGGAGTCGCGGCCTAACGGTATAAGGCCCTCGTGCACTCATATATACCACTCGGTCACGACAATGGAGTAGATCCTTGATACCATGAAAGTTTTGAAAATTTCACCCATGGGCATCCTATGCACCCGATATGCTCAAGTAACATTTTCGGTATCCAGACATGGTCATCCACGATGTATCTGTGGAGGCTACAGCCCTTATGAAGTAAGGGCGATAATGCTCATATGTCATGCAATGCCAGATGCATGAATCACACAATCAACCATGCATCAATCTCAAGCATCCAACATGCTCAAGAGGGGATATTACATCCCTCGGAAAAAGTATCATGCAATGCCTAATGACACAATATGACCACACACACATAGTGTCAACCAAGCATACAATGATGTACATGGGGCATGAAGATGAGTCTAGACGCATTATGCGATGATATACAAAGTAGTACACTCCTCCTATCAAAGAAGGAACCAAGACTAGGTACTTAGACAATATCCTTAAGGAATCCAACCTCTAGTAGGGGCCCATTTACCTAGGGTAGCCCACGAGATTAAGCATACAAACTATGTGTCTAAGTAATACAGAAGTGAGTCTAGTAAGAGTTTAAGATGAGCATCTAATCACATTTAGATATAACCGGGCTTAGAGGAGTCTATAATGGGCACATTTAACCGTCATTCCCCAAAAAGGCATATCAACCATGAACTATATGGGTAGAAGGCCCAAGGCCTACATTTAGATAAAAACACAGGTAACCACATACATATATATTCCTCATATAGGCCATGAGAAAAGGATATAATACTACCTTTAACAACATGGGCCCCAAGAGGAAAACCAAGGCTCAATTTCCAATAGCCATAGAATCCATACATTAAGTTGGACTTGGTGGGCAGCCCGCGTACACAATATACGGCCCGAAAATAAGTTTAAGTTTGGAGGAAATGGGACCAACTACATCAGCCCAATAACTAACAAATTAAGTGGGCAACCAAGGGACTAATACTATCCTTACCTTAGCCCACAAGTCCATCAAAATGGTGGAAGTCGGCCCAATAAATGGTTGGAACCGCGACGATGATGCGGTCGCAGTGGCATACATTTCAACTCGATCTAAGTCGGGTCTCACAATCGTAGGTTCCACATAAATACACATTAAGCCCTAAACAAATGGCCTAGGGTCTATGGTGGGCCTTTAACCATTCATAGAGGAACCCATGGGCCTACCCTAGGATCACCCAGGAGGACATCCAACCTCAACTGGTTTCCAAGAGATAGCCCGCCACTACTCGTATAATGTAAGGTCTAAAGCCCAAGCAATGCATGACCTAATGGGCCATACACTAAGCCCAACTTATAGGCCATATAGTGGGCCCTCAAGTAAGGTTTGGGCCCAACCACAAAGGCTATAATTTCACATATTGTGGTGGGCTTCATGGGCAGCCCAGTAATTCATTTACATGGAAAGTTTCACATTTAACACAAGTGCGTTAGGCCTCACTTTTGGCCCAAGTACGAGTCAGTTTAGAGGGCAGCCAATGGCCCAACTTCTTGTGTATAATTGCCCCTAAGCCCATCACAATAGATAGGAGAGTACAGGCCTAAGATCAATGGGCCTATCCAAAAGAATTGAGTCCATAAGGCCTACTTGTTAATACAAACATGCATATACTATATCACATAATGGGCCCTAAAGAAATGGCCCAAAATAAAAGCCATCCAATTCATACATTATAGTGGACTTGAGGGCAGCCCATAAGCCTAAGAATACACATGGGCAAGGTCTATACTGACAGTGTGGGTCTTGCCACATTAGCTCCAAGACTTAGCAAGGCCCTCCACAATATACATTTATATGGGCTTTGCAAGTCAGCCCACAATTAAACACTTCATGAGGGCATCAAGGCCCATTAATACGCATGATCAGCTTATAGACAACCTATTGGGCTCGTAATTCAATAAGGTCAGCCCTTGCACAATCTTGGGCTCAAGAAAGAATCTCTTAGCCCATTGAACCTATAAAACTATTAAAAATTCTGGTTAAGGCTAGCCCACAAAATCACCACAAAGGTGGGCCTCAACTCATAAAGCCTAAAATGTCTAAAGAAGGAAAGTAAGGAGTGTGTGCAACACTCTCTCAAATATGGTGTGCCACAATAGTTCCTAAACAATCAACCATGTAGCAAATTTTGGGCCCCTTGCTGGAATTCCAGCCCACCCATTTCCTGGGCCTGCTGGAGTCTAGAAATTTATTTAATTTAGATGGGTTACTGACCCATGGTGATCCACATATATCATAGTCGGCCCCACCAGATGAGAAGGGAGATATACAACACTTACTTCAAGTGGGCCATGCCATTAGAATGCAGGCCCAGCAACCCAAGGTAAGGGTGTGCCTGGGTATTTGACCAAAAATTAGTCCAAATTGCAGGCCACACCGCGGTCGGTACAGAGGCCCGATGGACCTAAAAATTTATAGAGTGGTCCTTTTAGGAGTGGACCACACCCCCATAAAATTTTATAATTTTTGGATATTTAAAAATATTTTAATTAATTCAAATAATACAATCTGTCCTAAAACTCGGACTGATCTGGACACCATATAATAGTGGGTCGGTCCAGTCACCACCATAGTGTGTACAGGCGTCTAATAGCTTCAAAATTTTGTAGGTAGGTCCTAACATGAGTTTATCACATCCCTGTAAAGTTTTATAATTTTTAGACACTCAAAAGTATTTTAATAAATTTTAAGGATATAATCTATCTAGGGTGAACTATTGCTGGAATGTAACTGTCCTAAATTTGGGTCATCCAATGGGTGGGTTCTGGGCCTCCAAAACCCCTGAAATTTGGACCCAAGGTCCCTCATCAAGCCTACAACAAGGTTGGACCTAGAAATATGGCCCAACTTCTTAGAAGGTACTTTTAGGATTTTTTATTTTTTTTTTGGACTATGCTGCTAGACTGAACAGTAGAAATTTCTGGCAGTCCAGTATGTTGACCCACCCTTTTGGATGCCCAAATGGGATCCCTTAGCCCTGAAATTGTGTAGGTAGGTTCTACCATAGGTGGGACACCTCCCTACAAAAATTTAGAATTTTTAGGAAAGTAAAAATATTTTATTTAAACCCTGCAATCTGTGTACAGATAAGTATTCCTGAAGAAATCTACTACTAAAAAAATATTGTTGGAAATGTGACTGTCCCTATGTTTGGGACCACATGGGGTGGGATTGGACCCACCCAAACCCTTATAAAATTGGAAAAAAGGTGTTCCTACATCTGGATAACAAGTGGGGTCCACTGGGGTTGTCCACTTATTCCAAAAACTCAGGTAAAAATCCTCATTTTCAACTTATAGTGTTGCTGAACTGTCCAGAAATTTCTGGACAGTTAGCCCACTTTGGCCCATCCCATGGGTCTCAATCATGAGGGAAATGGTATGGGCCCCATTCTACATCAAAGTGGGGTCCATGCACTACAAAATCCTTAAGAAAATTTGGGAGAAAAGGGTATGTAAACAGATCCAAACATTAGCTCAAAAGTCATGTTCCAACTGGGCCTGGAATTTGGACAGCAACATATGTTGTCCATATTTCAACCCATATAAATTAATCAAAGGGTTTATGGCCCTAATTCAACATGTGGGATCCACCTAGATGGGTTAACAAAATTTCAGACCCATGAGCTCACTCAGACCTCCATGAAAATGTCATTTTAGAGGTCACCCAAACGATGCATGCATAGTGGGCTTGGACATCTAGTCAAGTGGGCTTGGACTTCCCATCTAGCTAAGGGTCTGAGATGTTGCTGACCTCTCATTGGTGGGTCACACATCATCAGAATACACAGGAAAAAAAAAAAAGAGAGAAAGGGAGAAGGAAGAAGCAATCGGCCATTGGTGGAAGGTCCCGGCACCAATGGACCTTCCACTCCACAATCTACACCATCCACCATGTATATACTTACATGCAAGCTATTATGTATCAAGATAATTTGTTGGAGGATAGGGACACCCTCTCTACATGCATGCAAAGGCTTAGATGGCCTATGAGATGCAAGAATAAAGGAGAATGCATCATGGTGGGTCCATGGAGAATGGCCCACCATGGAAGGGAATGAGTAGGATCTAGGCCCATGGCCTTCATCCTAGGAGCCATGTAGGACCTCCACCATGGATTGGTGGGTCCTACATGCTTCCATGCATGTAGCAAAAGGAAAGGGAGAAAGGAAAGAAGAAGAAGCACCCACCTAGATCAACCTTGAAATTTACATCACCATCATCTAGAGGCTCCAAGCAACATGGATCAATGGCTAAGATCAAATGAGAAGGGGTAGATGAGGAGGTATTTTAGGGAGAAGGGGCTGTAATGGAGGGAAGATGGGCTGGAGAAATGGAGGGGAGTTGCTAGGGAAGAAGAGAAGAGAGAGAGAAATGAGAGGAAAAAAGAGATAGTAATGATTTATTTGTAAGAAAAGAAATGATTACCTTAGGGAGGAGAAACCAAAGTTGCTAGGGATAGGGTAGGTCTCTTGGTAGTGTTTGTGGTTGGTGGTGTTAATTATGAATCTTTGTGTAGTGTGTGGGTAGTGTACCTTGGAACTTGTGTCAAGGGAGGTGGTGGTCCACACATGCACTCCACCTAAGTGGGCCACATGATCAATGGTCATATAATGAAATGTACACAACTTTTGATCTACATATCAGATGGACGCACAAGACACGGCGTTGGAACCGTGACGATGATGCGGTCGCAGTGGCATACATTTCAACTCGATCTGAGTCAGGTCTCACAACCATGGGTTCCATTGATCATCAAAATTTACAGCCATTCGGGTGGGTCCAACAAAAAAGAATTGCAAGCTCACCTATCGTGTGACAAAATATGGACAAAAGACTATAAGAGGAAACAGAAGTAAAAGGAACTAGGATCTCGATCCCTAACATCTAATGGCTCCAATCACTGCGTTATCCAAAAGAAGGGTGCCTCTGACTAACCTCGGGAGTTGTGATTGACGCGAGTAGATCCTATCTAGGCAGCCCTCGCTAGCCAACCTAGCTAAGGCATCTGCCATGGAGTTACTTTCTTTAAAGGTGTGATTGATTACCAGATTGAGGCTTCGAATCTTTTCCTTAATGATCCCTAAATAGTACTATAAATTCCAGAGGGTGGGCGAGTCAGGGTTCACCAAAGCATCCGCAATGATTTTTGAATCAATTTCTACAATAATATTCACAAGCCTCAGATTTAAGTAGATGTTAATCCCGTCTAGCATGGCTCGGACTTTGGCGCTATTATTGGTGGAAGACCCATAATATCTATGAAAAGCAAAAAAACAAGCTGGCCACAATGATAGTGACAGACACCTCCACTATCGCTCTCTCCCGGGTTGCCTCTCAAAGAGCCATCAGATTGCCAATCTGGGAAATTATGTCCTCAGACATGGAGCTTCTGTCCACTAATTGAATCAGATTGCCAATCTCATGCAGCCATCAACTGACTTTGAAAATGATGGAAGCTGTTGACATACTCTGGCCCTCATGACGCGCTTCATTACGACTCAACTATAGCTCCCAGATAAGAAAACAGGGTAAAAACCCAATGAGCATTTTAATTTTGGAATTGTCGTTGCCTGCAGCAATCCAGTGGTTAATTTGTTGAAGAATGGAGGGGTTTCTGATCACTGGAATGTCAAAAAGTGAGCTGAAATAGTCCTAAACCTGGATAGTTGTCCTGCCGGTGTTAAAGAGGTGGTCTAACGTCTCAATTGCCCCCTGCGGATGGTGTACCTAAGCACTGTCATGCAGTAGCCCTCTGATATGCTGGGCTGTTGTATGTCGCCAGCCACGCTAATTGGAAGAAGAATTCGAGTGGGTTCCTAACCAGCTGACGAGCAACACTCTGGCTTGGTTCTAAGTCTTGCAGCACTCGCATGTCGAGGCCAGGGGGATGCCACAATGTTGCCACGCTAAGTCAATAGGAACAGCAGCCTGAGTTGTTCTCCAACAAAAGACTGCCAGCTTTGTGGCAATGTATTTGTCCCATATCCACTTAGACTAAGGACGCTTCGGACCGTGATCTCTGATGATGTTCCAGGAAGATTTCAGAGAGGACCCTTTAGACATTAAGTCCCAGATGAACCGATCCTTTCTGTTGGACAACCCCACTTCTGAACACAAAATAGAATGCATGGCAGCTAACGTGATGATTTCTTAAATATCTTCAAGCTTCCATCTTCCAGATAGGGGGTTGAAATCGCATACCTTTGCGTTCTTGAAATGCTCAAGTATCGGTCTAACCAGAGCTCCTGAAAGGATTCCTCCACTGGACCAGTTTTGGTACCAGAAACTGATCTTTCCCTCCCCAATAAGCCATCTAGAATGCTTTAACACTTGCGGCAGCGCTCTGAGAAGGTCCTTCCAGCTGGGGGAAGTAACCGAGATAATCTTCCCCTGATTGGAGATCAGTTTTGAAAGGTGTTTTACCGTTATAAAACGGGTCTAAAGGGAATTTCCTCTCAGCAGATTTCATCCCATCTTGACTCTGAAGGCTAGCATGACATATTTGATGCTTCTTATTCCTAAACTTCCCTCCTGAAGAGGAGCACAAATCTTAGCCCATTTAACCCAATGTCTTTTAAGCCCGGCTTCTAAGCTTCCCCAGAAGAAATTTGCAAAAGCTCTCTCCAAGGATCTGCACACCATTTTTGGAATGTTCATGGCCAATAAAAGATGGATTAGAATACTTGTTAGAACATGCTTGATGAGAACTTGTTTCACAGCTTGGTTAAGCAGCTTTGCTTTCCATCCCTCTATCTTGTTAGTTATCTTGATGACAGTCAGCTGCAGGAGCGTGCTTGAAATCCTTCCTTTAGTGATAGGAATTCCCAGGTACACAATAGGAAGGAAGGCTTGACGATAACCCGTTACATTGCATAGCTTCCACACCTTGCTTCTAGACGCTTTCTTTGGCAAGATGAATGATTTTTTCCCTGCATTTACCCTTTAGCCCGATGCACTTTCATAGGTACGAATCAATTCAAGGAGAGTGCGTACATTAGAGATCCTACCATTTAAGAAGAGGATCACATCATCAACAAAAAAAATAGGTGAATAATAAATAGGCAGTTATGGGGAAGCTTAAAGGCATGACATCTTCCAGACGAGAATACATGGGAGATAGCCCTGCTGAAGACGTCAGCAACAAGGATGAACATGGATGGAGACAATGGGTCCCCCTATCTAAGACCTCTCCCTGCTTGAAAGAATTCAAAGCTTCTGCCATTAATAAGAACTGAGAACCACACGTCCCTCCAACATCGTAAGAGTTGGGTTATCCACTAAGAGTGGAACCCAAATTTCTACAAAACCTGGGTGAGGCAGTCCCACTTGAGACGATCATTGTTGAGGGTCAAATATTGCATATCAGACCTAGTTATTGCCTGGATTTACGAACATGAAACTGTTTAATGGCCCGATTTAATCGTGTTTGTGATGCGGAGTGTATTTACGAGCTTAAACTGAAACAGGGTGCTAAATGCATGGATTTGACACTCCAAATTCACCAAAGCATTAGATAGATCCCATAATACCAAGATCGACGAATTTACATGCAAGAGATCCGCAAAAAATAAGAAATTGAAGCTCAAGTAACTTGAAATTGGTCCAGATTGCAAGATCATAGGGTTCCCGCCATCCATTCGGCTCGAAACTTTATACATGGCCTGAGGATCATAAATTAACCGTACATGTAAAAAATCAGCCATTGGATAACTGTGGAAGTGGCCCAACGGACAGATCAGGCCCTTAAATCCTTAAGTGTGGCCCACCTGATATCTGGATATGCTTAAATTTTCGTCTCAACCCCTTAAATTAGCTGAGAAAAGGGATGGATGGATGGGATTTCCCACATCCATCACCATGGACTCCACTTGAGTTAAGTGTACATAGTGTACGATTGCACCAGACGTGTACGACAACTCCAAGATGGTCAAACCGTCTTGGACCCGCATCCCTTTCAAAACAGCAATTGTCGTTTCTGCTGCAGCAACCGACGTAAGAGGTTCTTTTGCGGAAGCCGGTGGGCCACCATCATGGCCCACATGAACAATCTGAACCGTCCATCATGCAGAGGGGTAAAAAAAGGTCAAACTATGTTGACCGTGTGTAACCTTGCATGCGCATGTGCTGGCAACAACGACCACAAACCGACTGCCCTGCAACGTTTAAAATAATTTCAACATGAGTACTTTAGTGGACCGCATCAAAAGCAATCCAAAAGCAGTCATTTCTGACCGAAATTCCAAGAGGAATCTGGTGGACGGAGTGGATTTCTCAAAACGAAAGTGAATTGGGCCCCACTAACTTCAACAGCAAACCCATCTTTCACATGCCCTGTTTTTCACTTCCGGACGAGTCCGAGATTTGCAAGGAGTAGTGGATCACGATCGTTAATCGTTTGAGTGATCCATACCGTCCAATGTGTCCACAGGGAGGCCAATACCATAGCCAAAATGTCAGAATTGATAGATGGGTTGATATCACGTCGCAAATTCGCTCCAAACACAAGATGTTTTGTTCTTTTGCTACACATACGAACTCTGCTGCGAAACAGAGTCGGTCCGACTCTAAACCAACTCCAGCCCACATTCTTTTTGGCTGTTATAAGGAAGAGAGAGAGAGAGAGAGAGAGAGAGAGAGAGAGAGAGAGAGAGGGCTAGTAGGCTTAGTTTTTTTCCTTTTTCTTTATTTTCTTTCTTCTTTTCCCTTGGTTTTGTTTAGAGATCTTTAGCATAGTCATGTCTATGACTGGCTAAACCTCTTAGCTAGGGCTAAGAGGTGAAGCTTGTAGCACGACGGGGTGATTTTTACGGCTTCGATTTATGTTTATGAACTAATTTGATTTAGTTTGATTAAGGGAATACTTTTAGTTTTTAATGGTTTGTTGTGACTGAAATTACAATAGATCTGCAGTGGTTTTGAGTATTTCTTTCTCTTTTTGATGATTATGATATCAAGAAGCCATGTTGTTCACCATTGTCTCCTGGGCATGGTCGGATAACAGTACCCTTCCTAACCTTCATACAATGTTGAATGGTTTGTAATTAGTTTAATTCTATTATTTTCTTTGTCTCCTGGGCATGGTTTGGTGATGGAATCCATTCTAATTCATATACCTTTCATCTCTTGAAAACTATATCAAAGGAGGTTCAATTTTGATGGTTACACTATTCAACTGGATGAAGAGGAGACTCTAAGTCCAGTTGAGTTCTTGAAACAGGCATAAGATCTCCCTGATCTTTACAAGTGAATCCTCTGAATCCCTAGTTTCCTTTCCTTTGACTTCTATAAATTTTAGATAAAATATTTCGCTATTACTCCTTAAATTTATTGATTTAGAATTCATCTTAGTCTAGTTCTACTTCTACTTAGTTTCAGATGACGTACAGGTATCAATCCCTTGGGATTCAACCTCGGTCTTACCGAGTTTATTACTACATCACAACCCTGCACTTGGGAAGTGAACAAGTTTTTAGCACCATTGCCGAGGACTGACAGCTATGTATTTTTTTAATTAATTGGTTTTAGAATTAGGTTAAGATTAGGGTTTTCTAACTTTAGGTTTAGGATTTTCTGATTTTTAGGAACTAACCTAACTTTCCTGTTTTGTAGGATTCTGAGATAGAAACTTCTAATTTGGTGATATCTTTCTAATTTCTTTACTTTTTTATTTTTAGAATTAGGATTTTATTTTTAATAATTTTCTAATCTTTAGACTTTCTTAGAAACTAACTTGTTTTGGTTTGTTTTATAGGTTTTTAACTTAGGAAATCCGATCTGGTAACTTCTTTCCAAATCCCCTCTTTCTTTCTAGATTTTTATTTTATTTATCTCTTTTAGGTCTAAGTTTAGAATCGAAATTCTTTCCCTTTTCTTTGAAAGAAAAGGCTAAGATGTAGTTACATTCACTACGTCCTAGATCTATTCGCACATGAAATGATATGCAAAGGGAGTTCATAAAGAAAATTTTTCCATATCATAAAATGAACACCCTTAGAAAATTAATCATGAACTTCGCCCAAAGGGAGGATGAAACATTCTTCCAATGTTGGAAGCGGTTCAATGATCTTGTCAGCTCTTGCCCACAACACAATTTTGAAACATGGCACATTACGCACTTTTTCTATGATGGACTGACATCTTTCATGTGCCAATTGGTCGAGACAATGTGCAATGGAGAATTTATGAATAAAAATGTCAATGATATGTGGGATTACTTGGATAGACTTGCTGAAAACACACAATCATGGGACACATACCTAAAATCGAGTACCACTTCTAGGCCCACTCAATCAAAGGAGAGGGGCGGAGTATACCTACTGAAAGAGGATGACAATATCAATGTTAAAGTGGCTAATCTCATAAAGAAATTCGAGGTCATGAAATCGAGAAAGGATAAGGGTAAGGAAGCAGTTTGCGGTATTTGTGGTTGTAGCAGTCACATAACTGAAAATTGTCCAACTATATCTGTCATTCAAGAGGTTCTGACCGAGCAATCCAATGCCGTAAATAATTACCAAAGACCTTTCAATGGACCCACCTCTAATACGTACAATTCTAGTTGGAGAAATCATCCAAACTTCAGTTGGAGGAATGGACAAACTGCTACCCTTAAAGGTTTCTTCAATCAAATTTCAAATCAAAGTAAACCTCAAGAGGATCTAGTTCTAAAACATATTCAAAACCAAAAGCTATTCAACCAAGATATCAGATCAGCAATAGGATCACTTACATCATCCATTCAAAGGATAGAGTCACACATAATGATTGGGGGGAAGGGGATGCTTCCTACTCAACCTCTCCCCAATCTCAAACCGCAATATGAGATAAGTTATCCAAGATCTTTGGATCAGATGGAGCAGGCTAAATCTATCACTACTCTTAGGAGTGGGAAGACCATTGACAAAACTATTCCGGTTATGGCTGAAAAGCCTAAGGACCTGAAAGAGGATAACAATGATAGACCTAGCGTTGTTCCACAAGAATTAGAACCGAAACTTCAAGAGAAGCCAGTTGCTCCATTTTCCCAATGATTGGTTACACCAAAACCTCTCTCTAACTCTCAAGATATTTTAGAGGTGTTGAAACAAGTGAAAGTCAACATTCCTTTACTTGATGTCGTAAAACAAATACCTTCATACGCCAAATTCCTGAAAGACTTATGCACGACCAAAAGACGACAAAGTATTCAAAAGAAGATCTTCTTGACTGAGAAAGTGAGTGTCATCATAAAGCAAGGTGTGTCGCAGAAATTTAAAGATCCCGATAGCCCAACCATATTATGTGTAATCGGGGATTATCGAATTGATCACGCACTTTTTGACTTAAGAGCGAGCATCAATCTGATTCCCTACTCGGTATACAAACAGTTAGGTTTGGATGAATTAAAACCCACCCTAACCACACTACAACTTGCTAATCACTCTATTCGTGTACCAAAAGGGATAATTGAGAATGTGTTGGTTCAGGTCGATAGATTTTACTACCCTTTAGACTTTATCATCCTAGACACCGAACCCATCAATAACATGAGTACTCAGATTCCTGTCATTCTTGGTCGCCCATTCCTTTCCACTTCAAATGCAATTATCAATTGCAGAAATGGTGTCATGACTATGTCTTTCAGGAATATGACATTGGAGTCAAATATCTTTTTCAATAACGGCAGAAATTCAGAGGATGATGACGATTTTCACGATATTAACATGATTGATTCTTTCGTGAAAGATAGAACACCTCTGACCTTATCTTCTGACCCTCTAGAGACGTGCCTGACACACTCCCATGACTTTGATAATGACATGATTAGGGAGAAGTGTGCCTTGCTTAATACTGCGCTGGTACTTGAAGTTAACCAGTGGAGGCCACAATTTGAAGAATTGCCTTAAACTGATGTCGTGTCTCTATCGTCTAACCTCAAGCCACCGAAGCTTGACTTAAAACTTTTACCCTATGATTTCGAATATGCTCATTTAGGTCAAGAAGAGACATACCTAGTCGTGATTTCACTCACCTTGAGAATAAACAAGAGAGTATGCTCATCTCTACTCTCGAAGAAGATAAAGAAGTTATTGGATATATTATCACAAATCTCGATAGGATGAATGAACTCCTTTCAATTGAATGTTTCAACTCTTTGGATGATTACTGGGTACACTTTGTAAATTCAAATGATCCCAAGATACAAGAAATAATGGATGCCTCATAAGACAATACCTTGGTAGTTGTCACAGACCGAGAGAGCCCTTATTTTGAAGTACCTCCTCCCCCAGATCCTGAATGTTTATCATTAAAGGAGGAGAAGTTGAAAATTGAACTAAAGAGTGAAACTTCGACGTGTGTTGAGACTACACCACCTACTACAAATTTTTTTGAATTTCATCTACTTGTATTCTCTGATTCATCATGGTGTACTAATTTCAAAATTTTTTCTACCACAGGTGAATCGTATATACTTTGGACACTTCAGACGATTAAAAGAAAACTTTATGCTGAGGTCCCTCAATTTCTATGAACATTCACGCTTCAGGACATCCAAGCTTACTGTAAATTGGGCTTTTGGATGATCTTATTGAAAAACCTTCTGAAAAACTTACCAAGATACTGGCCGACGGAAGAACCTGGATACATGATTGAGTAGATTTTTCGTACTTCCACAGTTGAGGATTAGAATTTACTGCTTTCATAGGACTAAGGTAGTTTGCTTTATGTTGTTCTAGGTTAGATGGTTTTATATCATTAGATTAGTTTGCTTCCTGCATTATTTTAGAATAGTTTACTTAAATTCGTGTCTTCACTCTCGTGCTAACCGCTTTCATATTGTTATCTCTTGAAAAGTCTCTCTCTCGATTCGTTATTCAGGTACTATCTTTCCATCACTTTACTTTCATTGTCCCATGTGCATTGCATGCTCATATCTTTTACATTGAGGACAATGTAGATTTTATGTTGGGGATGAAAGATTAGGTTTCCCAATCAGTATTTTCTTGGTCTTGAGCAAAAATTCTGAAATTTTTTTCTAGAATTTCTTGTGAATTCGAAGTGATTTTGCCAGATCTCAAGATACATGATGTTGGTAATTTATGATTCTTGGATTCATTTATTTGATTTCACAGCAAAGTTCGAACTGTTAATCCATGATTAGAAGTTTTAAACATTGATTGAGTCATGATTTCACATGTCACATCTCGCTTTCATATTAAGGTTTCAGTTTGATATTGAAGGTTAACTTGGTAATCACTAAGCATGTAAGGAACCAACCTGGAAAATTTGGTCGTCATGATCAATTGAAGAAAAAGAAAATGCCTAGCTGGAAAAAAAAAACAGATCCCTTTGGAAAGGGTTGGGCGAATAATCTTCACCATAGGTTTGCTCCCTATAGGTGTAGATTTAATCCCCCATGGATGATATGTGGAAAGGGTTGGGTGTACAGTCTTTACCATAGGGTTGGTCCCTATAGGTGTGGATTTGATTTCCCTTCTTGGCGTTACTTTTAATGAAAGAATGAAAAGATGATCTGTGAGGCAAAAATTGGTTATCATAAATTATCTTGCTGGTTACCAATGATATCCTGAAACAGAGAAGTGAATTTTAATGATGATAAGCCGAGATTACACTATACACCTATGGAACTCAATACTTATAATTGTTATAATTAATGGATTAATACTTAAACTTAATTATGAAGTTTACTGTACACGAAAGTGCAGTAGAAAGTAATACCCAACATTCATGCATCTTAAAATTCTCGTATCTGAATTATTTTACAAAATTCACTCGAGAACATAGAAATTATCCTATAGTTCTCAACTTATTTTTCGCATATCTTGCTCGGGACTAGTACGATGCTGTTTGGGGGTTAGGTTGAGGGTCAAATATTGCATATCAGACCCATTTATTGCCTGAATTTACGAACATGATACTGTTTAATGGTCCGATTTAATCGTGTTTGTGATGCAGAGTGTATTTACGAGCTTGAACTGAAACAGGGTACTAAATGCATGGATTTGACACTCCAAATTCACCAAAGCATGAGACAGATCCCAGAGTACCAAGATCGACGATTTACACGCCAGAGTTCTGCGAAAATTGAGAAATTGAAGCTCAAGTGGCTTGAAATTAGTCCAGATTACAAGATCATAGGGTGCCCACCATCTATTCGGCCCTAAACTTTATACATGGCCTGAGGATCATAAATTAACCATACACGTAAAAAATCAGTCATTGGATCACTGTGGAAGTGGCCCAACAGACAGATCAGGCCCTTAAATCCTTAAGTGTGGCCCACCTGATATCTGGATATACTTAAATTTTCATCTCAACCCCTTAAATTAGCTGAGAAAAGGGATGGATTGATTGGATTTCCCACATCCATCACCATGGACTCCACTTGAGTTAAGCGTACATAGTGCACGATTGCACCAGACGTGTACGGCAACTCCAAGATGGTCAAACCGTCTTGGACCCGCATCCCTTTCAAAACAGCAGTTGTCTTTCTGCTGCCGCAACCGACGCAAGAGGTTCTTTTGCGGAAGCCGGTGGGCCACCATCATGGCCCACATGAACAATCTGAACCGTCCATCATGCAGAGGGGTAAAAAAAGGTCAAACTATGTTGACCGTGTGTAACCTTGCATGCGCATGTGCTGGCAACAACGACCACAAACCGACTGCCCTGCAACGTTTAAAATAATTTCAACATGACTACTTTAGTGGACCGCATCAAAAGCAATCCAAAAGCAGTCATTTCTGACCGAAATTCCAAGAGGAATCTGGTGGACAGAGTGGATTTCTCAAAACAAAAGCGAAGTGGGCCCCACCGACTTCAACAGCGAACCCATCTTTCACAAGCCCTGTTTTTCACGTCCAAACGAGCCTGAGATTTGCAGGGAGTAGTGGGTCACGCTCGTTAATCGTTTGAGTGATCCATACCGTCCAATGTGTCCACAGGGAGGCCAATACCATAGTCAAGATGTCAGAATTGATAGACGGGTTGATATCGCGTCGCAAATCCGCTCCAAACGTAAGATGTTTTTTGCTTTTTCTGCGCATGCGAACTCTGCTGTGAAACAGAGTCGGTCCGACTCTAAACCGACTCCAGCCCACCGTCTTTCTGGCTGCTATAAGGAAGAGAGAGAGAGAACATAAGGGGGAGCCGATCTTGGGACTGTGCACAAAGGAGAGAGAGAGAGAGAGAGAGAGAGAGAGAGAGAGAGAGAGAGAGGATTAGTAGGTTAAGTTTTTTTCCTTTTTCTTTGTTTTCTTTCTTTTCCCTTGGTTTTGTTTAAAGATCTTTAGCATGGTCATGTCTATGACTGGCTAAACCTCTTAGCTAGGGCTAAGAGGTGAAGCTTGTAGCGCGACAGGGTGATTTTTACGGCTTCGATTTATGTTTATGAACTAATTTGATTTAGTTTGATTAAGGGAATACTTTTAGTTTTTAATGGTTTGTTGTGACTAAAATTACAATAGATCTGCAGTAGTTTTGAGTATTTCTTTCTCCTTTTGATGATTATGACGTCAAGAAGCTCTGTTGTTCACCATTGTCTCTTGGGCATGGTCGGATGACGGTACCCTTCCTAACCTTCATACAATGTTGAATGGTTGGTAATTAGTTTAATTCTGTTGTTTGCTTTGTCTCCTGGGCATGGTTTGGTGATGGAATCTATTCTAATTCATATACCTTTCATCTCTTAAAAAGTATATTAAAGGAGGTTCAATTTTGATGGTTACACTATTCAACTGGATGAAGAGGAGATTTTAAGTCTAGTTGAGTTCTTGAAACAGGCATGAGATCTCTCTGATCTCTACAAGTAGATCCTCTAAATCCCTAGTTTCCTTTCCTTTGACTTCTATAAATTTTAGATAAAATATTTCACCATTACTCCTTCAATTTATTTGATTTAGAATTCATCTTAGTCTAGTTCTACTTCTACTTAGTTTCAGATAACGTACAGGTATCAGTCCCTTAGAATTCAACCTCAGTCTTGCCGAGTTTATTACTACATCACAACCCTGCACTTGGGGAGTGAACAATCATAAGCCTTTTTCATGTTAAGCTTGATGATGATGTTACCCCCAAAAGCTTTCCTGTCAATCTCGTAAGCCATTTCCCTAGCAATGGACACTTTTTTCATGATCGATCTGTCCTTAACAAAAGCTCTTTGCTCCTTAGAATTTAGAGCTGGGAGGATATGAGCTAATTTGGCTACCAAAATTTTGCAAAAGACCTTCATGATGCAATTGCATAGACTGATGGGTCTATAGTCTTTGATATTGTCTGGGTTTCTTTTTTTGGGGATAAGACAAATCTGAGTGCATTAAAATGCTCTAGGGATCGGATCTCCAAGGAGGAAATCTTTTGCTACCTCAAAAAGATCAGCGCCAATAACTTCCCAGCAAGATGTGAAAAAGGCTCCTCTAACCCATCCGGATCAGGTGCGCTATCCAGAGGAATAGAGGTGGAAGCCTCCTTAACTTCATCAATCGATAAAGGTCTCAAAAGGGCGTTATTCATCTAATTTGTTACCAACTTCGAGATGCAATCGAGGATTTTGTTGTTGGAGTTTACACCTTCCGTCAAAAACAGGTTTTGGAAATAATGGACAGCTTCGTCTCCGCAACTTGAGGCTTTTAATGGATAGGTTTCGGCGGAAGGTGTAAACTCCAACAGCAAAATCCTCGGGATGCAATCGAGGATTTTGCTGTTGGAGTTTACACCTTCCGCCAAAAACAGGTTTTGGAAATAATGGACAGCTTCGTCTCCGCAACTTGAGGCTTTTAATGGACAGGTTTCTGCATTTTTCAAGGATAAAATTGTGAAAAAAGCGGGTGTTTCGATCTCCTTCAGCCAGCCAGGCAATACGAGATTTCTGTTTCTAGAAAATCTCCTCTTTGAGGTGGGCACGGTTCACCTTGTCCTGCGCTTGCTGCAGCAAAATGGAGTTGGCCTCCGTCTTCGAGTCAATGAATGAGAGCTCAGCCCTATTAACCTCAGCTTTCGCTAAGTAAACATTTCTAAAAACATCACCAAACACCTCCTTGTTCCATTTTTTTAGGTTGGTCTTTAGAATTTTCAGCTTGATGTAGAATTTGTACATAGGAGTGGCATAGATTTCTGTTTGCCAACTTCTCTCCACTATATTCCTAAAGTCTTCATGAACCGTCCACATCCATTGGAATCGAAAGGGTCTTGGGAAATCTGTAGCCTCATCTAGAAAAGAGAGCAAGAGAGGTGTGTGGTCTGAAAAACTTTGCTGTAAATGGTGAACTTTGAAGGTAGGGAGAGCCTCCAACCAATCAGTGTTTGTGAACATTCTGTCTAGACGAGCCCATCTGCAGCTAGAACCTGCTCTATTTTTACACCAAGTAAAGGGAGGGCAGTGGAAACCAGTATCAATAAGACCTGTGTCATTGATTGCATCCTGAAAGTCCCGCATTGCTCCCGTCATGTGAGGGGTACCGCCAATACTGTCTTCCGGGCTGATAGTACTGTTGAAATCTCCACACACTAGGCAAGGGCCAGATGTTGCTCTGAGAGAAGCTCTCAACTCCTCCCAAATTTGCTTTCTTGTATCCCCGTGTCTCTATACCCTTAAGGGTGTCTTCATAAAGTTTATAAATAGACTTTCTCTCATTTGTTTTTTTTTTAAAAAAAAAAGTATGAAAGTTTATTTTATGTTAAAAGTATGGTTTAAGTGTTTTCTAGTTTGGATTAAGACTATAAAGTGGTTCGAGCCCGTGTATAGTGAGTGTATCATTGGGACCAGGTCATAGTCATTGTATCATGGAGGTCGATTGCTTTAGAAACTTGTTGCACTTGGGACGTTGTCCAAGGGAAGCAAATTCGATTTTAAGCCGAGTGACTCACGTCATGCCTTGACTTCTATAAACCGATAAGTTTTATCTTTTTCTCAATTTAAATTTATTTTATTTAAATAGTTTTTCAAACTCCATATCCTAACAAATTCTGGGTTTATAAAAGGGTAATTAAATTGTTTGAGACGGCTTACCTTTTATAATATTACTGACTGGATTTGATTCAACCTTGACTCAATATGGCTCAGTGAGTTGACTTGGCAGCGAGTCAACTCAACACTCCAACTCTCTCTTCTTCTCTCCCTCCCTCCTCTTTTTTCTTAGCTCATGTCCAGCAGAGATCCCAGACTCATGAAAACTCAATTCAACTTGGTGAGTCGACTCTCTCTCTCTCTCTCTCTCTCTCTCTCTCTCTCTCTCTCTCTCTCTCTCTCTCTCTCTCTCTCTCTTCTTTTGGTGAGTAGAGCTTTTATAAACTTTCTCAAGTTTTGGAATCATACCCATGTGATGAGTCATGTTGGTCTTATGCTTGGAACGTTCTAGCGAGCATTTCTCCACCACTATCAGTTGGTGCAACACATCTAGGATTTGAATATGATCTTAGTTAGGATCCGAAGGATCTCACATCAATCACATGGGCCACACAATGATTGAATTAGATTTCAAATTGAGAGTTACAACAACTTATATGGTGATGAGTTCTTGACAAGGAAGAAGAGAGTCGTTAATGACATATTTCACCCGTCTATTAACCTTGTTCAGTCTCTTCTAAATGGTTTAGATGGACCCTAGGGAGCTTGTGGGCCCCATAGATCGAAGATTTGGTGATGTTTTTGTGGTGGGTTCAAGGTCTGAAGATTTTGGTTTGTTGTTGCTTGCTGTCATGAGAGACGAGGATCCTGACATTATTTTTGAGTTTGGCATCGTCTTGGAATCCTTCAAGGATTCAAAGATTCATTCGAAGAGAGATCAAATGGCCTGGATTGATGTAGCACTTCTTTGTTTATGGAACTTATGACTACGAGAAAATAGCGAGGAAGCTTCATTTTTCTACAACGTTCATTTTCGAAGCCAGGGCCGTTGATGATGATTTTCAAAACTGGATGGTTATGATCTATTAATTGAATGGCTTGAATCAGTTGGAGAAATCTTCTGCTGGTAGTAGATGGGTTCAATGTAGATGTTCGAAATCTCGTTTGATTCTTACACATTGGTTGTTGCTGGGAAACTACTAGTTTTAAATATTCATGCATATGCATACATGTGCTGAGCTCTTTCAGCTCTGCATCGTGCATATGGATGGTCAAGGATAGGATTGACAGTTGATCAAGGCCTAGGGTGTTCAGTGCCCAATTAACAAACAATTTAGATTGATTGAAGATAGTTTCAATCCATTGCTATTGGTTGTGCGGTTATTAGTGATTGGATTCAAAATTAATGGTCAAATCTTATTAAGAATACAAATCGAGAGATCGTTAAGGTTCCTTGGGGTATTATGATATGGATGTACGGTTAGACTCCTCGATCGATTGTTGAATCATGCAATTCATAAAGCAAAGGTTCAAAATGTAAGGTATACATAGGATCATTAGATTTTTCTTTTTGTTTTTTTTTCCCCTTGTTTTTGTTTTAGAAATTTTAGGATGCATGGGATTCTTCCTAACAAATTTAGGATCTCTATAAATGTCTAGATGTGTCTTGATATGAAAGTAAATAGAAAAATTTGTCAGGGATCATCTATGTATTGTAACGATATTGTCTCATTTTTAGATGGATCATCGAGTCAATATGATGAAAATATCGATGGATGATTGATTTTGTGAGTTAGACTCTAGTATTGATAACGTACAGTTTAACTAGGTCAAATAAACAATGCTTTAAGTTTTATCATGATCAGACTTTCATAAATATGTTTTCAGAAGAGTAGCGCTTATTCGGATCATGTACACCATGAGAAACTCAATAAGATCAATGGTATATATGTAACCATTGAAATTAGATTTTAATGGTGTAAAAAAATAAAAAATCCTAGCATATTAAGATAGAGGAGGGGTTTAGAGTTTTGGATAATTAGGTATCCTATATGTGGATAATTAGGTGTAAATATCCTAAATGAATCTTTGTCTATTTGAAGATGATACAATGGTCCATATTGAAGTTGGACAGTTTTTTTTTTTTTTTTTTGTTGGACGGTTGGATAACTTTATCTACCTGTAAGGAGTATTCTCATTGGTTAGATTAATAATTGAATAAGCATGTAATTCCATATGTGAAATTTTGTGTGGTGGGCACACTACGCCAAAACAGTGAAAAAATAATAGTTGAAAACCGTCTCAAATTTCAATAAATGACGGTTTTGAACTGTCACATTGGCAGTCCTATTTTTCTACGTCGTATTAGTTAAAGGACGGTCATGGACCGTCATTAAAGATGCACAATAAAAGGTCTATTATGGACCCTCTGATGTAGATGGTTACAAACCGTTGAAAACACTGATGGTCTCTGGCCATCGCTGGCGTTCATTTAACGTCTTTCAAAATGGACGGTCATAGACTGTGATTAAAAATGGACGTTAAAAGGACAGTTATGGACCGTCTTGGATTTCAATATTTTAGTGCAAATAAAACAAAAAATAGCAGCAATTTTCTTTTTTGTGTTTCTTTCATTCAATATATATTCAACCAACAAAACATGGTTATAATTCAGAATTAAGAAGAATTGTTAAGCTTATCTTCATTTAAGTGGACAAGGAAATAACAAAGAAGAGTATTTCAATTCAAGTTAATAGAAATAACAAAAATTAAAGCTTTGTAAAAAGAGGTATGTGTTAAAGGGATACCTCGTTGATTCTAATGCAGGAGTCCAATGATGATGAGAACAAAAATTGTAGCATAAAGGTCCATAAATACGGCAATGTTATCCTGTAAAGAAATATAATAGTATTAGATGTTAATGCACTTGATCAAATTGAACCATTAATGTACTTGATTAGATTGCACACAAGTTTGGATTAGAGCTACAGTTTAGCAACGGTTTGCATTGCCATACATGAATGATAAGGAAGCTTCAAAGAGCTCAAAAACTAATCAAGCCCTTTTATGGCAGTATATTCCAGCAGTTCAAGCTCCTTATTTTCAATGCCTCTAATTCCCTAAAATAGTCCAACTTACAAGGGATCTTATGATTTGACCAAACACTCAAATGATGGGAAGACTTTGACTTTATCTTGGAAATGGGGATGGGTCCTCACTTTATGAATGCTGAAAAGAATAGCAAAAAGACACAAGATAACAAATTTGTCTTCCCCGACCTTCAAACAGTTGCCCCATAAGAAAACATATTAGCTATAAAACCTTGCATCACCCATATGCCCAAAGTTACCTGAATTGTATTTTTTTTTTCTTGCAAGATAACAGCAAACATATTACTTGCCACCCAACCATTAGAAAGACCTGCCACTCTCAAAACCACCCAACCCAAACAGTGGCATATCAGTTGGTCCATTTGAGCATGGGAAATTGGGCCAAATCCTCTCCATTAAGCATAGCTATTGTTTTTATTTATTATTATTATTTGTTTAAATATACAGAGAACTTCGATAGCACAATAGTTAATACACAACCAATATGACATTGCACATGTACCATAAAATTAAAATTAAACCATTCAAATTTTTAACCATAATTTAGGTGAAGCATATACCAAAAATTATACTGATTTGATTATATAAATAGTTGATTGGTGATAATGCTTAAATATTACATATTTATCCTTTTAATTGTATTAGTTTTCATGCATTCATATTGTTTAAATGATTAACTAACATATATTTTAATATGCGATCTAATTTAGGAAACAAAGACAAAATTATGCTTATGAATGAGGATTAAAGCTCAAAGATTAATTAAGTAAAGATTTGAAGATTTTGAGGTCATTATTAAAGAATTCAAGTGCCAAAGATCTAAGGAAACCAACATCAAAATTACAGTGTAACAACAAAAATAATAGGCTATTTGGTCCCACTTGAGGTTGGTTCGGTTCGATCAAAAATGCACAGAATAGTTAAGTAAGAAGTTGTGATTTTCAAAGTTAATTTATCTCAATATATATTTTTTTCCTTTTTCTATACACAATTTGTTTTTACTGTCCTTTTTTCCTTAGGGCACGTTGGTAGAGAAGGATGGGGCTCGACCTTGGGTGGCTTATCAAATCTACCCCTGGTGAATTTTAATGTGGTCGGCATTGATTGGCTAAGAAAGACCATTCTTATTGGCACATGACATAAAGAGCGCTTGCAGGAAGTACTTCGTGAGTTTAAATTTACTATCCATTTAGATCAGGCAAGTGATCAGGAGGTAAGATTTTCTTCATTACCATGTTCCCTACTCTGAATGTTCTTGTGCAGACCTGCTTGTTATATGCTTGTGCGATTCTCTTTTAGTTAGGAAATGACACAGTGCTCGCTTACGCTTTTTATCTGCAAGATGTAGCTTATAATAGCGAGCCTGTAACCATTCTCTTTCTTCGACTTCACTTTCTAATAGTATGTGTAGCAATGTAATCTCAACCTTGACTAGTAGAATGACCTCTATTCCATATGTAAGAATTTTGTGGAGTGGCACTCATACGTAGCAGTGTATACGGACGTTCGATAAGCCCAGAGTGCATATGGAAGCATCCCAACCAGTCACGGTATATTTTTACCATCTTCTCGAGGATGCGAATGAAATTGTGAAATTGTGATGTGATCAATGTGGAATTTTATTTTTGGTTTTGAAATTGTTTAAAACTATTTCAAATTTGGAACGCCATGAGCCATTCCAGAACCAAAACATGGCCATTCCAAATTTGCAATTTGCAATTTTAGTGGTGCATGTGACCCACTTGAGTGTTTTATCCACCTCAATTTTGGTCGCATGCACTAAAATGAGTTCAAAAAATGGATGAACGAAATGAATTTCTCACATACATTGCAGTGGCCCCACCAAGCATCCTTGATCTTCCTGGAAATCCACGTTCTTGTCCGCAGATTTATGACGAAACGTAAGTTCTTGTGCAGGAAACCTAGGTGGGGCTTACCATGATGTTTGTGAGAAATCTAACCCATTCATCCATTTTGTGATCCAATACTCAATTGGGCTAAAAATGTGAGGATTGAACTTCTACAGTTGAAATATTCGTGAGACCACAAAAGTTTTGAATCAGACTAATATTTGTTTTCTCAGTTCATCCAGGTAGGAATGGCGTTATGAACAGTATGGTTGGCATGCAAACATCATTGTCCACCCAGGGAGGTCTCAACTGTAGGAATTTTCCTAGCCGCCTTTTCCTTTAGTGTGGTCCACTTGAGCATTGTATCCTGTTCGCATTTGGTCTCAAGTCCTAAAATGAGCTCAAAAAACGGATGAACGGGGTCGATTTCTCACAAACATCATGGTGGGTGCCACCTAAGTTTCTAGCATAGGAATCTCATGCTAAAGGCTTTCACAGGAAATTTGCGTCGTGGTTTGGCAGCATGTGGCTAGTGGTCGGTGATATGTGGACCCCACCATGATCTATGTGTTTTATCCACACCGTCCAGCCATTTTAAAAGATAATTTTGGGGCTTGATCCCAAAAATGAGGTAGATCTAAAACTTAGGTGGACCACACCATGGGAAAATAGTGGTGATTGTCCACCATTAAAACCCTCCTATGGCCCACTTTAATGGTTATTTCACATCAAACCTATTGATTGGGTCATACAGACTTGGATGAAGGGAAAATATATATACCAGCTTGATCCAAAACTTTTGTGACCCCTAAGAAGTTTTTAATGGTGAGCATTCAATCAACACTGTGCAGTCCACTTGAGATTTTGATCAACCTCATTTTTGGGCTCATACCATAAAATGATTTGGAAGAATGGGTGGACGGCATGGATGAAACACATACGTCATGGTGGGGCCCACAGAACACCGACTACTAGCCACTGGCCAATGGCAATCTATTTCCAGCCAGAGAATCCAGGAGGGATGGCGTACTGACAGTGTCTGTTGCGAGGTGGCTATTGAGAGTGTTCTATTGGCCCCGCATGATATGTGTGTGTGTGTGTTTTATTGAAGCTGTCTATCTATTTTTTCAAATTATTATAGATTACTAGCATGAAAATGAGGGAAATCTAGATCTCTAGTGGACAACACAACAAGAAAATAGTGGCAATTGAATGGTCATCATTAAAAACTTCCTAAGGCTCACTGTAATGTTTATTTGTCATCCAACGTGTTGATTAAGTCCCACACACCTAGGTAAAGAGAAAACAAAAATATCAACTTATTCCAAAACTTTTTTGGACCCTAAGAAGTTTTTAATGGTAAGTGTTCAATCACCACTCTTTCCTATGGTGTGGTCTATATGACATTTGGATCTTACTCATTTTTGAGGCTCATGCCATAAAATAGTTTGGAAAATGGATGAAAGGTGTGGATAGGATACATACATCATGATGGGTACACAGAGCACCATCAGTAGCCACCTCGCTACCAATGCTGTCAATATGCAATCCGCTTCTGACATCAAAGTTCCCCTTAAGGCCGTGTGAACCGGTGTGCAGGTGATCTCTCTCTCTCTCTCTCTCTCTCTCTCTCTCTCTCTCTCTCTCTCTCTCTCTCTCTCTCTCTCTCTCTCTCTCTCTCTCTCTATATATATATATATATATATATATATATATATATAATATAAAAAAAAGGTACTTAAGGCAGATTAGAATTACCAAAAAGAGGTATGATGCAAAAATAAGGGGTACTTGAGGCAGATTAGAATCACCAAAAAGAGAGGTATGATGCAAAAAATAAGGGGTACTTGAGGCAGATTAGAATCACCAAAAAGAGAGGTATGATGCAAAAATTGGTTGAAACCATTGAAATATAAGAGAGTAAAGAGTGTGCACGCACACCTGCTCAAGCCACTCACCAAAAGACGCTGATTGCTCCTCAATGCATTGATCAGGCAGGACTTCCCAACGTCACTTGGACCTACAATCACAGTTGTTTGTTCTTTAAAGGTGTCTACTAGCATGGTCAATTCATAGAGCCTACAACCATAGAAAAGTAATATAATAATAATAATAATAATAAATTCTCTGACCATTTCTATGGAGAGCAGAGCTAGTCATACAAACCATCAAACACCCTTGCAACCACTGAATCAATTTAGAAGAAGTTGATGATAAGAATATTAATATCTTTTAATATCTATCCACTTCTATTTTATTAATAATCAACTAAACACCTATTGAGCCTGAAGACTGTTTTATCTTTAGACAATTTAACCAGAATTGAAGGAACTTTCTATCAACTTGACATGTGGTCAGGTAAAAGTCATGTTTTAAAACCTAGAACAGAAGGTTGGACCAGTCAAAACAGAATCAGCCACTGGAACCATTAAAAACCTGGCTAAAGTAAGGTGGTCATTTGTTTACGCACAAGCACACTCGTGCATATGTAGCTTACACCAGTTGGAATTCAAAGCCAAAACCTCTGCTTTAAAACAGAGGTCACAGCTACTATGGCAGATGGGTATAGTCTTTGTTAATTTGTTTATTTTAGTTAATTAACTGAACTTGATTTACGGTGTGAAACATATTGGAACAGGTCTGACCAATTTTACTGGAGATCGGGACCAACCGCCTAAAAAATTAGATTGAGGTCCGTTCTAGGTTTTAGATTGTTTCAGAGTAACGTCTGACCAATTAATAGCTATGAACATCCACTTTCAGACAAGACAGATGCATCCTTGGCAATCTTGGCCATGAATAGATGTCATTCATAATAAGCTTTCCCCATGTCACAATAAAAGTTGATTGGGCTTGTTGTTTCCACCATTCCCTAATTCAACTTACCTATAACAGAAGAAGTGGATAGATCCATTTCCATATGAAGAAATTGTAGCAGAACCAATGGACAGTGTTTGAAGGTAATGCACAAGGCAGTTCCAATGGACGCTGCTATCCAATGCACTGGGATCAACTTGGCATCCAGATGCGTCTGCTGTGAGCACCCTATCATCACTCTCGTTGTTCCCCTCCCTCGAGTCACCCATCCTCAAGCCCCTATCGCGAGCCTTCAGATGATCAGCCATCAGTAGCAGACTCCCAGTAGGCCCTCCTACATCGTCCTCGTCGTGCAGGGTCTGAATCCTCCTCATCATTCAGTTGATCAGCCATCGACAGCAAACTCCCAGCAGGCCCCCACTACATCGTCCCCATCAGCAGCAGACTCCTAGTAAGCCCCAAAACTAGACTCCCCTTAGCCACTCCAACAGGGCCTGAATCCTTGTGCAGTTTCTTGTACTTCACCTGCCAACCTTCTACCCTCTCTTCTAAGCAACAACCCCCCTCAGCCTCTTATCGCTCCCAACCCTCTTCATGGAGACCAATCGACCCAGCCCCGAGCCCAAATCTCCAGGCATATCTCGCTGGCCAACTCCCTATCCCCTCCCAGCCGCAACCACACTCTCTCAGTCAACAATGTAAATCTCTCCTCCAATCCCTAAGTCAAAGATTTAGAGCATCTTCTTTGTCACGACATAATTGCATCCATGGTTTGGAGCCACTTCGCCTGCCTATTCCAAATGCCTTTCATTCAGGACCAATCAATCCAGGCTAGAATTTAGCAATGGACGTCAGCTACTTTCACATCCTCCCCGTGACAGCTCCTACAGGGCGTGACCCCCTCCATCATAGTTTGGGAAATCTGGCTTAGCAGGAACGGGGCTAGATTCGAGAATCGGAAGTTCATAACTGCTCCCACCATCAACAGAGGTTCCAATCGGCTCATTGAGATTGGTACTCTCCTCCCAAACGTTGACACCGCAATATGGAAAGAGCTGGTCCTCTGGGGTTTTGGTGCGGCTCCATACTCTTCCTCTCCTCCCGACATGGCTCTGGTTGTCAGATGGTTAAGGCCAACTGGAAGCTGGATGAAACTGAACGTCGACGGATCTGCAAGGGGCAATCCAGGAGCTGGAGGTGGGGGAGGCATTTGCCGTGACTGCTTGGGGACTATGATCTTCACCTTCCACAATCGCTACGGTCTGGTTTCCAATATGATAGCGGAAGCCCGAGCTATGGTTAATGGTCTCAAGCTTTGTAGGGATATGGGACTATCCTCCATCATAGTTGAGACGGACTCCCGCATTCTCTTGGACACGGCTTCCTGCCCGTCTCTTTCCTGTGGCTGGAAGCTCTGGTATCACCTTGGGACCATTCACTAGCTCACTCAGTCCCTTAACCTTCCGTTTAGCCACGTCATCTACAAGGGAAACTCCGTGGCCGATGGCCTTGCCAACTTAGCCAGCAGCAGCGCCCCTGACAGGCTTTATCTTAGCTCCTCAGCCCTTCCCAGGCTTGTAAAAGGGGCCATTGTCCTAGATAAAGCAAGGGTGGGTCAGATCAGGCATCGCAAGACCAGGAAAGTTGTGGGGTAATCTCGCCCTCCTAGATGTCCCACCCACCCTTCACCTTCCTCCGTCTGTCACTGTTTTTGCAGGCAGTTCCAGCTGCCATTCGATTTCTGGTCCAATGCCCATTCTGATCCCTACCGGCAACCCTATCCAAGCCGCTTTTATTTTCAGCATTGTTTTTTGTCTTTGGGTATATATATGATAGGCGAAGCCCGATATCTCTTTTTGCTCATCGGGGTCCTGCTCGAATGGTTGTACAATTGTTATCATCAATATAATGACAGTGGCAAGAGTCCACCCTTCCTTTAAATAAATAAATAAATAAAGTGTTTGAAGCTCGCCTTAATTAACTTTGGCTTTGTAAGAAACCAATCTCACCCACAACTCAATTTAGGACTTTTCCTTAAAATCACTTATCCTTTAAAAAAAAAAAGTAAAAATCCCTTCATTTTGTTTTATTTATATCTAATAAGTGCTAAATTAGAAATAAGGATGATTGTAGCTGAAATGGGGATGTTGGAATGGACAAGTGGCAAGACAAAGATAGAATTAGAAATGAGCGCATTCAGAGAACTTCATAGTAGCATCAATAGTCAAGTGAGTTGGTACATAGTCAAGCGAGTTGGTACAAATTGATTTATGGTCGATTAGGGCCAATATGGTTAACTTTCAAGCAAGGGGTAACCCAGGCTATTCAGATGGTGGCGGCATCTGCAGATCGGATGATGGATCCTTTATTTTTGCGTTCTCTGCTGGGTACGGGGTGGGCACAAACAACCTCGCTAAATTAAGAGCAATTCACGAGGGGATGCTGCTTTGCTTAACGAAAGGGATTAGTCAGACTATTGTTGAATCTGATTCTAAGTTGGTGACCGACATCCTGGTAGGGGTCACTTCTTGTCCGTGGAGATGGAGACCGTGGGCCACTAGGATAAATTCGTTGAGAGGGTTGGGTAACTTCACTTTCAGGCACATTTTCCGTGAGGGCAGCGGTCCGGCGGATGCCCTGGCTAAGATTGGGAGTGAGTCTCAAGAGATTTCCTATCATGTCCACTTTGGCGATCTCCCCAGGCTAGTTAAGGGATTAATCTTTCTTGACAAGGTTGGCATCGGTGCGATCCGTGCTCCTCCCTAGTTCTTTGTATATCCTGCAGTTTTCCTCCGTTTTATACAAGGTGTTATCTATTCGGCTGGGTGGTCCTTCTCAATTCGCTGTAAAAATCAGGGGACCTTTTTCATTTCCTCATAGGTCTGTTAACTTTTTGCTGATTAATGGAATGGATGGCAAGAGTCCACTTTCTTGAAAAAAAATAAAAAATCAAGCTGATAGACATTGTTCTTACCAAATCATGGTCTGATACACCAGTGAATGCATGTTAAAGCGCACAAATAATTGTAGAATTTGGTGTTTTATATTTATTCCCCTATTTCCAATATGCCCAGTATCATTTTTTGGGCCGCATCAATACAACATCCAATCCTATTATTCAAAAGCTAGAAAATAAACACAATATAAAAAAAGATGAATTGCATTACCTCATCAAAGATAACCCTATAAGCATTCAAGTAATGATATAATGGCCGGCCTTCAGCACTACAATAATCTAATACTTCTCCAAAAATAAGAACTTTTTTTTTTTTGTTTTTAAAGGTGGAAACAGGCCACCTGAAAATTTATACCATAGAGGAAAATGTACAGCTTTCGGGTGGACCGAACAAAAAGGAGCCGGGACCGCCTATCATATGAACCATACACAAAGCGGCTACAAGAGAAGGGGAGAAAGGGATTCCCAGGACAGGACAAAAAACGGGAGGAAGAGACGGCAAAATCGAAACAAAACAGGGAGCCAGGGAGGATCCTGGCGAGACGAGCCTACCCAATGCCAGCTCTACTCTTGCTGCGTCTGATGGAGTAAATCCCTGCTTTGTCTAGAACCATGTGCCTCGCACTCTGATAAGAACTTGCAAACAAGGGTGAACTCATAAGGCAAACATGCATCCAATGGTAGTTGCATCACTTGTACTGTCGTAGTACATTAATATTGTATAAAACAATCATCATGAGAAAATTGAATAATATAAGAATCATCAATAGATTGACCAACGGATAAGTCTAGTTAAAATATCCTTCAAAATCTCCCACGTTAAACTTCTCTAACTGAAAAAAGGTAGGCTCACCTACAACAGTGATCTTGTAATCTCATACTTTAATAGCATGCTTCCTCTCCCGGAAGTACATTTCTCTCTTCTTCTCTCTCTGTCTTCAGCGATTGCTGTAAAAGAAAATTGAGTAATCTCTATCAGGACAGATTCAAGGTACCATGAAATGTAGCACATTCACAATAATATATGACTGACAATAAAAGGCAAGATATGCATAGAACAAGATGAAGCAAAAGGTATAACAGACAATACAAATGGCAACTATGAAAATGAAAAGCAAAAAAAATAAAAAAATAAATATATTACATGGATTGAAAATATGAGAGGGACAGATAATGTAGGACACACCATATTGACAGAAAAATGGTTGGGCCAAGCTTTCAACTGGCGGGAGTATATCATACTTATAATTTGAAGATGGGTAATTTATTTCTATGAGTTTTCATCCCAAAACCCTTATGGGCAGGTCTGAGATTGCCAACGCCACTGTGAGCAAGACCCAAAAGGCCATGGCCTTCTTTTTTCTTTTTTTTTTTATAATACTGAATAAGAGAGAATGGATGGCATTTGTTTTTGAAAGTTTTAGATGGTGATTGATTTGGGTTTTATAAGGAGAGTGTGGGGTGTGGTTAATGGATGATTGTTCATCCATGCATTAGAAAAATGGCAGAGGTGAGAAGTATGCAGATTCCACTTATAATGTGGATTGCCCATTAGTAATTCTTTTATGTTGGATAAGGCCACATGCTGCAATAGAAATATAGAATATATGACAAACTTTTATGTCCTACATGCATTGAATGTGAGATATGCTTACACAGTTGTAGCCCGAAGCTTTTGTGAGACTCAATGAAAATCAGCTATGTTGACCCATTCATGAGATCTGATCTATTTCTACTCTTGGTGAGATTGGGAAGAACTGTGACCAATGAAATTTGAATTTGTTGCAGCATATTATGATGCCATGGTTATCTTTGACCCTTTTGGTCCAATTTGGAGAATGATGCTATTGGAGCCTCTCATGAGACCTTTTAAAATCATTGTGATTTCACCCGCTGAGGCAATGCTTGTGTCATATGAACTCATCATCCTATGTTAACCATCCTACTACATGGACCATAACCCAAAAATCTCAAAGGATCAATCCTAACCATATGATTTTGGGACCTATGTCTGTTGAATGTTTTGGTTATTTTAACCATCCATCTGCAGGAGCAATTGAAATGAATGGAGAAATTTGTTGGGTTATTTCTAATCCAAAATGTGTCAGCTGAGACATGCCTTCTAATTTCTAAGAGAGTATTCCTATCTTATAGTGATTCAGGCGAAACTTGTACTCCCCATTGGAAAGAAAGGCAGTTCATCTATTCCTGGAATTGACAAACAACTACAAATGAATAATGACTCTCACCAATATGAGAATCCCGCCACAATTAGATGAACGGGATCATGCACGTACATAAAAATTCGATGATTCATAATAGAAACTCTATCGAAAAATCGGGAATAAAGAAGAGTGGAGTATGCACGGACAACATCAAAGAGCAGAGATTGGGTGTACCATAGCTTTCCAGGGTCTGTTCATCGTTCAAAATCTCACCATTGTAAATCAGACGCTGCTGCTCGGCCGGGACATCGCAGTTCTTCGTTATGATGACCTTGAAAACCCCAACAGTCACATTGAGGCCTGTCTGAATGGAGAACTTGGAGCCGTTCGAGCATCGTATGTGGACGGTGACCGTGCTGTTGTTGTTGACGCTCGAATCACCCTCAATGGCGGAATTGCCGTTAGCACCCATGCTTTCCCTCTTGCATAGAAGAGAGAGGGAGAACAGATCGGAAAGGGAAAATGAAAACCCTAACCCTAGAAGGAAACAAAGGGATGATCAGAAATTTAGAAGGAGAGAAAAAGGGAAAGACATGGGGAAGAGATGGCACTTGAAAAGAGGAAAATCGGAGGGGAGAGAGAGAGAGAGAGAGAGAGAGAGAGAGAGAGAGAGAGAGAGAGAGAGAGAGAGAGGTGGAGACATACGGAACTAGGGCATGTGGGTGAGGTGGAGGCAGGGGAAGGGCGTGGGAGGAATATTGGGAGAGAGGAATAGATAAAAGGACCCGCGAGAATGAAATACCTCGCGGGTTTTTGTTTCTCACAGTTTTAGCTACAACTGTGGGGCTTATAGCTATGGGAATACACTTGTAGTAATATAGCTAGGCTTTAAACCGTAGCTCTAAGCCCCCTAGTTCATAACCTTTGCTCAAATTTTTGGTAGTGATCGTTAAGATCCTGACCAATATACCAAAAGCACTGTGACTAATATAACGCGTCAAGTTTAGGCACTACAAACCATTAGAATCATAATAAGTTCCTTTCTTCTTGATCGCCGATGGGTAGATTACCACTTCTCAATTTGATTCACCATCCTCATCACTACATGTTCCTCTGTGGACGATTGGAAAGCTAACTTAACAAGCTTCCAACCTTTTCCCTTCTTACTTTGCTTGTCTGGATGCCGATTACCTACGATGCTTATGTGGAGGAATATCCTTGCAGTATGACATGGCCCAAGCTCTATAGGGCCGTCATGATATATGTTTTATCCATGTGGTCCATCTATTTTTTTTCAGCTATCTTAGGGCATGAGTGTAAAAACTAAGCACATTCAAGGGTCAAGTGGACCACACCACAAAAAAGGGTGATGATTGATTGTCCACCATTAAAAACTTTATGAGAGCCACAAAAGTTTTGGATAAGTTGATATTTGTATTTTTCCCTTATCTAAGTTCATTTGACTTTATGAACAGGTTGGATGGCAAATAAACAACGTAGTGAGGCCTAAGAAGGTTTCAACGGTTGGCATCATTATTTCCACTATTTCATAGTGTGGTCCCCATGAGCTTTGCATCTGCCCTCATTTTTTTTTATCATTAATTCATGTCTCAAAATGAGCTGGCAAAATGAATGGTCGTGTGAATAAAACACATACATTACAGTGGGTCATATAGAGCTCCCTATTGTCTATGCAGACTTGCGTTAATTTGGGTCAAAGGCCTCCATACAAGTGGGATATGGCATGATTTCCATCCCTGCCCGAATACAAGCATTCTGTGTCGGCACTTGTAGCACCCTTGCATCTGGCTAGTTCACATGGGCAATGGTGTCCCTTTAGGAATCTCCATGGGCTGGGCCTTGCGTAAAAAAGTCAATACTTATTATAGGCCCGGTCAAACCAACTTCTGTACCAACGCATGCCATCCCACCCGCAACAGAGTGGTTCACATGTACAACGTGGGAAATCCCATGCCTCAACCATCCTAGTCTAGCATCGATCTCTAGTCATTTGCACCAAATGCGCTAATGAGGTGCATTGTACCACCTTTAAGTAGTCCACGTCAACTTTTACGTGGATGTCTGGAAGAATGCTCACCTGCGCACTTTCTTATGTGATCACTCTGCTCACTTTTGAACACGTGTCATAGGCACACAATCTGAATGATCCACTTGATGTGGTGTCCCTTGAAACTTTATGATATGATCCCAATTTTCAGCCTAATATAAAATTCTAATGGGTCATAGTAAAGAAAAATGTAAATGAAGGGAGGAAACTATTTCCTGTTTCCATGGCCCATCAGAGTTTTTTATCAGGCTGAAAGTTGGGCTCATGTGGTTTCAATGGGTGCAGCATCACATGGACTATTTAGATTCTGTGCCCATAAGGGTATGCACAAGTGCTCACGTAAGAAAGTGTGCGGGTGAGCATTCGTGGATATGCCTGATTGCGTCCCTCCCTAACCTAGGTCCGGGCACGAGCTTTGTGGAGCCCACCCTGATGTATATGTTTCATCCATGTGGTCCATCCATTTTGACAGATTTTAGGGCATGAGCCCTGAATGGAAGCAGATTCAAGGTTCATGAGAGCCACACAGTGGGGATTGAACACCCACCATATAAAACTTCTTGAGAGCAGCGGAAGTTTTGGTCAAGCTCATATTTGGATTTTCCCTTCATCCAGGACCATGTGAACTTATAAGTAAGTTAGATGGAAGAAAGTTTCAACAGTGGGCATCATTACCATCACTTCTTCATGTGGTGTGATTCTCGTGAGCCTTTTTTTTTTTTTTTTTTTTTGGCTCACACCATCAACCGATCTGTCAAAATGGATGGACAAAATGGATAAAACACATATATCATGTTGGGCTAAACATAGCTTGTAGCTGGACCGAGTCTGTCCTGTAAGGGGCAGGACGCAATACGTGTCCCTTTTAGCGACTTCTAATATGAAAGTCAAGTCCCTACTTACAGAAATTTGCCTGCCATCCAAACGGGCCCAGGTCTCAGCCATTATTACGATAGATAACTTCAATAATATGAAATGCAAAAAATCACCCTCTCATTGGAGTCCCTAAAAAACAAGTCTGTCACTCTTGCTCAGGTTTTTCCAGGAAGAACCACCTATGTTTTTATAACGCATAAAAACAGTTACTGATATCCGAGATTCCATTGAGGAGAGGTGGAAGTCCCTCCCTTCCAGAATCGTGGCGCTTCGGCCAGACGCCCCTCGCCGATGCCGGACCTCACCATTTTGTTTCCACCCTCGTAGGTATAATTTGTAAAGGAGATGGAATGAATAAAGAAGAGTAATTGCACTTTCTATCATGAATAGCTCTCTTGCACTTAGCATGGAGAGCTCCATGTGAGAGAGAGAGAGAGGGAGAGAGAGAGCAGAAATGCTAAACCGCTGGACGAACTTGCTTGGCAGGTCAAAATTAGAACGGCCGAGTCGTCTGAAACACCTGTACATCCGAGCCCTGTGGGTCCACCATGTTATATATATAAGATCCACTCGGTACATCAGGGGATAACCATTATTTTGATGCTTCATGCAAAAGGTAGGCTTGATTAAATATCATATACGCCACACTAATGGGAACAATGTAAAATTTCTCTCAAAACCACAAAGTTTGCTTGATGCAGCCGAAATGAGTTTTGTAATTAGAAAGATCTACGTATATTCTCTTTTATCCTCGGAGAAACACCTAATTAATAGGTTTAGCATGTTTGATTTTCATAGAGTAAAGATAAATGTCCTATGTAATTGCCGCACTATTCTCAATAGTTGATTTGGCTCTTACTTTTTCTTATGTTAAAATGGAGGATGCTGCCAAATGTATGTAGGGCCCACCGCAATGTATGTAGATTATCCACATCGTTCATCTATCATGCCTAATGATTTTAGGACATGAGCTAAAAAAATGAGATAAATTCAAAGTTCAAGTAAACCACACCATAGTAAAAATAGATTCAAACATTCACCGTTAAAAACTTCTTAGTCCCGCTGCTTACTTTGGTGTGGGCCACTTTAATGTTAGATTTGCCTCATTCTTAGGCTCATGCTTCAAAATGTTGTGGTGAAATGGATGGACAATGCAGATTTGTTGTATACATAATGATGGGCCCCACGAATTTATGTTAGTCATTTTGGATCCTTTTTCAAAGTAAAAATACCGTAGCAACTTCAAACTGGTGAAATTATAATATTTGATTGTTTACAGGGCATTTACGCCAAATTTAAAAAATCAAACATACCATTAATAAAAGACATACACCTACTTGATAGCCCTCAAACAAGCCCATGCATCTAATATCCATTGTTTCATACGCTACAAGTCAAAATATAGACTTTTTATTAAAAAGAGCGCTCGTCTCATAAATGCTCTCCTGACACAACGTTGCACCTCCTTTATATGGGAGTTTATAGCCTACTTTGGAAAAAAAATCCTAAAAACACGAAGAAGAAGAAAAAAAAAAGAAGAAGTAAAATGTAAAAACAACAGAGAAAAAAAAAGAAAAAAACAAAGATGAACGACCAAAAGCCCAACAGCCTAAGCAAAAGCACCCATAAGTAGGACTTACCAAGATTAATAATAACTTCAACTGGATTCCCACCATCTAGCTGCATTCAGGATCAATGGCAGAGATCCTTAGTTGGAGGGAATCCCTATTCTCCTTGCCAGTGAAGGTTCACAAGTGGGCGGAAAAGGGATTCCCGCCTCCCAGTGGACCCCTAACTTATTTGGATTTTGAGCCCCAGGTGCTCTCCCATCAATTTCCATACTTCCTCCGGATCTCCATGTAAGTTTGAGCAACGAGTTCGGGATCATTGTTAACCCAGCCAAACTTCTCCGTGAAAGGATTGACTAGGGTTTGAGGAGGGTACTGGTCAATGCAATCTTCCCAAGCATTCCTGTCGTCTAAATCCCTTACCACTTCCCACGTGCAGCTGTTGCACAGGAAACCAGCTCCAAATCCAATCATCAAAACTCTATTCCCCTTCTTAAGCCTCCCTTTTGCCTCCATGTAGGCCAACACATACCAAAGGTTACCTGCAGAAGTGTTACCGAATCGGTGAAGTGTCATCTTTGCGGGCTCCAGATGATGCTGACTCAGCTTCAAACTCTTTCCCACCCCTTCGATGACTGCAGTCCCTCCAGCGTGGATGCAGAAATGATCTATGCCGGTCTTGAAATCCACACATGCGGTCCCATCTCCTTGGAGGATATTGCCTGTCTTGCTCAGAACGCAAAAAACCACGTAACGGAGTAATTCCGTAAGGGGTAAAACCCTAGGTGCCAATGATCTAAGGTTCTCAACCAAAGCCTGTGTAGCCGCCTTCGGTAGGCCTTTGCTGAGGTTCATCCCGAGGTTGCCCATCTCATCTTCCATTTGCATGGCGCATCCATATGCATCATCGTCTGCTCCTAGGTGGGTCTGGATCAGGCATTTCAGGCGGAACTTTGCTCGGTTTCTAAGATCGGGATTGTTCGTTAGGAGGATAGAACACCCGCCGCACCGGAAGAGGCAATTGGCAACCATCATCGATCTGTCGGTCCCCGCGTACCAACTGGGTCCTATTGATTCTGTTGAGACAACGACCGCCAATGTTTTTGGGCGGCATTTGAAGATGTTTCGGACAATATGGATCGACACCCCACTTGCGCTACACCCCATTCCAGAGAGGTTGTAGACCTTGATGTCCTCCCTCATGTTGTAACGGTGAATTATCCTCGCGGCAAGAGAAGGAGCCGGCGAGAACATAGAAACGTTCACGACGAGCACATCAATGTCTGTCGGGAGGAAGCCTGATTTCAGAAAGAGCTTGTCGAGGGTCGCATTAAAACATTCATCCATCTCCGAGATTCCATCGACGAGAGATGGAGGTCCATCTCTTCCAGAGATGATGTCTCTTGGGCCATAGGTCTCCTCACCAATGCCGGACCTCACTGTGATCTTGAGGAGGAACTTGCATTCGTCCGGACCCAAGTTCTTATTTCTCATGATAATGTCACTGCAGAGCTCTGTGTTAAGCTTCTGATCATCGGATGGTTTGAAGCATACATAGTCGAGCATGTAGCAGTTTTGATTCTTCCATTGCACGTATAATTTGTAAAGGAAGTGGAATGTATAAAGAAGAAAAATCACACTGAGTAGGAAGAATGGCTCCATATGAGAGAGAGAGAGAGAGAAAGAAAGTTGTGGTGGAAGCTTGGAAGTGAAAGGGTTGGGAAAGAGAGGCTTTGTCATTCGATGGAGAAGGAAATGCAAGATAAGGCTCGTATTTATAGCCGTTTGATAGCTGGGAAATCCCGCCCATAGTTATTAAACCCGAAACTAAGCGTGCTGGCGCGAGAGTCTAAATGAGACAAATGTATGGGAGCCGCTGATTATGAAATTCTGACTGTGCATATACGCCATGTATGAAAACCATGTGCATATACGCCATGTATGAAAACTAAGGCCCAGAAGACCGTCAGGTGGACCACCCATTGTAATTGTACATGAAAACTATTAGTTTATTTTGTACACACTGCGGACCACCAAACTGACAATATTTTATTTTTTATTTTTTCAGCAATGAGAGGATCCGATCTCTCGCTTGTGCGTGGGGCTGTATGGGCCGGGCCTCCGGTTGGTCTCGGCCCGGAATTTTGAACTGTTTGGAGCCGGCCGTCAGACGGGACTTATTCAAATTATGATTTCCGGCCGGAGCCCGGCCCATTGACAGCCATACTTGTGTGTGGCTCGACATGAGGCCAAGCACTGATGCCCACCGTGATGTTTGTGTTAGATTGACTCCGTCCATCCCTTCCACCTGTTCATTTTAGTAAAATAAGAAACCCAAGCACCGGAGAGATGTAAAGTTTAAGTGAGCCACACCACCAAAAACAGTTGGAATTGAATTTTCATCGTTAAACACTTTTGGGAGCTAGTGAAGTTTTGGATCTGGCTGGTATTGTGATTTTCCCTTCATCAAGGTGGAATCACCTTGCGAATAGGTTTGATGGCCTATAAACATCATGGTGGCCGGTAGGGAGGTTTCAATGATGGGTGTTTCCATCCCAAATTGTTTCTTAAGCATGGCCCTCTTTAATTTTGGATTTCCTTCATGTTTGGTTTTATGTTTAAAATGAGTTGGTGAAAGGGACTTATGTTTAGAGCTAGGCAGGACTCAACTTGATCCGGCGGATCCGACTCTTGTAACTCGATCAGATCCGACTCGACCCGAACCGAATGCCAAGGTTGGGTTCGGATCGAGTAGACCCACCCTGATCCGAATCCCGACCAAGTCGAGTTTGGGTTAGTAGTAATCCGATCCGACTCATCCGAAATCCAATATGTCGGATCCGATCCTATCCAAAACCCGACTCGGACTGGAATCCGGTATTATATATGAAAAAAAAAAAAAGACTCATTCCCCTCTCTACCTTAACCCTAGCAATCGGCCGTCGCACCCAACCCGATCTCAATGTCCCCTACTCCAGCACCCAGCCTACTTCGAGCTCCTCCTCCTCCTCCTCCTCCTCTCTCTCTCTCTCTCTCTCTCTCTCTCTCTCTCTCTCTCTCTCTCTCTCTCTCTCTCTCTCTCTCTCTTCCACTCGTCCGCACGGTAGCACTCATTTGGCTTCAAGCTCTTCCTCCTTCCCTCTCTCTCCTCCACTCATCCACACCACAGCACCCGTTCGGCTTTGAGCCTCTCTCTCTCTCTCTCTCTCTCTCTCTCTCTCTCTCTCTCTCTCTCTCTCTCTCTCTCTCTCTCTCTCGTCTGCACGGCAGCTAAGTAGCACCCCATCCAACTTCGAGCTCCTCTTCCTCCACCTCTCTCAGTCTCCTCCACTCCTCCACACAGCAGCACCGGTCCGGTCACCTAGCCCATTCTCGAGCCCGATTTTTCAGGTATTTAGGTATTTATTTATTTATTATTTTAATTAAAATGGATGGCTTTGATCGGCCTAACTCGTTGTGTTGCATCTGGGCCAATTCGAATCGTACCGAACTCAATCTGACTCGGTTTCTCTGACCGAGTCAGACTCAGTTCGAGTTAGCCCAGCCAAGAATTAGTTCAAATCGAGTTAGGCCCGGTGGACTCGGTCCTGAGTTTGATCGAGTTCGGGTCAAGATTTTCACAATATCGGATCGAGTCGAGTTGGACCTAACTCGGTCTAACTCAACTCGATGCCCACCTCTACTCATGTTTAGTTTTATGTTTAAATTGAGTTGGTGAAAGGGACACATGGAATGGATATAACACAAAAATCATGATGAGCCTATAAAGATTATTAGGATTACCAACATGGAGTCCTATTTGTGCTCCTACTTGGATAGAGTCCCTCAATACAAGGGCTTTGTGGAGCCCACTGGGATGTATGCATTTTATCCACATTGTTCATCCATTCTGTAAGATCATTTTAAAGTATGAGCTCAAGACCATATCATGAAAGTAATGGTAACAATGACTGGCCCCGTTAAAACCTTCACAGTTCCCACCATGATGCTTATTTTTCGTTCTACTAACCTGGTGAAAGGAAAACTCAATTAGCTAAACTTCCGTAGCTCAAAAGAAATGGATAGACAACGTGCATGCAACCCATGCAAAATGGCGTGCACCACAAAGCCCTGCCAAAGGGACACGATTCAGTGTTACTCCAGGCTGTCAGGGTTCAACTTGATGTATGGATTTTACCCACACGGTACATCCATTTTGATACTTCATTTAGGGTATAGGCCCAAAAAAGAAAGGCAAATTCAAATCTCAAGTGTGCCACACCATAAGAAGCATCCATGGAAACCTTTTTAGGGCCTACCGTGATGGCCAATTTCCATCCAAGTACTTGGTTATATCGTCACATGGGCCTGGATGAAAAGAAAATACAAATATTAGCTTGATCCATAACTTATGGATACGACCTTCAAAAAAAATAAATTCATGTGTTTAAAACTCTACAGGCAGGTCCAGTTGAGCCTTGGAACTGCCTAATTTTTGGCTTTTACGGCGGGATGGAAAGATGTTGTGGAAAAAACCTATACATCATGGTGGTCCCTCGAGAGATTATGTTCGTTCGCAGCGTGGAAAGGGTGGGGTATTACCCAATCCGCTACCCTGCCAGAGGCGGATTTCCTGCTAAATGTGGTAAGTATGCAGTAGTTTCACTCCGTCCATCTCGAATGCAATCAAGGGTAAAACTGGACCTATATGTGACGTGGTACGGCCCACTGTGATGTTTGTGAGGAATTCACCCAGCCGGTCCATCCGTTTGTGAGCTCACGAGACAAAAATCGAGCAGATACAACACTCAAGTGGGCCTACGAAGGGAAAAGGTGGTTCGGGAAATTCATGCTGTTGAAACCTCCTAGGGTCGAAATTGATATTTTTATGTCATCCATACGATTCGTAACGTCATTTCTAGTGTAAAAACAAATAGTAGTAAGATTCAAAACTTCTGTGGCGTCACGAATGTTTCAAACGTTGACGTTCAGTTCTTGTTAAGGAGAAGCCTTCAATCTTCAAGTTTTCATGTTATTCGATCGGTCGTGGGGGAGCCACGACTGGTCATGGGAGGTGCTCGACCGGTTGTAGGTTCGAGCCCGGGCACGACTTGAAGTCCAGCGAGTTGTGTTATTTTTTTCCAAGGCCTAGGACTGGTCGTAGGGATTGTAAGACCGGTCGTATTACGACCGGTCGTAGCTCTCCTAGGACCGGTCGTAAGTTACGCAGTTTATTCCGCGATTTTACGCGAAACTACGGATTTGAGTTCTTTCGCAACCGGGATGCGAAAGGGAAGTTATCTAAACTATAAATAGGTGTTCCTATGACTTTTCTAGGTAATGACAAAAGTTTTCTAAAGGGATTTTAGGGTTTTTAAAGGGTGTAGCAAGGGTGAGATTCGAGGTTGTTCGAATTGGGTAAGTCCTTTCTCTTTGTAATTGATGCTTTCATAGTGGAGATCTGTCGCTTTGTGCCATGGTTTTTTCCCGCAAGGGTTTTACACGTTAAATCTGGGTGTTCTCTGTATTCTCTTGTGTGCTTGGTGCCATTGATTTGCTATCCTATATCTAGATCTGTGTGATTCCGCAGGTCCAAAATCTCCAACAACTGGTATCAGAGCTAAAGTTGGGGCACAGATCTGAATCTAAGGGATTAGTAATAATGGCGAGTGCCAGGTATGAGTTTGAGAAGTATTCAGGAAAAAATAATTTTGAGTTATGGAAGGTTAAGATGATTAGCCTGTTAACCAAGCAAGGCGAGGATGGTGTTCTTGAGGAGCGAAAGTCTACTATGAAAGATAATGAATGGAATACTCTTGATAAAAAGGCTTTATCATCGATCCGTTTATGTCTCACGGATGAGGTTCTCTACAACGTCATGAGGGAGAAAACTGTGGCTGGTTTGTGGGCGAAGTTAAAGGATGTCTATGCGAAGAAATCCTCGAAAAATCGCTTACACCTGAAGCGGCAGTGGTATAACTTCAAGATGGCAGAGGGTGGGGATCTGGAGGCTCACATCAGTAACTTTAATAAATTGGTTTGCAAATTGCTAGATATGGAGGAAGTGATGAAAGATGAAGAACAAGCATGTATGTTGTTGAATTCTCTCCCGGCGTCCTATGAGGCATTCAAGGACATTATGTGCAGCATGAATAAAACCCTGAGTGTCGATACGGTTATCTCAGCCTTTCAAGGGAAGGCTATGAGACAACTGAATAATGACATGGGGACGTCTTCTGATGCACTGTTTATAGTGGGGAGAAATTCTGGACAAGGTACAGGTTCTTCTGGTTCTAGATCTAAATCCAGGGGCAAGGGCAAAGGAAAAGTAAAGTGCTGGAATTGTGGGAAAGAATGACATGTGAAGAGGGATTGTGAAAATCCTAAATCGAAGAGGAAAGATTCTGAGGCTTCATGCAAGGAGGCTAATGTTGTCACGTCAGATGGATCGAGTGGATGTAATGGTGAAGTTTTATTTGTGTTTTCGCTCAGACGGTCATACGATGATCGTAAGGATGAGTGGATGCTAAACACAGGGGCATCTTTTCACATGACTCCTCATCGGAGTTGGTTCACCACTACAGGGAGTGCGATGGTGGACAGGTATTTATGGGCAATGACATTGCCTGTAATGTTGTGGCGGTTGGTTCTGTGCACATCAGGATGTTTGATGGGGTGGAGCTTACCTTAACAGATATGAGGCACGTTCCTGATTTGAAGCAGAATCTGATTTCTCTTGGTGTGCTTGAGGCAAAAGGATGCAAGTACACAGGTATTCATGGTACTCTTAATGTATCTAAGGGGGCACGGGTAGTCATGAAGGCGCAACGACTTGGTAACTTGTACAAGTTGATCTGGAGTACTTCAAAAGGTGGAGCTACGGTGGATGTAGCGGATTTCACCTTTGCACGTATGTGGCATGTTGGACATGGCCACATGAGCGGTAGGGCAGGAAGGCTGAGATGCGCGGACAGGGATACAGGGCAGGTGGAGCAGCCACCTGTGTGAAGAATCACACGGCATGATCGCAGGATATCGATGAGGTACATGGACGACTCCAATATCGCAGGAGATTCATCTTCTATTCAGATGGCTCTAGGTGAGCCTGTTGCTGAAAAGTGAAAGGTGACTATGGGTGATGTAATGGATTCATTGTACCAGACCGACATCTGGAAGCGGGTGGAGCTTCCAGTGGACCGAAAAGCAGTTGAATGCAGGTGGATCTTCAGGAGGATACAACACAGATACAGAGCGAGGTTGGTGGCAATGGGTTATGCTCAGAGAGAAGGGATCGACTTCTCAGAGATATTCGCACCGACAGTATAACAGATATCTATTAGATCCTTGATTGGCGTTGATTAGCCAATGTGATCTTGAGCTATGATGAGATGAAGAAATAAGAGAAGAGGTCAAGTAGCTATACGGTTGAAGAATGAAGACTTTGTGGAGATTGTTGAGGAGAAGCCTTCAATCTTCAAGTTTTCATGTTGTTCGACCAGTCGTGGGGGAGCCATGACTGGTCGTGGGAGGTGCTCGACCGGTCGTAGGTTCGAGCCCTGGCACGACTCGAAGTCAAGCGAGTTGTGCTATTTTTTTTCAGGGCCTAGGACTGGTCGTAGGGACTGTAAGACCGGTCGTAGTACGACCGGTCGTAGTACGACCGGTCGTAGCTCTCCTAAGACCGGTCGTAGGTTACGCAGTTTGTTCCGCGATTTTGCACGAAACTTCGGATTTGAGTCCTTTTGCAACCGGGATGCGAAAGGGAAGTTGCCTAAACTATAAATAGGTGTTCCTAGGGCTTTTCTAGGTAATAACAAAAGCTTTTTAAAAGGATTCTAGAGTTTCTAAAGGGTGTAGCAAGGGTGAGATTCGAGATTGTTCGAATCGGGTAAATCCTTTCTCTTTGTAATTGATGCTTTCATAGTAGAGATCCGTCGCTTTGTACTGTAATTTTTTTCCGCAAGAATTTTCCACATTAAATCTGGATGTTCTCTGTGTTCTCTTGTGTGCTTAGTGCCATTGATTTGTTATCCTAAATATAGATCTGTGTGATTCCACATGTCAAAAATTCCCAACAGTTCTTGCGTTTTCAGCCTAGTTGAGAACTCAATCCGATTCATTTTTTATCACATGCCTTAAAAGTGAACTTAAAATACGGACGGACAGGGTGGGTTTCTCAAACATATCACGGTTGACACCACCTCGTTCCTAGCGCAGGAACTTCCTGCGTAAAGGCTTTCACACGAAATCCACGTCCCCCGCATGGTACTGGGGAACGGTACGCTATCCCATTAAAGCTTTTCAGTTTTTATAAGATAAAAATGATCCAATGGGTTAAGTGCATGGAAATCTTTGCATGCACCTGGTTACATTTTTACACGGTGGCATCCTCATCAACTATCTGGACTGTCCACTAGGTTGGGCCCACTCTTTTGTTGATATTCTACAAAAGCCACAGTAATACGTGATAGAAAATGTCAATGAGTGGACTTTTCTTCTGTAAATGACCTTCTCCACCGTATTTTTACCATTACCTTTACTGTTCAAAGCAGTAGGGCCATTTTGTCTGGCTGATGATCATAAATAATATAAAGGAAATGTATATTGATTGTTCATGAGTAATAAGTAATGAAAAAAATAATTATTATAATGATTACATATCACATGCATTTTTATTTATTTTTATTGATGGTCATGATAACACATGCATCTGATCATGATACCTATGGTTTGGTTCCTTGGATAAAAGAAATTAATGAATAATGATGATAAATTACTTTACTGTCCCTGATAACACATGCATTTGACCCTGCTACATTTTGTATCGTCAACTGTAAAACAGTACCAACATGCATTAATGTTAGTATTTGAATTTAAAATTTCATAATAATTACACAAAAAGTGTAATAATTACTAATTCTTTATCACCTCGATACATGCCCTAACCAGTGAGGAAGCCGGTAGGTCAGCAGGTAACTGTGGAATTAATAAAAAGAATAATAATAAAGGGGTAACTGTAGATTAGGCTCATTTTCGATTCACTTGTAAAACAATCTTCATTTGAAATTTATTCACCTGTTCACCTGACTGTATGTGCGTGGGGCATACCGGTACATCCAACCATCCAACCGGGAGATGGGATGCTCTTAATCAGGCCTACACATTATTAGGTGGGCTAAACCGTGATTGAAAATCAATTGAGAACCACTCAAAAAATCTTAAAATTCATGGAATGCCGCCCCACGTGATGGTTGGATCGGTTTAAATTTTGGGCTACCCAGATTTAACAGTGGGGCAGCCCTTCTGCACAGATGTCATGCTCACAGAGGGTGGAGCCCAAGGAAACCATATCTGATGCGTTTATTCTTCTCATTAAGAAAGCCGCCTGACTTGACAGACCAAGTTGCCGGTTGTAAATGAGCTCATCTGTAACTCATCTACCATGATAAATACAAGATATTTTTTTCCATCGAGGGCACTAAATAGGAATGGCCATTCCCCGACAGGTGGAAAGTATGAAGTAGTTCCACTCTGGCCATTTAATGGGTGCTTTGGATGGCTTGATGTTAAAATAACAACTGACTATCATTCAGAGTGGGCAGTCAAAATTACCGGAGAATCCGATAGTTTGAAATGGTTTTTACGGTGCGAGTGAGATTTGTGCTTTCGAAGAAAAAAAAAAAATCTGTTATTCATATTGCAAACCGGTCCAAAAATTATTTTATTATGATATCATATTACATTGTTGAATACATAGTATGAGAGGGACGCGGATTGCTGCTGAACCCTATACCAGCCATGTAGCTGGTGGAAAAGTTCCGTGGGCGCCACCATAATGTTTGTGGTTTGTCCAGACCGTCCATCAAAATTTCCAGCTCATTTTAAGGCATGAGCCTAAAAATGAGGCAGATCCAAAGCTTAAGTGGACCACACGAGAAAGCAGTTGGAATTGAACACCAACTATTGAAAGCTCCTATGGGACTCTAGAAGTTTTGGATCAAGCTGATGTTTGTGTCTTCCCTTCATCCAGGGTTATGTGACTCTATGAACCGGTTGGATGGCAAATAAACATTACGGTGAGCCCTTGAGAAGTTTAAGCATTTAATCTCAATTATTTCCTTTGGCACGGTCCGCCTCAGCTTTAGACCTAATTCACTTTTAGGCTCATTTCCAAAAAATGGTCTGGAAAAATGGATGGACAGCATGGATAAATCACAGAGATTAGGGTGGGGCCCACAGTTTTTCCACCAGCTCCGTGTGTAGAGTAGGGGTCACCAGCCAATCCGTGTCCCAGGGAGGGTGATTCTTCTTCCTCTTCTTTTCCTTCTTCCTTGTTTTCAGTTGACATTTCGTAAACTGAAAAATAAAGTTTTAGAAATTAATTTAAGGGCTGAAAACTTGAAGTGGTTAATTTATTTATAAGAACTAAAAGTGTTTTTTTTTTTTTTTTGATAATTTGTTTGAAGAAAGTCTTAATATATGAAAATAAGTACCTTTTACACAAATTGTTTGATAAACACATATTATGAATGTACGAAATTTTGACAAATTTTTTTAAATATTTTTGCATATTTTTCAATCTCTACCTTTTGTAGATTATAAAACCAAATCTATTATTTTCATGCCTCGATATTCAGTACACCTATGCGCATTTTAATAAAAATTTAATACTTTTTCCACCAAATAAAGCAGAGTAGATGAATGATCTCAATCTTTTATGTTTGCCATATTCGTTATGGTGAATTAATTGTGCAAAGAGGCAAGTAGATGATACTAGTCTGAAAGATATGTACTGTGTATCAGATTTTTAGGTTCTACATGTGCTGCCTTTAATTCTGTAGTCAAAGCACATTGGTGAGAGGAGCCTCACCATTGATGGACTTGATTTTAGATAGAGAAATAACTCAAATATCATAATGATTGGGTGATTTTTAATCCATCTGAATTGGCACATTGATATTGTAACCTAACCAATTTAGTTTTAGTCAACCATTTGACTGCCATGAATTAAATTAATTGTTAATCTCTAGATAACTTTGATTTTGGGACCACAATCCCCTTAACTTAGAGAGGGTCTAACAGGCATGAAATAATTAGCTACATTGTAGGTAACATCTTTTGTCTAGGCCAGATATAAATCTATGATGATAATTATGCGATTTACAATTTGGTTGCCCATTGAGACAACCCAATGTATTGATCTAGACCATTCATTAAATCTAACATGCATTTCATGAGCCACCATATCTGACCAATATTAATTGTTTGATCAATGATTGTTAACAAGGATGGTCCACGTTGTTTATAAAAATAGGCATAGGCAACAATTTGATCCATTTATGGATGGATTATGATTCTAAAGAATCACTTTTTAAGGAAATCACAACCATCCCATCGATGGTGTAATGATCCGAAGATTTGTAAGCCTTGTAAACTTGTGTGTGTACACATGCATTAATTCATTTGTTAGTTGGTACAATGTGTGATTATTGATATGAGTGATCTATTTGTTTAGTGTGAATCATTAATTTATGTAATTAATAATTATATAACTTTGTGTATATATTTATATGTATGTATTTACATGTACATTCTTGCCAGATCACCCCTTGATTCGTAAACCAGCCTAAATATTGCCATTGATCATACACTAAACGTACCCGATCATAACCCATGACCTATGTATCAAAACCACTCAATAAAAACCTCTTTGTTACACTAAAAATTTGCCTAAATAGATTTGTATTAAATCAGTTAATTAATCATACATGTCGATCGATACATCCAAATGGCAGGCCAATCGTATCTTTGCATATATCATCACTATAGCCAACTAACCTACAACATATATCGACCTATACATTTCCCAGTGGGCCCCAACAGTGAACAACAACTTGCTATAATGTTATATTAGCAAAACCTATCATTAGGGACATTTGCGACCTTTTTGACACTATATAAACTCATATTTGGGGAGCCCCCTCTCCCCATACGAATTTGTCCTAAACTTTGAGGAGAAATGGAGAAAGGAAGAGATAAAGGGAGAGAGAAAGAGAAAGTGATATGAGAAGGGTACTTGGTATTTGCTTGTATCAAAATTCCTTAGATAAAACTCAAGATATTACTGTTTTCTTCCATCGAATTCACCCATACACATGATCGAAGGTAAGAAATTTTTACTACTTTCCAGTGAATTTACTTTTTATTATTTTCTATGAATCTTATTTAAGTTTTCTTTGATTTTATAAAAAATTGGCGTTTTCTCCAAAAATCCTAACCCTAAGCGCAATTAGATTGCACGAAATTCTTCTAAGTTACAGACTATTATTTTAAACTTTCTTTTATCAATCAATAGTGTTAGATAATGATTTTATGTTATTTTTAAAATTTCATATATTATGTATACTTAATGTCACTTAATATTAGTAGTCAACATGTTTGATAAAATACTTGAATAAGATGAAATTCCTACTGTTAGAATTCTTGTATGCAAATTGATAAGTGATGTTCATATACATTAAATCGTATTGATTTGTACACACGCTCATTTGATATGTCATATTGTGGTATTAAATTGTTTCGTGATTATATTTAGATATGTGATAATTTGATTTGTAGTTATGTGGATCGAGTTCTACAAAATGTTAACTAAGTAGATGACCCACTTTAGGTTGGCTATCCCAGACTTATACAGTTAACTAAGGTTGATCATGGATGATCGACAGTAGTTGGAGATACATGGGATGCTTTGCACCCAATGCCAATTTGGTCCGGGGTATTGTCGATCAAACAGTCTAATGGATAACACAATCATTCTTATGTTTGACACTTGTGTAACATTCAATGAAATGTAGGATACCTCTAATACCATTGAATTAAGGTCATTCATAACCATTAGTGCATTACGATCATATAAAGACTCATGAGTCGGGCATAGTGGTATAAGATACAATGTTTAAGCTATCGGCCTATGCTGGGATGATATGTCTACCACATATGCAAAATATTGGGTGATGAGCCCCCCATGTTGATAAAACATTAGGTGATGAGCCTCCCCATAATAACCAAAGAGCATCGATGAATGTCACGATCCCATCATGTTATTAATGGTTTGGGTGGCATGCATTCTCTACATTTGGGGTTTAGGTGATGACCTTCACCTTAGTTGTGATTATGTTTGTGGCAAACTTTAATATTAACCCGATTGAGTTGTATGCACAATTACATAATGAACCCAAATTTAGATCAAGGGACAGTAGTGAGGGGTCGCTACATGCCGCCACGAACTACGTGAATATAGTTAAGGACTATTAATAGAATAGAGGTATCCTGGCTTCATTAACTTATTGTTTGAATAAAAAATAATAACTACTTAGCTAATCATGCATAGCATTATATTATTAGTCAGTGATGTGGGTCAATCATTGTGGATATGTTGACATCCTTGTTATCAATAACATTGATGTGGAAAGTTTACAACAATTGTCTTTTTGGACATTCATCATGATAAACGTTATTGGGTTATGTTGTGGCCCAACTATTACGTATTTTATCATGTTATACATATATTTAACCAATTAACTTAGGAATTATTTATTTTTTGTAATGTTATCATTGCCTATATTTGATTGTGTTGATATTATATGAAGCATATAAAATAAAATCACTGAGTTAACTACCCATTTTCAACTACGACTGTGTTTTAAAACACCAAACAGACAATATTATTGTTACAGGTACCACCAATACCAATAAATTAGATGAGAAATAGTGGACCCTGTTGTGGGCACCTTGTACTTCTAGTTGACGGATAGTAAGGCTTAGGCAGAGAGTCTCCCCTCTCTCTTTTTTGTACATTTTGAGGATTTGTATATTTGGATTCCCCAGTTGAGTTGACTCCGTTAGTTGTTCTGTAGAATATTTATTATGACTTGTATAGTCTCCATTTGGGCAGACACCACTTTTGGTATTGTACATTTTTAATATTAGTCATATATTTTTGGGCTTAGTTATCTCTACTTAATTCTTAATGCTGTTAATTTAAAGCTACTTTGATTGTCGATTATAGGTGAACTTTAATTGAACTGCGTGGGCACGTGGAAAGTTGCCTACATATATTTTTGTTAAGTTCACACTCGGAATCTTAGCATCGGAGTTTGCATACTCAGGTGTCGATTTTCAAGGCGTGACAGAATGATATCAAAGCAGAGTATCGAGATAACTAAGACCTTGGGAATGAGAATTATACAAACCCCAATAACTAGATATTGAGACACTTAAGATTGAAGGTTTGGACCCTAAGCGGATTTTGCTAGTTTAGGAATATCAGACAATGTAAGAAATCTAATAAATTAGAGAAAATGAATCCTATGATCAAATTCTCTAAGTCGTATTATTTTAAAACTTCAAACTTAAAAACGGGAACCCTAGGATAAAAGTTTTTCAGTTTTCTTTGTTTTAAAACCAAAGACTCAAAAATGAGAATCTTATTATCAAATTCTCAAGTTTGTTTGACTATGATTGTGGTAATTTATATCTTAAGATCACTTTAGTGGACGAAATTGAGTCAGTAGAAACTTCGGTTTGCCCAAATCTATGTTAGGACTACTTAGGTGGGTCAACCAAGGTAAGGAAGAAAGGAAAATCTAAATTTAGAATTCTAAGAATCTCAAATGTAAAGGGATTTGGAGATAACAGCCTGAGGTTTAACCCTCAATTAAATAGAAGTTGAGGTTGACCCCTAAATTAAAGGGTCAACCCCTAATTAAACAAAAATCGAAGGTTGACCCCCATTTAGACATCTTAAATGGGCCTACTTTGAAAATGCATATAGTCCTAAATATAACTCCAATTAAGGTGATTCAAAATCTAGACTAAAGCTTGATGAGTTTTATTAATAAAAAAATAAATATAAAATAAAAATAAAACTCAAATAAGGTTGATTTTAGGATGTTTTGGAACTATATAAAAAAATTTTAATTTCAGATATTTGGTATTTCCAGAATTATTATAATTTAACTCGAAATTAAATGAAATTTGGTGGAGTGAAAGTAGACTTGATAATGAATTACTAAAAACATTATAAAAATAATTCGTTTACTAAAAGCTTAAAAAATGTTACCAACAACTGACCTGTTGTAACTGAAAATTTATATAAGTTGATGATGGCTCGGACGTATCTTTTTTATCTTATAGTTTTAGTTTTTGGTGTTTTATTAGAAATTGTTTCAAATCATTGTAAGAATCATCCTTTGTAATTAAATTAATTTTTTTTTTATTTTTAGTATAGTTTACTATTTTGGGTAATTTCTAACTTAGACAAATTAGGACTCTTGATTATGGTTTACGTTTTATTATCTAAAGCATTGTAATTTCATTTAGAGATAGAGCTTTAACAAAAAATTTCAAATTATTTTATTATGTTGTGAATTTAAGAGTTGTTACACTTTTTGAATTCAAGGTTTATAGTACATTGAGGAGACAATGTTCTTTCACTTCCCCTTTCTATATCATTTCTTGCTTCACAAGCGTAGCAAGCCCTCCAAACCCCCAAAATATCTAAAAACTTATGATTATTCTTTCCATTTTAAAATCAACAAAACCAAAGTTTGGTGACCCTATAACCCATAGGCCGCAGGGTTGAAATAACAACATAAAAACAAAATCTTAAGCCATTGGAAACCTTTTTAGAATAGTTTTTTTGATGTTAAGAGTCAAATATTGTATATTATCCTCATTTATATCTTGATTTTATGAATATGATAATGTTTAATGGTCTATTTTATACATATTTTTGTTGCAAGGTGAATCTGAGAGCTTGGTAAGGAAGAAAGAAAATCAAAGATTTAAAGAGAATTGTGTAATTCTTGACTAGTTGAAGCTTTGGCTCAACTAGTCGAAGGCTGTCCTCGACTAGTTGAAGATACTTTGACTTGAACTCCAACAATATGAACTTTTCAATTCACACGATCCTCTACCAGTTGAAGAATGTCCTTTACCAGTCGAAGGTTGTCCTCGACTAGTTGAGGGTTACGCAGATATTTCGCGGACTGCGTAAATTTGAGGCGTGTGAAAGTTGGAGTTGCATAACTATAAATAGGAATCCTTATGATGTTCCTAGGCATCTTATAGGGTTTGAGGTGTAATACCCCGTACTTTTCAGTACTCGGGTGTTACCAGGTAACCTAACTTAATACAAATACCGACTTAACTTGAACACTCACGTTCATTACAATTTAAATCCAACCGTTAAATTATTCGAATCATTAGGATGTCGAGAGTGGATAAGTGGACATTCACTTGGCATGACTCACTTACAAATTTAGAATAATATGATCATTCTTATCAAAGCCCTATAGGCGGCCAATCAAGTAAATGAATGGCGTTGATCAAGATGCAAACACAATAAATGACTTAGAAAATTATAATAATAATAATTAAATATTTAAGAATATAAAGTCATGGGATGTATAATCCTAATAACCTACAAAGTGAGACCCACAACATGATAAAAAGAAAACATGCATATGTGAGGCAAAAATAATAATAATAAACAAACAATTACAATAATAAATAGTTTATGATAAAGTAATAATAATGAAAGAGTTAATATTAATATTAGTAATTAATTAGTAATCTATTATAAAAAACTTAAAAATGACCCATTAGGGTCTTTTAACCGTTGAGGTTCGATTTCGGGAAGATCCGACCAGTAGATCAATGGGAATCCCCAAGTAGGACCCTAAATCAAGTTTTAAGCTCCACTGACATTGATTATTGGACTGACCCTTAATCTGGGGTCATAAGGAACCCTTAAAAACCAAATTCACGGAGTGGATTTCCCACAAACATCTCCACGGGCGCCACCTTGACGTGCATGTGCATCGGTGCCAAAGTACCCGCGGTGCACTGGACGACCCAGCACAGTCTACACGGGTCTGACCCGCCAGATAGCCGCAAAAGGAGAAACATCTTCTTTCTTTTTGTCTTTTTCCGTTTCCCGCCTGCGGGCTTTTGAACGAGCCATGCTCGTTGTGATTAGGTGCTGCCCACCACATGTCATCGGAAGGAAGATCAGAACCGTTAATCATGGGAGGATCTCGGTTTCTACCCAAATTTAATAGGTTTTCCATGCTGGTGGCCCCATACGTGTACACGACGACGATCGTAAGGGGCTGGGTTGCAACAGAATTTGTGTTTCCAACCCCTTCAAAACTAGCCCATCGTGACTAATGGGGGCCACCTTGATCGAATCCAAACCGTTCATCGAGTAGATAACTCTCGTTCGACTAAAAAAACATTGTCCGTACTATTCATGTACACGTATGTGCACACAGAAACATGTGCAAGGGCGGGCGTGCAATAGATCTTTCCAAAAATGGGAATTTCACTCTGTTGCTGCCACGAGGGCGATCCGCATGATCTCAGCTCCCTAATTCTTAGCCCTTCATTCCTTGAAATCCTAGCCCTTCGATTTAGGGCTTTCCCAGCAAACAAAACCGGGAACATTCCCTTTGAACGGAAGATATTTTCGGCCTTCGGATGCATCATAGCCATTCATGGCTCTTCAATTGATCCAGGCCATCCAGACGACCCTAACAACTCAAGTATAAGCCGAGAAAAACCCTGAAGGCTAGCCATATGGAGAGAAACAACAGCTGCACAACTCTTCTCGGTTTCAGTGGTTGAAATCGAATCACCATCTCCTCCACTCGAACCCACCTTCCTAATCAATCACAGACCTCTGCTTCTTGTATTCCTGGAGCTCTCCTAGACATATAAAAGGGCACTAGAAGAATCGAAATGAAGAAAGAAGGTTCGAATCGTGTTTCGCCATTAATGGCGGATCATCTTCTTCGTTTGGAGCCGAACCGGGTTCGGTCCGGTCCAGGCCAGCAACCTTGCTTTCGCTTGGGTTCGGTCCACTCCAAACCTCACGAAAGGGCCGGAAAGGAGGGAGAAAGAAGAAGGGAACGAGGAGGTGTGGCTGTCGCACTGCACCAACTCAAACCGACCCGATCTTAGGCCGAATTAGGCCAGGCTTGGCCTATATTGCTGGAAATCCAGCAGAAACGGGAAGGAGAAGATATAAAGGGAGGAGATAGAGGAGAGGAAGAAATTAGAGAGAAAATGAGAGACAGTTACGGGTCGGGTTGCAAGCCAAACCGAGTCAACTCGGCTTGGGACCGAGTATGCCTATTGGCCGTTGGCTGGGTCGAGTCCAGGGACTACTAGACCTCTCTACACAAGAAGGAAGGGAGAATGGGAGAAGAGATAGTGAAGGGGAGGGGGAGAGAGAGAGAGAGAGAGAGAGAGAGAGAGAGAGAGAGAGAGAGAGAGAGAGAGAGAGAGAGAGAGAGAGAGAGAGAGAGGGGGGGTTTGGGTTTTTGGCGGCTGTCGAGTCGACTCGGCTGAAACCGAGTCCAGCCGAACTGAGTTGGGTTTGGGTGTTGGTCCAGACATTGCTGGACATTCCAGCAAAAACTGGAAGAAAAGCAAAAGAAAAGAAGAAGAAAGAGGGAGAAAAGGGGAGAGAGAGAGAGAGAGAGAGAGAGAGAGAGAGAGAGAGAGAGAGAGAGAGAGAGAGAGAGAGAGGATGGTTGCTAGTTGTGTCGAGCCGAGTCAATTCGACTCGAACCGAGTCGACATAGGTGAGCCCACAATTTCTTTCCATATTGAAATTATTTTGATTATAGATATTATTGTTACCATTACAATCATCATTAGGATTGATTAATATTATATTGTATGGCCATTAGTAGATTATCTATATTAATATTACTCATTACATACGAAAATTATCATTATTAAATAATAGAGTTCTATTTTGTCAACCTTAAAAGTTATCATTGATGATTAGAGCGTACTATTTACTTTATTACAATGACTATTAGCACCCCGTTAGCTAACATTAAGTGTATTGTTAATATTAATGATCGTTTTGGAACTATTAGTACTATTAGCATTTACAATCAACTATACATCATTGGCCCTTATTGTATTACTATTAGTAATGTTATTAATACTGTTATTATATCCAATAGAAATTGAATCTTAAAATTTATCCTAAACCTAAACTTAAGAATGAAACCCAAAAACTTAAGCCATCTAAATCTAAGATTAAGACCTTAACCTTAAATATGGTATTAGGTTTGAGCTAATTGTAGAATTTCATAACTTATGGTAGGTCATGGTATCTATTATCATGACTAAATTCATTATTGATAATTAGGATTAGTATCATTAAGAAACACTATCAACTTCCTTAGGGATTAGTAAAATTCTTGTAATATGGTTATTATCATTAGTCATTACCACTTTACTGTTAGTAAATATTCTATTTCTCTTACCTCTATTGTTAATAGATTATTAGTCAATATATGAATATTAGATATCACATATAAACTTGTGAATTATCATTTGATGGGATAATTTAATACTCCTATTGTGAGTATTATTTGTCCCACTGTGCGATAATAATATTAATAAAACTTGAGACTCAAATCCTAGAATCTAAGCACTAAACTAAAAGATAAAACCCTAACCCTACATCAAAACCCTACAGATAAATAACTAAAACCCTAGGCTATGATCTTAAACCTTAGGTAGTGTGTAGAACTTAGATCTAATTGTACAAGTTCCTGATTTATGATAGGGATTGATTCTAATGAAACACGTATTCTCTAACAACACTGGTAGGCGGTTCAAAGTATAAGGTGATGATTCTTCCCCTTGAGCTTTCCATCTTTCAATTAGCTTAAGTTATAGTTTATACTTTAATTTATAATTGATATCTCTCTTTTATAATCACATGTATTAGCTGGTGGAAATTGAATTGCTATATTGCTTGCTTAATGTTCATCCTATATATTTATTCATAAATTACTTGTGGATTGTTTATGGAACTTAAACCGGTACATCAGTGGCAAACTCTCACTTATAAATGTTGTAAGATCCGTATCCTAGTCCGTACTGTTCCGTCGACTCTTACGATCCTTCCCGTCAAATTCTTGCAATCCGCAACCTATAACCGACATTTGCGTACGACCCTAAGTCGTATCGAGTAAATTTGAGTCGGCTTAATCCGATACTTATACTATTGCGACCGCACCATTGTCGCAGTTTCAACGCCGCGTCTTGCATACCGATCTGATACCCTGGTAGGGAGATGTGGACCCGCGTTCAGTTTGAGAAAACACCACGTATTTGTGAACCCAAGAGTATCTCTACAACCCATCCCATCAATTAATCAATCAATCAAAGTACACAACCCATGCTTTCTTTCTCCCCAAGTCAAGAAACCTACCAAGTCAAATCTCAAGTCAAGTACAACTATCACCTTACATCCATCACTCATACCCATCACCTCTCTTACAACCACTCTTCACATTTTCCAAGCAACCAGGCAAAGAAAAAAATGGACGTTCAAGTTATTCCATGAGAGAAAAGTGAGATGTTGTGTGTGACCCACTTCTTCTTCCAAGATCTATCATCCCAGTCCTTCATCTCTCATCACCTTTCATCAAAGTGAGACACAAGGAGCTCGACATTCCATCGGACCAAGAGGATTGAACAGTGGGTGTTTCATAGGCATAAATTTCATGTTTTTATTTTGGGCCAAGTGGGGCCTACCGATTGATGGTATGGATCTCATTTTGGACCTTAGATGTGGACGATAACCCACTATGATTCTCATGATCATTCCATGATGGGGCAATTTCCATGGACCCCATCACGATGTTTACTTTTTAGATTTAAAGAGGTCATCTAGACCTTTCATTTTGGTGAAGCGGTAATCTCCACCGTTGATTTTTGATTGGTGGGCCCACACGTAATGGGACCCACTTGATTTATGTTGTGATGTATGTTAAGGAGGGCCCATAGTGGCAGAGTCCCTCCATTACACCCGTACCTCTCTCTCTCTCTCTCTCCCTCTCTTTTTCATTTTTTTCTTATGTAATGATGTGGTCGTGTGGCCCACCCGGATGTACCCCACTTGATGTATGTCTTATCCACACCATTCGTGCATTTGGTAGCCCACCTAAGCAAGGCCTACCTTATATAGGTGTTGCGCCTAAACCATCCGGCGTCCAGGGACGCTAGACATGCAATGAAAACAAAAATATTAGTTTGATTCTAAACGTTATGGTGGGCTATTCATATAGGCCCCACCTTGATGCATGACTTTAATCCACGCCGTCCATCCTATTTCCCAAGTTATTTTAGGCATTGAACCGAAAAATGAAGTCAATCCAATTTTCTAGCAGGCCATAGCGTTGAAAACAGTGGTTTTTATCATTGAAATCTACCTTGATGTTTCTACCCTCCAAAACGCATCACATATTAGGTTTGTTTGGTCCGTCTTGAGTCTTGGAATCCAGTGGTTAAGTTGGATTCACCTGATGCGGGCCCTACCTAGAAAAACCACGGAAAAACACTTTTTTTAAAAAATAAATAAACAAATAGCAGCAGGTGTTGCTGCTTGTCCAGAGGACGCTGCAGCAGCGTCTTGCTCTACTGCACGGTGGACGAATGGGAAAGGGGTCCCAGTTGTGGGCCCCACCATGATGTGTGAGAACATCAACACCGTGCATTTGGCGGCCCCCCTTCTAGTGGTGGTCCACCCCAAAAATCAACCGTATACACAGCTCAGATGGCCCACACGGTAGGAAGCAATGATGATTGAGTGTCTACCACTGACCCTGTGTGGGTCACAGAAGTTTTGGGTCAATATGAAATTTGTTTTTTCTTTTCATCTGGGTCCGTGTGACCTTATTAACAGATTGGATGTTAGGTAAATGTTATGGTGGGCCCCATGTAAGAGGGTTCGCCGGTGCACGCATACAGCAACATAATAGTTGTTGTATTGACATCCCTAGGCCATGTGGGTCCCATACATGAGGCATGTGCTATATCTATACCGACCACCCATGTGGACCCTAGGATGTTAGCCCATGTCTTGCTGAAAAAGCAAAATTAAACTCACCATTGTCACTCCTACCTATACCTCCTCCGCCTGATGACCTCAGGTTACCCCTAACTGAGCCATCAATGTTGAGCTTGGACCAGCCTATGCATGGTTTCTCCCACCTGATCACAATTAGGGGATGATGAAGACGCGTTGAATTTGCTATCCCCAAAAAGGACCGAGAGGATCTGCTCGGCGGCGGACACATAAGTTTTGGGGCTTGCTTAATAAGAAAATGCAGCCAACACTTCACCTTAAACACAATCTCCTTCACCTTCATAGCCTTGCCATCGAATTTAGCTAAGTTTTTGGACTTCCATATTTCCCACAAAACTAATGATAGGGTAATCTTACTGATTGGGGAGGAACATTGTAGTGAGCTTGCAGGGATCCACCAAAAGCTGAGGTTCTCTTCGATTGACATATTGGCAGAAAAGGGGATCTCGAAAACATCTCCCAGACATTTCCAATAGGTTGAAGCTATCGCGCTGTTGATGAAAAATGGTGTAAAGATTCAGCAGAATGGCCTCTGGATGCGTCGATCGAGCAGAAAAAACACTTAGAGGCTAATGCTACTCCCCGCCACTGAACACCTACATCAATAGGGACCGCTTGATGCAAAACTCTCCATGTGAAAAGGAAGATTCTAGGTGGCAACTTTGCATGCCAGACCCACCTGGACCAAGCCCTATGTAGATTGGGAGCTCTGCTAAGTGCCCACGCAGACTTGACCGAGAAATCGCCTGAAGGAGTGAATGGCCATATGCTATATGAAAATATTAGCATATATCTACCCGACCAACCCTGCAACCTGACCAAGCCTGCTTATGTTGGGCTTGGGTTGAGAATTTCCAACACGAGCTTGGGTTAGATTGGGTTAGGGTTCAGGTATAGGAACCTTGAGTTGGGCTAGGGTTGAGCACCAACTAAACCCAACCTGACTTTCAACCCTAGTTCTTATATGGCTCAAAAATCAAGGTTGTTATAACGCACACCCATGGTTGTTTGAGGGGTCTGCCGTGATGTGTATGTGAGATCTAGTCAGACCATTAGATGTGTAATCTCATGTTAGGTCAAGTGTGAAAAATCAAACATGCTTGTTATTAAAGTGGGCCACACCAAGGGAAACAATTGCAAGAGCACTACAAAAAAAGCAGGATTAGACGACGATGTATTTGGCTGATTAGCGGCGCTAATTAGGAGGGGGTGTCGGTTTGCAATCGGGTATAAATACGGTACGCAAAGCCCTCAGCATCTTTTCTTCTTTTGCTACCCTCTCCCGATTCTCTCTCTCTATCTCCGCCCCCGCGCCTCTCTCTCCATCTGCCTCTCTCCCTCTCTCTCTCTCTCTCTCTCTCTTTCTCTCTCTCTCCCCCTCATATCATATCCAGATCTCGCGCCTCTCTCCATTTGCCTCTCTCTCTCTCTCTCTCTCTCTCTCTCTCTCTCTCTCTCTCTCTTCCTCACTTGCATCATCTCCAAATCTAGTGCGGCCAACAGCCCCTGCCCTTCATCTCTTCCCCGGCCAGGTACTCATTTCTCGCAAATAGATATTTAGGTTTTTTATTTTTAGATCTGTAAATCCGCAGATTATCAGAGGATACAATATTGGAATTAGGGATTTCCTAAACTCTGTAATGGGAAAAGGATTAGGGCTTTCCTAAAAAATCACTTTTATGGTTTATTGGTTTGATTTTTAGTAACATTGTGTAATGATTTATGTTTTGATAATTTTTGAGTTTCGAATCCTTAATTAGGGATTTGTAGTGTTGATTCCCTAATTGTGGATTATAGAATAAAAAAAAACCCTGAAAATCCGTAATTAGTGAAATTTTCTTTAGAACTATGAAATGTTGTGTTTGTCTCCAGAGTAGCTAGATTGGGTAAATGCTGAAACCATTAGCTTCTATGCGATTTCCCCAAAGCACATGCGTGGGTGTGAGCACACAGCTTACAAGAATAGCCCTTGAGTGTGACCTGTGAATCTAGACCAGCTAGACCCTTAACAAATACTATCAGGACACAATCAGGTGGGCATGGTGCATAAGGAATGGCTGTGTGTGTGCACCCCACATGTGTAGGCTCCCCATGGTGCATAAGGAATTTATCAGATGGGGCCCACTTGATCATATATGTGGCATCATACAAAGGCTTACTCTCCTTTTTTAATTGATTCTAGTTTCCTGTATCCGCATCCAATCATAATGAGAAATCCAAACGGTCATAATATTGATTGATGAAAGGTAATCATTAATTTCAGCCATTCCAAGTATTACCTGCTCTGCTGTCTTCTCAACACCCAGTATATCACCAAGTTTTGATCCTGCAAGCTCCTAAAACCTTTGGCGTGATTTGTTCTGACTCTGTTTTTCATGAATTTCCCTAACAAGAGCAGATCCTTTGGTTGATATTATAGCCATATCAGATGTGGGATCTTTCAACGGTATTATAGGCTCTGCCTACTTTGTAAAAACAACCCTGCCATCCAGGAAAGGAGGCTTTGCATCTATGGCAGAAAAGATAGTAAACATGTTTAGGTAGAAGGCCCAATGAAACAAGTCTATTCAATTTTTTTTTATCAAAGGCATTTAATGTGTCAAGAATCATAGACAAACAAGATATGTGCCAAAGTACAAAACAAAAATTGAAACATGCATGTGTTACACAGTTACACAAAAGGAAGCCTCACACCATCAATTGAAGCTCGTGCAACTCATTTTGCGTGAGTTTTGGAAACTTCACACCATCAATTGAAGCTCATGCAATAAATTACATTTAGTGAAAGTCTTGTGGAACAGGTAATTCAACTTTGTACTTCAATATTTTCTTTTAAAGGATTGTGTACTTTTATATTTTACATTGTGTACTTCAATGATGATGATGATGATTATAATATTTTGGTAGGGAGCTGACCAAGAATGTTCACTTCTGACAATCTTCAAGCTTGCCAGACAAGTATTACTTTGCCTTTGGGATAGATTGGACCATTTGAATGAGGAGCCACTTTAGAACAGGATGAAAATAGCAATTGCCCCATTTTTGAGGAAGCTCCCACTTTAAATTGAAAATGGCAATTTGTCTGAGAAGGGTAGAAACCCCCATTCCACTTCAAAAAGAGTGGAGAAAGTCTGTCAAACTGGCTCCAATTTTCCTCTATTAGAAGAAACAAACAAAGGCCATTCCACTCTATACGATGTAGTAACTTCATATGCATCCTAAATCTGTCTTCCTACCATGTATTTAATGATCATATTTTGTCATGTTGAATTAAGTTCCTTTGCTATTTTGTTTATGTTTTTGTGTTTTTCTTTTATGCACATCTTATATTTTTTGTTCCCATGAGTTAAAATGGTTAGAATTCTCTGCTATGTTGGTGCAGGCTGCTGCCATGTTCAAGGTTATGAAGAATGAATCTCCTCCTATACCAGATACATTGGCCCCTGAAGGTAAGAATTTCATGCAATTCTACTTACGGAGGAATCTGGCAAAGAGGCCGCCAGCAAGCATGCTGCTCGAGCATCCCTTTACTTTTAAAAAAATAATAAAAAAAAAAATTTAAATGGCTAAAGCTCATGTCAAATTAATCAATGTGTAATTGAGAAAAGAGTGGAGCATATAAGATACCTGACAAATGGTCACATCGAAGGAAAACCCTTTTCCTTTTCCATTGTTTCACATGTGATGTAATCTCTTTTATGCAAACATAGTCTAAGATCAAAGTGAGGGTCATTTGTTGTTGGCTCATTTTCCTTCGTCCCTAATTGTTTGTTCTGTTTTGTAGGCTTGTTAGTAAAATTCAATTATCTTTCTAAAAAGAGAAAGATCAAAAGCGATCATGTGCCATTTCTTTTTTTATTTTTATTTTTATTTTTTATTTTGTTATGATACAACAGTCTTCTTCCAATCTAGCTTAGAGTTATGTATTAGAAAAGTTAGCAACCTGTTGAAATTGTGGTACACAATTACTACGACTAGTACAACTGACAAATGAATTTTAAGTTGTGTGCCGATTTCATATTTCTCACAATCCTTTCTCACTTATTTGTTGAAAGAAGCCCACAGGATATGTTTCATTTTTAACTATCCAATAATGTTCATCAACCCCATTAGCATAAATTCTAGTTCACGATACCCCTAGACTAAGACCCATAATTTGTATAGTTTAATTTGATAGAAGATATGATTTATATACTCGCTACTGTATAATGTTCATGAACAAGATGTCCCTCTTAACAAATATAGTATTATTTTTGCAAAAAGAAAAAAAGGGAATGAAAATAAAAGAAAAAAGATATTGTTATTTTTTTAGTTGCTGCTATTTATACTCTGAATCATTGCAGAAAGGTGTTAGAGGGTTGATGCTTGACATGTACGACTTCAACTGACATCAAGCATTATACATCCAGTTTGAGAAGAATTGAACCCATGACATGCAAATTTTAGTACAATGATTTGGATGTTCCTTGAGAACTTATGTATATGTGGGCAATCTTGGGACATTGATGGCATGAATGTTAGAATTTTGAAGAGGAACAATGAATGTCCAGTGAAAGTGCATCTAAGAGCAAGAAAAATGAGAATGCGTCACAATGGCAGCCCACCACTATGCTTGGCAGCAAATATACTTTTAGTAGAACTGCATTTACTTGGAGGTGTTGACTATATCTTCTTGCTCTAGGCTTCATATTTAGCTTATATTAGATCTCATCTGTTAGGAGTTAGATTTTATCGTTTGTTGTCTGCTATTAGAAGCTTCTGGACTTCAGGTTTTAGAATACTGAAACACTGTGTTTGGAGTCTTAAAAGCATCAGTTTAACTGAATTGCAGACATAAACGTGTTGCCTTCAGTTTCATATGTTTATCTCATAGTTTACAATACCCTGTTTTTCACCAACATTCATTTACCATGTGTGTTTTCCTTATTTCAAATGCTTCTATTGCTTCATTTTTCTTGCATTCTGCCTTTTGGTTTTCCATTTGGGATTGTTTCCGTTCTGCATGTGAGTGTATAACAATGTACCCCAAATGCAATTAACTATAGTATGATGTGAATGCAATTGACTCTAGTCCAATTTTTTCCCCATTTCCATTAATGACAATTTGAATGCATTTAAAATGGCAGGAGAACCAGTATGCTATGGTAGATGCTTGCTACCCTCAGTCAGTATATTACCCTTGCTCTCACTTCGAGTGTTTCAAAGTTATGTTGTTTTCATAATTAAAGATAATTGTGAAGCATCCACTTTTTTTTTTTTTTTCTTTAGTTGTATTCAAGATTTTGATATGTGATTTTTCCGTGAATTGGCTTCTGTAGGGATGGAGATATATTTAGTTTTGTGCTTGTAAATCTAATGGCTCATAGCCATTGTAATTAGAATGCTTTTGATATAAAGAAATAAATTGAAAAAAATCTGCAAAAGATACTTTGGTATGTAATTGTAAAATTTCCTATGATTTTCTTAGAAAATTGAAAAAAATCTGCAATAGATATAAAGAAATAAATAAAAACTCATCAATCATCCAGGCACCTATCTGCTAGTTGGATTTTGATTAACTCAAAGAGATCATTGTATCCCTAGATAATATCCAAGATTATTGTCTTTCTTGGAAGGTTAGAAGCCATATAGCTGGATTTATAGAGAAATCGGGTATGTGAGGTTGGTGGGATTTGTTATGGGTTGTCTTAAGAATGTGAATTTTGTTTTCTATTTTATGTCAATATTCTTGTTTTGGTTTCTTTTCTTATACATTGTTTCAGGGTCATGCTGGGCCTGTTTATTCAACTACATTTAGTCCTCTTGGGGACTTTATTCTCTCTTCTTCTTCGGACTCAACAAGTATGTTTCTTCTCCTGTCATCTTACTTTCTTTTCATCAATCGGGTCCCTAATCTAATGCTTGCCTGCTGCAAGTTTGCTGGTAAAAATTTAGCCAATTAGACCCAAGCATAAACTCAAGCAAATCACTATCTACCTGCTAACTGCGAATAGGGAGACGATGTTTCTATTTGGGATCCACCAAATATGTACAGGAAGATAGCTCTCAAAATAATATCCAGAAGCTCTGCCTTGGTTGAGTAGATTATCTTGTCCAGCAGTGGTGCATATTGTCATGGACTAGCATCTCCATACCCCATCTCATGGACTTACCGATTCTATCTCTCCTTTTATACTATGAGGTTATGCACATAGAGTGTAGAGAATTCTAGAGAAGATTAGTGTATGGATCTCTTGAACATTCTTGAGTTCTCTAATGGCTTCTATAGCCAGAATAGTGTAGAATAGTATCAAAGAGTTCTATAACTCTGGGGCTTAACTATCCAGTTTTTTTTTTTTTTTTTTTTATGTTTCTGAACTGCATGCTCTCTCTATGTGCAGCAACTAACACATCAAAGAAACCATATAGACTATCCATCTAAGAGTATAAGCTGTTAATCTGTTCACCGATGGCCGAGAGGGCTTGTGTGAAGCAACTTCAAAAGGAATATAGAGCACTATGAGTGGTTTAGTGAAGTCTCTCTACCCAAATCAAAAGATTTTATGCCAACATTTCCTGCTCAACATGCACAAAACAGGTTTTTGGATGTACAACATGGATTTTGAACATAAACTACTTCAAATGATTGATTTTTGTGCCTCCTTTCTCAATACAAATGTGGTAGACTGAGAACCATGTCTAGATTGGATAGACTACAAGCTAGGCAATGAAAACTTGAAGTTCAAAATGGTCTTGAATGTCTAGTCACATTATCAGCTGTGTCGATCTTCAATCTGCTCTTCTTCTGAGACAACTCACAACACAATCAGTATCCAGGTAGCATCTTAAAATCCTATGCCTGGGTGCTTTTCCTTTCCATATTTCTGTATTATAAGTCTTAAGCTCCATTTGGTCATCACATCAATCTTTATAAATATAATTTTTTATCAAACCAAATGGATCTTAAGCCCCTTTTTTAACTCTGCCAATGCAACTACTTGCATTGCCGGTCCCAAGCCCGAGTAAAGGAGGGAGAAAGGCTTGAGTGTCAAGGTGAATTGTATCATTTTCCTCCATATTTCTTTAATGCAGCAATTCTGTTGACAATGTAATCTCTAATTGCTTTATGCTTCTTGTAGGTGCATTTGCTGTGTATTTGGAGCCATGGCATTTGCTGGAATCGGAATGACAGAAAGTGGTTAGATACAGCCGCCTATCTTAAGTGGGACCCTCCTGATGAATGTTCTAGATGGTGGATCATTGTCTCCATCAAACATACACTTATAAACATACAAGTAATTAGGATAATGTCAAGAAGTAGATCAAATGAGGAATAATTTCTTCCTTTTCTATATATTAACTGGACAGCCAATAGGGGTTGTGCTGCTGTAGGTAGGGTTGTCAATGGGTAGGGTCCTATTAGGCCTATTTAAATGTTACTTTTTGGCACTCTCTCTCTCTCTCTCTCTCTCTCTCTCTCTCTCTCTCTCTCTGTCTCTGTCTCTCTCTCTGCCTAAATTTAGGCCTCCCCAGGTGCAGCAGGAAATAAAATAAAGAAATGTGGGCTTCTAGACGATTCCAGGCAGCCTCACAGCTACGTGTTGGTATTTGTGCACAAAACATTTTCTCTCTAGAATAATAAGCAACAAAGAGACTGACCTCCCCATGTTGTTTTTAATGTTTGGCTTTTTGGAGATGCAGAAATAGATCTTCTGTTTTTTGGCTAATCCTGGGCATTCTTATTCTAGTCTCTGGGCCATACTTTATCCAGCTGTTTATTATCTAGGAAAACTACTACTCATATTCTCTATTTAGGGAGCAATGATTACTTGTAGATATGTTTGTTGGGTTACTGCAGATGGCATTTGAAGCTCATGATGGACAAAAAAGAGGAAATGCAGAACCTTTTATCATTCATCCTGTTGAAGTTGCACGAATTCTAGGCACCTATCATCCAGGCACGAATTCTAGGCACCCATCATGCTATCATCCTGCGGGTATGAAACATTTGAATCTCCATGCATGTCATATGCCATCATATACCTTTCTTCTCTTTTCTTATTCCATATATACTCACCCTGATTTTGCCAATCTCAGTTAGTTCTCATGTGCTCATGGATATGTTCATTTAGCTAATGTTGTGTACATGATGTTTGAAACACTCTTGATTTGTGCATTGTCTTTAACTTACCTGCCTGATCTTTACTCCTACATCGGCTCTGATTTTGCAGCATTGATTCTGATTGGAAGTTTGTTACAGGATTTTGGGAAGGAATTGGAATTTTGTAGAGATTATTGTAAGTGTTGTTTATGTATATCTTGTTTTGGGTGTTCTTGCTTCATTTTTTCAGGATTATTTGGGTAATTTTTGATGTATGATTCTGTTATCTTGAGAAATCTAATATTTGAAGTAGGACTGAGTCTGAATTTTAGAGATTTTTTTATTTTTTATTTTTGGATTCTTTGATGGGTTTGAAAATTTTGAGAATGGCAACTAATTTCTGAACACAACCTGTTTGTTAGATGACTCGTTTCTTTCTACTTCTGGTATTATGGTAGTATAACTTTTTGTTGTTGTATTACTGAAACTTGGAGGAAAGGGTGCATCTATCTTTAAGGTGGTGTAAATAGTGTAATTGCATGTTTTGTATTAGTGTAAAGGGTGTCTATAGTTTTTAGGCCATTTTTCTATTTTTGTTTTTATTTTTTGTGTATGATTTGTAATAGAGGATTTCCAAGACTGTTTTCTCAAGTGTAGATGGAAAGGCAATTTGTGGCACATGTGCCACCGCCTGGATCAATAAAGAGGAATGACCCATGCGGGGCTAGCCACCAAACATGGAACATCATTAATAGCTTTGACCATCATTAGTTTAAAATGGGGCCACACCCACATTGGTACTTTTCTTCATTGTAGGTGAGTTTCTGTGTGGTTGGTTGCACTCTTTTCAGGTAATTACGCTATAGCACCAGGCACTAGAAATCCTCATTGGATCCCAACATTACTCTACTCCTGTTGATGTGTGGTAAGTGGCACTACACCAAAATCATTTATTAGGAACAGCTACTGTTTTTTTTTTTTCCTGCAGAACTGTGATTTATGTGGGTCCACTTCCTGCTTACAGAGTTTTCTATATTTTTGTTGGTCTTTTCTTTCTTCCTTGAAGATATTGATCATGGCCTTTGTGTTGGGGCAGTTAGAAAAGTGGGAAGCTACTAGGAGACTGCACGTTTTGTGGAATGGGATTGAAATACAGTCATAGTTGTATGTATTGTCATCTAGAAAAAGAAAAAGATCAACAAAATGAGACTAGACTAAAACAAAACAACAACAACTGGCCAAACACTCTACTGCACTTTTGTGTGGCCACTCTAAATTAGTGGGTCAGTTAGTAGAGGCATCTGTACAATTATTCGTGAAAGATCACTGCTTGAAAGAGGCACTTCTCCATCTGTACAATTGTTTGTTTTTTCTTTTTAGTTTTTTGAGAGATGGTTAAACTTGTAATTGTGTTGTGTGACATTTTCGTTGTCTACATAATTATAATAAAAAAAATTATTGTCTATTAATATAAATTTTGTTTAATATTTTTTTTGCATCATTTTTATGTTTCAAATATTTAAAAAATACAGGTTTTGATTGAATTATATATAATAATAAAAATTATTGGCATGCTACAAAGGGTTTTAGCGGCGCTTGCAAAGAAACTTACGGCGCTTTTTCGCGAGAAAAAGTGTTTACAAACTACTTTAGCGGCGCTCTTAGTAATTTTTAGCAGCGCTTATTCGCGTCGGTAAAACATATAATGGCGGCGCTCAGAAAAAGCGTTGAAAGTTACCTAGCGCCGATAGTACCTTTAGCGCAATGTCCATCAGTAGAATCAGCGGCGCTTTTATGGTATTTTAGCGGCGCTTTTGAGCGCCGCTAAAATTCCCTTTTGTTGTAGTGGAGAGATGTCTACCCTAGATTATTACAGGGCCTCACAGTGATGATTATATAAAATCCACTAAAACCATTAGATGCCATATCACTATTTAGGCATGGAGCCAAAAACCCAGGTTCGTCCATGATTCAAGTGGGCCACACCAAGAAAATAGTTTTTAGGATTTTCTTTGCTCTGTATATTATTTTCTATCGTGTGGGCCACTTGATTATTGAAATGGGAATAATTTTTGGAAGTGGGCCTTTAGAAGTTGAACTGATTGGAAGTAGTATGCGGATTACATGAGGCAGGTAACAGCTTAGTGGTTGAGAACCTGGCCGTGGGCCCTCCTCGATGTATGTTTGTCATATATCCACGCCATCCATTAGTTTTAAAATCTCATTTTAGGGCATGGTCCCGAAAATGAGACAGATCCAAGTCTCTGGTACTGAGCCACACAGTAGGGATTGAGCTCCCACTATTAAAATGAGACAAATCTTTTTTAAACTCTAATGAGCCGGGATGGGCCGATTAGCTTTTGGACATCCTAGTCCAAGCCCCGTCCGTTTAGAAATGAGCTTAAAATTTAAGCATGAGCCTGGCCATCGGGCCAACTCATTGACACTGCTACCTTTAATTACCCGTACTTGACAGGAGCCTCACTCCCCCCCCCCCCCCCCCCCCTCCTTTATTTATTTATTTATTTATTGAGGTGGTCCAGCCCGCATATGATCTAGATGTACAGTTTTTCTCATTTCAGGAATATAATTTCGCTTGAATTTTTATTTTTTTTAAGCCTAATCCCCTAGGACACCTATTTTACTCAAGGTGTAAAACACCCAACCCGTTGAGGCCCAAAATGTTGTACATGTAAAATCCACTGAATCCATCATTTTCCTCCATGCTAGGCCATGGGCCCAAAAATCATATTGATGCACAAATCAGTTGGGCCACACCATACAGGACACTGGGGACCGACCATAGGTTTGTGCGTGGGGCCACCAAAGCGCGTATACTTCATCTAACCGGGTAGGCATGTGTAAATCGCCAGGATAAAATCAGCCTGTTTCAAAACTATGGTGGCCCACAGCACTTGAATAAAGAAATTTTAGGTGCCAATTTACATTGATCTTCCCACATGAGGTTTTTTTTTTTTTTTTTTTGTTCAGGTTGATCTTTTATATATTCGGTGAAATAAGGTATAACCTGATGGGCAGAGTGGATTTCATATATACACACGATGGCCCCAAAAGCTTTGGTCGGATAAGAGATGGGAAGGAATTTCGGAAGTTAGTATTTTACAAATAAATGCCCAACATTTGTAGAACACATATATCAAGGGTCCACAGGACTTGTAAATAAAAAGTGCAACATCACAACTTACAAGTTTTGCCAAGCCACACACACATCCACAGTCCCCACACGTGCTGACCTGGCATGTGTGTGGAACATATACGCTATACATAAGCGGGATAAGCCACCATCTAATGACCTGGCTGAGAAAAAGAAGCCACTAATCAGGCAGCTCATACGCTTCCCCAACCATCCTTCAGGTTTCTCTACATGCGTTACCCACCTGATATATTTATCTGACTATATTTTCCGCCAGTGAATCAACAGGCCAACATGATGCACGGCTCAAGTGTCCCACACATAAGATAAGTTATCACGTATGGCTGGCATGGTGGTGCATGTCGGCTTACCACAGCTCAGAAACTTACACAGACAGAACATAACCTAATAAGACACACACAAAAAAATAATAATAATAATGATGATGATGATGATGATAATAATAATAATAATAATAATAATAATAATAATGACAATAAAAGAAGAAGAAGAAGAAGACCAAAGTCAAGATCAACACATACACAACATGGACTTAAAGCAGAAAGAGATAAAATGCAAATGGTTTGATGGTCAACGTCTTTGTAGCATTACTGGTCGTTGATCGAGCCGTACTTCTCCATGTAAGGATTGGCTAGTTTCTGGGGAGGGTACCCATCAATGCAAGCTTCCCAGACATTCCGGTCATCCAAATCCTTCACCACCTCCCACAAGCAGCTGTTGCACTTGAAACCAGCCCCAAAGCTAATCATCAAAACCCTATGCCCCATCTTAAGCCTCTCCTTAGCCTCCATGTACCCCAACACATACCAAAGACTACTTGCTGATGTGTTACCGAATCGATGAAGTGTCATCCTAGCTGGCTCCAGATCATGTTGACTCAGCACCAGACTCCTTCCCACCCCTTCAATGACTGCTGACCCACCTGTGTGAAGGCAGAAATGATCGATGCCAGCCTTGAAATTCACTGGGGCTGTTGCACCACCTTTCTTGCTTAGAAGGCCAGAGGCAACGTAACGTAGTAACTCCATTAGAGGTAAAACCTTAGGAGCCATTTCTCTAAGGTTCTCAAAGAATGCTTTTGTGGCTGCCTTAGGTAGGCCTTTGGCAAGGTGAAACCCAAGACGATCCACCTCATCCTCCATTTGCATGGCACATCCATATGCATCATCATTTGATCCTAGGTGGGTCCTGATCAGGCACCTCAAGCGGAACTTTGCTCGGTGTTGAAGATCGGGGTTGTTTGTTAAGAGAATGGAGCATCCCCCAGACCGGAAGAGACAATTAGCAAGGATCATGGACTTGTCATTGCCTGAATACCAGTTGGGGCCGATGGACTCTGATGTGACCACCACAGCCAACATTTTCGGATGTGATTTGAAGATGTTTCGCACGATATCTATCGATATCAAACTTGCGCTGCATCCCATTCCAGATAGGTTGTAGACCTTGATGTCCTCCCTCATTTTGTAACGATTGATTATCCTTGCACTAAGAGAAGGGGCTGGAGAGATCATGGAGACATTCACAATGAGCACATTGATATCCGCTGGAGATATCCCAGATTTCACAAACAGCTCATCAAGGGTAGCATTAAAACACTCATCCATCTCCGAGATTCCATCAGCAAGCAATGGAGCTTCTTCTCCTCTTCCAGTGATGATGTTTCTTGGGCCGTAGGTCTCCTCTCCAATTCCGGACCCAACTATGACCTTGAGGAGGAACTTGTGCTCGTTCACACTCAAGTTCTTGTTTCTTAGGACAATGTCACCGCAGATCTCGGTGTCGAGCTTCCGATCATCTGATGGTTTGAAGCACACGTAATCGAGAATGTAGCAGTTTTGGTTCCTCCATTGTTCATACAACTTCCAAAGGAGAAGGAATGAGTAAAGAAGAAGAATCGCACTGAGAAGCATGGAGAGCTCCATGAGAGAGAGAGAGAGAGAGAGAGAGAGAGAGAGAGAGAGAGAGAGAGAGAGAGAGAGCGCTTTCTCACGGGGAAGCTTGAGAAGTAAAGGGTCTTAAAATATGGAAAGAGAGGCTATCTCATGAAATGTGGGTGGCAAGAAGAAAGGCGAGAAAGAACGAGAAGAGAGGTTCGTATTTATAACCGTCTGATAGGGGAAGCATCTCCCTCTACTCAACTTCCAAACATCAACTTGTGTATACAAATCATGCATCCGTTTGTACGTCGACATGCCTACACCGTTGATGCATGTAAGTGCATTTGATACTTCATGGAACCTAATGGGTGCTTCAGTTTGATTTTCACTCCGGGGACGCTAACATGGGACTAACATGATGAGTGGAATGGATCTTGCACAATACGAATGGACGGAGTGGAGGTCAAACACGCAATACGATGGGCCCCAGGAGTAGGGGGTTGCAGTTTCACCCGCTGGGTACAATAGGTGATGTAGTGGATTCTGGTCCGCGATCGAGGTCTCATTGCACCTATGATGGGGCCCACTTGCTTCTTGGTTTGATGAGCCCAACATTCTTTGGTGAACCGGGACAGAGATTGCTGTGGTCCATCTGACATTTGGATCTGCTTAAGTTTTGGGACCAGGCCCTAATATAATATAAGAAAATGGATGGATGGCACAAATATACATAAACTCATCCAAGTAGGCTACACGGTAAGGATAACAAAGGTGTTCCCCTGCAACACTTAATCCGCGCCCTACTTTCCGTAAGCAGCTTGCACGCGCGGTGTGCCACGCATCACTGATTTGGTTGGTGCACTGATGCATGTCACCAACCATAATGTATGTGCTATCTCCGCACCGGCCGTCCATTTATTTGGCGAGATCATTTTAGCTGATGAGACTGAAAATTATGTAGATGCAAAGCTCAAGTAGATCTCATCACAGAAAGCAACCCACCTTTAAAACCTTCCTTAAGCCTACCAAGATGTTTATTTGTAATCCGACCTGTTGATAAGGTTATCCAAACTTGGATGAAGGGGGAAAAAATAAAAAATATCAGCTTATCCAAACTTTTATGGGCGCCGAGAATTTTTCAATGGTAAGCATTCAATCCCCAATGCTTTTTGTGATGTGGTCTGCTTGAGCTTTGGATCAGTCTCATTTTAAGTTATTGCACCCTAAAATAAACTCATCAAATGGATGGACAGTTTCGATATAACATACATCATGGTGAGACTAATGACAACACACCGCTAAAGTCATACCATGCAATTGGACGCTTGTTCTTCTTTTATCTTTTTTTTTATAGCGGTGTAAAATACTCCAATTTTATGAGTTTCCTTTTTATTAGTAGTTATTATTTAAACAGTGTATTTTTCAAATTTATCATCCAATAGTAAAAGACAAGGCGAGAACCAACAGGAAAAAAAAAAAAAAACAAATATCAGCTTTTTGAAATGGAATATATAGTCAATTCAGCGAAAAAAAGAACTCTCTCTCTCTCTCTCTCTCTCTCTCTATATATATATATATATATATATATATAACTTTATTCATTTCTCATAGTATGCTCTTATTAGGATCGGACTCTTTTAGAAACTATAATGCGATGAAAAATGGATAAAACACCTGCACTATTGCGGGGCTCAGAGTACCCACCAGTAGCAAAGAGAGGTGACTACTGAATCCGAGCCCATGAAAATCAGGGTGATATGATAAACATTACGTGGTAATGGGACACAGTCAAAATCTATAGATTCGGTGTAGTGGTGCGGCTTACCCAATGAGCAGATCATCCCCATTTGCATGCCAGGTGATCATCATGGCATGGGCCACCATATGTAAATATTGGCTATCCAACATAAGTGGCACAAAGGTGAAAAAAACTTATTGGGCAGCTTTCATTTAAGGTCCCATGAGCGGCCCTTGCCAGCCCACCGATGATTCCGCGGCTCACCAATCTGCGCCGGTACTCGATTTTTAGTGCATTGGCTGGACCTGGACATGCTTTTGCCTTGCCAGCCCATTTACCCGTCTCTCTCCTGTGCGTAACCACACAAAAACGTACTATGAGGCCGATCCACCTGTGATGTGATATGTGATTGATGTTCATTCCATTAATCAGATGCATCATTGGGCCTAAAAATCAGGCTACTCCATGGCGGAGGCCACACCACAGCCCACCCATTGAAACCTTACTGATAGTATATAGGGCACAATGAGATGTGATTTAGACATCCATCCCATCCATTGCATGGGTCCCACTTGGATGAGGGGTCACACCAAATTTTAGGCAATTTCAAAACTTAGGTTAGCCTCACAAATTGCTTTTACATGTTTTAGGCATGATTTTATATGGTGCACCCACCTGAGTCTATTTTCTCCAAGTGCATGCACTTGAACTGAAAAGATCTTGTTCTCATTCACATTTGGTGAAACGTGTGTAGAGTTCCACATATGTAGGGCTCGTGGTTTGGTGATCCAAACCATTAATCAGATGGAGCCAACATGGATGATGTCTGTATTCTTGGTGAGATTCAATTTACATTAATGCTTAGTTTTCAATAATTATGTTATAAGTATTGCAGTAACTTGTTTGTACTTTTAATGTAAGTAATTAGTAAAACAAGCGTAGAGAATCGCTCCAAGATTATGGTGAACCACGCGACTGGTTCAAAGCCATTTGTTAGATTTCATAATGAGATGGTATAATTTACTTTATTTGTTTTACATTTATTAATTTATTTTATTAATCATATTACTAATCATAACATTGTGAATATGAATTTGTATTTTTATTTTTGTTTAAATATAATAATGTGACCAAGACACACATCATGAGCCTGATCTCATTACTTTCTATTGAAACACACACATGAGGATCATGATAGTCACTTTTGTGACTCCGTGTTATAGGAAGATATATATAAGAATCATTTTAACTTATTTTAAAGTTGTTTTATTACTTATTCATTTCATACTCATAATGCTTTGTTAATATTATAGAACAAAATGCTACAACTCCATACTTAATCTCAATCAAAGGACACTGCACTATTGATAGTAGATAAAGCATGTTTTAGGGCCCTTGGATTTAATCTGGCTATGTTCATAGTATCGGGCATGGGGAGGTGTTTGCATCGACCCATCGTATCCATGCTGATATGGATGAGGCTACAAGGATAGCCGAACGGGCAGAAGCAACAAGAACAGAGCTTAAGACTAACGTATAGGTCATTCCAGGGACGATAAATGATATGTAAACATGATAGGCTCAGTTGGAGGAGATAATGTATATCCTCGTGTCACAACAACTCCAATCACATGCATCATCAATGGTAAGCTAATGTTACATTTAAATTATGCAAGTAGTGTAGAATAGTCCTTATTCATAATTTATTTTAGTTATTTTATAAATTTTTCTACAAAGTGGTGTCATCTTCCTAGGCCCCAATGCATTATTGAGTACACACATTTCTTTTTTTTTATTGGACAATTTGAACATGTGTACTTTTTTTGTATTCTAGATAATTATAAATTTAGTTTTAATTTAATTAAATTATTTTTGTATTTCAATAAATGATGATGAATATTGATTAATACATGTTATTTTGTTTGATTAGTAACTCATTGCTAATATTTTTCAACAAGTTGTTAGGTGATGACAAATAATTAACTCATTGATGATGACTTGTTGTTTTTGTCTATAAATAAAATTTGAGACATCATATTTGCAATGAAATTGGCGACAATTAACACTCGTCACTACAAGGCTTTGGCGATGACTTTATTTTTTTTTTTCAATGAGTGGACTTATGGGAAAATGTCTAATATTTTGTGATAAGATGTTACGTCATGGCAAATAATTAACTCATTGGTGTCGACTTATTATTTATTTTACTAGATAGAATTTGTGACACCGTATTTGCGATGACATTAACAACAATTGACACTCGTCGCTACAAGACTTTGGTGACAATTTCATTTTTTTTAGCAATAAGTGGACTCATCGCAAAACATCTTTATTAACGACGAGTTTCATGTTTAGCGACGTTTCATGATATGTAATGGGGATGTGTAAACTTTTCACAAATAAATTATATTTAGTGATAAGTTATTAAGTCATCGCAAATAATTAAGTCATATGTGACGAGTATTTGTGACAAAATTGGTAACAAGCAACACTCGTCGTAAAAATTTTTTTGAAACAAATTTGGGATTATTAACGACGACAAAGACTCGTCACAAAATTTCTTTATTTGTAACGAGTTTCATATTTAGCGACGTTTTACGATATGTAATAACAACCTATCAACTCGTCACTAATTAACTATATTTTACGACAAGTTATTAGGTTGTTGCAAATATTAAGTCATTGGCAACGGGTTGATGTTTTCGTTGCTAAATAGAATTTATGACATCATATTTATAATAAAATTGACGACGAGTTTGTAGTATTTAGTAACAAGTTAACTCATCGTACATTAACAACAGGTCCTTGTTCTTGCCCGAGTAGTAGACTCATAAGAGTTTCAACTCCCGATCAGGGGTTCAAGTACCCATAGGTGGTGAAATTCCACCAGCGTGAGTGTGTGTGCGTGTGTTAAAAATTAAAAAAAATAAAAAAATATAAATATAAAAAACCTCATCATAAAAAGTCTGAATTGTTGTTGTGAGATTAAAGGAACCATTTTACTTTGGACTTTGAATTTTGAACCACTCTATTTTTACTCGGGATTTTACCATTTCAAACTTTGTATCTGGAATTTGGACCACTCAAAAAATTTCTCACGACTACCAGTTTTAGCAAACATCGCCTCTACTTTTTAAAATGCCGATTACATGGTGTTGCTCACATGCGGCAGTGTTGTGATGTATTGGGTGGTGTAGGGCCCACTGTGATGCATGTGCCTTATATCCATTCTTTCCATCAGTTCGGCCAGCTCATTTTAGGGCATGAGCCTAAAAATGAGGAGATCTCAAGCACAAGTGGGTCAAACCAGAGAAAACGGTGGGGATAATTTCACTCACCATTGAAAGGCTGACCATAATATTTATTTTATATCCAACCTGTTGATAAGGTCATACAAACTTAGACTAAGGAAAATACAAATATCAGCTTGATTCAAAACTTCTGTGACTCTAAAAAGTTGTTAATGGTGGGCGTTCAATCAAACACTGTTTCCTGTGGTGTGATTCACTTGAGATTCGTATCTTTTTCTTTTTTGCTTGATGCCTTAAAATTAGCTGGCAAATGGATGGACGGTGCATTTGTCACCGGCATCTCCTGTCAACCCCACATGACTTCCGCCTTCAGGTACTTTCCATGCATGGGAGCACAGCACAGCGCTGCTAGGCAAGTAAAATGACTAAAATGTTCATCTATTATTTTGTTTTAAAAAAAAGAGAGTCCAAGAGCCCGTGTATTGTGGGCCACGATGTACGTGTCTGACATGTAATATTCCTTCCAACTGGTGCATCGTACAGCCATGAATATTAGTTAAAAAAACCGGGGGGGGGGGGGGGGGGGGGGGGGTGTGTGGGGTTGTGTGCAATCCGACTTTCAGGTAGGCGACACTATAGAGAATAACATACAGGTTGTGTGCAATCCAACTTTCAGGTAGGCGACGCTATAGAAAATAACGCACAATACCTGAAAACCATTCAAAGCTACCAATGGTCTACTTAATGATTAGATTGGCTTTGATTATGATGGAATCAACCTCCTGGACGGTTAGGATGCCACTGCCACACCACGTCGGCCTGCCATGCTTGAATTTGCCATGTTTCTGAAAAATAAATAAATAAATAGTACGGTAATCTAAGTCATTGTCACTTGTCTAAAGACACTCGGTTGTATTTTGGAAACACAGGCATTGTTTGCGACAACAAGAAGGGTAAATCCTTATTTACTTTTGACCATTCTTTGATTAGTTGATTTGAGAGATATGATCCATATACAATGTTTTCCGCAATCTGGACGGTATGATTGCCCTTAATGAATGCAAGATGTGAGGAATAAGAGTCACCACCGTTTTCCTAGAAATTCCGCAGTTGCATAACCTTGCCCGTTGTAACACAGAATTACCCCGTAGGTGAGACAAAGAAAGTATGCCTCATCAATCAGGGTGGTTGTGGATATCAATTCCCTGTAAATAAGGTGGTGCATTTGCGGCAGAAGGCTGGCCTAGAATAAGCTATGTAAATAATAGTGTCTCCCTCTTTTACTACTTTTGGAATATAACAGGACACAGCTGTATTGTTTTATTGGCGTCCCTGTAAACACACCCTTACGTAAAAAGATGGACGGTGTGAGTACATCCACACGGTGCATTTGGTGCGTCCCCGGTGAAGAGCGGGTTGCAGACACTTAACATGGCAAAGATAGACGAGAGAAGGCTTACTCGAGGCAGAAATTATCCGGGCAGTCAAAACTTCAAAACAGCCATATTTTGCAAAACCAGATGAGTTTTTTGAGATATTATATATAATTTTCGGTAAGAGAAACTACTTTAGCTAACCAAACCTCTATGCCGAGTTGCCCATGCGGGCTGGATTTGCAAGATTCCATCCAATTGATGGTCAAAAGTTTATTTTAATTTCACATTTATTATAAATAGTAACTTTTAGTTCGAGTATAACTTTTGGTCCTTTTGAGTTATAGGAGTCATGCACAACATGAAAGTGGCTTAGAGAAATTAGGAGAATAACGTGGTGAGGCCAAATTGGACAAGTACTCTTTTTGGCTGAAAATCATAAAGTCTAGTAGCCGTGAAGACTATCTACAAATAATAAATTTACTATCTATAGAAAGTCCCATTTTTTAGAGTGTTTGAGTCTAAAACTCTATCCTAAGTTTGCGTTCATTATTTGAATGATTGTAATTTCATTGTTTATCATTAATCGATTTATTGTAAATTTATTAGAAATTATTTTTACTTTTATATCTCTCTCGTAGAATTGAGGAAACTCGGTGAGGACTCTATGGAACTCCGTGGATTCGGAATAGATATCCCTTGAGGAAGATGGCGATCGACCTCATCGCCTCCCTCCCTATATTAGTCGCCTATAAGTTATGGGATATCCCGAAAACAGCAATATCCAGAACTCAAGTGGGTCACACCATTTGAAACAATGTGAAAGCATGTATACAAAATCTAAAAGACTTAGTGGAGCCTACCTGAGTTTGAGTTTCGGATATGTCCAAAACTTGGGGCAACATCTAGGCTAAGTGGGACACAATCAATAAACATATAAATTAGATGCCTAAACCACATTTCAATGGGCCATGTAAACAACAATAAAAGTTTTAATGGGTGAGCATCTACTCTGATCAACTGTTGACTATAAGTGTGGCCACTTAAGTCATGGTTTGGCCTGATTTTTAGGCCCTTGGGCCATCACAAAAGGGTGCATGCATCTGATTGATTTTTATGCCCATCACACACCCCATTTGGGAATCGATACCAAGGCATTAGTGTTTGAAACGAGGTTATCTTCACGGATGGGTATGTATATATGAGCTTGGTTGACCTACCGGGAAGATTTTAATGAGGTCGAGCTCAATCCGTGGAGCCCAACATGATGTTTGAGGGACACCTATCTCATTAATTGAATGCACCCTTCTATTGTAACCCGTGGGCCTAAAATTCAGGCCAATCCAAGACTTAGGTGGGCCGCACCATAGATAACAAGTAAGAGTAGATGCCACTCATTTACACCTTGATTGCATGTAGGGCCTAATGAAGTGTGGTCTAGACATCTAGCACATCTGTTATGTGTGTCCTACTTGATGATGATTGTTATGGGAAGATCCGAGCCTTTTCAAATCCGAGGAGCCACATCAACTGGGTCCGGTCGAATGCATAGGAGTTGGGCCAGAATCGATAATACCATTGGAGGGGAGGAAGATCCTTAGCTCGGTCTCGGTTATGCTCCTAATTTGAGGCAGTTAGTCAATTCAGAGTGATTCAAGATTGGAATATTTAGTATGAAGTTCAGACCAGAGACTTTAGGCAGTCCCAACTAAAGACGGAGGACTTGACTATTCACATCCGTGTCATTCATGGCAGGAATACTAGACTCAATATGACAGGTTTGCCTTCTGCCTTAGAACTCGGAGAGGGGACCTCCTGAACATCTAGCAAATAAGGAAAACCAAGTCCGTCGTAAGTTCAAACCTGGCCTTGGCTCAGAATCGGGATGCGCCCCCTTTCAACAACTCAACAGTGAAAGCTCATGTGTATGACGATCTGAGGCCGGGGCTCGAAATCAAGGCTTCTTTGGCCTGGGATCCCGAGCTGAGGCCGAGGCAGGATGAGGACGCTCCACGTTCTAAACCAGGAAACTACCTTAAGCAATGCGACCGATCGTTTTGGCCGCAGATACGCACAATACGCTACGCGATCCCAGGATTACGAACCATATCTCCATGATCTCAGTATCTCATTGATTGAGTGAATCATGCCGAGATTAGCGAATTTGAACCGTCTGATGATCAAGTATAAATACGGTAAAACTCTATTGCTACAGGGACGCAACATCTCACACTCTCTCCTTACAATCAACTTAGACCCAAATTCCCTTGACCTGACTTAGGCATCGGATGGTCTCCGACTTAGACAGAGTCTCCTTTGCTAACCCTTTGTGAAGGATTAAGGTTTCTTGGAGGTACGCCGTGCGGAGTGGAAGGTAGTCTAGATTTCATCATCAACAATGATTACACCAAATTTCAGCCCTATCCAGAACACAGGAAAGCTCTAGCAAGTGCTTTTAGATATTTTAAGCATGATTTCGTGTTGTTTTATAAGGTGTTGTCTACTTGAGCTCAAGATACAGCAGATTTTTAGGATATCCCATGCCTGGATAGGACTCACCAAATGCACAGTGTGAATGTCCAAGGCACATCACGGTGGCCCCACCCAGCTCAACCTCATGGGAAGCTCCCATGATGTCAACCTCGTATTGTATGTCTAAAGTCCAATTAGTCGGACCACAGTACAATCCAACCTATCAAGTGCACGAGACATCCAATGCTTTTAACATTCCACATGAGGATGATCTAATGCAAAACATCTACTAAATACATGTCAGATATTTACAGCCAGCAAACCTTTCTATTCGGGGAAGCGGATTGGCTGGTGTACAACACACCAGCTATATAGCTGCTGTAAATGTCCCCATCCATTTCCCAGGCCAGCCAGAGAATTAAGGGCCATTCATATGGTAGGTCCACTTTGAGATGAGCCGGTCCACATCAGGCCAGCTGGGCCATTAGTGGGGCTTCGGTGTTTGTTGAATTTAGATTCGAAGAGTTATCCTCATCTGGGTCTCGGAAGTGAGGAAACTGCTGAGAGGTCATTCAGGTGAGTAGAGACGGAGGTGGTTCACATGCCCCGTGCCAACATGGGAAATGCGCGTGGGATTGATGTCATTCTTCAGATGAAGCCCATCATAAGATTGACTAGCCCAAAATCAGGATGGTCCAAACTCATCAGTGGGCCTCACAATCGTTTGTGGATACATCTCTAACCGTCCACTTCTGAGGACTTTTAGAATCCCATTAGTCACGTGGATATCACCGTGTATATTCACTGTATAGAAATTGTGCAGCTGATATGATCATCAAGTGGGCCACACATGTAAATCAAATCTTAAATATTCATAAATTTCTCTGAAACCACCCAATGGTACACGTATGGACCACTTGAAGATCAAATCATGCAGATTTTTTGAGCAAATGCAAATACCAATTGGGACATCGCTGGCACGGTTGGCCCACACAAGGTGCAGTCACTGCTCCGTTCTCAAACAAAAAACTGAATCCCATGAATGATGAAAGTGAAAGGTCGAAAGATCTTTAGTAGGGTGTAACAAACCAGAATCATCTAGAGCACTTGTTCTCCACGTGCGTGTTTACAACCTGGTATGTAGGGGCCAGTATATGTGAAATCTACTCTGTTTATCATGTTGTCTTCGATTTTAGATTCTAACGCCAAAAATTTGATAGATCAACAAATCAGATGGGCCACACAACACATAATAATAGAAATGGGATCTCAACCATAAGTTTGTGTGGGGCCACCTAGGTGTTTATCTTTCATCAAACCCGTCAATCAGGTATAACTTATCGGCATGAAAGGAAGGTACAGAAGTCGGCCGGATGAAATACTCAGACTGGCCACACCGTATGGGCTTAGCAGTTTTGGGAACAATTTTAAATTTGTCACAGTTCGTATCGCCAATATGAGTTTCCATCGTGCATATCTTTTAATTGTACGGTGAAATTAATGTTTGTCATGTAATGGACAGTATATTATAGGCAGCGAATTAGAAACGGTTAGTTGAGTTGCGAGACTGGCTATTGAAGTTACGTCACCAAGTTGCGTGCCTACCGTGTTGCATGTATTGTATGCACTGCAGATCAAAATCTGAGAAAATAGTTGGGAGAGTGACGCCCACCGTTGAAGCCTTTCTAAGGTGCACCGTGATGTTTATTTGAGATCAAACTGTTCTTAAGTTAACATGGACATTAAATAAGGAAAAACACGTATATCAGCTTGATCGAGCTGGTGAAATCACATACACTCACCCCATGGGGGTCCTTACTCACGCCATGGTGGGTCCTTACTCTTACTCCATTGGTAGACTCCTAGGAGTTTCAACACCTGGTCGAGGGTTTGATTACCCATAGGTGATGAAATCCCACCATGGCGTGAGTGTGTGGTGGTGTGTGTGCGTGTGTTTAAAAAGAAAAAATAAATAAATAATAATAATAATATATATATCAGCTTGACCGAAAACTTCTGTAGCCTTTAGAAGTTTTTTTTAAGGGTGAGTGTCACTGTTCTTTTTTGTGGTGGGGTCCACTAGAAATTTGAATCCGATTCATTATTTAGCTCATGCTCTAAAATTATCTCCCAAAATGTATAGACAGGGTGGATACAAAGCATACATTATGGTGGGACCCACGTATCTGGGTGACGTCACTTCAATGGCTAGTCTAGCTGCTCAACCTGTCAATAGCTAATCGGATTCCTGAATTTTACTTATACAACGTGGTGGACCCTACTATGAGGTGTTTTACTGGATGTGACGGAAGGCGGGATTGTGGGGAACGTTTCAGAGATGAAATAAATTTCGTGGTCCAGCCCCCAACTAGGGTGGACGGTACACATTCAAATCTATTTATTGATAGGAAGAGGAGGGTTTACCTTGGTATTTTCTGGGTCAATTGCCAACGGCTCATCTATGTAGTAGCAATTTCGCTGCATTTTCGGATGATCCTGGCCACCCCTATGGTAGCTGAGAATATTAGTGTGCCACTTGAAAAAGAATTACAGAGAAAAAAACTGAGGACAATCCCAGCCACCTGACCTTCTAAGTTGACAACATGAGACTTCTACCATTTTCAATTAAAAGGTTCAGGTTCTACATGCAGTTAGTATTTGTTAAGTAGCCTATCTATCAAAGGTGCTACTAAATTGACGGTTCAGATCATGCTTCTGTGCATCCAAATGGGCCTGATCATTGATAGCTGGAGCAACTAGCTTAGGGGGATAGACTAGAGTCGGCCCTTATTGCTAGAGTTGGCCTTTATTACTAGAGATATTTTCAACCTTTGTACGGAGCAGGTTCATCGAGTCCGCTTTTATTTGCTTGGATGGGCTTTTATTGCTAGCGCTATTTTCGTCTTTCGTCTGGGCTGGTTCGTCGATCACGTTCAAATGCACAAAAAGTTGTGGACGTCTATCAAAATCACAGCACACAAACAAGATCTAGCCTTAATTACGCGACGCGTAATTGCTGTTGGGCCGACCTTGTTAGATGTTTAGTATTACTTTCTTTATTTTTTATTTTTTTTTATCCTATGTAGTTTCAGTCAAACAATCCGAACCATCCCGTCAAAGAAATTTTATTCATAGGTTTTTATCTTTCCGGAGGAAAGTCGAGTCAAGCTCGTATAATCTCCAAGTCAGTTTGGAAATTTTCAGGGGGTCAACAGATCAACTCAACTCGGCGTGAACTCAATTTTAAATCGTATTAAATTGAGCTTTCTTGGGTTGAGTCGAGCGAATTAACCAAGTTAAATCGATTCATGTATAGCTCTAGTAAAAAGCACTCTAAATCTCTGGAGATCTTTTTATCCACTTTTATTTCTCATACAATACTACATGTCACCTTCCTATTAGTTTTCCTAGAATCGTTAAAAATAGGGTACAACATTGCTCCCTATGTCACTTCGTCTTTGGTAAAAGGTGAATGCAACATTGATTCGTTATTTGGCACAATAAATATAACTGTTCAACCACCTAAAAACATTAATTTTACTCATCTTAGTCAAAATCAGTTATCTTGATCGAAAAATATTAAAGTCGGTTGACTTGGCCAAACTCGAAAATTGTAAGAAAAAGGTAAGTTCGGCCATTTTAGTCGAACTGAGTTGTCTTAGTCAAAAAACAACAAATTTGACTATCTTGGTCGAATTTGGACATTTTATTTGAAAAACGGTAAATTCGGCCATCTAAGTCAAATTCAGTCATCTTGGTCAAAAATGACAAATTCGTCTGTATTGGTTGAATTCAGCTATTTTAATCGAGAAACAACAAATTCGGTCATCTTGGTTGAACTTGGCTATCTTAATTGAGAGATAACAAATTCATTTATCTTAATCGAACTCAGTCGTCTTGATCGAATAATGACAAAGTCGCTATGATAATGAAAATCATAAGTCAATCCATTCTGAATAGGGCTTATGATTAAATAAGTTAGTAATATGACCTTCTACTTCCTAAACCATTTGAATAATTTGGTCATGATTCTAACCGTGAGATTCATCCATTGGAGGTGATTAAGGGCCTTATTGGTTTTGTTTTTCATGATACGGTGGATTCCTAAGGAAGGGCTACCCCTAAGTATACCTTGATTTCTTTCTTCAGGAACAATGTTCCTAACCTCCTATTCTGATCGCCTAAAATTAGCAAATGGCAGAATATTTTACACTTCTTGTATAGGAAGGTGCATATTGCATTGCGAAAGTATCTGTTGTGTCAGCTGTGGTGTTGGCTCCACGAGAGTTCTTTCAAGAAAGAGAGTCATCATCCAATTCATATTTTCGGCATAACCGACCATCCATCTGCCTAACATTTCGGCTCGAACTCGTGATTGTTCGACGATATGCTGAATTCCTCGTTGCATATCGAGTATTCTGACCAACATAATCTCAATAGGATTCATTTGATATCTTGCTTTCAACTAACTTTCATACTGGCTTATGTTATACCAATATGAATATTCATATTGGTGTCACACCCCGAAATTTGGTGCTCGAGTTGGCCAGACCTAACTCCGAATTACAGGTTGTGATTATTTTTATTATTATTATTTTTTTACACACGCATAGGTTGTGATTAAAATTTTTAAACATTCTCAACTATAAATTTAATAAAAAACTATATCACAATAAATGGAACATTCATCCAATACAATGTTTAGACTTACTTTTGAGTTATATATATAGACACACACATTTTTTTCTAACACAAATAGAAAAGATCACTACAACTAGATGAATAGTTAGATCGTCACTCCTCTTCCCTCCTAACTAATCTTTGAACCCTAAAACATTCTTAATATGGGTGTGAGCATAACATCTCGTGGTATCATATCCAACCAAAATCTAAAATTTGTATAATTATACAAATAATGAAAATACTTTGTTTAAATTTTAAAACACGAATTAAAGCACTGGATATTAAAAGATGAGATGAATGCAATACCGGAATCGTAGATATGCTCTGAATGTCAAACTTTACATGAGTTCTATAAATAACAAAATTAAACAATCATTATCTTTTGCAACACTGTACTCAAGTGGATGGCCACATTGCATTAACGTCCATGCACAAGTACCTCGAGGCGAGGGACTCATTAATGCGTTAGCTGGTTAAACTATTACTCCAGTTGTATCTCTTGCGTATGTTCGCATATACAATTGTACTCATACGTTGTACACAAAAGAGACTTTAAAGGATTCAATGGGTTCTAGGGTCTTTCACCCAAGGGACACGATCGCCCTACTTACTAGATTTAGGGTCTTCCACCCAAGGGAGACAATACCCCTACTTGCTGGCTTTAGAGACTTTCACCCAAGGGACACAATCACCCTACCTGCTTATACCTTTTAAGGACATCCCTAAGGCAGCACACTTACATTCCAACCTTCATTGTTAATTAAAAATAAATATGCATACAATACGTATAACTGTCATCCATTAAAATCGAAATAATTAAATATGCAACTTACTGCAAATTAGTTATAAATTACATACTTACATCACATGTTTTTCGTTATTCTCAAACTATGCATATAAGTCGTTGTAAGGTTTGATGATTATTAACTTAGTAATTATTTTAATTTGATAATTAAAATCCTTAATTATAAATTTAGAATTATTTTTTTTAATATAAGTTAATAATTAATTTATCAAAATTAAATTTTATTTAAATTAAAAATAAAATTTTCTTTATAAAATTATAAATAAGGAAAGCATAGGAACTCCTAGAAGTAATCCTTGTTAAATTCTAAATCCAAATAAATTATTGTATGATTTAGGTTTTAACAAGTTTAATTAAATTAAATTAGTAATATATAAATAAAATATGAATATATATATATATATATATATATATATATATATATATATATATATATATATATATATATATATATATTATGGGTAAAAATGGACTGACTTAAGAAAAGAGGTAGGCTTGGAAATCCCTGAGGGACATGAGGTCAACCAGCACCGGTCATGACTAATGAGCTCCTCATTGGCCAAGGTAGAGATGTAGACCAAAACTAGCCCGGCCTCGGCACCTCTGCTTGGCCTTAACAGCTCTGCTCGGTCTCGACAGTTCAGCTTCACCTCAACAGGTCTACCTGCCCTTGGCAGCTCAACTCAGCCTCAACAGGTTAGATCGGCCTCGGCAATTTAGCTCGGTGTCGACAAGTTAGCTCGGCCTCGGCAGCTTAACTCGACCTGAGCTGGTCAGCTCGGCCTCGGTCAGCACCGCTCGGCCAGATCAGTTAGGTATGAGATTTTCTCCCAGCAACACACGACAGGAGTAATCGTCCGTGACGTGATTCTTGCATAACTGTCGGCATTCATCACTCCCCGACATCTCGTGTAATGGCTGAAATTGTGCCCGGAATTACGGACCACACTATCCTATCTTCACTATAAATAAAAGTCTCATCTACATTGGAAGGTACGAAGATCTCATACTCTAAACCCCAACTACACTACTTAGACCCAGGTTCCTAGCCTGACTTTGGCATCGGAGGGTCCCCTGCTTGATCCAAGATCTCCTTTGTCTGCTTCTTTGTGCAAGACCAGGGCTCAACTCAAGTGCTCGGAGCTCGGTGAAAGGTGAAATAGATTTTTGTATTAATATTTTAGCGTCGCCTGTGGGAAAAGGAATAAAAGATTGTTCCTGCTCCACCGAAAAATTGCAATGGCAAAAGCAAAGAAGAAAGCTCTAGCTGCCATTATTGCAGCCAAGTGAGAGCTCTTCCAGAAGCATCTGCTATAGCCAGCTTAGAGCTCTTCTTGAGTTATTTTCTACAGCCAAGTCAGAGCTCTTCCTGACTCATTTGCTGCAGCCAAGCAAGACCTCTTCCTGGAGCATCTGTTGCAGCTAGATCAGAGCTCTTCTTAAAGCATTTGCTGCAGCTAAGCAAGAGCTCTTCCTGAAACATTTGTCGAAGCCAAGTCAAAGCTCTTCCTAAAGCATTCACTGTGGCCAAGTCAAAGCTCTTCCTAAAGCATTTGTTGCGACCAAGTAAGAGATCTTCCTGAACCATTTGTTGCAGCCACGTCAGAGCTCTTCCGGAAGCATCTGTGCAGCCAAGTCAGACTCATGTCCCGTCAAGCTTCTCAATGGTCAAGGAAGAGAGGTCGGCCTCAACAGGCCCGCTTAGCCTTGACGGGTTAGCTCGGCCTCGGCATATCAATTCGGCCTCGGTATGACAACTCGGCCTCAACAGGTCAGCTCAGCTCAGCTCAGCCTCAACAGGCCCGCTCAGCCTTGACAGGTTAGCTCGGCCTCGGCATGTCAGTTCGGCCTCGACATGATAGCTCAGCCTCGGTAGGTCATCTCAGCCCCAGTCAAGTTGACTCAATCTCGACAATTCAGCTTGGCCTCAACAGGTCCGCTCAGCGCTGACAAGTTAACTCAGCCTCGGCATGTCAGTTCGGCGTCAACATGACAGCTCGACTTCAACAAGTCAGCTCAGCTTGGCCTCAACAGGCCAACTCAGCCTTGATAGGTTAGCTCGGCCTCAGCATGTCAGTTTGGCTTCGGCATGACAGCTCGACTTCGGCAAGTCAGCTTAGCCTCAATCAAGTCAGCTCGACCTCGATAGTTCAGCTTGACCTCAACAGGCCCGCTCAGTCTTAATAGGTTAGCTTGGCCTCAGCAGATAGCTCGACCTCGATCAGCTCAGCTCGGCCTTAACAGGCCCACTCAGCCTTGACAGGTTAGCTCGGCCTCGACATGTCAGTTTAGCCTCGGCATGGCAGCTCAGCCTCAGCAGGTCAGCTCGGACTCAGTCAGGTCAGCTCAGCCTCGATAGAGTAGCTCAGCCTCATTAAATTAACTCGGCCTCAATAGGCTCGCTCGGCCTCAATAGGCTCGCTCGGCCTCAACAAGTCAACTCGACCTCAGTTAGCTCAACTTGGTCTTAACAGGTCCACTTGGCCTAAGAAACTCTGTTTGACCTCGATCAGCTCAGCTCGGTCCTGTTCGGCTCAGCTTGGTCTCGGTCAAGTCAGCTCGGCCTCGACAGCTAACCTTGACAATAAGGCTCATCAGTCAATTCCGACATCGACATTAAATACTGACGGACGTATCGACTAGAAGAAATGGGTGGCTCTTATCCCCCCATGGGATGCTAAACGCATGAAGGTCTACCAATCCTAGGGACTCAAGAGGTCCTTCGATCAGGACCGCATCAACTAACCGATCTACTCGATAAGGGTGACTTCCCTTTCTAAAAGGGAAAAAAGTCCTCTACCATGAATTCTAATATGGAAGAGTTTCCCCAGATCGGGAAAAAAATCTCTTTTTCTACAATCTGAGCTACATGAACTACTGAGGACTTCTCTTAGTGTAAGGGAAAAATAGTCCTCACCAGTCGTCCGACCCTTAAAGAAGAGGTCGGATCACTAATTAGTAACGCTACTCGGATCGTGCGATCTATAATGAAGATCTCTTAGTACAAGAGAAAAAAATCCTCCTAAGTAAACTGCTTGGCTCCTCATGAAGGGGTCATTGCAGTCAACTCATCTGTTCAACAAAAGAAAATGATAAGATTAACTAAGAAGGAAGAGCTCACTCCAACACTCCTACTCGGCTAAAATGTCCGACCTCAACAAAACCAACTTACTTTCCAAGCCCGCTACGCGAGCTTGAAAGTAGGCGGCTTACAATCATGGGTAAAAATGGATTGACTAAAGAGAAGATGTCGGCTTGGAAATCTCAGCAGGATATGAGGTCGGCCAGTGCTGGTCATGACTAATGAGTTCCTCAATGGCTAAGGTAGAGATGTCGGCCAAAACTAGCTCGGCCTCGGCACCTCTGCTCAGCCTCGCCAGCTCAACTCGACCTTAATAGTTCAGCCTGGCCTCGACAGTTCAGCTTCGCCTCAATAGGTCTACCTGCCCTCGGCAGCTCAACTCGGTCTCGGTAGGTTAGCTCTAAAATAGAGGTGAAGACCGCTTTAGTTGAAGTAGAAATATGCCAATATGTCCTATAGGGGGCGAATAGGACTTTTTAATAATTTTATAATAATTTAAAATCCTATTACAGTAATCCTAACACCGAGCCTATATTAGAATTACTCAAGAGTAACTTTACTAGCTTCCAAGCCTGATAGAGGATCCAATCACAAACTATTTAAGAGATTATCAATATGCAAACTAGTTTATAATGAATATGACTGTGTATGTGTATGAGGTGTGATCACATATATTCAGATATAAAAATATTAAATTAAATCACACAAATAAAAGAATAGCAATCTCAAACACGACCATTTTTATAGCGATACGACTACTTGTTTACTCCACTCCCGGTAATCGCACTCAACCCTTAAGTGTATCGAATTTCACTAAGGAGGTTTCACAACAGTTCACCTCAAACCTAAGGTTTTAAATTAGGTTCACTTTCAACCTTTACAACCTACAGCTAGGCTGACTGTTTATCCTCCCTGAGCAAGTGTAACACCCCAAATTTTGGCCAACCTGGGATTAGACGTCCTTAGAAAATGGGTCAACTAAAACACCTGAGAAATCGCTCAGAACCCAATTCCATAGCCAAAGAAATCACTTAGGATTAATTCCTTTAGAAACTAAGCATAAGTTAGCTAGCGCTACGCTGGAGTATCTGTGAAATAGTCCCTGACCGCTTTAAATACGTTCTACAAGACCCAAAACTTGTAGATCAATGGTGCTATAATATCCTAAAACCTCGGATCAAACTCTAAACCGGTTTGTTCTCTGGACCTCTTTGAAACTCTGTATTGGATCTAGAACGCGCGTCAAAAGTATGATACCTACAATCTTAGACCGTTAGAACCGCCTTGTTGGACTTGACAATCATTTCAAAAATCAAGTCCAACCAATATTCACAGGCTATTTCATTGAGCCCGGACTGAAGAGAGTGAGAATAGGGTTAGATTTGGAATTTGAAATTCAAATCTGGCACAGACTTGGCACGTTATTATTAAGCGTTTTGACCGTCAAAATCAGCCAAATTACACCCTCGAATCAGAAAAAATTTCTATTTCATATCACGAGACTTGTAGACCTGATCTAGGTGCGGTGACCGCTGAACTGAAACTGGACCGACACGTACGATCTACGAACACTGATAGACTGAAAACAGGATGTGAACGACATCCGACAAGTACGAACTTAAGTCCGATCGCGTTTGTCCAGGGGACCACCAGAAATGTCCTTTTGGACCAAAACAGCCCCGATTTGGATATACCTCAAGTATATATTGTTCCCGAGCCTATTTTGGGCACATTTGGGCTTATAAAAGGGGTTGAAACCCTCACTCCTCTCTCCCATCCGAATTTGAGAAAAATCCTAGATTGGGAGAGAGAAAAGGTGAGAGTTTGTGAGAGAGTAGGAGAGAATTTTCCTGCTGCTGCCCTACCTGTTGCACGTGCTTTAGCAACACGCTCCAATCACTTGGCCGGTGATTTCTCCGCGTTTCTAGGTAAAAAAATACCCTAATAAGTTGTTGATTTGAGGTTCCCTTGGTTTCATAGCGAAGTAGCTGATAGATCTTGTGTATTAGGTTCCCTATTCACCGTAGATGAAGCGTATACGCTCCGTTCGAATCGCTTCACCTATAAGGGAAAAGGTGCGGATTTTAGACGCTTTGATTGACTGTTTCCAACTCTTTCAATGTCGTTTAATAGTAGATTATCGACGGCAATGCCGTTTGACATGTATAACATGTTGTCCGTTTCCTGTTTCGTAAGCAGACGAAGAATATGAGATTTAGGGCATTTTAGTCATTTGTAGGAAATACTGTTTTCATCCATAATTTTCTGATGTGAGTAACATGGCTTCTTGTCGCATTAGGATATTAGGAATGCGTGCATAATTATTTTGACGAAGAGATTCGCCTAAATGCGCACTTTGAGTCGACATACTATATGTAGACTTAAGTGTGTAGTTTAAGTGTTTGTATAAATGTTTGTATTAGTATGTATTGAATTAAATGGTGTTATGAATTAGTTTGAGATTGATTTCTCAATTAATATGCTGATGTAAATGATTTCCTACATGTTAGCTATATGCATGATTTCATTATATGTATGAAATACATGTGCTTGATGATTCACTTAAGTTGTATGTTATAACATGTGTTAACAAGCTCACATTGTTGTATTTCATTTCCAATACTCTTACACGATTGCTGATGTGGATTCATAATTGTTTGGGACTATACCTAGTCCAGGCAGTCGGTAATCGAGTGAATTCGTGGTTAGCTTATCTTTGCCACGAGTGACGCGTCGATGAACGCGAGTCGTGTTTTGGAGTTGGCGGCAGTGGTTAAGCCACACGAGGTGTTTTACGCACTTCATGTCGTTCGACTTGAGATGCGCTCGTGCTAGTCGAGCCCGTCAAGTAACCCGACTGGTCGTTATATGTTCACCTTGTATGAGTCATAACTGCTTGAACCTAGGGTACTGAACTTACCATTGTAAACCCTGTCAACCATGGTACCTTGATCCACGAAGACTCATGAGCCAGGCATGGTGGTATGGGACACCGTGGTTGAGCTGTCGACCTACGCTGGGGCCACAAACCTCCCCGTAGTGACCAGTGAGCACCTATATCTCGTGAGCAGATTATGGTGGTATGAGACACTATATTCTTGCTGTTGGCCTACACTGATCAGGCGACGAATCCTTTGTAGTGACCACGAGCGTATTCTGAGTCTACGGGAGGCGACGACCTTTCCGTAGTAGTGAGAGTACAGTAGGCCTGTATTGATAAGGTGATGGGGGAGCGGTGCAACGAGTGCGAGCAATAGTCCTGGCAGCCCTTGCAGCGAGCTACAAAATATATATCGTATGAGATTACTAGGAGTGACGACCCTAGACAGGATCTGTGTTGGGATTGATATAAGAGAAGTACCTTAGTTTTCCAATCCTGCTGTTTGAATGGACTAATAATAACTTGTCAATCATATCACCATTACATTGCATGTGCCTGGAAGATGTGGAGCACTAAGCGGTACGCAAGCATGCCGCGGGCGTAAGATGGTGCCGTATGAGGAAGAACGTTGGTGAGGGCATCCATCATGTCATGTCATATTACATTAACAACAGTATCAGGATTGTTTGATTTACTGCTTTACTATTATCGCATGATTGATTTGATAACATGCTAATCTCTGCTCTCTTATCCCACTGAGTTGATCACTCACTCCCACGTTACGGGACGGTATTTTCGGACACCCACCAGTCCCTACTGTGATTGTAGATGATGGCGCGGCCTGCGAGACGGAGCTGGACTTGATGATGATGAGGAGGATCTCTCCTTTATGCGTGTTCTGATTGACGGGATTACAGGGAGGTTGATTAGATGCCTTGACACTTGTCATTTTATATTTTTATCACACTCATGTATATTCGTTTTGTCTACATTTGGAGTATACATGTATGTATATAACCTGGTAACATGTTCACACTTTGGAGATATACAACAGTTTTTTATATGTTATACATACTATCACAGTCTTCCGCTTGCTAATTTAACAGTCTCTAGAGTATGATATGATGTTTTGGATTAATCCTACTCATGTTTAATGCATTAACACAGACAACATTCAATCATACACATTTATGTTGCATAAGTGATATTCTGGAACTTGGGAGTGGAGTTTTTACTCGACCCCCCGATTTTCAGGATGTTACAGCAAGGGTCAACACATAGCACCCGGTTTTAAGCACACTAGCAAAGGATCCACACAAGGAACCTCACTGTTTATGCTCTCACGAGTAAGGGTCAACACAACACACCCACTTTTAGGCACACTAGCCAAGGATCTTGCACAAGACCCTAACTGTTTATTCTCTTCATAAAGAAAGGGTCAACACAATGCACCCACTACGTATACTCCCGCCGGAGGCCTCCTAGAGGACTTGCAAAGGGTGAGAAACACCTTAGACCCAATCCTACAAAGGAATGATCAAAAGTGTCCTCTGGACTTTAGTTACTTATAGATAAGTGGATGAGTCTCATTTAGCACGTTGTCAAAGATCTCCTTCTTTGTTGAAGAAGAATCTTCTGCTTCCTTGATTCACAACACAGATGATGTACCAATATACGACGTTAGGTTGGGTCAAGGTTAAGACGGAATTCTACTCTCTTAAATGTTTTCTTATAAGGAAGATAGAGTGATTCCAGTCATCTATGCATTCAAGCATCCTAGCTTAATGATTTACCATTAAGGTAGTAGTTGGAGGATCCTTGAATGTGGAAGTTCATTCCCCAATCCACTCTATTAAATATCAATGATGAGGGTGGATTGGAGGATAAACTCCCATGAGAGAAAGGGCTTTGGGTATATGATATAAGGCAAAACACTCAAAAGCACTCTCTTCTTTCTCTACCAGCAATAATAGATAAGTCCTCTTTATATAAGCAAAAGGTTCCAACAGATATAAAACGGTCACATTTATGACAGAGTTTAATATCATCGAGCGGGATCGATATCATTGAGCGTATACTCTCGATAGCATCGACGGTCCGCTTGATGACACAAACTCCAATGTCATACGCTTTTGAAATCTATTGTCAACTGATCGAGGGAATCGAAACACGTGTCGATGTGATCGAATTTCGAACTCCGATTTCATCGATGTGAGGTTCGATTCCTCGACATTTGAAAATGAGAGAGACTTGCTTAGAAATATTTCAGGTTTACAAGAATGATCAAGGGACCTTCGATATCGTCGAAATTTGAATGTCGATGATATCGATAGCGGTGTCGAGGCATCGATAAATCCAAGAGATTTTCGTTTAAGTTTGCTGGATAGTTTCTGTCCCTGTTCGATGCCATTGAAACCATACCGATATCATCGATATTTGAATATCGATTCTATCGAGTGACCCTCGATCATAGATAAATTATCCTGAAATATTTTGCTAGAAATCTTCGTGCTCATGACCGATATCATCGAGAGCCTTCCGATGTCATCGAGATTTGAACTTTGATGCTATCGAGGAGGGCTTCGATATATCAATGCACATATGATATTCTTAAGTGAAAACAGAGGCACCGGATATCTGCCTGTCAATATTATCGAGTCACATTTGATGGACTCGAGATTCAAATATCGATGATATCGATAGGTATATCGATACATTGATAAATCCGTCTAGAGATATATGTGATTACTGGACACTTTTGTCCTCATTCCAATGGAATCGATTTTTCATCGAGGACATAGACAGTGCAGGTCGATCATATTGAGATGTGTATCGATAAAATCGACAAAGTAAGAAAACTTAGAGATTTTTTTTATTTTGAAAAAGTTTTTTAACTTAAAAATCCTTTGATGTTCTAATTTGTTTTAAGGGTTTTATGTACCTGGTGTTTTAGGACATGAGATGTGAGGCTTAGATTTACCTATGGCGAGCTTACACATATCCGGTTGAGGCAGACGCTTTAAATTGATCTTCTTATGAGGCTTTGCAGTCTAGCTTACTCAACACTCACACTAATTGACAAACCAGGGCACTTTCAATCTCCCCCTTTGTCAATTACGTGATAAAATACCAAAACACCCTATAACACTTCTATACTGACATCCTAAATTGTATGTACATGTTCTTTACACAATTGTACAATGCTAACAATGTCATATACACAACACATTCAAAAGCTACTCCCCCTGACTGTAAACTCCCCCTCGCTTGGTGCAACTGCTCCTCCTAACACCTGCAACACCATACTTAAGCAGATATACATTTCCTGACGGGGTGTTTAAGTCATTGACAAAGATTGCATTATAGTAGATATTGACTGAAGTTTAAAGACATGTGGGAGAACATCATTCAATAAGCATACATAAAGTGAAGATAGATGGATAATAATTAAACCAGTGATCTAAAACATCTCATATGTAAATCTTATGTATGCAGGGGATAACAAGTAAGGTGATGAAATAGGTAAGCTGGATAAACACAACATTAAATGCATCGCCTACCATTTGTAATAGAAGCACATACCACACATATTCAGAAAAAACAAGTGATCACATATATAAATATGGCAGCAAATAGGAAGGAATTATGATCAGCCATATTCAAAATATCCAAAACATATCTACACTACCCAAGATTGGTAGTAGATCAGCAGTTATCTCAATAACATTACCAAGCCCACTTAAGGGCACTCAAAAATACCCATCAGTATTTAGCCCAACCATGGGCATATACAATCACACACACACAAAAAAAAAAAACATCAGACTATGCAGATTAGAGAGTTATCACATACACCCATGAGAGCGTAGAACATCTAAAAAGATACTAATGTTCATACGTAGAAATAAGAGTAAGGTGTATGTGATCGCATTCAAAGACTAGTACTTATGGAGCTGAGGAAGATGGCGTTGTATCGTCTCGACGATAGGTGAACAGCTCAACCAACTGTTGCACGGTCTGCTGCACTCCGTTCAGTAGGTGCTCCATGATGGTAAGTCTTTCACCGATTCCACCCACCAATTCCTTGAGCTAGGAAACATCCCGTTGAATCGCTCCAATCCAATCCTGATGGAGCTTGAATCTCTTAGCATGCCCAGGAGTTGATGTCGACGGTGCTTGATGGGGTCCAGGAGCTTCATCTCCACCTGTCTCAGTCCCTTCACCGGGAACATCAGCTTCACTTCCTGCTCCTTCTTCTTGAATTCCTTCCTCTGGGTCCTCAGGGTACTTGTGGAACTTCAAGTCCATTTTGCGAATGTTGCTTTTGTTGAAGACTTGGAGGGGAAGTACCGGATCATTTGTCATTGGAAAGCCGACGGTGTTGCATATCATGTTTATGATCCAAGGATAGGGCAAGTAAAGGTCCCTGGATGTATAAACAGCGTACACCAACTGATGGACAAGTAGAGTTGGAAGATAGATTTTCATCCCTTTGGCGACTGAGTACACTATTGAGGTAATGAAACCTATGAGATCGGAATCGTTGGTACTTCTGGGATAGATATTTGTGGTGAAGATACCGTGAAACACTTGAAATCATGGTTCCATGTACCTAGATTTCAACACATTTCCTTCCAAGGAATGTCTCTACCATGACAGAGATACTTAGTCACCATGGACCGAATTTCAACATTTTCGAGGTCCATTTCAAGGAAGCCTTCTGGTGTCATTGTCAGTCCGAGAATGTTTGCCAGTATATCATCACCATCCAAAGAGACCATGATAGAAGGAGGATCAGATACGAGTGAGTGACACGCAGCAAAGAAGTTGCATGTTCGTTCGAGTTAACATAGCCCATCGAAATCGAGAACGGGCAACTAATCGATTGCAGCAAATAGAGATTCCAGATTGTATGGTTTTAGACAATCCTTGTCCACCTTTCTCTCGTGAATGAGCTTCCTACCCGTGTATTTTGGTGGACGTGAAGTTAATCCAGCCGGAGGGGGTGCCGGTGGTTCGGATTAGGACCCATCACGTGAAGTATGTCAAGATCATTGACGGGTGGGGGTCCCACGTTCGGGAGCTCTTACCTTTTCTTTTGAGGTAAGAGTCTTTCGTCGAAAGGCTCTGGACGACTCCCCAGGACCCTACACTGTTTCTTTGTCCTTACCCATAATGACAAATTTGGGAAGAATGGACAAAATCCCTCTTTTTAAGGAAAATGAAAATACCCGACCAAAAAAGGTAAAATCTGGAATGGAAGAAATGGAGGGGTAATACTAGTTATCAAGGCGTCTCCGGGACCCACCGATGGAATTTCGGTTGAGGGGATGAGCAAAAAAGAAGAAGATAGGGATGCACTTTTTTTTGAAAAAATAAAGATTTTTCGCTCAACCGCCTTTTATCAGGCAGCAGTCTTCGATATCATGGACCAATGTTTCGATGATATCGATGTACCTCCCCCGATGTTATCGAGACCATCTTCGATATCATTTTCGATCATATGGCTTTTCACATTCCAAAGAGGCGTCGATGATATCGACCCTTGATCGATTAATTGGGAATAACATATCGATAATCATATCAAAGATGAATGATTTTTCATTTTTAGCATTTAGACGACCCTTTAAGTATACTTTTAGAATTTCTATGAATCAATAGTATACACAATAAAATTATGTACAATTACTGTACACATCAAAATTATAAACATTAAGATGTTTGTACAAAAGATTGAGGTGAGGAACCTCAGATATATCATTTAGAGCTCAGCAAAAGTTGCATTATTTCAGCAAATATCCAGATCTAGATGCATGACCTGGACTTGTCTTTTTATGCTTGATATTTCAAGGTATATGAATAGAGTCAGTTATTAGACAATTCAGTTTTTCTTTTATTATCCATTTTGAGACAGAATTCTTTACTGTGGTAGATTTAGTTTTCATGTTTATCTCACCCACTTGATTCAATGATTCCTTCATTTTATCTTTCATTTTAGGTGGTGATAGATGAGCGTTTCTCCTAGATGGGCTTTTGACATTCTATATTTCTCTGGTTGGTTTGAATTTACCAATATGATTTTGACCGGAGTTATGTGAAGTCCTTTTAGGTGTCAAGCATTCAAACTTATAGTGACCCATATCACCACATAAATGACAAACTGAAGTAGTTCTCATATTACTACCTGAAGCAGTAAATTTTTCAGCTGTTGGTGTTGCATTTCCAGTTCTCCTCTTAGTTTTATCATACCTTAGGCCACTCTTGTCTTTTCCTCATCTTCTCATCCCTAACAACTTTTCTAGCTTTTCACCACTCTGAGAAAATTTGTAATTTATTTCAGCAAATTTTCTGGATTTTTCTAAGTCACAATGGAGTGTGTGATTCTTCTTGAGTTGCTCATTTTCATCTTTTAATAATTCAACCTGTTTCATAAGCTTTGATGATTCCGTTTTTAGGGATATATTGATTCTTTCTAACTTATCATTGTCTGAATGATATTGCTGTAAATCATTGATTAAATGTGTATTAATTTCTAAGGTTTTTTTCAAATCTTTTTGCAGCAATTTCTTTTTATTTTTAGACATTCCAAGTCTTTTAAGGATGTGGATGCTATGAATATAGAGTTAATTGTACGCATCTTGTAGTTTATCCTGTTTCTCTTCTCCTCCTCTGTTTCCTCATTATCATATAGAAATGATTTTGTGGCTTGTTATTCTTCCTTGTTTTCAAATTCTTTGGGAATGATTGGAGCAGTGGAGACCATAAGAATTTTTAAGGAATATTTCTGGTCACCATCGCTCTCTGAGTTACTAGACTCTGAGTTTGACTCTTCTGTATCATCCCATATGGCAGCCATTGCCTTGACCTTAGTTTTTCTGTTTGGGTATTCAATAAACAGGTGTTCATACTTCTAACAGGCATAACATTGTGGTTTTTTGGTCTTTTTACCAAATTTACCTGCAGAAGGTCTGTTGTTCACCTTTCTTCCTCTGAAAGGACGACCACGATTCTTCTGAAAGAACTTTCTGAATCGTTGAGCCAACAAAGCCACCTCCTCATATTCATCTTCTTTTTCACTTCCACTGTCCTCATTTGTTGTTTTCTTTGAAGTTTTTAGGATAGTATTTTTGAATTTTTAGGTTTGTTTAAAGTGTAGTTCGAATGTTTGTAGGGAACGTACCAGTTCTTCTAATTTCATCTCGTCTATGTTCCTACACTCTTCAATTGTTGTTACTTTGGGATTAAATCGTTCCGGTAGGGATCTTAGAATTTTTCTACAAATTTTAGGTACTGAAAATTTTTCTCCCAATCCATCCATGGAGTTACAAATGATATTCAACTTTGTGAAGAACTCCATGAAAGTTTCATGCTCTTCCATTATGAGATTTTCGAATTGTGAGGTTAGTAATTGTAGTTTGGACCTCTTCACAGTATTTGTTCCTTCATGAGTTATTTCTAATAAATCACATGCTTCTTTGGATGTCCCACACATACTTATTTGATTGAAGATGTCTTGGGACACGGTATAGTAGATGGCGTTCAGAGTTTTTTCTTCAGCAGTCTGTTTTTCTTTATCGAACGTCGTTCCCTTTTCTTTGGGTTTGAGTTTTGTGATGGTTGTGCCACTATCAAGTACAATTTGTTTAGATGGTGGCACATATCCACTTTCAACTATATCTCAAACATCATGATCCAAAGATCTCAAAAAGTAGTGAATCCTAGCCTTCCAATATGCATAATTTAAGCCATCAAATACTGGAGGCCTAGTGACTGATGAACCCTCTCCTTTGGCCATATTCCTAACTTCAGTCAAGGTCACTCTCTAGGCGATGAAGCCATTAAAGAGAGACCTGCTCTGATACCAATTAAAATAGTGGTGAAGACTACTTTAGTTGAAGTAGGAATATACCAATATGTCCTAGAGGGGGGTGAATAGGACTTTTTAATAATTTTATGATAATTTAAAATCCTATTACACTAATCCTAACATCGAACCTATAATAGGATTACTCAAGAGTAACTCTACTGGCTTCCAAGCCTGGTAGAGGATCCAATCACAAACTATTTGATAGATGATTAATATGCAAACTAGTTTATGATGAATATGACTGTGTATATGTGTGAGGTGTGATCACAGATATTCAGATATGAAAATATTAAAGTAAATTACACAAATAAAAAAATAGCAATCTCAAACACAGTCATTTTTATAGTGGTTCGACTACTTGTCTACTTCACTCCCGGTAACCGCACTCAACCCTTGAGTGTACCGGATTTCACTAAGGAATTTTCACAACGGTTCACCTCAAACTTAAGATTTTAAATCAGGTTCACCATCAACCTTTACAACCTACACCTAGGCTGACTGTTTATGCTCTCTGAGCAAGGGTCAATACATAACACCCAGTTTTAGGCACACTGGTGAAGGATCCACACAAGGAACCTCATTGTTTATGCTCTCGCGAGCAAGGGTCAACAAAACACACTCACTTTTAGGCACACTAGCCAAGGATCTTGCACAAGACCCTAACTGTTTATGCTCTCCATAGAGCAAGGGTCAACACAATGCACCCACTACGTACACTCCCGACAGAGGCCTCCTAGAGGACTTGCAAAGGGTGAGAAACACCTTAGACCCAATCCTACAAAGGAATGATCAAAAGTGTCCTCTGGACTTTAGTTACTTATAGATAAGTGGATGAGTCTCATTTAGCACGTTGTCAAAGATCTCTTTTTTTATTGATGAAAAATCTTCTGCTTCCTTGATCCACAACATAGATGATATACCAATATACAGCGTCGGGTTAGGTCAAGGTTAAGACAAAATTCTACTCTCTTAAATATTATCCTATAAGGAAGATAAAGTGATCCCAGTCATCTATGCATTCAAGGCATCCTAGCTTAATGATTTACCATTAAGGTAGTAGCTGGAGGATCCTTAAATGCGGAAGTTCATTCCCCAATCCACTCTATTAAATATCAATGATGAGGGTGGATTGGAGGATGAACTCCTATGAGAGAAAGGGCTTTAGGTATATAATATAAAGTAAAACACTTAAAAGCACTCTCTTCTTTCTCTACCAGCAATAATAGACTAGTCCTCTTTATATAGGAAAAGATTTCAACGAATATAAAATGGTCACATTTATGATAGATTTCGATATCATCGAACGAGATCAATATCATCGAGCGTATACTCTTAATAGCATCGACGGTCCGCTTGATGACACAAAGTCAAATGTCATATGCTTTTGAAACCTATTGCCAGCCGGTTGAGAGAATCGAAACGCGTGTTGATGTCATAGAATTTTGAACTCCGATTTTATCAATGTGAGGTTTGATTCCTCGACATTTGAAAATGAGAGAGACTTACTTTAAATATTTCAAGTTTACAAGAATGATCAAGGGACCTTCGATATTATCAAAATTTGAATGTCAATGATATCGATAGCTGTGTCGAGGCATCGATAAATCTAAGGGATTTTTGTTTAAGCTTGCTAAACAGTTTGTCCTTATTCAATGCCATCGAAACCGTACCGATATCATCGATATTTGATTATCGATTCTATTGAGTGTCCCTCGATCATAGATAAACTATCCTGAAATATTTTGCTGAAAATCTTCGTGCCCATGACCGATATCATTGAGAGCCTTCCGATGTCATTGAGATTTGAACTTTGATGCTTTCGAGGAGGGCTTCGATATATTGATGCACATATGATATTCTTAAGTGAAAAAAGGGGCACCGGAGATCTACCTATCGATATTATCGAGTCACCTTCGATGGACTTGAGATTCAAATATCAATGATATCGATAGGTATATTGATACATCGATAAATCCGTCCAGAGATATATGTGGTTGCTAGACATTTTTATGCTCATTTTGATAGAATCGATTTGTCATCGAGGACATCGACGGCGTAGGTTGATCATATAGACATGTGTATCGATAATATTGATAAAGCAAGAAAACTTAGAGATTTTCTGATTTTGAAAAAGTTTTCTTAACATAAAAATCCTATGATGTTCTAATTTGTTTTAAGGGTTTTATGTACCTGGTGTTTTGAGACATGGGATGTGAGGCTTAGATTTACCTATGACGAGCTTGCACACATCTGGTTGAGGCAGACGCTTTGAATTGATCTTCCTATGAGGCTCTGCAGTCTAGCTGACTCAACACTCACACTAAATGACTAACCAAGGCACTTTCAAGCTCGCCCTAGACTGGTCAGCTCTTCCTTGGAAGGTTAGCTTGGATCAGCCTCGGTCAGCTTCGCTTAGCTAGATCAGTTAGGTACGAGAGTCTCTACCAGTCAAACATGACAAGAGTAACCGCCCATGACATGATTCTTGCAAAACCGCCAGCATCCATCACTCTCTGACATCTTATGTAATGACTGAAATTGTGCCTGGAATTACAGACCACACTATCCTATCTTCACTATAAAAAAGAGTTTCATCTACATTGAAAGGTACGCAAGATCTCACACCCTAAACCCCAGCTACACACTACTTAGACCTGGATTCCTAGCCTGACTTTGGCATTGGAAGGTCCCGTATTTGAGCCAGGGTCTCCTTTGTCTACTCTTTTGTACAGGACTAGGGCTTGACTCAAGTGCTCGGAGCTCAATGAAGGGTGAACCAAAATTTTGCATCAACAATATATATATATATATATATATATATATATATATATATATATATATATATATATACTTCCTTCTTATATAGTATAAGAAAGATTTATTCTAAACATAATAATTGAATTTATTTTTTTTAATCCTAAGAATTGAATTTATATTTTATTAAAATTCATCCTATTAAGGTTAGGTAACTACATAGATAGAAAATCTACATTAATAACTAATTTTTAATATTTAAAATTTAATTTATCAAATGTCAAAATTTTAAATTATTATTATTATTTGTTTATTTAGAATTAAACTTAAAATTTAAATTTACTTAATCAAAATTAATTCTATAAATCCTAAAATTCATAATATAATTAAATTACCAATGAACAAATAAGGTAATCAATGTTGAATTAAATTTAAATTTAGATTAGTTAATTGTACATCAGTATTTTAAAATTGAAATTGTACTCAACTTATATTTAATTCCAAAAAGTTATACTAATTTATTAAATTTAAACTTTAATTTTTATTAAAATTTACCTTATATTATACATATCATTATTTTAATTAGTATGAATTATTTTGGTATACTATTTCTGAAAAAAATCTAAAATTAATAACTTGAGTCGAACTACAGATTTATGTTAAAATGAATTAATTTAAAATGTAATTTAGATTTTAAAACATTAAATTTAATTCCTACATAATTATAATACTCTAAAATGCTTTCCTATTATATATATAATTTTTTTTACTCAAATCCTATTAAACATTTTCTTTTTCTCTAAATATTTCATAAATAAAAATATCAACAATAAATAATAATTTTATGCAAAATTCATTTCAAAAGAAATTAACTATATTGATAAAAAAATTAATAACAACAATTATAAAAATTTCATATTAGAGATGGATCACCCACTTTGATAAAATTTTCATCAAGCTTTTTTTTTTTCCTCTTGTTTTTTTTAATATTATTTTTTACACTTTCCCTTTTCATGCCTATACGACTACACCCATGACCTTATTTATATTAGAGGGTCACACCAGACGAAATACACACGTGAAAAAAGAAAAGAAAAGAAAAACAAAATAAATTACCTTTTATTAATTGCATCTCATGGAAGTGAAACACCCACTATTTAGTTTCATTTATTATAAAAATTACATCACATGTGTATAGGAAGTGATGCATGTGTTGCGTGGTTGTGCATGTGCATGGTTACGCATGTCATGCATGGTTGTGCATGTGTGAGTAGTGTACACATGGGCATACATGTAAAGTGATTAATGTACAATGGATGGTTGATTAATTGGGTGGGTTGATGGATCAAATTAATGAATGAATTTGGATGGTGGATGATGAATTGAGAAGTTCTTTGGATGGTATTGATTTGTATATGGATTTAACGATTTCATTTTGTTGGTTTAAGTCAACAAACAGATGGTTGGCTGACCTTGTAATAAAACTTGGATGATTTAAAATTATTGGGTTGGTCATTGTGATGGGTGGTATAGATTAGTAACCCCTGATGATAGTCACATGTATTTTCATTCCTAAATTCGATAACTTAAATACTAATTAATTTGTATTTATATTTTATTAAAAATTAATAATATTTAATACATGTTATTAACCATTTAAAATGTTAAAACTTAAATGGGCATGGTACACATGTTTAATACATACTTCATTAAAGAATTATACCATACATGAATGGATGGTTGAGATGTTTTGAAAATAATATTTAAGTGAACCATGTAGTACCTCAATGAGCATAGAGGTAGATGTATGGTTGATTTTATGAATGGATTACCCGATTGCGAGATATAGGGTGTTGGATTTACAGTTGTACGCATGGATACATGGATGGTTTTCTCTTTTAAAATTATAAATTTACCACCAAAATATATGACTTGTGGACTTTTAAAACTTGTTCAATTATATTACAATGTAAGAAGTACTCCATTAAATTTGTCGAGATAAATGTGAGAATCTTCACGGTGATTTTTGTTTGATTTTTGGGTGGCCTAATTGGCAGATCCAGGTATGATGTACGGTTGAAAAATAAGATATATATGAAATTGTTGCCAAAAATCTCGGGTCATTACATCAATTTTTGGCATGGGCGATGAGACAATAAGATCCAGGTATGATGTACAGTTATAGTCTCATCGCCCATGCCAAAAATTTTTGCCTACTCAGTGTGTTTTTTATTATGCAAGTATGTCAAAAAAATGTTGGTATAAGTGTTGTAATGTATAAGGCACTCATATTTGTCAAATTTCGACGGGACAAAACAGCTTATGAAGTGGTTCACACAAAGTGATGGAAAGTTCACCTTCAAGTGAATTAAGGTGGAAAGTTTACCTTCAAGATCAAGTCATGAAGTGGCATAGTGCAAGCATAAGCACAAGTTATGAAGATGGATAGTTCAAGTTATAATGTATTCAAGTTCTACTACAAGATCAAGCTTCATCTTCAAGTACACTTCAAGTAGAAGATTCAATCTATACACTTCAATGTCTAGTTTTCTTAGGTATAATTGACCCTATAAAGACTTTAGAATTAGGTTCTTTCAAATGTTAACCATATACGGGTTTTTATACTTTGGTTAAGTTTTAGGTCGACTAATCTAAGCCTTGGTTAGACTAGTCTAAGAATATCTTTGACTATTCCAAGATTTAAACCTAAAAATAGATTTTTTTCTGGTGGTTTCTCAACCAATCGAAAAGGTTGCTCTACTTGAAGTCCAATAACCATTTTATGACACCCTCGACCAGTCGAGCAGGGCCTTCTACCAATCGAAGAATGGTTTTATTCGATTGCGCACAAAATTTGAAATTTGGTTGGATCTTAGACGAGTCGAAGGAGACCTTATACGAGTCGAAGCAACAACTTTTCAGCCTATAAATAGAGGTCTTCTCTCAATCTGAAATTACTATACCAAGCTAAGAAAAGCTTTCATTTAGACAGAGAAGTCCCCACCATCATCAAGCTATTGCACGGTATTTTATATTTTGTTAATATAGCTTTTGTTTTTCAATTCCTTGATCTCTTTTTATTAATCATAGATGTTAAAAAGAGTATTCACTCTTCTTTTTGAGATCTAAGGAATTCAAATAAGTAGCGTAAGATTTGAATTAATTTAAAATCAATTTAGAACCTAGAACCCTTGATTGTATTACTGGACATTGAACATTTTACATCAAGTGAAGCGGTTGTATAAGATACATCAAGAACATCTTCAAGAAGAAGATAAGTATCAATCTTCATTTATTTTGGTTTATTTGAGATATCCAGGAAATCTCTTGTATTGGTTTTGAGTGAGATAGCCAGAAAATCTCAACATGGGGTTTTGATTATGATAGCCCTTCTAAAATCACAACTGTATAGGTTTTAAGGTAAACCTGTGAAAACCTTATTTATTAGTGAACGCCAATATCATGTGAGTTATGCTTATTGGGAGTGGAGTAGGTGTGGATATTTGAGAAAAGTTGTTGTACATAATGAACTACTATAACTCCTAGTGTTTGTGGTGAATGATTTATGTGATGTATATGTGATGAATGGTTATAATTTACTTATGCATATGTGGTGAATGCTTGTAATAGATAACTCATTTTCTTTTGTCACTTGTTTAGTTATTAATCTTGATCCTTACTAAGTTCATGAAATCAGATTGTCATACCTAAAATATTTGTTTTTAGTGTAATGTTGTCCTATGAAAAGAGTGTGAATCAATTTTTCAATACAACTACAATTGAGATCTCTAATTTGTTCTAAATTATTTTTTATTTTAGTTCTTTAATTTTTTTTATTTGGCATAGTCCTATTCACGCCCCCCCTCTAAGAATGTTAGCTCGCCTCTTTCAAGTGGTATCAAACCTAAGTTACTCATTTATTTGGATTAAGTTCCTTGAGTTTAAAGATCTAGTGCTTTCACTATGTCAAATTTCAGTAGCTTGTCTATTACCAAGCCACCACCCTTTGATGGCTCTAAATGTGCATATTGGAAAGCAAGAATGAGGATTTTCTCAAAATCCTTAGATGAAAGTGTGTGGCAAGCCATGGTAACCAAATGGAAACCACCCGTGTCTAAAGTTCTAAGCAATGATGGAACCAAGTCCATTAAAGAAACTCTATTTTATCTATGGACTACACCTCAGAAAAATGAAAGTAATGCAAATGTTAAAGCCTTAAATGTCATTACTTGTTCTCTATCACCTGATGAATTCAAGAGAATTATTTCATGTGATACAGCTAAACAAGCCTGCTGAGATATTCTTGAAATGACACATGAAGGAACTATCATAGTTAAAAAATCTAAAGTTCAAATCCTCACTACAAAGTTTGAGAAAATTCATATAGAAGAAAATGAAACCTTCATAAACTTCTATACGAATTTAAATGACATAGTAAATTTCATATGAGGTGTAGAAGATGGAATCCCAGAAAGCAAGGTCTCTTCTTAAGAGGTTTAATTTCAAAGTAACTACCATTCAGGAACTAAGAGACACTAATTTAATAAAGGTCGAGGAGTTAGTTGGTTTTGTCCAAACATACGAGTTAAATTTTAAAGTTTCTAAAAGTTAGTCCATTGCTCTTAATTCATCTAAATCTATTTCAAAATATAACAATGTCAATTATAATATTGAAGATACAGAGGATGATATGGCTTTACTTGCTAAGAAGTTTTACAGAATTTTCAAAAATAAGAAAAGATCTAATTTTCAAAAACCGTCTAATAAAAGAAAGGAAAAATGTAAAACTTGAAAATCTGTAAAAGACAGTCAATGTTTCAACTGCCATGAATATGGACATTTGGTGAATAAATGTCCCAAAATGGATAAATAAAAAAGAAAGGACATGATAGCTACTTGGGATTGATCATCTGGCTTTGAAAGTTCTTCAAAGTCAGATGAATTAGAATAAGAAATTTCAAATAAAGTGAAAACCCTAATGACTATAACCAGAGTCACCTCCTCAAATAGTTGTAACTTATCTGATTATGAGAATCTCAGGAGTGACCCTGAAAATAAGAATGAAGATGATCTTCAAGACTCCTATAATGCCCTATATAAGGAAAGTTGCAAAATAGCTGTTAAAATAAAAATTCAAAAGGAAAAGTATCTTAAACTAAAAGAAGAACTTGAAAATAATATTTTGAAAAAAATCTCATCTTTTTTATTGTTTTAAAAAAGTAAAATTTGATTTAAATTTCAAAACCTCTTAATTTGAAAAACTCATAATAGAAAATGAGAATCTAAAACTCGAAGTTTCTTCTCTTTTGAGTTTTAAGGATACTTGGAGATATGCCCATGGAGATCCTAAGCTGGGAAAACTATTAACTGCATCTAGAAATTTTGGCAATAAATCGGTCTGGGCTATATCAAAGATACTCCATTGAAAAATAAAAATGCATCTCTTATATTTGTAAAAGGAGAATCCTCATACTCAAAATGTAAGAATTTGAGAAATAATAACCAAAACAAATTCAAAAATGCAAAACCTTTTCAAGCTTCTAAGGTTAATTCTAATAACATCAGCTTTAGAAATCAAAGATATAACCCTTTAACTGAAAAAATGGTGGACTTACTCAAAGAACTTCTTAAATCTAACTCTAATATTATCAGAGTTAATAGACAGAGGAATTCCAACTTTAATAAGTAGAAAAAAACCAATAGTACTCCTAAACCCATAACTATAATGAAATGGGTTCCAAAAGTTACTTATTTTGTTGCCCACACTACCTTCAAAGCTTCTAGCCATTCAAAATGGTATCTGGACAGTGGATGTTCAAGACATATGACAGGTGATAAAGAGATATTCACCAACTTAAAAGAATTGAATGATGGTTTAGTTACTTTTGATGATGGAAGCAACTGTAGATTATAGGCCAAGGTACTTTTCAACTCTCTAACCTCCTTTTGAAAATGTTTTATATGTTGATGGACTTAAACACAATCTTCTAAGTATATCTCAAATTTGTGATAACAAACACAGTGTAAAATTTATTAATTACGGATGCAAGATTACAAATGAGAAAGGTTGTGTGATATTAAATGGTCGTAGGACTTCTGAAAATTGCTATATTATCAATGAGTCATGCTTTTCTAAATTTTCTATATGGACCAAACAGACGAAACGGAATTATGGCATAAATGTCTTAGACATGTTAACTACCAAAATCTGTATAAATTGAGAAAAATAGATCTTATTCGAGGTCTACCCAAATTAAAAAAGGTTGATAAAATATGTGACGCATGCCAAATTGACAAACAAACAAAGAGTAGTCACAAGAAAGTGAACTCTTTAGCCATAACCAAATGTAACATCCCGAAAATCGGGGGGTCGAGCAAAAACCCAACTCCCGAGTTCCAAAATGTTATTTATGCAACATAGATATGTATGATTGAATGTTGTCTGTGATAATGTATTAAACATGAGTAAGATTAAGCCAGAACAGCATATCATACTCCAGAGACAGTTAAATTTGTAAGCGGAAGACTGTGATAGTATGTATAACATATATAAACTATTGTATGTCTCCAGAGTGTGAGTATTTTACCAGGTTATACACATACATGTATACTTCAAAAGTAAACAAAATGAATATACATGAGGGCGCTAAAAATATAAAATGACAAGTGTCAATGTATCTAATCAACCTCCCTGTAATCCCGTCAATCAGATCATGCATAAAGGAGAGATCCTCCTCATCATCAAATCTAGCTCCGCCTCGCAGGCCGCGCCATCATCTGCAATCACAATAGGAACTGGTGGGTGTCTGAAAACACCATCCCGTAACGTGGGAGTGAGTGATCAACTCAGTGGGATAAGAGAGCAGAGATTAGCATCTTATCAAATCAATCATGCGATAATAGTAAAGCAGTAAATCAAACAATCCTAATACTGTTGTTAATGCAATATGACATGATGTGATGTATGCCCTCACCGACGATCTCCCTCATACGGCAACATCTTACGACCGCGGCATGCCACACTCCCTAGAGTGCTCCACATCTTCCAGGCACATGCAATGCTATGGTGATATGATTTCCGAGTTGTTATTAGTCTATTCAAACAGCAGGATTGGAAAACTAAGGTACTTCCCTTGTATCAATCCCAACACAGATCCTGTCTAGGGTCGTCACTCCTAGTAATCTCATACGATGTATATTTTGTAGGTCGTTGCAAGGGCTGTCAGGGCTATTGCACGCACTCGTTGCTCCGTGCCCCCCATCACCTTATTAATACAGGCCTACTGTACTCTACTGCTACGGAAGGGTCATCGCCTCCCGTAGACTCAGAATACGCTTGCGGTCACTACAAAGGGCTGTCAGGGCTGTTGCTCACACTCGTTGCACCGCTCCCCCATCACCTTATCAATGTAGGCCGACAGCAAGAATATAGTGTCCCATACCACCATAATCTGCTCACGAGTCTAGGTGCTCACTGATCACTACGGGGAGGTTTGTGGCCCCAGCGTAGGCCGACAGCTCGACCACGGTGTCCCATACCACCATGCCCGACTCATGAGTCTTTATGGATCAAGGTACCATGGTTAACAGGGTTTACAATGGTAAGTTCAGTACCCTACTTCAAGCAGTTATGACTCATGCAGGGTGAACATACAACGGCCAGTCGGGTTACTTGACGGGCTCGACTAGCACGATCGCATCGCAAGTCGAACGATATGAAGTGCGTAAAACACTTCGCGTGGCCTAACCACTGCCGCCAACTCCAACATGACTCGCGTTCATCGACGCGTCCTTCGTGGCCAAGAAAAGCTAACCACGAATTCGCTCGGTTGCCGACTGCCTGGACTACGTATAGTCCCAAACACATATGAATCCACGTCAGTGATCATGTGAGAGTATTGGAAATGAAACACAACCATGTGAGCATGTTAACACATGTTATATCGTACAACTTAAGTAAATCATCTAACACATGCCTTTCGTACATATAATGAACTTATGCATATCGCCAACATATAGGAAATCATTTCCATCAGCATATTAATTGAGAATTCAATCTCAAACTAAATCAAAATAAAATCATCAAGCACATGTTATAACATACAGCTTAAGCGAATTGTCAAGCACATGCAATTCATTCATATTATGAAATCATGCATATGGCTAACATGTAGGAAACCATTTACACCAGCATATTAATTGAGAAATCAATCTCAAACTAATTTATAACACCATTTAATTCAATACATACTAATACAAGCATTTATACAAACACATACACTATACACTTAAGTCTACATATAGTATGTCGACCCGAAGTGCGCAATTAGGCGAATCTCTTCGCCAAACTAATTATGCACGCATTCCTAATATCCTAATGCGACAAGAAGCCATGTCAATCACGTCAGCAAAATATGAATGAAAACAGTACTTCCTACAAATGACTAAAATGCCCTAAATCTCATATTCTTCGTTGGTTTACGAAACAGGAAACGGACAGCATGTTATACATGTCAAACGGTGTTGCCATCAAGAATCTACTATTAAACGACATTGAAAGCTTTGAAAACAGTCAATCAAAGAATCTAAAATCCATACCTTTCACTTTATAAAGGTATTGATTCGAACGGAGCGTATACGCTTCGTCTACGGCGATCAGACAACTGATACACATGTACATCAGCTACTATTCTATTTGAATCGAAGAAATCTCCAAATCAGCAAGTGGTTAGGATTTTTCATACCTAGAAGTGCATTGGAATCGCCGGAAAAGTAATCGGAGTGCGTCGCCTAAGCACGTGCAGCAGCAGCAGCAGGTGGCAGGAAAATCACTCCCACTGTCTCTCACAAACTCTCACCTTTTCTCTCTCCCAATTTAGGGCTTTTTATAATTTCGGATGGAAGAGAGGAGTGAGGGTTTTAACCCCTTTTATAAGCTTAAAAACGCCCGAAATAGGCTCGGGAACGAAGTTTACTTAGTGCATATCCAATTCGGGGCTGTTTCGGTCCAAAAGATGCTTTCTGGTGGTCCACTGGCCGAATGCGATCGGACTTAAGCTCACGCGTACCAGATCTAGCACGTATTAAGTTTTCAGTCTGGCTGGGTCCGCAGATCACACGTGGCGGACTAATTTCAGTTCAGCGGTCATCGCACGTGGCGGACCAATTTCAGTTCAGCTGTCACCACACGTAGATCAGGGCTGAAAGTCTCATGATATAAAATAGAAATTTCTCCTGATCCGAGGGTGTAATCTGGCTGAATTCTGATGGCCAGAACGCTCAATACTGACGCGTCAAGTCGTGTGCCAGATTTGAATTTGAAATTCCAATTCTGTCCCTATTCGCACTCTCTTCGATCCGGGCTCAATGAAATGGCCTGTGATTATCGGTTTGACTTGATTTTCGAAATGAGTGTCAAGTCCAGCTAGGCGGTTCTAACGGTCTAAGATAGGAGGTATCGGACTTTCGACGCGCGGTCTATATCCAATACAAAGATTCAAAGCGGTCCAGAGAACAAATCGGTTTAGAGTTTGATCCCAGGTTATAGAGTATTATAGAGTCATTGGTTCTACTTGATTTGGGTCTTGTAGAACGTATTTAAAGTGATCAGGGACTATTTCCCAGCTACTTTAGCATCGCGCTAGCTAGCTTACACTTATTTTTCAAAGGAATTCATCCTACGTGATTTCTTTGGCTATGGAATTGGGTTCTGAGCGATTTCTCAGGTGTTTTAGTTAACCCATTGCCTAAGGACGTCTAATCCCAGATTAGCCAAAATTCAGGGTGTTACACCAAACCTCTTAAACTTCTCCATATGGATTTAGTTGGACCAACAAGAACGGAGAATAAAGGCAGAAAGAAGTACTTTCTGCTTATCGTTGATAATTTTACCAGATTTACTTGGGTAGCCTTCATGAGAGAAAAATCTGAGACTCTCGATGAAGTCAAAAAAAAATACTGAAATGAATTCAGACTAAAAAAGAAGTGAATGTTATCAAGATTAGAAGTGATCATGGTACTGAATTTGAAAATAACAATTTTGAGAAATATTGTATTGATCATGGCATATCGCATGAGTTTTCTGCTTCTAAGACACCTCAACAGAATGAGGTTGTTGAAAGGAAGAATAGAGCGCTACAAGATATGGCCAATGTTATGTTAAATAGCATGAATTTATCTAAAAACTTGTAGGCTGAAGCTACTAATAACGCATGTTACATTATAAACCGTGTGTATGTAAGAAAATCAAAAGATAAAATAGCCTATGAGTTATGGTTCAATAAGAAACCAACTATCAAGTACCTTCGAATTTTTAAAAGTAAGTGCTTCATATTACGTGACCGAGAAAATTTAGGGAAGTTTAAAGCTAAGAGTGATGAAGGAATTTTCTTGAGTTATGCTTTGAATAATCAAGTATATCATGTTCTTAATAAAAGAACAAGAGTGACCCAAGAATCTATTAATGTTGTAATTAACGATGATGAAGTCAACTTTATTAAGAAACCTGATGCTTCAACTAATCCAGTTAATGCTGAACTAAGATCAGTCAAAGACTATCCTACTAATCTGATATTAGGTAATCCTCTTACTGGTGTGCAAATAAGAAAAAAGTTAGAGAATATTTGTAATTACGTTTGCTTCACTTCTCAAATTGAACCGGCTAATGTAAAAGAAGCACTTACTGATGAAAATTGAATTGTAACCATGTAAGAAGGTTAAATCGATTTGTAAGAAATGATATTCGGCATTTAGTTCCAAGACCATCTGATAAACATATAATTGGAACCAAATAAATTTTTAAAAACAAATATAATGAAATGGGATACGCTCAGATAGAATGAATTGATTATGATGAAACCTTTGCACCAGTAGCTCTCTTTGAATCCATTAGATTATTTATATCAATTGCATGCTTTAAAAAAAATCAAGATATATCAAATGGATATTAAAAGTGTATTTTTAAATGGTGTTTTACATGAAGAGATTTATGTTGAATAACCTAAGGGTTTTGAGGACCCTAAATTTTTAAATCATGTATATCGCCTTAAAAAAACACTTTATGGTCTAAAACAAGCTCCCAGGGCATGGTATGAAAAGTTGACTAAGTTCTTACTCAGTCACAATTTTATCATGTGAAGTGTTGATAAAATTTTATTTGTTAAAAAACTATAATGAACACAAATTGATTGTACAGATCTACGTTGATGATATTATCTATGGATCTACAAGTACTAACATGTCCATTGAGTTTGCAGAGCTTATGAAATCTAAGTTCGAATGAACCTTGCAATATTTACAATTACCGCTATTTACTCGTCTTTGAATCATACATGCCGTCATGTTTAATCATCGTACTTAAAATTTTGATATTTCATTCCAAGTCAACATTTGGTGGTTGCCCCATTAACATTGGAATTGATTAACCACTTATTGGTGGGTTCTACACACACCCTAAGGCGGTAGTCTCATGGGACACTATGCCCGAGCCGTCGGCCTACGCTGGGCCATGAGCTCCCCGTAGTGACGGTGAGTTTATGTAAATTGGCTGAGTGTAATTAGACTAATAACCGGTTGGCTAATCATGCATATATCACATTCGTGTGATGACAGATGGTTAATTGTGGATGTTGCAGCATATCTCTAATAGGATATAGTTAGGATACCATTTTGTAACGCTCTGAAAATTGGGGGTGGAGCATAACTCAGCTCCAGAGTTTCAAAACATCACTTATGCAACATTTTCAATGATGAATGAATGTTGGCTGTATTAGTGCAAAAAAACATGAAGTAGATTAAGTTAAACCAGCAAAACATAATCCAGGGACAATTGTAATAGGCGAGTGGAAGACTGAATATAAGTCCCCATAGTATGTAAGCATTGTCAGGTCAATATTTACAAGTGTTGTGTTAAGATACAAAATGTCAAAAGGAAAGTAATAGTCCTCTACGAGTATAATCCCTGAAGCCCCGTCGATCCGGACTCGACTCACGTGAATCTGTCCAAAAACTGCATGTAAGAGAATGCCTCCTCATTATCCTCGAACTCCGGCTCCGCTTCGCAAGTATCACCATCATCTGAAATGAAAACAGGGTCTGGTGGGTGTTTAAAACACCGTCCAGTAGCGTGAGAGTGAGTGATCAACTCAGTGAAACTATACAGCATAGGTTAACATGTTATCAATTCAATCAAGCAGTAATGATAAAGTAGTACAATCAAACATGTCATAATTACTCTTGTTAATGTAAGGATGTATGTAGAAATGATGCATGCCCTTGCCTGCACTCCCTCTTGCGACAACATCTAACGATCGCGGCATGAAGCACTACCATTGTGCTCTACACCAATGCCAACGGCACATGCAATGCTATGTTATGAGCATGATTACCAAGTTCTTATTAGTCCTTTTCATACAACAAGATTAGGAAGTTAAGGTACCACCCTTTATATCATTTGTCCAATATTGATCCATCTAGGGTCGTCAATCCTAGTTAATCACATACGATAGGCAAGTTTAGATCACTACCACCAACGCCCTACCAACTGATAATCTATTTTTGAAGGCTCATCACCAACCCGATTGAAGATGACAGTCAGGCTGTGCCGAGGTAGGCCTATTCATACTCGAGGTCACTCCACTAACGCCCTACCAACTGGCAGTCTATTTTTGAAGGCTCATCACTAACCCGACTGGGGACCACAGCTAGGCTGTGCCAGTGTAGGCCGACATCTCGAATACAGTGTCTCATACCACCATATTCATCTTACGAGTCTGGGTTGCTCACTGGTCACTATGGGGAGGCTCGTCGCCCTAGTGTAGGCCGACGGCTCGACCATGATGTCCTATACCACCATGCCCGGCTCATGAGTCTAAGCGGATAGTTGTACCAAGGTTAAACGGGCATTTCACTAGTAAGTTTGGTATCTTAGGTTCAAGCAGTAGCGTCCATACATAGTGAACATACATTGGGTCAATCGAGTTACTTAATGAGCTCGACTGGTACGAGCTCACACCGAGATGATCGACATGAAGTGCATAAGCACTCCGTGTAGCCTAACCACTGCCGGCATCTCAAGTACGGCTCGGATTCATCAAACACATCCTGCGTGGTGAAAAATAATCTCGGCCACCAGAACAAGGCAAGTTCTGATTGCCTGGACTATGTCATAGTCCCAACCACATTCAATTACAACAAATAAGCATATAAGATAATCAAAGCAGTAATGAATACTTAAGTCAAATCCTACAATCATTTGAGCATGCTATTGAATATAACTTAAACATGAATATACAGTACACGGAGGAAATGTTACACACAATTAAACATGAATAAACAGGCTATACATTACATGGAGGAAATCATACACCCGGCTAAAGTAGTTAGGGTTTATATCTCGACTCCCTTATAAATCACAATTTACTAACTACTAACTCATTCAGACATTTTTACAAACACTTAATCTACACCTTCCAACATATATAACATACGTTGGTTATAATACGTATTAGGGCAAATCCTTTCATCAAGGAATTGTTGTCTACATAACAATCATATACCCACAATAGTTAATTATGGTGAGCACGAATACACAGTCTATACTCATTCAGACATTTTCACAAACACCTAGGCTTTACAATATAACATACACAACGTATGTTGGCATAACATGTATTAAGGTGAATCATTTCGCCAAAAAATTGTTACACATACAACTAGCATATATACACGACAATTAATCATGGTAAACGCAATTCCAGATTTCATAAATATACGATCATTTCTACAAATACATAGAATACACTAAACGCAACATAGTTCATATATAACTGAAACGCGAAACAAACATCGCATTTGGCATGTGAAATAGCACCCACATCAGTAATAAATCATTAACCGACATTGAAAACCTTGAAAACCATAACCTATACGCATATAGTCCGTACCTTACGCCGGTAAACATGCATCGAACTTAGTTTGTATGTTAAGTCACTGCCTATTACGCGAGGGCCACCTATAGCACACAATAGGTTAGCTATTTCAGCACTTAGACTATTTGAAACCCTAGAACGGATTAGGGTTAGGTTTTCTTACCCAAGTATGAAGTCAGTTTCGCCCGTATAGCGATACAAATAGGTGGATTAGGCACGTAGTGAAGCTGAAAAGAATCCCAAGATGAATCACCAACTCACTCTCTCTCTCTTTCTCTCTCTTTTTCTTCTCTTTCTTAGCTAGGATTTTGGAATTCGTATAGAATATGTGAGAGAGGGTTTAAGGCCCTTATATAGGACCAGAACTAACGAAAATAATCCCAGGACCATGGTATACTTAGGTTATGTCCAAATCAGGCCTGTTCCGATCCAACAGAGCATTTCTGGAGGTCTCTTTGCTGAATGCGGTCGGACTTAAGCTCCCTGATATTGGATCTTGGTCAAGTTAAGTTTTCAGTCTGATTAGATTTCCAGATCGATCGTGGCAGACCAGTTTCAGTTCAACGGTCACCAATACTCGATCAGGGCCACAAGCACATTGGCATGTGTGGGACATTTCCCCTGATCCGAGGGTAACTTTGAGTCAGATTCTGACGGTCTGAATGCTTATAATCGGTCCGCAAACAACACGACTCAGATTACTTAAATTTATATTTAATTTCTAAAAATATTCACTTTTCTCACGCTCTTCCTCCAGACTCAAGAAAATAGTCCCAGGACATCATTTGGACTTGATTTTCAAAGTGATTGTCAAGTCCAACTAGGCGGTCATATTTGTCTAAGTTCGTCGCTAATGAACTTTCGATGCGTGGTCCAGGCCCGATACGTAGTTTCAATGTGCTCCCGAGAGCAACTGGGTTTAGAGATTGATCCTAGATTTCGTGGTATTGTAGCATTAACGATTCTACAAGTTTTAGGTCTTAGAGATCATATTTAAAGTGATTGGTGATAATTTCACAGGTAATCTAGTTTAGCACTAGTTAATTCTTATTTAATTTCTAAAGGATTTGGTCCTAAGTGATTTCTGTTAAGGCGGTACTCGAGTTTTCGTACGGATTTTTTCGGGACGTTACACATTTAGCTTGTTCTCATACCATCGACTATCGATCCACCTATGGTGAATTTAGCGCTACACATGTACTACGTACTTTCATTGGTGACCGGCCATATTGCATGGGTTTTACCCAAAAGCCGACTGGATGAGCATCCCCAGTTAATGTGCACTCATTCATCCATGCACTAATTAAGATTTTCATATTGTCCTATTTTGTATGCTGTGTTGTTTTACACTACATCTTGTCTAAGACGGCGGCGTGAAATCTTAAAGGGAAATAACATTGAGCTGGCCACTCATTCATCAATGTTCAATTATACAGAGGATGTAGGTACAGGAGTCGATGAATACGTAGCAGATCTGGAGGTAGTGGCAGTCAAGGAGGACCTCTATGATGTGGAGCTGCAGCAGGAGGCGACCGCTTATTTTGGGCTAAACCATTAAGGCCCGTATCATAGTCCGTACTGTTCTGTTGACTACCGCGATCCTTTCCAATGAATTCTTGAAACCTGCGACTTATAATCGATGTTTGCACATGACCCTAAGTCGCATCGAGTATATCCGAGTAGGCTTAATCTGAGACTTGTACCACTACGACCGCATTGTCGCGTCAGTTCCAACGCTGCATCTTGCATACCAATCCGATACCTTGGCAGGGAGATGTGGGCCAGCGTTTATTTTAAAGAAAAATCCACGCATTTGCAATCCCAAGAGAATCTTTACAACATGTCCCATCAATCAATCACTTAATCAATCAATCACTCAATCAATCAATCAATCACCTCATGTCAAGTACACAACCCATGCTTTCTTTCTCCATATGTCAAGTAAACCCCAAAGTCAACCAATCTCTCACCTCACTCATCACTCACCTCACATCCATCACTTACATCTCTCTTACAACCACCACACCTCTCTCTCTCTCTCTCTCTCTCTCTCTCTCTCTCTCTCTCTCTCTCTCTCTCTCTCTCTCTCTTTCTCAACATAAATTCCAAGCAACCAAGAGGTGCACACGTCCAAGTTTTTCTAAGGAGAGAAAAGGAGAAAGACTGTTGTGTAGCCCACTTTCCACCCCTAAAATCCTTCACCATAGCAATTCATTTCTCATCTTCCACCATCAAAGTGAGAGATAAGGAGATGGTCTTTTCAACAGACTAAGAAGATCGAACGGTGGGTACTTCTATAGGCCTAGATTTCTTTCTTTTTTTATGAAGGGCCAAGTGAGGCCTACTGATTGATGGTAGGAATCATTTTAGACCCTAGGTGTTATAAGACCCGTATGTTAGTCCGTACCGTTCCATAGACTTCCGCGGTCTTACTGCTCAAATTCTGACAACCTTCGACCCTTAACCAATATTTACGCGCGACCCAGATTCATATGCCGTTAATCCGAGTCAACTCAACCCAAGATCTTTACCATAGCGACCGCGCCGTCGCTGAGGTTCCGATATCGTGACTCACGCACCGAGGCGATACCTTGGTCAGGAGATATGGGTCAGCATTCGGTGCGAGGAAACGCCGCGTATTGTGAAACCTAAGAAAATCTCTATGAGGTGTCACATCAATCCCATCAATCAATCTAATCTTATTACATCACATGTCAAGTACACATCACCTTTCGCCCATTCCCAAGCAACCACAAAAGTCAAGAATCTCTTACAAAGCCCAACCTTTCTTACACCAAAACCCTCAAAGTCAAAAAGTTCTTACATCTCCCATGCCTTTCTTACACAAATGGCCACAAAAGTTAAGAAATTCTTGCACACCCATCACTCACCACATCCATCACCCATCTCTCTCTCTCTCTCTCTCTCTCTCTCTCTCTCTCTCTCTCTCTCTCTCTCTCTTTACAACTCTCTCTCTCTCATTTTCAAACTCAAATCCAAGCAAGAAAAATCCATACGTATGAGAATTCTCCCTCTCTTTCCAAAACTCCAAGTGTGGCCCACCTCTCCATCCCAAGATCTCCCATCCTAACCATCCATTCCTCATCTCTTCCATTGAAACCAAAGCTAAGGTGCTCAGGAACCCATAGGAGCAAGAAGATCGAACGATGGGTGCTAGATAATAGTAGTTTTTCATGTTTTTAAAATGGGCCAAATAAGGCCAACCAATCAATGGTTTGGATCTCATTTGGGACCTTAAGATGTGGCCGATGGCCCACTAAGATCATCATGATCATTTCATGATGGGGCCATTCTCCATGGACCCCATCATGATGTTTTCCTTGCATTAAAAAGGTCATCTAGACCGTCCATATTGGTGGGGAGAGGATCTCCACCGTTGACTTTCGATTTTGATAAATCCATGTGTAGAGGGATCCATTGATGTATGATTTCATATAAGAGAGGGCTCATAGTGGCGGAGCCCTCCATCATAAGCGTGTCCCACTCTCTATCTCTCTCTCTTTCTTCCTTTCTTTTTTTTATATATTTTTGTGTGATGATTTGGCCATGTGGCCCACTTGGATGGACCCCACCATGCAATATGTATTTTTATCCAAGTGATCCTTAAGCGGAGGCCCCTTTATATGTGTTGTATCTATGTCGTTTATCATTCAGTGGCCCACCCGTGCAAGGCCCACTTTGTTTTTACAAAGACTGTCCACGTCCAGGGACGTCCCTGGACGTGAAATGAAAACACAAATATGATCTTGTTTAAGCTCTTAGAAAGGGCCACTCGCATAGGCCCCACCTTGATGAATGTATTCAATCCACGCCGTCTATTCCGTTCCAAATCCCATTTGAGGCGTTGAGCTGAAAAATGAGGTCCATCCGATCTTCAGGCGGGCCATAGCCTATAAAATAGTGGATTCAACCATTGAAAGACACCCTGACATTTTTATTCGCCGGAAAAACATCGGATATTAGACTCATTGGGACGGCCTTGAGCCACTGAACACAATGTACGGGTTGAATTTACTTGATGTGGGCCCCACCTATGAAAAATCATAAAAAAATCAGTTATTTTTTTAAAAAAAAGAACTTTGCAACAGCAGTTGCTGCTGCTGCCACTAGCGCAGGCAGCGCGCCTGGCATTTTTATTCGTCGAAAAAACATCGGATATTAGACTAATTGGGACAGCCTTGAGCCACTGAACACAATGGAATGATTGGATTTACTTGATGTGGGCCCCACCTGTGAAAAACCATAAAAAAATTAGTTATTTTCAAAAAAAAAAAAGAAGAACTTTGCAGCAGCAACTGCTGCTGCTGCCGCCAGCGCAGGTAGGGGCCCTGCGGCTTTGACGCACGGGCGAAAGACCAGCTGCCCACGGCTCTAGCCGTGGACCCCACCAAGATGTAAATTTTGTATCCACACCGTTCACGAGGTGGGCCACCCTCAGTAATGGGCCCCCTCCGAATTTTAGCCTCATCCATAGCTTGGGTGGCCCACACTATAGGAAACAGTGGGATTGAACCTCTACCATTGAACCCTTTTTTTTTTGGGCCATAGGAGTTTTGGATCAAACTAAAATTTGTATTTCCCCTTCATCCAGGTCTGCACGACCTTACCAACGGTTTGGATGGAAAATATATGTTATGGTGGGCCCCACATGGGACCCACAGTGGTGTATTTGTTTTATTCACACCGTCCACCATGGACGGTGGAAACCACCATGGTGCGTGTATCTTCACCACACCGTCCAGGGCTGGACGGTGGGACCCCAATGATGCATGTGTTCTCTCCATGCTGCCCATCCATGTGGACCCCCCACCATGATGCATGTGTTACATCCAACCATCCAACCATTTGAAAGCTCATTGCATGAGCTAAAGAAAGAGTTAGATCTAAAGCTTAAGTGGACCCCACCATTTAATGTTGTGGTCAATGATGTCCACCATTCAAAACTTTCTAGGGACCCTAGGAGCTTTCTTTTAAGTTATATTTGCTTTCACTTCATCCATCACTATATTAATTTATGGTCAGGTGGATGGGAAACATATGCTATGGTGAGCCTTAGGAATTTTAATGGTGGCAATCATTACCACCACTTATGTTTGGGTGTGACCCATTTGATGTGTATGAGACCCGTCTTAATGTACTTATGGTCCATGGGTTGAGGCCCGCTTGTTATGTTAGAGGGCCAATGGGTTAAGGCCCATTGGGATGTACTAGGGCCTATGGGTTGAGGCTCATTTGATGCACATATGGGGCCCAAATTGATGTAGCCCATTTGTTACATATAAGACCCATGAGATTAGGCCCATTTGATGTAATCTAAGGCCCACGGGTTATGATCCATTGCAATGCACATAAGGCCTATTGGTGCGGCCCATTGACGTGGCCCACTTGATGAATAAAAAGCCCATATGATATGACCCATTTGATGTATTTAAGGCCCAATGAGATGTACCTAAGATTCATTGCAATGTGTGATCCCAACCTGTTTTATGTAAGGATATTCACTACAGACTATGCCTTGCGAGCGATGTTGGTTTGACGTCCACATTCCGAGTATAATGTTGGTTAAATGTCCGCATTACGACTCTCCTTTAGGGCCCATTAGAAGGCCCGTACTTATTGTGTATAGGCTGTCTAGACCCATCTGCATTGTAAGGATATTTCATTACTTTAATTACATGTTTAGTATAGTTCCATGACTCATGATCATACGCATCATATGTATGCTTAATATATGAAGTGACTGATCATAGTATATGCCTTCGGGTAGGTTATTTATAGGCTCCCGGTTAGGCGGTGTTGCCTTACATGAGCACACGATACGTGTAAGATTTGCTACATGATTTGATAGTGTGATTCATGCATTTCGCATTATGTGATATGGTTACTGTACGCCCTAGCGACATCGGGGTCATAGCCTCCACAGACGTATTGTGGTTGGTAGGATTGGATACTAAAAATTTTGTTGTACATAGGATGTTATAGATATCCCTGGGTGAAAGTCCCTAAACCCTTATGGTACCAAGAGGTTGCTCCAACGTTTAGACCGATTGGGTAGATGAGCGTTGAGTACCAATTATCAGATGGTTGCGCTCTCCACTGTGTCGTGGTCAGTTGGAAGGGGGTGCGGCCTTATCTGTCAGAGAGTAGGGGGCAAAGCTAGGCTGAATTTGACCAGCTCGAGGAATGCGTCCGCTATCGACAAGTCGAGACCGATATTGGCAGATGGATAGTGAGGTCTCTTCCACTTACCTTATTGCGCGTGATGTAGCGGCGATCTGGTTTAGAGTGTACTAGAGCCTGGTGATATCCTGGATTTGAGTTGTATTGGTATGTGGACTTAGATGAGGATTGTATGCTTGACTTGCATCTTGCATCGCATAACCTTGGTATGGCTCATGATATTTATGGATCCATCTGCATATTTTATATTACTCTGATATTGCATGATCATATTACTACCTTACGCACACACTTTCACCACCCTCTAAGCTTTCTATAAGCTTATGCATGACCATTGCGTGCAGGTGACATTGGGGCGCAGTAGCACTAAGGCAGGAGCGCTTTGCAGATCATTTTTGAGTTTTTATTCTTCATCATTGTATTTCCCTTTATGCTCATTGTACTTGTAAAGTTTTTGATCATAGTAGAAATGTAATGGAGTTTTTGGTTGTTGTTTGTGGGTTATGCCTTTGGTTATGCTTATTACGAATCAAACTGACATTGAAAATTCTCCTTGTAACATCTCAGGATCGGAACCTAGCGAATGAGCGCTGAGATCCGAGAATGGAGTTCTACGAAGGCTGTCTGCGCCAGATTCGGCGATCAGGAATTTTGTGAGCCCGATTTCTGAGTTTGGGGCGTGACAAGTGTGATCAATGGCCCACCTTAATTCTCATGGTTATTCCATGATGGGGCCATTCTTCATGGACCCCTTCATGATGTTTATTTTCTTTACATGGATAGATGTCATCCAGACCATCCATTTTAGTGGAGGAGGAATCTCTACCGTTAAATTTTGATTTAATGGGCCCATGTGTAATGGGACCCACTTGATGTATGATTGAATGCAAGGGAGGGCTCATAGTGGTGGAGCCCTCCATCACACTTGTCCCACTCTCTTTCTCTTTCTCTTTCTCTCTCTCTCTCCTTCTCCTTTTCATTTCTTTTCATGTGATGATGTGGCCGTGTGGCCCACCCGAATGGACCCCACTATGAAGCATGTATTTTAGCCAAGCCATTTGTAGGTGGGGCCACTTTATATATGTGTTGTATCCACACTACCCACCATTTTGTGGCCCACCTAAGCAAGCCCCACCTCAATGCATGTGTTATGCGCAAACGTGAATTAAAACATAAATATTAGCTTATTTCAAAGCTTATTGGATGGGCCACTCAAGCATGCCCCACCTTGATGTATGTATTCAATCCACGCTGTCTATTCCATTCCTCAGCCCGTTTTAGGCGTTGAACTAAAAAATGAAGTCAATCCATTTTTCTAGCTGGCCATAGCATAGAAAACCATATTGTTACCATTGAAAACTCTCCTTGATGTTCTACTCACTGAAACATGCTGCATATTGGGCTCATTTTGGGTGGATTCTTCCGAGGTGGCCCCACGTATGAAAAATCGTGATAAAACACAATTTCAAAAAATAATAATAATAATAAAATAAGGCAGCGCCAGCTGTTGCTGACGCAGCAGCAGAACGCTGCTGCATTTTGTCAGATGGACAACAGGGACCCACGGTCCCAGCCATGGGCCCCACCATGATGTGGGCTTATCATCCACACCGTTCATTTGGTGGGCCCCTTCTTAAAGTGGGCCCCCTCCAAAAATCAGCCCTATCGGGAACTCAGGTGGCCCACATCGCAGGAAACAATGGGGTTGAACTGTCTGCCATTGAAACCCTTTTGGGTCAGTGAAGTTTTGGGTCACTATGAAATTTGTGTTTCCTTTCATCCAGGTAGTGTAACCTTATCAACAGGTTAGACGGCGTATAGACATTATAGTGGGCCCCACGTGGGACCCCAATGAGGTAGGCGTTCTCTCCACACCGTCCATCCTTATGGGACCTACCATGATGCATGTGTTGCATCCAAATCGTTCAACAATTTTGGAAGCCCATTTAATGGCAGGGGATAAAGAATGATTCAGATCCCTACTTCAAGTGGGCCCCCACCACGGAAAAATAGTGGGAACAGTGACATTCACCATTTAAACTTCTTAAGGGCCATGGTAGTTCCATTCACTAACTGTGGGCCCTGTAGGATATTTTTAACAGTGAAAATCATTGTCACTACTATTTGAAGTGCGGTCCAGTTCATCTTTTGATATAATTCATTTATATATGTGTGTGTGTGTGTGTGTGTGTGTGTGTATTATATACATCTTGATATATTTGTGGCCATCTGTTGAGGCCCACCTTGATATGAATGCAAGGCCCATGTTATGAGGGCTCACTGTGACGTATTTAAAGGCCCAGGGGTTATGGCCCATTGCAATGCACATAAGGCCCATTGATGTGGCCCATTTGATTTATATAAGGCCCATATGATGCAGCTTATTCGATGTATCTGAGGCTCATGGATCGAGGCCCAATGAGATGTATATAGGTCCATTGCAATGTGTGATTTCACCGTGGTATATATAATATTGTTTATGACGGGTCGTGCCTTGGGAGCAATAATGGTTTGACGTCCACATTGTAAGTATAATGTTGGTTAAATGTCCGCATTGTAACTCTCCTTAGAGCCCATTAATAGGCCCATACTTATTGATAATTCATCACTTTATAACATTGTTAGTATAACTCCATGATTCGTGTCTATATGCATCATATGTATGTTTAATATAAGGAATGTTTAATCATAGCATAAGCCATTGGGCTGAGACATTTACGGGACTCCTTATAAGACGGAGTGCCCCACATGATCGTGCGGTATGCGCAGGATTACTGCATGATTGACGGTGTGACTCATGCATTTCACATTGTGTGTCATGATCATTGCACGCCCTAGCGACATCAGGGTCGTGGCCTCCATAGACACATCGTGGATAGTCGTATCGGATACCAAAAATATTGGCTCTAGCATTGTGGGCACTTAGGATATCCTTGAGTGAAAATCTCAAAACCTTTTTGGTACCAGGGGATGCTCTAACATCTAGACCAAGTGATACACGAGCACCCAAGTGTCGAATATCAGTAGGCCGCATCTCCTACTGTGTCATGATCGGTTGGAAGGGGGTGTGGCCTTATCCGCCCGAGTGAGGGGGCTATAATCTAGGCTGAGTTTGACCAGCTCGCACATGAGTCTGCTATCGATGAGCCAGGTAGGTATTGACAGACTACTGGTCAGGTGGATAATGTGGTCTCTTCCACTTGCTTGGCTATGCAACTAGGGAGGAGGCAATCAATGTGAAGTGTATTAGACTCTGGTGATATCCATAGAGGAACTGTACTAATATGTGTACTTAATGAGGACTAGCATGCTTGCTTTGCATCTCGCATATGACATTTGGCTACATAGGCCTCGCATCACATGACATTGGTATGGCCGATAGCATTCATGCCTTGCATCATATAGCTTTGGTACAACTGATAGCATTCATCGACTTACCGCATATTTTTACATTACTCTAATATTGTATACTTGGAACTTGCCTTGCGCACACACTTATACCACCCTCTAAGCTTTTGTAAGCTTATGCACGACCGTTACGTGTAGGTGGCATTGGACCGCAACAACGCTGAGGCAGGAGCACGCGTCAGCTTATTTTGGAGTTTTTGATCAACCTGTATTTCCCTTTTCGCATTGTACTTAAAGTTTTTGATATATTAGATATGTAGTGATGTTATTTTGTGACTTGGTTATGCTCCATTACAAATTAAAAAAAAATCATACTGAAAATTCTCCTTATAGGATCCCAGGATCAGAATCTGTCATGTGAGTGCCGGGATCCAAGAATGGGGCACTACCGAGGCTGTCGGCGCCAGATTCGATGATTGAGAATTTTGTGAGCTCGTTTTCTGAGTTTGGGGCATGACAAAACTAGTAGATTAGCCCTTCATGATTATTTTAGTACATTTAAAAACTTAAATTTCTATATTTCGCCCCCAGATGAGTGGGCCAAGATATTGTTCACATTTTGGGTCATATCTATACTATGTTTCATTCTATCATTTACACTTTGGTTTACATATTGATTACCATTATTATTCAGTTAACTTTTGAATTTTTGGGATACGAGTCATATACTCGGGTCCCGAAAACTAGGGCATTACAAGTTGGTATCAAAGTGGAGTATGAGATAACCTGGTTGTGGGATCAATATACAAAATTAAACCAAAAAGTAGATGGATGAGCGAACATGAAAATAGGTTCCTCCCCCCCCCCCCCCCCCCCCCAATCAGTAGGATGAGAAAAAATGAATGTAGGGGGCAATCTCAATAGCTAGGAAGAAATTAGAGTATGATTCACCTAGAAAGGAACCTAGGATTTCATGGGAACCAACAAGTAGTCATCTGAACTTAGAAACAGAAACCTTAGTCCACTTGAAAAAATAAATCAACCAAAAGTATCTATTGAAAGAAAAACTCTCTCGCCATGCAAATGGCAAGATGTCTAACCCTTATGATGCTTCATGTGGATTGGAACCATTCTTCTCCCTTCTAATCCCTGAACCATGAAATTCTAATCCCGTAGGAAGCCATGCCGCTAGTGCTGCGATCTCAGACCCGTACAGTCGACATCCATCCCATCCCCTTGACCGAGCACCAGCAGGAGCGCAACCCGGTCTACACACCAGGCCTTCTGCCTAAGATGGCGAACAGGGACACCAGGTCAGAAGTTGTTGGGGATTCCCCCTCTCCCTAGATATTCACGTCAGGGTTGCCATCGTAATATTTTGAGCGACGGACGCCTTCAGTGGAACCATCGGTGACCGCGTACGCAGACACGCCAATAGGAGCCGTCGCCTTAGCCACCTTTGGGCAGATGGCCGTGACCATGTAGCAGCAGCAGGCAGCCTTCATGCAATAACAATAGGACCCGCACGCTCTCATGATGGAGACCCTGCGGAGTCATGGAGGGACGTCCCGAGATGCCGAGACACGAGGCCTCGACATGTTCGACTGTTTCATGAGGCTCTGTCCACCGAGGTTTGGAGGGGCGCCTAACCTGGCTCAAGCTGAGTATTGGTTGGCGAGGATGCCAAAATGATGGGACCCCTAGAATGCTTCAATTCTCAGAGGGTCAGTTTAGCCACATACCTGCTGGAGGGTGAGGCAGAAAATTGGTGGAACGATGTGCAGAGGAGCACGCCAACTGGGTACGCCTGGACGTGATCTGGCTTCAGGACAAAATTCCTTAAGAAATATTTTCCGCGGTCATGTCGAAGTGAAAAGATCGCGTAGTTCTTGAAGTTGGAACAAGGAAATCTGATGGTCGCCCAATACGAGGTGAAGTTTGACGAGTTGTCTCGGTATGTACCCAAAGCCATCGAAGACGAGGAGTACAAGTTGAAGAAGTTCAAGGAGGGGCTGAAGCCCAGGATACAATCTTGGCGGTGCACATAGGACTTCAGGGACTTTTCGGAGCTGGTGGACAAGGCTATGTGAGTAGAGAAGTACTTCAAGCACTCCATTCGCTCTCGTCTTCCGGCACAAGATGCCCCTATCAGGCCAAGTCAGGCACCTCCTGCCCCACCTACCCCAAGAGGGAGGGTCAAAGTTTAGCCTGTAGGTGCCCCTCCTGCACCCCCGAGGAGCTATTGCGAGTACTGCATGTAAGATGGCCATACTGCTTGGTTTTGTTACAAAAGGATAGCCGATGAAGGCAACACGCCTCAAGCAAACCGCCCTCAGCAGAATTGAGCGGCGATCCAAGCTGCGCCTAGGCCCCATCAGCCCAGGCAGGGACCTCCGACACAGCAGAGGCTCCCTAAGCCAGGATGTATGCCATTGTCGCTACTGAGGCCAAGCAAGACTCCTTGCAAACTATCCATGGTACTGCCCACATTAACAGTACCCCTATACTCACTTTATTTAATTTTGGTACAACTTAATCTTTTATTGATTTTGTTATTGCATATAGACTAGAACTGAACACCACTAGGATGCATGTCCCCTTAGTTGTAGCTTCCCCTATGAGCAAATTTGTGGAAATAGATTAGATATGCAGGGCATGTTCCATCACGCTGACAAATCACGAGGTGGCTGTGGACCTAATTGTCATGCCTGTCAGGTAGTTTAACGTCATCCTTGGGATGGACTAACTCACGTTGGTGCATGTAGTCATGTATTGTCATGACAAAACAGTTACAATATCCATCCCAGGGCAGGCCTCATTCACTTTGAAAGGGAGAGGCAGATGCCAAGAGTTTGAGAGCTTGCGGGCCCTAGAGGAAGCTATAAGATAGTGGAGGCCATTATCGGATGAATACCAGTAGTCCGAGACTTTTTCGAAGTATTCCAAGAGATACTAGGACTATCTCCTAAGCATGCGGTAGATTTTTGTATTGACCTCAAGCCAGGAACCTCTCCTATATCACTCCCTCCATTTCGCATGCCTCCTTGCGAGATGGAGGAGCTAAGGAGTCAGATTGATGAACTGTTGGCTTAAGTTTTATCCATCCTAGCATTTCTCCTTGGGGAGCGCCGATTCTTTTTGTAAAGAAGAAGGACGGCTCGATGCACCTCTGTATAGACTACAGGAGGCTGAATGATGTGACGATAAAGAACAGATACCCGCTACCGCGCATCGATGACCTCTTCGATCAGCTAAAGGATGCCAAATATTTCTCTAAGATAGATTTGTGCTCAAGGTACCACCAGTTGAGGATCAAGGATGAGGATATCCCAAAGATGGCTTTCAGCACTCGCTACGGACATTACGATTTCTTAGTGATGTTGTTCGGCCTCACCAATGTCCCAGGTGTGTTCATGGACCTAATGAACTGAGTATTCATGCCATATCCAGACCAATTTGTGATCATATTTATCGACGACATTCTGGTCTACTCGAAGAGTCGGGAAGAGCATGAACAACACCTGCGCACAGTCTTGAATACTCTAAAGGAGAACCAACTGTACACTAAACTAAGCAAGTGTGAATTTTAGGAAGAGGAAGTGAAATTCCTGGGGCGTGTAGTGAATGCAGAGGGAATAGTGGTCGATTCGGCTAAAGTGGAAGCAATATCTAAGTGGGAGCAGCCCACTACAGTGATCGAGGTTTGGAGTTTCCTAGGCATGACCGGGTACTACAGGCGCTTCATTAAGGAATTCTTCAGAATTGCACGACCACTCACTCAACTGACAAAGAAGAGAGCCCGACTCACATGGGATGAGAATGCAGAAGCAACGTTCCAAGAGCTGAAGATGAGGTTAACTTCCACGCCAGTGCTCACTCTCCCAGAAGAAGGGAAAAAGTTCGTGGTGTATAGAGATGCTTCGAAGTTAGGCCTTAGCCGTGTTTTGATGTAGAACGACAAGGTGATTGCTTATGCCTCTCGCCAGCTAAAGAAACACGAAGAGAACTACTCAACTCATGACCTAGAGTTGGCAGCGGTAGTCTTTGCCTAAAAGATATGGAGGCACTACCTATATGGGGAGGATTTTCAGTTATTCTACAATCACAAGAGTCTGAAATACATATTCACACAGAAGGACTTGAACATACACCAGCGTCGATGGATGGAGATACTTAAAGACTTCCACTTTGATATCTCATACCACCCTGGCAAGGCAAACTCTGTGGTTGATGCTCTAAGTCGGAAGAAGAAATTAACATGAGCTAGTAGCCACCTTGATGATCGAGGAATGGAAGATGATGGAATTCATTCAGGATTTTGACATTCAACTTACCCTAGATGAGCTAGATGCATACGTAGCTCTTTTGACTGCAGAACCCACCCTGGAACGGCAAGTAATCACAGCCCAGGACCAAGATGCATGGCTTGTCAAGATGAAGGAGAGGTGTAAAGTTGAGGAAATGCCCGGTTGGAGGGTTGGTAGTGACGGCGGCCTTCGATATCAGGGACAAGTATGCATTCCAGATAATGCCGATTTAAGGAAGGAAGTGATGGTGGAAGCTCATCACTCCAAATTTATTATCGACCTGGGTAGTACCAAAATGTACAATGACATTAAGAGACAGTAATGGTGGGAAAATATGAAGATGAATATAGCAGATTTTATGGCAAAGTGTATGTTGTGTCAGAAGATTAAGGCCGGGCATTATAAACCCGCTGGCCTCCTTCAACCGCTGCCGCTAGCTAAATGGAAGTGGGATAACATCTCCATGGACTTCATATCCGACCTTCCTAGGATGCAGAGGAAGCACGACTCAATTTGGGTCATCGTCAATAGGTTGACAAAGGTTGTCCGATTTCTCCCGATTCGCACAACAAATTCTACCGATAGTTTGGCGAAGTTATACATCCAGGAAATCATGTGATCCTACGGAGTTCCACGGGAGATTATATCAAATCGAGACCCCAGGTTTACTTCTGCCTTTTGGAAGAGGCTGCAGGAAGAGATGGGCACAGAGCTCAAGTTCAGCATGGCATTCCACCTGTATACAGATGGACAGACCAAGAGAGTGAATCAGATCTTGGAAGATAAGCTGAAGGCATGCGTTTTGGACTTTTAAGTCAACTGGAACGACCACTTAGCCCTGGCAGAATTTGCATACAACAAAAGCTTCCAGTCCAGCATAGGCGTGACACCATATGAGGCTCTCTATGGTCACCTTTGCCAAGCTCCTTAGTGTTGGGCAGAAATCGGAGAGAGAAGTTTATTAGGGCCCAAGCTTGTTCAAGCTACTACTAAGGTCATTGATGTGGTCCGAAAAAAATTGCGCACAACCTAAAGCAGACAAGAGCTATGCGGATAATCATCGACGTGACCTGAAGTTTACAACTGGCAATCATATATTTTTGAAAGTTTCGCCTATGAAGGGTTTGATGAGGTTCAAACAGAAAGGGAAGCTAGCACCTCGTTTCATTAGGCCTTTCGAAATCTTGGATCGTGTGGGAGCCGTAGCATACCGCCTTGCGTTGCCTACTGCACTAGTCGGTATTCACAATGTCTTTCACGTATCCATGTTGAAGAAGTACACGCTAGATGAGCCGCACATTGTTAGTCGGGAACAGATCGAGCTTACAAATAATGCTTAATACATTGAAGAACCTATCCATATCTTGGATCGCAAGGAGCAGGCCCTACGGATAAAAAATATACCATTAGACAAGGTTCTTTGGTCACATCATGGAGAAAAAGAAGCGACTTGGGAGTGAGAAGCTGAGGTCAAGGAGAAGTACCCTCACCTGTTTGGCAACACACCATAGGTAATTTCGAGGACAAAATTTTATTTTAGGGGGATAGACTGTAACACCCCGTACTTCTGATACGCGGATGTAACCATTTAAACCCATAATAATGGATTTATACACTCGACTAATAGACAGCTTAAATTCAACCGATGCAGGATAGGACTTCTCATCGTCATTAAAGCCATCCATCAGGGGCTGTAGGACCCAAGTCGAACCTGACGTCAGTCAAAGAGGTAAACTCAATTAAAACAGCTTCTAGATCACTTAACCAAGTCATGTTGGGACAACACATCTGTCATCAACTCTTGAGGATCTATTAGTGGCCAACCAAGACTCAAAGCCTCTCAAAACCCCGTTTAGCTGTCAAAACAAAGTCTTAGACCAATCCGACCATTGGGTTGAGAAATGTGAGCCAAACGAGACCTAAAGCATGCAATACGGCCCAATTGGGCCTCGCATTCGCCCCAAGTTGGGCCAGGGACCCTACATAGGGTTCCCAACATGAATGGACAAAGTGGATTTGTAACCAACATCATAGTGGACCCCACACAGGGCGCGAGTACACCTAGTGTGCTCATGCACGATGTGCACTGGACGCACCTAGCCGGTCAAACCGGCTTTGACCAAACCCAAAACTCAAAAATCCCAAAACTCCTTCCCACCAACAAATATTTCAAATCTGTTGAACTTTACCTTCCAAAGTGGCCCACCTTAGGCACTTTCCGAACGATCCAAACCGTTCATTAGACTCATGGGCCCATCTAATCATAACCGTATAGGCTTTTAAGCTCATGTAAAGGAATGAGGATTCTGGGATAGAACTGTTCAAAGATTCACACATAGCTAAGATCTGGCATGTGGGGACAATCTAGGGCTGCATGGGTGGCCCACGATTGGCCCGATCGTGCCATCCCATCCATCCATTTTCCAGGGTGAGGCATGCTCTCCCTTTGCCAAAAATGGCCAGGCAAAGCCTGTAGGTGGAAAAGCTAGGGAAGAGACTTTCCTCTATAGGAAACCTGGTACAAGCACGATCTCAGCCATCCCCTGGCTACGTGGAGAGATCCCAACCACCTTTTGTAAAGCAAGAAGGGATTTTGGAGAAAAATACTCCATCTCATGAGGAAGAACAGCGAGAACTTGAAGATCTCATGAGATCTTCCCAAAATAATGTTTGGGGCTCAAAAAGTGGACCCCACATGGATCAGAGATCTCATTTGGTCCGTCCAAACGGACCAGATCTCGGGGATATACCATAGCATGGGAGTTGTCATTAATGGCTCTCTCATCTTCTCCGTACGACCACTTAAACCCATTCACGAGATGGACCCCACAGGGCTTGAAAGATTGCTTTTCTGATAGGCTAAGTCACCATCAGTCCATCCTTATGATTGGATTGGCCCCATGTGTGGCCATTTGTCAATCAGAACCATTGAAAGGGAGGCCGTTTTCCAACCTTTGGGGCCTCCTCTCCCGCTGCTATATAAAGGGCCATGTAGCCTTGGGATCTGCACCAACAAGAGTGGAAAGAGAGAGGAGAGAGATAGGAAAGAGAAAGAGAGAGAAAGAGGGAGAAGAGAGAAAGTGAGTGGCTGAGTGAGCGAGTTGGCTCGACTCAATCAAGAGTCGAGTTGCCGTCAAGTACGGGCCCCTAAACCAAGTTGATCAAATCCCTCCTCATTCCTTATGTTTCCTCTTCTTTCAACCCATGGCATGCCAACCTGGGAGTTGTTGTCGGCCTCCTTCAGACCATGAAGAAAGGCCGCACCGAGCTCTAATGGGCCAGTGAATCAAGACCGGAACTAGGCCAAACGATGGCCACGTTTCGGTCTGAACAATGGTAGCATTTTTAGACCGAAACTGAACTGATCAATGGCTCTGTTCCGGGCCGAAACCAAACCATACAGTAGTAGCATCTTGAGGCTGAAATCAGACCAGTTGTAGCACTCGTCTTAGGCCAAAATCAAGTCAAACCTATGATGGTGTTCCAGGCTGGAAGTTGGTGACACACGAGCTCTGTTTTGAGCTGGAACTAGGCCAAACAATGGCCATAGTTCAGGCTGAATATACGCCTAGTAATGGCCGCAATTGCAGCTCCAAAAGTAGCCCTTGTAATGGCTTTGGGTTGGGTCAAGAAACAGGCCTTCAGCAAATTACCTTGGGCTGCAAACAGCCTAGCAGTTGGACCCTGCCTGCTACTAATTGAAACCGGGTCTCAAGCTCAACTACAACAGACCTTGAATAAACCTTCCACCTAGCTGGACACAGTTCTTAACCAAGCCTCAACTTGGGCACTGGATCAGGCCAAAGGCATGGCTCTGTTTCGGGCCAGAATCAGGCCGTGTGTTTAACTTGGAACTGAACTTTCGTCAACCTTTGAAACGAGCTGCAAGCGTCTCTTATCTGGGCCTTGTAAAGGGCTCAAAACGCCCTTGATCAGGCTCTAAAACTCAGCCGAGAACAAGCCCTGAACTGGGCCATATCAGGCACAGGTGGACCACAACTCAATTGGCTGTTTAGAATCAATCGTTTACATCGGCTGGGTAATTTTTCTTTCTCTCACATTCTCAAAGAAGGTAATAGTCCAGCAAATGGTATGGTTAAGGAAGGGAGTCTCCTTCAAGAGTCTACAATTTATCTTCATTCTATGCCCCTTCCTTTCCTTGTTCAAGGAATGATCTTCTTGGATAGGGTTGGGCTAGGATCGCTCAATTTGATTGCCTAAATCGGTTTTCCCTCCTTTGTCTTTTCTAATAGTTTGGTGAAAGCCTGTGTCCCCCTTTTGTTTCGCCCCCTCCATTGTATTTTATTTTTGTTGCGAGGGGTCCGTTAGTTCTCTTTGTGCATAGCTTTGTAAAGTCTATACAATTCGAATATGAAATGATTTTTTTTGAAAAAAAAAAAACAAAAAAGCTTGATCCAAAATTTTTGTAGCCCCAGGAAGCTTTTAATGGTAAGAGTCCAATAAAAAATATATATATACCATCTTGATCCAAAACTTTTATGGCTTATGAAAAGCTTTTAATGAAAGATTACAACTACTTCCGTATTATAGTCTACCTGGGATCTGGATTTGCTTATTTTCTAGACTTTGCCTTAAAATGTGTTTTCAAAAGGAGTAAACAACGTATATAAGTCAAATACATCCAGGTGGGCCCCCTGGTCAGGGATCACACCCACTTCCATGTGTACTGGATCCACCGAGGCTGCGCCCGCTGCCAGCCTGTATTACAGACAAGAGGCCTTTTGGCATGACTGCCCCACGGCAGGTGAGGTCATCATGATGTTTACGAGAAGTCCACTCACTCCATCAGTTTTGGCAGGCACTTTTAAGGCATGTGATGAAAAATCAGGAAGACATGGAGCTCAAGTGGGGCACGCAATTGGAAACACCGGAAAAAGGCTTGCTACCGTTCGAACCTTTATAAGCCCCACCTATGTTTTATGCATCCCTAGCTATGGGTCCCACTACGGTGTATGTAACTTACATCTATATTGTCCATTCATTTTGATAGTTAATTTTAGGGTAAAACCTCAAAATTGAAGTATATCCAATTATCAGGTGTACCGTACTATAAAAAGAATGTTGATTGGACATCCGGCCATTAACAATTTATTAAGGAGTATTTTAATGTTTTCATGGTGTTTATTTGCCATCCAAGCCGGTGTTAGGGGCACATAAGCCTAGATGAAAGGAAATAACAAATAAGGTCACGTAAACTTAGATGAAGGGAAATAACAAATATCATCTTGATCGAAAACTTTCGTGGCCCATTAATGGCCGATCACCATTGTTTTTATGGTATGGTCCACCTGATCACCACTATTTTTTTCTAGTACAGTCCAGTTGATAATTAGACGTGCTTCATTCTTTTATGGATAATGCCCTGAAATGACTAAAAAAATGGACAAATCATGTCCATATATAAATATATAATACATACAACAAGGTGGGCCTACGGTAAAGGCCGCACCATCTTGGGTGAGCTCGATGTCTCACCGAATCCGTTCCCTCTCTCATCGATCGGCCGTACAGGTTTGCCAATGTGACATGCGAGGACTTTTAATGACATAACTGCTCCATGGCACGTGAGGCCCACCATGATGTCTGTGAGAAATCCACTCCGTCCATCCGTTTTTGACAAGTAATTTTAAGTCATAAGATATAAAATTCAATAGGATACGAAGCTCAATCGAGTCACACGATTGGAAATAGTGGAAATGAGCTACCTATTGTTCAAACCTTTATGGGCTCCACCTGATGTTTATATGCAATCCTAAGGTCATTACCATTGGGATGACTCAAAGAAAAAATAAAATAAAATACTAGCCTGATCCAAATCTTTTGTGGCTGCACGAATGTCTATATGGTGAGCATACAATCTCCATTATTTTTTGTTGTGTGGCTCACGTGAGCTTTGGATTTGCCTCATTTTTGGGGTCATGCCATAAAATGAGTGGGCAAAACATATGGACCGGGTGGATTTCTCACAAACACCATAGTGGGCCTATCTATTCTTGGAACACGAAACACAAAAGTCCTCTGATTTTGGTTAGTCTGAAATGAAGGGCAATTTTGTCTTTTAAAAAATACTACTGTGAAATAGTGCGTAATCTTCACAGCATACGATAGCTGGAAGTTATACGATAATGACACACAAAACAAAAGGTAAGCAGTGCAAGTAGATATACCTTTTAAAATATATCAAAAGGTAGGTTGATTTTGGTAAATAACTCTGTTGAAAAATATTTATCATTGATTTATACCATTTACCATGTTGCTCATCTCGTTGTAAAAGAATTTTGATCAAATGATTCTAAACCATTGGATCAGTTGGCAGTAAGACGGATGCTTTAGGGATAGTTTGGCACCATGGGTTGGAGGGGTTTTCAAATCCCTTGGTTGTTTGGCAGCATAAGCTGATCAAGGGTTTCAAATTAATAGAGTTTCCAATTCCCTCTTTGAGGGGGTTTGTAATCCACGATGAGAGCTTGGATTATATATAAAATCATTTTAATAATTGCAGGTGTAACATATGTGTCACTATACACTATCATTCTATTGGGCACATGGCCTACTAATAATGATCAGCATCGTCCAAACATTATTCATGTAAATCAGCACCGTTCAAACATTGTCCAGCACCATTCAAACATTGTTCATGTAAATCAATGATTAAAAATTGTTGGTTAGTCACTCATACATGATTTTGTGCTTGTGGCCCATTTGAAGACTTGGAAGTTCATCATTTTTGGGCAAAACATATATTTTAGTGGGCTTATCACAACCGTTGTGTCAAAACTTACATATCTCATTAATTAGAGATATTAAAGTTGATTTAGTAATTAAATTCAAACCCTTGTAGATATACAATGGATATGAACTTTTGGATTAAAGTTGATTCACACTTCAGGGTGCCAAACACAAAGGAGAATTGCAAATATAGGGGTTTCTAATCCCAAGGGTTCCGAATCCAGGGGCTCCAAATCCACACTCCCAAACAGGCCCTTATATTTAATTATATTGGAGAAGGTGTAGTCATTGATCTAGACTGTCTACCATACAGGCCCACTTTGATTCCATGTCTCTTAAACCAAATTTGATTAAATCATCATAATCAACCTACCAGTGGTTGTGAAAATGAATACACCGTATGACAATGCTTAAGGCTTGATTAATGATTTGGACTGTCCATCATTTGTGTGTTGCAATCTACAATTGCCCACCCCTCTTAACAATTCACTTTGATTGCATCATTAGAATCATTCAATGTACGTAGGAAATTGATTGTCCATTTTTATATTATAAAAGGACTGCTCATTGTATACCATGTGAATCCGGGGGGTTTCTAATCCTGGGTGTTCCAAATCCACGCTCCCAAAAGGGCCCTTATATTTAATTATATTGGAGAAGGTGCAGTCATTGATCTAGACTGTCTACCATATGGGCCCACTTTGATTCCATGCCTCTTAAAACAAATTTAATTAAATCATCATAATCAACCTACCAGTGGTTGTGAAAATAAATACTCCATATGATGATGTTTAAGGCTTGATTAATGATTTGGACTGTCCACGCATTTTGCGTGTTGTAATCTACAAATGCCTAACCCTCTTAATAGTTCTCTTTGATTGCATGCATCATTAGAATCATTCAATGTACTTAGCAAATTGATTGTCCATTTTTATACTATAAAAGGATTGTTCATTGTGTACCATGTGAATCCGGGGCTTTCTAATCCTGAGGGTTTAGTTCCAAATCCATGCTCCCAAACACACCCTTATATTTAATTATATCAGAGAAGGTGCGGTCATTGATCTAGACTGTCTACCATATGGGCCTACTTTGATTCCATGCCTCTTAAAACAAATTTGATTAAATCATCATAATCAACCTGCTAGTGGTTGTGAAAATAAATACTCCGTATGATAATACTTAAGGCTTGAGGCTTGATTATTGATTTGGACTGTCCATTGTTTGCATGCTGTAATCTACGATTGCCCACCCCTCTTAACAACTCACTTCGATTGCATCATCAAAATCATTCAATATTGTACTTAGAAAATTGATTGTCAATTTTTATACTATAAAAGGACTGTTCATTGTATACATTGTGAACCCGCCTTTGCTTTTGCATCCCTCCAAAAAAAAACACTCTTATTAGGAAACGTCTCGTTGTGTGGGTCTAGGCCATCCATCACGTAGGGTCTATCTTAATTGTCCAGGCCATCTGACAAAATGGAGCTCTTTGGGAAATAAAAAGGTAAAGGAAAAAAATGTAACCAAACATTCTTATTTCCAAAAACTAAACAACCAGAAACCAAACAAGCCCTATATGTGGATGAAAGTAGAAAACTGGAGAATCATAATTCTTCAACTGGAGGACTTCTTTAAAGATGGGGCTTATGGGAATTATCTGGATCTCTTACCCACGTGAAAATCTGATCATTGAGAAATGACATGGATATGTGTGATTAAGATGATAATCTACCTCAGCGGCATACACACGGTGTTTTAATTCGAGATCATGAGTTCAAGTTTTCATGTGAGTGTGTATTAAAAAAGAAATGAAAAAAAAAAATGATTCCGGTCTAGTTCGTCAAACCAGGATCCAGATTTCCGAACGATTAAGAGTCGGCCCATGGATTCATATCCAACTACATACAAAAGCATGTTTCTCTAGTGGATTTGAATTCATACCCATTGTATATATACCTTTTAGACACCATTGTATATTGGTGGATGGGCTTTCTAGTTCTAATAAAGATCAGATAAAGGTAGAAAATCGAAATATCACCGATCGAAAATACAAAATACATTTATTTAGAGAGCTAAGACACATTATAGTTGTTGTCTTCAAGACAAATTTACTCCATAAAGAAGATTTCTTTATCCATGGGCCTCATTAACTTTCTCCATGAGATGCAACAACTTTCTTCTAAAATAAACAACATTGGCCGGGTACATGCATGATCTTTGTCACATGAATCCAAGATTGCTTTCCTAATTTGTCCAAATAAAAAGAAAAGCAAAGAGAAAAGCAAAGAGAGAAGCAAAAAAATAAATTTTTTGGAGTATGAAATTGTGAAATGAGAAACCTTTATAAAGAAATAAGAGGTGGCGGTTGGGGCTCCATGCTTAGTTTTTTAAGTATATGAAAATGAGAAATGAATAGTCTTTATAACTTATAAAAATATAAGAGATGGTCGTTGGTGCTGGGTGCATTAGCGCGTGGATTAGGTACTACCCCGCCTGTTCAGAGCTCAGGACAGGTGGAGGATCCGAGGGACATTGAGGGGCCACCGTGATGTACGAATCTTATCCAAACCGTCCATTCATTTTTTCATTTTATTTTAAAATAATATGCCAAAAACATTGAATATCCAAGTCTCAAGTGGACCACAAGGTGGTGGTGAAATTCCTATTGTTGAAAAATTCTTAGGGACCACAGAAGTTTTGGATCAAGATGATATAAGTTTTTTCACTTCATCCAGATGTATATGACCATACCAAGGGGTTGGATGGAAAATAAACGACAAAGTGGGCCCTAAGAAGGTTTCAACAGTGGGCATCCTTAGCACCGCTGCTTCCCATGGTGTGGTCCACTTGATCCTTATATCTGTTTTATTTTTGGTTCGGTGCTCTAGAATGATATGAAAAGAATGATGGACGGTGTGGATAAGAGTCATACATCACAGTGGCCCCTCAGTGGTCCTCGGAGCCCCTGCCTGTCCCAAGCTCCGAACAGGCGGGGTAGTACCTAATCGGCGCCTGGCGCATTAATGACAAGCCGGCCCTTGCCGGGAAAAATAAAAATGACCAAGTAAAAGACACATCACGAAGCAACGTGCTAGCACTGGCGTGCACAGGCACATGAGGTTGCTCCCATTGCATACCATTAGTTTGCATTACAAATGATATGCCAAGGAGTCCAACAGAATGACTTACCATTAGTTTCCATTACAAATGATAGGTCAAAGAGTCTAACAGAAAGACTTTAATCTTTCAGCTCATATTTTTAATGTGGAACTAAACTCAACGCCAATAAACCATGAGCCAAGGAAAAACACTTTTTACTATTTTTAAATCCATGATTTTATTTTATTTTTTTAATTTTATTTCTAACCGGCCCAATACAGAGTTATCACTATCCTAGCCCGTAGAGTAGTGATTGAAATTACCTTAAAACTCTTTTTATATCATTGGCCAATAGATAAGGAACCAATTACAGCTCTTACATCAGTTGAGTAAATAAGGGAAAATGTCATAGAAAGATAGCTGTTTATTTAAGTAATACCATCATCTGTTGTAGAAGTCCCAAACATGGAAGAGGGGTTGGACCGGACTCATATGTAGCAGCAACATTCAAAGCTCGAGCCATCGCGCACGCACCTTCCACCCTTGGGATAACCGAACCTATGGCAGGTTTTCTTACAGTTGAAGATTACCCAGCAGCTACCCGCGCACTTCTCGTCGCCTTTGACTTCTTTTATTGCTTTTCATTTTCAAGCCCAATCAAAATTCTTTCATTTTAGACGGATCAGAAAATTTTGGGCCACAATTATCGAAGGAGCGTAAGGACAAAATACTTGTGGTTATTTTTTTTTAGCCGCTCATTTATTTCTAACATTATTGCGGACCATACATGAGCAATGGCCTGATTTCCAGGACAGGAGATGTGCATTGTCGCACCCACTTGATGGACGGTTTTGATCTCATTCCCCCACCACACAATAGCACATATGCTGGAATGTACTTGAACTATCTTCTACACGCACGTGGGTCCTTGGCAAACATTAGATAGCAAAACGGATGGACGGGTGGATTTCTCACAATCATGGTGGGCCCACCTAGATTTTGAGCACAGAAAATTCTTTCGACAGGACGTGGATTGCCTGCGACACCCTGCCCTCGAAAGCTAGGTGGCCCGGCATGCTATTTTGATGTAGAGCGGGTCGCGGGCACTTACATGTCCAAGATAGATCAAAAAAGGCCTGATGAGAGGCAGAAGTCATCGAGACCATTAGAACCTTAAAACAGACATATCTCGCAAACTTAGATGAGTTACTCAACATACCATATATGATTTTGGAGGAGGACGAGCTACTTTAACCAACCAACTTGGCATAGCCGGTTGAGTTGTGTTCAAAAGTGATTAGAATAATGAGGAGAATAACGTGGTTAATCCACATAGGATACTTACTAAATTTTACTATTTATAGTAAGTTATGAATTTTAGGGAGTTTTAGTTATAGTTTGCTTTTGATTTCTCTCCTATTGCTTGGTATCCCTATTTAAAGGGTTGTAAACTCGTTTATTTCAATTAATCAATTAAATTTTGAATTTATGAGAATTTATTTCTATTTTCTTGCTTTCTTTCCTCGTGAATTCGAGAAGTATCTGTGAGGAGTCCAGAGAAGCTTCGTGGATTCGGAGCAGTTATCCTTGAGGAAGATGGAGATTGACCTCATCACACTCATCCATGCGTCAATTGGTATTAGAGCGAAGATTTTCCTTGGGCCGATGACAAATAATAAAGGTATGAGCCAAAATCCTGTGAACGGTGATTTAGGAATTCATTATTTTTTGAAAAGAATGAAAGCTTTCCACCGGGAGAGTTAGTTAATAATGCAAGGGCTAGAGGCAACCCTCAACCGTATTGCAGATGCGCTAATTCCGCCCTGAGCTCAAAGTGATGCTCAACCGTCCATGGTTGTTGTATGACACAACCCTGATTTTTGTAAAGTACCATCAAATGATGATAAATTACAGGCCACCACTTTAATTGTGAGGAAGCTGTTATACATGTCAAAGGTAGAAATAGAATTACAGCAGGACAACATCTTTCGAACAAGGTGTATTGTAAATCAAAAAGTTTGTAATGTGATCATCGATGTCAGGAGCAATCAGAATCTCATGTTGAAAATAATGGTGGAAAAACTACAAATGAAAACAGAAAAATATCTATCTTCGTACACGATTGGATAAATCAAGGAAGTAAAAAAAATAAAAAAAAATAAAAAAAAAATAGAGGTAACCAAACAATGCACCGTCTCGTTTTCAATTGGTAAAAATTATAAGAATTAAGTACTTTATGACGTAGTCAACATGAAAGTTTGTCATATGTTATTTGGTCGACCATGGTAAAATAATATTGATGCTATTGTTATGCATAGAGGTCATGATAACGTATTTAAAATTACTAAAGATAGTAGAAAGATTGGCATCGTCTCTATGAGAACGGAGAACTAACTCAAGACTTCTAAAATTGAGGAACTGTCTCTCACAACTGAACAGGCTTTTATTAAACAATCTGAGGAAACAAGAGATATATATGCATTAGTTAAAAAGAAAGAATATATAGAGTCTTTGATCACCCCAGGAGATTTTAAATCAGTGTTGCAGGAGTTTAAGGCAATTATGCTCGATAAACTTCCTAATAAATTGTCTCTCATAAGAGATATACAAAAACACATTGATCTTGTCACAGGGATAAGTCTGCCTAATTTTCCTTATTATTAGAAGGAATGTGAGATCTTGAAGGTAGAAGTGAAGGAACTAATTCATGTTATCTAAGTCAATGAGAGCATGAGTACATGTATTGTGTCAACTCAAGAGCCTAATGTCAAGTACAAGAAAAGGCCTAATAAAATCGACATTGAGAGTTATCTCATAATCATGAACCAAGTCCCTTAAGTAACTCAAGGACGATTTTTTTTTCAAGCAAAGGAGTCTGATGTATAACATATCATAGATACATTCCTAGCTTGGTTGGAGCAAAAGAATGTAGACTGTAAATTGATCGTAACTTTTAATTCGGGTATCGTTATGGCGCACCAAATGGAGTATCATGAACCGAAGCAGCACGAGAACTCGATGATGAGTTCTTTTGAAGTGGAGAGGACTGATGTAGAGTGGGTCGCGGACACTTTCATGTCCAAGATGGACTAGAGAAGGCCCGATCAAAGGTAGAAGTCATCAAGACCATCAGAACCTTAAAAAAGGCATATCACACAAACCAGAATGAGTTACTCAACATACTATATATGATTTTGGGGTAGGACGAGCTATTTTAACCAATCAACCGGTGTAGCCGAGTTATCTACGCCGAATTTGTGAGATTCCATCATATCGACGGTCAAATTTCATGTTTAGTTCCATTTTTACTATAAATAGTAAGTTTTAGTTTGATTATAACTCTTCATTTGTTGGGCTTTAGGAGTTATCACCAACATGAAAAGTCATTAGAATAATGAGGAGAATAACGTGGTTAATTCACATAGGACACTTACTATAAAAGTAAATTTACTATTTATAGTAAGTTATGAATTTTAGGGAGTTTTAGTTATAGTTTGCTTCTGATTTCTCTTATTGCTCGATATCCGTATTTAAAGGGTCATAAACTCGTTTATTTCAATCAATCAATTAAATTTCAAATTTATTAGAATTTATTTCTATTTTCTTGCTTTCTTTCCTCGTGGGTTCGAAAAGTCTCTATGAGGAGTCTAAAGAAGCTCCGTGGATTCGTAATAGTTATCCTTGAGGAAGACGGAGATCGACCTCATCGCGTTCATCCCTGTGTCAATTGGTATCAGAGCGAAGATTTTCCTCGGGCCAATGATAAATAACGAAAGTATGAGCTAAAATCTTATGCATTGTGATCCAGGGATTCGTTATCTTTCAGAAAGAATGAAAGGTTTCCACCGGAAGAGTCAGTTGACCATGCAAGGGCTGTAGGAAACCCTCAACCATATTGCGGATGCGCTAATTCCGCCCCGAGCTCAAAGTGATGGTTAACCGTCCGTGTTTGTTGTATGATACAACCCTTATTTCTGAAGAGCACTATCAGATGATGATAAATTACAGGCCACCACTTTAATTGTGAGGAAGCTGTTATACATGCCAAAGGTAGAAATAAAATTACAGCGAACAAAGTGTACTGTAAGTGAAAAAGTCTTTAATGTGATATTGATGTCAGGAGCAGTGAGAATCTCGTGTCAAAAATAATGGTAGAAAAGCTACAATTAAAAACAGAAAAGCATCTATCTCTGTACACGATTGTATGGATCAAGGATGTCAAAAAACAGAGGTAACCAAATAATGCATTGTCTCGTTTTCAATTGGTAAAAATTATAAAAATTAAGTAATTTGTGGCGTACTCGATATGGAAGTTTGTCATATGTTACTTAGTCGACCATGACAAAATAATATTGATGTTTTTGTTAAGCATAGAGATCGACATAACATATTTAAATTTACTAAATATGGTAGAAAGATTGGCCTCGTCTCTATGAGAACGAGGAACTAACCCAAGACTTCTAAAGTTAAGGAACTGTCTCTCACAACTGAACAGACTTTTGTTAAATAATCTGACGAAACAAGAGATATATACGCATTATTTGAAAAGAAAGAATATATGGAGCCTGTGATCACCTCAGGAGATTTGAAACCAGTGTTGCAGGATTTCAAAGCAATTGTGCTCAATAAACTCCCTAATAAATTACCTCCCATACGAGATATACAAAACCACATTGATCTTGTTACAGAGATAAGTCTACCTAATTGCCCACATTATCAGAAGAAATGTGAGATCTTAAAGGCAGAATTAAAGGAACTGATTCATACTATCCAAGTCAAGGAGAGCATGAGTACATGTATTATGTCAACTCAATATCCTAATGTCAAGTATAAGAAAAGAGCTAATAAACAATAGCATCAAAAGTTATCTCAGAATCATGAACTAAGTCCCTTTAGTAACTCAAGAACGAGTTTTTTTCCAAGCAAAGGGGTTTGATGTAGAACGTGCATGTCATAAATACATTCCTAGCATGGTTGGACAAAAAGAATGTGGAATATAAATTGATCGTAACTTTTGATCCGGGTATCGTTACGACGTATCAAATAAAGTATCATGAACCGAAGCAGCACGATAACTCGATGACGAGTTCTTTTGAAGTAGAGGGGACTGATGTAGAGCAGGTCGCGGACACTTTCATGTCCAAGATGGACTGGAGAAGGCCCGATCAGAGGCAGAAGTCATCAAGACCGTTAGAACCTTAAAACAGGCATATCTCGCAAACTATAGTGAGTTATTCAACATATTATATGTGATTTTGGGGTAGGACGAGCTACTTTAACCAACCAACCCGGCTTAGCCAAGTTACCCACACCGAATTTGCGAGATTTCATCCTATCGACGGTCAAATTATATGTTTAGTTCCATTTTTACTATAAATAGTATGTTTTAGTTTGATTATAACTCTTCATCTGTTAGGCTTTAGGAGTTGTATAAAATGAAAAGTGATTAGAATAATGAGGAGAATAACGTGGTTAATCCATATAGGACACTTATTACAAAAGTAAATTTACTATTTATAGTAAGTTACGAATTTTAGGGAGTTTTAGTTATAGTTTGCTTCTGATTTCTCTCATATTGCTTGGTATCCCTATTTAAAGGGTTGTGAACTCGTTTATTTCAATTAATCAATTAAATTTTGAATTTATTTTTATTTTCTTGCTTTCTTTCCTTATGGATTCGAGAAGTTTATGTGAGGAGTCCAGAGAAGCTCCGTGGATTTGAAGTAGTTATCCCTGAGGAAGACGGAGACTGACTTCATCAAGTTCATCCCCACATCATGTTTGTAGAAATCCACCTTGTCCATCCATTTTCCTTGTGCATATCCATTTTGCCAACTCTTGTTAGGAGATGGGCCCAAAATGAGAAAGATTGGAATGCACGACAGGAAATGTAGGTAGGGAAATGCCTACAATTGAAACTTTCTCGCGGCCCTCCGTGATATTTATGTCATCTAAACTATTCATAAGATTATTCTTCTTGAGATGAATTGAAAATACAAGAAAAATAGCCTAATTCAAAACTTACGTGGCCTTATATGTGTTTCAATTGTTGTCAGATATCTTCAAGTTGTATATGAAATAGGGATTGGATAAATTAACCCCCTATTTTGGACAGTTTTGATTAGTCGAATTGTCGAGTTGATCAATTGACAATATTAAAAAAAAAAATCTATAAATTCTTTGGACACTTTTAAGTATGTTCAGACAATCAAACATGTGAGGCTCGATCGATCAATGCTTAGATTGAAGGAGTGCCCAATTTCGCATAATTGCCCGATTAGCTTTCTACCTTAATCTTGTACTATATATATAGGTGTAATTACAAGATTAGGGTAGAACAATCTGGGCCTAAATATTTCTAGCATTCAGAGAGGAGAAAATGAGGATTTTTAAAATTGTAAGTTCATAAAACTCTTATAGTTTTCATTTTCATGGTGATTGCTATCATTTTGTGACGTTGTTTTTTCCTATGAGAGATTTTTGCGTAAAATTTGTATTCTTTTCGCATGCTTTGTTTGCGTTTACTTATTATCGTGTGATCTAAATTGGGAGTTTTGTTTCCTAACATGAGCTAGCAAAGTAGATGGATGGGTAGATTTTTGACAAACATCACAGTAGGCCTATCTAGCTTTTGAGCGTAGGGTTGGGGAATGACAAAATTTAATACTCGACTCCACCTCACGCAACTCTCGCATTATTTATACATTGTTTTTACATTAATATTATATATTATTTGTACTTTTTAAATATTGAATAATATTTAAAAAGCTAAGAAAGCCCGTAAGAGTCTTCAATATACTCATCTTAATTTCTGAGTAGACTCAAATCAACTGGGGTTTGGAGACGAGTCGAATTTCAGTGTTTCTAAATATTGGTTTCTACACTATCCTTTCCGTGGTCTCAAGTCCAATCGGGTAGACCAGTGGATGACTTCCAACCTCTCAAGATCCAATAGGTTGGCCCTTTCACACGGATCATATTGTGCAAAAGTCCACCATATCCACCCATCAAGGAGACCACACTTACATTTGCCTTTTTATCAATGGCTATACATTGCTTTCTATGGTGTGACCCATCTGATGAGTATATAAGGCTGAAATTTGCATCAGATCTTCCTCACAATGGCGCTAACCTGTTGAAAGGATTGGATGTCAAATGAACTTAATAACTTGGAAGTTATCCACTGGTTAGGACCGTACCTTGTGGTCCAACCAGTTAGACTTGAGGCCACCTCATCATTTCTAACCCAATAATATAATTTCTAAACAATAGACGGCTCATTCTGGCGCTCTTGGACTGGGTTGGGTCTAAGTTTTAGACCCCGTAAGTAAATGGGCTGTTTTTGGTCTTCCATCCACCTAAATTCCCAGCCCAACTTATTTAGCAATGGATGCCTGAGACTCTTTGTGGACCCAACCAGCCGATGTGTTCTTCCTCTTCATTAGCTCACGAGCTGGACTGGGCCTGAGAGCAGTTCGACAGCTCATGGGCTGGACTTGGACATACTTCAGCCTTACACATACAAAAGGAGCAAATGAATGGAATCAAAAAAATCAACATGGGTGTTTACCGTAAGCACAGGATATGATCAGAACCGTTAGCAAAATCACCATGGCGTTTATCTTCATTGATCCTCCCACAGCCATTTTGACCCCCCCTTGGGCCCTACTTCAGTTGCCTTCGACTGTAGAAAAGGGTCCCCACCTCTTTTATAGCAAGAAGGACGAGCCACATTGAAAGAAGCTGCCGAATATCCAAAAACCTAATAGGCACATTCTTTCATATTTTTGGCTTAAAAACAAATGCCTTATAATCTCATTTATTAGGTGAGGAGGGACTGTTCCCTTCCACCTCTGTGGACCACTAAGTTACAGTCCATTGGGCCACACAGTCAAACCAGCACGTCATATGTGTACAACATCTGAATCATTATGAAGGAAGGGTCCACGTTGAAGATCACTGGGTATAAAAATTAGACCAATCTATTCTTTAGGTGGACCACACCTGTACGCTGACTCATTTCCCGTACATTATCTTCTGCGGTGCGCCCCACCTGATAAATGGATTTTCTTGATTCTTGTGTCGGTTACTTTCAAGAAAGGGCCTACCTTTTCAACGGTTGGATGTCTTATGCGCATGACTTGTTGGCTGTTTCACATTATTAGTTGGGTGGATGGTGTATATGTTGGGGAAGAACAATAGCGTGCGGATGCAACACACTGTTAGTATTGTCTCTTGGTGGGTCAAGTTGATAGAAATAGGGCCTCTGGATAGATGATCAGAACCATCAAACCGATCGATGGTTCCTACAATAGATTGTATATACTAAAAAAGAATTTTATTTTTTTTATTATTTTTTTAAAATCCAGATTCGAATGTCGTAGTCATTTGATATCTGGACTTTTTTAAAAATATAATTAAGTTGGCTTACCTTTTCTTAACCATCTATTTCTTGGCCATTGATCAAAGGGTGAATTTTTTGTAAATCTCACATCCACGAATCAGACAATCAGATAAACGGTTTAGATCACCTCACTATGGGCTTCACATGCACAAACTGACACATCAGGATGATGTTCATGGTATGAGGCATCAGTACCGTTTAATATCGCCTGTGGAAGATATAGAAGCGCGGGAGTATTATTTATTTATTTTTGGGTGGATGAGTTGGACCGTCAGAAATGGCTTTTATTAATGTTGATTACGTGTTGTGCAAAAATAAATGTCAGAAATTTTAGTCCTATATTTAGCCTTAATGCTTCTTTAGCACTTAGGAGATTGGTGATTGGTGACAGGGTGCCAACGTGGCATGTATTTGTGAGATCCGGTCCATTCATCAGGTCGGACCTATCATGGACATGCTTTGGCACAAAATCGAGCCGATCCATGTCGAATGAACTACCAGCCTTCGTTTTTGGAGCCATCCGTTTCCGAAGCTGTGTACAGATGGATGCATGGTCCGCTATTCGTGTGGTCTACTATTTTTTTAATCCGCGTATTGGATGGCCCATGATTAAGGGAATATACAAATGGCCCAAAAATTCCTCCAGGGAAACGAGGGACTATGCGATGTTTGATCCATCCGGCGTTCGAGGCAACAAACAGTAAATGGGGACGGCCTACCTGATGATCCAAATCATTCAAACGGCGGGGCTAACGGTGGATGGGAGGTACCTGAAGAATCTATCCCGTCATATAATCCAGACCGTCTGATTTACCCCACATAATTGTGTACCACACTAGTTGTCAATGCCCATTTCATTGTGTGGGCCATATGGATGGAGAGTTGGGGCATGAGACCCAAATAAGAGGCCGCACCTGTCGCATCACTGCCCCAAAAATAATCTTTAAATTTTATTATTATTATTTAAGAAAAAAAAAAAAACATTTTTTTGGCAAACATTACATACATTGTGGGGTCAATCTATCGTTGGAATATTTTGGTTGAATTAAATAGAATATTAAAAATTGAGCACAAAAAAGAAAAAAAAAAATTAAAAATAGATAACTTATTGAATTGAGTCGAGTCGTAACGTAAGTCACTCGGCTTGAAATTAAATTTGCTCCCTTGGACAACATCCCAAGTGTAATATGTTTCCAGAGCAATCGACCTGTAAGATACAACGACTATGACCCGGTCTCAGCGGTGTACTCACTATACGCGGACTCAAACCACTTGCAGTTTAACCCAAAAGTGCCGAGTTGACTTATCGATGAACTCGGCAATCAAAACTTGTAAATCAGAGACACAAAGAGTTATCACAACAGAAGAAAAGATTTTCGTATGTTTGAAACTGAAACTGAAGTCTTTATATAGACTCCGAAGTGGTGCATTAAGTATCATTTTGAAAGGGCTAGGTCTGTTGGATTTAAACCCAATAGGTGTGACCAACGGAACGAACATGTCTCTCTGGTTTAAAATGAAAAGGTGCAAGTGCGAGTATACTCTTACAAATAAAGTCCAGTGAGTACCTGTAACGCCCTGAAAATCGGAAATCTTATATATACTCGACTCCCGAGTTCCCGGGGTCACTTATAACTGGTTTTCATTAATATGTGATTAATCCAGTCTAAATACGCAGCATGGAAACTCCTGGAATATGAAGCATAACCACACAAGCCTACTGAAATGAAAGATAGTTCGCATATATACAGGTCCAAAAATATAAACGCGTCGCACAAGGCGTTGCCCAACAAAACAACAAAAGAATACTATACCCAAAAAGAATAAAGCTGAGTCCGCAACTCAACAATCTAAATCCCGCCTAATCAAATCGATGAGGAGCTATCCATCAACTGAAAGTAGGATAGATCGCCCTCCTCGTCCAAGCTCGAGCGGTTAGGCTCCTCGAGCTCCTCGTCACCTGCGACTACGGAGAGTCTGGTTGGTGTTTTAAAACACCGTCCTAAAGTGGGAGTGAGTGATCAACTCGGTGGGTGCTATTAGTCTTAAGTGATAACAGGCATCAGTTATATTATGAATTTAATGAAAAGTAATCTTTCACAAACACCTAACTAATCTTATTAGTGCACATGCATGGTGGATAATATGATGTATGTCATCGCCACAACACTCCCTCGAGCGACTACATCTAACGATCGCGTATGTCAACACTCCCTCAGAGCGACCGTAACTTCCGCGTTGTCACCCTAACTAGTGCGTTATAATGCAATCGTGTTAGCCGAGTTTTTAGTTAGGTCCAGTCATCCAACAGATTGGGGTATCTGATACACTCCACGTATCAATGCCCTAAACTGGTTGCGAGGCCAAGCCCCCCCAATGCGTGAGGCCGAGACCCTGCGGTCCGTGATTCTATCGGGTTCCTCATCCCCGATTTCAAGCACATGAGGAGTGCCGAGAGAAAGGAATCACCCGCGGTCACTATGGGGAGGCGTGACACCCCAGCGTAGGCCAACAATTCGGACACTGTGTCCCATTCCACCATGCCCGGCTCACGAGGTGGTGGACTAGTTTCAAGTGGGTTATTAATGGGCTATAACGGTTGTAGGGTGGTTTAGGTTCCATACATATGTGAGCAAACAGGGTTATCAAATAGGGTTGGTCAGCCCATAGACTGGACCGCACGAGTCCAGGAAAGTACGTGACGGAACGGCATCGAGTGCAAGCAACCCATGTAGTCTGACTACTGTCGCCCACACACACTCGTCCAAATTCATGGGTTTAGCCTCAAGGTGGTGCTACCAACGGAACCACCTTCGATATCCTCATGTTCCTGACCAACCCAAGGGTACGAATAGTAATTCATAACATGCCGACTACCAATGTATCACTAAAATAAACAACATCATGTTCTCATACTTCTCAACATATAGTTCAGATTCTCATAGCAAGCAAGACTAAGAATATCACGAAACAAGTGCATGTGAGTTGTGTGTGTGTGAGGAAGTTAAACACTTCTTCTATCTTAAGAAATCATATGCATAAGAGTAATGAATTCATACATACTATGAAGTAACAATATATATGAAAAAATCAACAAGGCATGAGCATGTAATCATCCATACACAAAATCATGTGAGAAGCAAGAACAACATCTATTTGAGAACTAACATGCAAACCTATGCAATTTCTGACAAACATACAACGCCTAGGGTTTCTCTAGGTTCTCCAAACATAGCATCCAAGCAATCAAAATCATTAAACTCATACTAAAATTAGTGTTAGGTCACTTAAGAACAATAGTTTGCACCTATGGTTCGTCGAGATCTTAAAAATGACCTAAAAATGCCGAACTCGGAGTCGATTAGCCAGAATCCTGAGGAAGCGCACTTGCATGTTATAATCCTATGCAAAACCTCCCTCAAAATGAGGGGTTTTTAAAAATATGAGAGATCTACTTACCCAGTCGGCGGAGAGGGGTCCTCCCAGTTGTGGATGATGGATTTCCTTGAGGGAGAGATAGGGTCTTGTAAGGCGGGACTCCTTTGGGACCCACTTTGATCTATGGCCCACCTTTACTCTCCTTCACTCTCCCTTCCTCTCTTCTTTTGTTCTCCTTTCTCCCTTTTCTCTCTTTTCTCTTTCTTTCCTTTTGTTCCTCTTAGGGTAAATTCGTATGAGGGAGGGGGTGCTCAAATAAAGCCTTTATATAATGTCAGGTTTGATGAAAATGGCCCTAGGGGATGGGTTTTCACTATACTAGACTTATGGGAAGGTCTTTCTAAGCTCTAGGGCCCACAATGGGGTATACATATTGATATACACTGTAGGATAGGTGCTTCATAGCCCGATAAAGGGCCATGCAAACTTTGAAAACGATCGGATATGGGGTTTGGTCGTACAGGTCCGATTTGTGATCAACGATCACCGTTCCACAATCAGGTCCCAGATTTTGTGAGCGGGAGTAGGAAAATACATTAGGCCTCCACCATAAATTTAAAAGAATTTCAACGGCTTAAATGTCTTATATCTCAGTTTCATTTACTCATGCTAGATTTTAATCCTGACCTTAGGTGGGATGCATTTGGCAAGCGCCGCTGGAACGGCGCAGATAATTAATTTCTGGGCACCCACCGAGTCCATGGTCCATGATGGACCACAAGCCCAGTGAGACAGACATTACTCTATAATTTTATAACTAGTGGCTTACTAACAAGCGGTTTAGAGCTTGTTCGAAAAATCAGGACATTTCTAGAATGAATTTGGTAGTAAGAGTTCTCACGGGCGATGATTAGGGTTTGGATTAACTGTGTTCATAGTGTGGCTTGTTTATAACTAGTGAAAGTGGAGATTTGGTCATGATTACTAAGCCGTTGGTTTTGAGCTAAAAGAGTACCGGAGTTCATTTGGTCTATTAGCCAAGATCCGGGCCTTATCTGACTCGGCTTTGGTTGGATCTTTAATTTAGTTATGATGGTCGTGATTTATTAGCGATGGGTCGGTTAGATTTGGATCCTACGTGAGTAAATCATGGGACTAAACTCGATGGTTGAGTGATCGGGCGGATTCGTTGGCTTTATACGGTTGATTGATTAGATTTATGCGGTTCTTTACCGGTACCACCCCTATATAAACTGTCATTGAGTGCTAATGGTTATTAAGTGTTATTATAAGTTAATTAATAAAAAACAAATTAAGAATTTTTAGAAATCCAACAGCAAAAATCCAGGATGTTACAGTACCCATACACTCACACACACCCACGTGAGTACACCCGTACCCGTGCCTAGCCCAGCCTAACCCGTACGTCCCACACACGCACACGAACTCAGACTCTAACTCAGATTTTGTTCGGCTCGGCTTTTTCAATGAGTTGCATGGTTACTTTTGCAGTTGCAAAACTGATAATGAAAGCAACGACTGTTAACTTTCACCTTTAATTTCTTGAATATAGGGCAGTAAAAGATGAACTCTCTAATTGATTATGGTGTACTTGGATAAAATTATAGGCTCTGATATTACTTGTTGGAAATTTGCAGAAGCAAAATTCATATCCATATCACACCGGATTAAATAAATGAAATCATGAAATTACAAAACACATAATTTTATGTGAAAAAATTCTTACAAGGAAAAATTATAATACAAAGCGATAATTAATCACTATGAAAGCAAAAGTATAAGAGATGTAATCACTTACAATAATTGAAAAACTTACATTTTCACCATTCCTAAGTCTCCAAAAACATTTAGCCCTCCTTAAAATATTTTAAGTTTTCTTAGAATTACTTTAATCCCGCAATTACACCCATATATAATGTAGCATTCGGAATAAAAAATAATTCCCACAATTTTGCAAAACTATACGTTTACGTCAATGAAATCAATAGCCATTGAAGGCTCTTTAATGAAATCAGCTACCTTCGATTATATCGATTTGAACCAAAAAACAATCCAACAAGCAATTGAAATAAATTAGAATTTTCTCGATGATATTGAATGGGCTGTTGATGGGATCGACAACTGGTCAGTGGTATGGAGTGGTCTATCAATGCCATACTCAGTTACAGACAAATTTAAAACATATGATAACAATATAAGCCCATGATGTAAGGCTACAATGCTATATCGTAATCTGTTAATATTAACGAATGCATATGCATAAGCGAAGATTGAGCTGCTGCCCTTGAAACAATCATGTGGCAAGAGATGTTTCTGAGAACGCCATCCGTTACTTCTACCGGATCCTTACAGGAGTTGACCCAAAAATATATGTCATTCAAAACTCAAGTGTGCCACGCCAGAAGAAACAATGAGAATTAATTGGACTAGTTAATCACATGTGGGGCCCACCTAGATGTATTTGAGAAGAGTCTGGATTCTCTATTATCAGGTCAACAGAGAATTCCTGATACCCTAATCCTCATTGGTCCACGTCACCACTCACTAAAAAATTAAAAAATAAAAATAAAAAATAGCTTTGCCAAACCATTAGGGTAATAGGAATTCTCTGTTGACCTTATAACAGAGGATCCTGACTCATTTGAGAAATCCACTATCAATCAATTTTATTAGCTCATGTCAGAGGATGTGTTAAAAAAAAAAAAAAGCAGGAGGCAGAATAAAATATAGTGGGCCATGCTGCAGAAAAGAGTGGAAATTGAAAGGTCACGGTCACAGTTCAAACATTTTAGGCCCGTTAGGACGTTTTTGAGAAATCACCTAATACATCGGTTTTTTCACCTGGTGTTTGGATATAAAGGACGCCGATTAGCTACTGACAGGTTCAATAGCGAGGGTCGCTACAGAATTGTCGTCATCAAGTTATGTGAACCCTACTATGATGTATGTTTTGTATCCACGCCGTCCATACATTTTAAGAGATCATTTTAGCACATGATACAAAGAATGAGCCAGACCGAAGGCTGGAGTGGACCCCACCACAGGAAACAGGGGAGAAAGTGATGCCCCACTGTTGAAACCTTCCAAAGGCCAACCATGATGTTTATTTGAGATCCAACATGTTCATGTGCTAAAGCAACATGAAAGAAGGGAAAGTAAAAATATCAACTTATTGAAAACTTTTGCTGCCCTTGGAACTTTTTAATGGTGGGCGTCATTCTCTCCACTATTTTTTGTGGTGGAGTCCACACGAGCTTTGGATCTGACTCATTTTTTGGATTATGCCTTAAAATGATCTCTCCAATTGGATGGACGGTTTGAATACAAAATATATATCATGGTAGGACCCACAGAAGTTGGTGACGTAACTTCGGTAGCCAGTCTCGCTGCTCAGCCAGTCAGTATAAAGTAATAACGTACCGATTGAAAATCCAACCAGAGAACAATCTGAATTACGTTATTACTTTATACTGTGGTTGGTTTTTTTTTTCTTTTTCTATAAGAGTTTTTCCACTTAAATTCAGATTGTTCTCTGGTTGGATTTGTTTGTGAGATTGTGATTATCTTGTTCGATTTCTCTTTATGTACTTCCATGAATCCCAACAAGTGGTATCAATTCTAAGGTTGAGAAGCAGATTGAATTTGAAGATAAGGTTTCAATGGCATATAACATTAAGTTCGATGTAAAGAAGTATTATGAAAAAAATAACTTTGAACTATAAAAGGTGAAGATGAAGGGCTTCTTAATTAAGGATTGGAAGATACACTCCTTGTAGAGCAACTGGAAACTATGTAAGAAGAAGAATGGAACAAGTTAGATCAAAATGCCAATGTTTTAATCTAGTTGTGTCTAATGGATAAGATCTTCTATAATATTATGAGAGAGAAGATTGCATCAGATACATTGACAAAGTTAGAGAGCATGTACGTGAAGAAGTTACTTAAAAATCGTTTGTATGTGAAGATACAGTTGTGACTCAAAAGCTTGTGTATTTTATGGTGGGAGCCATTGGTAGGTCATGGGTTAGATCCTTGTTGTACATTTCCTTCTTCAAAAATGTGTGAAAGGGTAACAATATCAAGATTTCTTAAAGCCCTTGACCTTTTGATGCGCTTCGACTTTAAGGCCCTGTTCCACACGGTGGATTATTGGAATTGCCCAAGTACAACAGGGACAGGATGTAGTTTTTCTGCTACATGGCCCACCAGATGGAAGGTTTGAATTTACCTTGTACAACAAAATGTCATTGGCCTATCAACAATTGCTGGCCCCTGGGGCCTCAAAGCCTGACTCATAGCTAGTGCTAGCCTGGGCTTGGATTTTAGGCCAAACGTTTCGGTTCTGGGTCTAAAATTCATTTCACAGGGATCAGGTCAAGGTTAATGGTCATCTGCCGGATGTGACAGTAATCTATAAAGCTTGTTAGAAGGGTGTGTGCGCGAGAAAGAGGGAGAGAGATAATAAAATGCATACATAAATTGTATAATGGGCCAGGATTAGGCATGATAGCCAACAAAATCTGGCCCATGTTAGTCTCAGGTCCAGGCATTGTATTTCCTCCAGTGGAGCATTCCTACACAAGACCTTGCTGATCACCAGTAGACTCACGTGGGCCTGACAGGAATTCATGCTCTGATAACCAGTCATATGTGTAAAAGATCTGTGCAACTCATCAAGTAGGCCTTCCTATGGGCATGCCCTACTCTAAAAGATACCCAGAGGAATACATAAGCAATGTAGCTTCTGGTAAAGAAATTGTAATACCTGGTGAATTTTAGGTTATATTTTCTTCAAATTAATTTTTATTCTTTTGTTTAGAAATAATGTTGCTTGTATATTTACCCATGCACATTTATACATTTTAGAAATCAAATTGTACCCAGGTAACGTTGCCTAAAAAAAAAAAAAGAGGACTGCTTGAGTACAAAAATTCGTTGGCGTTAACCATTCCCAACAGCTTTAAGCCGCCGGAATGGCCATCTAAAAAGCGTTACTTGCCATTGGCTTAAAGCTACTGGTATTTCTAATATCTTTGATAAAACTGACCATTTTCTGGTCATTTTTCAGTTAGAACTTAGTTCCTTTATAAAAGGCATACATTACTTGAACATTTTGATAATTTTTTTATTTTTATTTTTATTTTTTATTTTTGCAAATATAGGATGTGTTTTTCCAATCATATCATATATCGTAAACTTCAATTCTAAGAGTTTTATTTCCATTCTCTTAAGAGTTTTATTTCCATTCTCTTGTGATTCTTCACTCTAACTAGCATTACATGCTTATAGGCTTAGTGTCACATTGCATGCTTTAATTTAAATTGACATGTTAACTTAAGTAGGACAACTATTAATTCTATAGTTTTTATTAAATTTCGTATGCATAGCCTGTAGGCCCACGGCACGCAATTTCAACACAGATGACCATATATGGCTTAACCGTTGTCGGCCCTACCTCGTAGAGTGCATCTTACACTGCTCCGCATGGCGTGGTAAGTGTACCACTGGTGGCAAGAGTGCCAATATATTGGACATATATGTGAGATCTATTGCATCCATCAAGTATGACCCATTGCTGACTTTCTCTGGTAAAAAATGCAAGACGATCTAGTTGTTGTGTTGCCCACACGTGTATGTTGAATATACATTAGGCCTTCTCTTTTTAGCCATATGTTTCGCAAGCCATGTAGAGGTGGTTAGGATTGCCCCATCAATATGATTCTTTATGGCCACCATCTATTAGATATGGGCCGATCAAGTGAATGGCTTGCATTGACGAGTTGAAATATTTACTCGCAATCAACTCTGACTGTACATTTCTATTGGCTATTTATTGATTGGATGGTTAAAACATTGACATATGAGTGTCCTTGTTGCATGGTACCTAGCTAATGATCAGCAATGTTACCAAATTTAATGGACAATTTATAAATGGATTGAATCGACAAGTCCACACGCCCCTGTACAAATAGGATCATCAGTATAACTTACGCAGTGTACATTTGGAGAATGTCTCATTGCTTAGTTGGCGTGCTTTTTCAATGAGTTGCATGGTTACTTTTGCAGTTGCAAAACTGATAATGAAAGCAACGACTGTTAACTTTCACCTTCATTTTCTTGAATATAGGGCAGTAAAAGATGAACTGTCTAATCGATTATGGTGTACTTGGATAAAATTATAGGCTCTGGTATTACTTGTTGGGAATTTGCAAAAGCAAAATTCATATCCATATCACACCGGATTAAATAAATGAAATCATGAAATTACAAAACACATAATTTTATGTGAAAAAATTCTTACAAGGAAAAATTATAATACAAAGCAATAATTAATCACTGTGAAAGCAAAAGTATAAGAGATGTAATCACTTACAATAATTGAAAAACCTACATTTTCACCTTCCCTAAGCCTCCAAAAACATTTAGCCCTCCTTAAAATATTTTAGGTTTTCTTAGAATTACTTTAATCCCGCAATTACACCCATATATAATGTAGCATTCGGAATAAAAAATAATTCCCACAATTTTACAAAACTATACGTTTACGTCAATGAAATCAATAGCCATTGAAGGCTCTTTAATGAAATCAGCTACCTTCGATTATATCGATTTGAACCAAAAAACAATCCAACAAGCAATTGAAATAAATTAGAATTTTCTCGATAATATTGAATGGGCTGTTGATGGAATCGACAACTGGTCAGTGGTATGGAGTGGTCTATCAATGCCATACTCAGTTACAAATAAATTTAAAACATATGATAACAATGTAGGCCCATAATGTAAGGCTACAATGTGATATCATAATCTGTTAATATTAACGAATGCATATGCATAAGCGAACATTGAGCTGCTGCCCTTGAAACAATCATGTGGCAAGAGATGTTTCTGAGAACGCCATCCGTTACTTCTACCGGATCCTTACAGGAATTGACCCAAAAATATATAAGTCGTTCAAAACTCAAGTGTGCCACGCCAGAAGAAACAATGAGAATTAATTGGACTAGTTAATCACATGTGGGGCCCACCTAGATGTATTTGAAAAGAGTCTGGATCCTCTATTATCAGGTCAACAGAGAATTCCTGATACCCTAATCCTTATTGGTCCACGTCACCACTCACTAAAAAATTAAAAAATAAAAATAAAAAATAGCTTTGCCAAACCATTAGGGTAATAGGAATTCTCTGTTGACCTTATAACAGAGGATCCTGACTCATTTGAGAAATCCACTATCAATCAATTTTATTAGCTCATGTCAAAGGATGTGCTAAAAAAAAAAGCAGGAGGCAGAATAAAATATAGTGGGCCATGCTGCAGAAAAGAGTGGAGATTGAAAGGTCACGGTCACAGTTCAAACATTTTAGGCCCGTTAGGACGTTTTTGAGAAATCACCTGATACATCGGTTTTTTCACCTGGTGTTTGGATATAAAGGACGCCGATTAGCTACTGACAGGTTCAGTAGCGAGGGTCGCTACAGAACTGTCGTCATCAAGTTATGTGAACCCTACTATGATGTATGATTTGTATCCACGCCGTCCATACATTTTAAGAGATCATTTTAGCACATGATACAAAGAATGAGCCAGACCGAAGGCTGGAGTGGACCCCACCACAGGAAATAGGAGAGAAAGTGATGCCCCACCGTTGAAACCTTCCAAAGGCCAACCATGATGTTTATTTGAGATCCAACATGTTCATGTGCTAAAGCAACATAAAAGAAGGGAAAGTAAAAATATCAACTTGATTGAAAACTTTTGCTGCCTTTGGAACTTTTTAATGGGGGGCGTCATTCTCTCCACTATTTTTTTATAGTGGAGTCCACTCGAGCACTGGATCTGACTCATTTTTTGGATTATGCCTTTAAATGATCTCTCCAATTGGATTGACGGTTTGAATACAAAATATATATCATGGTAGGACCCACTGAAGTTGGTGACGTAACTTCGGTAGCCAGTCTCGCTACTCAGGCAGTCAGTGTCTGATCCGCGTCCGGATATAAACCCCAAAATGAAGCGGGTCCAAAACTCATGTGGGCCACATAGCAGCAAACAAAGGAAATTGAACACCCATGATTGAAAATCCTGTGCAGTCACGGAATTTTTGTATCAAGCTAGTATTTAGTGGGTTTCTATTTATTCTAGCAGCTCCTTGCAACTGTTTTGGATTTGCCTCATTTTTAGGTTCATGCTGTTAAAAGATAGTACAGTTGAGGAATAGCGTGGATTTCTCACAAACTGCATAGTCCACCAAGTTTGCGGTTGCAGTATAGAATGTTATGAACGACGGCCAGTGTGCAGTAGGGTATTTTGGTAACTAAGAAAATACCAAAAATGCTTTGGTATCCGAGAAATGGTGGGTGTTCGCTTGACCAATCGTGAAAATAATAATCATGTTTTGTGAAAATACTTTAACAGCAGGATGGTTTTTGGTCGGAAGCCCCAAAGGATGGCTGGCAAATGGAAAATTCCTTTTCTTAATTGTTTTACAACTGTAATCCAACTGGCCTGGCTGGTTTGACAGGCTGGTGCTCACTGTACAAACCCAGCCTTGAATTTTGAGCATGAGCCTGACCGTCCAACCTGGCACTCGGGCTTAAGTATACCTTAGGTAGGCAAGGGTGAATAGACCAATGGGTCAACCCAGCCCATTGACGGCCCTGCACTCAGGTCTGTGGACAACAAGACCAGGCAATGTGAAGATGTGAACGAGGGTGCGGTGCTTGTAGGCCATGGCCAATGGGCTTGAAGACTCAATTGTACATTTTTCACGTGGCAAAAATGACCATCATGATCAGATGATCACAGCTGCACAATTCCGCATCCAAAATGATAATAAGTGGAAAAACATGTGTCCTACCATCCATTTTGAGGCTCTTATTTTAATTGCTCCAGTCACCTGAAATGCATCATGATATAGAGCAGGTTGCATATAATTTCATGGCCAAGATGGATCAGAAAAGGCCTAGTCAACAACAGAAGTGATCCGGACCGTCGGACCTTAGATCAGGCATGTCTCACAATTCGAAATAAGTTATCAGGTGTAAAATATATGATTTTGGGGTAGAATGAATTACTTTATTCATCCAACCCTGCTATGCCAGGTTGTGCAAACTGGATTTGCAAAATACTCTTGGATCGACCATCATTTTCCTATTTTAATTCCGTTTTTACTATAAATAGTAAGTTTTAGTCTGATTATAACTTTTAAGAGTTACGCTAAATGTGAAAAGAGCTTAGAATAATTAAGAGAATAGCTTGCTGAAGACAAATAGGACATTATTTTTAGCCGAAAACCTTGCGCACTAGTAGACATAATGACCATCTATAAATAGTAAGTTTACTATTTATAGTAAATTACAAATTTTAAGAGTTTTAGTTATAGTTTGCTTCTGATTTCTCTTTCATTGCTTGTTATTCCTGTTTAAAGGGTTGTAAACTTATTTATTTCATTTATTAATTAATTCAAATTTTTATAGAATTTATTTTCTATTTTGCTTGCTTTCTTTGGAATCAAGAAGCTTCTGTGATGAGTCTAGAAAAGTTATGCGGATTTGAAACAGTTATCCTCTTGAGAAAGATGGTGCTCAACCTCATTCATGTTCATCCCTGCATCACATCATGATTATATTTGGGCCCACTTAGGTCCCATATTCACCCTTGATAAACTAGGAAGAGCTCAATATGGAATCATCATTATTCCTGGAAAGCTACTAGCTATGCATCTAACAAGTTTTATTGCGAATCACATTCAAAGAGAGAAGTTTCCGGTCCAGTAAGACTCAAAATTATAATCCATGATGCATTTGGACACGCACATTTCAGTATATTAATCTGAACCATTCATTAATTCGGACGCATTTACCATCAGTTGATGAATAAAGTGTGTAGACGACATTGGAGCTGTTGAAAAGATTTGCTTCACATTGAAGATCGTTGGCAATAAAATCAGGCCCATCCATCCATGAGATGGGCCACATGTGCACAGCAAAATAATTATTGGCCATCCACTGTTTTCTACGGTTTTCTACATCGACGCCCATTTGATGTGTGGATGATGTGACTTTCTAGTGGCCAGTAATCTTTGGCCAACCTTCTAAGCAGCGACGAGATCATACACATGCAACTGGCCTGTGAGTCCAGTACTCGTTACTCGAGAGAGTAGAATCAGCCTTAGTCGCCCACTAGATGGCTAGGTTGCGATTGACTCGGACCGCGTACTACAGCACCGACCTAGATCAATGTGTGCAACTGGAAAAAATTTGTGGGTCTAACCATGTTTTATGCGTTTTATCCACGCTGTTCTGGGTGCTTATGCAAGCTGATATTTGTGTTTTCCCTTCATCCAAGCCTGTGCGACCTAATGAACAGGATGGATAGAAAATGTACATTACGGTAGGCCCGTGGGCCTTATGAAGATTTTAATGGTGGGCATTTAATCACCACTGTTTCTTATGTTACGGTCCACCTGAGATTTAGATCAACCTCATTTTTGGGTTCATGTACTAATATGAGCTGAAAAAATGGATAAAAGGGATAGATAAAACACATACATCATGTTGAGGGCCACAGAGGTTTTCCAGCAGCACACAGTACTTACCTCCGTGTTCTGTGCGACACTACTCAATCCGGTCAGGCCGAGATGCATACTGATAGCAGCATCTGCGTCAAAATTCACCAAGATATTCATGGCTGAGCAGGCAATTATTTTCTATGCCCATGCCAACCTATTTTAAAATTTATTAGGCCAAACCCTGGCACACTACACAATCTCTATTTACATATTAATCATATCTAAGAAATACAAATGACATTACTATCACTGTCCATATGTAAGCTGACAAGAGTCACCGGAAGGAGAAATACTTTCACCTGATACATGGGTTTGAAGGGGGGTATTAACTTAGATTCATGAACTCCAATAGCTATTTAGATTTTCCAAATACAAAAAATCAATAGGACAGTAAATAAAATCAATTACATTACATTAATCACTCTCGGTGAGGAGTCTTGAACACTAGACTTCCCACTCTGATATCAATTTGATGCAAGATAATTAATCACTTACTCTAAAAGCTTGAACTATTACAGTATGGCGAATTAATCGTCTTATCGCATTGCCTAGGCCCCACGTCTCATAGATTAGGCCCTCGGTCGAACCCTCCCCCCCCCCCCCCCCCCCCCCTCTCTCTCTCTCTCTCTCTCTCTCTCTCTCTCCCTTCCTTTAGTTGCAAGGTTTTATTGGCAAAGATGAGTTTACAAGTAGTGATTGGACGAAAATTTATGGTCATGTGTAAATTTGGATGGTAAATTTTCAATATAAATAATTTACAAGTAAATACTCTACTATCTAGTATTATTTTAAAAACCAAAACCCCATATTTTATAGTACAAGGGATTACACCTTCAAAAATGTTATATATAGCAAAGTGATCTATGATTGATCCACATGCACTGGTTGTTTGTTGGGTCCCCTGTGAAGTGCACCAGACATCCAGTACAAACTATTCAAAAGCCTTTAAAAAATCATACTTATTTGAATCCGTATCCAAACTAGACCAGATTCTATATGAATTTGAATCACGCTTGAAATTAGACCATATCGTATTAATGCTTAAGCAAGGATTCGGATCTAGTACCTCAATGTTGTTACTCATTTCAGTACCCAAAATCTTGGGTTCTAGTACAAGTCATATAAAATGTCAACGGGCCCTTGCATATTGACAGACCCTAAGATTTGGCTTAGTTTAGCGTTATGGAAAATCCGAGCTCACGGTACAACACTGCCCCAAGTGTCTGTCCGAGTCGAGACATGATCCATCTGACCTGCTTCAGGACGTGATCCATCCGAGCAGACGACACGGTTGGTGCGTGACTTGGAGTCATACTCCGATCGGATGACCTCCGACGCCTTAACCACACCGCTTATTGAAGTCAGCCCTGCCACCCATGTTAGAACCAACTGAGCTGACTAGGAGGATCGGACTGGTGGTATCCTTAGATAAGCCGAGCCGAGCAGACTCTCCGACGTGCATATCTCACTCGTCCAATATGGAAACTGTCATATCGAGACGTGGCCGGTAACTTCGCTCGCAGGAGCGCACGATCCACCAGATACGCTGCACGATCAGTAGATTGCGTGCAATATCTCCATGATCCTGAAATCGCTCTGATCGTGCCGAGATTATCGGACTCAAACCGCCTCATAGGCAGGTATAAATAGTACGCATCGCCATATCTACAGGTACGCAGAATCGAGCTCTCCTCTACTCTCTACTCAGACCCTGATTCCCTTGTCCTGACTTAGGCATCGGAGGGTCCCCCGACTTAGCCAGGGTCACCTTTGTCTGTTTTCCTGGTGCAGGTTTTAGGGATTATATGTGGTGGACGACGTGGAGAGAGAGTCGACCAAATTTTGGCATCAACATTTTTTGACGCCGTCTGTGGGAACCTGAAACTAGAAGTCATGTTCTCATTTTCCCAAACAATGGCGAAGAAGAAGAAAGCTGCAGTGGTGCAGCCGCAACCCAATGAGAAGACTCGGTCATCATCATCGCTTCATGCCGAGTCCGCACCAGGGCCTTCCCAGCGTTCGCGTAATCGGTCGAGCAAGTATCGCACCATGCAGAACGAGATTCATGCCCTGCGCGACGAGATAAATCGAATGAAACAGAGAGAGCCAGAGTCACGCCCTACTCAAGAACAACTCGTCCTCGAGTCGGTAGGGCTGTTCGTGGAAACTCACTCTGTACCGAGGAGTGTGAGGCCCGAAGCCCCCCAACACTCGGGGGTACCGTATTCGGGTCAAAATCTTCCTACGGCACGTGCGGAGGTATCCCTGCGGAACCCCACTACTCGGGCTCCGACGACCGTTCATTCAGCGACATCTGCCCTACCGCCCTCGGACCTCCGTCATCAGCTGGAACGAAGGAGAGAGAGAGGAACACCGAAGGTCGAACATGCGCCAGAGGTCGTCGCTGAAAATAAGGATCCCTAAGAAGCGCGCTTTGCAGAACTGAAGGATAAGTTCCTAATATTGGAGAAAAAGTAAGAACAATCGACAGTTTCGACCACAATCCAGGCAATGATGGAAGAGACCGAGCCTCCCTTCACCTCGGCCATCATGGCTGAAGTGATGCCGCAGAGGTTTCGGATGCCTCTCGTCATCCAGTATTCAGGATTTGGGGACCCATCCGAACACTTGGAGTCCTACAGATCGTGGATGCAGATCCAGACTGCAACGGATGCGATAATGTGTAGAGGATTCTCTATCACCCTCACCGGATCCGCTCGGATATGGTATCGCCAGCTGGAACCAAATTCTGTAGGCTCATTCGCGGAACTGAGTCGACTATTCCTTATGCAATTCATAAGCGATAAGAGAAGTCGGAAGCCCAACACCTACCTGCTCACCATTAAGCAGACCCCAAAGGAGTCGTTGAAGGATTACATCACCCGCTTCAACGAAGAAGCATTGCATATCAAGAACTACGATGATAAGATGGCCCTTGCAGCCATTCTGAGCGGACTGAAAGAAGGAAAGTTTTCCTTCTCCATCGAAAAGAATCCACCGAAGACACTAGCGGACTTTATGGCGAAAGTTCAGAAGTACACTAATGCAGAGGAGTTCACCAACGCCGAAAGGGCACACAGGTGTCTGACTCGACGAACAAGGGGAAGAGACCTCGGAACGAAGACTCCCAGCCAACTGACAAAGGGACGGACGACCGCGCTTCTCGCGATCGTCGACAGAGCCGTAAGCCAGAAAGGAAATTTCGTTTCTACACTCCGCTCAATACATCCGCCGAGCAGATCCTGCTAGACATCCGAGGAGAAAGGCTACTCAATTGGCCCATTTGCATGAGAGCTGATCCAGAACACAGGGACAAGCAAAAATTCTTCCGCTTCCACCGGGACCATGGTCACAACACGGATGACTGTGTGGATCTGAAGGACGAGATCGAGTCCCTCATCCGCAAAGGACATCTATGTCGTTACGCTAAAAATGAGAAATCCGCTAGGAGAGAAGAACGGCCGCAAGAGCAGTTGAACAACCCCCCAGAGGAGCCCACCGAAATTCGCACCATCTTCGGGAGTTCAGCTAGGGGAGGGGATTTGAACATGGCACGGAAAGCTCATTCCCGGAGCTCCGAGTCGGAACACCATATTCACCTGACGGAACGTCTCAGTAAGGAACTCCGTCTCGCTCCGTGCAGCCTGACCTTCACAGAAGATGATGCACGCGGGATCCAGCATCTACACGACGTCGCGCTAGTGGTCACTATGACCATAGCTAATCGTAAAGTGTAATGCATCTTGGTCGACACCGGGAGTTCGGTTGACATCATGTATTCCGAGGCGTTCGAGAAGATGGGAATTACACAGTCCAAGCTCCGACCTGTGAAGACTCCCTTGTACGGCTTTGCAGGAGAGAGAGTCATCTCCGAAGGAGCCATCTCTCTCCCAGTAACAGCAGGAGAAGTGCAACATTAAGTCACACTTTTGGTTGACTTTTTAGTTGTCAATGTTCCATCAGTCCATAACGTGATTCTGGGCCGACCCTCCCTCAATGCGATGAGGACGGTCGTCTCAACTTATCATCTGATGATGAAGTTTCCAGCTGAAGGTGGGATCGGTTATCTCCGAGGAGACCAACGCGAGGCCCGGAGGTGTTATGCGATAGCCGTAAGGAAAGGGGCCGCCAAACAAACGCTCGTAGTGGACGCTTTGGACCCTCGGGGATCGACAGAAGAAAGTTCCTCAGTCGAAGATCTGATAAGAGTGCCGCTCGATGAATCAGATCTGTGAAAAACTGTTCAGCTCGGATCATCACTGAATTCCGAGCGGAGAAACGAGTTATTGGCCTTCTTGAGGCAACACCGAGACATCTTCACATGGTCACATGCAGATATGCCGGGGATCTCACCCGATGTGCAAGTCCACAGGCTGAACGTGGACCCAGACCACTGGCTAGTTAAGCAAAAAAGAAGGTCGTTCGATGTCGAACGATATGAAGCCATTGCCGAGGAGGTCTCCGTCCTGCTCGATGCGGGCTTCATAGAAGAAGTATACTACCCTGACTGGATAGCAAATGTTGTGATAATAAGGAAGTCAAACGGGAAGTGACGGGTCTACGTAGACTACTCCGATCTGAATAAGGCGTGTCCCAAAGACAGCTTCCCGTTACCTCGAATCGACCAATTAGTGGACAGCACGGCCGGACACGAGTTACTCTCGTTTCTGGACGCTTACTCCGAGTACAACCAGATCGTCATGCATCCCCCAGATAGGCAGAAGACCACCTTTTGTCACGGACAGGGGACTCTACTGTTACCGGGTCATGACATTTGGCCTGAAAAACACTGGGGCAACGTATCAGAGACTGGTGAATCTGATGTTCGCCAAACAGATCGGACACACTATGGAGGTGTATGTGGACGACATGCTGGTGAAGAGTATTAAAGCCTCCACCACCTTGTTGATCTCGAATAAATATTTAACGTCCTCCGTGAATACCAGATGAAGCTTAACCCCGCCAAATGCGTGTTCGGGGTTGAGTCAGGGAAATTCCTGGGCTTCCAAGTCAGCCAGCGGGGTATCGAGACGAACCCAGACAAGATCAAAGCCCTCCTGGACATGAACTCACCTCGGACTCTCAAGGAAATACAGTGTCTCATGGAAAGAGTCGCAACCCTCGGACGCTTCATATCTAGGGCTACAGATAAATGTCTTTCCTTCTTCTAGCAGCTGAAGGGTCACAAGAGGGTGGAGTGGACGCAAGAATGCGAGCAAGCCTTCCAGCAATTAAAACAGTACTTGGGTTCACCACCCCTACTGACCAAGCCTGAAGAAGGGGAACCTTTGTTCCTCTACCTCGCCGTCTAGGCCTCAGCTGTCAGTTCGGCCTTAATTAGAGAAGTCGGAGGTAAGCAGTACCCCGTCTATTATGTAAGCAAAACCATGGTACCAACCGAAACAAGGTACCAGTCTTTAGAGAAATTGGCGCTGTGCCTCGTCGTTTCAGCCAGAAGACAACGGCCATACTTCTAAGCCCACTCTATAGTTGTGCTAACAAACTCTCCTCTACGGCAGATCCTCCAAAGACCCAAAGTGTCAGGTCAGATAACCAAATGGGTCATAAAACTCTGAGAGTTTGATATCCAATTCCGACCCAGGACAGCACTTAAGGGTCAAGCCGTAGCCGACTTTATCGTCGAATTCACAACTCCGGATGAAGAGCAAGTCAGAAAGGAAGTTTAAATGACACTGTCTGCCCCACTGAACAATCAAGAAGCAGCTTTGGATCCGGGGTGGGTCCTTTATGTTGATGCATCTTCCAACATTAAAGGAGCTGGAGCCGGTGTCGTCCTGGTTGCACCTGATTCAACAACAATCCAATACGCCCTCAGGCTCAGGTTCAAAGCTTCAAATAACGAGGCCGAGTACGAGGCACTGTTAGCTGGGCTCAGGTTGGCAGTGAGCCTAGGCGTTCAAACTCTACAAGTCCGCTATGACTCACAACTGGTAGTGAACCACATCTCCTTGGAGTATGAAGCTAAGGAGCCAGAATGATCGCCTACCTTGAGGAATCGAGGAAATTGACTGGAAAGTTTTGGAGTTGCACCATCCGGCAGATCCCCAGAGCTGAGAACTCATGGGCCAATGCCCTAGCGAGGCTCGCCTCGGCCTCCGAGGGGAAGGTCCCACGCTTTGTTCCGGTCGAGTTCATTGAACACCCAAGCATTAGCCAGTTAGAGAAAGTCAACCCCATCCAGTCCATTCCTAGTTGGATAGACCCGATTTTCAATTACCTATCAACCGGTGAGGTCCCCTCGGATAAATTAGAGGCAAGGCGACTTAGGGTCCGAGCGACGCGGTACGCCATATTGGACGGAGTGCTGTACAAGAAGGGATATTATCAGCCTTACCTTAGATGTCTCCGACCGGATGAAGCCGACTACGTGATTCAGGAAATTTATGAGGGAATCTGCAGAAATCATTCTGGCAGTCACGCCTTGGGCATGAAGATACTTCGTCAAGGGTATTTCTGGCCAACCCTTAAGCAAGACTCTAAGGATTTTGTTCGGAAGTGCAACAAGTGTCAGCGTTTTGCTGCTGTGCCGAGACAACCGGCAGAAGAAATGACCCCCATGAGTAGGCCATGGCCGTTTGCTCAATAGGGGATCGACATCATCTATCCCTTGCCCACTGGGAAGGGACAGGTCAAGTTCGCTATAGTCGCGGTCGACTACTTCACCAAGTGGGCCGAGGCCGAGTCAGTCGCAAATATCACTGAGCATAAAGTAATCGATTTTGTGTGAAAAAATATCATCTGCCGGTTCGGGATTTTGAGAACCATCGTTTCTGATAACGGCCGCCAATTCGACAATGATAATTTTCATAATATGTGTCAAAGACTTGGCATTGTGAACGCTTACTCATCGCCTCGGCACCCACAGTCGAACGGACAAGTAGAGGCGGTCAACAAGATTATCAAACATCATCTCAAGACGAGTTTGGAAAAGGTAAAAGGAAATTGGGCCGAAGAGCTCCCCTTCGTCCTCTGGACCTACAGGACTACAGCCCAGACTTCAACGGGCGAGACCCCATTTTCGTTATCTTACGGCTCGGAAGCAATGGTGCCAGTGGAAATCAGACTCCCTACGGCGCGGGTTAGGGGTTTCGAAGAAAGTCAGAACTCCGAGTAGATGGCGACTAATCTGGATTTGCTCAAAGAACTCAGAGAAATTTTCAAGCTCCGAATAGCAGCTCGGCACCAGCAGGTAGCGCGCTTCTACAATTCTAAAGTCAGAGTCAGGCGCTTCCGACCAGGGGACTTAGTCATCCGATGGGTTTTATAGAACACGGCCGAGCCAGGGATAGGAGCACTCGGACCCAATTGGGAAGGTCCATATCGTGTGGTCAGATCTGCCAAACTGGGCTCGTACCAGCTGAAAAACCTCGAAGGCCGTCATATCCCTCATCCCTAGAACGCCGAGCACTTGAATATCTACTACCCGTGAGGAAATAGCTTTTTAAGGCTTATAATAAAATATATGCCTTCGAGCGACTGGCCTTTAAGGCTCTTAATAAAAGATCGATTCTACCTTTGAATGCTTGTCCGATTGCCGTATCCGCACAAGCACGAGTTAAATGGTCCGATCCTTTAAGGATTCGGAACCCAACCGTACGAAAGATCGACAATGCATCCCTCCCAAGGGAAAAAAGCCTAATAAATGGTCCGATCCTTTAAGGAATCGGAACCCAACCTTACGAAAGATCGACAAGGCATCCCTCCAAGGGAAAAAGCCTAATAATAACTCTGACCCTCCGGTTAGGTGTTCAACTCGGCATACAAGAAAATAAAGGTGACGAGCCGAGCATCCAAAGAGATCGGACCCAACTAAAACTTGGGCCGAGGAGGCTCGGACAACCGACCATAAAGAAACCAGCTTGACATCTCACAAACAAATAGACAATGTAAAAAGGATGTTCTTCATTTAATCCCCTCGGAGGGATAAAAGTACATGGTTGAAAGTACATTGATAGTTTCAAAAAATAAACAAAATGATAGTGTCTTCAGGCCGAAGGAGGAGCTTGGGCATCAGGGGCCTGGGCGTCAAGAGCTAGATCCGAACGGACGACTTCGACCGGGGCATCTTCGGAGTCATCAGGCAGGACGGAATCAAGGTCAAGGTCTGGGTATAAACCCAGGACTGTCTTAAGGCAAGCGTCGAAGCCGCGATTGTAGAACGTTACAGCTTCAGCGTCCCTCTCCTTAGAAGTCTTGAAGCTTTCGACAGCAGCAGCAACCGTTGCAGCCAAAGAAGCCTCATCCTTCGTTTACTGGGCTTCCACGGCCTGGTTCATGGCTTGTGTCCGTTCTTCAGTCGCCTCGGCCTTGGTACGGTTCAGAGCTTCTCCGAGCCGAGTGGTCTCCATGGCCAAAGAATCCGCGTGAGCCCTGGCACGGGTCAGCTCAGCGGTCGTCGCATCGTCAGTCCTCTTGAAGTCATCTACCTTGTCCTGCAGCTGCAGCTCCCTGGCCTCCAAGCTAATGATAACACCTTGCAGCCGCCTAACCTTAGCCCTCTCGCCTGCGAGCTGTTGGCGTAGGCTGGTCTGCTCAGCCTTCATGACCGTTGCCTCGGCCTATAAGGCCTCCAACTCTGCCTCCGTCTCCTTGTGCTCCGGCACTCTCTGACGAATGGAGAGCAGCATCGGGACGGCCTGAACAGAAAATAAAGATCAGAGTCTACAGTGCATAACAAAAAAAAGGGAGTCTTCTCGGAGACATACCATGTAGCACATGGAGGCGAAGTCGTTCAAGAAGCCGCCCTTCGACCGCTGAAGAGTCTGAGCGATATCTTCCTCCTTAGCATGGTTGGCAGCCCACGGAGCTAAGCAAGCCATATGATAACCGGGCTCAAACCTCCCACCGCTTGTGCCCGCTTGGGCCAAAGCCTCAGCCCCCTCGGCCCCTACCCTACTGCCGGTCGAATTTTGACCCTCGACGCAGACCTCCCCCCCGACCTCAGGGGGGGAAAACGCGTTATCAGCTATTTTATTGGTCTCCTCCCGTTCGGAGGAGGAAGGCACAGCGATAAGGGCCTCATGGACTGCGGCAGGCACCTCCACTGTGGGGGGAACAACGGCGGTGGGAGATCGAAGAGCAACGGTGCTCGGCACGACAGGGGTGCCGACCATAGTCGTCTGGACGAGCCCTGACGGAAGACGTACCACCGGGCGCAAGACTGCCGGGGGAACCGCGACGGTGCCGGGGCGCGCCGGAGTCGATGATACTGAGGACGAGCCAATTGGCTTCAGTGTTGGAGCTGATGGAGTTGGTGCAGCAGAAGATTTTTTCACGGTTGGGGCTGATGGAGTTGGTGCAGTAGAGGATTTCCCCACGTGAGGGAGGGCCGGCTTCTTCCGAGTGATCTTCACTCGGGGGGCTTCTTTGAGCAACTCCGTTGCCGTCGGAGCTGCTTTCCTCTTCCGAGCCCCAGATGCCTCGGCCATACCTGAAAAAAATATATAAATAAATAAATAATTGTCAACTACTAAACCAAAAGAAAGCTCATCGAAAAGATCAAGCCAACTTACTAAAGGATGAAAGCAGAGGCTGGGATTTACAGAGCCCGGACCAGTGAAGGTTGGCTGCAGTGATCAGATCGATCCAAGAGCGAAGTGACTCCGACCGCGCCCTGGCCTTTGCAACCTGATTTTTCTGGTCCGAGTCGAGGAGCGGCAACCCCTTTTGGAAAACTGTAAAAGGAGAAAATGTTACTTCGACCGAAGTGAAAATCAAAGCAACACCTCAGATATGAAATGAAGCCCGACCTGGTTTGGTAAAATAGGTCAAATCCCGGGCAATTGGAGTCCTAAACTCAGCCGCCGATGCCTCCCAATCACCCGCCGCCCAGAACCACTTGTTCTTCCAGTCTTTGTTGGAAGATGGCATATGCATTACCAACTCCGACCCTTTGCTCCCCCGAGTCGCGAAATTGTAACATGGGTCGTTGCTATCATGTTTAGCCATGTACAGGCTCGGCAGCTCCTCTGGGGTCAGCTCGGGGTTCCCAACTTGCTTCCAAATTATGTAGGCTGAAATCATCACCCTCCATGCATTTGGAGCGAACTGTCCAGGGGCCAATCTGAGGTAGGTCGCTACCTTACGGATGAAGGGATGTAATGGTAGTCAGACCCCGCACTGCAGCGCACATAAGAAGATGGCCACCTCTCCCTTAGTTGGGGCATCAACAACGTCCAAAGGACCGGGAGCCCTTATCTGAACGGAGTCTGGGATCTGAAACTCCGAGCGAATCCACTCTATTTGGGATTCTGACATGACAGAACCCTCGGGGACTGCCTCTACGGTACGTATATTCGCAGGCATCTCAGTAGCGATAGCGGTATCGACTCGGCGGGGTCGGGAGGCTGTCTTCTTACTAGGATGCTTGGTCTTTGAAGCCAGTGTTTTTTACTTCTGAGGCGGGGGATACAATAGAGTGGTCTCAAAAGGACCTTTGGATGACACACTCTCACTTTCAGTAGTCCCTGGCTCAGAATCATCACCGTATTCATGAACCATTTTCAGATCGGAAGACATGGCAGATAGAAGAGCGAAGCTCAGCGAGACTCACCGGGTGGTTGCCGGAAATCGCCTACTGATGAAAACTTCAAAGTCGGCTGGAATCGCCTCTCGTCGCAAATCGCCTCTCCGGTATGCTCTTATGAAACAGAATGTAAAATGCTATGCGAAGGTCTGGAGCGCCCTTATATAGGTTGCGAACGATTTTTGCATTGATGGCAAACCTTAATGGCAGCAGCCGAATCGGCACGAGCCTATCTCCGAGCATACATGGCAACACCGCATTGGATGCGCACCGAACCGTGGGTACGACGCCTGACATCGGGCAGTGCGCCTTGATATGCGAAGCAACGTCACAGCAGTCGGAGCATTATGGGCACGTCTTCTTAGGTCTATGTGGCAGCTTCTCACAGGCTGAGAAGGGATGCGGGATCGTAACCGTCGCTACGCATTAACCGAAGCGACAAACACGCGCGCAATTCAATATCTACCATCATTACGATGAGGGCGGAAGATTTCCTGCCTAAGTACTCTCCGAGCCCGCGAGCAAGCTCGAAGAGTAAGGGGCTTCTGTTATGGAAAATTCGAGCTCACGGTACAACACTGCCCCAAGCGCCCGTCCGAGCCGAGGCATGATCCATCTGACCTGCTTCGGGACGTGATCCATCCGAGCAGACGACACGGTTGGTGTGCGACTCGAAATCATACTCCGATCGGATGACCTCCGACGCCTTAACCACACCGCTTATTGAAGTCATCCCTGCCAGCCATGGTGGAACCAACTGAGCCGACTAGGAGGATCGGACTGGTGGTATCCTTAGATAAGCCGAGCCGAGCCGAGCAGACTCTCCGACGTGCATATCCCACTCGTCCAATATGAAAACTGTCATATCGAGACGTGGCCGGTAACTTCGCTCGCAGGAGCGCACGATCCACCAAATACGCTGCGTGATCAGTAGATTGCGGGCAATATCTCCATGATCCTGGAATCTCTCTGATCGTGCCGAGATTATCGGACTCAGACCGCCTCATAGGCAGGTATAAATAGTACGCATCGCCATATCTATAGGTATGCAAAATCGAGCTCTCCTCTACTCTCTACTCAGACCCTGATTCCCTTGTCCTGACTTAGGCATCGGAGGGTCCCCCGGCTTAGCTAGGGTCACCTTTGCCTGTTTTCCTGGTGCAGGTTCAAGAAATTATACGTGATGGACGACATGGAGAGAGGGCCGACCGGATTTTGGCATCAACAGTTTAGTATCAACCAAAATACACCTACTTGTCTTGACATATGGGGGCCATTGGTCAAGTGGATGAATAGCTCCGATTGCATTCATATTTTCAAGTGCAGGTAAAAATAATTAAGGTTTTATGCAATGTTGTTGGCACTGAAGAAGTAGATTTTAATTGATGTGCACAGTGGAGAAGACGGGAGCAATGGTTTGTATAGGAGAGTGCAAAGATTACAGAGTGTCATGCGAGCAGACCTGCCATGAAAAGGGCTTTGCTACTAGAGAGTGCATCTATTTCAATCACAAAATCAACTGTTGTTGTATTCAAGCGGGCGAAAAACATTGATTACTTCATATCAATGTCTTCGAATACCCTATTTTACCTTGAAATACTATCATTATCCTTATCAATAAGTTAATAAAAATAAATAAAGAGCTAGTCATTTGAGCTCTTAGCTACTTATCTTCTCTTCCTTTTTCTTTCACCTTTGGTTGTGTGTGATACGCCAAATTGCATTGAAAAGAGAAGGAATGAATATTTAATCTGCTTTGAATATTATTGTAATTCTTTTCTTTTCCTCTCTCTCTCTCAATGCGGCTGAATCTCACCTACTCTCGTCATTTCATAGCTTATATGAAGGCTTACATATAATCTCCTAGCGATACTGTGCGTAGGAGACCGGCTCTCTCTCTCTCTCTCTCTATATATATATATATATATATAAAGAGGAATGATCACCTCCACACCGGTCGGTAGAGCCTTAAGTGTGAACCTTGAGGCCAGACCCGAATTGCTATATGGGCCCCATCATGATGTATGTACCCAATCCACACCTTCCTTCCATTTTCTAGATTATTTATGGCATGAGCTCCAAGAATGAGTTAAATCCAAATCTCATATGGACCACACCATAGGAAAGAGTGGTGATTGAACACTTACCATTAAAACTTCTTAGGGTCCACAAAAGTGTTGGATTAAGTTGATATTATCGTTTTCTCTTCATCTGAGTATGTGTGACTTAATCAACAAGTTGGATGACAAATAAACATTACAGTGAGCCTTAGGAAGTTTTTTATGTTGGGCATTCAATAGCAACGCCGCAATCTGCCTCATGGATTCTCTGGATGGAAACCAATTGCCATTGGCCAATGGCTTAGTGGTTGTGCTTTGTGGGCCCCACCATGATGTATGTGTTTCATCCATGCTGTCCACCCATTCTTCCAGCTAATTTTATGGTATGAGCCCAAAAATGAGGCTGATCCAATCTCAAGTGGACCGCATAGTGTTGATTGAACGCCCACCATTAAAAACTACTTGGGGGCCATGAAAGCTTTGGATCAAGCTGATATATATATTTTTTTCCCTTCATCCAAGTTTATATGACCTAATCAACCAGTTAGATGTCAAATAACCATTACATTGGCCCCTAGGAAGTTTTTAATGGTGGACATTCAATCACTATTATTTTCCCATGGTGTGTTTCAACTGAGATTTAGATCTACCTCAATTTTGGAGTCAAGGCCTAAAATTATATTTCAAAATGGATGGATGACGTGGATAAAATACATACATCATAGTGGGGTCCACATAGCACCAACCACTAGCCACCTGCCCGTTGGCAATGTTACTAGCCAAACTGCCTTCCTCTGGACGCGGATTTCCAGTGAAAGCCTTTAACAAGAAGTTCTTGCGCTGGAACCTGTGTGGGGCCCACCATGATGTTTGTTAAACATCTACTCTGTTCATCCGTTTTTTGAGCTCATTTTAGGACATTGGTCCATTTCTGACAAGCCAAGGATTCTTAGGTGCAATGGGGGAGATCCAACCCGCTTATTGAAGTTGTGCAGTGTTGACTGGACAAGCAATGTGAACTGCGCCTCCAGGAGCTTTGGGCCCACTGAGTTGATTCCGGTTCTATTTGAAAGCTCGTTTGAATTATGTTTCTAATAAGCTTAAAATCACCTCAATTCAACTTATAGTGGTCAACCCCTTTGCTTGCAAGGCGGACCCTAGCTACCATTAAATAATCTAAGAGACTGTACTTTAACGATAAGTTCTTAGATTAATGAGTATCTTATTAAAAACTTTTTTGTAAAATTCCCTTAAAATGGTTACATTACTTAAAGATTAATGCTCGTGCCCTCAGAACATCTGATTGTGCATGTCAGATACAGTAACATCTCTGTAACACGTGTTAACTACCATCTTACACTCATGGAACCCAACAATCTTCTGGGAGCCCATCATGATGTTCATTTGTCATACAAACCTTTAATAAGGTAATTCCCTTGGGGATCAATTGAAAACATAAATATTAACATGATCCCAAACTTTTGTGGGCCCTGAAGGTTTCAACAGTGGGCAATTTCCATTCAACTATTTATAATGTCATGTGAATTGGATCGCTGAACTGTTGGTCCCACGCATACAACTTAGACCACTACTTTTTTTCCATTATTTTTTTTTTTGTAACACACGCACACACACCCCACACACTCAGGCTGGTGGAATTTCACCGCCTATGGGCACTCGAACCCTTGACCGGGAGTTGAAACTCCTAAGAGTCTACCACCCGGGCAAGAGTCATGCCATCGTATCCTCAACGCATGGATTCATAATTCCTCAAGAGACCAAAACGAAATTTGTCTTGCTGGCCATTTGTTGCTCTCCCATGTTATATAATACTGGAAAAGGCACGCCGCCAAATGCGCACATTTTAATATGAATATGCCAAAAATAGGAAATACCGGTAAACAGCCACATGCTGCAATATCAACGTACAATTACAAGATGAATATATAGGGATACAAATATACACACACTTCAACATCAACAAACAAGCGTAATCTTCCAACGGTGACTTGTCCATGATAGGCTGCACTTGATGAACGGTCCAAATTGATACTTCTCACTGCCATATGTATTCAAAAGAGAGCTGTCTTCCATATTTCTATTCTACCAGTTCTACTATAGAATTGCCCGAGTGATCAGAATGTGCTTTTAAAACTGCTCTTGGTGACCGTGAGTCCTGGCAAAAAACTGGCTATTAGCAACATCACTATACATACTTCAGTATCATTACACGAATTCTTACATTTGCTAGTACCATAACATCTTAGGCCATGATTGAACTTTCTAGGACCCAATGCAAAGGGAATTTATCAACTCTGGTGTGTGACATGAGTCCTAGCCCGTATGTTGTGTGGATATACACATCATGGGGGGGCCCTCAGACACATGGAAACTGTAAAAGAGATGTGGCCCTGCATGCACGTGCATCTTGCGTGTATGTATATTGAATGCACGCGAATGAATACCTTGCCAAAGAGTATGTAGGTTTTCTCAACGGATATCAATGGGCCGGGCTCAGGCCTAGCAATTGCAAATTTTGAATAGGCTGGCCACATCAGGCTCGCCTGAGCAGTTCAAAATCGGGGCCAAAGCCAACACCTTGTCCGGCACATTGACAGCCCTAACTTTCTCGTGTTGATAAAGCATTCGGTGAAAACAATAATTTAGAAGATATTTATTAAGCATTCAGTCTACTAAAGAATTATCCGGATCTGCACTAAGGTTTTGACAGGGATTCTCAAATGTTGCACAACAGAATGTGATACGACAAGGTAGAATGCAATAGAAACAAATATACGAAACGGGTTACCTACTCCTAAAGGTCAAAGCGAGCCCTTTAATTCTGAATTTACATGTATATGTGGCATAGATCTGATCTATTCATTCGTTAGGCCCCTCTTATCTACTGATTGAAAGATTTCTGAGGATTACATAGAAAAGGTCCAATCAAGGGCCACATTTCATGAGGCACAACGTCCGTGTGTTTGTTTTGGTGGTGTATGGCTCATCCACAATAGGGCCTAAGATATGAACGACCCAGATCTCCTATCTATCTGCTGCATGTACAAATATTGAGTAGTTGATTACTAATATAGATGTTGGAGGTTGGCACCATATCCGTTCCCTTTTCTACGGTAGAGCCCATGGAATTAATATAGGGGAACGAAGTCAGCATAGTACAATTTGCAGGTAATAAATCCAACCATGCACTGAGAAGAAATGGCTTTACCATATTCCGGTTTTTCATTTCTATCATATCGGTTTCCTCCTGTTTAATTATTCATACCTGGATATATATATATCTGACAGTTGAGATAATGTAATGGTAGATAAATCCTGAGGAAGAGGAGCCCTGCTTCCAGATAGCTCCTGGGACACATGCTGCATGGTGGGCCGAGAGTGTGGATTGGCACATAAGCATGCAAGTGCCAACATTGTTGCACAGACCACATCCTTCATGCCTTGGGCTGTGGGAGGCGGCAGGCGTTCATCTAATACATCAACCAACAATGTATGTTGGCCATCCAAGGATGCCAAGGATGAGAAGAGTTCCCCGGGATGCCTTCCCATTATGATTTCGAGTGATACAACTCCAAAGCTATATACATCGCATTTTTCCGTCACCCTCATTGTATATGCAAGCTCTGCAAAAATAAAAAAAAAAATTGTAACATAAGTAGGAGTTTTGTTTTAATTGATTTTAATTAATTTTTTAATTGGTGGGATATGGCTCACTTTCTCAAACATATCCCCACATGCATGAATATGCATGGGTGCATATGAAATTAGATATCTTTCTCTTTTTATCTTTCAATAAGGTTTTCATCTCTTAATTTTTTACAACTTCAAAATTTTAGAAATTTCTCTGCATCGAAAATTATTATCTTCTTCTCTCTAAGCATGCGAAGAAAGTTTGGTGGTGTTTTTTATGTTGAGTTTCACTCATGTTGTGCATGCTGTTGAAACCATATGTTAGGCGATTATATCTTCGGAATAGCACAAACTATCTCAAAGGAAACAACTGCCCTGTTCAACAAAATTACTTCTTTATCGAGACTGGGATTACAACCTTTGGAATCATCCAAACATGTGTGCAATTATATATTTTATTGATTTATTGTATTTTGAATATTTCCTATACCATTAGCTTGAACACCATTGTCCCTCATTGTGCCATTAAACTAAAATCGGTATCTTAAATTAGCTAAAGGCCCGAGTTTTAATTACATATGCATATGATTTTAGTGGGTATGGTAAAAGTAAATGAGGCAGTAGCAAGGTAGAAGAAGACAATTTAATAGTGTGTGTGTGTGTGTGTGTGTGTATTCCATCCAATCCACTCATCTGATGTGCCAAATCAGGCAAATGATTACCCTAAAAATTAGGACATTTCAAGACTCATGTAGGCCACACCACATGAATATAGAGTTCTTAAGCATGATATTACACCATTGCCTACGTTGTGGCCCACTTAAGTATTGGATTGCACTAAATTTCAGAATTCGTGATGCAGATGTGGTGGATCTGATGCAGATTCTTAATTAGTTAGTTGTAGGCACATGTCTAACTATATGTAGTTAGGCTAATGCAATCCAATCTTAAATTAGTGAAGGATATATATATATATATATATATATATATATATATATATATATATATATATATATATATATATATATATATAACACATACAAGGAAAAGATTCCATGAGGTTGAGGGTGAGCTATGTTGGCCCTACCATGATGTACGTGCATCTGACATTAACACTTTGATGACAGGTCATGGGCCTGAAAATTAGGCCTATCATTGACTTGGGTGGCTACACCATAGACAACACATGAAAGTGGCTGCCTACTTTATTGAAACCTTTCTTACTGTTCACAAGGCCCTACTTAGACATCCAATCCATCCATTGTGTGTATCACTTAGATGAATTGTCAGTCCAAATTTTAGGGCGTTTTACTCAGGTAACCTACCAAGTGCTTTGAAATGTTTCAGGCATGACTTCAGGTTTTGTGGCCTTTTTGAGTCCCAGATACCGATGACTATTGGGACATCCCATAAGCTGGAGGGGTCTCACCAAAATGCACAGCATGGACATCCAACATACATCATGGTGGGACCCACCTAGCTCAATTTCACACAAACACACATGCATATTTATATTTATATACATGCACATGCATCTAGATCTGGGCATCGAGTCGAGTCGGACCGAGTTAGGGCCAACCCGACTTGATTTGGTTTTGAAATAGGCCTGACTCAAACTCGACTCGACTTGGTACCAAGTTGAGCATGCCTAAACAAATCCGAATCTGGGTTTGTCCTAGACTAATCCAGACCGAGTTTGACCCGGTAAAAAGTACCAAGTTGGTTTGAGTTGGCACTGATTTGGATCGAGAGATAAGGGAGGGAGGGAGTGGAGATGAGAGAGAGGAGGGTGGTGATGGTGGTGTGTGGAGTAGAGAGGGGGGGGGGGGGGGGGGGGGAAGGTTTGAGATTGGGTCGGGTGCAGCATATATGGTCAGAAACACTTTAAAATTAGAATATATATATATATATATATATATATATATATATATATATATATATATATATATATATATATATATATATATATATATATATATATATATATATATATCCGAATCCGAGTCAATTCTGACCGGATTAAGTTTCGGGTTGAGTCGGGTCGAGTTACTAGGTAACTCGAACTCGGCTTGGTTTGAGTTCAGATTTGACGCAGCCTACTCGGTTCAGACCGACTCACCCAATTGGTTTGGATCGAGTCAGGTCCAAACAAGTCGGACAAGCCAAGTTATGCAAGTCAAGTTATCCCATGCCCAGCTCTAAATGTGTGTGTGTGTGAATTTAACATGTGAGCAAAAAAAAAAAAAAGGCGCATAGGGCTGGAGCAACATACCTGGAGCTACGTATCCGTAAGTGCCTGCAAGTGTGGACCAATTGGATGAATCAGGCTTTAGAAGTCTAGCAGTTCCGAAATCAGAGACACGAGCTTCGAATTCTGAATCCAGCAAAATGTTGTTGCTCGACAAGTCTCGATGTATCATAGGAGGCGTGAGATCATGGTGCATGTATGATAAAGCATGGGCCACTCCTTTAATACCATTCACCCTTTTGACCCAATCCATCTCCATAGCTTTTTTCGCATTTTTTAGAATACTACCTAGGCTTCCTCTTTCCATGTACTCATAGATTAGTAACGAGCATCGAGAATGGAAACAAAAGCCATAGAGCTTCACGATGTTGCGGTGGCGAATTTCTGTTAGTGTTTGTATCTCATTTCTAAAACTTCTTTCATCAGCTACTTCATTGCCTTCCACGGGGTGAAGTTTCTTCACAGCTACCACATGACCTGTCGGTAGATCTGCTCTGTAAACTCGCCCGTACCCTCCCTCCCCAATGCAATACCTACTGTCGAAATTCTCTGTTGCTTCGATGAGGTCTTCAAACACGACCTTCCCATCATAATTCCATATAGAAAATAGATTTCCATGGTTCTTCTTTTTAACAGCATTCTCTACCTTTCTTTTTCTTTGATGAAAATTGTAATAAAGGAAGACGAACACAGATAAAAGAATTATCACTACCAGGAGAGGAATAAAAATGGCAATGAAAACTTTGTGGTCTTTCTTTCCATCACCCGGATTCAGTGAAGAGGAATTATTGCACAGTTGCAAACCTTGTGCTTTACCACATAAACCTTTGTTTCCAGTGAATGCCTCTGCTGGAGCCTGTTGAAATGCTTTGCCATCAGGAAGAGGACCCTCCAACTCGTTGTGTGATAAATCGATGGATGACAAGCTTAACATATCTTTGAAAGAAGATGGAATGGAACCTGAGAGCATATTGTGTGAAAGATTTAGGTTCTCCAACTTCTGCAATTTTCCAAGCTGTGGTGGTATCTCTCCAGTAAGCAAGTTATGACTGAGATCTAGCATAACTTGCAAATTTACTAGAGAAACAATCTGAAAAGGAATGCTTCCATTCAATTCATTTCCACTCAATTTCAAAAACCGCATTTTGGAGCAGTCTCCTAGTTGTTGTGGTATTGTTCCCCTCAATTTGTTCATTGAAAGGTCGAGAATCTCCAGATTGGAGAGTTCTCCAAGCTCTTGTGGCACCAAACCAGAAAGTTGGTTATTGCTTAAATTCATATTTATTAGTGAAGATAACCTCCCCAGGTCATTTGGAATTTCTCCTGTTAGGAAATTCGAAGAAAGGTCTAGCATCCCAAGCTTATGTAATTTTGCAATCTGTGATGGAATTCTACCGCTTATATTGTTTCCCGACATCTTTAAAGTCGTCAGATTTCGACAGTCTCCCCAGTTTGGAGAGAGCTCACCATACAATCCACTGTTACTCATATCAATGAAATCTAAATCGGGATATACTCCAAAGACTTCAGAAATATTCCCTATGAGCTGGTTTCCTTCGAGTCGAACTCTTTTCAAGGTCGTGCAGTTTCTTAGGCTCTCTGGGACAGGGCCGGTGAAATGATTGTTACCTACCGTAAAGCGTTGAATCAAACCACTCCGACATATCTGGTGTGGTAGATGGCCAGAGAAGTTGTTGTCGCTTAAGCCCAGTATAACCAAATGCCCTAGGTTTGTCATTTCTTGAGGTATCGAGCCGGACAGTTGATTTTTGGATATGGATATTTCAGTTAGGTTTCTTAAATTTCCTACTGACAGTGGGACTGAACCGGTGAGACTGTTAGAGAATAAGCTTAGCCTGATTAGGTTCTTAAGATTTCCTAATTCTGGAGGAATGGAGCCGGAAATCAGATTCCGGTGGAGTAAGAGAATGGTGAGTTTGGTTAGGTTTCCTAAATTTGAAGGGATAGTACCTGTTAGAGAGTTATTGGACAGGTCAAGCAAATTGAGATTCTTGAGATTTCCTATCTTACTTGGAATTGAACCAGAAAGTTGGTTACCCGCTAGATCGAGGAATGAGAGTTTGAAGAGAGTATCGATATGGGCTGGGATGTTTCCACTGAGTGTGTTGCCACTCAGATTGAGATGGATGAGGTTTGGAAAAGCTGAGAAGCTGAAATTGTCGAGTTTACCTGTTAAGCTGGCGTTTGGTATGTTTATTTCTATTATACTTCCGGCATCATTGCATTTGATTCCGGTCCAATTACAGGGTAAGCTTGTTATGGGGGTGGAAGCGTTGGCTTTGGGGAGTAAAGACCAGGAATGGAGAGCTTGTGTTTGGAGGAGACTGTCTTTCCATTTGAGGAGAGCCTCTGCTTCTCGGGACTCTGCTGCTGCTCTGCTACAAGAATCGAACATCACGTACGCTACTAAAAAGAGAAGGATGGATGATTTCAGAGAGGCCATGGTACTTTATTCTTTTTTTCTTTTTTTCTGATGGGGGAATTGTTGTTTCTGTACTTGAATTGGAAACTGCAGTATTAATAGAGGAATGTGGTAGGAAGATTGCAAAATTGTGGGTAATCTATTGACCATCACTGTTTGAATTTTTTGGTCTCTTTCGAATGCTTGGGTAATCAGTCTGTAGAACTGGGACCCATGAATAAGTGATCGTCACTGTTACGTTTATTGCTTCCACTCTTGATGTACCATGCCTATGAGATACCATTAACATCACAATCTTAGCCTTTCAATTTTTGGCTTGTAAATAGCCGTTCAAGAGGAGAAATACAATAATAGTCGACATGCCATCGGAGAGGGACCGGATTCTTGAGTATGATCTGCCAAAGTTCAAGATTTTTTTGAGATTGTACAATCCCACAACGAGTGCGGATTGTCACCATTGAAGTCACGGGGAAATTTTGGGCCGTCACTTCTCATTGGTTCATGTCATCGCCCAATAACACCAGCTCAAAAATCAAGGCAATTTTCTCAACCTCAAATAGATTGCGGGCTGCACAACACAACTTTTAATGTGTGGACCTTCTTTGCCATACCATGAATTATGTGGTAGATCCACTTTGTCCGTCATTTTTCCAGAGTCATGTTTCTCTCAAATGAGAAGTCCCCATTTTATGTATTTTCATTAGGCAACATTATCACTAATGATGTCAGCACTGCTGCATTCAATGAAGACTAATGTCATCAGTGATGAGATGGACCAATCACATTGCAAGGAATAAAAAATCTTTGTTTCTGATTAACAGAGGACCAGAATTCTTTTCCAAATCACTCTAGAGCATTTGCCCAAAGACGAGGCACATCCAAAGCCCAAATGGACCATACCACATAAAGTAGCCCGGATTGAATGGCCACTATTGAAACCTTCCTTATGTCTACCATGAGGTTTATTTGCCATCTAACATCTTCATAATATCACACAAACCTAGTTTGGTCAAAGCCATTTGTGACTTCAATTCCCTATCTTCTAACTAGAATTATTAAATTTAATTTTATGATTAATAATAAAAACTAAGCATAGCCTAATTAGTAGAAGAAATCTTGGTGGAAGGATAGGTTAGATGATTGATTTCCAATATTGTGATATTTAACTTATTGTGAAAAATTATATATATGTTTTGGGAGGCATCTTCTAGATCCAAGGCTATCTCTCTCTATAAAAATGAAGAAACCCCCAAAGCCAAAGGAGAGAGAAAGAGAGAAGGAAGTTGTGGAGAGAGAACTTCCGCCGGTATGTCTCCAGTTCATTTTTCTTCTTTAAAAATAAATTTTGTAGTTCGATTTCTAAAACCCTATATCTAAACAATGAACTATGTGGATGAACTACACGTCCATTATTTTGATATATGGAGATGTCTAAAGAGAAAACAAAAAAGTCTTTCCATAGAGCTAGTGTTGCAGAGATCAATTTGAGCAGTCCAATAATTTCAGTTTAGATCGATCTGAATGATAGATTTCTTCATACTAAAACATATCATGACCTTAATTCCAGAAGTGATCTGACTATTAGATTTCCCACACCAATCTATGGATGGTGTTAATGATAATGGACTTTATTCAGGGAAGATTGTAGATGACAACTTTAGATTCTGGATAATTCGGATCCAAGTGATCCATTGGTTCTTCATGTTTAATTTATGAAGAAATTTATGAATGGTTTGGACCTAACCCTTGGATTGATCGAACCCATAAAAACCAAGAGACAAAGGAAAAATCCTAAACTTTTCAAAAAATCAGATTGTGTAACATAATCCAACCGACTTCGATTGATCGATCGATCGATCGATCGCACATGTCGATTTTTGTCCAGTGGTCAGATTTAGAAATTCATAATATGGTATGATGGATCGAAGTCCTAGTTCGATCGATCAAGGGTTTCCTCCATAAATCTCGATTGATTGATCATACAGATTGAGAATAGCAAAAATTGTGCAAAGACTAAATTAAATCAAAACTGACCTTTATCGATCGATCAATTGGTAGGTTCGATCGATCGAAGGTGACCAAACATATCTAAACACTTAAGAGGTTAAATTTAAATTTGTTTCAATTCGTGGTCGATTGATCGAATGATCGATCAAGGGCCTTCGAGCTGGCTCGATCAATCGATTACATTGATTGACAGTCCCTTGTTGATTTTCAAACTGAGTAAAAGGTCCTTGTGTGGTTGTAGAAAGTGATCGTGACCATTACGTTTATTGCTTCCACTCTTGATGTACTGTGCCTATGAGATACCATTAACATCACGATCTTAGCCTTTCAATTTTTGCTTGTAAATAGACGACCAAGATGAGAAATACATCAATAGTCAACATGTTATTGGAGAGGGACTGGATTCTTGAGTATGATCCGCCAAAGTCCAAGTTTTTTTCAAGATTGTACAATCCCACAACGAGTGTAGATCGTCACCATTGCAGTCATGGAGAAATTCTGGGCCGTCACTTCTCATTGGTTCATGTCATCACCTGATGACACTAGCTCAAAAATCATCTCAATTTTCTCAACCTCAAATAGATTGCATGCTACACAACACAATTTTTAATGTGTGGACCTTCTCTGCCCCACCATGATTTATGTGTTAGATCCACATTGTCCATCAATTTTCCAGAATCCGGATCCTCAGTTTCTCTCAAATAAGAATTCCCCATTTTCTGTATTTTCATTGGGCCACATTATCACTGATGACATCAACACTACTGCATTCAATGTAGACTGATGTCTTCAGTGATGAGATGGACCAATCACATTGCAAGGAAGGGAGCTTTGGAAGGATATGGCCTCCATGAGTAGAGCTAGTCATGGCCCTTGGTTAATCTGTGGTTCAATGTTGTGGTGAATAGCACTGAGAGCTTAGGCTACAAAATCCTATCCAACTCAGGCGGTGAAGAGTTTGTGGCAACCATTAATAATGAGGGCCACTAGATGTTGGCTTCTCAAGTGACAGGTTTACTTGGAGCAACAACCATGGTGGTAATACTAGGATCTGGGCTAGACCGGACAGAGCTCTTTGCAATAGTGATTGGCTTAGGCGATTTCCCCGATTCGGGCTGGGGCATCTCCCCCATGTGAGCTCATATCACGCCCACCTATCGCTGATCTTCTCATCTGCCTCCCGTCCAACAGCGAAATCTTTTCAATTTTAAAGGATGTGGTTCCAACATGAGGACTTCCTACATATAGTTAAGAAGGCATGGGACGGTGAGGAGTCAAAGTTACCCATGATCAACGTTATGTCGAAGCCAAGAAAGGTGAAACATGCAGTTAAAGACTGGAACAGACAGGTTTTTGGTAATGTTTTCCTAAAACGTAAGCAAGCTGAAAATTATCTAGAGCAGATGAAGGAGAAAATGCAAATGTCCACAGGCTAAACATTATCTTGTGCAATTGGAGCTGTCCGAAGACATTTTCTGGAAACAAAAAACCAAGAATAACTAGCTGGCGAAAGGTGATAGAAATACTAAAATTTCCCACCTATCTGCTATGGAACGAGTTAAAAGAGTAGAAATTCGAGAGATTAAGACTGATGCGGCGACTACAATTACAGATCCAAAAGAGATTAAGGAAAAGGCGGTCTCTTTCTTCTCTAATCTCCTTAAGAGGGAACACCTTTCCCCCGTGGGTGAAATTCTCGACCACATCCCCCATTTGTTATCCGAGGAGGAAAATGACCAACTAATGTGCTCCACGTCCATGGAGGAAGTCAGGCATGCAGTCTTCACCCTTCTGCTAGACGAAGCTAGTGATCCTGATGGGTTTGGGGGATCCTTCTTTAAGGGATGTTAGACAATAATGGCATCAGATATCCACATTACGATAGTTAGTCTTTTTAAAGGGGAAGACATCCCTAGATCCTTCACTTCCTCCCTGATTTGCCTTGTTCCCAAAACAGCAGCCCCTTCCTCATTCGATCAATTCAAGCTGATAAGTCTATGCAACTGCATTTATAAAATATTTTCAAAGGTGATTGCAAATAAACTTGGCTCTATCCTCCCTAAGCTCGTTTCCCCAGAATAAGGGGCCTTCATCCAAGATCGCGCCATTGCGAAGAATGTGGCTTTAGCGCAAGAAGTTTTCAAGGACATAGACAGAAAAGCGCTGGGGGGGGGGAGACATCGCCGCATATGATAGAGTCGACTAGTTCTTTCTCAAGTAGGTGTTGCTCCAGTTTGGTTTCAGGCTTTCCACAGATATGGAAAAGGCGTACGATAGAGTCGACTGGTTCTTTCTCAAGCAAGTGTTGTTCCGGTTTGGTTTCAGGCTTTCCTAGGTGGAAATGGTAGAAAGTGTTGGAATAATTATTGGTTTTTTGTCCTAATTAATGGGGAAGCGAAGGGTTACTTTAAGTCGTCTCGTGGTCTTAGGCAAGGGGACCCGCTCTCGCCTAGTCTATTCATCTTAGTAGTGAATATTCAGTAGAGGCATCAAATCCATCATGAACTTTGGCCTATGCCATCCTTTTAAGCTAAAACAAGGGTGCCCTCTTATCTCTCATATGTTTTACGCAGACGATACTTTGTTGTTTGTTAATGGAAGTATATCCTCGCTAACAAAGATTAACTCCTTGAGATCTTATCAAGAATTGTTGGGCAAAAAGATAAACCATAACAAAAGTGTCTTCTTCTGCTCTTCCAAATTGCCCCCAGGCAGGGTGAGAGCAATAGAAAATAAATTGAAATTCTCCAAGGTGCAAGTGGGAGCCATGTATCTGGGGGTCCCGATTCTTAAAGAAACGATCTTTAAGGGTGCTTTCAAACCACTGATAGATAAAATGGTGGCAAGGATTAATGGGTGGAATACGAGGAACCTCTTTCAGGCGGGCCTAGTTACGTTGATTAAGCGTGTGTTGGGTAGTATCCCTGTGCATTCCATGACAGCTATCCCTATTCCATCCCAGTCATTAGCAAATATGGAAGGATGTTTCGCAAACTTCTTCTGGGGATGGAAAAGTGGGAAAAAGAAAATTCACCGGACAAGTTGGAACAGGATAGCTATCCCAAAATCCGAAGGAGGCATGGGCATTAAAAAGCTCGATGATATGATGAAAGCTCTAAGGCTTAAGATGGTGTGAGTGGTGGCCTACGACAACAACAAGAGCCTATGGGCTACCTTCATAAGAGCGAAACATGGGGTCCTCAACTCATCTTCAATTTCTGCTGGTTACGGGGCTCCTTTGGTGGCAGACTCTCTGCTCTAGAAAAAGCATCCAGAGGTTAATGTCATTCCTGGACTTGAACATGTGTTGGGAGATTGGTAAAGGGGACTTCGGTCTGTGGAATATTGTGGATTGGATAGGGCTAGGCCCCCTACTAAATATTGTGGTCAAGCAGATCCCGGATGAGCTGCTAACGCTACAAGTCAAGGACTTTATCGGCAGATAAGATCGTCTTCTCCCTTCCTCAGTTCCAAAATATCTTCCCTCTGAAGCCATCCACCACATAAAAGAAGAAAACACATGCTTTTAGCCTTCAAACCCATTAAGTATTTTCTCAGTGAAGTTGGCATGGCAGAATCTTAGAGCTAATGGACAAAGAAGGGGCTGGGCTAGATGGGGGTAGCACCCTCGGGTTCCCCCCGAGATCACTACTTTCATATGGAAGTTAATGTATCAGGCGTTGCCGATGGAAGAGTGGGTACATGCAAAAGCAATTTCACTGGCATCTTCCTGTGTTTGCTGCTAGCTTATTTGAGACCAGCAGCCCAGCATGGAATCGCTGGACCACCTGTTTTCCAACGACTACCTAGCCACTAAAATCTGGCGTCATTACAACAATCTGTTTGGCGTTAACATTTCGTCCCTCCGCTCCACTCAGGAAAGGCTGGGTGGGGGCGTCGACGTCAGATATCTCCTTGTCCCGTCTTTACGGTTTGACCCCTTATTTTATACTTTGGGAATTATGGAAAGTTAGAAATTTGGCAAAGTTTGAAGGGTCGCTCATATAAATGGGTGGCTAAGAAGGGTCAGTAACGACAATCCCCAAATCAGATCGAATTCTTGGGTGGGTCAGCTTCAATTAAGGAACCTGAGGATCATTATGCACCCACGTCTTGTGAAGAAGTTTGAGGTGATGAAATGGGTAAGGCCAAAGGGTGATTGGGTAAAACTCAATGTTAATGGCTCGGCCAAAATGAATCCGGGGATGTCGGGTGGAGGTGGCATTTGTAGGAGGGATGACAGCAACCTCGTCTTTACTTTTTCTAATTGATATGGTTTAGGTTCTAATAACAATGCAAAATTTAGAGCAATGTATGACGGGCTCATCATCTATGTGAACTTGGGATTTTCAAAGGTAATAGTGGAATTAGATTCAAAGCTGATGGTCGACTCGATGAACCGAGTTTGTCAAGCGGGCTGGAAATGGACTCATTGGGCTGCTCGAATTTTCAATCTCAACAAGCGGGGTCTCTTCCGTTTTGTTCACATCAAGAGAGAGGGGAATGGCCCGACAGATGGTTAATTTGTCAAGAGAGGGCAGTCATCTCCAACATCGTCGCAGCTACACAGATACTCAAGAAATCCCTCTTGCTATCCGAGGGATGGTTGTCCTTGATAAGGTAGGCCTTGGCGCCATTAGAGAATTGGAAGTTCTATAGTTCTTAAGATAGGTTGACCTAGGGATCCCTTTTTTTTTTTTTGTGCCCTATGGGTAACCCGAATTACAGTATACTCCATTACTCCATGTAATTTTATCAAAATGAATGAAATCAGTTTTCCTTTTTAATTTTTTTTTTTTTAAAAAAAAAGAAAGAAAAAAAAATAAAGAGGAATATAAAATATCTATTTTTAATAAAGAGGGGATATGAATTCTTTTCCGGTTCATTCTAGAGCATTAGTCCAAAGATGAACCACATCCAAAGCTCAAATGAACTATACCACATAAATTAGCATGGATTGAATGGCTACTGTTGAAACCTTCCTTATGTCCACCGTGAGGTTTACTTGCCATCTAATGTCTTCATAATAGTTTGGTCAGAGCCGTGTGGTTTCAATTCCCTATCTTCTAACTAGAATTAATAATTTTAATTTTGTGGTTAATAAAAAAATCCAAGCACATAGCCTAATTAGTAGAAGAAATCTTGGTAGAAGGATAGCTTAGAGGATTAATTTCTAGTATTATGATATTTAACTTTTTGTGAAAAATTATAAAACTCTAGAGGAATCTTCTAGATCCAAGGCTCTCTTTATCAAAAGGAAGGAACCGTAGAAAATTCCTGTAGAAAATCCAAAAGCCAAAGGAGAGAGAAAGAGAGAAGGAAGTTGTGGAGAGACAACTTCCGCTGGTATGTACCCAGTTCATTTTTCTTTTTAAAAAAAAATAATAATTTGTAGTTCGATTTCTAAAACCCTATATCTAAACAATGTCGAAAACCCTATATCTAAACAATGAATAAGGTGGATCGACCTCACATCCATTGGTTTGATCTATGGAGATGTCTAAAGAGAAAATGAAAAAGTCTTTGCATAGAGCTAGTGTTGCATAGATCAATTTGAGCAATCCAATCATTTCAGTTTAGATCAATCTGAATCATAGATTTCTTCATACTAAACCATATCATGACCTTAACTCCAGAAGTGATCTAACTATTAGATTTCCCACACCGATCTATGGATGGTGTTAATGATAATGGACTATATTTCAGGGTTTCAGTCCTTGCCCGAGTGGTGGACTCTGAGGAGTTTCAACATGAGGTCTTAGGTTTGAAACCCATAGGTGGTGAAATTCCACTACGGCGTGTGTGGGTGTGTTGTGGGTGAGTGTGTTAAAAAAATTAAAATAATAATAATAATAATAATAATAAAAGATTATGGATAGTTCAGATCCAAGCGATCCATTGTTTCTTCGTGTTTTATTTATGAAGAAATTTGTGAATGGTTTGGACCTAACCCTTGGATTGATCGAACCCATAAAAACTAAGAGACAGAGGAAAAATCCTAAACTTTTCAAAAAACTAGATTGTGTAACAAAACTTAACCGAGTTCGATTGATCGATGGTAGTTAGTTTTCGATCGATCGAATATGTCAATTTTTGTCCAGCAATCAAATTTAAAAATTCATCATATTGTATGATGGATCAAAGTCTTCTTCGATCAATCGAGGGTTTCTCCCAGCAATCTTGATTGATTGAGGGTACCGATTAAGAATAACAAAAACTATCCAATGACTAAATTGAATCAAAGCTGACCTTTATTGATCAATCGATTGATGTTCGATCGATCGAAGCTGACCAAACATGTCTAGACACTTAAAAGGTTAAATTCAAATTTATTTCGATTCGTGGTCGATTGATCAGATGATCAATCAAGGTCCTTTGAGTTGGCTTGATCAATCAATTACATCGACCGATAGTCCCTTGTTGATTTTCAAATTGAGTGATATAATTGTGGGAAGTGAAAAAATGAAAGAAGAAACAACCAAATGGCCTTGTATGGCAAGGGCCACGTGTTTTAAACCCAAGCACATCTAACGTGGGGCCTAGTAGATTTTCTTGAGACAAATCTAACCTGTCCACAAGTAATGAGTTTTAATTTCATATTACCAATCTAAACTTGAAGGCAAAACTCATTATAAATGAACCACCTAAAAGGAAAAAGTTTAAAATTAATGCATAATATTAATATAGTTGTGAGTCATAGATATCTTTATACATAGAATTGAAAAGATCTTTTAATGAGTTCATGGCTGTTCAATTAAAATTAATGGATCTGATCTTTCAAGGAACAAGATAAATTTCAATTTTAAGTGGTCCATGTTCTCCTTTAAAAGAAACTTTTACTTCCAGAGACGAGAACCTATTGCATGAGAGACACCCATTGCATGAGAGACAAACGTGGCAAAAAGAAACTTTTACTTCCAGAGCCGAGAACCTATTGCATGAGAGACACCTGTTGCATGAGAGATAAACGTGGCAAAGGAACATTTTTGTAATATGAAAGGTGAAAAGGTGGATTCAACGATGCGATTCCTTACGAGGCCGCCTGGACCAAATCCTCAATTTCGTGATTTGGTGTGATCAGCAATGACGTGTGCTTACAGCGTACGAATTCCTGTCCCTCAAACATAGATGAGCCGCACTTGCCCACAACATATCGACCCAACAATTACTAAACATGAGACCCATTCCTACCAGGTTTGGAGGTAATTTTTAAGCATCTCTTGCCGTTTGTTGCTCTCGTTGGGTCTGACTACGTGTGTCAATCCGAGTGCCTGCGCATGAACTATCACACTCCGGCAGAGTATCAAAATAACTCTCGTTTTCCATGTGACTCAGAGCGATTTCATAGTAAAAGTGATATTTAATTTGACGCGTGTCTTGACTGGCAGCAATGAAAGTGAGACTGGTGCCACCAGTCATCAAATGTGAGAAGCATGTACCTAAATGTTGACTGTGGGTATCATTTCAACCATTCATTTCTAGTTAAATGTCTGGCATGCCCGACAAATGTATGAACGGAATTTTTTTTTGCAAGAAAGCTTAGACAATGCGGCCTGCAATAAATGTGTGAGTGGAATTTTTGGCCAGGGACCGACCTTCGATCTGATGATGTGGCCTGCCGTATGGAGCGAATCCCATTATGGACTTGGATTCGGCAGTGATACCTCTAATACGAAGCTCAGTACTGGTTGTTGCTGAAAAAGGCTCCGCGGGCCTCACCGTCATGTATGTGTTTTATCCCTGCCATCCACCACCTTCTTCTTCTTCTTCTTTCTTTCTTTCTTTTTTTTTTTTTTTTTTGAAAGATAATTTTAAAATATGAAATAAGGCAAATCCAAATCTAAAGTGGACCACATCATTAAAAAAAAACAAAAAACAAAAATTGGTAATTGAACACCTATCAATGATTCACCTGAGATTGAGATCTACATCTTTTTAGGCTCATCCCCAAAAACGAACTGGCAAAATCGATAGACGGCACGCATAAGACACAGTTGGGCTCACAGCTTTTCTAACACCGATTATTACTAAGCTCCGTATTGAAGGGCTTACTACTGAAGCCTAGTCTCCATATTAGTGGAGCCCGAGCCAATACCAGGTGGAGTGAGAGTTTGGTGCAACCTGCGTCTGATAATTAGGACCTCTTCGAATCTTGGATCTACGTTTTTTTTGGGACATCCTGATATGAACTGGAGCAACAAATGAACAGAACGGATATCAAACAAACACTACAATGGCCCCACATAACTTCTAGTTATACACGTCAGTGTTGGTATCCTGTGCCACAAACGCAGGATCTAGCACGTTGATAAATCTCTTCCCTCTTTGGCCCAGTGCATGTGACGTATCAAACCATGCACTTTGAACAATGACCATGGGTATGATTTTTTTATAATTAACCAACCACTTCTGGATGGATGGACCTTTTCGGCCAGGGAACTTTCGCCATAAGTTCCAATCTTTCACATGATAGGCCACATCCACTGAGATTTGGGATGATTCACGAGCCTCTCAGGTTGGAAGATTCTAACACTTCGGTGATTTGATTATTTTTCCTGGATATTTCCTCCTTAGTCATCTACGCGTAAACCTTTGATCAAAATGTTAGGATATTCCAATGAGGAGATTTTCAGATGGCATACCGTACACAATTTGAGCCATGAGAGCAACGGTTTGGATTAAGAATGCCAAAAAATGGCCAGTAAATAAGATTATTTGTGATAAAATCATTATAGAAAGGAGCCGATACTAAAAGAGTGCAATACAAGTGCAAGATCTGGGTCGTTCATTGGGGCCACTTGGTGAACGTACGTCCCCTGGCATTGAAATAGGCAAGCTTGCTAATTATGTGGGCTGGCCTTACAATTAAGTTTGGACAGTTGGCTATCCTTTTCCTAACCGTTGATCTTTTTTTAGGTGAATGGCCCACCTGATCAGTGGAGTACTTAATTTGTGCCAAGGAACATTCATAAATTTCTCGTTATCTGATCCATGACCTAGACTGGCCACAACCTGCAGATGCCCTGGCCAAACAGTAAGACTGGTCTGCTCATGGAGGGCACATATATATTTGTAATGTATGTCGAGTGTGGACGGGCTAACGCTTGATAACTACGCATTTCTTTTCTACATGCATGGCTATCTACTGATCTGATCAGCCTATTCTCTGATCGGGTCATCTAAATGATCAGACCCATCTGATGAGTTATATATATATATATATATATATATATATATATATCCCAAATTATCGTAGACGACATGTCCGCGCTATAGGTATTGATCCTAGATCATATTATAAGGCGATCCAAACATCGAGACACGAGACGGAAGCAATTATCTCAATAGTTTTCAAAATAGGAAATCCTAAACTTTTCATAAGTTGCCACAAATTAAACATTGGTTAAGAGACAGTTCATGTTCAATGAAAATGAGTTAAAATAATTTAATTTATAAGACATTCGTCCCTAGGGTATATGTTGGTCGCCTGGTTTTTTTTTATTTATATTATGCGAGTGTACCAGAATTAATATAGCTGCTCAATTCAAACCGTTCAAATTCAACCCCAAGCACTAAAATAAGCAAATATGTCCACAATGAACATATATAGCTGAAATTTAAGAAAATCAGTCACTTACTCAGTCACATATAGAAGTTTACAATGATCAAATGATAATATGAGGATGGGGTTCTTCTTCTAAAGATAAAGATGGGACATTTTATGCTTTCCACAAGAAAAGACTTTTAAAGTACAAGTACAAATCGGATAAAAGGAAAAACACACAATCGGTCACTGAGAGCGATTACAAGAATGCATCTGTTAAAAAATTGCTTGATATTAGATAGAAATCAAATTCAACATATAACCATAGACTTGGATTACAACTAAGGATTACTACTACTTGATTACTGCTAATCTTAGGATAAGTTGAAGTGAAAGATAAATTGATGAATTGTTCTATTGAATTGTTTTGATTTGAAATTTGTTGGATTCATTTTCTCCAATGCATTCCTCTGTTATCTATAGAGTTTCATTGTAGCTTATTCTTCTGGATCATTCTTTCATTACTGTAATGATTACGAAAGTTGAATAGCCTTTTTAGATCATTCTCTTATTTATATCCTTCATTTGTTATGTTTTCCTTTTGTAATTATTCCTCTTCTGTTGGTTAGGTTCTTTGTCTCTTGATCGCCTTCCATTTCTGGACGCTTGACCACGTTTTGGCCTCTCGGCTGCAATCTGTTTCCGAACGCTCAACTATTCTTTGGACGGGTTCAGCTTCAATACGCTTTTCAGCCGCTCGTTCAACTTTCGTACACCTCTTGGCCACTCATTCTGCTTCCGTATGCCTCTTAGCTACTTGTTCTACTTCCGTATGCCTCTCCAACACTCGATTTGCTTTTGGACACCTTTCAGCCACTTGGTCTGCTTTTGGACACCTCTCGATTGTTCGGTCTTCTTTTGGACATCTTTTGGCCACTTTCTAGATGCCTCTCGGCCACTTGGTTTGTTTTTGAATACCTCTCGACTGCATCATATCTCATCATCCTCTTAGTTATGATTCCATAAAAAGCATTCCGAGTATCCTTACATATCTTTAGCATGTTTTATATGTGCGTGTGTGTGTGTGTGTATCTTTCCCTTGCTATAATATATGTCATTTCCAATTGGATTTCTTAAGAACGATAAAAAAAAAAGGGTACGTACAACATTGCCCCCACATTGCTTCGCATTTGGTTAAAGGTGAAAATGATGTTGATTCATTGTTTAGCATAACAATTGTGATTGTTCAGTCACGCAAAAACATCATTTTTGGCCATCTTGGTCAAACTTGGCTATTTATATCGAAAAATATCAAATTCGACCATCTTGGTCGAACTTGGCCATCTGACAATCTTAGTGGAACTTGAGCATCTTGGTCAAAAAATAACAAATACGGTCATCTTAGTTGAATTTGACCATCTTGATTGGAAAACATCAAAATCAGTTGACTTGCCTGAACTTAGCCACCTTGGTTGAAAATTAGCAGAATCAGTCTTGATCAAATTTGGTCATCTTAATTGAGAAACGGTAAATTCGGCTATCTTGGTTGAACTCGATCATCTTGGTCGAACTTGGCCATCTTGATTGAGAGATAGTAAATTCGCCTAGCTTAGTCGAACTGTGTCATCTTGATCGAGAAATGACAAATTCAGCCATCTAAGTAAAATTCAGGCATCCTGATAAAAAAATGGCAAAGTCAGTCGTGACAATGGAGACTGTGGGTCAATCCATTCTAAATAGTGCTTATGGTTTACCGATGCATTAACACGACCGGGAACTTGGCCTGCTACTTCTTGAACCATTTAAATAATTTGGTCACGATTCAAACGACGAGATTTAGCCTACATGGTTTTGTGTTCCATGATACGGTGGATTCCCAAGGAAGAGTTGCTCCCAAGTATACCCTAGTTTCCTTTTTCAAGAACAAGATTCATGATCTCCCGTTTTGGTCACCTAAATTTAGCAGAAATGGGCGGAAGATTCTGCACTTCCTATACTGGAAGAAGTGTATTATATTGCAGAAGAGGTGCCAGTAGTGTCGGTTGTAATGTTGCCGCCACAAGTTGTACTAGTGGTGCCAGTGCTAGATTTTCGACAGCACTAGTTTTGACCTGTTGCTAAGGTACCACAGGTGTACTCTCGACAAAGAGAGTCATCATCTGATTCATGTTTTCTACATTACTGTCCATTCATCTGCCTAAAGTTTAACATGAACACGTGACTGTTTAGCGATATATTGAATTCCTCTTTTTCATATTGAGCATTTCGGCCGAGAAAATCTCAAGAGGCTCAACCTGAGATGAGGATGCCCTATCTATGTTTAATGAAAAAGGCACTAAATTTAGTGGCAAACATAATTGCTCAAGTGCTTAATGAACTTATTTTCGACGTGCTAAAAATTGTTGGTCGCTCGGTTTGTTTTTATTATGCGGCAATGCTAGAAATGATACAATGGCTCGATTCAAACTGACCGACTTTGACTTCAAGTGCCAAAATAAGCAGATAGGTCTAATATGAACGTATATGACTGAAATCTAAGAAGATTGGTTGCTTACTCCACCACTTGTAGAACTTTATAATGGTCAGGTGATAATCAGAAGGTAGGGTTCTTCCTCTGAAGATGGGTTACTTTATGCCTTGCACAAGAAAAGACTTTCAGAGTACCGGTACAAATCGAACAAAAGAAAAAAACTCATAATTGGTCACTGAGAGCAACTGCAAGAATGCGTCTCTTGAAAGAACCACTTGATATTGAATAGAAATAAAATCTAGCATATGAGCGTAGATTTAGATTACAACTAAAGATTATGGATAAGGATTACCGTTACTTGATTATTACTGCTCCTAAGAGAGGTTGAAATGAAAGATAAATTGATAAATTTTTGTGTTGAGCTGTTTTGATTTAAGATTTTTTGGATTCATTTTCTCTGTTACATTCACATGCTATTGATAGAGCTCTATTGCAGCTTGTTCTTCTAAATCTTTCTTTCATTACTACAATGGTTACAATAGTCAAAAAGGCTTTCTAGATCATTTTCATTTCTAGATACTTTTTTTTTACATTTCCATTTTATGATTGTTTCTCTTCCATCAATCAAGTTCCATGTCTCTCGATTGCCTTTTGTTTCTAGATGCTTGACTGCATTTCGGCCTCTCGGCCGCAATCTACTTCTAAACACTCAATCATGCTTCGGCCATGTTCTGCTTCCATACACTTCTTAGGTGGTCATTCCACTTTTGTACGCTGCTTAACTGCTCGTTGGTGTGCTTTCGGTCACCTCTCAACCGCCTTTGAATGCCTCTCGGCCACTTAGTTTACTTTTGAATAGATCATAGCTGCTCATGTCTCATCATTCATTCTGTCAGTTATGATTTTGGTAAGAAACACTCCAAGTGTCCTTGAAAATCCTTAGCATGTTGTATCCCTTTGTATGTTGTATCTTTCCCTTACTATAATATGTATCTTTTCTAATTGGTTTTCCAAAAACGATCAGAAATAGGTTACAATAATATTCCATCCATTATTTATCCCACATTCCTACAAAAAATACTGCCGGATGAATTCTACCAAACCTCTGTGGGAAGCTCGAGTCTGCACATGTTTTGTGCTAGGGGGCTCGTTGACATGATCAATGGCTTAGATCATTGAACCATGTGCCATAGTAGACAAAACCTGAAGAGAAGGGAATGGAATTTGTATTGCTTGCCATTTTTTTTTCTCTATGATGTTAAAGAACTATGTTTAATGCACACATTAACATTATGGTCGTTGATGGGTTGGGCCCAAGGTTGGCTTCTGTCCTGATTTTGAACCATCAAGGACAAGCCGGCCCTATTGAAAATTTTGATTTTTTCTATTCCTAACCTGACACATTGACATCCCTATTCAATATTAACATACAAGCAATTGGAAACATTCATAAACAACCACATGCTACAAATATCTTGATAAACAGCCACATGCTACAAGATCCGATGTCCAACTATGAACATTTAGGGATACAATTATACACACAATTTAACATCAAGAAACAACTGAAATCTTTTAATGGCCACTTGTTCATAATAGGCTGCACATGATGGATGGTCCAAATTGATACTTCGATCCCTATCATTTTTAAAAAATGGATCTATTCATTTCATAAGAGTAAAAGGGATTTACAAAGTTAACAGATCGGCATCCTAGGTTTGGACTTTCCCTAACAAAAGCATAGGGGGAGCCTATCGTAAGGAGTTAAAACGACAAACACAAGGTCGGGAAGAGCAGACAAAACAAGGAGCACTGGCTCCTAATCCTCCCTCCTAATGGCCCCTATTCCCACTCTATCAAGGAAAAGGAGGCCTCTTACCACTGGTGGAAGGTTGGCTTGGGCTAAAAGCAGGGCCAATCCTTTCTTTTCACTGCGCCAAAAATTGTTGCAAAAATCTCTTGATTTAATGACGGATTAAAAGCCATCGCTAAAATCTAATTACAACGGATTGTAGTCCGTTGTTGCAAATTACCACCCAAAATAGCACTTAGTGACAGTTTTTAGTTGCTTTTGCGACGGATCATGATCCGTCATAAAAGGACTTTTGCCTTGACATTTGTTTTTTCATTTTTTTTAAAGAATATGGTGGAAAATTATATTTTTTTGTAGTCTAAGAATTGTTTTTTAATAGAATTTCAATGGTTTAATTGTACATATTTATATCTAAGATTATTTTTTTAACAATTGATTGAATGTAAAGAATTTTCTATTTTGTTTTTATTATCAAATGAGTGGAAATTATTATTAATTTTTTAATTTAAAACTAATATTTAAATAATTTGTAATATCACATGAAAAAGAATATTGAGAAGTTTAAAAAATGTAACAATGTTTGAGAAAAATTGAGATTTTGAAAAAGAAAAACCGTTGTTTAATAAAAATATATTTTTTGGGGGAAAAAAAGAATATTGAATAAAGTTGATAATTTTGAAAAAAAGAATTTGATTCCGATAAAAAAAAATAATATTCTGAAAAAGAAAATTAAAAAGATTAAAAATATGTAAAAAATTTGACAACTTTGAAAAATGAAAATATTTTGAAAAAGAAAATGAGAGTTTGTATATTGAAAAATAAAATAAAATTGAGAAGTTCGATAAAAATTGACAAGTTCGAAAAAAATGCTTTAAAAAAATGGAGAAGTTCAAAAGAATTGAAAATTTTAAAATAAAACGATATTAAAAAATTGATACTTTAACAAAAAACAAACATTTTGAAAAGGAAAATAAACGAGTTGAAAAAATTTATGATATTGAAAAAAATTGAAAATGTTCTAAAATTGAAATTAAAAGAAAAATTTATTTATGAAAACAATGAGATTTTGAAATATATATATATATATATATATATATATATATATATATATATCATTTTTAAAAAAAAAATTGAAAAGTTGAAAATAAAATAGTGCTTTTGAAGAAAAAAAAAGTCGGCATTTTGAAATTTTTGAGAAAAAAATAAAATTTGAGAAACTATTTGAGATTTTGAAAATAAAAATTCAGAATTTGTATTTTGATTTTTTTTGAAATATTTGATAATAAAAATGATATTTTGTTAAAAGTTTTTAAAGAAAAATTAAGAGTAAAAAAATATATATATTTTGAAAAAATTTTAATTTTTAAATGGAAATTGAGATTTATCTGTGAAAAAAAATATATATATATTTTTTACTAAATTATTAGGCACATCCACTAATTGAACCTTTAACCGTTTTTGGACAATCTAATCAATACGGATTGAAGAGTAAATAACTTTAGACGTTTAAATCAAATTTCACTCAAATTGTTGATTAATCTTATATGTCGAATATCTTTCTCATATGTAGCCTAATTGAGGCGAGTAACTAGTTAAATTGAGGGTATTGATTAATAAAATAGAATGAATGGATTAGACATGTAAAATGGACCACATATTCTGGGCAAAATTGTGACCCAACTTATTGTCCTCGTGAGAACCTAAGAATTGATATTAGTAAGTTTTGTGGACCCCATCATGATGTGTGTCGAACATCAACACCGTGCATTTGATGTGTCCCCTTTAGGTTATGAGATATCTCAAAAATCATCCATATACGAAACTCAGGTGGGCCATACCATCTAAAACTATGTGAAGACGTCCTAAAAAATATAAAAGCACTTGGTGGGGCCCACATGAGTTTTGGATGTGGCTGAAACTTGGTCTGATCCCTCATCCAAGTGGGACACACATAATGAGTGGGTTGGATATGTGAATCACATTTAAGCAGGCCCAATATATGATTATGAATGTTTTAAGGAAACCCCTCTCCACTCCATTCAGGTGAGTTACTCATTACCCTTACCATACTGAGTAAACTCTGTGGGGTCCACCATTATTTATTTATTTTATCAACTTCGTTCACCCATGTTAACAGATAATTTGAGGTGGAAAGAACAAAAAGGAAGTACATCCAAAGCTCAAGTGGACCACACCACAGGAAATAGTGTGATTGAACCTCTACCATTGAAAATTCTTGGAGGCCATAGAAGTTTTGGGATCAACGCATACTGTTCATCCATTTTTCAAGATTATTTTAGAGAATTATCTAACAAATAATCATATCCAAAGATTAAACGGACCACACCACAAATACTAGTAGAGGTGATGATTTTCACCATTAAAAAATTTGTAGGGCCTATCATAACGTTTATTTTTCATCTAATCTGTTCATAAGGTTACAAAGACCTGGATGAAGAGGAAAAACAAATTTCATAGTGATCCTAAACTTCTTTGACCCCCAAAAGGGTTTCAATGGTAGACGTTCAATCCCCTGCATGCTTTTGATCATGTGGTCTAGTTGATAGTTAGATCCGTCTTATTTTGTCTCAAGCCTTATGACGAGCTTGCCATATGGATGGACGGTTTAGATATAACACATACCTCATGATAGGACCATAGAATTTGATGACGTCACCCAACCCCCTCTCTTAAACGCTAGTTTTAAGGACTGGTTAGCGCGTCGGCCCTAACCCAGTCCCTGTTTTAACCCCTCTCTCATACGTAGAGGTGGGCATCAAGTCGAGTCGGACTGGATTGGGCCCAACTCAACTCAGTTCGAAGTTTTCAGTGCTTGACCCGAACTCGATCCACTCCGAGACCAAGTTCAGGTCCTCTAACTCGATCCGATCCGTTGTATGGTTGGCCTGACTCGAACAAAGTTCGACTCGATTAGGAAAATCGAGTTGGATCGGGTTAGGTACGGTTCAGATCAAATATTCTTGACCCTAAAAGAGTTTCAGTCATTCCCACTGATTTTTGCAGTGTGGTCCAATTAATCTTTAGATCTATCTTATTTTTTAGCTCAAGCCTAAGACGAGCCCACAGAGTGGATGGACGGTTTAGATATAACACATACCTCATGATGGGACCCATAGAACTTGCTGATGGCAACACGCCAAACCAATTGTGATGGTGCATGGTACACCTATTGATCTGTGTCCCACGATTTTTCCTTGGTGCGTGGATTTTATGTTGTGGGCCTACAAAGATATTTGTAAGAAATCCACATTGTCCATCAGTTGTGAGGGGTCATTTTACGACATGATATCAAAAAATAGGTGGATCGAAAGCTCAAGTGTGCTGGAAGAGAGGGAAAACAGTGGAAGGTGGTCATTGAATCTACACTATTTCCTCTCGTAAGGGCCACTTTAGTCTTGGATATACTTCATTTTTGGCAGCATGTACTAAAATGAGCTCCTAAAACAGTTGGACGGTGTGGATTTATCACAAACATCACGGTGGGACCCACCTAACATCCCAAGTAAGAATGTGAAAGGCTTGCTTATGTCGTCAGGGAGCTCTGCTCGAGGCACCTCGAGCCGTGTGAGAAGATGGATTGGCTACTCCCCATCCCACCAGTCAAAAGGATGGTAAGTTGGTGCTCTATGGGGCTCACCATGATGTATTTACTTCATCCATGCCGTCCATCTATTTTTCTAGATCATTTTATGGTATTAAAAAAGAGAGGTATATCCCAATCTCAAGTGGAAAACATTACAGGAAACAATGGTGAATAAATATTGTGCGGATCGAATAGGATCGAATCGGGTCGGATTTCGGATCGGGTCGGTCTAGGTTGACCATCGATCCGAAATCGATTTGATTAACGGTCGGATCTTGCTGTGCTAGCTCGATCTGACCCGATCCTGGCCTTCAGTTCGGATCTGTTCAAGTCGGATCGGGTTAGATCCGCCAAATCGGTCATTTTCTGCCCAACTCTACTTGGGGGCGGATTGGATACTGACAAAGTCAGTAACCAAATCGCTACTGAAGTGACGTCACCAAGCTATGTGGACCCCACCATGATGCATGTGTTGTATCCATACCGTCCAACTATTTTTAGCGATCATTTTATGGCATTACAAAGAGAATGAGGTAGATCTAAAGTTCAAGTGGACACACCGCAGAAAATTGTGGGAGCAGTTACATCCACCATTGAAACATTTATTAGGCCCACTGTGATGTATTTTTAAGATCCAACTTATTTATAGGTTAATATGGAGATAGATTATCGAAAACAAAAATATCAGCTTGATTGGAAACTACCATGGCCCCTAAAAAGTTTTGAACAGTAGATGTCACTATTCCCACTATTTCCTACGGTGGTGTCCGCTTGAGCTTTAGATCTATTTCATTCTCTTTGTAACTCCATAAAAGGATCTCTAAAAATGGTTGGACGGCATGGATACAACACATGCATCATGGTGGGTCCACAGCTTGGTGACGTCACTTCAGTAGCGATTTGGCTACTGACCTCGTCAGTATCCAATCCGCGCCCTCTCCTCTTTCCTCTCTCCCTTCCTACAGATCATGCAAATGTAGCTTACATTGCCACGCTTTTCTAGAGAGAGACAGAGAGAGCGCGTTTCTGCCCTAATTTCTTTCTTGTCTCTTCCCGATTTCCGATTTTGGAGTTTTCAAAGAAGCATTCGGTTCGAATCTACGTTTGGAAGGCTTGATTTCTGCGATTTGATTTCCAATCTCCCTCCAATAGCCGACGCGAATAGAAGAAATCAGAGCACGAAGTCAAAGGTACTCTCTCTTTCTCTCTCATTTTCTCTTTTGATGGTCGGAAATTGGCAGCAACCATGGCAGTGGCAGCCATATCCGCCACTGTCCATGGCCTCCTACATGTTTGAAGAAATGCTTCCACCATTTTTTTCCTCTTTTCTTTTATACCGACACTTTGGATGGACTTGTTTTCTATTTACTCTTTCTGTACTTTTCCTCTGGCTTTGGTTGCAGGAGGTCTAGAGGTGGAAATGGCTGCAAGGTAGGCGATGACAATGGCAGCTTGTGAGTGTAGTTCTCTCTCTCTCTCCTCTCTCTCTCTCTCTGTGAAGATTTGAGTTATGGGTATTAATGGCGGGATATTGTGGTCAGCATGTTGATGATGCTCGCCAATACATGCCCAGCTTGCCCAAAATGTCTCTAATCCAATATTGCTAAAAGCCTTTGTGAAGGTGTCTGCCAATTGATCTTCTGACGACATAGTTACTAATTTCCTCATCACCTTCTCTCTAACAAAGTGAAAATTAACCTTAATATGTTTTGTCTATTCACGGAAGATTAGATTGTTGGCAATATTAATGGCAGGTTGATTGTCATGGTAGAGAGGAGTGCGGGCCTCAATTTCTGTTTCTTGCAAAAGAGATTGAAGCCATGTGATCTCACAAGTTGTTTTGTCATTTCCCTATACTTAGCTTCATCAAATGAACCACAGTCTACTTCTTGCTTTTTCATATCACCAGATTTCCTCTTATGGAGGTGTAGATGTGTAGTAGCTTTTGTTTGACCTCCTGCCATTTCAAAGAGTAGTTTTGGGTGCATTTGGACGTCTGCATAACAGAAGTGTTTGCATCAACCCATGATTGAAATGGCATGGTATTGTGGGCGGCATTAAAAGTGCAATCACCTTTCCATTTTTTCTGGCTGAAATTGATGAGCAACTCATTTCATGCAAGAAGTGAGATGAGTGGGGCATTAGTTGTTTGCGGGGATCAGTTCTACCCGACCACTGCATTTTCAAGGCACCCAAACACACCATTAGCTGAGAAGAAAATGTGTAAAGACTCATATGAAGTGCAATTTCCTTAGGACCTATTTGGTAGACACGTTTTAGTTCATCTCTAATTATGTATTAGAGATTATGATGGTTGGTTATCATTTATCAAGATTATTTTGTCAAAAAGAAATATGATCCCTAATACATAATTACAATTAACTAAAATGAGATGAACTCATTGTTAGGTGTCTTCCAAACAGGAAGTTTTCAAATTGAGGGACTTGACTCTGGATATGGATTGTGATTTTCATACTTTCAAGAATTCAATTTCCTAGTTTTTACTTTTTATTTTATATTATGGAAATTGTTGATTTTTCTCCATTCCAAGTCAAGACTACCTGATGGCTGGATATTAACTTTCAGAGAAGTTATTTGATACTCTGGCAGAGAATGGCAATCCATATGCATGAACATGGCCACTGTAGGTGCATAGGTATGCACACACATCAAATCGCTGGGTTCACACTAGGTGAAGTATACAAAAATTGGATTCTGGACATTGTCCCAATGTTTGGTTGATTAGTGGATGCTTGTCAAATTTGGATTTTTCTTATTTATTTATTTATTTATAACTGTCCATGTGATGGCCACCCAACTGGTTGTTAGGATAATCCATTTGATAGAATTTTTTTTGGGTTGTAACTACACAGCGGGCCAGCAATATAGGGCGATTTGGTTTAACTTACGTATATGTTGCTATATTAGAGCATACAAGCATCTGCATCAAATGTTACCTGGAAACTCACCTGCCCTTGCAAAAAGCATTGTTTCCTGTTTCCTGGAATTGATTCTCACTTTGACTAGATATATTATGATAATTAGTTTAAAATGAGTTCATGCATCTATTGGAAAAGCACAATTTTCTCATTGTTGTGCAAATTAATGCAGGTTTTCCCTTTAATGATGCAGTGTTTCTCTTTCAAAGAACATGCTTTGTTCATCTAGCAATTCATGTGCATCATTCCTAGTACTTTGTTGGAGGATTTTCTGCCATGGATGATATCCTACCTTTCTGTGGATGAACAGGCTAATATTGTGCATTGTTTGATGAGTTTCAGCCTTCTTCTGATCCAACTCCTAATTGTTGATAAGTTTCAGTCCACCTGTGACGGTTGTAAATTCCTGGCTTGGTTAGAAGATCCAAACTTCTTATGGGACCTACAATGCAAGACAAAAAGAAAATGAAGCTTCACCCTTAAACTTTTTCATCTCCTAATGATGGCTATCTTTCTCTTCATTTTACTTTTATATTTTGCATATGAATTATCTCTTTTTCTTTTTTTCTCTTTGAAGTAGAAGACAATAAATTTACCTGAGTAACTTTCTCATCTTGCGATACTGTGGACAAGGCCCAACTATGTTATATGCAGGTACCTATGGTCTCCTATATATTTGTTGTATATGATTACTTGGAACTGAATGTGCAAGCCTTCATTACTAGTTGTAGTTGCTAGATTCATCTAATCAATGACTGAATTGAATGATTTATTTGAATGTAAAACTGTCATGATATGTTCGTGTGATGTGTGGACAGTCTCTTTAGGTATTTCACACCCCTTTTTTGATACAAGTTGAAGGCTTCTCTTCTTTTTAGTATATCTGCATGTAAGTCTGTCATGTTGACAGTTCATTGGTTGCTTGGAATTTCTTATTTCTAGACACTGATTGGCAGTAACTGGAAGAAAGTTTACAGATGCTGGAATTTACATTTGAATGCTGGGAATTGTGATTAGATTGCTAGGTTTTTTTTTTTTTTTTTTGGGAAAGATGATGATCTTATTAAGGCCAAAGGCCAAAAAAACAAAACAAAGAAACAAAACTATAGAAAAACGAACACAAATATTTGCTAGAATATTGATCATAGAAATTGAATGAACTTGCTGGAATTTCAGATTAATTGCTGAAATTTCACCATTACTTGCTACTTTTGTGATTAAATACTCCAATTGTCATATTTCACGAATGCTTACTTAAGTTGCCTTATTCTGGATCAATTGTCTTTCCTTATTTCTTTTATTGGGTGTTCTATCAGTAAATTCTTTTGGATGTAACCTGCCAGCAAATTGTACCACCTGTACTCAACTCCTTTTTCTGACCAAGATAGCAGGGTGCGTTATTGTGCTTGTGAAGCATTATATAACATAGCAAAGGTGAGGGCGGATGGGGTGCTTTTATTTATATTTCTAGATACCCTATCAATAACTGTTCTGTGTTATCCAGCCTAACCTATACTATAGCTGTTTTGCAGGTTGCAAGAGGAGATTTCATTGTATTCTTTAATATTTTCAACTAATTACCAGGATATTATATAATCAATGATTCCACAATTTCTGAATTTCTCCAGGAGATTAAAAAAAACTCTCTAGTAAGACTTCAATTCTCCATCTATGGCAGTTCTTGGGGTCAGCAAGTGGCCGAGTCGAGCTGAGCTGGGCAAAGCTCGGCTCGGATCGACTCGTGTACACTTCTATTTGTAGATGATTTTTTCAAAGTGAAGATATCTTTCAAAAACAAAAGATATGTGCAACCACAACCTATTACCAAGCATTGGTATACACTCATTTTTAAGAATAAAGAGTAAAGAAGGTAAGACAAGTGGGGCCCATTTTGTTGTAATCTAGGCCATTGATACCATAGGTCCCCAGGGCATCTCCAACCTCTGAGCTAGGGCATCTCCGACCATTTTCTCAGGCGAGATTCAGGTTAGAAGATGACCAAATCAAGTTGATTTTCATGTGGATTGAGAATCCATGAGTGGCGCATCCATCAATAGAGCTGAAAGGGCCTTCTAGGACGAGGACTGGCAACCTGTTCGGCAAAAGCGCTCAAAGGATGTGGGATAGAGCTTGTTCGTTGGCAACCTTGCATTCACCATTACAGAGGAGGACATTGGGAAATGATTTAGCCAGTTTGGGGAAATCTCGGATGTATACATCCCTACATTTCCACTTTCAGGAAGGAAAAAAGGATATGGATTCGTCCGTTATAGGAGGAAGGAGGACGCATCATCGGCAAAGGATATGCTACACGACCGTTTTCTGGCTGGACGGAGAATGGTTGTTAGGGACGCCATTCAGAGACCAGCATACCTCACCACATCCCCTTCCAATCTGAAACCACAACCAGAAGCCGCTACCCGCACTCAAGAAGGCAAAACATCCAAACCCCATCAGCACATCCGCACAGAAGCAAGGTATGTTGAGCCACCAGATCCCAGCATAAGGATGTATGTGGAAACTCTTCTACCCCCCAAACCTCCATCGTTGAATGATACCATCATTGTTCCAAAATGGATAACGGATTAGGGGAGGGCTCTATTCTCCTATGCTCTTGTTGGAGAAGTTACGGGCCCAAATGATGCCACCAAAAACCTATACGACAGTATTCGATCATCTCCTCACAGCAGCACTCAAGTGGACATATTTAGAATCTCAGCAATAGGTTATCTCTTCAAATTCGAATCAAGGGAACATGTCATTGCCTTTTCCAGGGATAAGCTCCTCCATAGCAATATGTCACTGAAAAACACAAGGACTTGGGGCCTGGCGATGTCGGTCCTGGGAAGGGGATCTTGGATATGAATAAAAGGTATCCCCATCCATGCTTGGAGTGATCACACCATAGGCCAAATTGTTGAAAAAATGGAGTCGGTTTTAGAGTTGGACAGATGTTCGATGGAAGGCCCAAACCGCTGGTACACAAGGGCTAGGATTATCCCACATCCGAGAGCTCCGCCATTCATGCAAACAAAACTATTGGTAGAAGGTAAACCTTATCCCATCTCAGTTACAATTGAAATGTGTAATCACTTTGTGGCCGACAAGCTGAACACAAATGCCTCAGCTAAGGAAACAACAAAACAATGGGTAGCCAAGGTCTTCCCTAATCAGCAACAAGATAATCTGAATGAAGGTGAGAATCATGATCTTAATGCTAATAGGGGGGATAATAGCCAACGGAAAAGTCCACAATCTATGTGTCTTTCAATTCCTCAGAATCAATAGCCCGCAGCAGACACCACCACCACATCGACCATTACACTCCCTGTACATCCTCCCCTGCCCTTCCTCTGTTCAGCCCCTTTTCTAGATCATCAAACCTTGGATATCCAGCCTTACGTGTGTCCACAAATCCAGGAAGCAAGCCATACTCCAAATCTTCAAGCCCAGCTACCTCGTCAGTCACCAGGGCAACCTCGCCCGCAACAAGCCCTCTCAACCCACCAGACAGTAGCTCACCCTCCTTGCCAGTATCCAGTCCAGTTACCTAGCAATCGTCCAATGCAACAACACCTATCAAAACCAACCACCCCCCAGTCCTTGGCTATTAGCCCTGCCCAATGCAAACACTTTGAGACTGGAGCAGCCACCCCTCTTGACCTGGTTCCAAATATAGCCGAGCCGATCCAGTTAACCACGCCTACTCCATGGACTAACCCAACTCATGAAATTACGGTAGCTTGGGAAAACTGGCTATCAGGGGTCAAAGTTCTATTCAAGGAAAATTCAGTTAGCTGTCTGAGTATAATTTCCCCAGTGAGGAGGGAAAATCAGACAGAAGTCTATGAGGGTGTCCAAATCCTCCTCCCATGCCAAGGTCAGGGAACAACTTCAGAGGACGCCGCAGAAGATCAGCTCAGGAACTCCAGATCAGGGGAACATACACATGGTAAAGGACCCAAAACAGATGATGCACAGCTAAATCAGATGCTAAACAACTAGTCAAAGAAGAAATCCTCGGAAGCGCTAACACTTTGGGTGGACATCCAAGGCAACTCCAACTCTATAAATCCTTCCCAAGCGGGGTCTAGCAGCGATTCGGAGGAGGAAATCCCAGCTAAGGCATCTGATAGAAGACCTGACATTAAGTTTGATTAGAAGGAACAGTCTGAGACTGAAGAGAAAGCAAAAGAGGGCTAAGAGCAAAGGAAAGTTTAATGATGTCTAGCATCCTTTCCTGGAATGTGAGAGGGGTAAGTAACACCCCGACTACTCGTTATTTGAAGAAGCTAATCAGAAAGCACAAAGTAGAAATTCTTTTGTTACAGGAACCAATGATTAGGGAATCTAAGCAAGCGATGGTGGCTGCTAAATTGGGATTCCCTAATCATATTATGGAGGAATCAGCGGGGAACAAAATCTGGATTTTGGCTAAAGATAATGTCCAATTTCAAATTGTACGGGCAACCAGTCAATGCGTTTCTCTTAAGCTCTCCTCGCACAACTTACCTCAGCCAATCATCATATCCATAGTTTACACTAGCTGCCCTAGAGATTAGAGAAAGAATCCATGGGCAGAACTCAGAGACATCCATGCATCAATTTAGGGCCCTTGGCTCATTTGCGGGGATTTCAACACTACTCTATCCCCGGGCGACAGATTAGGAGGACCACCATAGATGAATGGTGCTATGCTTGACTTCCTTGATATGGTCAATGATACAGGCTTAATAGATGCAGGTCATTCAGGCTCCCAATTCATTTGGTGCAACAACAGATCCAGAAATAGCCGTCGTTGGGCAGAACTAGATAAAATATTTTTCAATGCCAACTGGTTGTGATCATTCCCCGCTTTAAAGGTCGACCATCTCACAAGATTGTACTCTGATCATTCCCCATTGCTTCTCACCTATCTGGAAGACCCAGCTAAGTTTCCCCGCCCTTTCAAATTCCAGCGTATGTGGATAGTCCATGACGATTTTTACCAGGTAGTTTTAGATTGTTGGCGAACTGAAGTTTTTGCAACTCTAATGTACTGATTCTACATCAAGCTCAAGATTCTTAGGACAAAGCTGAAAACATGGAACAAAGATATATTTGGAGATATTAATCAAAAAGTTCAGGAGGCTGAGAATGAAGTGGTCAGGGCTGGGAATGCTCTCCTTTCCTTGCAGTCAGAACCAAATCAGATTAAGCTAAACATGTCCCAGGCTAATTTGAAAAAAGCCCACTTGCAAGAGAAAATATTTTGGAAACAAAAATCAAGAATCCAATGGCTGAAGGAGGGAGATAGAAATACCAAAATTTTTCATAGTTTTGTCCTAGTGAAGCACAGAAAATTGGCTATCTCCAAATTAAAGACTTCCTCTGGAGATATCATTGAGGATATGGACGAGATAGGTTAGGAAGCAGAAAATTATTTCAAGCAGCTTTTCTCCTCCGAAGGAAACTCTTCCGATCAACAGATTTTTAGCTCCATTCCACGGTTGGTCAGCGACCAGATGAACACGGCCCTCACGAGACCTCTAACGCTGGAGGAGGTCAAGCAAGCGGTGTCAACAATTCCGATTGATAGAGCCTCGGGCCACGATGGTTTTGATGGAGCCTTCTACTCATGTTGGGATGTGAAATGCACAGACCTGTTTGAAGCAGCCAAAGATTTCTTCAATGGAGGCCCAGTCCCTAGAGCCTTTCAATGTACCCAGATTTGTCTCATTCCAAAGAAGAAGAACCTAGAATATATCACAGATTTCAAGCTGATCAGCTTATGCAATTGCATCATGAAAATCTTTTCCAAGCTCATGGCTTCAAGACTGTCCGACATCCTCTCAAATCTTATCTCACAAGAGCAAGGGGCCTTTGTTAAAGGCCGGCTAATATCGAAAAATATCTCCATAGCAAGAGAGATGGTCAATGAGATAGATCGCAAAGTGTTTGGGGGCAATCTCATCATCAACTTGGATATGGAAAAGGCCTACGACTGGCTCTAGTGGGGATTCATTTTGAAAGTCCTGCAGAGTTTTGGCTTCAATCAACGATGGATTTCTCAGTTAGAACGCTGTTGGAAAGAGGTTTGGTTTTCCATCCTCATTAATGGTAGGAGCTTTGGTTTTTTCCAAGCTAACAGGGGTTTAAGGTAGGGAGACCCCTATCTCCTTCGATATTCAACTTAGCAGCAGAAGTTCTTAGTAGGGGCATCTCCAAACTCTTTTCTACTGGAGTATGTCAACCGTACAACCTTCCCCACAACCGTCCAACTATTACCCATTTGTTTTTTGCTGATGACGCAATCCTTTTTCTCAATGGCAGGCAGGCTAATGTGTGCAAAATCCTCGGCTTCATTGGAGACTACGAATCAGCCTCAGGTCAAAGGGTCAATGAGTCCAAGACGGCCTTCATAACCCCGAAAAAAACATCCAGACGCAAAGCCCAAGATTCGGCCTTCATAACCCCGAAAAAAACATCCAGATGCAAAGCCCAAAGATTGATGAACCTCACTGGGTTTAGCCACACCTTTTTGCCCTTCTCTTACTTGGGCGTTCCTTTATCCAAAGGAAAGATCAGAAGCCCCTTGTTGCAACCGATCGTCCAGAAGATCATTAGTAAAATTCAAGGCTGGAAAGTAAAATTTCTCAATCAAGCAGCGAAATTGACTCTCATCAAACATGTTTTATCAAGCATCCCAGTCCACCTCCTATCGGCTATCAACATTCCAAAGTCAGTCAGCAACTCCCTGAATAAAGCTTTTGCCAATTTCTTCTGAGGCAGCTCTGAAGGACCCAAAAGGCATTGGATTAATTGGTCAAAGGTTTGCACTCCTACCCGAGAAGGAGGTTTGGGAGTCAGAAAAATACAAGATGTTATGCTGGCCTTCCAAGTCAAAATGTGCTGGAATCTCATCGAAAGTAAATCTCTATGGGCCTCTTTTATGACAGCTAAGCACTCCTGGAAACTCATCTTTAATAAAGGAATACCAGGCTCGACTCCCTCACCAGTTTGGAACGAACTTCTCAAATCCTTACCAAACACTCTTCTCCACACCAAATGGCTCATTGGAGAAGGAAAAATCAGCTTTTGGATACATAACTGGTCGGGCTGTGGGCTACTCGTAGGTGCCATAACGTCCCCTGTCCCTCATGCTCTGCTGTCTGCTTCAATCGGAGACTTCAGCCCCATTTCAGGCCGATTGAAAATCTCGGATATTCAGCGATTCATCACCCCTTCGGCAATGTAATCTATCTCATCTTCTTCAGTGGCTTTGTCCAACTGAGCAGACAAGTTAATTTGGGACTTATCCTCTTCAGGTACATTCTCCCTCAAATCAGCATGGAATGCTATTAGGGAGCATCAGCCAGAAATTCCATGGATTAAATGGCTTTGGCATAAACTCCTCCCACCGAAAATTTCTATCTTTGCTTGAAAAACAGTTCACCACACAATCCCTGTTGATTCTGCAGTGCAGAGATTCGGCGTCCATATTGTTTCGAAATGCGAATGCTGTCTGCAAGCTCATCCAATCCTCCCGCCACCTCCCTCTCCCTCTGCAGGTCTGCATCATCCAAGCAACCAAAGTCCTTCACACTGCCCACCTCTCAACCCTTCCCTGAGTAGCATCAATCAGCAGCAGCGTCTGCCAGGGGCAATGCAGCATCCTCCGTCAGCTATGCCCCAACAGAATAGCGTCAGCCAGAAGCATCGCCCATCAGGGGCTGAGCAATCTTCACCATCAGCAACGGTCCATCTCAGCAGCGTCCACCATCAGCAGCATAACACTCTTCACTCGGCAACCCATCACGTTTATGAAGTGGAATCCATAGATCATCTTCTCAGTCAGGGAACTATTGCTTCAAACGTTTGGCTGCATTTCCACCAACTTTTTGGCATTCCCCTAGCTCCTGACCAAACCATTCTTCAACGCATCCGCTAGTGGACATCAGCGGCCAGCCCCCAATCCTGCTCTATCCTAATTGGTCTCCTCCCATGTTTGGTCATATGGGAAATATGGCTAAATAGAAATTCCGCTCGGTTTGAGGGCCTCAAAATGTCGGACAAATCCATCATTTCTAAGGTGTCCACTTGGTTGAGAGAGATTGGATCTTCTATTCAGGAGGAGGATACTCAGTCCATGGCTGCCAATGTTATACTCCAAACCTTGAATATCAAATGCCCTGCCCCAATTTCATCAGGTGGTACCCATTTTGTCAGATGGTCCAAGCCTCCGATTGGCTGGCTGAAATTGAACATTGATGGCTCGTTCAGAAACAACCCGGGTGATAGCGGAGGTGGAGGAGTATGTCGAGACGACTATGGGAGACTGATCTTTGCCTTCTGTGGACATTATGGGATCGAAACTAATATGGTGGCGGAAGCTCAGGCCATGCTTGATGGCCTGTCCATCTGTTCCAATCTGGGCCTGACAAAAGTGATTTTCGAATCAGACTCCAATGTTGTCATTAATGCGGCAAGGGATCCTCAAGCGGCTTGTCCGTGGAATATTTGGTATAGGATGGGGGAAATTCAAGCAAAGATGACTAATCTTAACATCATCTTCGCTCACATTTTCCGAGAAGGCAATGCAGTTGCTGATGAGCTAGCTCGAATGGCCAGCGAAGGCTGCCCAGAAAGAATATTCCGAACCATTTCTGACCTTGCTAGAAGTGTCAGAGGGGCGCTTGTCTTGGACAACTCAGGCCTAGGCTCTATAAGAAGACCATGATCAGGAGATCTCAGTTTTTATTCGTCTGCATAGAGGACCTTTTGGATCCTCTCTTTTTTGGTTTTTCTTAAGTCTTTTGAGGGGCGACATGATAGGAGAGGTCCACAGTCTTTTTGTTGGGACCCTCCCGAAATTCTGTAAATTTCTCTGATCAATGACAGTGATATGGCATGATTCCACTTTTATTTTATTTTTTTAAAAAGAGTAAAAAAGGTAAGAAACAATGTTTAAGGATTTAGCAACTCCATGTATAACCAAGCATGAAATCAGCTGAGTTCAATGCTGGAAATTTCACCTCACAAAGTCTTCGTGGTTGCAGGGTACATATGGATCATCCCAGCCCTAGTATGAAAATAAATCATCTTTAAGCTACTGTATATGCATTAGTTTGTTTATGTGGACATGTCATGTACAGAAATTCATGGGCTTCTTGTTTGTCAGAGTTGAGATGTTTAGAGAATTGGAATGCCAATCCAGCTTGTAGATATATTGAAGAAATACTGTACGCATGATGTTTTGCAGGAATCTATTTAATTCGTTTGATATAGCTAAGCAGGGGAGAGTCTCGCTGGATTTCAATCTGTTTGTTTACTGCAGTATGGATTTCATCTCTTTTGCATGCTCCTTCCTGCAACTTTTCTAGAACAGTTTCTATTTTATTTGCTATAGATTTTCTGTTATTTCAGGTCCAGGTAAGTTCTTTTGGGGCACAATCCTGTGTATAAACTATCTCTGAAGCCCAGCAGTCAACTATGCCCATTGATCAGAGGCCAAAGCCTAATTACAAGCCTGCATTTACTCTTCTTTGGCCACGAGAGATTTTTTTTTTTAGGAGGATGCTTATGTACTCTTTGCTCGCAGGATGGCAAAATTGAAGCTGAAGTTGAACTCACTCGAATTCTCAGCTTAGGAGCATTGCAGCCTGGGGAATCTAGAAAATATGGTACAACTATTGCTCCTGGGTCATATGCACCAGTCCATCAACACTTCTTTGTTGTTCATATGGACATGGCCATCGATTGTAGGCCTGTGAAACATTCAATCAGGTGTGCTCCTATGAATTGATAGGATATTCCCCAATTTGTCTATAGTTTGAAATATGCGAAAAGGAATTTCATATATTCCTCATATTTTGTGTTTCTGCGTTTGGTTCTATCATATTGTGATAGTTTCTACTACAAAATTTTGTCAGCTTTCTCCTCGATGAGATTTTGCATTGACAAAAGGAACACACTAGTTCTTGCTTCATAAAGCCTAAGGATTGATTTTCTAGATACCCTTTAGTTTGACATTACAGGATTGTTTCTTGCAATCAGACTAGAACTGAAGTGGGATGATTGCATATCGGCATTAATATTTAACTGCATCATTGATAAAGTATTTGAGGTATGAGAGCAATGAAAGATGCCTTGGAGAGTAGCCAGCATGTAAGTTTGGGACTGACCCAAAGCAGTAATACTTTAGCACCAACCAACATTACCAAACCTGGGTCAGTAAAGGTCTAATAGGAACCAAAATATGTGAAAATTTTCAGATTGCAACAGACATTAGATTCCTAGGCTGTAATTTACTACTTGTTTCTGTTTCCTGTTGCCACTACCTTGTCAACTTCTTGTTGTTTCCTATTGTCATTACCTTGTCGAGGAAAGGCTTTTCTTTAAAACCTTTTACATCTGTTACTAGTTACGACTTACAAATTGTTTGTTTTAATTGACTGAGTATTTATGTTTGTGGTTATTGCCACCAAGTTGATGTGTGACTCTTAGGTTTCATTCTCACAAGCTTGACTTTTGAATCAACAGGGTTGAAGAAATCTTAACAGTAACACAGAGATCTAATTGAGAAACCTTTCTTTATGAATTGCCCATTGAACTCCGAATACATCAATCTTGAGCTAGATATCGTGCTCAATCATTTTCCCACTAGCTCTATGCCTCTACCATGTTGTGGAACTAAGTTGAGGGTTTTCTCATTCTCCACTCCCCATACAGAGTACTACATTGAGTTGACATGGTTGATTATGTGCTCATTTCTGCAAGCGTCACTTTGAAATTTTGAATTAGTCATTCAATGATTTCTCCTAAGCTCCGAAAACTCAGTGCTAAAATCAAGGTGAATTCTATCCTAAGCATCCCAAGCCTGGCTTGGAAGACAGAAAACTATTAGAGAGGACATAATGTTGAGTCTACTTGATGCGGTTCATTTGCTAGCTGTGACAACAGTAGCTCACTGTTTACCTGTAAGTTTTTGCAAGGATTTGAGCCCAGAATAAGGAAAGACTGGGATTCATGGAATTGGTCTGGCAGTTGTGTGAGGAAAAAGCCATTAGAATGTGGGAACAAAGATGGGTTCCTGAAGCTAGCAGGGGTGAAATTGCCTGATTTTTCTATATCAGCGGGAAATGTTAGTGTAAGAGATTGGGAGCTGGGATGCCTTAGAAATTATTCTTGTACAGCTTATGCTTGTACTAATGTGAGCTGGTTATCCTGGAAATGTCTGATTTGGGTTGGGGATTTGATTGATCTTGTGGAGAATAAAGAAGGCACCATCGATCTCTACCTGCGTCTTGCCGGTTCTGAGCTTGGTTTGTTTGTCTCTCTAATTTTAATTTCTTGGATGGATAATAGGATACAATTTGTCATAGCAGCATAAGCAGTGGACAGTTGAATGGAGCAGTCGATCCAATTGGGTGCTATTTTGGATGGACCATGATGCCAAAATCATGCTTTGATCTTGACCGTTGTCTTTTTTTTTTTTTTTTTTCTTTCTTTCTTTTCACCATCTGTTTGAATACAAACAACAGATTTGTGATCCATGTTAGGGCTGGATTTGACATATAGGCCTGTGAACTCATCTGGATCAAAAATAATATTGGTTATTAAAGCATGTTTCATAAATGGGCAAAAATTCAGCAAAGAAATGTCCACCGATCAGCAGTCAGGATCTGTTTTTTAGTATATGGCCATTTAAGATTGGATCTAATATTTGCATGGTTCTGATTTGAGGTAGATTGTGTGTGTATGGTAAGAAGCCTTGAAGATACCATGCATTGAGAAATGATCAGGTAGTGCCACTAGCACCACGCGCTTACTGTATTGTGTATCAATTCCCACTTATGCCTCGCATGTTTAGAAAATGTGAAAAGTTAAGCGATTAAAATTTGTGAGAAAATGTGCAAAATTTTGCAGAATTGAGCCAAAATATGATAAGAAATTGTTTAGAAATGTATGAAATTGTGTCAAATAAAATAGAAACAAAAGCATGCTTGTGAAAGTAGAGATAGGACTTCTCTAGTTTGTTTTCCAACAATCAAGAGGCCGCTTCACAGTCTGGGTCAATGAAGTGGTGGATCCAATCCCGGTTGTGTTGTAGTAAACATCCATTGTTACCTGAAACAATCTGTAAATTTTGTGGTCATGTCTGCTATAACTGTATGGAAATGGTCAGACATGTTCAAGTTGATGAACTCTGGCTTGGAACTGCATGAACATGGGTTTCACTTTGATATTGTAGTATCTGGGTGGAAGATTTTGACGGCTTTTGAATAAGAAATATTAGCTTTCTGCATTTTAATCTTGTATTATGGGACAACATCTGATGTATGGTTAAATATTTGCAGATGTAGGATCAATGTTGTGAATGCGTTCACTGTTCTTATTGACCTTTTACTGTCTGCAGTGATGATCATCCAGAAAGTGTTCTTACATCAATGTAGATTGCTCTTTGATTCAATCTCACCATCCATTTCCATGATATACCAGTGGCCCACTTGGTGAGCAGTCTGGCCTAATTTCTGGGCCAGGGCAAGTTTAGGATAGGCCACCTGACAAACGGCCCAGATTCTGCATGCTTCTGCAACTACAAGCAGGTGTGGGCTTAGCAAACCTCAGCCAAAGCTTATTCTCTGGTCCAAGAATCAGGCCAGTCACATATCAGGTTTCTGTATGCACAATATAAGAGCAAGTGCCAGCTGAAGGAAGAACCGAGCAAGGATTTCACAAGACCTTCGCATGCCCCAAAAAAATCAGCCATATAATACATTGCTTTTGAGGACCATTCCTGTCTTGAATGGACTTGTCAAGGCTTTATTAGGTAGATAATCTAAAATTTCCACAGCAGGGTTCTTCTCTGAGCATTATGAATTTTTTTTATTTTTTTTACAACACTATGTAGTTCTGTTGTGTTTTTATATAGCTGCTAGCTTGCTACTAAAACTTCAGTAGGCTTCTTTCACATGCACACAAAAAAAAAAAAAAAAAAAAACTTTAGTAGGCTTTTAATCATATCAATTATCTTTTCTTGTGAAATTATTGCATATGAGCCACACTCTTGATTAGTAATCATAGTTGGGCAACCGGATTGCCAATCTAGTCTTTGTTATTGATTAGTTTGATTGAGCTAGTATTGTGTTAGAGTATAGGATAAATATGTAGAGCTGTTTATTCCTATCATTCTCAATGAAATTTAAATACACACTGGATCCCTGTAGCGGTACAGCTTAGTGATGATTTCACTTTGTTTTGAGATTGCAAGAAACTATTATACTTTGCAGATTGTGGGAGTTGTATTTGATCTTTTCTCATTAGCTTTTGTTAAATACCTTATTTAAATAGGAAGCATTGGTGATGATGATGCTTGTGGTTGAAACCTTCCTAGGACTCACCATGACATTTAACTGCCATCCAAGCTATTCATAAGGTCACAAAGGCTTGGATGAAGGCAAAACACAAATACCAGCTTTATTCAAAACTTCTACAGCTCCCAAGAAATTTTTAATGATGGATATCTATCCAAGTGTGGCCCACTTGAGCCTTGGATCTATTCCATTTGTGGGTTTACATCCTAAAATGAAATGACAAAATTGATGTATGGTGTTGATAAACCCATAAATCATGGTGGGCTGCTCACAGCCTGTTTTTAGCTGGGGGCTGTGAGCGGTCCACCATGATTTAGGAAAAAACGTCTATAAGATGAAATACAATCTATCAAGGCACAAAAGGTTTTTTCCGACTATTGATTTTCGTAAAATTTTCTTATTCTGATCCAGTATGTTATAGTTTGTCATGTGATTTTAGGGTATGTTAGGGCTAAATAGTTTCTGAAATGTCAGGTCCAATTGCAACACAAGACGAGCAATTTTGGAAGTGAAAGGCTTCTCGTGAAAAGAAACTGCTGCAGGTACTACACTTTTTGTTCCACATTTGTTATAGCTAGGATTGACATTCTTTTATGACATACTGATGCATGTTTTGAATGACCCTAATATTTCACCTGTGTACCATAGGTCACATTAATTTGAATCAATTGTTTGTTAGTTTCAATCCTACAAATAAAAAATAAAATCAAAAAATAAAAATTGTGAGTTTAAACTACTAGTAATTTGTTTCTATTGGAACTATGTGAATATGCTTTCTAATTTTTGTCTTTAATATTTCTATTTTTTATTTTATTTTATTTTTATAATTAAATTATTATTTATTTGTGTGTGGAAGTTTTCCCAAGCCTATATTTTCAAAGTTTGCCATTATGGACATTCAGGGCACTTTGGCACTTGGCACTTGGCACTTGTGCCAAATGTCTAGGTAACACTGTCTTGGATGCACAGACCAAAACAAAGGTCCCCATACTCTGTCGTATTGTGAATCTATTTGTTGGCATGTAAATTTGGAACTATATTCTTTGTGCTTTACATTTTTTTTTTTTTCGGCATAGATTACCTGGAGGTCAATCTTTAATTGATTGCAGGCTGCTGGAAGGCTGGATCAAAAACTTGAACTGTAGCCTATTGCTGGTCTATATGAAAGCATACATCAAAAGGAAAAACTATTCTCTTCTAAGGTAGTTGATTTCTCTTCTAAACAGTTAAGCATCTATTTCCACTTAGTTATTGATTTAATTAATTCAAGGATAATGAAATGATTCACACAGATAGCTATTGATTTAATTAAAATGTCCTTTTACATAAAACTAGAATAAACCCAGGAATCTATTAGGCTATTACTATTGATGACAGTTTGATGAATAACAAAGACCACTGCTTATGAAAAATACATATGCTAGTGAAAAGCATTTTGTAAGTTGCAAATCATTTTTAAATGGGAGAGCATTAGATGAAAACAATAATCCATCATAATAAGATAGTTCCATGAAATCCAATATAACATCATCTACCAAAAAGCCAATGCAACTAAAGTGGCCTGTGTGAGAACATCCCCAAAGGTAGAATATATGATTATGGTAGGTCAGAAGCATGTGCCTTTTGTGGATTGTCAAAATGATAACAATTATGATGGGAGAATCTGAAAAACCTATGTTCTTAAATGAACCATTGATAACGATTTAAGAAGGCATGACAAAACAGTTCATGTAACTTGAGTGCAATGTACCCGTTATTAATCAACGAAAGTAATTCCGTCTCCCTTGGTATGTACTTACGATGGAGTCATGATACATTAGAATATCTATCCCGTGTTTATTAATCAACGAAAGTAGTTATCCCTTGGTAGGTAATTGTACCTTGCGCATAACAATTATGAAAATTGCCTAACTTTGCTTCCGTGTTTAATGTTGTTGCTATCCAATCGTGTGAATTATTTTTTGAACGACTACCAGATGTCAGATTTTTAAAAAATCGGACGATGTCTTTTTATTCACAGATATTTTAGCGATGGACCAAATTAATGACGACTAATTCCAATGGTTTTCTTTTCCGAATTGTAGTGATCCTTTTGTACTTTTGCGACGGATCTTATCCGTCATAATAAAGACCCCCATAAACAGCCAAGCAATGGACAATCCGTTGTTTATTTGGGTTTACGACGGATTTTGTCCGTCGCAAATTCTCAATTTTGGCGTAGTGTCTCCCTGCCCATTCTAGCCATCACATCTACTAGCCCATTACCTTCTCTACAAATATGGACAAACTTTACATGGCTGATAAGGCTATGGTTCCTGATTCTATCAACCCAATACTTCCATTTCTAACCCGGGCAGAATAACCCCGAAAGGAAATTCAGCACAAAAGAGAGATTCTACTAAGATATTTGTGAAGTCGTGCTGGATGCAATGCACAAGGCCGTTGTGAACTACTTGAAGTTCTGCCCTCATGTTGGAGGCGAAGCCATAACCTACATATAATCCGAAGAAGAAACCTCCCTTATCTCCTCCGCATACACCCCCACCATCTACCACACCTGGGTTTCCCCTAGAAGACCCATCAATGTTTAGCTTCACCCAACTAACTAGAGGCTTCCTCCAGATCACCACCTGGGTAGGCCCTCTTTGCTGGGGCTGCGCTAGAATCCCCATTGCCGCAAGGGTCCTACTGGACATGCCTGTGCGATACCAAGGAGTGCCCCATCTATTCACTATGCACCGAATCCAGCCACTTATGTGTGAGATGAGAATTCCCACATTTACTTCTCCCTATCATGTGTATTCAAAAAATCAATGGAAGGAAACCTCGAATTCGGATCACACGAGATTAAGAAAACGTAAACAAGCAATCACAAAGCACACACGATTTTACGTGGAAAAAAATCCTTGTAGGGAAAAACTACGACACAAAGCAATAGCGAATCACTGTGAAAACAAAAGTACAAGAGATGGAATCTCATACAATAATTGAAAAACTCTCGTTTTCACATTCCCTAAGCCCCCAAAAACATTTAGCCCACCTTAGAATAGCTTAGGTTTTCTTGAAATTATCCTAATTCTGCAATTACACCCATAAATAATGTCACATCTGTAATATGAAATAATTTTCGCAATTTTGTAAAACCATGCGCTTCTGCCGATGGGATCAAAGTCACCTTCGACCATATCAATTTGGACTAAAAAACAGTCCAACGAGTAATTGGAATAAATTAAAATTTTCTCAATGAGATCGAATGGGTTTTCGATGGGATTGAAACTACTCGGTGGTATCGAGTGATCTGTCAATGCCATCAATCAAATTTATAACATCTAATAATAATGTGGGGCCATAATGTTAGGCCACAGTGCTATATAGCAATCTCTTAATATTATACATAAGTGGATATTAAGCTGATGCCCTTGAAACACTCTGGCCCCCTTGATATGTTTATGACAATTCCACCCCATCCGTTACTTCTACTAGATCATTTTAGGAGTCGGACCCAAAAATTAGATAGATCCAAAACTCAAGTGTGCCACACCGCAGGAAATAGTGAGTATTGATTGTGGACCGGTCAATCATTTGTGGGGCCCACCTTAATGTATTTGAGTAATCTACTATCAATCAATTCTGTTAGCTCACGGTAGGGGACGTGGGCTAACAAATGAGGCAGATACAAAAAATCAAGTGGGCCACATGGCAGAAAAGAGTGGAGATTGGAAGGTCACTACTCAAACATTTGAGGCCCACTAGGATGTTTTCGAGAAATCCACCTACTACTCCCATCTAATTTTTCACCTGGACATGACCTCAAAAATGAGGCAGGTCTAAAACTCAAGTGGGCCACACAACGACAAACAAATGGAATTGAATGCCCATAGTTGAAACACTAGTGCAGTCACATAAGTTTTGGATCAAGCTAGTATTTTGTGTTTTCGATTCATTGCCGTGGCTCCTTGCAACCGCTTTGGACAACATATAAACATAACAATGGACCTAGGGAGATTTCAACTGTAAGCATTTCCCTCCCTAATGTTTCCTGCTGTGTGGGCCAGTTGAGTTTTGAATTTGCCTCATTTTGGGGTTTACACCTTTAAAAGACAGTGAAATTGATGGATGGTGTGGATTTCTCACAAACATCATAGTGTCTCCCCCAAGCTTGAGGGTTGCAGGTATAATGTTAAGAACGAGGCCCAGTGTGCGGTAGGCTATTTTGGTCACTAAGAAAATACCAAAATGCTTTGAAATGGTGGGTAGTTGCTTGACCAAACGTGAAAATAGTAATTGTCCTTTGTGAAAATAGTTTAAAAGCAGGTTGTTTTTTGTCAAAAACCCAAGAGGAAGGCTGGAAAATGAAAAAAAGAAAGAAAGAAAGAATAAAATAAATCCCTTTTCTTGATTCTTTTACGACTGCAATCCAACTGGCCGGGGCTGGTTTGACAGGCTGTTGCTCACTATCCAAGCCTGGCCCAATTAAGAAGAGGACTTGAATTTTGAGCCTGAGCCAGACCATCCAACTTTTTTTTTTTTGATAATTGTCTAATCCGTATGTCCTTTTTTTTTTTTCACCTGAATTTATATAAATATAAAGTCTAGCCTGAGGTATGCAAGGCCTGATCCTGAACATCCAACTTTATACTCAGGCTTAAGTCTAGCCTGAGGTAGGCATGGCCGAAAAGATCGAGGGATCAACCCAACCCACTAACAACCCTATGCTCTGGTCCATAGGTAACAAGACCAGGCAATTTGAAATTGTGAATGAGGGTGCGGTGCTTATAGGCCATGGTCAATGGGCCCGAACACTCAATTGTACATTTTACATATAGTAAAAATGACCATGATCGGATAATCACAGTTGCACAACTAAGCATCCAAAATGTTAGTAAGTGGAAAAAAAAAAAAAAAGTGGTCCTACCGTCCATTTTGAGGCTCTTATTTTAACTGTTCCAATCACCTGAGATGCATCATGATCATACTTGGGCCCACTTAAAAAAAATGCCATATCTATTCAAAATGATGAGACCACGATTTACATTTGGACTTCCCCATGAGAAAAAGGACCTGGGAACATTTATCATAACTAGCTCAAGCAAGGAGAAACCAAGGAAATAGAACAAAGGAAAAACTGAGAGACTAGGAGAATAGCCAAACGCCACGCTACGACTCCCTCATCACCCCCAACCCCACCTTGTCTAGAAAGAGTAGCCCTCTGAGATGGGAAGGGATTTAGCATTATGGAGACAGAAGAAGGGGGATTGGCTATCGCTTCCCAGGCGCGCTAAGACATCAGCTGGAGTGTTGGCTATCATTACTTGGGCCCACTTAAGTCCCATATGTTGGGAGACCGCGGAAGCACACAAAGTAAAATTAATATAAGTAATCTAATCGCACCAAGCAAACACAGAGAACACATCATTTTAACGTGGAAACACTCTTGCTGGAAATAACCATGGCACAAAGCAACAAATGATCACTATAAAAAATATAAATTACAAAGAGACAGCTTTGTCAATTTGAACAACCTTGAATCTCACCCTTATTACACCCTTGAAACCCTAGAACAAATTCGAAACCCTTAGAAATACTTCACAATTCCATTTACACCCATAGTTATAAGCTATGGAGGAATCCCAAATGAAATCGGAAACAAATCCTATGAAATCACAACTCTATGTAAAATTGCGCAGAAATTGTCGATGGCATTGAACAGTCTTTGATGTCATCGAAACTAATCCTTCGATGGCATCGAAGCCGTATAACCACTACATACTTTCTCTGAGATCTTACAATTAATTGTCATAAAAGGGGACCCGTTCATCAAGTAGGAAGTTGTGTTAATGGCCCCAGTCCATACGTCCTTACCCAACCCGGCATTACTTAACATGCATCGGGCCCTTTCCAAGAGAGTCTGATTCATCCACTCAACCACACGATTTTGTTCGGGCATGTAGCGTACTGTGTTGTGCTTAATGATCCCTTCGTCTTTATAATATTCATTAAACTCAGTGGAAATAAATTCACTACCATTATCAGTCCTGAAAACCTTTATTTTTCATTCTATCTGTTTTTCCACAATGGCCTTCCATTGTTTGAATGTAGTGAAAACTTTGGATTTACGTTTTATGAAGTAAAAATAAACTTTTTAGGAGTAGTTGTCAATGAATATGACAAACCATGACGACTCTTTAGTGGAAACCACGGGCGATGAACCCCATACATCAGAGTGCACATAATCTAGCACTCCTTTACATAAATGCTTTCCAGATTTAAAAGATAATCTAGATTGCTTACCTTATATACAATGCTCGCATATATCTAAATTAGAATTCTTAAAAAATGGAATTAAACAACGTTCGAAAAGTACCTACATGCCCCCACTCGCTCATGTGACCTAGACGAACATGCCACATACGTGCCGACATGGAATCTGTAGCGTTGCTGCAACTTCACCTGTTGAAGCACTCCCAATCAGCCTATAAAGGTTTTTGTGCCTCTGTGCTCTTATGATCACGAGTACTCCCTTTGATACTTTAAGGACACCAACTCTGGTGAACTTGCACCCTATAGCCTCGAGTGCGTAGAGAGAAATTAAACTCTTTTTCATGTTAGGAACGTGTCTCACCTTTGTTACGCTCTGTCTCATCAAACATCTTGATGTGCATCGTACCAATAGTCACAACATTACATGCATTGTCATTACTCATAAACACGTGTCCTCCATCGCACTCTCTATAGTTGGCAAACCAACTCCGATAAGGAGTTATGTGATAGGACGCCCTTGTGTCTAGAATCCACTTGTCCCTATAATCATGATATAAGTGTCCGATCATAGACACTGACAACACATCACCTTCGTTTGTACCCTCATCAGACGTGGTAGTGTCGGCCTCCCTTGAAGAAGCCTCTAAATTTTCTTTTTTCACTTTAGGATTTGTGCAATCCTTCTTTTTATGTCCAGTCATCCCATAGTTCCAGCACTTTAACTTTCTCTTGCCCTTGCCCTTAGATTTGGTTATCGATCGATTAAATCATATATCTCGCTAAGTATTTCGGCCCCTTATAAGTAGTGCATCAGTAGAGGCCCCATGCTACCATTTTTCTTTCTCATGGCCTTTCCTTGAAGGGTTGAGATAACGGTGTTTACACTCAGGGATGAATTATCGGTGCACAAGGAGACCCTGAAAGACTTATACGATGTCGGAAGTGAGTTCAACAAAATACATGCCTGATCTTCATCTTTGATCACTTCCTCTATATCCAGCAACTTGCGAATCAATTTATTAAAATTATTGATGTGAGTCTTCACATCTCCATCCTTTGTTATCCTGAAGTTGAACAACTGCAACTTCAAGTGTAGACGAATTTCTAAGGACTTCTTTGCATAAACATTCTCTAATTTTTTCCACAACTCCGCTGCGGTTTTCTCCCTCATGATGTTGTAGAGAACCTTATCCGTTAGACACAGTCTAATTAAAGATTTGTTTTCTTATCTAGAGTCTTCCAATCATCATCATCCATAGTCGCACGTTTCTCCTCAAGAGCCTCATCTAGCCCTTGCTGAGTTAATAGACTAATCATCTTAATCTTCCATAAAGTTATTTTTACCTGAGTACTACTCAATATCATACTTTGTACTTCTAGTCATTTATACTTCTCCTCGCAGATTCAAGCCTGCACCCCAATGATAGCTCTGATACCACTTGTTGGGGGACTGCAGAAGCACACAAAGTAGAATCAAAAGAAGTAATCCAATCGCACCAAGCAAACACAAAGAGAACGCAACGTTTTAAAAGTGGAAAAACCCTTATGGGAAAAAAAAACCAAGGTATGAAGCGACAGATGATCACTATGAAAAATAAAAATTACAAAGAAAAAGTCCTTAGCTGATTCGAACGACCTCAAATCTCACCCTTGCTACACCCTTGAAACCCTTGAAGATACATCTCAATCCCGTTTACACCCATATTTATAAGCTATGGAGGAATCCAAGATGAAATCGGAAACAAATGCCACAAAATCACAACTCTATGTAAAATTGCGCGGAAGCTATCGATGACATCAAACAGTCTTCAATGCCATCGAAACTAATCCTTCGATGGCATCAAAATCACATCGATGGCATTGAAATAACACCTCAACTGTCTAGGGACAAAACATGATTTTATGGACATTCTCGATTGCATCGAGCTATGTTCGATGGCATCGACCTTACCTTCAATGTCATCGAACACCCTCCAATGGCATCGAAAAAATGCCCTAATAATCTAGTGACCAACTGGAGAAAATTTAAAAAATCTCGATGAGATCAAATAATGTTCGATGCCATCGAAGGTGACAGCGAACAGTCTGTCGATGGCATCGACAGGCCTTGTATTTGACTAGATTTAATACATCAAATATGACACCATATTTACCCTCAGGGAGAACTCGATATCGAATCATCATTATTCTCGGAAAGCTACTTATCTAACAAGTTTTATTGCATAATCACATTCAAAGAGAGAAATTTCAGGTCCAGTAACACTTAAACTTTTGATCCATGTGATGCATTTGGACACGCACATTCCAGCACATTAATCTGAACGATTCATTCATTCTGACCCATTCACCATCAGTTGATGAAAAAAGTGTACACGACATTTGGAGTCGTTGAAAAGATTTGCTTCACCTTGAAGATTGTTGGCAATAAAATCAGGCCCATCCATCCATGGGATGGATGGATGGGCCACATGTGCACAACAAAATAATTATTGGCCATCCACTGTTTCTTAGGGTTTTCTACATTGGCACTCATTTGATGTGTGGATGATGTGACTTTCTTGTGGCCAGTGATCTTTGGTGAATCCACTCGTTACTCAAGAGAGTCGAATCAGGCTTAGTCATACTGGTTCACATAGCGACCTAGGTCACTGTATGCAGCTGGAAAAAATCTGTTGGCCCAACCATGCTTTATGAGTTTTAATAAACGCAGTTCTGGGGGGCTTATCCAAGCTGATATTTGTATTTTCCCTTCATCCAAGTCTGTGAGACCCAATGAATAGGTTGGATGTAAAATAAATATTATAGTAGGCCTATGGACCCTAGGAAGATTTTAATGGTGGGCATTCAATAACCACTGTTTCTTGTGGTATGGTCCATCCGAGATTTGGATCAGCCTCATTTTTGGATTCATGTACTAAAATGAGCTGAAAAAATAGATGAAAGGCGTGGATAAAACACATACATCATGGTGGGGCCCACAGGGGTTTTCCAGCAGCACAAGGTACAACCTCAGTATTGTGTGCGACACTATGCAATCCGATCAGGTCGGGATGCATATTGATATATAGTAGCCTCTGTGTCAAACTTCACCAAGCTATTCATAGCTGAGCAGGTCATGATTTCGGTCCCAAAAAACCCAGATTTATGATGCTTCATGTGGAGGTGGTTGCATTCAATTGGGGCGGAAGGTAATGGCATTAATCTGCTGGTCTCATTGAGGCTCGGTCAAGTGCTGCAGCCCTCCTCTATTCCTGTGTCTCGTCAGCTGATAATGAAAGTCTGATGGCCAGGCTGTCTCTGCAGGAAGTTCAAAGGGCTGTTGCTTCCATCCCCTCGGATGGGGCGCCCGGCCCGGACGGCTTTTCTGGTAGTTTTTTCAAGGCCTGTTGGAGCATCATTGGGGAAGACCTTCATAGAACAGTTGTGCACCTATTCCAAGGAGGGAATATTCCTAGGGCTTTCACTTCTTCACTGATATGTCTGATTCCTAAAGTCCCTAATCCTACCACATTTTGTGACTTCTGGCCCATTAGCTTATGCAACTGTATTTACAAGATCATGGCCAAGATCATTGCGTCCAGGCTGAACCTGCTTCTTCCTTCTCTCATCTCCCCAGAGCAAGCGGCCTTAGTGAATGGCAGATCAATTGCGAAGAGCATAGCTTTAGCCCAAGAGATGTTTCGGGATATAAATAGGAAGACTAGAGGGGGTAATGTGGTATTGAAACTGGACCTGGAGAAAGCTTACGATAGAGTGGAGTGGAGCTTCCTAAAGCAAGTCCTAAAGAATTTTGGTTTCAGTGACCCTTGGATTGAGTTGGTTGAGACGTGCTGGGTGACTTGTTGGTTTTCGGTTATGCTTAATGGGGAGGCGGTTGGCTTCTTTGAATCCTCCAGAGGGTTAAGATAGGGCGATCCAATATCGCCCTTTCTTTTTATCCTGGCGGCTGAAGTGCTTAGTAGAGGAGTTAAAACCTTAATTAATAAAGGGGATTGCAAGCCGTTCAAGCTTAAGCAGGGCTGCCCAATCCTGTCCCACCTTTTGTTTGCAGATGACACTCTTATGTTCCTGAATGGAGGTTTATCCTCTTTACGAGCTGTGAAGAAATTCCTGGTAGAGTTCCAAGAGGTCTCTGGCAAGCGGGTTAACTTGGGAAAAAGTTCATTCTTGGCTCCTGACAGGCTCTCGGCATCTAGGATCAGGAGTATGGAAGACTGTCTAGGAATTAAAATCGCTGCCTGCTCCGATCCCTCATATTTGGGCACCCAGATCTCTAGGGGCAGGCTAAGCCGGCTGAGATTTCAGCCCATGGTTAGCAAGATTGAAGCCTCCATAAACGGATGGAAAGCTAGACTCTTGTTCAAGCTGGGAGAGCCACCCTTATCTGCCATGTTTTGTGCAGCATTCCAGTTCATACGTTAGTAGCATCGAACGTTCCGGCCAACGTCATCGATTCTCTTCAGCGGAGCCTCGCCTCTTTCTTTTGGGGCTGGTCGGATGGGATTAAAAAGTTGCATTGGGTTAGTTGGAAGAGGATTTCTATGCCGAAATCCAAAGGCGGTCAGGGAATGCACCCTCTAAAAGAGATCATGAAGGCTTTCAGGATGAAGCTCACATGGGAAGTTAGGTTTGGTAATTCCAATAGTCTCTGGGTGGATCTAATGAAGGCCAAGCACCCTAGAGACTTGGATTCCCCTAGCGCTGGGTCAGTGCAGGCGTCCCAGTGCTCTCCAATGTGGAAGGCTGTCTGAGCGTGTTTCCCGCTAGTCGATATTATTGCGCAATGTCGTAGGTCAGGGTACATGCAACCTTTGGGGGGAGAACTGGACCAACCTAAGCCCACTTCAACACCTAGCGTCGGGTCCTCTTCTGGTGGGGGTCAGTAACTTGCAGGTTAGGGATATCTTGGGATCTAATGGCCCCCTCCCCCCCTCGGCTGCTCTCTCTCTTCTTCCCCAAGAAGTCACGGGCCATATTTTTCAAGGCGATTTTTGCACGTTAGAGGACCCGAACTCCCATTTCTAGCCCTTGGAGCCGTCGGGTTGTTTTTCGGTTAAATCGGCGTGAGAGGTGTTTCGAGTGAGAGGGCTGAGGAAGAGCTGGGCCCGGTGGGTTTGGCATTCGATGATGCCTCCAAAAATCTTGTGCTTCGTGTGGAGAGCTCTCCTTGGTGCCGTCCCTGTCGATTCAAGAGTATAGGCTAGAGGGGTGGCCTTCGTCTCCAAGTGTGTTTGCTGTGCCATGTTGGGATTGTTGTCTTCTTCGGTGGAGACATTGTCCCACCTGTTCCTTCATAGCAGCCTTGCTAAATCAGTTTGGATTCATTTTGGGGCCATTCTTGGCATTGCGATCGGTCCCAACCTCGAGATTGAAACCAGATTGAATGCTTGGTGGAGTGCGTCCTCGACTACGGGCATGTCGTCAACCATCCAAGGGATGCTACCTTTGTTCATTCTGTGGGAAATCTGGATGGCAAGGAACAAGGCTAGATTTGAAGATAGAGCGGTGCGCCCAGAAGAGGTAATTTCCAAGGTTATTAGCAGGCTAAAATCCTTGACTCTGGCCTTCCCTATTGGGCCCAGTTGGTCTTCAGCTGATGCCAAAGTGATGGAACTCATGGGCTTCCCTATCCCTTTGCCACCAAAGATGGCCCCGCTGCTGATTAAATGGGTCCCCCCGAGGGGTGATTGGTTCAAGCTAAATGTTGTTGGGTCCAGTAGAGGGAACCCAAGGAGATCAGGGAGAGGTGGGATTTGTAGAGGGGCAAAGGGAAACTTGTGTTTCGCCATTGCAATCGGGTATGGGTCTGGTTCAAATAACATTGCAAAACTTAGAGCCATTTGGGATGGCCTAATGTTGTGCCTGCAGAAGGGTTTGCTGAAGGTGCAGTTTGAATCGGATTCCAAGCTCACAGTGGATCTCTTGAACAGTAAAGGCCGGACGAGCGTCAATTGGAGCTATTGGATTGAACGCATTCAGTCCCTAAGAAAGGGTGCCCTGTTTCATTTCACCCATATTTTCAGGAAAGCAAATTCAGTGGCGGATGGCTTGGCTAAGTGGGCTAGTTCGACTCAGGCCCACTCAGTCGTTTCAGCAGTAGCCGACCTCCCTCGGCACGTTCGGGGTCCAGTTTTGTTGGATAGAACTAGGCTGGGCTCTCTCAGACGTTCTCAAGAGGCCTGAGGGATAGCTCAGTGTTTTACTCGTTTTGCTTGTGTTGTTTTCCTTTTCTAAGGCCCCTATATGATAGGCGGGTCCAAAATATTTTTGTTAGGGCCTGCCTGAAAATCTGTATATCCATCCTTTTGTTTATAAAATTCAAGTGAAATGATGCCACCTTTCTTTTAAAAAATAAAAATAAATAATAAATAAATAAATAAATAAATAAATCTGCTGGTCTCATGGATCCTTACTCTTGCTCGGTTGGTAGACTCTTAAGAATTTCAACACCCAGTCAAGGGTTTGAGTATCCATAGGTGGTGAAATTCCACTAGCATGAGTGTGTGGGGTGTGTGTGCATGTGTAAAAAAAGAAGAAGAAAAAATCTGCTGGTCTCATTGGCACTGGATTTATTAAATCCCTTCATATACATTGACACACCATTCTTTAATGGCTCTAGCTTTTAGAGAAAGTTGATTATATATTCTCCCATGGGAGGTCAGGAAAATGAAGCCCATGTTTATGGTGTGAGTGTCCCTCCACCCTTGCCTGATGTATTCACTTGTGTAGTTCCACCCCACATGTGCAGGGCGTGTTAATGTCCACCCAAAAAAGCATAGCTGTTTTGGTCATAATATATCTAAACTTGGACACACAAAATGGAGAGTTCAATTTGAATTGAAAGTGTGAAACATCCACAATTCCTATGTAATTGCCAAGTGCCTGTATGTCATCCGTCTCACTTTGCCAGATTATCAATTTTTTTCTCGTTCTAGGAACTCATTAACCCATGAATATTCTGTGGGGCCCAAGTCAGCCCGCCTATGGTAGACAAGCGCCTTGAGTCAGAAGACTCCGTAGAGCATATTACAAGGCCTATACTGGCCTGACATGGATCAGATTTTCTATGCCCAAACCAACCCATTTTAAAACTTATTAGGCCAAACCCTGGCCCAGTACACAATCTCTATGTGCGTATTAATCATATATAAGAACTACAAATGACGTTACTGCCACTGCCCATAGGTAAGCTGACCAGAAGAAGAAATGCTTTCACCTGATACATGGGTTTGAAGGGGGGTATTAACTTAGATTCATGAACTCCAATGGTTATCTAGATTTTCCAAATACAAAAACTCAATAGAAATATAAATAAAATGAACTGGGAGGATGGCTTTAGACCAAAAACATTAAGAAAGGATCCAGCCAAATCAGAATATTTAAGTGTCATTAAAGAGAAAGACAGTCCCTGCATGGTTATAAAAACCACACATTAGCAACCAAGCATGTGGACAACACAAGTGTGGAAGTTAAAAGAAATGGCAGTTCGAGGATTAAAAATGCCATGTTTCATTGCTGTTTTGCTTGTAGTTTTCATCTTGTCATCTGTTTGTAGTGAGTCTCTCTCTCTCTCTCTCTCTCTCTCTCTCTCTCTTCCTTTAGTTGTAAGGTTTTTATTGGTAAACAGGAGTTTACAAGCAGTGCTTGGATAAAAAATTGTGGCCGTGTATAAATTTGGATGGTAAATTTTGAATGTAAATAATTTACAAGTTAATACTCTTCTATATAGTATTATTTTTAAACCCAAAACCCCATATTTCATATTACAAGTAAAGGAGATTACACCTTCAAAATTGTTATACATAGTAATGTACTATGGTTGATCCATATGCACTGGTTGTTTATTGGGTCCCTGTGATGTGTACCATACATCCAATACAATCTGTTCAAAAGCCTTTAAAAAAATCATGCTTATTTGAATCCAGGTCCAAACTAGACCGGATTCTATATGAATATGAATCATGCTTGAAATTAGACCAGATCTAATTAATGCTTAAATCAGGATTTGGATCTAGTACCTCATTGTTGTTATTCATATCAGTACCCAAAATGATGGGTTCTGGTACTAGTCATATAAAATGTGAATGGGCCCTTGCATATTAAGAGACCCAAAAATCTGGCTCAGTTTAGTATGAACTAAAATACACCTACTTGTCTTGACATATGGGGGCCATTGGTCAAGTGGATGAATAGCTCTGATTGCATTCATATTTTCAAGTGCAGGTATAAATAGTTAAGATTTTAAGCAATGTTGTTGGTACTGAAGAAATAGATTTTAATTGATGTGTGCAGTGGAGAAGACGGGAGCAATGGTTTGCATAGGAGAGTGCAAAGATTACAAAGTGCCATGTGAGCAGAGCAGACCTGCCATGAAAAGGGCTTTGCTACTGGAGAGTGCATCTATTTCGATCACAAAGTCAACTGTTGTTGCATTCAAGCGGGTGAAAAACCTTAATTACTTCATATCAATGTCTTCAAATACCCTATGTTACCTTGAATTACTATCAGTATCCTTATCACTAAGCTAATAAAAATAAATAAAGAGCTAATCATTTGAGTTCTTGGCTACATAACTCCTCTTCCTTTTTTCTATCACCTTTGGTAATTATGTGTAATATGCCCAATTGCATTGAAAGAGTAGGAATGATTTCATTTGCTTTGAATATTATTGTAATTCTTTTCTTTTCTTTTCCTTTCCTATTTTTGATTTTTGGTTTTTTTTTTTTTTTAGGTAAGAAAAAATTTCCATTACCAATCAAAGTGGACAAATGATATTGTAATTGCAATATCCTTGAGAAGTGTGGGGGCCTGCTATGATGTGTGATGACCATCAATCCATCCATTGGTTGCACCCTACATTTTCCACCTAAATTCCAATATCTACCCTGATTCATAACTGAAGTAGGCCACACCAAGGAGAACAATGGAAGACATTAGGTAGCACGACACAGAGGGAGAGCAGAATGTATAAACTACCAAGTGGAATGTCGACTGCACCGTATCAGGCGTACGTCATCCACCCATTAATAGAGTCCATCCACCAGGACGGAGGGAGAAACCAAAACATGGGCCATTAAAAAAATTCTGTTAGCCCAAAACAGAACTTTTAGATCGGGATGATTCTACATGCTTCCTGTTTTAGTTATTAGAGAAATAAGAACATTCTACAATTCGCTTCCTTTTCTCATCTTGTGGCCCCTTTCTTTCAAGATCCCTGATTCTTTCATCCATCAGTTGTAATTTTTGCAATATAGCAAACTGCGACGGACCAAGCGACAGATCAAGTTCGTGACTGATTGCATTTTGCACATGCATTTTTTTGCAGTTTTTGTGTAGTACCCATCCTGATTTAGGTGTGAGATCCACACCATCCATCAATTTTTCTAAATCATTCTTGAACACGAGCACAAAAATGAGGCACATCCAAAGCTCAAGTAGACCACACCACAGAAAGCAATAAGAATTGAACGACCACCATTGAAACCTTCCTAGGATTCACCATGAGGTTTATTTGCTATCCAACCTCTTCATGAGGTCACAAAGATGTTGATGAAGAAAAAACACAAATATTAACTTAATAAGAGCCTTTTGTGGCCCCGAGGACTCCTCATCTCTTTTGTTGTGATCTCTCTCTTGCTCTGGAGACGTGTATTACATGTAACTGTTCACAGGGAATATCCAAACCTTCCATCTGGTGGGGCATGTACCATGGACGGCCAGTAGTGAAAAAACCACAGCCCCTTGGATGATTCTAACAGCCAAACGTGGTCAATGGTTGACAACCTAAGTAAGAGGCCATTCAATCATTATGGTTTCTCTACTATGGCCATTCAATGGTCGACGGTCCACTGTAGGAATTGTCCGGATTCTCCAAAAAACAGACAAGTGGACCTACCGACGCATCCCACCTTAATAGTACGTGCTTTTGCGACTTCAATTTAAGATAACAAATTACCATAATTAGCCGATTAAGCCCGAGATACTTGGGTTTGTAGGAGTATTAACGTAGATTCATGACTCCAACGTCTATCCAGATTTTCCTAGTACCAAAAATCCATATGACAGTAAATAAAATCAACAGGTGTATAGTTTTTCTTACCAAAACAATAAGGAAGGATCCAGCAAAATCGAAATATTTAAGTGTCTTTAAGAGAAAGGCAGTCCCTAAATTGTTATAAAAACCACTCATTCACAACCAAGAGTCCCGGCGTTGTTATGAGAACTACTCATTCACAACCAAGCATTTGAACAACACAAGTGTGGAAGTTAAAAGAAATGGCACTTCAAGGATTAGAAGGACCAAGTTTCATCGCTCTATTGCTCGAAGTTTTCATCTAGTCATCTGCTTGTAGTGACTCTCTCTCTCTCTCTCTCTCTCTCTCTTGCATCTTTCAGTTGCAAGGGTTATATGGGTAAAGAGTGGTTTACAAGTAGTATTTGGATAGAAGATTAGGGACGGGGATAATTTTCGATGGAAAATTTTGGATATCAATAATTTTAGTAAATGCTCTATTTTTATTTCTATATTTATTCAAACCAAAACCCCATATTTCTTATTACAAGTAAAACAATAACACTACAAACACGTTATATATAGATAACGAAGTACTATAGTTGATACAGATGCCTGTTTGTTTGTTGGGTCCCCTGTAATGTGTACATCTCCCTTGATGGGGCGCTCTGTGATGGGTGTAGAATATCCAATCCGGGAGTGCTTCTCAATCTTACACGTTCTTCCCGGACGTTCACTCCGTTCCCCGTGAGGTGAAGGGCCTTCTTTGTCGGGATAAAATGGTGTTGGGCATGACTAGGTGGTAGTTTTGTTTTTTTGGGTAGTTTATTTTGTATAGATATGATAGGCGGGCCTTTTTTAGCCACAGGGTGCTGCCCGAATGCTGTTCTTTGCTGGGTGCCCCAGTCTTTTTGTGGGGTCATCCCTCCTTGTACAGCAAAGTTTTTGGCAATGAAATCTATAGGAGGTTTTCCTCTTATTTATTTATTTATTTAAATTAATTTATTTTTAAAGAAGAATATCCAATCCACCTATCATGTGCTTCCATTGATGCTCTCTTAAAACCCTAAAAAAAAATATCTATATATATATATATATTTTTAAAATAATCTAAATTGAAGATATTGGCTAAATGTTCCACTTTTTGTGTGGTATATATGAATGTGCACTTTACATATGGTAAGCACTTAAAAAGTTAGCGGGCCAAAGAAAATTGTTTCTCCTTGAAAGCAAAACATGGCAAAATCTAAACAGTTTACCAGCAAATTTATATACGTTAGCCAGAAGAAAAAAAAAAAAAAAAAACAACGTATGCTGTAAACACTTCACTACCTAAAAGCCAAACATGACAAAATATAAACAACTTATTTGAAAAACTCTTTGTAAGTATAAATTCTTTGCAACTAAAAACTATACAAGCATCCATACCATGCCTAATCAGAGCCATGGATGAAGATATCATGCCACATGAGCATATAAACACTATTCAGGCAGAAGTTCCCGGTACTACCATGAATTCTCCGTGTAGTGGAACTCTTGGGAAAAAAGAATACCGACATGATGCTAGATGGAATTATCGATGACCTATATCCGTGCATATCCAGTCTATCTAATCTGATTTAATCGTGTCTGCATCCAGAATTTATAGCCTGATCAAGGAGTATGTCAGATTCAAGCCTGACTTGGATCCATGTAGAAATTGCGTCACGTTTTTACATGTTTTGTACTCAATATGATCTTTCTTTCTTTTCCTTTCCTTGTATTTTTTTCTTTCTTTTAAAGTTTTATCCTATATTTAGTTAAATGAACCGTTTGAAAGCTTTAAAAACAATGAAGTTTACCTGAATCCAGATCCAAACTAGAACGAATTCTGAATCTTAATCATGCTTGAAATTAGACTCGATGGAAAGCTTAAATCAGGATTTGGATCCAGTACCTCATATTTGGTATTCATATCAGGACCTAAATCCCATTCCTATGTTGTGTTACAATACGAGCATATAAAATGTGACTTGGCCCCGGCCCACTGACAGCACCTAATGTTGGGCTGACTTTAGTATCAAGCAAATTAGACCTAGTGGTCTTGACATATGGGGCCGTTGGTAAAGTGGACCAATATCCAAAGGTTGCATTCATATTTTCAAGTACATGTATAAATAGCTAGGGTTTGGAGCATTTTTTTTTTTATATATTAACAATGATTTTCATTGATGGGTGCAGTGGAGAAGGCGGGGGCAATGGTTTGCATAGGAGAATGCAAAGATTACAGGGTTGCATATGAAAAAGGCTTTGCTATTGGAGAATGCATCTCTTTCGATCACAAAATCAGCTGTTGTTGTATTAAAGCAGGTGAAAAGCCTTAATTACTTTGTAACAATGTCTTCAAATACGCTATTTCACGTTGAATTGCTATCATTATCATTATAATTAAGCTAATAAGAATAAATAAAGTGCAAGCCATTTGAGTTCTTTGCTACATAACTCCTCTTCCCTTTTTTACTTTTAATGATTATCCGTTACATGCCCAATTATGATTAAGAAGTGGGAATGATTTCCACTTTCAATGGTATTGTAATGTTTTTTGGAAGTAAATTTTCTATTACCAATCAAAGCAGACAGAATGATAATGTAATTAACAAACCTTTGACCAGTATGGGGCATGCCGTGATGTGTGCTAGCCATCAATCCATCCATAGGCTGCGCCCTCCATTTTACACCTAGATCCCAATATCTAGGGCTTCGGAGTCAATTCCATATGAAAAACATAAGCGCCAACGCAGCAAGCAACGGGCTATGCGCGCATACCATTTTCAGCTGGCTTTTAAGTTTTATATATATACGCAGCAAGCAACGGGCTATGCGCGCATACCATTTTCATCTGGCTTTTAAGTTATATATATATATATATATATATATATATATATATATATATATATATGAGAAATGCTAACGCGCAACTAATTGGCTCATCCAACGGATTGCTTCATCTAAGGATAAATTAATGTCAGTAACTGTCCTCCATGAAAGTTATTTCAAGGGGGCGCGGGCTAGTGGTCAGTGCTATGTGGACCCCACCATGATGTATGTGTTTTATACACGCCGTCCATCCAATTTGAAAGATAATTTCAGGGCTTGATCTTAAAAAATAACTAGACATAAATCTCATGTAGACCACACCATCGAAAACAGTAGTGATTGAATGTCTACCCTTAAAAATCTCCTAGGGCCCACTGTAATGGTTATTTGACATCTAAGCTGTTGATTAGGTCATAAAAACTTGGATGAAGGGGAAAATGTATATCAGCTTGATCCAAAACTTTTGTGGCCCCGAAAAGTTTTTAATGGTAGGCATTCAATCAACACTGTGCGGTCCACTTGAGATTTGGATCAACCTCATTTTTTGGCTCACACCATAAAATGATATGGAAAAATGGGTGGACCGCATGGATGAAACACATACATCATGGTGGGGCCCACGAAGCACCGACGACTAGTCATTGGCTAGTTGGCTAGTAGCAGGGGGAGTAGCCAATCCCTTTCCATTTCCATTTCAAGGAGGAAAAGAAATTGTTGGCTTAGGTGGGCCTGCCATAGAATTAACGTGAAATTCACCCAACCATTAGGTGGTCACCCCATGATTGAAAAGAAAAAGGCCCGAAAATCAGCTCTGGACCACACGATTGGAAATAGTATAAAATTCGTGTATGGGCTTGATTTTTGGATCATGGGCCAATGTTTTGGCGTGTCATCTAATGGTTCGAGTAGATTTCACATGATCATCACAGTGGGCCATGTAACAAGGGTAGATGTCTCTCCTAATTGTTTCCATTAGTGCAGCCCACCTGAACCACCTATCAGCTTGATTTTTTTTCTCGTGGCCTGACATAGAATTACACATCTTTAGATCACAGTGGATCCTCACATATACATCATCACGGTGGGCCACTTAAAAAAGTGAAGGGACATCCATACCACTGCCAATGCTTGTTCCTGTAAAAGTGTCACCTTCCCCATAATAATTGGAGTGGATCCCGTTAGCACCTTATTGGAACTTCCCCCGCCGGTGCGCCACCTTAATGTATGTGCCGTATATCCACTTCGTTCAACAGTTTTTAAGGATCATTTGAGTGGATGTTCCACTAGCGTGAGTGTGTGGGGTCTGTGTGCGTGTGTAGAAAAAAAAGTGTTAATTTTTTTTTGTCTAAAAAACCAAAAACAAAAAGCAAATAATCTCAAGTTAACCACACCATAGGAAACAGCGGACATCGGACGCTCACCATTAAAAACTTCCTGGGGCCTACAATGATATTTATTTTCCATCCAACCTGTTGACAAAGTCACACAAACTTGAGTAAAGGGAAAACAAAAAATATCGGTTTGATCTAACTTTTGTGGTCCCCAAAAAGTATTCAATGGTCAATCGTTACTTCTTCCAATATTATGGTCCACATGAGATTTGGATATAGAGAAATTTAGGACTGTGGACCCCACCTTTTAGCCAGCTTTTTTTATGAAAGAAGACAAACCTTCTTTTGCAACTTAGACCTACATGTGCGGATTTCGTATTTTAGGATGAAAATACCCATCCTTTTCAAATACTCTTTTCACTGTTGTTGCTTTTCAGCGTTGCTTTCACTTCTCTTAATGGAAAAAAACAGGTGTTTCCCCTACACTCTCTTCCAACGAAGAACTGAAGTACGAAGGATTTTTTTCTCATTTGCCTGACTGAAATCTCTATGAATCATCTAGATATCCATCCAGATATCGTTATTCTACATTTTCTATATTTCATCTTGGTGAGGGTTACGTGAAACCCAACGAACTGGTTGCATCTCCTTGAAAAGGTTCAAAATATTCCCTCACTCCAAAGCACCTTTCTTCAACCTGCATTTGACCGGTATTGCAGCAGTTAGAGGTATAGATCTTGAAAAAAAAACTATACTCGTACAATGGCATTGCATGTGAAGTTTGGTCAGTTCCATGTGTTAGGCTTAGTCAATTTCATGTGTTAGGCTTAGTTAAATTTACGTGTTGATCGATTGAATCCATGTTAAACTTGCTCAATTCAATTTGAAGCTCGCTCAATTCTATGTTAGGGCTCACTTGATCTGATGCTACACTTGTTGAATTCCATGTTTACCCTGCTCATCTTCATGCTAGGATCACTCAATTTAAGGTTTGCCCAGCTTAATTTCATGGTAGATAAGGTCAATTTAATGTTTGCAGCGATGAATTTCATGCTAGCATCGCTCAATTTAATGTTTGCCTAGCTTAATTTCATGGTAGATAAGGTCAATTTAACGTTTGTCGCGATAAATTTCATGCCAGGATCACTCAACTTAATGTTTGCCCAGCTTAATTTCATGGTAGATAAGGTCAATTTAATGTTTGCCCAGCTCAGTATTATCTTATGCTCGCTCAATTTACAGTTTGCCTATTCAATATCCATGCGTTGCTCGCTCAATTTAATGTTTGCCTCGCTTAATATCATGCTATGCTTGCTCGAAGAAATGTTTGGCCAACTCAATATCAACTATGCTCGCTTGAAATATTGTTTGCCCACATCAATATCATGATATGCTCGCTTGATTTATCGTTTTTCGAGCTCAATATCATGCTATGCGCTCTCAATTTAATGCTTGCTTGCATAGCTGAATTTATAGTTTGTCTCGCTCAATTTTCAGTCTGCACCATTCAATTTCATGCTTGCCGTGCAAATGCATCGGATTTTTCAGCTGAATTTTCTAGTTTATCTTACTCAATTTCATATTTGCCCTGCTCAAATTCATGCTTGCCCCACTCAATTTCTAGTTTGCCCCGCTCAATTTCATGTTTGCCCTGCTCAATTTCATGCTTCCCTTACTTATTTCCTAGTTTAACCCGCTCAATTGCATGTTTGCCCCGCTCATTTACTAGTTTGCCCCGCTCAAATTCATGCTTGCCCTGGTCATTTGCTAGTTTGCCCCGCTCAATTTCATGCTTACCCTGCTTGTTTTCTAGTTTGGCCCGCTCAATTTCATACTTACCCCGCTCGTTTTCTAGTTTTTCCCGCTCAATTTCATCTTACTCCCGCTCAATTTCTTGTTTGCCCTACTGAATTTCTATTTTTACCCGCTCAATTTTCAAGTTGTCCTACTGAATTTCATGTGTGCCCCGCTCAAACTGATAATGCTTCGCTCGCTCAATGGCATGATAGATAGTGTCACAAAATTAAACAAGCACCACTCATTTTTCATTCGTTAACGACGAAGGTTCTTCATTATTTAATTGAGTTTTGTCATATGGCATGGTCCCATTGATTTACGATTCACTGATAATGTGTCATTGTATTGGTTTTCAGATAATGGCAGCAAGAATCACGTGCTCTTTTGGCAGGGAGTTAGAATTTAAAAACAAGCGATACTCATACATGGGTGGAACATCAAAACAAATGACGCTATGTCTAGAGACTACGTACGAGGAGATTCGATCTAGAATTTACAAGATTATTAAGTGCAGACCGGAAGATTGTGATATTAGGATGAAAGTATTGAATCCTTGCACTAACGAATCAATGCCTCCAATTGAAATCGAAGACGATGATGACGTCAAAGAGTTCTTGTCTTACCAGTTTGAGCATTCGAAAAAATTCATCCCGTTAGTCATCGAAACAATCCAACACATCAATACCACAACATATGTGGATAGTGTGGCTGAGGAGTATGCTGTGGAATTCAAATACAATCATTCTCCATTACAAGTGGTAGTAAGCAATGATCAATTACCTGAGCCGCCGCAAACAGTAAACTTCGTGACTAGGCAAGTTAGTGGTGCAGTTGACATTAACAGAAATTATGAATACAAGACACCACCGTTAGCATCAACAAAAGATCTGGCATCATCATCCACCCTCCCATCTGTGCGTGTAAGCGACATTTCGCTTCGAGACATCCCCGAAACATCAAACCTCATGACTCGTCAAGTTCTTGCGCCATTTGATGATGATGCACTCACGAATGTAAAAATGCTGGAATATACTGATTTGTTATGTGAACCGACCGATATAGTTGAAAGGCAAACGTTTAAGGACAAGAGTTATTACCAGTATGTTTTGAGTCAATTTACAATTCGGAATAATTTTCAGTATAGAGTACTATACTCAAATTCGAGCAGATTTACCGTGGTGTGTTTTGAAGATGCATACGAATGGAGGGTTCATGCATCTCGGGTGAATGATACGAGTGTATTCAAAATACGAACTTATACATCAAAACACACGTGCAGCATGACATGAATGAAGAGTGATCATCGGCAAGCCAGCAGTAAGTTAGCGTGTTATCTGGTTATTAGCTGCATTGAACAACGCCTAGGGTTGAGGCCACGTGACATTATCTTCGCCATGCAAGAGAAATATAATATTCGTATCAATTATTAGAAGGCATGGAAAGCTAGGGAGCTTGCAATTAATCACGTGATGGGATCCTACGAAGACTCGTACAATTAACTCCCTTTATATTTGCATGAGTTGAGGAGGGCCAACCCAGGGACAGTTACTGCCATTTCTGTTAATCAACAAACTTGGAGGTTCGAGAGATGTTTTCTTGCTCTCGGACAATGCATTCGAAGTTTTCAGAAATCTTTACAGAGGGTATTGGCTATTGACGGGACATACTTTAAGAAAAAATACAAGGGTATGCTATTCATCGCCATGGCCTTAGATGGGGACAATCATATATTTCTACTTGTGTTTGGCATCGGGGTATCAGAGAACAACAGTAGTAGGAATTGGTTCCTTACCCACCTTAATAATGTGTTAGGGTCTGTAGAGGGTCTCGTTATTATATCCGACTGACATAAAGGTCTAATGAAAGAAGTTCCACAAGTCTTCCCGCGTGCAATCCATGGGTATTGTGCGTAACACATTTATAAAAACTTGGCGGACACTTTTAAGGACAAGTTGTTGGAAATATATTACTGGATGGTTGTGAAGACTTGCAGGAGGGCTGAATTTGAAAAAATAATGCATGATATCGAAATGGCCAATCCCCCAGTGCATGCATGGCTGATAGAATCGGGTACGAGAGATGGGCATCTTCGTACTTTTCAGGAAGAAGATTCAACTTGGTCATGACGAACATTTCTGAGTGCGTCAATGCCCTTTTCAAAGAAGCACACGAATATCCCGTTACGAAATCGATAAAGGCTATAATATTGAAGATACAAGAATTCTTTTACAAGAGACGAGAATCTGCAGCATCATTTGTGGGTCCATTGACACCATGGGCGGAGAAACAGTTAAAGGATATTGTGCAGAAGGCACGAGATGTTCACTGCCCTACTATTTCTCGAGATGAGTACTATTTCGTTGGAGATTATAACGATACGGTAAAGCTCAGTGAATTTTCATGTACATATCATGAGTTTGGCGTGAAGGGGTACCCTTGTATACATGTCCTGTCAGCCTACATAAACTACAATCTGGATCACTACTTATACTACTCCCCATTCTACACGGCGCATAATTACCTGGCCACGTATAGTGAATTGGTGTATCCAGTACGTGACAATAGCGAGTGAAAAATTTCAGCGGAGATGAAGGAGTATTGTGCACAGATTAAACCTCCAAGATAGCGGAGATCAGCTGGAAGACCTAAAAAGCTTAGAATTCCATCGCGTAGAGAGGAATCGAAAACAGTAAAGTGTGGACGATGCAAACAAACCGGGCATAATCGCCGGTCGTGCAAGTTTTTGATACCCGGTGTATAACATATCGTGTAATTTATGTATTTTATATGATACATACAGTTGAAAGTTATATATTGCTCCTAGTCGATCTTCATGTATAACATATCGTGTAAAAATGTACCAACTATCAGCCCTATCTATACTTGCATTCCAAAATGTCCCCTTGTATTGTAAAAAGAAATTATCCACCATATTACCTGTATAATAGGGGTGACATCTGGATAATCAACACCGCGTACAGATACATTAGAAGTCATAAGAATAAGACCTTTTGACTTCTAGACCTCATCTCCAACCCACATGTTCTATAGCTCTGCAGCTTTCTAGAATGGATCTCTCACACATTGAGATTTGAAAGTTTTTGAGAAGGAAAAGAACTTATCTTTTATTTTTAAATTAATAGAAGTTACAGGAAGTATTTATATCCAAAGTAGTTCTGCTAGAAGTCTTTGGATTCAAAAAAGGTTACATCCATGGTGACAAATATTTTTGTTGAAATCGGATCAAAGCATTTATATCCTTTCTGAGTAGGTGCATATCCTATAAAAATACTTTTTCTCGGTGCCTAGGATCAAGTTTTCCCCTGTTATGGTCATGAATATGGACAAAGGTAGTGCCTTCGATCTTGGGGATTAATGCAATGAAAGAAGTTCATTTTTGAAGCTATGCGATCTTCTTCAAAAAACACCTTTATAAAAGCTAGCACATTGCCTTTCACCACATTCTAGAAAACTGGATAAAAAGCGAGAGGAAATCTGTCAAGTCTAGGCACTTTGTCTCTACCTAAACTGTCCTAGACAAATGTAGTATATTGGTATCTCAAATTTAAATAGTAGGATCGATTAAAATAATGAAAATAATAAAGAACATTAATAATTACATCATAAAAGTAACTTAGTAATAACTATAAGATTAACTGCATAATGAATGTCCATGAGGCATTACTAGAGTGAGAGTAATAGATATTGCGCATCACTTCTATATTATTACCTGCCACATAGAGGTCATGGTGAAGGTAATTCTATAATGCTTGTTGATCATCTTGCAATAATCTTTATAGGACTGCACTCCATTCTTTCAATCCAATGATCAGTTAATTAATATTGATGGGCATGTGCGGGATTTTGTGTGTGTGTGTGAGCTTATGTCTAGAGTATGATTTTGGTATTGTTGGTGTATTGTACAGCTTTAGGTGCTCCTATGAAACATCATTTTTTTTAAATGTTTATTTTATTGGGAAAGTCGGACTCAATCCTGAGACCTCAATGTTGAAACACCCCGTCTACTATTCAGGTATGGGCTCAAACCGTGATTTTTGTTGGGAAAGTCGGGCTCAATCCTGAGACCTCAATAATGTTGAAACACCCCCTTTCCACCATTGAGGTATGGGTTCAAACCCTTTTTATTATGGTTATATTAATAAGATGCCTGATGACATAGAGAAGACTAATCTCTCTACATCCTTTCCTCTCCCTCACCTTTCTCTATTCTCTCTTTTCCTTCCGCCTTTCACTTTACCATTTAATCTAACACTAGCATTTATGCTTCTTGATGTTTTGATGCTTCACTCAAACATATGCCTCATGATGCATGAATATATGTAGTAATTAGAGTCAATTTCTTACTACAGATGCACAAAAATAATGAACATAAGTGTGCTTTAATGTTGCAGTATGCATGTATTATCTATATATCAATGATTCAAGTTTGAAATTTGTTCAAGACATTTACTAAGAAAATTATCAATGATAGCATCTAAATTGGTATATTGACAATGAAAACAAAACTATAAAAAATAACTGCACTGTGACACATATATTAGGACTGACATGAAAGGAGATCTGTTTTCCATAGAAATATTCTACCTCCTTGGTTTCTATTTTCTATTCTTCTATCTTCAACTGATCACCTAAATGAAGTCATCCCTTGCCATTTTAAGATATTTCATATTTTCCAGTCATCACATTATCATTCAAGATATTTCTTTATCCTAGTAATTTGGAGTCAGCTTCGAAATATTAGATTGACAAATTTTTCCATGAACATCAACCTTCTTCTGTTACCTTGGTTCTAGAACCAGCCATGGGAGAGGCTCACATTGACAACACTCACATGCCAACAATGGTCTCACCTGGATCAGAATTTTTAATGTTTTGAGCAAATATATGGCCAAACCAGCATGACCTAGACCAACATTTTAGTATCATTTTCATTAAAAAACCCTCACTTGTGCTAGTATAAATCCAGTAGCAACCATAAATTCAGAGACAAATATAGGAAAAAGAAAAGATGCTTTAATTCAGCAATGCATACCCCATACGAGTTTTCAATACATACCTCTCGGGTGTTTTCAGAGTCAAAATCGTCAAATCTGCAAACGGAAACACAAAAAAGAATGATCATAAAAAGATGCAATAATGCAATAAAAAATCAAATTCAAAGCAATGCAGAATTCAACCAAATTTGTAAAGAAAACTCATGCCCAAACAACAGGAAGAGTTGTACCTAGAAGTTGTTCATCAATGAGATGTAGTAAAAGACAACTAGGAGTTGTGAACTCTGGTTGTCCAACATCTGTATCCAAATAAGCCACTTTCCTATATCTGAAAAGGAAGCAGAAGGCATTGAGTTGCAAAAGCCTAGACTAAAGTATAATAGACCACTCCATTAAAATGACTGGAAAATTTGTCAAAAAGGCCAAATGAGCTTAAAACCATTTATGAGATGGCTGTGGGTTAGGAAGAGGCTCACAGGCAAATATCTAACAAGGGCAATGAATCCAAACCGTGCACCTTGTCAGTCATATCCATGGATGGACATTAGTTGAAATCGTACAAAATAGATCATGAACAATGAATTCTGTGAAAAAGGTGGATGACATGGTTGGGATTCTTGAGTCCACTTACAGTCCAGAGGAAGTGCATAAATAAATTTCATGAAAACAGTAAATACTGTAATCAAAATAACTACCCTAAGTTTAGGCACCAAAATCATAGTCCTGTGCATTAGTTAAAGTAAAATTAACGTCACTATTTAAATAAACAATTCGACAATAATATCTGATACGCTTGGCATCCCAAAAAGATACTTGATGCACAAGCCAATAGACATGACTAAACCGCTATCTAGCTGGACGGACCGCCATCCGGTAGAGCGACATCATCACGGCGGCAGATGATTGTGGTAATAAGGGTATCAATCTTACGCTCGACTCATTCCATGCCCTCTCTTTCCTCAATTCATCCCTCTCATTTTTCAATTCCTCTCTCTCCTTCTTCAACTCTTCCCTCTCATTCCGAAACTCCTCCATAAGAACCACATTCGGTATACCCCCCTCAGTCCCGATCCCTCCACGCCTTTCTCATCGCTATCATCTGACTCGTCATCCTCCTTGTGACCAATCTCATTACCCTCCTCATCATCTTCCTGGATCTCAGTAAGCTACAAAATACATAGATGGATATGTAAAAGTAAGGATAACTTTACAATGGCAGACATGAAATTATAGTTCATCTTCCGTAACATCTCACCTGGAAACTGTCTTGCACTGAGCGAACGGCATCCGTTTCCCATTCTCGTAGCATTGGTTTTAATTTCATTACTACTAAGGTCTGCAAAAGAAGAAAGAGTAATGTTAAGGAGTTGAGCATATACGTCAAGTTAAGCAAAGTAAATGATGGAGATATATATATATATATATATATATATATATATATATATATATATATATATATATATATATATATATATATATATATATATAACCTTACAGCTTTACTCTCGAAAATAGCATATATGCTGTTATACCTCCAACCCTTCTAGCCTTGATATTGAATGAAGCGTGGAATTTGATGTGGAACATACGAAACAACACAGTCTTGTAGGGCCGATAATATCTCTACTGCCCAAACCTGTCAGAATGAATTTGCACCGGGTTAAAGATCCATAATTGACTATAGAGAGAAAACATATACAAAGTAAAAGGTGTTCTTACTTGTAGAGAAAAGACGCAACCACATACTGTATACCGAGGGGAACTTGATGCAGCAACAGTAGATTCGATTCCTTGCCTCATTGTATAGTATCCCAAACTACCCCAGGGATACCTATAGAAATCATCTAGCAACTCCACCAGATAAATATAATCCATCTTGCATATGGTTTTCGGTTCGGTTTCCCTAAGAAAGTGCTCCACAACCAGAAGTAGGGCAACCTTCATGACGTCCTCATACTTATCGGTGTCAACTAATCTCTCAAACACCTCCATTAGTTGCTTCTTTAATACTGGATATTCTTTGAAGTATTTGTCTCTTAATGTACTCGTAGTGCAACGATTCTTCGGTACAGTTAAATCTCCAAACTCTAGTCCGGTAATGAGGGCGAAGTCCATCTCGGTAAAGTGCAATCGCCTCCCCCTGATCTCAAATACTAGATCACCTTTGTATTTTACAAAAAGAATGTGAAATAGAGCCCCTAAAACTCTAAAGGATGTAATGTGCAATAGAAACGAGAAAGGAGATTGCCTAAACAAATTTAGGCAACTATCATGCTTCTCCACTTCACCCTTCACCTTGTCAAAACACCATGTGAGTGTACACCTACATGTTGGGTTGAAGATCTTTGCAGAATATTCATCGCCTGCAAAGATGAATTGAAAAACATATCAAACATGAAATTCACAAGATAAACATTGTGGGCAAAATCAGAGTACGTTGAAAAGAATGTAGCATTTCATTAATTTTCCCAAAGCTTCATATGAATTGGAAATAAAACTGGAACGAGAAATACTAAAAATATGAACAGAGCAAATATGAACGGGTTTGGATCAACTGGCCTAACTTCAGATGGGGTCAGGTTCACTCAGGTTGTCACGGTCTTGAGTGGGGCAAATATGAAATTGACCTTATCTACCATGAAATTAAGCTGGGCAAACATTAAATAAGCCTTGATGAATTTGATCGAGACAAACTTTTAGTGCTTGTATATAACGATTATTTGTTATCTGCGAAGGTGATCTGAAGAGTTTATCCAAATTACTTGTCTTCCTTTTTTAGAAACCAGCCAAGAAAAACGTATCTAAATAAGACTTTTATTTCACTACTAAACTATTGAGGTGTCCCAAAAGGATATTTTATAGATCTTCCGAGGAATGCTTTGAATGATGTTCGAAATGTTGGTTTCAATACTCACATTACGTTGAGAGGTATGTTTTCTACTTAAGACTTCGTAGATGTGTCGTTGGAAGCGGGATGAAATGCACTTGTTCATCCACTTATTCCAGTTGAATAACCTAAAAAATGTTCTTTGGGCAATTTGTTCTTTTAAAAAATATTTTTGACACCTTTTATGTTAAATTCCATTGATTTCTAGTCCTTACAAATGTAGTTGCATTGAATACCTTTGACATGGATGATTTTCTTGCGTTAAGAATGATTCTCTATGGAATTCCTCTTAATGAACCGTATTTGAAAGCTCACTTGTTAGTTCTAATGAGAGAAGAATTGAAAAGACTCAAGGGAGGAAGGCTTCATGCACAAGTCTTCGGAGAATGTTGTTGCAAACATGAAATTGAGCGGGGGAAACATGAAATAGAGGGGGGGGGGGGGGGGGGGCAGAACTATAAAATCATTATGCCCACTGTTTCCCATGGTATGATTTACGATCTTATTTTGATATGTTGGGGCTCAACTGCTAAAATTAGATGGATGGCGTGGATATACTACATACATTCAATGTGAGCCCATCTAAGTGTAGGTTACAGGTTTAGATTTAGGTTATAAGTGTCGGTTATAGGTTTAGGTTTAAGTTAGGTTATAGGTTAAGGTTTAGGGAACTGAGAATAAGTTAGGGTTTAGGTTTAGGAAATCAGGTTCGGGACTGGGTTTATGTTTGGGTTTTCAAGATTAGGTTTAGGGATTTGAGAATACATTTAGGTTTTAGGTTTAGGTTATAGGTTCAGGTTAAGGTTATAAGTGTCGGTTATAGGTTTAGGTTTAAGTTAGGTTATAGGTTAAGGTTTAGGGAACTGAAAATATGTTAAGGTTTAGGTCTAGGAAATCGGGTTCGGGTATGATCTAGGTTTGGGTTTTCACGAGTAGTTAAGGAGTTGAGATTAGGATTAGGTGTAGGTTTAAGTTTATGGATTTGAGAATACATTTAGGTTTTAGGTTATAAGTATAGGTTATAGGTTTAGGTTTGAGTTAGGTTATAGGTTAAGGTTTAGGGAACTGAGAATAAGTTAAGGTTTAGGTTTAGGGATTTGAGAATACATTAGGTTTTAGGTTTAGGTTTAGGTTTTGAGCGGGGGCAAACATGAAATTGAGTGGGGGTAAACTAGAAAATCAGCGGATTGAAAATGAAATTGAGCGGGGGAAACTAAAAATTGAGCGGGGCAAACTAGGAAATGAGCGGGGCAAACATGAAATTGAGGGGGGCAAACATGAAATTGAGGGGAAAAAATGTTGAGGGTCAAATATTACATATTAGACCCTAGATATTACCTGGATTTATGAACATAATGCTGTCTAACAGCCTGTGTTTATCGTATTTGTGTTGCAAGGTGATTTTACGAAACTGGATTGAAAAAGGGAGCTTAAAGCATGAATTTAACACTCTGATGGCACCAGAAGTAAGGGATACATCCCTGGGAACCAAGATCAACGCCTGAGATCCATAAAAATTGAAGAACTGAAGCTCAAGTGGCCTGAAGGACGTCCAGAATACAAAATCACAAGGTTCCCACCATCCGTTCGGCTCGAAACTTCATACGTCGCCTGAGGACCATAAATTAACCGTACACAACAAAAATCATCCATTGGATCAATGTAAAAGTGGCCTAATGGGCAGCTCAGTCCATTAATCTTCAATTTGGGGCCCACCTGCTATCTGGATACACTTCAAATTTGGTCCCTACGGTTAAAAGGAGATTATGAAGCAGATGAACGGAGCGGATTTCTCACATGCGTCGAAGGGGGACCTACCTTACATCGTGCGTGTGCACAGCACACGTACGGAGGCTGAACACCAAAATAAGGACGTCGGTCAGCGCACTCGCTGACCAACGATTTTCTCATAAAAAGGAAGACGCTACAGTGTCTTCACGGCTGGCCGTCGGTTCTGCTCAGTGGGCCCCATGCAGCGTTCAAAAGAATGATCCGAACTGTCCATTGTGGCCAGGGGGTGTCCACGACCCTCGCCTAGGTGATCGTCTTGCCCCATGCAAGCTTTTATGCATCTTCAACCGTTAAACACCGGATGGACGGTGGAGTAAAAAATCTCGTGGGCCACACCAAAATCAATATAATCTTACCACTCCTAAACAGTTTTTCGATGGGAATCCAACGGACGGTGCTAATTCAAAAAAAACCAAGGCATGTGGGCCCCACAGTTAACGAAAAATAACTCTTCCCTGTACATTACAGTGACTTACGCACTGAGGGTCGGTTCGCAGTTGTGGGCCCCATCCATTGTCCAAATGGACAATCCAACCCGTCCAATGGGACCAGAGGGGGGGCATGATGCTCACCTAGGTGTCGGTTTGACCTCATGCAAGCTATCAGAGGATCTTAACCATTGAAAGCAAGATGGACGATGGAAGAAAGAACTCATGGGCCGCCATGTTTTGGATCCTAAACCATCCTTCCTCGAACGGTTTTTTGAGGATATTCCATTGAACGGAGTGGATTTGTCTTATAGATCTGATCAGGGGTCCACCGACATCACAGCGTAACGGCTTACACACTCTATTTTGCATCCGGAGAAATCTAAATTTTTCGGGCAGTTGTGGCCCATGATCCTTGATCATTTCATCAATCCAAACGGTCCATCGTGTAGGGTGCTCACAAACGCCTCAGGGGACGTTCTTCTTTTCAACAAAAAGCAATGGAAGGAGGGAGTATCTGCCTCTGTTTTTGGTGCGAAAACAGTGTCTTATGCATATAAGTCGGTTGCTGCACAAACCGCCTGTGGCTGTAAAATTCCTCCACGCATGCCGACTCCAGCGTCCACCCACCACCTGTATAGCTTATAAAAGGAGAGAAGAAAGAAGAGAGGAGGGGTATTCACGGCTGGAGATCGCTTGGCTAGGAGGACTTCGAGCTTGGACGTGGGTGCATTGAGGCTTGGGAGCTTGGCCAGGGAGCTGAGGACTTAAAGCAGAAGTGAGGGAGAGAGTATCTTCTTTTCTTTTATTAAGAGATTTAACCCGTTCATGGCGGGCTAAACCTCTTAGCTGGGGCTAAGAGGTGAAGCTTGTAGCATGACGGGGTGATTCTTACATCTTGGATTTATGCTTATGAACTGATTTGATTTAGTTTAATTAATGGCTTGTTTTTAGTCTTTAATGGTCTGTTATGACTGAAATTACAATGGGTCTGCAATGGCTTTGAGCATGTCCTCTTCCTCTATGTTTATGACGTCAGGAAGCCCCGTTGTTCACCATAGTCCCCTGGGCATGGGTGGATGTCGGTACCCTTCCTAACCTTTATACATATGATTGGTTGGTAATTAGTTTAATTCTGTTGTTTGCCATAGTCTCTTGGGCATAGTTTGGTGATGGAATCCGTTCTAATTCATCTACCTTTCATCTCTTGAAAACTAGATCAATGACAGTTCAGTAAATTCTATTATTCATGAAACAAGCATAAGATTTCCCTGATCTCTACAAGTGGATCCTCTGAATCCCTAGTTTCCTTACCTCTGATTTATCCTATAAGTTTTAGATTAATAGTTTACAATTATTCCTCAATTTATAATTCAATTTAGATTTCATCTCATTCTAGTTCTATTTCCAGTTAGTTTTAGATAACGTAAAGTTTCAGTCCCTTGGGATTCGACCACGGTCTTACCGAGTTATTACTACTTCACAACCCTGCACTTGGGGAGTGAACAAGTATTTGGCGCCGTTGCCGGGGACTGTCGGCTTCATTTTTTTCTGAAATTAATTAGTTTTAGGATTAGTTTAAGATTAGGTTTGGATGTTCTTGATTTTTAGAAACTAACGTGTCTTTCTTATTTTTTTTTTAGGTCTGTGAAATAGTTTCTACATTGGTAAATTCTTTCTTAAATTCTTTCTTTCTATTCTAGATTTAGATTAAGATTTATTTCTTCTTTTTAGTAAGTTTCTAACTCTAATTCTTTTAAGGTTCCTAACCTTGTTTCTGTTTTAGAATTTTTCCATAAGTTTTTTTTTTTTTTTTTTTTTTTAGGAACTAACCCGATTTTTCTCTTTTGTAGGAAACTTCTAATTTAGTAAGCTCTTTCTAATTTCTCTTCCTTTTTTAGGAATTTTTTCTTTTCTCTAGGAATTAGTTTACTTTTAATTAGGACTTTCAATTCTTAGAAACTAACTTGTTTCGGCTGTTTTGCAGGTTCTTAACCTAGGACTCCAAATTTGGTAACTTCTTTCCATCTTTTCCTTTTATTTTCTGGATTTCTACTTCTTCCTTTCTCTTAGGTTTAAGATAAAATTTGAGGGCTGAGTGTGTTTTATGCCCCAGTGGGCACGCGACAACACTCGACGTCTCATGACTGAAGGAGGATTAGTTGAGGGGTTGACTGTCCATCGCAGGACTAGACACCACTTGAATTCTCCTGAGTTAGGGGACGTTATGGCTGAAAATCAACCTCAAGCACTACCCCAACCTATGGTTGAGGAAGTACATGATGAGAATGAGGTGCATCACGCACCCCCGCCTCGTACTTTACGAGATTACTTACAACCGGCGGGAGTGAGTACGCCCTCATGCATGATTTTTCCTACGAATACAGGACATATGGACATTAAGACAGGGGTTATCCAACTCCTTCCTAAGTTCCATGGGCTTGAGTCTGAAGAACCATACTTGCATCTGAAAGAGTTCGATGAAATCATAGGCACCTTATACTTTCCTAATGTATCTGAGGATACTATTAGGCTGAAACTCTTTCCATTTTTCTTGAAAGAAAAAGCCAAGACGTGGTTACATTCACTGCGTCCTAGGTCCATTGGCACATGGAATGATTTGCAGAGGAAATTTATAAAGAAAATTTTCCCACATCATAAGACAATTACCCTCAGGAGAGAAATCATGAACTTTGTCCAAAAGGAAGATGAAACATTCTTCCAATGTTGGGAAAGGTTCAAGGATCTGGTTAATGCATGCCCACAACATGGCTTTGAAATATGGCGCATTACGAATTTTTTTTATGATGGGCTAACATCTTCCATGTGCCAAATGGTCGAGACAATGTGTAACGGAGATTTTATTAATAAAAATGTCGACGAGGTATGGGATTACCTCGATAGCCTCGCTGAAAAAATACAATTATGAGACTATTACCCAAGGACGAACGCTACGTCTAGGCCAACTTATTCAAGGGAAAAAGGAGGAATATATCTCCTGAAAGAGGACGATGATCTTAACGCTATGGTGGCTAATCTCACCAGAAAATTTGAGGCCATGGAAGGAAAGAAGGAAAAGGTTAATGAAAGTGTTTGCGGCATCTCTGATTGCAACATTCATACTACTGAAAATTGTCCTTCAATACCTACCTTTCGAGAAGTATTGAATGAACAATCTAATGTCGTAAATAACTATCAAAGACCTTTCAATAGACCACCCTCTAATACGTACAATCCTGGCTGGAGAAATCATCCGAATTTTAGTTGGAGGAACGGACAAACTGCTACCCCTCAAGGTTTCTTCAATCAAAATCCAAATTAGGGAAAACCTCAAGAAGAATCGGTTCAAATTTTCATACAAGAGCTGGCTCGGACAATGTAAGGAATTTCAGATTTTATGCAAAAAATAGATTCACGTATGACGGCTATGGAAAAAGGGATGCTCCCTGCACAGTCACTCCCTAATCCGAAACCGCAATACGAGACAGGTGATCCCAGCTCTTCAAATCAAATGGGGCATGCTAAATCCATCACCACTCTTAGGAGTGGGAAGGTTATTGATAAAACCCTTCAGGTTAGGCCCGAAAAGCCTCAAGAATCAGAAGAGGACAACAATGATGGATCTAGTGGCGCCTCACAAAAATTTGAACCGGAACCTCTAGAAAAGCCAGTTGCTCCGTTTCCCCAACGGTTGGTTGAACCAAAACGTCTATCTAACTCTCAGGATATCCTAGAGGTGTTGAAACAAGTGAAAGTCAACATTCCTCTGCTTGACGTTGTAAAACAGATTCCTTTATATGCCAAATTTCTAAAGGACTTATGCACTACCAAACGACGAAAAAGTGTTCAAAAGAAGATCTCCTTGACTGAGAAAGTGAGTGCCATCCTAAAACAAGATGTGCCGCAAAAATTCAAAGATCCCGGTTGCCCAACCATATCATGCGTAATCGGGAACTATCGAATTGATCACGCACTTCTTGACTTAGGAGCGAGCGTCAATCTGATTCCCTATTCGGTATACCAACAGTCAGGTTTGGGTGAATTAAAACCCACTCGAATCACACTACAACTTGCTGATCGTTCTGTTCGTATACCAAGAGGGATCATCGAGGATGTGTTGGTCCAGGTGGATAGATTCTACTACCCTATTGATTTTATCATCTTGGACACCGAACCCATCAATGACACGAGCACTCAGATTCCCGTCATTCTTGGTCGCCCATTCCTGTCCACTTCAAATGCAATTATCAATTGCAGGAATGGTGTCATGACTATGTCCTTTGGAAATTTGACATTGGAATCGAATATCTTTTTCAATAACGGCAGCAACTCAGAGGATGATAACGATTTCCACGATGTTAACATGATTGATTCTTTTGTGGAAGATAGAACGCCTCTCACCTTATCCTCTGATCTTCTAGAGACATGCCTGGCCCACTCCCATGATCTTGATGATGATATAATTAGGGAGACGTGTGCCATGTTTGATGCTGCACCGGTACTTGAAGTTAACCGGTGGAGGCCACAAATTGAAGAATTGCCCCAAACTGATGTAGTGCCTCTACCGTCTAACCTCAAGCCACCGAAGCTTGACCTAAAATCTTTGCCCTCTGATTTAAAATATGTGTATTTAGGTCAAGATGAGATATACCCGGTGGTGATCTCTGCCCACCTGGAGAAAGAACAAGAGAGTATGCTGATATCTACTCTCATTGAGCATAAGAGAGCTCTTGGATAGATGATAGCAGACCTCAAGGGGATTAACCCATCGATTTGTACTCACCGTATATATCTTGAGGACAATGCAAAGGCTATTCGGCAATCATAACATAGATTAAATCCAAACATGAAGGAAGTGGTTAAAGCCGAGGTTCTCAAACTATTGGATGTGGGGATCATATACCCCATATCTGATAGTCAATGGGTGAGTCCAACTCAGGTGGTTCCTAAGAAGTCCGGGATCACCATCGTAGCCAATGCCAATAATGAACTCATGCCGACCAGAGTTACCACTGGTTGGAGAATGTGCATTGACTACAGAAAGCCAAATACTGTCATAAGGAAAGACCACTTTCCTTTGCCCTTCATTGACCAAATCCTGGAAAGGCTAGCTGGTCATTCCTATTATTGTTTCCTTGATGGGTATTCAGGTTATAATCAGATTGAAATCGCCCCTGAGGATCAGGAAAAGACCACATTTACATGTCCCTATGACACCTTTGCTTACAGAAGGATGCCATTCGGGTTATGTAATGCCCCTGCGACCTTTCAGCGATGTATGATGAGTATCTTTTCTGACATGGTGAGAAAATATTTAGAGGTCTTCATGGACGATTTCTCTGTTTTCGGTTCATCTTTCAGCGAGTGCATAGCAAGTTTTAAATGTGTGCTGAAAAGATGTGAAGAAAAAAATTTGGTTCTTAACTGGGAGAAGTGCCATTTTATGGTTAAAAAGGGAATTGTCCTTGGGCATATCATCTCGTCTAAAGGAATCGAGGTAGATAAGGCAATAATCGATCTTATCTCTGATTATGCTCTTGGAGTGGTTCTAGGCCAGAAAAAAGATAAGCGGCCTTACGTTATTCACTACGCAAGTAGGACTCTAAATCTTGCCTAAGTGAACTACTCGACTACAAAAAAGGAACTTTTAGCCGTAGTGTTCGCTTTGGACAAATTTTGGTCCTACCTGATCGGATCCAAGATCATTATTTATACAGATCATGTGGCACTTAAGTATCTTCTTTCTAAGAATAATTCTAAGCCCCGCCTAATACAATGGATCCTTCTACTCCAAGAATTCGATTTGGAAATTAAAGACAAAAAGGGAGTAGAGAACGTAGTGGCCGATCATCTTTCTCGCCTTAATACCTCTGATTCTCTTGAGACGACTCATATTAATGATATGTTCCCCGATGAACAACTGTTTAGAGTCTTCCATTCACCTTGGTTCGCTGATATTGCTAATTATCTTGCTACAGGTTTCATACCGACACATTGGACATCACAAGATAAGAAGAAATTTTTTACCAAGGTGCGTAACTTTTTCTGGGATGATCCACATTTGTTTAAATATTGCCCAGACCAAATCTTAAGGAGATGTGTGCCAGACGATGAGCATCAGAGTGTCATTTCCTTCTGTCACTCACAGGCCTGTGGTGGTCACTTTTCTGCTAAAAAGACCACGACCAAGATTCTACAGTGTGGCTTTTACTGGCCCACTATGTTCAGGGACACTCATGAGTTTTGCAAAGCTTGTGAGCGTTGTCAAAAATTGAGATCATTGTCCGGTCGAAATACGATGCCTTTGAATCCCATCCTTATCATTGAAGCATTTGATTGCTGGGGGATTGATTTCATGGGACCATTCCCCCAATCATTTGGAAATCTATATATTTTGTTCGCCGTAGACTATGTCACTAAATGGGTTGAAGCAATTCCGTGCCGCAAAAATGACCATCGCACGGTCATTAAATTTTTGAAAGAAAATATCCTGTCGCGGTTCGGAACGCCTCGAGCTATCATTAGTGACGGGGGCTCACACTTCTGCAATAGACCATTCGAGAGTTTAATGAAGAAATACGGTATCTCGCATAAGGTGAGCACCCCATACCATCCACAGACAAGTGGACAAGCTGAGATTTCTAATAGGGAGATCAAACAGATTCTGGAGAAAATGGTTAACCCTAACCGTAAGGATTGGTCAATCTGATTGACCGATGCCTTATGGGCATACCGTACTGCTTTCAAAACTCCTATTGGAACATCTCCCTTCAGACTTGTATATGGAAAAGCCTGTCACTTGCCTGTGGAATTGGAACATAAAGCATACTGGGCGATCAAAAATATAAATTTCAATCTGGACAATGCTGGCTCGTTACGCAAACTTCAATTAAATGAACTTGAAGAAATTCGGAACGATGCATATGAGAACTCGAGAATTTACAAGGACAGGATGAAGGCGTTTCATGATCAACATATTCTACGAAAATCATTCACACCAGGTCAGAAAGTCCTTTTGTACAATTCTCGACTACATCTCTTTCTGGGTAAGCTTCGATCTCGTTGGACCGGCCCTTATATTGTTGTCACTGCTTATCCTTATGGAGCCGTCGAGATAAGAGATCTCGACAATGGAAAGGAGTTTAAAGTAAATGGACATCGATAAAAGCCATTTGTCGAGACATTTGATTCAGAGGACATGTCCATGCCTCTGATTGCTCCTGTTTACCAGGACTGATCTCCTAGTCTGATGGAGGTATAGGTAGGTTTATCGCTTTCATAAGACTAGGATAGTTGTCTGGCTGAAGACGGTAAACTTAGCGCTCCTGGGAGGCAACTCAGATTTTTATTCCTTTTCATTCTTTAGTAGGTGATTCAATGTTTGTGGGTAACATTACTGCAAACCCTCACGAGGCTACAACTCGTCCACTAGGGGTAACCTAGGGGTTTAAAGGCTTGTTGCATATGATAAATGCAATCGAGAGCACCTGCGAAAGTGGTATAGGTAGGATTTTATTTTTGTTATTTTTGTTCTGCTTTCTCTCTTATGCTGACAAGCTTCCATGCGGTAATCTAATGGAAAATCTCTCTTGATTCGTTATCCAGGTACTATCTTCCCATCACTTTACTTTCGTTGTTCCATGTGCACTACATGCCCATATCTTTTACATTGAGGACAATGTAGATTTTAGGTTGGGGGTGGGAGATTAGGCTTCCTAATCAGTATTTTTTTGGTCTTGAGTAAAAATTGTGAAAATTGTGAAAATTTTTAAAATTTTTCTGATATTTCTTGTAAATTCAATGTGATTTTGACATCTATCTTTGATTTAGAATTACGAGATACGTGATGTTGGTAATTTATGACTCTTAGATTTAGTTACTTGATAGATTTCACAGTTGAGTTTGAATTATCAATCTATGATTAGAGATTTTAAACATTGATTAAATCATGATTTCAGGACACGTCTCGCCTACACATTTAGATTTCAGTTCCATATCGAAGGAGTAACTTGGTAATCACTGAGCATGAAAGGAACCAGCTTGAAATATCTTGCCATCATGGTATAAAAATTGGAAAGGTTGGATAATTAATCTTCACCATAGGTTTGCTCCCTATAGGTGTAGAATTAATTCCCCATGAATGATATGTGAAAAAGAGTCAAGTGTACGATCTTCACCATAGGTTTGCTCCCTATAGGTGAGGATTTGATTCTCCTTCCTTGGCATTACCTTGAATAGAAAAATCACAAGTTAATAGGCTAATCTATGAGGCAAGTTTTGGATTAGGTTTTGGTTGTCATGAATTTTCTTGTTGGTTACCAATGATATCATGAAATTGACGATTGGATCTCTTAATGATGATAAGCCGAGATTACACTATACATCTATGGATCTCAATGTTTAAAATTTTCCTGATTGATGGATTAATACTTTACACTTGATTATGAAGTCTACCGTGCACTTGAGCTCATGAGAAAATAATTTCTAACATTCATGAATATTAAATTTCTCGTATCTTGTTCAAAATCTCACTCGAATTCATAGAAAGTTCTCCTATAATTCTCAACTTATTTTTTGCATAATTTGCTCGGAACTAGCAAAATGCTGGGTGGGGGTTGTGTTGAGGGTCAAATATTATATATTAGACCCTAGAGATTTATGAACATAATGCTGTCTAACAGCCTGTGTTTATCGTATTTGTGTTGCAAGGTGATTTTACGAGACTGGATTGAAAAAGGGAGCTTAAAGCATGAATTTAACACTCTGATGGCACCAGAAGTAAGGGATACACCCCTGGGGACCAAGATCAACGCCTGAGACCCACAAAAATTGAAGAACTGAAGCTCAAGTGGCCTGAAGGACGTCCAGAATACAAAATCACAAGGTTCCCACTATCCGTTCGGCTCGAAACTTCATACATCGCCTGAGGACCATAAATTAACCGTACACAACAAAAATCATCCATTGGATCAATGTGAAAGTGGCCTAATGGGCAGCTCAGCCCATCAATCTTCAATTTGGGGCCCACCTGCTATCTAGATACGCTTCAAATTTGGTCCCTACGGTTAAAAGGAGATGGTGAAGCAGATGTACGGAGTGAATTTCTCACATGCGTCGAAGGGGGACCTACCTTACATCGTGCGTGTGCACAGCTCACGTACGAAGGCTGAACACCAAAATAAGGACGTCGGTCAGCGCACTCGCTGACCGACGATTTTCTCATAAAAAGGAAGACGCTACAGCATCTTCACGGCTGGCCGTCGGTTCTGCTCAGTGTGCCCCATGCAGCATTCAAAAGAATGATCCGAACCGTCCATTGTGGCCAGGGGGTGTCCACGACCCTCGCCTAGGTGATCGTCTTGCCCCATGCAAGCTTTTATGCGTCTTCAACCGTTAAACTCCGGATGGACGGTGAAGTAGAAAATCTCGTGGGCCACACCAAAATCAATACAATCTTACCACTCCTAAACAGTTTTTCGATGGGAATCCAACGGACGGTGCTGATTCATAAAAAACCAAGGCATGTGGGCCCCACAGTTAACGAAAAATCACTCTTCCCTGTATGTTACAGTGACTTACGCACTGAGGGTCGGTTCGCAGTTGTGGGCCCCATCCATTGTCCAAATGGACAATCCAACCCGTCCAATGGGACCAGAGGGGGGGCATGATGCTCACTTAGGTGTCGGTTTGACCTCATGCAAGCTATCAGAGGATCTTAACCATTGAAAGCAAGATGAACGGTGGAAGAAAGAACTCATGGGCCGTCATGTTTTGGATCCTAAACCATCCTTCCTCGAACGGTTTTTTAAGGATATTCCATTGAACGGAGTGGATTTGTCTTATAGATCTGATCAGGGGTCCAACGAACATCACAGCGTAACGGCTTACGCACTTTGTTTTGCGTCCGGAGAAATCTAAATTTTTCGGGCAGTTGTGGCCCATGATCCTTGATCATTTCATCAATCCAAACGGTCCATCGTGTAGGGTGCTCACAAACGCCTCAGGGGACGTTCTTCTTTTCAACAAAAAGCAATGGAAGGAGGGAGTATCTGCCTCTGTTTTTGGTGCGAAAACAGTGTCTTATGCATATAAGTCGGTTGCTGCACAAACCGCCTGTGGCTGTAAAATTCCTCCACGCATGCCGACTCCAGCGTCCACCCACCACCTGTATAGCTTATAAAAGGAGAGAAGAAAGAAGAGAGGAGGGGTATTCACGGCTGGAGATCGCTTGGCTAGGAGGACTTCGAGCTTGGACGTGGGTGCATTGAGGCTTGGGAGCTTGGCCAGGGAGCTGAGGACTTGAAGCAGAAGTGAGGGAGAGAGTATCTTCTTTTCTTTTCTTTTCTTTTATTAAGAGATTTAACCCGTTCATGGCGGGCTAAACCTCTTAGCTGGGGCTAAGAGGTGAAGCTTGTAGCATGACGGGGTGATTCTTACAGCTTGGATTTATGCTTATGAACTGATTTGATTTAGTTTAATTAATGGCTTGTTTTTAGTCTTTAATGGTCTGTTGTGACTGAAATTACAATGGGTCTGCAATGGCTTTGAGCATGTCCTCTTCCTCTATGTTTATGACGTCAGGAAGCCCCGTTGTTCACCATAGTCCCCTGGGCATGGGTGGATGTCGGTACCCTTCCTAACCTTCATACATATGATTGGTTGGTAATTAGTTTAATTCTGTTGTTTGCCATAGTCTCTTGGGCATGGTTTGGTGATGGAATCCGTTCTAATTCATCTACCTTTCATCTCTTGAAAACTAGATCAATGACAGTTCAGTAAATTCTATTATTCATGAAACAAGCATAAGATTTCCCTGATCTCTACAAGTGGATCCTCTGAATCCCTAGTTTCCTTACCTCTGATTTCTCCTATAAGTTTTAGATTAATAGTTTACAATTATTCCTTAATTTATAATTCAATTCAGATTTCATCTCATTCTAGTTCTATTTCCAGTTAGTTTTAGATAACGTACAGTTTCAGTCCCTTGGGATTCGACCTCGGTCTTACCGAGTTATTACTACTTCACAACCCTGCACTTGGGAAGTGAACAAAAAACTAGGAATTGAATGGGGCAAGCACGAAATTGAGCAGGGTAAACACGAAAATTAGCAAGACAAGAATGAAATTGAGCGGGACAAATTGGAAAGTCAGCGGGGCAAACATGAAATTGAGTGGGGGAAACATGAAATGAGCAGGGCAAACATGAAATTGAGCGGGGAAAACATGGAATCAGCGAGGCAAATTATAAAATCATTATACCCACTGTTTCCTGTGGTATGATTCACTTGATATTTTGATATGCTTTAATTTGGGGCTCAACCGCTAAAATTAGATGGACGATGTGGATATATTACATACATTTAATGTGGGCCCACATAAGTGTAGGTTATAGGTTATAGGTTAGGTTTAGGAAACCGGGTTCAGGACCGGGTTTAGGTTTGGGTTTTTAAGATTAGGTTTAGGGATTTGAGAATACATTTAGGTTTTAGGTTTAGGTTATAGGTTTAGGTTTAGGTTATAAGTGTCGGTTTTAGGTTTAGGTTTAAGTTAGGTTATAGGTTAAGGTTTAAGGAACTGTGAATAGGTTAAGGTTTACAGGTTTACGAAATTGGGTTTGGGACCGGGTTTAGGTTTGGGTTTAGGTTAAGGAGTTGAGATTAGGATTAGGTGTAGGTTTAGGTATAGGGATTTAAGAATACATTTAGGTTTTAGGTTTTAGGTTTGGGTTACATGTTTAGGTTAATGTTATAAGTGTCGGTTATAGGTTTAGGTTTAAGTTAAGTTATAGGTTAAGGTTTAGGGAACTGAGAATATGTTAAGGTTTAAGTTAAGGAAATCGGGTTCGGGACCGTTTTCAAGTTTAGGTTTAGGTTAAGGAGATGAGATTAGGATTAGGTGTAGGTTTAAGTTTATGGATTTGAGAATACATTTAGGTTATAGGTTTAGGTTTAAGTTAGGTTATAGGTTAAGGTTTAGGGAACTAAGAATAGGTTAGGGTTTAGGTTTAAGAAATCGGGTTCGGGACCGGGTTTAGGTTTGGGTTTTCAAGTTTAGGTTTAGGTTAAGGAGTTGAGATTAGGATTAGGTGTAGGTTTAGGTTAGGTTACAGGTTTAGGTTTAGGTTATAAGTGTCGGTTATAGGTTTAGGTTTAAGTTAGGTTATAGGTTAAGGTTTAGGGAACTGAGAATAGGTTAAGGTTTAGGTTTAGGAAATCAGGTTCGGGACCGGGTTTAGGTTTGGGTTTTCAAGTTTAGGTTTAGGTTAAGGAGTTGAGATTAGGATTATGTGTAGGTTTAGGTTTAGGTTACAAGTTTAGGTTAAGGTTATAAGTGTCGGTTATAGGTTTAGGTTTAAGTTAGGTTATAGGTTAAGGTTTAGGGAACTGAGAATAGGTTAAGGTTTAAGTTTAGGAAATTGAGTTCGGGACCGAGTTTAGGTTTGGGTTTTCAAGTTTAGGTTTAGGTTAAGGAGTTGAGACTAGGATTAGGTGTAGGTTTAGGTTTAGGTTACAGCTTTAGGTTTAGGTTATAAGTGTCAGTTATGGGTTTAGGTTTAAGTTAGGTTATAGGTTAAGGTTTAGGGAACTGAGAATAGGTTAAGGTTTAGGTTTAGGAAATCGGGTTCGGGACCGTTTTCAAGTTTAGGTTACAGGTTAAGGATATGAGATTAGGATTATGTGTAGGTTTAAGTTTATGGATTTGAGAATACATTTAGGTTATAGGTTTAGGTTTAAGTTAGGCTATAGGTTAAGGTTTAGGGAACTAAGAATAGGTTAGGGTTTGGGTTTAGGAAATCGGGTTTGGGACCAGGTTTAGGTTTGGGTTTTCAAGTTTAGGTTTAGGTTAAGGAGTTGAGACTAGAATTAGGTGTAGGTTTAGGTTTAGGTTACAGGTTTAGGTTTAGGTTATAAGTGTCGGTTATGGGTTTAGGTTTAAGTTAGGTTATAGGTTAAGGTTTAGGGAACTGAGAATAAGTTAAGGTTTAGGTTTAGGAAATCGGGTTTGGGACCGGGTTTAGGTTTGGGTTTTCAAGTTTAGGTTTAGGTTAAGGAGTTGAGATTAGGATTAGGTGTACATTTTGGTTTATGTTACAGGTTTAGGTTAAGGTTATAAGTGTTGGTTATAGGTTTAGGTTTAAGTTAGATTATAGGTTAAGGTTTAGGGAACTGAGAATAGGTTAAGGTTTAGGTTTATGAAATCGGGTTAGGGAACATTTTCAAGTTTAGGTTTATGTTAAGGAGTTGAGATTAAGATTAGGTGTAGGTTTAGGTTTAGGGATTTCAGAATACTTTTAGGTTACAGGTTTAGGTTAAAGTTATAAGTGTCGGTTATAGGTTTAGGTTTAAGTTAAGTTATAGGTTAAGGTTTAGGGAAATGAGAATAGGTTAAGGTTTAGGTTTAGGAAATCGGGTTCGGGACTAGGTTTAGGTTTGGGTTTTCAAGTTTAGGTTTAGGTTAAGGAGTTGAGATTAGGATTAGGTGTAGGTTTAGGTTTAGGGATTTGATAATACAGTTAGGTTTTAAGTCATACGTGTAAGTTATAGGTTTAGGTTTAAGTTAAGTTATAGGTTAATGTTTAGGGAATTAAGAATGGGTTAAGGTTTAGGTTTAAGGATTTGAGAATACAGTTAGGTTTTAGGGATATAGGTTTTGGTTTAAGTTAGATTATAGGTTAATGTTTAGGGAATTGAAAATAAGTTAAGTATTGGGTTTAGGGATTTGAGAATGCATTTAAGTTTTAGGTTTAAGTTTAAGTTTTGAGCGGGGGTAAACATGAAATTGAGTGGGGACAAACTAGAAAATCAACGGGTTGAACATGAAATTGAGTGGGGAAAACTAGAAATTGAGCGGGGCAAGCATGAAATTGAGCGAGGCAAACTAGAAAATGAGCAGGGCAGGCATGAAATTGAGTAGGAAAAATATAAAATTGAGCGGGGTAAACTAGGAATTGAGTGGGACAAGCATGAAATTGAGCAGGACAAACATGGAAATTAGCGAGGCAAGCATGAAATTGAGTGGGACAAGCTGAAAAATCAGGGGGGCAAACATGAAATTGAGCGGGAAAAACATGAAATCAGCGGAGTAAACTATAAAATCAGCAGGACAAACATGAAATTGAGCGGGGTAAACATGAAATCAGCAGGGAAAATTAGAAAATCATTATGTCCACTGTTTCCCATGGTATGATTCACTTGATATTTTGATATGCTTCAATTTCGGGCTCAACCCCTTAAATTAGATGGAAAAATGGATTCACGACGTGGATATACTATAGGAAACGGATTGGCTACTCTCCCTGTCACCAGCCAATAGCTGGTGTTCGGTGCTTTGTGGGCCCCATCATGATGTATGTGTTTCATCCATGTCGTCCATCTATTTTTTTAGATCATTTTATCATGTTATACAGAAATTGAGGTATGTCCTAATCTCAATTGGACTACATTATAGGAAACAGTGTTTAATGAACATCGACCATTCAAAACTTTTTGGGGGCCATAAAAGCATGGCGTTAGGATGATCTTTCTTTTTAGCCTTCATCTGGGTCTTTATCACCTAAAAAATAGATTGGATTTCAAACAAACAGTACAGTGGGCCTCAGGAGGATTTAAATGATGGATATCCAATCACCATTGTTTCCCTCTAGCGGGCCACCAGCCAAATTTCCATCTAATTTGGGGCTCAACCCTTTAAATTCGATGGAAATTGAGCGGACAAAATGGATGAACGGAATGGATGAAACACATACACCATGATGGGGCCTACAGAGCATCGACCACCAGCCACGTACAGCATGGTGGGACCCACAGAGCAACGACCACCGGTCACGTAGGTGGGGCCAAGAGCACCGACCACCTGCCATGTACACCATAGTGGGGCCCACAGAGCAACGATCACAAGCCACATAGATCATGGTGGGGCCCACAGAGCACCGGAGTAGTAGTCAATCTGTTTCCTATACCTATATATTCAATGTGGGCCTAACTGAGTTTAAAATATACCTTTTCTGCGCGCTTTCTTCGTTGGACCGACCATTTTCAGAAGGCGACAAATGTTGATAAGGGGGTCCCACAAAAAGGGTTTTTTGGTCTTTCTAACCGGCGAAGAAAGGGGGTGAAAGCAACGGTAAGGAAGTTGTAGTGGAAACGGAAAGAAAAAAGAAAGAGTTGAAATGGAAAAAGAAAAGCAGCAGTGAAAAGGAGAGGTATTTTCTTCCTAAAATACGAAATCCGCACGTGTAGGTCTAAGTTGCAAAAGAAGGTTTGTCTTCTTCCATAAAAAACAGCGGGCTAAAAGGTGGGGTCCACAGTGCTAAATTTCTCTTGGATATATATCCTTAACCGAACTATAACTAAAATTTAGTAAAAGAAACTGATGGACAAAGTAGATATAAAACACATGCATCAATGTTGCCCCACTATCAGGAAAAGATCCACCATGGTGTTACCCAGGTTATATCTAATCCCTACTCGGATTGTGGATTGCTTAGCATGGAACCTCATGGGTACGGTGTTGATGTGGTAAAGTTCCTTGGGCTAAAGCATGATCTATCTGTTATATGATCCACACCGTTCATCCATTTTTTCATATCAATTCCGGGGCATAATCCCAAAAACGAGCAACTCCAAAGATCAAGTGCACCACACCACATAAAGCATTGGAGCCAGTGACACCCGCTTTTTTTTTTTTTTTAACACACTACCCCACACTCACGCCATGGTGGGTTTTCACTACCTATGGGTACTCGAACCCTCAACCAGGTGTTGAAACTCCTGGAGCCAGTGACACTCACGCCAGTGACACCCACTATTGAAACCTTCCTAGGGCCAGTATGATCTTTATTTTCCATTCAGCCTGTTCATGAGGTCACACGAACTGGTTGAAGGGAAAATACATATATTAGTTGGATCCAAAACTTCTGTTGTACCCTAAATGTTTTCAACGGTATATATTTAATCCCCACTGCTTTGTGAGATGTGGTCCATTTGAGCTTTGGATCTACCTCTATTTTTTGGCTCATATAGACAATTGAGGCACTCTCAACTCAAATGGGTTAGACCATACCTCAGGTTCAGCTAGTTTAAATTTTACCAATTTGAATAAATGTTAATTAAATAAAGTAGAAACGAATTACTTTAACATATATAAATATCTCCTCTTTTTATTTTATTATTATTAATATTTTTTTATTTTTATAAATGTTTGGGCGTTCAGGTTGGCAAAGTTTTATTAGCCCCCACCATGAGATGTGTTATATCCATATGTCTACCAACTTTGCGAAATCACTACAGGGCATGAACCCAAAAAAAAAAAGGTAAATTCAAAGATGAAGTTGACTGCAACACAAAAGTAGTGGGGACAGTTATGCCTACCTTTGGAACTTTCAAAGGGTCTACCACTATGTTTAATTGCTATCCAACCCGTTCTTAAGGTCACACAAGAATAGATGAAGGGAAACATAAACCTTTCCAGTCTTTTGGCTCTTTTAAAAACAAAAAAACAAAAGGGGCCGGAGGAGGGGGACACAAATATCAAATTGATTCAAAACTTCCGTGGCCCTAATAAATTTTCAATAATAGGCATTCAATCATCACCGTTTTTTAAAGGTGTAATCCACTTGCGCTTTTGGTTTACTTTTTTCCACCTTTTGCCTTAAAATGATATGGAAATTAATGTGTATATAAAATATAATGGTGGGGCCCAAAAAACTTTGGCTAGTGACAGCACCACCCTTTCTGTGCCACACTATGCAATCCGCGGAGGACTTTGGCATGAATTTTCAGCCACGGGATGCTAGGTGGGGATCACCGCGATGCTTGTTAGAAATTCACTCTGTTCATCAACTTTGCCTGATCATATTAAGATATGGGCCAAAAAACAAGGCAGATCTAAAACTCATGTGAGCTGCTTGATGTAAAAAAGTGGAAAGGGAAATGCTCACTGTTGAAACTTCTTCAGGTCCACTGTGATGTTAATATGTCATTCGTATTGTTTTTAAGGGGCGTTTGGCACATGGGTTTAAATTGGATTATGTGGGAGTGGATTTTAAGATTTCATGGAACGTTGTAATGTCCTGCTTGGGACTCACATGAGGTATGAGTTGTGAAGCCTCTTCTTGGAATCAGTGCTAGGAAAAGGGTTTTTGCAATCCTGCTATGGGTTTTGCGTAGCTAGTGGTCAGTGCTATGTGGACCCCACCATGATGTATGTGTTTTATCCACGTTCTCCATCCATTTTGAAATATAATTTTAGAGCTTGATCTCAAAAATGAGGTAAATATAAATCTCAAGTGGACCACACTATGAGAAAATAGTAGTGATAGAATTACATCATTAAAAACCTCCTAGGGCCAACTATGTGATCCACTTGAGATTTGGATCAAACTCATTTTTAAGCTCCTACCATAGAAGGACATGAAAGAATGGGTAGACAGCATAGATGAAACACATATATCATGGTGAGGCCCACAGCGGCCAGTAGTGGCAAAATGAGTAGCCAATCCATTTTTCAAACATAAAGTGAGATGGCCTCCAAGACATGGCATTCGAGGACAATCTCTAACACCGCGTAATCATTACATTATGGTATTTCCATCCCACTTAAATCCATCTAATGCTTGGTATAAGTCCCTAGGCGGGGTGGCTAACACTAACACCCACCTAATCCCATTTTGGTGACATTTTGGTAATCATTGTTACCTAATTCCTACTGGGATGAACTGTAAACACAAAAATATTAGCCTAATCTAAAACTTATGTGGCACTGTGAATGTTTCAACGGTGGATGTTCAATCCTCAATTTTTTCAGTCATGCATTCCACATGAGTTTTGGATCCGTATCATTTTATGCCTTATTGTAACTTGATCTTCCAAAACAATTGGACGGGATGGATTTCTCACAAACATCACCGTGGGCCCTACCTCACTTCCCATCACAGGAAGTTCCTCCCAAAGCCTTTTGCCGGCAATCCGCGTCCCAGTCCGTTTCCCTCTTTCGTTGATGACGTACACGTCTTAGGTGGTACCGAGGATCCACCCACCCAGAAGCGGATTGGCTAGTATAGCTCACACCAGCTCTCCAGTATTTACATTAGCAAGTTTAGTGGGTTTGATCATAAGATATATGTTATATCCAAGCCGTCCATCCATTTGGTAAGTCCTTTTTAAGGATTGAGACAAAAAATAAGATAGATATAACTATCAAGGACCACACTGGAAAAAGTAGCAGGGGATTGAACAACTACCATTTGAACTCTTTTTAAGTCACAGAAACTTTGGATTGATGTAAAATTTATTGTTCCTCTTCATTCAAGTCTTGGTGACCTTATGAACAGATTGGATGAAAAATAAACATTATATGGCCTTATAAATAGTTTAGGAGTGAAAATCATTCTCTACTACTATTCGTGGAGTGATCCAAATCTTTAGATATAATTTATTTTTTAGATAATGCTTGAAAATAATCTTTAAAAATAAATAAACAATATAAATATAATAAATACATCACTTTAGGCTCATATAACTTTGATATCCTTTGAACCGTTCGTATAGCTCGGAGCTTGAGGGGCATCAGTTCTCGTCTTCACACGACACGTACCTACAGCAGCTACATAGCTGCTGTGTGGTACACCAGCCAAGTACTTCAGTGGATCCATTGCGGAGGGACGCGGATTAGCTACCGATAGGTTGAATGGCTAGTCTTGCTAAGAAAGTGACGTCTTTTTGTGGACCCACCATGATGTATGTGTTGTATCAATACTGTCCATTCATTTGAATGTCCATTCATTTGAAGATATCAATTTATGGCAGCCGCGAGCATGACAAGCCAAAGAATCAGTCGGATCGAAAACTCAAATGGAACCCCACAGAGAACAGTGGCGATCATGACGCCCATCATTAAAATTTTCTATGGGCCACAAAAGTTTTCCATCAAGCTGAAATTTCTGTTTCCCTTTCTTTTATGCTTGTAGTAACTTTTGAACACGTTGAATTTTAGATAAACATCATAATGGGCCTTAGAAAGGTTTCAATGGTGGGTGTCACTCCTCCCACTGTTTTCCGTGGTGGAGTCTATTCTAATTTGAATCTGACTCAGTCTTTGCCTCGTTCCCTAAAATGATCTCTTCAAAAGGATAGATGGTGTGGATACAACTCATACATCACGTCGGATCCCACGGAACTTGGTGACGTCACCACAGTGGCTAGTCTCGCTACTCAACCTGTCAGCATCTGATCCGCGTCCACTGTAGAGCCACCATTATATATTTTCGTATATCCATGCCATCCATCCGGTTTGTGACCCAATTTTAGGTCAAAAATTCAAAAAAACCAAATCTCATATTGACCATACCATGGGAAACAGTGGTAATTGAATGTACAATATTAAAAACGTTTTGAAAGTTTTGGATCAAGATGATATTTGTGTGGTCCCTTCACCCTGGTCTGTGTGACATTATCAACAGGTTGGATGGCAAACAACGCCAAAATGTTTTTAATGCATTTGATCCTCACCGTTTTACCGTAGCGTGGTCAACATGAGATTTGGATCTGCTTCGTTTTTTTTATCATGACCTGGAACAAAATGCCAATACGGATGAACCGTGTGGATATAGGGCACATTCATCACAGTGGCCTCACAGTCACATATCTACCAAAGCAGCATCATAAATGACAAAGGCAGGCTCAGCGGTCTTCTGGAATCCCTCCTTTAAAGCTGCACCCCAACGGAGTATTTGCAATAAATGTAACAAGCACGCACGAACGAACGGCATCCACACTACTCTAACCTGAGTTTTACATCGGGGATGGTCCTAATGATGTACAGTCAGAGAGAGGAGAGGCACCAGATTCACGGTATGGATTCTACGTACAAGTCAGCTGTGGACCCCACAACATATGTGATCATTCCTATTTCCTAGAGAGAAATGACGAATTGTTTTATTTCTATTTTTTTATTCTTTCTCCTCGGCAGCTGAGACCCACGTCCCTCTAACTGAATCCACTGATTTCGGATACTCAAGCCCTGAATCTTGTCTCCATCCAAATAAATGATTTAATGAAATGCACAGTGACAACCAATGGAGCAAAATTAGGTGGGGTACATCAGACGGTTTGGATCATATGCTGGGATGGATTGTCGGGGCATCTTCCCCATCCACCACTGGTCCCGTCCATACGAATGTCTGGATTATATATCAGGTGGGCAACCCTGCCGCACTGGTCATTGGTCCTGTCACAAGATGGATCAAACATTGCGTATTCCCTCCTTTTTTTCTGGAGAGTAGTCGTCCGACTATTGTTTTGATTGGTCGACATAAGTACATGGTGGTAACTTGCTTGCCTAAACAGTTAAAGCATAATTCACGTGGACTCCGATTAGAGCTTGCATAAGCACATGCGGAGGAATTAAACAAAATAATCACAATCACACAAATAAATTTAACCAAAGAATAATCAAATTTTAGGTGGAAAAATTCTTACACAAAAAAACGCAGCACAAAGTGATAATGCACTGTCAAAACAATTATTTTTTAATTTTTTAATTTTTTAAAGCTCGTTAGTACACCACACCGTCAGTTCACGCTTTATTGTTAGCCACCCCTACTAGGGAATCGATATCAAAAAAATAAAACGAATTTACAAGAGATCATGAAATCTTACCCTATTAAAACCCCATGAAAAAAAAAAAAAAACACATTGCCCTTCAAAACCCTCTCAAACCCTTAAACACATTTGGAGAACCCCAATCATTCCCCTAATCTCGATTATACCCTATATATAGTACTCAACCGGAATAGGAAACAAATCACAAACTTACACAATCATGCACACGCTTTTGATGGGTTCTTCAATGGCATTATCAACTATCGAGGACTAGTTGATGACATCGAAGATCCTTTAATGCCCTCGAGTAGGAATCTCCAAAATTGTCTAGCAAGCAACAAATTTTCTTTTGAATTTTCTTGATGGGATCTAGCATTTGAAGACGACATCGACAACTACTCGATGGAATCGAGTGATCTGTCGATGACATCAATAGACTCTATTACAGACATATTTAAGACATTAGACAACCATCTCTACCATGTCTTCAATCTTCACACTCCATTGCTCCTTTGACGTACTCGATCCTTCATCTTTACTTCATCTCCATTATAGAGCTTCACAGTCATCGCTTATTTGCACACTTTGCATTTACTTTATCTTTGCCAAACCCAAAGAAGTCGCATAGAACTTGCACTTCTCTATAGGAACCACATTCGTAAATATGTTAGTGGAATTCACGCTTATGTAGATTTTCTTTAGAGTCACGCTTCCTTCCTCATGCACTTGTCAAATAAAATGATGAAGAACATCAATATATTTTGTATGTGAGTGATAAATAGAGTTCTTTGTCAAATTAATTACGCTTTCGCTGTCACAATTAATTGGCGCAGTCTCCTGCTGAAGCCCCAACTAATTTATCATTTCTCTCAAACAAACACCTTCTTTGAATACTTCTGTCATCTCTATATACTCAGCTTCGATTGTGAAAAAAGCCACCACAGAATGAAGCTTCGACATCCAACTGATCTCTCCACCCACTAACATAAACAAGTAATCGGAAGGTAACCTTTTATTATACACACTACTCGCATAATTTAAATCCATATAAATGAGTGATAGGAAGCCTATTAACTTTTCCTCTAACTTTTCGAATAGTAAAACGTAACCTTGCGTATTTCGAATATATTGAAGTAATCATTTCACTACCTCCCAGTATTTCTTGTCGGGGTTAAATATGTATCTAATAACAAAATCCGCCCCGCATATGAAATATCCGATCTTGTACAGACAATGACATACATCAAGCTTCCAACCGCACTTGAATAAAACACTTATACGAGACATAACTTACTTTTTTTCATCTATTTTAAGACATTGTTCAAAAGGAAGCTTAAAATGAGCCGCGTGAAGAATGTTGACCAGCTTTGTCTTATCCATCCTATACTTTACCAATACATTTTAAAGGTATTCCGTTTGAAATAATCATAACCTACTCTTCTTCCTATCTTTATGTATGTCAGTGCCGAGAACCCTCTTTGTAGCCCCCAGATATTTAATATCGAATATCCCTGATAATTGAGCCTTCAGTATGTCGATCTTAGACATGCTATTGGTGGTAATAAACATGTCATCAATATATAATACCAATATAATGAACTTTACATCACTTAGTGTCTTCAAATAGACATAATGATCATACTCACTCTTAATAAACCTTTATACAATATAAAGATAATGAACTTCATATCATTTAATGTATTGAAATAGATACAATGATCATACTCACTCTTAGTAAATTTCTGACTCATCATGAAAGAATCAAATTTCTTATACACTTCCTAGGCGACTGTTATGGACCGTACAACGACCTATTTAACCTTTAAACCTTGTTCTCCACCCCATTTATTTTGAAACCTTCTGATTGTTTCATGTAAATATACTCTTGCAATTCCTCACATAGAAAAACATTCTTTACATCCATTATTCATACCCCAAGTATAGGGTTGTGATGTAGTAATAAATTCGGTAAGACCGAGGTCGAATCCACAGGGACTGAAACTTGTACGTAATCTAAAAATAACCAGAATCAGAATTAGAATAAGATGAAATCTAAATCAAGTGAATATGAAGGAATAATGATGAAATAATAAACTAAAATATATAGAATTCAGAGGTAGGAAACTAGGGATTCAGAGGATCTACTTGTAGAGGTCAGGGAGATCTACACTTGATTTATGATCTCAACTGGACTTCGAGTCCCATCTCCATCCAGTTAGAAGATATGTCATTAAAACTCAATCTAAACTTCCTTTGATCTAGTTTTCAAAGAGATAAAAGGTATGAGAATTAAAGTTGATTCCATCACAAAGCCATGCCCATGAGACAAAGTAAACAACACAATTAAACCAATACACAACCAATCAGAAAGATGTATGAATGTTAGGAAGGATCCCATCATCCAATCATGTCCAAGGAGTAATGGTGAGCAAGTGGGCCTCCTAAATTCACAATTAAAATAATGGAAAGGAAATACTTAAATTCATCATAAATTTATTGTACAATAAATCATTAAAAACTAAAAGCATTCCTAATAATCAAACTAGAATCAAAATAATTCATAACATGAATCAAGATCATAAAATCCTTCCCATCACATCACAAGCTTCACCTCTTAGCCCTAGCTAAGAGGTTTAGCCTAACATAGTCATGAACAAGCTAAAAGAAATTTCTAAAAAAATAAATAACCAATTCAGAAGAAGAGAAAAAAATCTTGTTGATGCCAGCCGATCCTCTCCCCCTTTCTTGCTTTTCTTCCCATGTTGGATTGGATGCTCTCTCTCTCTCTCTCTCTCTCTCTCTCTCTCTCTCTCTCGTCTCTCTTATATAGAGAGTAAGGGGCGGTGGCTGGGAGTGTGAAAGTGCTCATTATGTAGCAACAGTGCTGTGTGTGGAAAAAAAAATGCATTTTTTTTGCATCAGGTGCAGCAAAAGCGCAAACCGACTTGCGCTTGACCAGTTTTTTGGGACGGTTCACGGCATCACTTCAGAATCTAACTCCATGGTTAGGGTCATGACCTCCTTATGGACATATTGAACGGTCCAGATCATCCATCTGACTATGATCGGGATCACAGAACGGCCCACGGAAGGCCGGATGTGCAAACGCACGTCCCTGCGAAAACATGGTACGTTGAGATGCTCAGTGGACCCCACATTGGTGTTTACGGAGAAATTTGACCCATTCATTGGATTCCTGGCGAGATTTCAGTTAGGAATGAGTAGTTTTTATCAGGTTTTGGTGCGGTTCACTGTATAAAATCAATTCTCCGTCCATCTTGCGTTTTCTTAGATCCATGTGTTTACGTTTACTTGGGTCCAGAGGGACACCTAGGTGAGGGTCACTCCTACCCCAGAGACACAATGGACGGTCAAGATCATAAAAATACATAATGGGTGGGGCCCACAACCAAAAGCCGGATGACGTGCGTTAGACGCTATTGAAAACTTTGTTTTTGTGAGAAATCCTCGGCCAGCGCCTCGAGTTCTTGAATTTTGATGTACGGCTAGACCACGTACACTGTGTACAAGCGTTTCAAGCGTGGGGTCCACTGAGATGTATTCAAAAAATTTGCTCGGTCCAACCTGTTTGCCATATAATTTAAAGGGTTAAGACCAAAATTGAATCATTTTCAAATACCAGGCGGGCCCCAAATTAGGATTTTAGGGGATGATCTGTCTGTTGGGCCACTTACACAAGGATCCAATGGCTGAAACTTGACGTGGATGGTTAATTTATGGTCCTCAGGCCATATATGAAGTTTCGAACCAAACGGATGGTGGAAACTCAATGATTTTGCATTCTAGACGATTTTCGGGCCCATTTAACATGAGTGGCCTGATTTTCTCGAATTTTCGACGTATACTTTCTTCGATCTTGGTCCCCTGAGGTCCATCGCTTGCCTTGGTGATTTATAAGCGTTAAATCCATACTTTTAGTACCATTTTCTAGTTCAAGTCATAAATGTGCCTTGCATTACAAACATGTTAAAATAATGAGTTAAATTGTATCATGCTCGTAAAATCAGGTAATAATTGGGGTTTAATATGTAATATTCGACCCTCAACATCCATCTATTCCATCTTGAGATTGTATTCGTAACCAGCACCAATATGAATCTGACAGATACTTGCTTCACCATATGCATGAAGATCTCAGTGAAGTCGACACATTTTCTTTGAGCATATCCATTTGTTACTGACCTTAAGATTCACTTACTCCCGATCTCTTTACAACCGATGGAAAGCTCCACCGTTTCTCATGTCTCATTCTTGTATAAGGAGTTAATCTTATCATACATTGTTGCTTTCTACTTTTCGACATCTACATCATTAAGAGCCTTTTAAAAAGTAGACGGATCTTCCTCATCTATGATGAGGGAAAGTACAACATTCGAGTCATCCTTATATCTCGTCAATAACTTACGATCCCTTAGAGAATTTATTCTTACTGGTGGCTACTCCACCTGATCCTATACTTCTATTTATGTTTTTGTGTCAACCTATGCCTCATTTCTATATATTTGAACGCTCATAACTAACTTTTATTCTTCCTCGTATTCATCCTTACGGAACAAGGATCATTCGTCATATGTAATATTATGACTAAGGATTATCTCTCGTGTGACATGGTCATATAGCTTGTAACCCTTCACACCACCACCATAGCCGATAAAGATGTACTTTTTAGCTATTTGGTTCAACATATCTCTCTCTCAATTGACGGTACGTTAAAGTAAACATCACAACCAAATAGTCACAGCCTCGTGTAGTCTACCTACAGATTAATCCACACTTTCTCTGAAATTTTATAATCAATATAAGTAGAAGGGGACCGATTCACCAAGTAACAAGTCATGTAAACGACCTCAGTCCACATTTTCTTACCCAACACAACATTACTCATCATACATCGAGCCATCTCCAAGAGAATCTGATTCGTTCGCTCAACCACACTATTTTGCTATGGTGTATGACGCACTGTGTTGTGCCTCATGATCCCTTCATCTTTACAAAACCGATTGAATTCCTAAGAAGTAAATTTACTACTGTTATGTATCCTCAACACTTTCACCTTTTACCCTAACTATTTTTCTACCACCACCTTCCACTATTTGAAGTTAGTGAACACCTCAGATTTATTTATCATAAAATAAACCCACACCTTTCTGGAATAGTCGTCAAGGAACGTAACAAACCATAACGACCCTCCATTAGAAACTATAGTCGATGACCTCCATACATCAGAATGCACGTAATCCAGAATTCTCTTTACAAACATGCTTTCTAGACTTAAAGACAACCTTGATTGCTTACCATATATACAATGATCGCATATACTAAAATCAATGCTTTTAAAAACCGGAATCAAGCAACGGTCAGAAAATACCTCATGCCTCGTTCGCTCATGTGGCCTAAGCGTGCATACCATATACCTGCAGACGTGGAATCCATTGTAATTGTTGTAGCTCCACCAAATGAAGTGCTCTCGATCGACCTGCATAGGTTACCATTCAAGTGGCCTAAGCGTGCATACCATATACCTGCAGACGTGGAATCCATTTTTTGAATTTTCTTGATGGGATCGAGCATTTGTCGATGGCATCGACAGCCACTCAATAGAATTGGATGATTTATTGATGACATCAATAAAATCTATTACAACCAAATGTAAAATATTAGACAACAAACCCAATGAGGCGCAACTTCAAATTTTGAAAGTGCGTATGGACTCTCCTAAGGACAGTTCGACCATGGCACATCAAATACAGGGAGAAAAGATAGTGGATCCAAAATCCAAATTTAACCAGAAATGTCAGATGGTAATCATCCACTCAGCCCATCCGTGTTTTCTTTTCTTTTTTCTATCATAAGCTTTATCCATAGTGGGCCCCACAAGTGGGGATTGTTCTACTTCAGTGACACGTGAATGTTGGATGAACCACCGCTAGCTTAGGAATGGTGGTTACCAGCAAGCCATGGTGCAACCTTCCTCAATTGGATAATCTGGCCGATGGTTTAGACTTCGAGAGCATTGATGTGCCGGGACACAGAATGTATCCTTCATATGAAAATTTTAGGTTTATATACCATCGATAGAAGGAACCATCAGCTCGAAAGTTCCAGGGCCATATTTTTACTAACTTGATGCAACCAGATGTTATTCTCCTTCCACAACATACACCATGTTCCACCCATTTAATAATGTTCACAACCATCACAGTGCACAAACAAAGTTACGATCAAATTAATGGGTATTAAAAGGCCAACTTGTCATGTGTATAACACATCTGAGCCGCTCAAACAGTAGGCCCCACCTAAAATAGAGATCGGCAGAGAGTAATAAAAAAAAAAAAAAAAAAAACAGGCAGACCCATTTATCAGGTAGGCCGAACCAAAGAAGATGTGTGGCAAATGAATTGAGTCAATGTACATAATTGTCCACCTGATGAATGAATTTGTCTGATTTTTTGCACTAAATGATCTTCGAGATGGAGCATACCTTTTCAATGGTTCAGATTTTGTAAACACTTGTTGGCGGTATTTCTCAATGGACGGTGACTTAGTGACCCGCTGAGATGGATGGGAACAATCCCTCCCCACTTAATAAATGAGATTAAAGGCCAATCGTTTTTAAGCCAAAAATATGAAAGAATATACATATTAGGGTTTTGCATATTCTGCTCCTACTCGCAATGTAGCTAGTTCTTCTCGCTGTAGACGAGGTTGATACTATTATCTAAGATAGGGCCCAAAGGGAAGTGAAAATGACCGTGGGAGGAACAATGAATATAAACACCTTGGCCATTTTATTAACGGTTCTGATCTTATAGGCAGTTACGGTACACACCCATATTTCTTTCTAAATACATCCATTTGCTGTTTTTGCCTATGTGACACTGAAGCATGTCAAAGTCTAGTGGGTAGGCTTTGTAACTGAGCCCAGTCTCATCCCAACTCATGAGCTAAGGAAGAGTGCTTCCGCTGGTTGGGTCCACAGTATAGACTCACCCATCTAATGCCAAAATAAATAGAAAGGGGAATTTAGGTACATGGAAGCCCAGACACAGCCCATTTCTTTATCAGGCCTAAAATAAGGCCCAGCCCAATCCAAGAGCTCCAGTCTGAGTCCTCTATTGTTTGTAAATTCATGTTATTGTGTTAGGAATGATGACGTGAATTTCCCTCATTTTTGGGTTCACACCTTTAAAAGATAGTGAAATTGATGGATGGTGTGGATTTCTCACAAACATTGAGTGTCTCCACCAAGCTTGAGGGTTGCAGGTATAATGTTATTAATGAGGCCCAGTGTGCAGTAGGCTATTTTGATCACTAAGAAAATACCCAAATGCTTTCGTATACGAGAAATGGTGGGTAGTTGCTTGACTAAACGTGAAAATAGTAATTGTCCTTTGTGAAAATAGTTTGAAAGTAGGATGGTTTTTGTCAAAAGCCCAAGAGGAAGGCTGGCAAATGAAAAAAAAAAAAAGAAAAGAAAAGAAAAGAAAAGAAATCCCTTTTCTTAATATTCTTTTACAATTGCAATCCAACTGATCGGGGTTGGTTTGACAGGCAGTTGCTCACTGTCCAAGCCTGGCCCAATTAAGAAGAAGACTTGAATTTTGAGCCTGAGCCGGACCATCCAACCTTTTTTTTTTTTTTTTTTTCAATAATTGTCTAATCTATATGTGATCCTTTTTATTTATTTATATTTTTTCACCTGAATTTATATAAATATAAAGTCTAGCCTGAGGTAGGCAAGGCCCGAGCCTGACCATCCAACTTGATACTCAGGCTTAAGTCTAGCCTGAGGTAGGCAAGGCCATGGATCAACCCAACCCATTGACAGCCCAACACTCTAGTCTGCGGATAACAAGACCAGGCAATGTGAAAATGTGCAGGAGGGTGTGGTGCTTGTAGGCCATGGTCAATGGGCCTGAACACTCAATTGTACATTTTACGTATGGTAAAAATGACCATGATGGGATAATCATAGTTGCACAACTAGGCATACAAAATGATAGTAAGTAGATAAAAAAATGATTCTACCATCCATTTTGAGGCTCTTATTTTAACTAATCCAATCACCTGAGATGCATCATGATCATACTTGGGCACACTTAGGTCCCATATGCTGTAGACTGCAGAAGCACACAAAGTAGAATCAATAGGAGTAATCTAATTTTACCAAACAAAAATAGAGAACATATCATTTTAACGTGGAAAAACCCTTGCGGGAAAAAATTATAGCACAAAGCGATAGATAATCACTATAAAAAAATAGAAATTACAAAGAGAGAGCTTTGTCGATTTGAATAACCTCGAATCTTATACCTGCTACACCCTTGAAACCCTATAACAAATTAGAAATCCTTGGAAATACCTCACAATCCCATTTATACCCATATTTATAAGTTATGGAGGAATCCAAAATAAAATTAGAAACAAATCCCATGAAATTGGAACTCTGCGTAAAATTGCACAGAAACTGTCGATGACATTAAACAATCTTCGATGTCATCGTCATCGAAACTAATCCTTCGATGGCATCGAAGCCTTATGACCACTACATACTTCCGCTGGGATCTTACACTTAATTGTCGTCAAAGGAGACTAGTTCACCAAGTAGCAAGCTGTGTTAATGGCCCTAGTCCATAGGTCCTTACATAAGCTCGCATTGCTTAACATGCATCGGGCCCTCTATAAGAGAATTTGATTCAACCACTCAGCCACACCATTTTTTTCGGGCATGTGGCGTACTGTGTTGTGCCTAATAATTCATTCGTCTATACAATATTCATTAAACTCAGTAGAAATAAATTCACCACCATTATCAGTCCTAAAAACTTTTATTTTTTGTTATGTCTATTTTTCCACAATGACCTTCCATTGTTTAAATATAGTGAAAATTTTGGATTTACATTTCATTAAGTAAAAATAAAATTTTTAGTAGTAGTTGTCAATGTATATGACAAACCATGCATGACAACTCTTTAGTGGAAACCACATGCGATGACCCTCATACGTCAGAGCACACATAATCTAGCATTCCCTTATATACATGCTTTCTAGATTTAAAAGATAATTTATATTGATTATCTTATATACCATGCTCACATATATCTTAATCAGAATTCTTAAAAAATGTAATTAAACAATGATTAAAGGGTACCTTCATGCCCCACTCACTCATGTGACATAAACGAACATGCCACTTACATGTCGACGTGGAATTTGCAGTGCCACTGCAGCTTCACTTGTTGAAGCGCTCCTAATTAGCCTGTAAAGGTTTCTGTGCCTCTACGCTCTCATGATCACGAGTACCCCCTTTGATACTTTAAGGACACCATCAACTCCGGTGAATTTGCACTTTATAGTCTCAAGTTCACAGAGAGAAATTAAACTCTTTTTCATGTCGGGAATGTGCCTAACCTTAGTCAGGGTACGCTCTGTCCCATTAAACATCTTGATGACATAGTACCAATAGTTACAACATTACATGCATTGTCATTGCTCGTAAACACATGTCCACCATCGCACTCTGATAAGGAGTTATGTGATAGGACGACCTTGTGTCTAGAATCCACTTGTCCCTACGATCATCGTATAAGTGTCCGATCATAAACATTAACAATACATCATCTTCCCTTGTAGTTTCATCAAATGTGACAGTGTTAGGCTCCTTGAAAGAAGTCTCTGAATTTTCTTTCTTTGCTTTAGAAATTGTGCAATCCTTCTTCATATATCTAGTCATCCAATAGTTCCAGCACTTTAGCTTTCCTTTACCTTTGCCCTTGGATTTGAATATCGATCGATTAGATCCTATATCTCGCTCAGTATTTCGGCCCGATGTAAGCAGTGCATCAATAGAGGGCCCCATGCTACCATTTTTTTCTCATGGCATTTCCTTGAAGGGCTGAGATAATGGTGTATATACTCGAGGATGAATTACCAGTGCACAAGGAGTCCATGAAAGACTCACACGATGCCGAAAATGAGTTCAACAAAATATATGTCTGATCTTCATCTTTGATCACTTCTTTTATGTCAAGCAACTTGCAAATCAAATTGTTAAAATTACTGAAGTGAGTCTCCACATCTCCATCATCTACCATCCTAAAGTTGAATAATTGTAACTTCAAGTGTAGGCAAATTTCGAAGGACTTCTTTGCATAAACGTTGCTCCTCAAAAGCCTCATCCAACCCTTAAATTGTAACTTCAAGTGTAGGCAAATTTTCCCACAACTATGCTACGGTTTTATCCATCATGATGTTGTAGAGAATATCATCCATTAAACACAGTCGGATTAAGGATTTGGCCTTCTTATCTAGAGTCTTCTAATCATCATCATTCATAGTCGCACGTCGCTCCTCAAAAGCCTCATCCAACCCTTACTAAGTTAATAGACTAATCATCTTAATCTTCCATAACTCAAAGTTATTTTTGCCTGAGTACTTCTCAATATCATACTTTGGACTTCCAGCCATTTATACTTCTCCTTACAGATTTACGCCTGCGCCCCAATGATGACTCTGATATCACTTGTTGGGAGACCGCGAAAGCACAATGAGTAGAATTAAAAGAAGTAATCCAATTGCACCAAACAAACACAAAGAGAACACAACGTTTTAACGTAGAAAAACCCTTATGGAAAAAAACCAAGGCACAAAACGACAAATGTTAACTATGAAAAAAAAAAATTACAAAGAGAAAGTGTAATAACCCTTTTTTTTTTTGGAACTAACTCCACCGTCCACTTCCGTGTGGCCCACCTGAGTTTTGGATCAGCCTCATTTTTGGCCTTATATTTTCTCTTGGCCTGGCCAAGATGATGGACAGAGTGGATTTATATGGGACCCACCACATCTTTAAAAATAAAAATAAAAAAAATAAAGTAAAAATAAATAAAAATTAATCTTCCGCAACTAAACCACTTCTTCCACTTTCCTCCTTTTTGTACGGTAATGGCCGCCAAACCCTCCCACGAAACAAAACTTCCCACGTCTCCCACTCTTCCGCCTTATTCCTCACATCCATTAAAAAGGAAGGAAAAATATAAATAAGTTTTAATCGTATCAAAAAGGGAGAGAGAGAACCGGGTAGATCAAGAGAGAGAGCTTTGTAGATTAAGAGAGGGAGAGAGATTAGAGCGAAGCCGGATCATCAAACTTTAAGGTAGGTGATCTTATCTTGAGATTTAACATTTTCAATTAATTATTATGCTAATTGTCAATTGATTATTTATTTATGAATTTCTATTTTTATATATTTCTGGTATTTATGTTAAAATAATTTATATATATATATATATATATATATATATATATATATATATATATATATATATATATAAATATAATAAAATAAAATAAATTTATAGAATAAAATAAACAATTTATTTGGATTTTATATTTTAATTTATAAACTCTAAATATTAAAAAATATTTGTGTTATCATATGCCACATTTGCAAATTTCAGAGTGCCTATCATCATACTCTGACAGAGTATTAAATAACTCCTCATGAGAAGCCAGAAGATGCACCGTAAGGAATTATTATAATGGATAAGGTTTCAAGTCCATCAAGCTAGACCACAAGTTAAGGTCCACCCAGCAATAGATTTATGACCTAATCAGTTCATACAAAATCCAACCCTTCTAATACGTTTAAAACCACATGAAGATCACTTTAATAAAAAATTATTCCTATATACTAGTTAGGATATCCACAAAAATATAAAAATAACTTATAACTGTTGATAAATAATATTATCCATTTAATTAGTGATTGTAAGTGTTTCTTGCAAGTGATCCTAATATTATAATAGACTTATTGAATGGGTTAGATTTTTACACTTTTATTAAAGGTTAGAAGTTATTTACTTGGTGGACCGTAATGTTTCCAACTAGTTGAACTGGACATTTTTTTTTACAATGAGATTCTGCTAGTGCGAGAAGTACGAGTATGACTACAATCTTATTCGTCTCCACAGGCGGAATATAACACACGTGTGTGAGTCTGAGAATCTACCATACAATCCACACTTTCAACATGTCCAGATATAATAATAATAATAATAATAATAATAATAATAATAATAATAATAATAATAATAAATAATTTTACTAAGTTTATATTCTAATTTAGAAGTTTTAAAATCTCTCTTGTCAAGATCAAATTAGATCATTATAAGTTTAATTTAAATATTTAGAAATTAATATGATCCAATTTGGATGATTATTTAAATTATTTAAATTAAATTTTAACCCAATGTTAAATTAAACCTTCAATTCATACTAATTTAAACTCTGATTTGGAAAAAAAAATCTGAATATAAGGTCCATATAATTATTTTGTAAATTATGAAAATTAGAATTTAGAATGAAATAATTAGCTTATATCCATTCATAATTAGATAAATAAATGAATTATGATTTTAGGATATACATGGTATTTCAACGGTATATACAAAAATAAATAAATAAATAAAAATTTACAGCACTGTTACAGGAAACAACTTGATGTTTCAGTAAATTTTATGAATTTAATTTTAATGACATCGGGTTGCTACACATTTTGTATGAAAATTTGAATAATAAATCGTTTGCTATTGATTTCAGAATAACTCATGACATGCATTCATCTATTCTGATTATGGAATTATGAAAAAAGGAAAGAAAATAAATGAATGATAATGGTATCAACAAGTAGGGCAATTGTGTCCCTTGGGTGAGAGACCCTAAAGCCAGCAAGTAGGACAATTGTGTCCCTTGGGTGAAAGACCTTACAACCCACAAGATCCTTTGGAGTCTCCTTTGTGTACGGCGTATAAGTACAATTGTGTGCGTGGACATACGTCAGATGTACAACTGGAGCAGTAGTTTGACCAACTAACGTATAAATGGATCCATCACCATGAGGTACCAGTGCATGGGCGTTAATGCAACGTGACCATCCACTTAGTACGGTGTTGTAAGAAATAATATAAATGTTATGAGTATTCATTATGGAAATATCGCATGCATCGCATTTTCACACTTTTGTTATTAAATTTTATTAGTTGTATTCTATTTCCTCTATTGTTATAAAATTGATATTATCTGAACATGTTAAATTTTGGGTAAGAGATGACCCTACTGGGCTGTTATGCTCATCCTACTAAAAAATGCACAGGTGTAGAGTTGGAATACTATGAGCAGGCGGACCTCTTCTATTAGCTTTATTTTCTAGAAATTAGGTTTAGTTTTAATTCATTTTAGTTTTTGTTATTTAGGTGTAGTTTATTTTCAATTTTGATGTAGAAATGGAAGCTATCAAAGAGTTGAATTTAATAAATATTCAGTTGTATTTCTTTTAGATGACGTGTTCACTCCCCAAGTACAGGGTTGTGATGTAGTAATAACTCGGTAAGATCGAGGTCGAATCCCAAGGGACTGAAACTTGTACGTTATCTAAAACTAACCAGAACTAGAACTAGATTAAGATGAAATCTAAACTAAATGTAATTTGAGAAATAATGGTGAAATAATTATATAAACTTGAGAGAAATCAGGAGAAAAGGAAACTAGGGATTCAGAGGATCCACTTGTTGAGATCAGGGAGATCTTACGCCTGTTTCAAAAATCATGAAATTAACTGAACTGCCGTTGATCTAGTTTTCAAAGAGATGAAAGGAAGATGAATTAGAATGGATTCCATCACCAAACCATGCCCAAAAAGACTATGGCAAACAACAGAATTAAACTAATTACCACCCAATCACATGTATGAAAGTTAGGAAGGGTACCGTCATCCGACCATGTCCAGGAGACTATGGTGAACAACAGGGCTTCCTGACATCATAAACATTAAAGAGAACGGAAATATTCAAAGCCATTGCAGACCCATTGTAATTTCAGTCACAACAGACCATTAAAAACCTAAAACATTCCCATATTAATTAACTAAAATCAACGTCAATTCATGCATTAAAATTTAAATAAAATCAAATCTCCCATCTCACTACAAGCTTCACCTCTTAGCCCTAGCTAGGAGGATTTAGCCTGCCATGGATGGGCTCAATCCAAATAAATAAAGAGAAAAAGAAAAGGAAAAGAAAAGGGAAAGAAAAAAACTAAGCTCCTCTCTCTCTCCTCTGCCCACGTTGAAACCCAAGCTTGAGCCCTCTGTTCTTCCTCCCCAGACCCTGAATGAATGCTCCCCACGTCCAAAAACCTCCTTTTATAGCTGCTGGAAGGCTGGAGTCAGTGACAGAGTTGTAGCAGGACACGGAGTGCAATTTTCGCAGCCAAGTTCGGTACCATGAAATACGCCACTTTCCTCGCTCAAATTCCAAAGAAATACCGTCTCTGAGTACTTTCTTGGGTCCTCTACATGATAGACGGTTCAGATCTGCCATATGATCAAAGATGGTGGGCCAAAACTGTCTGAAAAAGTCAATTTTCGCGGATGTGTGAAACCTTTCGCACCATTTCGCTGTTGTGATCGGTGGGCCCCACAGAAGCATTTTCTGGAAAATCCACCCCGTCCATTGGATTCAGAACGAAATTTCAGTCAAAAATGGGTGGTTTTGAACGTCCATTGAAGTGTCCTAGAGAAGAAATAACTAAAAGATCAGATTTGAACGCTACCGGGCAGCCCTTTTGTGGCATCTGTATCTCACACGTGTGCAAGTATGGGTGCAAAAGGTCAGTATAGTTTTGTAGTTCTCGAAGCCCTCTACACGGTGGACGGATCAGATTGGTCATATGAGCAATGGGTGGGGCCCACTACCGTTCGCAAAAACGGCCAGCGGCCCTGCGTCCGTTGCCAACGAAATTTTTTTTTTTTTTTTTTTCTTTCTTTCGGTCAGAGACGGTCAAGCCGTCTCTGACACTTGCCATGCACGGCGAGTGCACATGTGCACTGTACACACTCATCTCATATGGGGTCCATTGCACTGTTTTGGAGAAATCTACACCGTCCATCTGTTTTGACTCCTCATTTAAGGCGTCAATAATAATTTTGAGGCAGTTCCAGATATCAGGTGGGCCCAGAATCAACGGTTTATGGGATGATCTGTCAGTTGGGGCACTTTCCGAGATCTTCAATGGCTGAAATTTTATATGTACGGTTAATTTATGGTCCTCAGGCGACGTATGAAGTTTCGAGCCAAACGGATGGTGGGAACCTCGTGATCTTGCATTCTGGACGTCCTTCAAGCCACTAGAGCTTCAATTTTTAACTTTTCTCGAATTTCTGACCGTGTATATTTGTCAATCTTGGTCCCCTGGAGTGTGTCCCTTGCCTTTGGCGTCATCAGATCGTTAAATCTCAACTTTTAACGTCCTTTTTCCATCCATGCTCATAAAATCACTTTGCCACACAAGAATGAGAAAACAAGCCATTAGATAGCATTATATTCGTAAATCCAGATAATATCTGGGGTCTAATATGCAATATTTGACCCTCAACACAACCCCCAACCAGCAAAGTATGGGAAAAATAAGTTGAGAATTATAAGAGAACTTTTTATGAAATCGAGTAAGATTTTGAACAAAATACGAGAAATTTAATATTCATGAATGTTAGAAATTGTATTCTCCTGAGCTCAAGCGCACCGTAGACTTCATAATCAAGTGTAAAGCATTAATCCATCAATTAGAAAAATTTTAAACATTGAGATCCATGAATGTATAGTGTAATCTCAGCTAATCACATTAAGATTGAATTTGTTATTTCAGGATCTCATTGGTAACCAGCAAGAGAATTCATGATAACCAAACTTAATCCAAAACTTGCCTCATAGATTAGCCTATTAACTTGTGATTTTTCTATTCAAAGTAATGCCAAGGAAGGGGAATCAAATCCTCACCTATAGGGAGCAAACCTATGGTGAAGATCGTACACCTGACTCTTTTTAGATATCATTCATGGGGAATTAACTCCACACCTATAGGGAGCAAACCTATGGTGAAGATTAATTATCCAACCTTTCCAATTTTTATACCATGATGGCAAGATATTTCAGGCTGGTTCCTTTCGTGCTTAGTGATTACCAAATTAACCCTTCAATATCAGACTGAAGTCTTAATGTGTAAGCAAGACGTGTCCTGAAATCATGATTTAATCAATGTTTACAACTTCTAATCATGGATTAATAATTCACTTAACTATGAAATCTAACAGATACGGAATCCAAGAGTCATAAATCCACCATTATGTACCTTGAAAATCTAAATTAGAGATATCTGTCAAAATCACTTCGAATTTGTAAAAATTTTCAGAAAAAACTTTTTTTAAAAAAAATTTCACAATTTTTGCTCAAGACCAAGAAAATACTGATTAGGAAACCTAATCTCCCACCCCCAACCTAAAATCTACATTGTCCTCAATGTAAAAGATATGAGCATGCAATGCACATGGGACAACGAAAGTAAATGAGAAGTGATGGGAAGATAGTACCTGAATAACGAATCAAGAGAGTTTCCAATAGATCACGGCATGGAAGCTTGTCAGCATGAGCGAGAATAAAATCCTACCTATACCACTTTCGCAGGTGCTCTCGATTGCATTTAGCGTATGCAACAAGCCTTTAAACCCCTAGGTTACCCCTAGTGGACGAGTTGTAGTCTCGTGAGGGTTTGCAGTAATGTCACCCACAAACATTGAACTAACTAACCTATGAAAGCGATTATCCTAAACCTATAAAAACGATAAACCTACCTATACCTCCATCAGACTAGGAGATCAGTCCTGGTAAACAGGAGCAATCAGAGGCATGGACATGTCCTCTGAATCAAATGTCTCAACAAATGGCTTTAATCGATGTCCATTTACTTTAAACTCCTTGCCATTGTCGGGATCTCTTATCTCGACGGCCCCATGAGGATAAGCAATGACAACAATGTAAGGGCCGGTCCAACGAGATCGAAGCTTACCCGGAAAGAGATGTAGTCGAGAGTCATACAAGAGGACTTTCTGACCAGGCGTGAATGATTTTCGTAGAATATGTTGATCATGAAACGCCTTCATCCTGTCCTTGTAAATTCTCGAGTTCTCATATGCATCGTTCCGGATTTCTTCAAGTTCATTCAACTGAAGTTTGCGTAGCGAGCCAGCGTTGTCCAGATTGAAATTCAGATTTTTGATCGCCCAGTATGCTTTATGTTCCAATTCCACAGGCAAGTGACAGGCTTTCCCATAGACAAGTCTAAAGGGAGATGTTCCAATAGGAGTTTTGAAAGCAGTACGGTATGCCCATAAGGCATCGGTCAATCGGATTGACCAGTCCTTACGATCAGGGTTAACAGTTTTCTCTAGGATATGTTTGATCTCCCTATTGAAAATCTCAACTTGTCCACTTGTCTGTGGATGGTATGGGGTGCTCACCTTATGAGAGATACCGTATTTCTTTATTAAGCTCTCAAATGGTCTATTGCAGAAGTGTGAGCTCCCGTCACTAATGATGGCTTGAGGCGTTCCGAACCGCGACAGGATATTTTCTTTTAAAAATTTAATGACCGTGCGATGGTCATTTTTGCGGCACGGAATTGCTTCGACCTATTTAGTGACATAGTCTACGGCGAGCAAAATATACAGATTTCTAAATGATTGGGGGAATGGTCCCATGAAATCGATGCCCCAACAATCAAATGCTTCTATAATAAGGATGAGATTCAAAGGCATCATATTTCGACGGGACAATGCTCCCAATTTTTGACAACGCTCACAAGCCTTGCAAAACTCATGAGTATCTCTGAACATAGTGGGCCAGTAAAAGTCACACTGTAGAATCTTGGCCATGGTCTTTTTAGCAGAAAAGTGACCACCACAGGCTTGTGAGTGACAGAAGGAGATGACACTCTGATGCTCATCGTCTGGTACATATCTCCTTAAGATTTGGTCTGGACAATATTTAAACAAATATGGATCATCCCAGAAAAAGTTACGCACCTTGGTAAAGAATTTCTTCTTATCTTGTGACGTCCAGTGTGTCGGTATGGCACCTGTAGCAAGATAATTAGCAATATCAGCGAACCAAGGTGAATGGGAGACTCTAAACAGTTATTCATCAGGGAACATGTCATTGATATGGGTCGCCTCAAGGGAATCAGAGGTATTAAGGCGAGAAAGATGATCGGCCACTACGTTCTCTACTCCTTTTTTATCTTTGATTTCCAAATCAAATTCTTGGAGTAGAAGGATCCATCGTATCAAGCGGGGCTTAGAATCATTCTTAGAAAGAAGATACTTAAGGGCCACATGGTCTGTGTAAATGATGATCTTGGATCCGATTAGGTAGGATCTAAATTTGTCCAAAGCGAACACTACGGCTAAGAGTTCCTTTTCTGTAGTCGAGTAGTTCACTTGGGCAGGATTTAGAGTCCTACTTGCGTAGTGAATAACGTAAGGCCGCTTATCTTTTCTCTGGCCTAGAACCGGTCCAAGAGCATAATCAGAGGCGTCGCACATAAGTTCAAAAGGAAGACTCCAGTCAGGTGGCTGCATGATAGGTGCAGTGGTTAACATGCCCTTAAGCTTAGTGAAAGCTTCTTGGCACTGCTCAGTCCACTCGTATGGTGTATCCTTTTGAAGAAGATTACATAAAGGACGAGAGAGGAGACTAAAGTCCTTTATAAATCGTCTGTAAAAGCCTGCGTGTCCTAAGAAGGATCGCACGTCTCTGATATTCTTGGGTAGAGGTAGATTAGAGATAAGATCAATTTTTGCCTTATCTACCTCGATTCCTTTGGACGAGATGATATGCCCAAGGACAATTCCCTTTTGAACCATAAAATGACACTTCTCCCAGTTAAGTACCAAGTTTTTTTCTTCACATCTTTTCAGCACACATTTAAGACTTGCTAAGCATTCGCTGAAAGATGAACCACAAACAGAAAAGTCGTCCATGAAGACCTCTAGATATTTTCCCACCATGTCAAAAAAGATACTCGTCATGCATCGCTGAAAGGTGGCAGGGGCATTACATAACCCGAATGGCATCCTTCTGTAAGCAAAGGTGCCATAGGGACATGTAAATGTGGTCTTTTCCTGATCCTCAGGGGCGATTTCAATCTGATTATAACCTGAATACCCGTCAAGGAAACAATAATAGGAATGACCAGCTAGCCTTTCCAGGATTTGATCAATGAAGGGCAAAGGAAAGTGGTCTTTCCTTGTGACGGTATTCAGCTTTCTGTAGTCAATGCACATTCTCCAACCAGTAGTAACTCTGGTCGGCATGAGTTCATTATTGGCATTGGCTACGATGGTGATCCCGGACTTCTTAGGAACTACCTGAGTTGGACTCACCCATTGACTATCGGATATGGGGTAAATGATCCCCACTTCCAATAGTTTGAGAACCTCGGCCTTAACCACTTCCTTCATGTTTGGATTTAGTCTACGTTGTGATTGCCGAACAGCCTTTGCATTGTCCTCAAGATATATACGGTGAGTACAAATCGATGGGTTAATTCCCTTGAGGTCCGCTATCGTCCATCCAAGAGCTCCCTTATGCTCAATGAGAGTAGATATCAGCATACTCTCCTGTTCTTTCTCCAGGTGGGCAGAGATCACCACCGGGTATGTCTCATCCTGACCTAAATATACATATTTTAAATCAGAGGGCAAAGGTTTTAGGTCAAGCTTCGGTGGGTTGAGGTTAGACGGTAGAGGCACTACATAAGTTTGGGGCAATTCTTCAATGTGTGGCCTCCACCGGTTAACTTCAAGTACCGGTGCAGTATCAAGCATGGCACACGTCTCCCTAATTATATCATCATCAAGATCATGGGAGTGGGCCAGGCACGTCTCTAAAAGATCAGAGGATAAGGTGAGAGGCGTTCTATCTTCCACAAAAGAATCAATCATGTTAACATCGTGGAAATCGTCATCATCCTCTGAGTTGCTGCCGTTATTAAAAAAGATATTCGATTCCAATGTCAAATTTCCAAAGGACATAATCATGACACCATTCCTGCAATTGATAATTGCATTTGAAGTGGACAGGAATGGGCGACCAAGAATGACGGGAATCTGAGTGCTTGTGTCATTGATGGGTTCGGTATCCAAGATGATAAAATCAACAGGGTAGTAGAATCTATCCACCTGAACCAACACATCCTCGATGATCCCTCTTGGTATACGAACAGAACAATCAGCAAGTTGTAGTGTGGTTCGAGTGGGTTTTAATTCACCCAAACCTAACTGTTGGTATACCGAGTAAGGAATCAGATTGACGCTTGCTCCTAAGTCAAGAAGTGCGTGATCAATTCGATAGTTCCCGATCACACATGATATGGTTGGGCAACCGGGATCTTTGAATTTTTGCGGCACATCTTGTTTCAGGATGGCACTCACTTTTTCAGTCAAGGAGATCTTCTTTTGAACACTTTTCCGTCGTTTGGTAGTGCATAAGTCCTTTAGAAATTTAGCATATGAAGGTATCTGTTTTACAACGTCAAGCAGAGGAATGTTGACTTTCACTTATTTCAACATCTCTAGGATATCCTGAGAGTTAGATAGACGTTTTGGTTCAACCAACCGTTGGGAAAACGGAGCAACTGGCTTTTCTAGAGGTTCCGGTTCAAATTTTTGTGGGGCGCCACTAGATCCATCATTGTTGTCCTCTTTTAGTTCTTGAGGCTTTTCGGGCCTCACCGGAAGGGTTTTATCAATAACCTTCCCACTCCTAAGAGTGGTGATGGATTTAGCGTGCCCCATTTGATTTGAAGAGCTGGGATCACCTGTCTCGTATTGCGGTTTCGGATTAGGGAGTGATTGTGCAGGGAACATCCCTTTTTCCATAGCTGTCATACGTGAATCTATTTTTTGTATAAAATCTGAAATTCCTTGCATTGTTCGCGCCAGCTCTTGTATGGAAATTTGAACCGATTCTTCTTGAGGTTTCTCCTGATTTGGATTTTGATTGAAGAAACCTTGAGGGGTAGCAGTTTGTCCGTTCCTCCAACTAAAATTCGGGTGATTTTTCCAGCCAGGATTGTATGTATTAGAGGGTGGTCTATTGAAAGGTCTTTGATAGTTATTTACGGCATTAGATTGTTCATTCAATACATCTCGAAAGGCAGGTATTGAAGGACAATTTTCAGTAGTATGAATGTTGCAATCACAGATGCCGCAAACACTTTCATTAACCTTTTCCTTCCTTCCTTCCATGACCTCAAATTTTCTGGTGAGATTGGCCACCTTAGCGTTAAGATCATTATCCTCTTTCAGGAGATATATTCCTCCTTTTTCCCTTGAATGAGTCGGCCTAGACGTGGTGTTCGTTCCTGGGTAATAGTCCCATGATTGTGTTTTTTCCGCGAGACTATCGAGGTAATCCCATACCTCGTCGACATTTTTATTAATAAAATCTCCGTTACACATTGTCTCGACCATTTGGCGCATGGAAGATGTTAGCCCATCATAGAAAAAATTCGTAATGCGCCATATTTCAAAGCCATGTTGTGGGCATGCATTAACCAGATCCTTGAACCTTTCCCAACATTGGAAGAATGTTTCATCTTCCTTTTGGGCAAAGTTCATGATTGCTCTCCTGAGGGTAATTGTCTTATGATGTGGGAAAATTTTTTTTATAAATTTCCTCTGCAAATCATTCCATGTGCCAATGGACCTAGGACGCAGTGAATGTAACCACGTCTTGGCTTTTTCTTTCAAGGAAAATGGAAAGAGTTTCAGCCTAATAGTATCCTCAGATACATTAGGAAAGTATAAGGTGCCTATGATTTCATCGAACTCTTTCAGACGCAAATATGGTTCTTCAGACTCAAGCCCATGAAACTTAGGAAGGAGTTGGATAACCCCTGGCTTGATGTCCATATGTCCTATATTCTCAGGAAAAATCATGCATGAGGGCGTACTCACCCCCGCCGGTTGTAAATAATCTCGTAAAGTACGAGGCGGGAGTGCCTGATGCACCTCATTCTCATCATGTACTTCCTCAACCCTTGGTTGGGGTAGTGCTTGAGGTTAATTTTCAGCCATAACGTCTTCTAACTCAGGAGAATTCAAGTGGTGTCTAGTCCTGCGATGGACAGTCAACCCCTCAACTAATCCTCCTTCAGTCACGAGACGTCGAGTGTTGTCGCGTGCCCAATGGGGTATAAAACACACTCAGCCCTCAAATTCTAACTTAAACCTAAGAAAAAAGGAAGAAGAAATCTAGAAAATAAAAGGAAAAGATGGAAAGAGGTTACCCAAGTTGGAGTCCTAGGTTAAGAATCTGCAAAACAAAACAAAATAAGTTAGTTTCTAAGAATAGAAAGTTCTAATTAAAAGTAAACTAATTTCTAGAGAAAGGAAAAAAAAATAATAAAAATTAATAAATAAATAAAATTAGAAAGTGCTTACTAAATTAAAAGTTTCCTACAAAATAGAAAAATTGAGTTAGTTCTAAAAATCAGATAGAAGGAAGAATAACAAATTTCTAAAGTTAGGAAAATTTTCTTATAAGGAAAATAATTAAGCTTCTAAACCTAGAATTAAAAATTTTTAAAAAGAAAATCTAATCCTAAACTAATCCTAAAACTAATTAATTTCAGAAAAACGTAGCCGACAGTCCCCGGCAACGGCGCCAAAAACTTGTTCACTCCCCAAGTGCAAGGTTGTGATGTAGTAATAACTCGGTAAGACCGAGGTCGAATCCCAAGGGACTGAAACTTGTACGTTATCTAAAACTAACCAGAACTAGAACTAGATTAAGATGAAATCTAAACTAAATGTAATTTGAGAAATAATGGTGAAATAATTATATAAACTTGAGAGAAATCAGGAGAAAAGGAAACTAGGGATTCAGAGGATCCACTTGTTGAGATCAGGGAGATCTTACGCCTGTTTCAAAAATCATGAAATTAACTGAACTGCCGTTGATCTAGTTTTCAAAGAGATGAAAGGAAGATGAATTAGAATGGATTCCATCACCAAACCATGCCCAAAAAGACTATGGCAAACAACAGAATTAAACTAATTACCACCCAATCACATGTATGAAAGTTAGGAAGGGTACCGTCATCCGACCATGTCCAGGAGACTATGGTGAACAACAGGGCTTCCTGACATCATAAACATTAAAGAGAACGGAAATATTCAAAGCCATTGCAGACCCATTGTAATTTCAGTCACAACAGACCATTAAAAACCTAAAACATTCCCATATTAATTAACTAAAATCAACGTCAATTCATGCATTAAAATTTAAATAAAATCAAATCTCCCATCTCACTACAAGCTTCACCTCTTAGCCCTAGCTAGGAGGATTTAGCCTGCCATGGATGGGCTCAATCCAAATAAATAAAGAGAAAAAGAAAAGGAAAAGAAAAGGGAAAGAAAAAAACTAAGCTCCTCTCTCTCTCCTCTGCCCACGTTGAAACCCAAGCTTGAGCCCTCTGTTCTTCCTCCCCAGACCCTGAATGAATGCTCCCCACGTCCAAAAACCTCCTTTTACAGCTGCTGGAAGGCTGGAGTCAGTGACAGAGTTGTAGCAGGACACGGAGTGCAATTTTCGCAGCCAAGTTCGGTACCATGAAACACGCCACTTTTCTCGTTCAAATTCCAAAGAAACACCGTCTCTCAGTACTTTCTTGGGTCCTCTACATGATAGACGGTTCAGATATGCCATATGATCAAAGTTGGTGGGCCAAAACTGTCCGAAAAAGTCAATTTTCGCGAATGTGCGAAACCTTTCATACCATTTCGCTGTTGTGATCGGTGGGCCCCACAGAAGCATTTTCTGGAAAATCTACCCCGTCCATTGGATTCAGAACGAAATTTCAGTCAAAAATGGGTGGTTTTGAACGTCCATTGACGTGTCCCAGAGAAGAAATAACTAAAAGATCAGATTTGAACGCTACCGGGCAGCCCTTTTGTGGCCTCTGTATCTCACACGTGTGCACGCATGGGTGCAAAAGGTCAGCATGGTTTTGTAGTTCTCGAAGCCCTCTACACGGTGGACGGATCAGATTGGTCATACGAGCAATGGGTGGGGCCCACTACCGTTCGCAAAAACGGCAAGCAGCCGTGCGTCCGCTGCCAACGAAATTTTTTTTTTTTTCTTTCTTTCGGTCAGAGACGGTCAAGCCGTCTCTGACACTTGTCATGCACGGCGAGTGCACATGTGCACTGTACACACTCATCTCATATGGGGTCCATTGCACTGTTTTGGAGAAATCTGCACCGTCCATCTGTTTTGACTCCTCATTTAAGGCGTCAATAATAATTTTGAGGCAGTTCCAGATATCAGGTGGGCCCAGAATCAACGGTTTATGGGCTGATCCGTCAGTTGGGGCACTTCCCGAGATCTTCAATGGCTGAAATTTTATATGTACGGTTAATTTATGGTCCTCAGGCGACGTATGAAGTTTCGAGCTAAATGGATGGTGGGAACCTCGTGATCTTGCATTCTGGACATCCTTCAGGCCACTTGAGCTTCAATTTCTAACTTTTCTCAAATTTCTGACCGTGTATATTTGTCAATCTTGGTCCCTTAGAGTGTGTCCCTTGCCTTTGGCATCATCAGATCGTTAAATCTCAACTTTTAACGTCTTTTTTCCACCATGCTCATAAAATCACTTTGCCACACAAGAATGAGAAAACAAGCCATTAGATAGCATTATATTCGTAAATCCAGATAATATCTGGGGTATAATATGCAATATTTGACCCTCAACATGACGTTGATTATTATTGAGCTTGATTGAATCATCTAGTCTGTAATAAATGAGAATAATTTTATAACTCACACCCTAGGATTTGGGTCCTGAATACCTTATTCGGGTACCTAAATTTTGGAGCGTGACAAGTTGGTATCAGAGACAGGTTGAGATTAAAATTGTGGACCTAGGGTTGTCTTTAAAATTAGTGACCCAAATATAAATTCCTTTACTTTTATGATAGAAATAAAATAAAAATATAAACTTAGGGATCATTACATTATATTGACATCAGATATGATCTTATTCAGGCTTGACATTGATCAAACAACCTAAATCTGGACCCTAAGGAATTTTTAAGAATTTTAGCATACTAAATTAAATTGGACAGCAATAGTAAGCAGAAAATACTTAACTTACAAAAGTCATAACTAATTAATTAAAACTCCTTTTTAGTTGATTCAAAATCTCAGTCGTAGATTAACAAGTATATCTTCAGTAAAAATTAATTGAAAAATATAAAACTAGGTTTATCCTTTACTAATATTAAGTTATGTGTATACTAGTCAGAAATAGTTTGTTTCTGCACAGACCTAATTATCCGAATTTTAGAATTTTATGTAAAATTTTTATTAGGCTGAAATTTACAGAATTATAGTAGACTCATACATGTATCTTTATAAAAAATTTTAGATCATTCTGACACCTGTAAGTATTAGAAACATTAGCGGGAATAGTATCCTAAGAATCTGAATTTTCTGTACTACAACTTTGATACATGTCACTGACTGAATTCTATTAATCTTCATGTGTTAATTTTTTTTTTAGATTTTTTTTCAATCCAATAAATTTTAAATAATCCTATAGATCTTAAATAGTATGCAGTCCATTAATGATATTTAAAATTCAATTTAGTTACTACAACCAACCTTAGTTATCACACACTAAGATTTCATGTTTAATTAATCGTAGATTATGGCAGATCAAAACATTGATGTTAGAGCCACATCAGGAGCTGCTGGACCTGATACCAATGAAAATGGGTCACTTATGGGTGAAATTCTTAGGACCATTCGTAGGTTACGCAGTTTGTTCTGTGATTTTGCGCGAAACTGCGGATTTGAGTCCTTTCGCAATCGGGATGCGGAAGGGAAGTTGCCTAAACTATAAATAGGTGTTCCTAAGGTTTTTTTAGAGAATGAAAAAGTTTTCTAAAGGGGTTCCAGGGAAATTAAAGGGTGTAGCAAGGGTGAGATTCGAGGTTGTTCGAATCGGGTAAGTCCTTTCTCTTTGTAATTTCTATTTTCATAGTGGAGATCTGTTGCTTTGTGTTGTGGTTTTTTTTTCGAAAGGGTTTTCCACGTTAAATCTGGTTGTTCTCTGTGTTCTCTTGTTGCTTGGTGACATTAGATTGCTATCCTAGATCTAGATCTGGGTGATTCCGTAGGTCAAAAATCCCCAACAAGTGGTATCAGAGCGAAGTTGGGGCACAGATCTGAATCTGAGGGATTAGTAATAATGGCGAGCGCTAAGTATGAGATTGAGAAGTACTCAGAAAAAAATAATTTTGAGTTATGGAAGGTTAAGATGATTAGCCTATTAACCAAGCAAGGCGAGGATGGTGCTCTTGAGGAGCAGAAGTCTACTATGAATGATGCTGATTGGAATACTCTTGATAGAAAGCTTTTTCATTGATCCGTTTATGTCTTACGGATGGGAAGCACTTCAAAAGGTGAAGCTACGGTGGATGTAGCGGATTCCACCTCTGCACGTGTGTGACATGTTGGGCATGGCTACATGAGCGGGCAGGGTAGGAAGGCTAAACCGTGCGGACAGAGATATGGAGCAGGTGGAGAAGCCACCTGTGAGAATAATCACACGGCATGATCACAGGATATCGGCGAGGTATATGAACGACTCCAATATCACAGGAGATTCATCTTCTATTCAAATGGCTCTAAGTGAGCCTGGTGCTGAAAAGTGAAAGATGACTGTGGGCGATGTGATGGATTCGTTATACCAGACCGACGTATGGGAGCGGGTGGAGCTTCCAGTGGGCTTGAAAGCAGTTAGATGCAAGTGGATCTTCAGGAGGATACAACATAGATACAGAGCGAGGTTGGTGGCGATGAGTTATGCTTTGGGAGAAGGGATCGGATTCTCAGAGATATTCGCGCCGACGGTATAGCAGGTGTCTATTAGATCAGTGATTGGCGCTGGTTGACTAATGTGATCTTGAGTTGGAAGGAAGGATGTGGAGTCTACACTTCTACAAGGGAAAGTGAAGAGCAGATCTACATGAAGCAACCAGAGCGGTTCGAAGTGAAAGGGACTGAGAAAAGACTTTGTAGGAGGTCGTTGTTCGGCCTGTCGCCTAGGCAGTGGTTTGATTCTTTCATGGTGGGTCAGGTATTGTATGTTGATGACATGTGGATCGCCAATTATGACATGTCTGAAATCAATGTACTGAAGACTCGATATATCCATGATAAAGGATCGGGGGGTCTGCAAAGATGGTTCTTGGCATTAAGACTGAAGGAGGAGTAGGCTTTAATAATCACAGGAGGAATACCTTGTGTGTAGGTATTGATCCAGGATGTGATGAGCCAGGTAAAGCTGGAGAGCGTTCCCTACGTTTCTCTCTTCAAGTTTTCCTCAGGATTTGTTCCAAAATAAATGAGGAAAAGCAGGATATCTCATGAGCCTTATTCGAATGCGCTGAGCAGTGTATGCCATGGTCTGGTTTAGACCGATTATTTCACAGGCTATCAGTGTTGTGAGCAAGTACCCCGACAAGCAATATTGGGTAGCAGTGAGATGGTAAGAAGACTACGTCTTTTCTTTTGAGAAGACAGGAGCAAGGATGGTTGGGTACGTGGATTCTGATCCGACGGACATGCTCTCCTAGATCGTTCCTGTATAAAAGTTCAAGTTCTGTGTAACTTCTCTGGGCTTGGTGATGGCGTAAAAGAAGGACGGAGTATACACAAGGAGCTATGATGAGATGCAGAAATAAGAGAAGAGATCACGTAGCTACACGGTTGAAGAATGAAGACTTGATAGAGATTGTTAAGGAGAAGCCTTCAATCTTCAAGTTTTCATATTGCTCGATCGGTCGTGTGGGAGCCACGACTAGTCGTGGGAGGCACTCGACCGGTCGTAGGTTCGAGCTCTGACATGACTCGAAGTCCAGCGAGTTGTGCTGTTTTTTTTTTTTTTCAGTTTAGGACCAGTCCTGAAATTTTCAAGACCAGTCTTAGGGGTCTACGACCAGTCGTAGGAGAGCTATGACTGGTCGTAGGTTACGCAGTTTATTCCGCGATTTTGCGCGAAACTGCGGATTTGAGTCCTTTCGCAATCGGGATGCGGAAGGGAAGTTGCCTAAACTATAAATAGGTGTTCCTAGGTTTTTTTTAGAGAATGATAAAGTTTTCTAAAGGGGTTTTAGGAAAATTAAAGGGTGTAGCAATGGTGAGATTCGAGGTTGTTCGAATCGGGTAAGTCCTTTCTCTTTGTAATTTCTGTTTTCATAGTAGAGATCTATCGCTTTGTGCTGTGGTTTTTTCTCGAAAGGGTTTTCCAAGTTAAATCTGGGTGTTCTCTATGTTCTCTTATGTGCTTGGTGCCATTGGATTGCTATCCTAGATCTAGATCTGTGTGATTCCGCAGGTCAAAAACCCCCAACATGTGCGGCACTATGCAATCCGATTAGGTCGGGATGCATATTGATATATAGCAGCATCTGCGTCGAACTTCACCTAGATACTGATGGCTGAGCAGGTCATGATTTTGTTCCCAAAAAACCCATGCTTCATATGGAGCTGGTTGTATTCAATTAGGGCGGAAGGTAATGAATGACATTAATCTGCTGGTCTCATTGGAACCGGATCTGTTAAATCCCTTCATATACATTGACACACCATTCCTCAATGGCTCTAGCTTTTAGAGAAAGTAAATTATATATTCTCCAACGGGATGTCAGGAGAATTAAGCCCGTGTTATATGGTGTGAGCGTCCCTCCACCCTTGCCCGATGTATTCCCTTGTGGAGTTCCACCCCACACATGCGGGGAGCATTAATGTCCACCAAAATAAGCATAGCTGGTTTGGTCATAATATATCTAAAATTGGACACACAAAACAGAGAGTTCAATTTGAATTGTGAGTGTGAAACGTCCACAATTCCCATGTAAAATTGTAAGTGCCTGTATGTCATCCATCTCACTTTGCTAGATTATCAAAGTTTTACTCCTTCTAGGAACTCATTAAGCCATGAATATCTTGTGGGGCCCAAGTCAGCCCACCTATGTTAGACAAGGGCCTTGAGTCAGAAGACTCCGTAGTGCATATTACAAGGCCTATACTGGCCTAACATGGATCAGATTTTCTATACCCAAACCAACCCATTTTAACACTTATTAGGCTGAACCCTGGCCCAGTACCCAATCTCCATGTACAAATTAAATCATATATAATAAAGAACTACAAATGACGTTACTGCCACTGCCCATAGGTAATCTGACCAGTTGGAGAAATGCTTTCACCTGATACACGGATTCATGGACTCCAATGGCCATCTGGATTTTCCAAATACAAAAAATCAATAGGACAGTAAATAAAATCAACTGGGAGCTAGGATGGCTTTAGACCAAAAACAGTAAGAAATGATCCAGTCAAATCAAAATGTTTAGTGTCATTAAAGAGAAAAGGCAACCCCTGCATGGTTATAAAAACCACACATTAGCAACAAAGCATGTGGACAACACAAGTGCGGAAGTTAAAAGAAATAGCAGTTCGAGGATTAAAAATGCCAAGTTTCATTGCTGTTTTGCTTGTAGTTTTCATATAGTCATCTGTTTGTAGTGAGTCTCTCTAGGTAATAGCAATTCGAGGATTAAAAATGTCAAGTTTCATTGCTGTTTTGCTTGTAGTTTTCATCTTGTCATCTGTTTGTAGTGAGTCTCTTTAGGTTTTTATTGGTAAACAGGAGTTTACAAGCACTGCTTGAATAAAAACAATTATGGCCGTGTATAAATTTGCATGGTAAATTTTGAATGTAAATAGTTTACAAGTAAATAATCTTCTATATAGTATTATTTTTAAACCCAAAACCTCATATTTCATATTACAAGTAAAGGAGATTACACCTTCAAAAATGTTATACATAGCAATGTACTATGGTTGATCCTCATGCACTGGTTGTTTGTTGGGTCCCTGTGATGTGTACCATATATTCTGGTTAACCACCCGAATGTGTTATTCTTGTTAAGTGTTGGTTTCGTCTTGGGGTATGGAGTTTCGTCTCCCCCTCATTCTGCTGTAAATGGCGTATCTTTTCTGTAATAAAATTTTAGGTAGCGTTCGTGAAAATTAAAAATAAAAAAATTAGTACATTGAGATTGACTGCATTTTCACATGGGAATGAGTTGCAAATCGCCTCTGATGTCTCCTTTGTTTCTACTGCTAATTAACTTGTGGATGGATATATTCACCAAAAGTCTCTATTCCAGAAGATTTCGGTTTATTCCTAACAAGCTACGAGTCTCATTAGAGCTACTTAGATTGAGGGAAGGTAATCGGGAAGACAGATATGATAAAAGCATATTAAAATATTAAAACCGTGTGACTGTTTGTAAAGCTGTCAAACCATATAAACGCATATCGTATATGTGGAAGGAGAAATTTTCTTTTCAAGTTAACATGCAATCCAATCTAATAAGACATCCAAACACACTTAAAATAGTTGAATGAGTGTATCGAAAATAAAATAAAATAAAATAAAGTAATTAATCCTAGATATAGAACACACTATTTATTTGGCATTGCCAACAGAATAATCTATTACAAGAAATTACACTTATTAGCAAACAAGTCCTTAATATACGGGAGCGCAAAAAGTGGCCATTGAATGTACTCTTATCTTCAAGGAAATTTTCCAATCCCCCCACCACCACCTTCTCCGTATCCGCCACCAGCTCCAAACCCACTGCCTCCTCCACTGCCGCCGCCGCCACCTCCACCATATCCACCACCGAACCCACCTCCAGAACCTCCTCCAACTCCACCTCCAAAACCACCACCTTTGCCGAACCCGCCACCAAAACCACCTCCAGAGCCACCTCCAAATCCTCCGCCAAATCCACCACCTTTACCGAATCCACCACCAATTCCACCGCCTTTACCAAATCCGCCACCAATTCCACCTCCCTCTCCAAATCCACCACCACTACCACCGCCACCGCCACCTCCTCCGCCGCCGCCACCGCCTAAACCCCCACCACCACCGCCCTTACCAATTCCACCACCGAATCCACCACCCTTGCCAAATCCACCACCACCACCTAACCCACCACCGGCTCCACCACCACCACCTAACCCACCGCCACCACCTAACCCACCACCCTTACCAAGTCCACCACCACCACCTAACCCACCACCCTTACCAATTCCACCACCACCGACTCCACCACCACCACCTAACCCACCACCCTTACCAATTCCACCACCGACTCCACCACCACCGACCCCACCACCCTTACCAATTCCACCACCGACTCCACCTTTGCCAAATCCACCACCACCACCACCCAGCCCACCACCCTTACCAATTCCACCGCCCTTACCGATTCCACCACCCTTACCGTGTCCACCACCAATTTTATGACCTCTTCCAAGTCCACCGCCTTTGCCGATCCCTCCTCCAACACCACCACCCTTAACAATCCCACCACCAACTCCACCGCCTTTTCCAAACCCTCCGCCAATTCCACCAACCTTTCCGAACCCACCCCCAATTCCTTCATTACCACCTAGACCATGGTCCCCACCAAGCCCACCACCGAAACCGCCACCAAACCAGCCTCCTTTACCAAAGCCAAAAAACTTCTCATCACCAGCTACGCCGTCCTTCTCCGCCACCTTTGCAATATCTCTAGCAAGAACGAGAACATTGAAACAGAAGAAAGAAAGAAGGAGAAGCCTTCTCCGAGCGCCACGTGTCATCTTGTATTGCTGCAGTGACAGTGGAATCGCTTCTGATGTTCTGAGCTCGGAGGACGAGCATTTTATACGGAGAGAAGGAGAGATTTTTACGTGAGAGAAAGCCTTTAAATTCATTGAATGTATCCAACGGCCATCGTTCGTCCCTTTAAATATTCATTTATCATTGAGCGCTTTTGTAGTTGGGGAACTGACTTCAGTGACTAAAAGCTGGAATGGTCTTGCATGGATTTCGGAGGTCGAAACAGGTTTGCTCGTACACTTCCTGCCTGTAACAACAACATAAGTCCGGCATCTAGCCGTTAAATTTGAGCCTTCTTCAACGATCTACACCGTCTATTTGATAGGGCACCCTATGGATGGAGGATGCCAAAAGAATCTTCTTAGATTGATTATTTCGACACATTAATTATACAAAGGTCATAATGACTATTCATATTAAAAACAAAAGAGTCAAATTGTCAAAGGTTGAAATGATCCGATAGAAGCTTTTATTTGTTTCTTTTCCATCACGCAAAAGGAGACTTATCACATGAATGGTTTGGATCATTGGAAGATAACCCCATTTCACAGGCTAAAGTACTCACGTATCGTATTCGAGCAAACATCCGGTTCAAATATATTTTGGAAAATAACGAAAAAAGAAAAAAGATGTCCTGCAGCATCTTCGAACCCCGCATGGTTGCAGTAATAATATCCCGACACCTTTCATATAAGGGGAGTTAATTGACACTCTGGCAGATAATGATGTTTCATACGGATGTTTTTAGAAAATATTCGCGTGGGATGCACTTCGACTCAAATTGGACCGCCTAAATAGGGACCACTGTAGATAGATCACCGTTATCATATGAATGAATATTTCTAGCCTATTGTTAGGGTTAGTAGGCATTTGATGATTGAACTTAAATGGTATCTACTAATTTTCATTTTTAACCCTCCATTAGCTGTTAACCAATTCGATAGGACAGGATCTTATCACCCATCCGGAATGTGGCCCACAATCTACCCGGTTTTGATTTGAGTTGCTCATATTCCACATTGGACAATCTATGAGTGCATGCGTATCAACCATGATGCCTCCCATTGTATGGACATTTTTGCCACGTGCATCGTAGTAAAAGAAGATACAAATGCATGCATGTTATGTTTTCTTACTTCTTTTTTCCATTTTTTTTTTTTTAACGAACATGCACCCCACACACACACACACCACAGTGTACTTAAACTACAATTGTTCCTCGAACCCAGTGCTTTTGTGTTGAAACTCTTGTGAGCCTACCTCTATGCCACGAGTAAAGACCCAGATGCACGTATGCATGCTGCTGGGGACTTCCTTGAGTAACCGGAAGTACTTGAAAACTAGGTTCCGGAGAAAAAGTACATCAACCCTATGGATGAATGGTTCAGGATAAACCCTACACTGAGAGGTCATTTGGGTGTTCCCAAAATCCCACCAATGTGAAGAGTTCGCATGGATTCATTTTTATTATATTTTTGGTTATAAAGATTCATTTTTTCCCCTGTATGAAAGTTCAAAATTTTCTTTTTACCTTGAGCCGTAAATTGCAACACTTTCATTGAAAGTCTTTACTAATTTTTATGGTCTTTTTGGTTGCCACTTAAATATGTGTTTATCTTGTTTTAGTTGACCGTATTAGAGCCGTTTGGCCGATTAGATTGGAAGGGATAGGATAGTATTGGAAGGGATTGGAAGTCAAATCCTGGGAATGGCCGACATGCCAAACAAAGTCAGCGATCTGATCTCAATCCCATGGATCTTAAGACAATCCGCTGGCCACACCATCATTACATTTAAATTCATCCAATCCACCTTAATCTATTCAAATTTTCCTGAGACGTGTTTGGTTAGTGGGATTGGAGGGAATGAGAAAGTTTAATTCTTGGATTGGTCGGGCATGCCAAACAGACTAGATTTAACAATCGAGGAATATGACAATCCTATGCATCTCAACATAATCCACTGGCAACATCATGATTACCTAAAAATCCACGCCATCTACCCTAATACCATTCAATCCCTTCCAATCCCCCTTGCCTAACCGGCCCTTAATGTATTAAAAATTTTCTTTCCTCTTTTTTTTTTTTTGTAAGGATTAAAAGTATTCTTGATAACCAACAATCATGCATTGCCTCTAATACATAATTAGAATGACTACAATGAGCCAAAGCCATATTGTATTATACAACCATCCAAACGATTCGCATAGTTAAGTTGGCCAAAAGTTGTCTTGAATGCGAACAGTACATGTACTGCACCATATATTGGCTGGCGCATAGTTTTACAATTTGTTGATCTAGTTTCTCTTTATTTATTTACTTTTTTTTTTTTTGGTCCTTACTTGATCATACAAACAGTAGCCAAGACAGATTGTCAGGGACAGCAGCAGGAAATAGCCTGTAATAAAGTCCACCGATCGGTTAGGTAGTTTTTATACGATCTGTAAATTAATGCGGGTTGTACTCCATTCTAAACAGTAACGAAGGTCCACCGATAAGATAGCTAGAGTTGTACAGTCCGTAAAGTGAGTCGTACGCTTTCCTAAACGTTAATAAAAGCCACCGATTAAGCGGTTACAATTATATAGTCTACAAATTTTGGGTTGCACCGAATTTTGATCCAATGGTCGGATAGTTAAATTTTTAGGGTCTGTTTAAATTACTGATTACAACTGTAATGTAATTTTAAAATGTAATGATCACAACTTACAATACCCATTAGATGAAAATCAAGTAGTTTAATAGACAATTTCTATGTTTGGATAGAAACGATATACTTATTTTTTAAAGATAAACGGTAAACTTGTGATGATATTATTTTTATATTATTATTATAATATCAAATCAAAATGTAAAAATAAATAAATAAATAAATAAAAACATTGATGTACATGTTTAGATAAGAGATCTCTACAACACAATATAATGTAAAATTATCATTATTACAAATACTTTATGTAAAATTATAATTTTTAAAATACTTATACCTTTCTCTTATGATATGATCTGGATTTTATTGGTCAATAACATACAAAATTACGTGGATAAACAAACATGGTAAAACTATAAAAACGACACCTTACATTACATGACATTAAGGTTGTAATCCATAGTCCAAACACACACTTACCCTACAGAAATGTTTATTAATACATGAGCTCCAATACATACTTTACACCGGATAGTCCATTTTCATGGTCCACGCACATAAATGCATATATTAGAAATTTTCACATCCATAATCCGTTCCAGACATCACCATGTCCATCAGTTACGTCCCCCTTTTACGGCCAGATGTCAAATAACAGCCCGATCAATGAACCAAGTGGGCCACAACACAGGAAATGACATTGAATGCCCACCGTTGGTTTACATGTGAAGCCTAACGTAATATTTATATGGCATCCAAACCGATCATTGTGTGTGACCCACCTGGATGAAGCAACTGACCAAAAAGTCAGGCCATTACAAAACTCAGGTGAGCCCCAAAGCATGATTTTATGAGTTTTGTATCTATCTTATTTTTGTGAGGCCCATTTTCAACATAACCCACACATTTGATGCACAGTTTAAGGTGGACCCCATAGAAAGCTAGCAACAACCAGACGCGGATTTCGCAGGAAGTTCCTGCGAAAGCCTTTCGCAAGAAGTTCCTGCGCAAGGATGCTGGGTGGGGCCCACCACTATGTTTGTGGGAAATATAGTCCATTTATCCATTTGTCGAGCTCATTTTAGGACAAGTGACCAAAAAAGAGGTGGATACAAGACTCAAGTGGGCCACGCGAGAGGAAATAGTGGGGATTCAACGAGAACCATTAAAACATTCTTACGACCATAAAAGCTTTGTTTCATGCTTCTTCTTATTTTTTTTTCACTTCATCCCTGTGGTAATTACCTTATAAACGGTTTGGATGGTTGTTAACACTGAAAAATTAGCGCCCACGCTGATTTTGTATTTGTGATGGGTTGATAGGGGGATAAGTTGATTATGAATGTTGGAGTTGCTACTAGCTGAAAACTCTCAAAATTCCGCGGTCGGCTAAAACCACGAAATACGTAAGGTGAGGAAAATCTAGAGACTTCCCTATCTTAAATTGACTCTTGGTCTACGATCTAAGATTTCAGGTAAGGGACCTCAGTTGCAGAGAGGGAAGGTATTAGGCACCCTCTCTGCCCGTATAAATATACAGTCTCTACTCATTGTGATAAAATAATCTCAAGGGATGTTGAATGTTATGGCCGAGATGGGACTAGGCACACATGTGGATTTCTGAAGTGACAAGATCCGAGATTTTCGGCAAGCCACAGATCATACGTCCAATGGTGTGTCTAGAAGGTGCATGTGATGATGCCTATATAAAGATAAAAAATGTTCTAAATCACTAGAAATTTCTAATGTGACAGGATCCGATGAACGACAAGCCACAGAGCATACATTCACTAAAGATCTAGAGAAGTAGGGGGGTTAAGAAGGGAATAAATCTCATGATGGATGTTTGTATGTAAATAGATCCTTGGCTTGTTCTCGAGTAGGCTAGGATGTGGTTTGAACCATGATCACTTGGGCTAGGTTGAGGGGTTAAGGTGGCTAAAAGGCAAGAAAGTGAGCTAAGAAGATGACTGAAAAATCTGAACTTTAAGGATTGGGAGCACCTCCTCACCCTCACTCTCTTCCTCCCTCTCTCCCTTTCACTCTCCTTTTCACTTAAACTTGGAAGTGAAGAGTTGTTGTTGGTGTGTGGAAATGAGAAGAGGAGAGGGCTATTTATAGCCTTCTCTAATAGCATTCTGGTAATTTTTGGGTTTAGGAGGGGTAAAGGATGACATGGCAAGTTATGGTTGGTTAGAGAGAGAGGAATGTCACATGGCACTCTCTCATTTACTATGGGGGGCGGTAAAATGGTAAATAGTGAAGGCTGGGGGGGGGGGGGGGGGTAAATCCAGAGGAAAGTTGACTTTGGATGCTGGGACAGCTGTCCACACGTGAGCCGCGAGCGGCGACACTTGAAGTACCGTATGCGGTAGTCAGACTACCGCCCGCTACAGTCAGACTACCGCTCGGGCTCAGTTTGGGCTGGTTTCATGCGTGCGAGCTTTGTATATCGTGGGGGTTCACCCAGAAGTCTCCTTTTGGGGTTTTCAGCTCAAGAAAGCGGGTTTCGGCTTGGGTGAAGGGGGTCTTGGTCAAGGTATAGGGTATAGGCGAGGTTGCATGTGTGTTGAATAGTTCAGATCGAGGCTTTGGGTCTTGGTTTGGAGGTTTTTTGAGATTTTGGGACCAGGGTTAGGTTTAAGTTGGGATTAGGGTACGGTGTGATCATGGTTCGTGGATTAACTTAACCTTCTCAAGATGTAGCCTAGGTGGGGTGTCTACAGATGCCCTTTTTTGACCGAGGTTACGAGCAACCGACGGTCAAAGCGAGTGGACACCCTACCCCTTTGGTCAAAAAAAGGGGTAGCAACTCAAATCTGTTGCCTGCCATTGTATCATTGTCAATCTACCATCTGAAAAAGAGATGACTTGCACATATCATGAGGGTTGAGGAAAACGTTATGATTGCCTCTAGCGCATTCGTCGCGGCTTTACGGATCACCAATCACAACCCTTTCATATTAGATTGTTAATAGCATTGGAAGGTAAGTCTGAAAAGTAAGGGCCTCTGCACATTTGTCGTGGCTTTATGAGGATTTTCGTACTATTTGGTCTGTTGTTCCTTTGCTACATAATCACCCTAGGAGTATTCGGTCGGTTTGATTGTCAAAGTGGTTAGCTGCCTTGTGCGTTGGTGTGGCCTTACGGGGAACTCACTATGCCAACTTGGACTCGATCAAAATTTTTAAACATCCCATACTAGGTATGTGTAGGTAATTTGTTGCCATGTAGTCTGTTGATTCTGATATTTTAGTTACAACGGATTGTTGTCACTTCGATTTTGATGGTTCTTTCCAGAGATGGATCCACTCACTTACTAGCATTTGTATGACGGTCTAGATATAGAGATTGGGCCAATCGTACATGTATCATGTAGGGATTGGATCGTCCCTCGGAAAAATCGGAAGAGATCGAATCTTATTTAGCTGTTTGCACTGACCGCAATTGGAGAATATGGAACATTCCTCAGTGCACTGCGCATCGCGTGCGGTGGAAAAACTTTGTTTAAAAGCTATTCCTGTTGGAGCTAGATTCCTTGGGGATTTTTATTTGAAAAAGTATTCTTTTTAGATTTTTTTTGGAAAATTCCGTTCAATTTCGCAGGAGGGCGTCTTCATTCAATTTTTATTCGAACCAAGTCAGATGGCCTCCACTAAAATTAATGGGGCTTGAAGGTTAAGAAGAAGTGATCTTTTTGAGGCTAGACTCCGTGTGGATTTGTTCTATTTTTTACAATTCGGGAACTTAGGATTTTTTATTATTTTTATTTTTTTTTGAGATTTTTGGAAAATTTGGAATTTTCTCAGGTTTTTTGGGAATTTTTCTAGGATTTTTCATATTTTTTTTAGGTTGTTTTGGTAATTTTGAAAACGTGAGGGTTGATTTGGTAACGAAAACTTGGGACTATTTTGGTAATTTTGAAAATATGGGGGCTATTTTGATAATTTTGAAAAACATATTTTTTGGCTATTAACCACCGGTCAGAGGGTGGAACCGGTCCTTCACATTGGTCCTTGAGGGACAGCCCGCTGCCCCATGCTAACTTTTGGTCAGGCAGCGGTCAGACTGCCGAGGGTGGCAATTCGGCTACCGCCGGTCAATTGTTTGGACCGCTGGTCCGAGGGGTGTGCTGGTCCGTCCAGTGACACCCTCTCCCTTATTTGAATCCTTCATTTGAGACGTCTAAGGACACCATTTGTGGTCCTTGGAGCTATCTTGGAAGAGTTTTGGTTAAGTTTTTGAGCCGTCATTTTCTTCAATTTCAGGTAACTTTGGCTAATGAACTCTTGCTAGATCTCTACTGGGACATCCTCTTGAGGGATTTTTGATGGGTTGGATCTTTCCATGGTTTTGAGGAGGACTATGATCAGGACCTTTGGACCATTTTGATTTGATCTGATCCGTTGAATCTTACTGAACCGATTTGCTTTGGGCCAAGTGATGGGCTGGACTGCTGTAATTTTTTTGTTGTTTGTTATTATTTTTTTTGTTTTATTTTTTTTGGAGTAGGGTGTGATAAAAAAGGGGCCCCACCCTTTATTCATTTTTTATTTTATTTTATTTTTAAAAAAATTTTGATGATGATTTAGACCGTCAGATGGATGGTCTGGGGCCCACTTGAGTGTGTGGATGGCGTAGATTTTGATGATTAGCCATTTTGTGGATGATGGACGGATGGGATTTTCAAAGTGGACCCCACATCATGCTCCTGAATGGTCTAAATACATGGATTGGATTTGTGGTGATTTTTTTAAAAAATGGTCTCTGGAAAGAACTTTTTTGGAAGATGGGCCTTTTGGAGAATGGGCCTTGTAATGGGCTTTTAAAATAGGCTTTTTGGAGCGGGCCTTGGACTCTTGGGAAATGGGCTTTTTGGAGAATGAGCCTTGTCATGGGCTTTTGAAATGGGCCTTGAAATGGGCTTTTTGGAGAATGGGCCTTATAATGGGCTTTTGAAATGGGCCTTAATGTGGGCCTTCGGCATAGGTCTTGAAATGGGACCCCCCCGAATGGAGTACTTACTTGTGTACTTTGCATGTGTAGCATGCCTCGCCATAGTAAGAATGAGGCCAGCTCCTCATATCATTTGGCCGATCCATGTTACGTACCGAGAGAGGGCCATCATTTATCTGATATCGCTCGGGAAGGGGGTGCGCCTACAGTCTTGAGAGGGTGTGAGGTCAGAACGCACTGGCCTGATTAGTTCCAGGATCCACAGTCGTTGTTCTTCGAGGTCTTGGAGCGTACCCCATTCGCTCACCTGTTCCGGGTCCACCTGAGTGGGACAAATATGTCTCTCTTATATGCTTTGGCTAAGAGATGGCACCCTGAGACCCATACTTTCCAGCTTCCTTTTGGTGAGTGGGGCATTACCCCATATGATATATACATACAACTGGGCCTTCGATACGACGGAGGGTCCGTCCCATTTGAGGATGACCTTCCGGTGCCTACTAAGGAGGATTGGATGGGTCTATTAGGGATGATGCCAGATGCAGTGAATTTTACCGGTCCCCGTTTCAAACTTCTCTAGCTATCATCAAATTTTGTCAGACGCATCCTTAAGACCGAAGCAGTGGCTGTAGTGAAGGCGCGTACCCTGATTTTATACACTATGAGTGCGATGACTTTCTGCCATGGAAATGAGCTGCTGAGTTCTCGTCTGTTGTCGCTCGTGGTAGACATCACCTTCTTCACACCGTACAACTGGAATGCGTCCCTCTTGGCCCATTTGTACGAAGGGTTGGATAAGGTCAGCCGTTGCATCAGCCGATCCTTGACTGGCTTTTATCCAGTCACCGAGGTATTTTCTTCGATCTCCATCTTTGCAGTATTTTCCCTGGGGATGATCTGGTTTGTTCTTTTCTGATTATGATCTCGTACAGGTCTGCTTTTTTGACCACTTTCCCCATTTGGCCCCCACCTTGATTGACCATTTGCCTTCATTTTCTCGCATGATGCTGTGGTACAAGGATAACCGCAGCCACACGCGTTTATTTTCCGATCTTGCCTGGTGATCTAACGTCGACGCCCTAGTCTCGAGTGATGTGAGTGATCTTGTCCTTTTCTGTATTATCCCTGTGTTGCTTTTTCTGCTCAACCTTTGATTTTTCTTTTTGCAGTTCTTGTGCAGGCCGTATCTTCAGTCGATTGTGGCACTTACTCCTAGGGCCTAGGAAGCTGCCGCATTCTTGAGGACCCTCGTGTGATTAAATGGTACCTGGGAGATAGACTTTTCTAGCAGTTGACCAGTAGTCCCATGATGCCACTCAGTCCACCTTCTGGTCCTTCCGATTGGAGATCGGTGCCCGAGAGGGAGCTGACTGCTGCATTGGAGGGCTATGATGCTAGTACCTTTGTCGATCCATCTAGAGAGTACAGTTCCTGGTGCGAGCAACACGGTATCGGTCCGATCTTGCAACCTGGCTATGCCCCTGGTAGCGGTGCGCGTTTTGCTAGAGGAGGGATTTTGGGGCCCCACATCGTCAGGATACTGATGCTTTTCTTCCTGATGATGATTAGCTTATTGTATCTTACTTTTTTATATCCTTCGATGTACAATCTTCATGTTTATAATATCCCAGTCAGCCAATATTGTTCCTTCTTCATCCTTACTTTTGTTTGACTTTGAGATCTCAATTGAGTGCATGGATGTTTGTTCCGGGATCTTTGTCTTTCGAGATGGCCTCTGTCCGAAATTCAGCCAAAAGTGGGCCCGGGCGGTAATTGGACTACCGCGGGCGGTACTCCAACTGCCGCCTGCTAACTTTTTTCCTCCCGTTTTGTCCTGTCAGCGCTGCAACGATGCAAAAATGTCAGGGTCTGAGGGTGGTGATTCGAGTACCACGGGCAGTAATCGGAATGCCACCTCCGTTCATCCTTTCTTCCAGCAAGCTGCCTTTCTTCTTTGTTTATTCTCTGTCCCTGTTCTGTTTATCCCTTTCTGTTCCAGCCGTCCAATCATCCATTTTACTCCCTTTTCCTTTTGTCTCTTTCTTCCTTGTCCTTTTCTCCTTGTCTCCCCTTCTTCATTTGTCTTCTTTATATCTTTGTTTTTTCTTTATTTTTGGACTGATTATGGCCAGTAATGATGGGGGTATTGATGGGTTTATGAGTGGTGGGAAGGTAGGTGGGTCCATAAATGATGGAGGGAGTTCATTTGTGGATGGATTAATAGAGGTTGGTGGGGGAGTAATAGTCTCTTTTGAGGCGATCAATGCCATTTATAGCATTACTCCTACCACTATTAATGGAGGATGTGAAGCTGGGTTGGATGAGATGAGTGATTTTGATGGGTTTGATGGACTCATAGTAGATGGGCCACCGGAATTTATGGATTTTGGGATGGACGGTTTGGGTGGTGTGGATAATGTGGTAGTGGTGGGAGATGGATTGATTGATGGGCCGATGTCCATGGATGGTGTGGATGATGGCATTATAGTAGTGGATGGTGCAGATGAGATGGATCAGATTTCGACAGATGGCGGACCCTATCTTGGTGGCCCGAACGGTTTGGACTTGGCGGGCGATGATTTTTTGGCAAACGGCTTGGCCCAGATTTTTAGCATGGATATCGAGGCGGTGTTAGGACAGGCTATTGTGATCGGGGCTTAGGGTGTCAGTCTTATCAGCCATTGGGATACTTTGGTTACTGCGGCTCCTGGAGCTTGTGTGTTTCAGACAGCTCCTGATGTGGCAGTTATGGGCGGCTTCAGCCCGCCTATTGCAGCTTTCCAGGGCGCCCTGCATGATGCGATGAGTGATGTTGGATTCTTTCAGCATCATGAGATAGATCTGTTGGATGAGTGGATGCCTATTTTTGACGATTCACCTGTTGATCCGTCGATTCAGATTGTGGAGGGCGTGCCTGTTCAGAATTGTCGATTACAGCCTCGCGACACCTGCTCAGAGTGTCTGCACCTTTGGATAGAGAGTTTGACCAATTCCGAGATCTTCGAGCTGAGTTCCTTGGGCTTCCGAGAGGTTCTTCATTTCCATCGGGTTCATCTTGATTGACGACTCTTGAGTGCTGCGCTGTATGACTGGGTTCCTTCCCTGAACTTGTTTTCCTTCAACGACCTGGAGCTGGGTCCATCACTGGAGGAGTTCTCATGCTTGTCTGGCCTTCCTCTCACCCGGGAGCCCTACATTCCTTCATCCGAGCCAGTTCGTTCTTCAGCTCTAGCCTCTTGGTTTAGGTTTCACACTGCTCTGCCTACTGTGGAGGGGAGGGTTGATAAGCTTTCCCTTTCGGTCCTGTACGATCGTTGTTCTACTTCCCGAGGTTCCCCTGGATCAGATCGTCAGCTTCAATGTTTGAATGTGCTAATATTTTACGTCCTGGCTGAGCTGCTTTTCTCAGGTTGGCGACAGTCTTCACTTGTGGCCTTGCTAGATGTCTTTCTCCGGGTCCTCCACCGTAGGAGCATCATCTCTGTAGTACTGGTGAAGCTCTTTTTAGGGCTGACTGAGTGCTCCCTTAGACGTACTTGTATCCTCCGTGGTTGCTGCTCATTTCTTCAGGTATGCTCCGGCCTCTACTTTTTCTTTTGCCAGGCGCGGTCATTTGCTTGTGACCTGAGCTTAACTTGTATCTTCTTGCAGGTTTGGTTGTGGGAGCATTTGTTCATGACCCCTCAGCTTCTGTGGCCAGATTTTTATCGTGGAGACGTGCTATGTTTGTTGCTTGATGGCCTTCCGCTTGGTGCTGAGGCTACGGAGTCACTTTATCGCTGTATGCTCACTCATCTCTGAGGGTGGGAGATTAGCTGGGAGGCTACTTGGCTTTGTCGTTTGTCGTTGATTTGTAGCGCTGCTCACTCTCCTCTTCTGTTGCTCGGTCTATGAGGGTATTGCTCCTATCATCCCGTGCGGTTCCTTCGACAGTTCATCTTCTGGCAGGACATTCCGGAGTTTGCCTTTTCAGGTTTTGGACACGCTTCTCTTTGTTCTGATCTGACTGCTCAATATAGGCGGATCTGGATCCCGTGGCGGGGCTCTTTCGATGCGACGATGTTAGAACTTGAGTCTTGAGCTCCGCCTTTGGCGATAGTACCATATTAGCGGTGGGTGGCCACGTAGTCACTTTATTGTCAGGTCCCTGGTTGGCATTTGGCGGATAAGGCCGCTAATTAGGACATGGTGGGCGATACCGCTTCCTCCTCCTCTTGCGTTGTTGATTCATTCGAGGCGTTTGAGGAGCGCCCCTTTATTGATCCATCTTTCTTGCTGGCCACATATGGTCACCTGATCTCTGAGATCGCTGTTCTCCGCTACACTTTTGAGGACATGGCCTGCCGGCTGGTAGTGGGGCGGTAGTATGATGAAAGTATGCTTGCGAAGCATCGCCTAGAGAGAGATGAGGCCTTCTACCTGCGCATGGAGATAGAGCGGCTCAGGCAGAGGTTGTCAATGTATGAGAGATAGGAGCTTACCTGTGGTTCCCGATGTTGACCAACTACTTTGACATCTTTGACATGTGTGTATGAAACCCTGTTTTTTTGTGTTTTTGGATTTTTGTAAAAAAGGAAGGCAATATACTTGTAAGAAAATGAAAGAAAATTTTGTTTGTGCCAAATGTCAATGTTTGCTTGTGTTTGGATTTGTGCTTTGGATGATTGGGATCAGAATCTTGGGCTCAGCCCACGTTTTATGAAGTATTCTAGGTTGTATTTTTAAGGTCTTGGTTCCCTGAGAGGGTGCTCAGTGATCGCATTCCATGGATTTAAGCAGAGTCTGATAGAAAACTGATCCACAATTGATCTTTCCTTTGTATCTCACTATTTTCTACCTCGACTTCTTCTGTACCTGCACTTTTATATTTTTTTCATCTTTTTTTTTTCATTTCTTGTTATTTTTACCCGTAATGCCTTCTCAGGTTTTCACTACGTCCAGCTCTCCCTGTCATTTTTACCCGTAGCGTCCTTTCAGATTTTCACTACGTCCCGGATTTTTGATCTTGTCTGCCCCTTGGCAGCTATGCTGTTTTTACCCTTGGCGCCTTTTAAGGTTTTCACCAAGTCTACTACATGCCCGCTATTTTTACTCGAGCTGCCCTTTCGGGTTTTCAACTTGCCCCTTTTGCTTAGGCATGCCCCTTGCTCTCTCTCTCTCTCTCTCTCTCTCTCTCTTTTTATTTCATGCATTTTTCTTTGGAGCGTCAGGAGTGATGGAGGAGAAGGAGAGACCTCCTTCATAGCCGGCCAACTGGTTATTTGCCAATATTTTATCTTTGAGTACAATCGAAAGCTGCATGAAAGTATTAGATTTCTTTCTTTTTGGGGTTCTTTTGAGATTTTTTTTATTTCTTTTTTTTTTTCACTTTCTTTCTTTCTTTCTTCTTCTTTTTTTTTTGTTTCTTTCTACTTTCTCTCTTTCTTTCTTTTTGTGAGAGGGGCGATTGGTGTTTCTGATAGTGGAGGTGGTGGATATAGATTTTATTTTGGGGACGTGATGGATGCAGCGTCACAATTGTAATCATTGACAAAATTAGGTAGGGTTACCCATGATAGATTTTCACGTTGTCGGCATTGATGAGCTCGAGAAGATCCTCTCCCTTTAGGTCGGTGAGTCGAAGAGCGCCACCTCGGAGGACTTCTCGAATGATCAGTGGTCCTTCCCATGAGGGTTTGAACTTCCCTCTGGGGTCTGGTAGGTGCGGTGGTAGGATGCGCTTCATGACCATGTCACCGACTGTGAAATTTCACTTGTGGACCCTTTTGTTGTAGGCTCGGGCGATCCTTCTTTAATAGCTTTGGAAGTGGCTTAGCACACGCATGCGCTTTTCATCTACCAGATGCAGTTGATCGTATCTCGCCTGTAGCCATTCACCTTCCTCGACTTCACTTTCAAGCAGTATCCGGAGTGATGAAATTTTGATCTCGACAGGTAATACTGCTTCTATTCTTTATGTGAGCTCATACGGGGTTGCTCCTGTAGCAGACCGTACAGACATCCGATAGGCCCAGAGTACGTAAGGCAGCATCTCTGACCAATCGCGGTATGTTTTCTCCATCATCTCCAGTATGCGGATGATAGTTTTGATGGCAGCTTCGACCCCACCGTTCATTTGAGGGCAGTAGGGGCTTAACCGATGGCGTTGGATCTTGAACTTATCAAGGAAATTGTCCATCCTTTTATTGATGAACGGAGTTCCATTTTTAGTAATGATGACCTGAGGGACCCCATAACGGCTGATGATGTTGTTCTTTATAAACTTGACAACATGAGATGCCGCGATGATAGTGTAAGATGCTGCCTTTATCCACTTGGTGAAGTAGTCTACCGCCACCAAGATGTATTCATGCTCATTTGAAGCTTTAGGGCTGATCTTACCGATGATGTCTAACCCCCCATACAGAGAAAGGCCATGGTGATGTCAGGTTATAGAGTTTGGAAGTAGGGGCATGAATCTGGTTTGCATGCTCCTGACACTTGAAGCATTTCCTGACGTGCTTGCAGCAATCTGTCTCCATCGTGAGCCAATAGTAGCCTAGTCGTAAGATCTTCTTTGCCATCATGTGTCCATTCATGTGTGGGCCGCATAGTCCTTCGTATATTTCTGACATGACGTGTGTTGCTTCTGTTTCATCCATGCAGTGAAGGAGGACTTGATTGAAGGATCGCTTGTAAAGGATGCCCCGGTAATCATGAATTGTGCGACCAGCCTTTGTATGGTGCGACGATCTGTCAATGTTCACTACAAAAAAATCGAGCAAAGGTTACGGACAAAAACTTTAGCCATAGACCTATGGCTACGGTTGTTGTTCGTAGCTTGACCGTTGCGTAGGTGCCATAACAATAGGTCTTGAACCTATGGCTACGGATTTAATCCGTAGCTATAGGGTATAATAGCTACAGATATAATCCGTAACAATTATATCTGTAGCAAAAACTTCAGACATCTACGGATATTATTTGTAGCTAAAAGTCCGTTGCAATATATGCCTAAATTAAAAAGGCTACACCTATCAGATTAATGGTTATGGATATTATTTGTAGCTAAAGTCCATAGCAATATGCCTAAATTAAAAAGAATACACCTGTCAGATTAATGGCTACAGATGTTATTTGTAGCTAAAAGTCCATAGCAATATGCCTAAATTGAAAAGGCTACACCTGTCAGATTAATGGTTACGGCAAATATCCGTAGCTATTTTGTACATTATAAAATTATATATAATCATTTGTTCATTCAATTACGACATGTACAATCATTCATTCATTCAATTACAATCACTCATTCATTTATTCAATTACAATCAAATTACAATCTTTCATTCAATCAATTACAATTACAATCAATTACAATCCAAATCATTCAATCAATTACAATTACAATTATAATAATGTTAAAAATACAAATCTTTGGCTTCATTAGAGAAATGTGCTCGACTTCATCCTGAAATTTCAACAGCTTCGTATATTCCATCATCCTACAAACAATCATGTCATACATAAATTAGAATGCTCATTGGGAAAAAGAAAGACAAAGTGAAAGAAGTGCATCATGTATAAAATCTTTTTTTTCTTAATGAATTAAAAAAAAAAAAACTCAAAGAGGAATGAAATTGACACAAAAGAAATGGTCTCACCATATGATTATAGGTTTTGGTTTTGATTTAGGTTATAGGTTTATGTTAAGGTTTAGGTTAAGGTTAGGCTATAGGTTATAATTAAGTTTGGATTATAGGTTATAAGTTTTAGTTTAGGTTAATGTTATAGATTTAGGCTTAGGTTATAGGTTTAGTTTTAGGTTATAGGTTATAGCTTTTGAGAACTTGATTATAGGTTAAGGTTTAGGTTTAAAAAATTGGGTTCGGGTTCGGGATCGGGTTTAGATTTGGGTTTTCAATTTTAGGTTAAGGTTAAGGAGTTGAGATTAAGATTAGGTATAAGTTTGAGTTTAAGGATTTGAGAATACATTTAGGTTTTAGGTTTAGGTTTAGGTTAAAGGTTTAGGGAAAGGTTATAGGTTTAGGTTTAGGTTTAGGTTATAGGTTATAGCTTTAGGGAATTGAGAATGGGTTATGGTTTAGGTTTAGGAAATCGGGTTCAGGTTCGAGATTGGGTTTAAGTTTGGGTTTTTAAGTTTAGGTTTAGGTTTAGGTTAGGGAGTTGAGATTAGGATTAGGTGTAGGTTTCACTTTAAGGAATTGAGTTTAGGTTATAGGTTTAGGTTATGGGTTTTGGGAATAGTTTTAGGTTATAAGTTTAGATTTAGGTTAGGTTATAGGTTAAGGTTTAGGAATAGGTTACAGGTTTTTGGATTTGAGAATAGGGTCGAGTTTACGTTATAGGTTTTAGTTTTGGTTTAGGTTATAGGTTTTGGGATTTGAGAATGGGTTCGGGTTTAAGTTATAGGTTTTGGTTTAGGTTTTGGTTTAGGTTATAGGTTTTTGGATTTGAGAATGAGTTATGGTTTAGGTTTAGGAAATCGGGTTTAGGTTCGGGATTGGGTTTGAGTTTGGATTTTCAAGTTTAGGTTTAGGTTAGGGAGTTGAGATTAGGATTAGGTGTAGGTTTAGCTTTAGGGAATTGAGTTTAGGTTATAGGTTTAGGGAAAAGTTAGGTTTAGGTAATAGGTTTTGGTATTTGAGAATAGTTTTAGGTTATAAGTATATGTTTAGGTTAGGTTATAGGTTAAGATTTAAGGATAGGTTATAGGTTTTGGGATTTGAGAATGGGTTCGGGTTTAGGTTATAGGTTTTGGTTTAGGTTATAGGTTTTTAGATTTGAGAATGAGTTATGGTTTAGGTTTAAGAAATCGGGTTTAGGTTCGGGATTGGAATTGAGTTTGGGTTTTCAAGTTTAGGTTTAGGTTTAGCTTAGGGAGTTAAGATTATGATTAGGTGTAGGTTTAACTTTAGGGAATTGATTTAGGTCATAGGTTTAGGGAAAAGTTAGGTTTAGGTTATAGGTTGTGGGATTTGGGAATAGTTTTTGGTTATAAGTATAGGTTTAGGTTAGGTTATAGGTTAAGGTTCAGGGATAGGTTATAGGTTTTGGGATTTGAGAATGGGTTCGGGTTTAGGTCATAGGTTTTGGTTTTGGTTTAGGTTATAGGTTTTGGGATTTGAGAATGGGTTCGTGTTTAGGTTATAGGTTTTGGTTTTCGTTTGGGTTATAGGTTTTAGTTTAGGTTATAGGTTATAGGTTTAGGTTTAGGTTTAGGTCACAGGTTTTGGGATTTGAGAATGGGTTCGGGTTTAGGTTATAGGTTTTGGTTTTGGTTTTGGTTTAAGTTATATATTTTTGGATTTGAGAATGAGTTATGGTTTAGGTTTAGGAAATTGGGTTCAGGTTCGGGATTGGGTTTAAGTTTAGGTTTAGGTTTAGGTTAGGGAGTTGAGATTAGGATTAGGTGTAGGTTTTGTTTTAGGAAATTGAGTTTAGGTTATAGGTTTAGGGAAAGGTTAGGTTTAGGTTATAGGTTTTGGGATTTGGGAATAGTTTTAGGTTATAAGTATAGGTTTAGGATAGGTTATAGGTTAAGGTTTAGGGATATGTTATAGGTTTTGGGATTTGAGAATGGGTTCGGGTTTAGGTTATAGGTTTTGGTTTAGGTTATAGGTTAAAGGTTTAGGATAAGGTTTAGGTTTAGGTTTAGGTTATAGGTTTTGGGATTTGAGAATGGGTTCGGGTTTAGGTTGTAGGTTTTGGTTTTAGTTTTGGTTTAGGTTATAGGTTTTTGGATTTGAGAATGGGTTATGGTTTAGGTTTAGGAAATCGAGTTTAGGTTCGGGATTGGGTTTAAGTTTGAGTTTTTAAGTTTAGGTTTAGGTTTAGGTTAAGGAGTTGAGATTAGGATTTGGTGTAGGTTTCGCTTTAGGAAATTGAGTTTAGGTTATAGGTTTTGGGAAAGGTTAGGTTTAGGTTATAGGTTTTGGGGATTTAGGAATAGTTTTAGGTTATAAGTATAGGTTTAGGTTAGGTTATAGGTTAAGGTTTAGTGATAGGTTATAGGTTTTGGAATTTGAGAATGCGTTCGGGTTTAGGTTATAGGTTTTGGTTTTGGTTTAGATTATAGGTTTTGGGATTTGAAAATGGGTTTGGGTTTAGCTTATAGATTTTGGTTTTGGTTATAGGTTTTTGGATTTGAGAATGGGTTATGGTTTAGGTTTAGGAAATCGGGTTCAGGTTCGGAATTGATTTGAGTTTGAGTTTTCAAGTTTAGGTTTAGGTTTAGGTTAGGGAGTTGAGATTAGGATTAGGTGTAGGTTTAACTTTAAGAAATTGAGTTTAGGTTATAGGTTTAGGAAAAGTTTAGGCTTAGGTTATAGGTTTAGGGATAGGTTATGGGCTTTGGGATTAGAGAATGGGTTCGGGTTTAGGTCATAGGTTTTGGTTTTGGTTTAGGTTATAGGTTTTGGTTTTGGTTTTGGTTATAGGTTTTGGTTTAGGTTATAGGTTATAGGTTTTGGTTTCGGTTTAGGTTATAAGTTTTGGGATTTGAGAATGGGTTCGGGTTTAGGTTATAGTTTTGGTTTTGGTTTAGGTTATAGGTTTTTGGATTTGAGAATGAGTTATGGTTTAGGTTTAGGAAATTGGGTTCAGATTCGGGATTGGATTTGAGTTTGGGTTTTCAAGTTTAGATTTAGGTTTAGGTTAGGGAGTTGAGATTAGGATTAGGTGTAGGTTTAACTTTAGAGAATTGAGTTTAGGTTATAGGTTTAGGGAAAGGTTAGGTTTAGGTTATAGGTTTTGGGATTTGAGAATAGTTTTTGGTTATAAGTATAGGTTTAGGTTAAGTTATAGGTTAAGGTTTAGGGATTTGAGTTTAGATTATAGGATTAGGTTAAGGTTTAGGTTTAGGTTATAGGTTTTGGAATTTGAGAATGGGTTCGGGTTTAGGTTATAGGTTTTGGTTTTGGTTTTGGTTTAGGTTATAGGTTTTGGGATTTGAGAATGGGTTCGGGTATAGGTTATAGGTTTTGGTTTTGGTTTAGGTTATAGGTTTTAGGATTTGAGAATGGGCTCGGGTTTAGGTTATAAGTTTTAGTTTTGGTTTAGGTTATAGGTTTTGGTTTAGGTTTAGGGTATAGGTTATAGGATTTAAGAATGGGTTCGGGTTTATGTTATAGGTTTTGGTTTTGGTTTAGGTTATAGGTTTTGATTTAGGTTATAGGTTAACAGTTTAGGTTAAGGTTTAGGCTTAGGTGATAGGATTTTGGATTTGAGAATGGGTTCGGGTTTAGGTTATAGGTTTTGGTTTTGGTTTAAGTTATAGGTTTTAGGTTTAGGTTTAAGTTATAAGTTATAGGATTTGAGAATGGGTTCGGGTTTAGGTTATAGTTTTTGGTTTTGGTTTAGGTTATAGGTTTTGATTTAGGTTATAGGTTAAGGTTTAGGTTTAGGTTATATGTTTTTGTATTTGAGAATGGGTTTGGGTTTAGGTTATAAGTTTTGGTTTTAGTTTAGATTATAGGTTTTGGTTTAGGTTATAGGTTTTAGGTTTAAGTTTTGGTTTAGGTTTAGGTTTAGGTTCTAGGTCATAGGATTTGAAAATGGGTTCTGGTTTAGGTTATAGGTTTTGGTTTTGGTTTAGGCTATAGGTTTTGATTTAGGTTATAGGTTAATGGTTTAGGTTAAGGTTTGGGTTTAGGTTATAGGTTTTTGGAGTTGAGAATGGGTTCGGATTTAGGTTATAGGTTTTGGTTTTGGTTTAGGTTATAGGTTTTTGGATTTGAGAATGGGTTCGGGTTTAGGTTATAGGTTTTGGTTTTGGTTTAGGTTATAGGTTTTAGGTTTTGGTTTAGGTTTAGGTTATAGGTTATAGGATTTGAGAATGGGTTCGGGTTTAGGTTATAGGTTTTGGTTTTTGGTTTAGTTTATAGGTTTTGATTTAGGTTATAGGTTAACGGTTTAGGTTTAGGTCATAGGTTTTTGGATTTGAGAATGGGTTCGGGTTTAGGTTATAGGTTTTGGTTTCGGTTTAAGTTATAGGTTTTGGTTTAGGTTATAGGTTATAGGTTTAGGTTTTGGTTTTGGTTTAGATTTAGGTTTAGGTTATAGGTCATACAATTTGAGAATGGGTTTGGGTTTAGGTTATAGGTTTTGGTTTTGGTTTAGGCTATAGGTTTTGATTTAGGTTATAGGTTAATGGTTTAAGTTAAGGTTTAGGTTTAGCTTATAGGTTTCTAGATTTGAGAATGGGTTGGGTTTAGGTTATAGGTTTTGGTTTTGGTTTTGGTTTAGGTTATAGGTTTTGGGATTTGAGAATGGGTTCAGGTTTAGGTTATAGGTTTTGGTTTTGGTTTAGGCTATAGGTTTTGATTTAGGTTATAGGTTAATGGTTTAGGTTTAGGTTTAGGTTTAGCTTATAAGTTTCTAGATTTGAGAATGGGTCGGGTTTAGGTTATAGGTTTTGGTTTTGGTTTTGGTTTAGGTTATAGGTTTTGGGATTTGAGAATGGGTTCGGGTTTAGGTTATAGGTTTTGGTTTTGGTTATAGGTTATAAGTTTTGGGATTTGAGAATGGGCTCGAGTTTAGGTTATAGGTTTTGGTTTTGGTTTAGGTTATAGGTTTTGGTTTAGGTTATAGGTTTTAGGTTTAGGTTTTGGTTTAGGTTTAGGTCGTAGGTTATAGGATTTGAGAATGGGTTCGGGTTTAGGTTATAGGTTTTGGTTTTAGTTTTGGTTATAGGTTTTGATTTAAGTTATAGGTTAACGGTTTAGGTTTAGGATATAGGTTTTTGGATTTGAGAATGGGTTCAGGTTCAGGTTATAGGTTTCGGTTTTGATTTAGGTTATAGGTTTTGGTTTTGGTTTAGGTTATAGGTTTTGGTTTAGGTTATAGGTTTTAGGTTTAGGTTATAGGTTATAGGTTTTGGTTTTAGTTTAGGTTATAGGTTTTGGTTTAGGTTTTAGGTTTAGGTTTTGGTTTTGGTTTAGGTTATAGGTTATAGGATTTGAGAATGGGTTTGGGTTTAGGTTATAGGTTTTAGTTTTGATTTAGGTTATAGGTTATAGGTTTAGGTTAAGGTTTAGGTTTAAGTTATAGGTTTTGATTTTGGTTATAGGTTATAGGTTTAGGTTTTGGTTTTGATTTAGGTTATAGGTTATAGGTTTAGATTTATGTTATAGGTTTTTGGATTTGAGAATGGGTTTGGGTTTAGGTTAAGGGTATGATCCCTGCAAATATAAATATAAACACGGCCTGTCCAAGTGGCCAGGCCCTTCCAATATCGTCCATAGAAAATGGACAGCTTCATCATGGTCATAACAGCGGTTCTCACCTTCTAGGGACCCCCGCTCATCCAGATAGCTCCGATGCACATCCGAGTCTGCTCCATTAATTTCAAGCAAATACATAAACACGGCCTGTCTAAATGGTCAGACCACTCCAATGCCGTCCATAGGAAATGGACAATTTCATCATGGTCATAATAGCGGTTCCCACCTTCCAGGCCCGCTCTTCCCGATAGCTCCGACGCACATCCAGGTCTGCTCCATCAATTTCGAGAAAATACATAAATACGGCCTGTCTAAATGGATAGGTCACTCCAATCATGTGCATTCTTGACAAGAGATGTACTAGATGCTTGAATCTAAAATATGTAGCTCCAATCCTCCCACATGCAACATCCACCTGAAAGAATGCGCCTAACTGTCATGCTTGAGTAATCAATACAAGAATCTACAAGTAAAACCATAAAACCAGAGATACTCACTGCATTTTCAAGATCTCCACTGGTATGTCCTTGGCTCCGAGTTTTACTTTTAACAGCTCTAGAGGTTTCTTTCTCAACATTTAAATGTCAAAAAAACATAGTTACCATATGAAGTCTAAAATAGACTTGTTTGACACATGTATAAGTATATGGATATCCAAGCAAAAACATGTGAGAGCAAAAGAGAAAGAAACCTTCAGTGATCTTGAATTAAAAGGGTAGCAGGAGCCGATGTAGGATAGACTTACTCCATGCACAATCTCCATCGTCTCTTAATTTCTTTTCTATGAGCTGAAATGAGAGCCTCTTCTTCCTACACAAGTGAAGCAAGAACACAGTTCCAAACTCAAAAAAAAAAAGAAAAAGAAAAACCATTGCATACAGAAGCAGGCTTTATACATAATTCCTCAATATGTGCCATGCAGAAAATTTTCCCCGATAAAATGACCAAGATTTAAATGCAAAACACCATGGGAGAAAAAATAAATGCAATAGGAATCTTTGTACAAAGGTATCTTAGAACATATGTTTCAAAACTTATCTCCAAATCAAGTAACTCAAAGAATGCTAAAAACAAAACTCATGTCATACAAATACACCATGTCATTCATGAAGTGTGTGATACATTCCTCCAAGCAACTCAACTTACCTCTGATTCTGAAATCTGTATTTCCTGAATCTGATAGAGCAAGACCAACAACAATTTTCTCAGGTGTAGACAAATGTAATTGCTTGGAGAGACCTTCTAGAAATCCTTCACTCATCACTTTACTTCTCAGTGCTTCACAGAAAACTGTGGCGAAATTTGGTCTACTTAAAAAGTATCTAAAGATAGGTGATAGAAGATTTGGCTTTGACTGAAAGTCTTCGCTCTGAAATTTCACTTGATCTAAGCAGGCTTGGAGCAGTACAATGCTTCCCTCATTCCCATATTTAACAGACTACACAGCACAAGCAGATTATTTTACAACTACAGGTCTAGGAAAGAAATGAGATAGGGAAAATATTTAGTGCCACTAACTTAATATAAGAATTGGTCTGGATCACTAGTAGCACTATAACTTATAGTGCGACCACTATAGCATCTCTCTTTTGTACCTCTCTACATGTATATTATTACTTATTACCCAAGTAAGCTAGCTAGCCATGCATCATTCATGTATGCATGAATAAATTTGTATCCAACAGTAAACCAGTGGGGCTATCCACTAACACAGAGTTGCAAGTACCCTCAAAGAAGTTAAATTGAAAGATACTTCTGCTCTATTGGTTTTAATAGCTGATTCTACATATGATTGGATAATTATCAACTAGAGATATGTTGTAGGCATAGATTTCAAAAGATCCTAGTTTCATATTCATCAATCAGCCCACAATGAGTACAGAACATAAATGGCAATGATATGTCAGAATTTATATCAAGATTTTCTTTTTGGAAGTTCCAATATCAGCTTTTCTTGGTGGAAAACCAAGTGCTGCATTGGAAATATTCCACTTTTCCCTCATATTGGTTCCACAAGAAATTCCAAAGTGCTGAATTTCAACAATTACTCCACAAAATCTACCAAAATTGTTATAGGCTTAATGAAAGAAGTGTTGTAAGAACACAAAATTCACACCAATCAGATGATTCTAACTATTAGATCAAATGCCCACAAAATGGATGGTTGGTATCATTTATTGAAAACAGATCCCATCAACAATTTGATTCATCAATTTGTAGGGGAGTATAATGGATCACTTGCAGTTATAAAGAATCAGTTTTATCAAACCTACCAAAAATGAACCAGATGGATTGCATCATCCAATTACTGTTGAATCTTCAATGGTAGCCAACGAAACATGTGTTGGTCATGACGGACAGTCCTAACTGATAGATCGGACCATCCATGAAATGTATGCAAGTACTCTACCTTGGTCTCTTTGAGATTTTACCTACTCAGTCTCAGGCTTTTGACTTTCAAAAAGAGGAGAAAAACACACTACAGTTACAACATAGAGAATAAGCAGTGACCTGCAAGAATTTTTTTTTTCTACCTCTTTGAAAGTTGGGTTATAGAAACAACTGCAACACAAGATTCTTATGCCACTGCACAATTTCGATCCCCCTCAAACATGGGACATACTATAATCCAACCATAATACACGTTAGCACTACCCTTTGGTAGGTATTCGAAACCCCTACCCTACATAACCAAGCTTATCAATCAAGAAGAATGCCTAGGAAATAAAAGAGAAAGGTGATTGTAAATAACAATGGCATGACTTAATGAAATTCATGTGATTTGAGAAAATTAAAACAGTCTCATCATTAACACAGGCAATATGAGAATAAGTTCAAAACGCACATGATGTACCGGGGAGCAAGACAGGTGCAAGGCTACAAAGGGATGTCCCGTCATAGAACAGACTGTAATGAATTATTTTATATATAGAGGCACCACCAAGAACATGCAATATCCCAGGTTTGTTATTTCTTCCATTCCATAATCATTATGAGTTCTAAGAATCATGTGGAACAAGTAACATGGCCTGCTTTAATCTCATCTTTTATGTCTTTATTAATTCAATTGATGCACACTTTTTATTGCTAATTGATCCACCCATATGACACCAAAAAAAAAAAGAAGAATGTGACCCACTCTTGATTTTTGTGGTTCAACACACATTGACCCTAAAAAAGTTCACAAGAGCTCAGTTAGCTAGCAACTGTGTTTCTTGAAGCTTACCATCAATGAATCAGGAAGGAATGCAAAGAAAGTTTCTTCTTCTTCTTCTTCTTCTTCTTTTCTTTTGCATTGAAGGAATTTTAGTTTAAGCCATGCTTGAATCTAAGGTTACTTCAAACATGAGGAATTTGAATTCACAAAAATATTGTTTAATTTTCTGTATATCTTTTTAAACTCTAGAAGTTCAGTTAATTTTACTTATTTTTAGCTGGTGAATCTCTGATTTCAATTTTTCCAAAAACCCATTTTAGGTTTCTTTTCCTTATGCTTGGCTGATCAACTGGATTCCATGTTTTAATCCAATCAAAATTGCATGGCACACAACTGGAGTTGAAGAATGTAATATCAAAAGATTCTCTTCTCAAGAATGTAATATAAAACATGACAGAAAAAAGATCCTAGAATGTATATTTGTTGGAATTTCACTACAGAAAATGGTAGGTTCTGGTAATATTCTCCCATTGAATTAGGTGTGAAATATTCCTTTTCACTATCTGTTTGAAGGTCACCAATCAGATAAAGCAGGGCGTGATTTTAGAAATCTACAAAATCTGCATTTAAAAAATTAGGAGCCAAGCTAGCATTGCAAGGCCCAGAACATTTTCACATTTTTTTTTTTACTGAAATTTCTATCCAAGTTGTCCCTAAATCATGTGGTTGGACAAACTTTTAGGAAACAAGTCATCCATGGGCGCCTTAGAATAGGAACAATTCATAAAGAACTCGCATTCAACAAAAAAAAAAAGTAAAAAAAGAAAAGCCTATAAAATAGTGGCATGGCTCCAGATCATTTGGTTTTTATGATTTCGGACATATGGAGTATCCACAGTTAGGTATAATAGATGAACAGTTTGGATCTCATGTGGTTGGACAAACTTTTAGGAAACAAGACATCCATGAGCGCCTTAGAATAGGAACAATTCATAAAGAACTCACATTCAACAAAAAAAAAAGCAAAAAAAAGAAAAGCCTATAAAATAGTGGCATGGCTCTGGATCATTTGGTTTTTATGATTTTGGACATATGGAGTATCCACAGTTAGGTATAATAGATGAACGGTTTGGATCTCATACATATGTGCCTTATGTACCTGACATAACTAAGATATTAACATCTAGCACTAGATACTTGATGATTCATACAACAATGAAGCACTTTGGCATCCGTAAAAAACAAAATGACAAGTGGAATTCTACATATAACTGGTTTACATTGGAACAAATAACCAACCAAATGGACTATAAAATGAAAATTAAAGAATGAAACACATTGAAAGAATAAATTTTCATTAGTCAGAGGTTAAAACTTACAATTTCCCAAACAATCTTAATTTGAGGCCCTACCCCATCTAAAGATGGGCCCCCATGGTTTGAGTTTGGATCAGTACATGTATGCCCATGATTTGAGCCTGATTTGTATTAGGCTGAAGTGTCTTGTTACCTGTTACAAGTGTGGCCTGTAGTTGTGAGATATAAACTTTAATTTTAATAAGCTCTGTCAATGAATATAGAATATAAATATCAATTGTTTAGGAAAAAGATGGACAACGATTAGAGAGAATCATGATCTACAAGAGGTTTGTGCACCCCACATGGACAATTACACACAACTTGTGCCAACTTGGAAAATTTGAGGCTGTACAAGCTGCAATGTATCTCAACTTAATAAACACCCATTCTCAAAGCAAACAATAATGTCAGGAACCTAGAGAAAGAAGCCCTGGCAATTACATTGTTTAAGGAAAGAGGCCACTATTTTGACAAATGCATCAAAACATCAATACACAGCACTTGTTTAAGCTCACAAGAACAGTTGACTTGATAGGCAATCAAGTGGAAGGATCATATCTCAAAAAATCATGTGGAGGAAGCTCATCAAAACATCAATACAGATTTCTACTTTTTTCTCTTTTTTTTTTTTTCTTGAAAAATGAGTATTGTTCAGTTTTCACAGGAAAAAAAAAAAGATCTTCTGAAATATACAAACTTTTAAACATAAAAGCAATTATATGAGTATTTCTCAAAGTTATAAGTTTAGAAAGGAGTTCTGCTAACTATGATTATAGCAGCAAACTTTAGGACATTTATAGTGAGTGGATCTGGAAAGGGACAGAGCCATCTACCATGTTCTTCTAAGAATAAAGATAAACTCCAACTCACTCATTGTAGAAAATGCAAATTTCTTAAGGATCAATATTGAGATTTAAATCTCCATCTTCATCCAAGCCATGAAACTGCTGCTACAAATTCTGCTCATATTGAAGGGAAGAATAATCCTACCAATTTTCCTCCCTGCATCACTATGGTAGACCGTAGACCCAAGAGACCAAGTCATCAATGATCTCCCAAAACAAGTGGTTGCTCTTATAGCATTAGTTCAATTCACAACTACAAATTAGCAGCCAGGTACATCTACTTCAGAAAATTATGCCTCTTAATTCCATTCTCATTCCCCCACACCCTTTAGGGGCCTCAGATCATATGACTAGTAAGAAAGATGAGTTTATTTCATATATTCCTATCCCTGGTGGTATCAAACTTGCTAATGGGTCATTCTCCAGTGCAATTGAAAAAGGGACTCATCAACTTTCTTAGTCACTGTCATTACCTTCGACTGCACACGCTTCTCTATTCAAAAGCCAATCCCAGAATGCAAGTAAATGGTTCCACAAAGAATTGGTACCATGAAGTTTTCCAAAATGTCCACTTTGGATAGCTTGGGTCAATAATTCATGACAGTGGAGAGACTAAATGGATATTGTCCATAGAATTCAAGCTAGCTAGAAAAAGGTGTAAATAGAGTTTTATGTGATCGTAAAGGGAAATTTTATAGGATTGCTATGAGGCGAGCCATGCTTTATGGGAAAGAATGTTAGGCAGTTAAAGAAGAACATGATCTTAGGCAGTGTAGTATGAGTAGCAAGATGAGAAATTATAAAATTATAAATGAAGCATTCAAGGGAACTTAGAAACATGTCAAACATAAGAGCAAAAGAGATTCAAAGAATTTAGAAACATAGTTGGAAAAATAAGATGTTTCACATGTCAAACATTACTTACATTTCATAACATATAAGGCCTCTGTTCTGTTTCCTTCAATCAAATCCGTATGAGTATAGATTCAAACTTGTGCAAGGATGACAAGAAGTCTAAAGTTTGAATGGGGGCTATGTGGGGATTCCATACAATGAAATGTGGACCAACATCAAAATGATATAGAAAAATGATAGCAACAACAAATGAGTGTAGGTCTTACCTGAAATCTTTGAGAAGGTAGAGATATGATATGGAATGTGAACAATCAACAGACAATTGGGGACTTCACTTGGTGACGGTAATTATTTTCTGAGTAGAACTGCTATCTATAACAGGCCTTGCAATCTATCAACAGCTTCTGCAAAATATCATTTAAAAAAACAATTTGTCGATGAATGGACCTCGCAGTAACTTCAGCTAAAAGACAAACTTTGTCTAGAATGAAATTTTCCCTGCCATTCAATAAAAAACAAAAATAAAAACATGTGAATAGATTGAAAGAACAACAATCCACTATCAAAACAGTGTGAAAAGTATAATAAGAAGCAAAGGAATGGGAATGCCCATTCCACCATGCATTCATATGATATCAACCAAAAACCAAAAATTAAGAAGAATCAAGTTCTTATGCTCAATTAGATTTCGTTCAAAGTCAACAAAAGAATCCTCATTCTCAAAAGCCAACAAATATAAAAGAAAATCCACACTATTTTACCATCACACATTCATGCCATGTCTAAATTGTGCAATGAATAAACCACCGCCATTTAAAAAATGATGGAAAAGGCACAAATAACCCTAATATTACATCCTCTATCATTTCGAAGAAATTGATCAGTAACTAGAACTCCTGTAGGTTTATTGATTATTTTTAATGAGAACAAAAAATGGGAAGTGCAGTTGGAGAAACTTCTTTGCTCTTTTTCCTTGTAATTGCCCTAAATTTAATACTACATGTCAGAAAATTCCCTGGTTGTTTGCTTTAGGAGTTGAAATAGATTTATAGGCGAATAAGAATAATCCCTAAGAACAAAGAAAACATGTAATGACAAAAGATCGACAATCTTAAAGAAATTTCATAGTCTTTCATGCACCACACCTGGTATTGTTTTGTGGCATCATGTTCTTAGAAAGCATGTTGTTCTTTTCGCAATCTCACATTTGTCGACACTTCTTGCACTAAAAGGTCCTAAATAAAGTGACCATGCTTGTAAGAGAAGCTTAGCCCCTTCTCAAACACACAACAACTTGAATTAGCACTGAGAGGATGATCTTCATCATATATCCAGTAGTAATGATTCCATGTTCTCTGCATAGATGCACTTCACCTCATCTTTTAGTTCCACTACGCATTCCAACCCGGTAAAGACCAATTTGGATATAACCAGACTGAGAATGACACCCAGCCCATGCTCCGATTTCTTACCCAGCAGATCATTCCTAATAATAGGCAAATGATCCTTAAATAAAAACTGACAGAAACCATTAGGTATAGAAGTAATTCCTAATAGGCAATGATCCTTGGAGCCTATAGAGATTTATGCAACCTAGAATGCTAAATACAAATCTCAAATAATGCCCAAACAAAGGTTTGACTCAATATTTATGGGAGTTTTATGCCAATTTAAACATGAGGCACAATACCAAATTACAGAATAAATCAAGTATTGTACTGCTAAACAGATCAATACATTTTATTTTCAAAGAACTATCAATGCAAGAAATCTCTACTTGAACACAATGCCCAAACCTTTCAAAGTATTATGCAACTTTCATCATTTTATTAAATCAAAGTCGAAATAAACTACATCATGTTCAATTTGAAGAAGATGATCCACTCTTGCATGACATCCACTCTGAGTAGTTTCTCCAGCTAATGTTGTGAAATGGGTTGAAAAAATTAAGATTTTCAGTGACCACATCCAAAAAAAAAAAAAAAAAACTAATCGACATACCCCAAAATCATGCCTGAGTAATTTCATATCCTGCTCGCACCAAAACAATTAGCTAATTATTCTAAAGGAGTTACAAGAGATTTAAAAGGACCATGAATCAATTTTTCATGAACAGTGACATATAACGCAAAGGAGTTTTGAGGCAGTACCTGTATTGCAATAATGAACTCTAAAACCAAGAAAATCTTCAAATTCACAATAGCCCACACCTTTGGTAGCGAATTGCCCAATTAATAGGACAACACAAGTAAAACTTAAGTAACAAGAATGGATGAAAAACAACGTAAATTATCATTTCATTCCATCTGTAACTGAAATTTTGCATGACAGAAGGAAGAAACCATACATACAGTTTTTGAAAACTTAGCTTAGAAGCAAGGGAGAATATGTTAACCAGTCATGGAGGAAAAAGCCTTTTCCATTTATCATCCATTCATGAGAATGGCAAAACAAAAGAAAGCAGATGATGGCTTAATAACAACACCATGCAAGCTCTTTGTAAGGCATATGCAAGTATGCCTCAAGATAAAACATTCGTATAACTTCAAAGTTGCCAATGGAAGTACACTTGACTACTGTGGGTGCAGATGAGTGTATCACATTTACCAACTTAAGATCACATCTATACATAAGATACTACAATCCACACAGAACATTTCTTGTTAAGCCATTTTATCGAATAGTTAGCATGCACAAAACACAGGAGGAATTACATAATGGCTCTCTGAAATCCAACTATTAGGAACTAAAATCATGTTCAGTCGACATTCCAAGTAACAAAAGGCAAAATAAAAACCAAATAAAAATCTTAGTAGTCTTCACAACACAAACTCCCAAAACTTCCAGCAATGTTAGGCTGCTGGATAGAATAACCCAAATTGATAGGATTTTAAACCCATTACTGACAGTAACTGGAATACATGTCCGACAAACTCCATCATCATCTGCTTAACGAACAACAGATTGAAGGCCCACCAAATACGGCAGCCAATAGTGTCAATCGCCACCATCATCTTTGCTGAGCTTGCGACAACCATTAATGGCAGCAACAAGCCCTTAGAACTCCCAGCCATTATAAAAAGAAGAAATAAAGGGGGGTTTTCAAATCATAGATGGGAGGAAGAATAAGGTTTAACAGATGAGTGGTGGCTACCATTAGAGGTGTGTAGCCGCTAAATCCTGCTTTTGATTTGAGTCAGCGGTGACGAATCAAAATCCCGTGGCTGTGATTTTGAAATCAGATGCTGGCATATCCATCTCTCTCCCTTCTTTGGATGTAACATACACACACACACACACAGGAATCCTCGGTGGAGAGAGAGAAAGAGAGAGAGAGAGAGAGAGAGAGAGAGAGATAGAGAGAGAAAGGGAATGAGGTGGTAGGGTTGAGAGAGAGGGAACGAGAAGGGTGGGGTTGAGAGAGCGGGAATGAGGCTGGTTACTTCCTTTTGGGTAAAATACACCGCCATGATTCCGCGTTCACACATGTCTTCTGACGGATGGTCCAGTAAAGGGTTTTGTGGGGTCCATGGTGATGCATTTGATATATCCACTCCATTCATTAATTTTGTAATTTTTTTATGGGAAATAATCCCAACATCTAGGCAAATCAAAGGTCCAATTGAATCACACCCTCAATCAGTGATAGTTATTAATCTCCAATGTTTCCTACCGTGTGGTCCACTTGAGCGTTCGATCTACTTCCTTTTTTGGACTGTTGCCCTAACATGCTCTTTCAAAACAGATAGACATATTAGATAGAGCACACACATTTTAATGGGCCTCATAGAGTCCCTTGTGGGTTGTCCCAGGTTGGTGGAGGTGTTAGCTTTTAGCTACGGTTTGATCAACTTTTAGCTATGGTTTTAAGCTGTAGTAATTCAGCTACGTTATATATCTGTAGCTAAAAGATAACATAGTCCGTAGCCTTTGATCATTTTTTTGGTAGTGGTTGCTCCTTTTGGGTACTTCTGGTACTTGAGATATTCCTTGATGTCTATGTACCACGGTCGATCATTCGAGGGTGGTTCAGCTTCGTCGATTTGTAGACAGAATGCTATCTCCTTCTGAAGTTTGACAGTGAGTTCCGATTTAGTAACTCCTTTTGGGATCTCCAACATCGAGGCGAGAGTAGCTAATGTGTCTGCAAACTGATTCTTGACACGAGGCATGTAAGAGAATGAGATCTCTTCAAACTCTTCGATTAAATTCTCTAGATAGACATGGTATGGGATCAGCTTTTCATCCTTGATCTTCCAGTCGTCATTCGTCTGATTAATGATGAGTTGCGAGTCCCCGAAGACCCGTAACTTCTTCACATTAAGGATTATGGCTTCTCTTAGACCGGTGATACATGCTTCATATTCAGTTACGTTGTTGGTGTACTGGAATGCTAGCCTTCTGGATATGGGAACTGGGATGTCTTGGGGAGAGTAGAGTATGGCGCCTACTCCACTCCCTTTTGAGTTTGCAACTCCATCAAAGAAGAGCATCTTTCTCCTGCCTTCCTTTCTTCTTCTTCCTCAATGAGGAGGATGTCCTCATCAGGGAAGAAGGTCTTCAGCGGTTGATAGTCAGGCAGAGAATGTGCTGCTAGATGATTGGCCAATGCTTGCCCCTTGATTGCCTTTTGAGTGACATAGGTGATGTCAAACTCTGAAAGCAGTAGCTGCCACTTCGCGATCCTGCCTATCACTGCAGGCTTTTCGAACAAGTACTTCAATGGGTCCATGTGAGCGAGCAGAAGGACCGGATGGGTGATCATATATTGTCCTAGGTGTTGCGTTGCCCAGACTAGGGCGAGGCAGGTCTTCTCTAAGCTGGAATATTTAGCTTCATAGCTCATGAATCGTTTACTTATATAGTAGATTTTCTGCTTCTTTCTTCTTGTATCGTCGTGTTGACCAAGGACGCATCTGATTGCTTCTGCTGCGATGGAGATGTACAATAATAATGGCCTCCCTGGAGTAGGCGGCATGAGTACTAGGGGATTTAGCAGGTATCTTTTAATTTTGTCGAAGGTCGCTTGACAGTCATCATTTCATTCCTTTGGTGAGTTCTTCTGCAGGAGCTTGAATATGGGTTCACATACCGGGGTGAGCTGCGCGATGAATCGGCTGATGTACTAGATCCATCCGAGGAAGTCTCAAATTTCTTTCTCAGTCCTGGGCGGTGGCATCTCGATGATTGCCCTGGTCTTGATCTCATCTACCTAGATACCTTCTTCACTGACAATGAAGCTTAGCAGCTTGCCTCCGGTTGCACCGAAGACACACTTTTGTGGGTTGAGTCGGAGCTTGAACTTCTCTAGTTTGTCAAAGAGCTTTTTGAGATCCTTGAAATGTCCTTCGATTGTGCAAGATTTGACGATCATGTCATCCACATAGACTTCCATTTCCTTGTTTATTATGTCGTGGAACAAGGCGGTCATGGCTCGCTGATATGTAGCTCCAGCATTCTTCAGTCCAAAGGGCATAACCCGATAGCAGAAAGTTCCTCATGGTATAATGAAAGAAGTCTTCTCTCGATCTTTGATGGCCATCTTGATTTGATTGTAGCCTGAGAAACCATCCATGAAGGAGAAGATCTTGTGTCCAGCAGTGTTATCTATCAGCGTGTCGATGTGCGGCAGAGGAAAGTCCTCTTAGGACTTGCTTTGTTAAGGTCCCTGAAGTCGATGCACATTCTGACTTTCTCGTCTTTCTTTGAAACTGGTACGATATTTGCGAGCCATTCCGGGTAGTTGGAGACTACCAAGAATCCTACATTATATTACTTGATGACTTCATCGCGGACCTTCAGGGCCTATTATGGCTTCATTCTTCGTAGCTTCTGCTTGACGGGCTTCATGTCTAACTTTGTTAGCAAATGGTGCACTATCAAATCTTCATCGAGCCATGACATGTCTTCATACGAGAAAGTAAAGTTGGACAACCTTGGCTTTAAAAACTCCATCATCCTCTGCTTGTATTCCGAGGAGAGTGACCGTCTGATGTGCACTTCTCTGGGGAGTTCCGCTGACCCTAAGTTTACAACCTCAAAGTCATCTGTCACAACATTGGCCTTTGCTTCAAATTTTTCGAGAGAGTCCTCGAATTCGAGACCTATATCATCATTTCCCTCATCCGGTGCTTCATTCAAACCCATGAGCTCGAAGTCCAACTTGAGATCGAAATCATATGAGTCGACCTCAAACTCCTGCGATGTGCGTGGGATATTTGGCATAGTGGTTTTTGAAAGATTTTCTGTTGTTTTTGTGTTTTGAAGATTTTCTGATGTTTTGTGATTTTGAGAAATATTTGATTTTTTTATGCTTTTAGGAATAGGTGATGTTTTTGTGTTTTAAAAATTTTTTAATTTTTTTTTGTGTCACCTGGAGGTCCCGAACAAGATGGTGTTGCGAACTAAGATTGATCCTGTCCTAGTCCGGGGTACTAACTGCTATTTATATTGGTATTTTTTTTTAGGTCTGTACCGACTCGATTGTTAGGGGGATAGCCGTCCATGGTGATTCTTTCCCCCTTTCAATCCCGTTGTCCGGACTTGTGTGTTCTTGTGGGTCACCTGCTTTGATGACCATAATGTCCGCTGGGCTGGGCTCGAAGTCGGAATCTGATTTGATCTCTTCGCCCAGGAGTTGGAGCTCTTCTGGTTCTTTTGGCTCCTCTTATGATGGGACTTTGACGTCTATCCAGTCAAGGGTGGGCCATTTTCCCTTGTCGATCCAATGGATGGGCTGCTTCTGCCCCTTATGTCATTGAATTGGTGGTGGGGACGTGTCCCCTTGATTGTGTGCGAAAATGGGTGTCTACCTGGGTTTGCCTATATCTCCTTCAAGGGGCACACCTGGTCCTAGGTCTTGCGTGGGTGGATCATTTTCCATGCCCCTTGCCTCATGTGGTGGGTCTGGGGGTTCTGCCCCTTATGTCAAATGTGTTTCTGATTCCTTGAGAATCTTGTCCCATCTTATGGGTGGCCAGACGGACTCCGGGTGGATATTTTCAGAGAATTTGAGTTGCTGGAGTTGGTCCTCAAGGGGAACCATCGTATCTCCACAGACTATTTCGGCATTGATGAACTTGACGGGTGTGCACTTGAAGGGTTGACCCTTCTTTGTCCTTTCAACTTGATCCTCTGGTGTCAGTTGATATCTAAGTCTCTGTCTCTACACGTTAGCACGTGCTGGCTTTACTACTATACCTTTTTCATGGAACTCGGTACGGTAGTTCCAGATTTGCCGTTCAGCAGGAGGGATGACATACTCAGCAGCAAGGGGGCGAGGATTAGAGATTGAATTTACAACCTCGAACTCAAAGCTATGATATGACACATCACCCTCTGTGTGCTAGATGTCGATCATAGGGATGTCAGTTTCTGGGATATTAACCGCTACTGGCAGGACAGTTTTTAGCTTGGCCAACACTGAAATGATTCAATTTCTTGAAGGGAATTTAACCCTTTGATGGAGGGTTGAGGGAATGGCTCCAACAGCATGGAGCCACGGCTGCCCCAACAAAAGGTTAAACGAGGCAGGGTTGTCAATGACCTTAAATGCGACAAGGGTTAGATCTGGTATGATTTGTTACTCAATGTCAATCTCTGCCTCAACCTGCCTTCGGGAATTATCGAAAGCTCTGAAGCTCAAAGTGCTGAGCCTGAATAAGGATGGTTCTATCCCTAACCATTCGGCAGTCCTTAGAGGGCAAACATTAAGGCTGGATCCATTATCAATGAGCACAAGTGACACTTTGAAATTCTTGTGATGGGCCACTATGTTCAGTGAGCGCCCGTGCTTGCGTCCCTTAGGGGGTAATTCATCATCAAAGAAAGTGATGGCCCATGGTGCAAGGAGTTATCCAATCATACTTGCCACCATTTCAGGGGGTACGTCAAGGGAGATATGTGCATCATTTAGGATTTTTGCAAAGATTTCTTGATGCGATCTTAATGTGCATAGGAGTTTTCAGATGGATATTTGTGCGGGAATGGTTTTGAGTTGGGCCGTTATATCATAAGCAGCATCGATTTTGCAGGTGGTTCCCAACAAAGTTTCCCGGGTTTCCTTTGGATTCTGGTTATCTCTCCTGAAGTACCTCCCGTTGTTGCCCACTTCAACGCATTCTGAGTAATGCCATGGGACTACCTTCGGATTGTAGGATGAAACCATCCTTCCTTCTAAGTATATTGATGGTTACTGCGGCTGAGGGGTGGTGGTTGGAACAGTTTGTGGTAGACTTGGTGGTTTCTCTTGAGGTACCACCGAGTTTCGGTGGGTTTTATCACTGGGTTTTCTTCCTCCTCTTGATGTACAGGAGAGGTCCTTTGGCCATGTGCTAGTTGGTGAGGCATCAAGAATTTTAGACCTTGAACCGGAGGTGCCCTTTACAAAGTCAGCAAAGCTAGATCAAGGAGACCTATTGGGAGAATAACAGGTTCAGAATTTGACCTTTTTGGATATGCAGAGTATGCCCCTTGAGGGGCAAGATGCTGGAAGTGTGACCTGTTAGGTACGGCTTCGAGTGTTACGAGCGGCTTAAATGCTGGTGCTACTTCCAGGAATATGAGAGGTTAAGTTGCTAGTGCTATTTCAAATACTAGTTATGGTTCCGGTGATGGTGTATGTTGGTACCCCCATGTTCGATTTGTTGTATCGAACATGATTACTTGCATGGAATGATACAGAGAGGGGTACATGGATTGCCCTCCTTCGATATGATTGACGGTAGAGGTGCCTGATATACTGGGCCTGGCTTGGTGCGATGGCAGGGAATTTTGGAGGATGTTGGCCTGAACGGCATTGTTAGCCTGTGGAGCGATTGTAATTTTCTAGCTTTCAATCAAATCTTGTACCGCATGTTTCAGAGCGAAGCAGCAGTCCGTCAGATGGCCAGGAGCCTGATGATATGCACAATATTGATTCTCATTGTATCCAGGTGGCAAGGGGTTAGGGAAAAGTCACGGTTGAAGCGGTATCAGGAATTATTTTTGCATCAACATTGTTAAAACTTGACTGTATGTTTGTGCTAAAGGGGTGAACTTCCTACTTAACATTGCCTGTTTGTATGGACCTGGTGCATTCTCTCGAGGCTGTTGATGTTGTTGTTGAGACGGATATCCCTGATATCCATCTTACTGTGGTTGGTACTGCCTGTTTGATTGTGGTTGGTATGCCTGTCTTTTCGTGGCTCCAGTTGTTGAGTGTATTGATTGCCCTGAGTGTTAGTGACAATATTGTTAACTTTTGTGGTGCGTTATGCGAGAGTAGTGCAATTTTCATTCTCTTTTGATTGAAGGGGTCTGATGTGGCCATGGGGAAATGGTTCCGGCTCTAATCCCGTCTTCCACTTGTTCACCGGCTCGGATGAGTTGGGAGAAATTTACGTAGGGATACGAGATTAGATATCCTGAAATGCTGGGATTTGCGGAGTGTACAATCATGGATATCTGTTCCTCGTCATCAATGGGGTTTCTCATTCGGGCTGTCATGGCCCACCATCATCCCACGTATGCTAACAATGATTCATCACTTTTTTATCTCAGGGTAGCCAAATCAAATCTCCTTTGAGCCATGTTCAGATTATAGGAGAATTGGTCAATGAATGCTTGGGAGAGTTTTTTCCAGGTTCTAATTTAATGGTTGTCTAACGAGGTATACCAATCCAAAGCGTCGCCCTTGAGGAATTTCTTGAAGAACCGTATCAAGGCTCCATCATTCCCTGTTATCGCATTGAGTTCCCCACAAAATGCTTTTAAATGTGCTATGGGGCACCCGCTACCGTCATACCTTTTGAACTTTGTTACCTCGAAGTTCGGGGGTACCCGGGCATCTGGGAAGGGATAAAGGTCCCTGAATTTGGTGGATGGGTGATCCACTCCTTTCTATCTTTGAAGCTGACTTTGCATCATTTGTAATTGTTCGCGTAGTTCCTGAATTTTTGACTTGCCTTACTGCAAGTATCTTGCCCCTTACTGTAGAGTTTGTGTTGCTTCTTCTTCATATGGATCGAGAATGGGGGATTGCTAGAAAGATGGTGGACTCCCGATGGAGGGAGGTAGCTGGAATTGTGCACCACTCCCTTTCGGAGGAGAGTGTGAAGTTCGGAAATGGCTCCCACCTGGGGTATCTGCCAAGTCTAGGACGTTGCTCCCGTTAGGGGGAGTGAATTGGACTCGAAACTGGCCCCCTTCATGGGCATCCGCCAGTTCTTGTCCATGGTTTCCGTTAGGGGGAGCCTGTGTTATAACCTGATTGTTGTGATGTGTTGAGTAGAGATGTGCAGGAGGGTTGCTCCCATTTGCTGGTTGTTGTTGTTCTTGTGCCGACTCTACTGGGAGAGGGAGCACGGGATATGCTGGAGGAATGAGAGAGAAGGCGAAGGGAGTTTGTGGGAGTGAGCTGTTCTGTACACTAGGCTGAGTTGCTTGTGCATTTGGGGAAGGATTCGGTACCAAGCGAAGTAATAACTCTTACACTTTTTGAAGTAGGAACTCTTACGTGGAAGCATTGGCTTGGGGGTCTACTTGAGTCATTAGTGGTGGCAGTGTAAGTGCTGGTGCAAGTGCAGGTACTGATGTTTCGGGAGCTAGCTGAGCTGCTGGCTCCTCTTCATGGACAGCTTGAGAGGTCATGGCTGCACGGGATCGGGTAGTCATGGTTCAGACCTAAGCCTAAATGAGTGCAAGCCGGGGACTCTTTTTTTATATATATTTTGTATGAATGTAAATGATGATTTCCCTTAAGATCAGAGTATCACACACTTTCGAGTCGGGTCTCAGCTAGTGCGAACTAGAATCCTCCCCAGTGGAGTCGTCATTCTGTAGACACAGAAAAATCAGTGCCCACATTGATTTTATATTTGTGATGGGTTGATAGGGGGATAATTTGATTACGAATGTTGGAGTTGCCACTAGTCAAAACTCTCGAAATCCCGCGGTCCGCTAGAACCACGAAATACATAAGGTGAGGGAAATCCTGAGACTTCCCTACCTTAAATTGACTCCTAGTTTGCAATCCGAGATTTCGGATAAGGGACCTCAGTTACAGAGAGGGGAGGTGTTAGGCACCCTCTCCCTACCTGTACAAATATACAGTCTCTACTCAGTGTGATAAAATAATCTCGAGGGATGTTGAATGTTGTGGTCAAGATGGGACTAGGCACACATGTGGATTTCTGATGTGATAAGATCCGAGATTTTTGACAAGCCACAGATCATACGTCCAACGGTGTGTCTAGAAGGTAGATGTGATGATGCCTATGTAAAGATAAGAAATGGTCTAGATCACTAGAAATTTCTAATGTGATAGGATCCGATGAACGGCAAGCCACAGAGCATACGTTCACTAGAGATCTAGAGAAGCAAGGGGGTTAAGAAGGGAATAAATGTCATGATAGATATTTGTATGTAAATAGATCCTTGGCTTGTTCTCTGGTAGGCTATGATGTGGTTTGAACCATGATCACTTGGGCTAGGTTGAGGGGTTAAGGTGGCTAAAAGGTAAGAGAGTGGGCTAAGAAGATGGCTGAAAAATCTGGACTTTGAGGCTTGGGAGCACCTCTCACCCTCACTCTCTTCCTCTCTCTCTCCCTTTCACTCTCCTTTTCACTTAAACTTGAAAGTGAAGAGTTGTTGTTGGTGTGTGGAAATGAGAAGAGGAGAGGGCTATTTATAACCTTCTCCAATGGCATTATGGTAATTTCTGGGTTTAGGAGGGGTAAAGGATGACATGGCAAGTTATGGTTGGTTGGAGAAAGAGGAATGTCACATGACACTCTCTCATTTACTATGGGGGACGGTAAAATGGTAAAAAGTGAATGCTGAGGGGGTAAATCTAGAGGAAAGTTGACTTTGGACGCTAGGACAGCTGTCCACACGTGAGCCGCGATTGGCGGCACTTGAAGTACCACAGGCGGTAGTCAGACTACCGCACGGGCTCAGTTTGGGCCGGTTTCATGCATGCGAGCTTTGTACATCGTGCGGGTTCACCCAGAAGTCTCCTTTTAGGGTTCTCGGCTCAGATAATCGGGTTTCGGCTTGGGTGATGGGGGTCTTAGTCACGGTATAGGGTATAGGCTGGGTTGCATGTGTGTTGAATGGTTCGGATCAAGGTTTTGGGTCTTAGTTTGGAGGTTTTTTAAGATTTTGGGGCCAGAATTAGGTTTAAGCAGAGATTAGGGTATGGTGTGATCATGGTTCATGGATTAACTTAACCTTCTCAAGATTTAGCCTGGGTGGGGTGTCTACAATGGCATATAAACATCAAGGTGAAGCCTAGGAAGGTTTCAATGGTAGGTATTTCTTTTCCTAATTTTCCCTTTGGTGTTGTTTGCTTTAGTTTTGGATCCAACTCTTGCCAAATGGATGAACGGAGTATATTTCCCACAAACATGGTGGTGGGCCCCACCCAGCATCCTTGCGCAGGAACTTCCAGCGAAAGGCTTTCACAGGAAATTCGCATCTGCAATAACCCCTTAAGGAAGGGAAACAAATTGGCTAGCGTACCTCACACCAGCTATTAGAGCTGGGCATCGGACCGAGTTGGATCGGATTGCGTCCAACTTTATCCAATCCGAAATCTCAACGACCTGACCCAAACTCGATCTGATCCGAGACTGAGTCCGGGTCACCTGACTCAAATTGATCCGAATTGTACATGGCCTGATCCGATTCGAGTCCAACTCAGTCAAGAAAACTGAGCCGGATCGGATTGGGCAAGGTTCAGATTCATTTCCCATAAAAATCATTATGCTCGTTGCTATTTTTGGTGTGGTCCATTTGAGTTTTAGATGTGATTTTTTTTCAAATACTCTTAAATGATCACGAAAAATAGATAAACGGTGTGGATATAATAAATACATCATTGTAGGGCCCATGTAATTTTGATATCATTTGAGTCGTTCGTACAACTCAGAGCTTGAGGCATAGGCGTATCTGTTGACATGCACAACACAAAAGTGCAGACTTGAGGTGCACTTTGCTGTATTGACATTAGCAAGTTATGTGGGTCTAATCATGGGGTATGTGTTATATCTAAATCGTCCATTCATTTGGTGAGCTCATCTTAAGGCTTGAGATGAAAAATAAGAAAGATCTAACTATCAAGTGGTGAAAATCATTATCTCTGCTGCTATTTGTTGTGCGGTCCAGATGATCTTTGGATATTATTCATTTTTTGGATAATGTTCTATAATGATCTCTAAAAATATATAAATGGTGTAGATATAATAAATACATCACTGTGGGGCCCATATAACTTTGATCTCCTTTGAACCGTTCGTACAACTCGAAGCTCGAGGAGAGTCAGTACCCGTCTTCACACGACACATACCTATAACTAAAGCTGCAACAGCTAAATATAGTTCTCTATCTCTCATGAAAACTCTCTCTCTCTCTTACCGAAAGTGATAGTATGACGGTATGATATCATCTTCCCCGTGAATACATGTGGTTTATCTGCTCCGAATCGGGTTGAATCGGATCGGATCGGTCTGGATTGACCACGATCCAAAAAACATTCGGATCTTAATGGCCCAACTCGATCTACACCAATCTAGGTGATTCGGTTCGGATCCGGTTGGATCAGGTCAAATCCACCGAATCGGGTTAGACATGCCCAGCTCTACCAGCTATAAAGCTGGTGTATTGACATCAACAAGTCATGTGGGTCAAATCATGAGGTATGTATTATATGGAAGCAGATTGGCTACTGTATCACACACTAGCTATATAGCTGTTGTAAGTATGTGTCGTGTGAAGACGAGCACTGACGCTCCTCAAGCTCTGAGTTGTATTAACAGTTCAAATGAGATCAAAGTTACATAGGCCCCACAGTGATGTATTTATTATTTTCTATAGCATTCATCTATTTTTAGAGATCATTTTAGAGCATTATCCAAAAAAGGAATCATATCCAAAGATCATCTGCACCACACCAAAAATAACAGCGAAGATTATGATTTTCACTGTTAAAAAATTCATAGGGCCCACCATAACATTTACTTTCCATCCAATCTATTTATAAGGTCACAAGACTGGAATGAAGTAGAAAAATAAATTTCATATTGATCCAAAACTTTTGTGACACCAAAAACTTTCAATGGTAGACATTCAATCCCCCACTGCTTTTTGCAATGTGGTCCACTTGATAATTAGATCTGTCTTATTTTTCTTCTCAAGCCTTAAGATGAGCTCGCAAAATGGATGGATGGTTTGGATATAACACATGTAACGCCCTGAAAATCGGGGGTCAAGCATAAACTCCACTCCCGAGTTTCAGAACATCACTTATGCAACATTTTTAATGATGGATGAATGTCGGCTGTGATAGTGCATAAAACATGAAGTGGATTAAGCCAAAACAACATATCATACTCCAGAGACAATTAAATTAGCAAGCGAAAGAATGTGATAGATATATAAAATATATAAATGATTGTAAGTCTCTAGAGTGTGAACATGTTATGAGGTTAACTAAATACATGTATACTCCAAAATAGAAAGAAAAGAATATACATGGGTGTGGAAATAAAAGGTAAAAGATTAAGTGTATTGGCATCTAATCAGTAACCCTGTAACCCCGTCGATCAGAACCTGCATATAGGAGAAATCCTCCTCAACATCATCAAGTCCGGCTCTGCTTCGCAAGCATCGTCATCATCTGAAACTAAAATAGGGACTGGTTGGTGTGCGCAACACCGTCCCGTAACGTGGGAGTGAGTAGCTAACTCAGTGGAAACTATACAATAAAGGTTAACATGTTATCAATTCAATCAAGCAGTAATGATAAAGCAAACAATTCAAACATTCCTAAATATTGTGATTAATGCAAGAATGAAATGACATGATGGATGCCCTCACCGACATACTCCCTCATGCGACAACATCTTACGTCTGTGGCATGCTTTCTTCCCTCAGTGCTCCACATCTTCCAGGCACATGCAGTGCGATATGAATATGATTACCGAGTTGTTATTAGTCCTTTTCATACAGCAGGATTGGAAAGCTAAGGTACTTTCCTTGTATCATTCCCAACAAGGATCCTGTCTAGGGTCGTCACTCCTAGTAATCTCATACGATGATATATTTCTAGGTTGCTGCAAGGGCTGTCAGGGCTGTTGCAAGCACTCGTTGCTCCACTCCCCCATCACCTTATCAATACAGGCCTAGTTGTACTCTTATTGCTACAGAAGGGTCGTCGCCTCACGTAGACTCAGAGTACGCTCGAGCTCACTACAAAGGGCTGTTAGGGCTGTTGCTCATACTCGTTGTACCGCTCCCCTATCACCTTATCAGTGTAGGCCGACAGCAAGAATATAGTGTCCCATACCACCATAATCTGCTCACGAGTATAAGTTGCTCACTGGTCACTACGGGGAGGTTTGTGGCCCCAGCGTAGGCCGATAGCTCGACCACGGTGTCCCATACCACCATGCTCGGCTCATGAGTCTTAGTGGATCAAGGTACCACGGTTATCAGGGTTATCACTGGTAAGTTCAGTACCCTAGGTTCAAGCAATTATGACGAATACAAGGTGAACATACAATGGTCAGTCGAGTTACTTGATGAGTCCGATTAGCACGAGCGCACGTTGAATCGACCGACATGAAGTGCACAAGCACTTCGTGTGGCCTAACCACTGCTGATGACTGTAGTACGACTCATGTTTATCATACACATCCTTCGTGGTGAATAGAATCCAACCACGAATTTTAAGCTGTTACCGACTGCCTGGACTAGAATATAGCCCCAAGCACTTGTAATCTAAATCAATGATCATGTGTGAGTGACAGAAATGAAACACAATCAGTCCAAGCATGTTAACAATATGTTATAACATACAACATAAGCAATTCAACCAAACACAAGCATTTCATATATATAAGGAAATCAATTCAATATAACAAACATGGAGAAAATCATGTACATCGTCATATTAGTTGAGAATCCAATTTCAACACTTAACAATAGCAACATTTACTCAATACTTAATTATACAAAACTTTATACAAACAGTTAATCTACACACATTAGCCTACATAGCGTATGTCGGCCAATAATGTGCATAAGGACGAATCTCTTCGCCAAACAGATCATACACGCATAACTAGCATAGGTACATGACAAATACACATGGCAATCATATTAGCAAAATACATACGTATACAGTATTTCTTATAAATACCTAAAATACCCTAAATCTCATATTCATCGTATGTATTCGAAATGAAAAACAGACATCATGTTCTACATGTCAAACAGCATCCTTATCAGCAATCTACCATTAAACGACATTGAAATCTTTGAAAATAGGTAATCTAAGCGCCTAAAATCTGCACCTTACGTCGTAGAAGCGTAACGAATCGATTAGGAACTCTACCTCGTCGTCAACGACTGATTGGTAACCTACAACACAAGGTGAGTCAGCTACTTAGCTACTTGTACCCATAGGAGCCTTAAAATAGGTTAGGGTTAGGGTTTTCTTACCTTGAACGGAGTTGGAATCGCCAGAATAGCGATGCAGGTGGATGGATTTGGCACGTGGAGCAGTAGGGAAGAATCCCAAGAGAAAGCTCCAACTTCTCCCTCACTTTCTCTCTCTTTTCTCTTTTATCTTTCCTAGGTTTTTGTAAATTCGTATGAGATTTGTGAGAGAGAGGTTAAGGCCTTTTTATAAGCCCAAACATAACCAAAACAGACTTTAAGTCAAGGTATACTTGGGTTACAGCCAAATCGGGTCTTTCCCGATCCAAAAGAATATTTCTGGAGGTCCCCTGACTAAATGCGGTCGGACTTAAGCTCATGAATGTTGGATCCTGATTACATTAAGTTTTCAGCCCGATAGTGTTCCCAGATCACACGTGACGGACCAGTTTCAGTTCAGCGATCACTGAGACTCGATCAGAGATTCCAAGTACACTGACCTGAGTGAAAAATGTTCTCTAATCCGATGGTGTATTTGGGTCAGATTTCGACGGTCTGAATGCTTATAAAATGTCACGCAAGCGACATGTGTCAGATTTATTTAAATTGAATTAATTTTCTAAATATTTTCCTTTTCTTACTCTCTTCACTCCAACGTAAGGAAATGGTCTCAGGACATCGTATGGACTTGATTTTTGAGGTGATTGTCAAGTCCAACTAGGCGGTCAGGATTGTCTAAGTTTATAGATATCAGACTTTCGACGCGCGGTCCAGATCCAATACAAAGTTTCAAAGGGTTCCTGAGAACAAACAGGTTTAGAGTTTGATCCTGGATTTCAGGGTAAGGTAGCGTCAATGATTCTATAGGTTTTGGGTCTTACAGATCGTATTTAAAGTGGTTGGTGCTAATTTGCAGGAAATCTAGTATAGCGCTGGCTAATTCACGTTAAATTTCTAAAGAATTAGGTTCTAAATGATTTCTCTGGCTTTGGAATCGAATTTTGAAAAGCTACCAAGGTACTATGGTTGACCCATTGCCTAAGGACGTCTAATTCCAGGTTGACAAAAATCTGGGGTATTACAATCTACCCCCTTAAAATATAATTTCATCCCCAAAATTGGCTAAGGGTAATGAGTCCCTAGAGAGACTTTAGTATTGACATTCTAAGGAAGGTTTAAATCCTATTTAATGACCTAACTTTACGTATAACCTAAACCAACTTCTTCGATCCTGGGCCAGTGGGGAAGAGGCCAACTACGCTTCCGCTACGCTACTCTGATCCAATGGTTGTATTAGCTAATCCTAACTAGATTGGGCTCAATACGTTCTACCCCCCCTTAAACGTAGTTCTACTTAAGGTTCAAGAATTTGTATCTCGATCCGTATATCGAAAAAAGGTGTAACTTAGGGCCTATCCTTGACATGAAATGGAAAACAACTTCTCACTACCATGGTCTTCTTTTGTGAATGATGCGTTCTATGGCATTGGTACCTATGGTTGTAGAAATGAGCCTAATCTCTATTGGCTATATGTCCTCGCCATTTTCCAAAGACAAAGCGATAACTTTTGGTTGTAGGTGGTTGGGCCAACACGAAAGAAAAGTTATGTAGTGGGTCTGAGCCGGATACATAGACTTTCTGCCTAGGATAGAAAATTTGGGTATCGGTTCTTAATCCTAGTCGATGCCGATCTTCTGCTTGATTAGAGCATTAGATTCACTGGTAATTACTAGAATTAAGAAGTCAATTCAAACTGTGAATACATCACTTACATACAGTTCCCTTACTCTGCGTTCCTGAATGCAATAAGCCCTTGGGAAGGCAATTCTAAGGAAAATTCTAAGGAGCGTGCTGGTTTATTCTAAGTTCAATCTTAGAGATGTATAAGTTTTCCCTGAGAATGAATGATTCTAAGTGAAAACAACTTTCCTAAGGGTTATAACAGAAGTCTATAAGTATTAAGGGGATCTATCGAAGGAATGAGGTTCAACTCCAACCAAATCTAACCTACTATTCCTTAGCATATACAGGTTTTACATTGCCTAATACAACTAGTAGCCTAGTCTGTAACTCACTAGCTATAATCCAAAATTTAAACTTATACGCTAGATGGTTTCATACCATTTCTACTACAGGGGATTGTTCTATCGCTTAGAGTCAAGATTATCAAATTGAAATTGCATTTCCTATATCATAAAATCTTTCAAATCTAGGAGTACCACTCTAAGTCCAAAACTCCAAGGGTATATGTGGTCAGTGGTCTCAAGTTGTGTTAAATGGGACTGCTTTCCTACTCCCACCTAAGAATTGGGAGCGACATGTTTAGTAGGTAGGTGGGTTGGGATTCAAATCAATTTCATGGGCTTTGAAAAATGGATCTTGTGTTGGAAAATGTGAGATGGGATTTTTAAATCCCATGATGATGAATTCCTAAGTAAGGAACTCAAATAGAGGTAATGAGCCATAAAGAGGGGTTTGTGAACTCAAGACAAGTGAAAAGAAGGAGATGGGAGATGTATGCAACAGTGGAGGCCAGTTGGAAGTATAAAATGATGAAGGAAATCTATTTCCTAGGAAGGAGAAAATGGGATTTGAGGGTTGCACGATTTTGAGACCAAAAAGAGAGTGTAAAGGGTCTGATGAAAGGGAAAGAAGAGGAGGAGCACCCTTTCTCTTTCCCATGAGAGAGAGGACGGTGGAAAGGGAGAAAAAAGCTAAAATAGTCTCTATAAAGGCCATGGAAGATGAAGGAAAGGGGGAGAAAAGGCTGACCTAATGGGCTGCCACGAATCTAGATCTGATAGAGGAGGGAAACAGGCCCTAAAAGGCTAGGGTTTCAAAGGGAAAAGGGTGAAATGGGTTGTGTTAGAAGCTCACACAATTTCTAGCCTCAAATGGAGGAAGGGAGAGCTCCAATGAACAAGAATGGAGAGAGAGGAGAGTGTATATAGCTGTAAACGATGGAGGGGCGTGGGTTGAGGCAGAAATCGATGATGGAAATGATTGAAAATGAGATTTACAAGGAAAAATATTAAATGGGAGAGGAAAGGAGATCTTGGGGGTGTGTTTTGTGAAGGACGTATGGGTTTGAGGTAGTTTTAACGGACGACCCACATACCAGGGGGCTATCCTAACCCCTAAAGTTGATCGACCCGACGGCCCGCCCGAATGGGGCCCACTGTACGGCGAGGCCTCGCCGACCTATGTGCTAATCGGCGATGCCTCGCCATTTAGGCGAGGTCCTCCTGCCCTGGGGACCCCAGAAATATGTGATTCCCACCCTAGATCATTATGGATTAGCGTGGGTGGGCCCACGACTCCGTTTTGCACTATTTCGGGTCATCTCGAGTACTAACTGATGTATATTCACATTCAGCGACCTTAACGGCTGGGATAGGGTCAATAGAGGTGTAGACCCGCCCACACATGAAGAAGAAGTGGTCTGGGGTCATTTCATGCGACCACAGATGCACATGGACTCGATTAAAATGATTTATTTGAGTGAACTTCACCAATTGGCGAAACTGGGGTCCTATGAGTGTTTCTACGTTCTTCTCGCACCCACTTAAGTCAAAGGGCGACAACATATGTCGCGTGTCCATAACCCAGGTCCGGTTTAATCCAAATCATGCTCTGATACCATCTGTAACGCCCTGAAAATCGGGGGTTGAGTATAAACTCCACTCCCGAGTTCCAAAACATCACTTATGCAACATTTTCAATGATGGATGAATGTCGGCTGTAATAGTGCATAAAACATGAAGTGGATTAAGCCAAAATAGCATATCATACTCCAGAGACAGTTAAATTAGCAAGCGGAAGAATGTGATAAATATATAAAATATATAAATGATTGTAAGTCTCTAGAGTGTGAACATGTTACCAGGTTAACTAAATACATGTATACTCCAAAATAGAAAGAAAAGAATATACATGAGTGTGGAAATAAATACTAAAATAGCAAGTGCATTGCCATCTAATCAGTAACCCTGTAACCCCATTGATCAGAACCTGCATATAGGAGAAATCCTCCTCAACATCATCAAGTCCGGCTCTACTTCACAAGCATCACCATCATCTGAAACTAAAATAGGGACTGGTTGGTGTGCGCAACACCGTCCCGTAACGTGGGAGTGAGTAGATAACTCAGTGAAAACTATAGAGCAAAGGTTAATATGTTATCAATTCAATCAAGCAGTAATGATAAAGTAAGCAATTCAAACATTTCTAAATACTGTGATTAATGTAAGAAAGAAATGACATGATGGATGCCCTCGCCGACATACTCCCTCATGCGACACCATCTTACGTCCGCGGCATGCTTTCTTCCCTCAGTGCTCCACATCTTCCAGGCACATGCAGTGCGATATGAATATGATTACCAAGTTGTTATTAATCCTTTTCATACAGCAGGATTGGAAAGTTAAGGTACTTTCCTTGTATCATTCCCAACAAGGATCCTGTCTAGGGTCGTCACTCCTAGTAATCTCATACGATGATATATTTCTAGGTTGCTGCAAGGGCTGTCAGGGCTGTTGCAAGCACTCGTTGCTCCACTCCCCTATCACCTTATCAATACAGGCCTAGTTGTACTCTTATTGCTACAGAAGGGTCGTCGCCTCACGTAGACTCAGAGTACGCTCGAAGTCACTACAAAGGGCTGTCAGGGCTGTTGCTCGCACTCGTTGGACCGCTCCCCTATCACCTTATCAGTATAGGTCGACAGCAAGAATATAGTGTCCCATACCACCATAATCTGCTCACGAGTCTAAGTTACTCACCGGTCACTACGGGGAGGTTTGTGGCCCCATCGTAAGCCGACAGCTCGACCACGGTGTCCCATACCACCATGCTCGGCTCATGAGTCTTAGTGGATTAAGGTACCACGGTTATCAGGGTTATCACTGGTAAGTTCAGTACTCTAGGTTCAAGTAGTTATGACGAATACAAGGTGAACATACAATGGTCAGTCGAGTTACTTGATGAGTCTGACTAGCACGAGCGCACGTTGAATCGACCGACATGAAGTGCATAAGCACTTCGTGTGGCCTAACCACTGCCGACGACCGTAGTACGACTCGGGTTCGTCATACACATCCTTCGTGGTGAATAGAATCCAACTACGAATTCTAATACGTACATATACAGTATTTCCTACAAATACCTAAAATATCTTAAATCTCATATTCTTCGTATGTATTCGAAATGAAAAACAGACAGCATGTTCTACATGTCAAACAACATCCTTATCAGTAATCTACCATTAAACGGCATTGAAATCTTTGAAAATAGGTAATCTAAGCGCCTAAAATCCACACCTTACGTCGTAGAAGCGTAACGAATCGATTAGGAACTCTACCTCGTCGTCAACGACTGATTGGTAACCTACAACATAAGGTGAGTCAGCTACTTAGCTACTTGTACCCATAGGAGCCTTAAAATAGGTTAGGGTTAGGGTTTTCTTACCTAGAACGGAGTTGGAATCGCTAGAATAGCGATACAGGTGGATGGATTTGGCACGTGGAGCAGTAGGGAAGAATCCCAGGAGAAAGCTCCAACTTCTCCCTCACTTTCTCTCTCTTTTTTCTCTTATCTTTCCTAGGTTTTTGTAAATTCATATGGGATTTGTGAGAGAGAGGTTAAGGCCTTTTTATAAGCCCAAACATAACCAAAACAGACTTTAAGTCAAGGTATACTTGGGTAAGTCAAGGTATACTTGGGTTACAGCCAAATCGGGTCTTTCCCGATCCAAAAGAATATTTCTAGAGGTCCCCTGACTAAATGTAGTCGAACTTAAGCTCATGAATGTTGGATCCTGATTACATTAAGTTTTCAGCCCGATAGTGTTCCCAGATCACACGTGGCGGACCAGTTTCAGTTCAGCGATCACTGAGACTCGATCAGGAATTCCAAGTACACTGACCTGAGTGGGAAATGTTCTCTGATCCGAGGGTGTATTTGGGTCAGATTTCAACGGTCTGAATGCTTATAAAATGCCACGCAAGCGACATGTGCCAGATTTATTTAAATTGAATTAATTTTCTAAATATTTTCCTTTTCTTACTCTCTTCACTCCAACGCAAGGAAATGGTCTCAGGACATCGTATGGACTTGATTTTTGAGGTGATTGTCAAGTCCAACTAGGCAGTCAGGATTGTCTAAGTTTATAGATATCGGACTTTCGACGCGCGGTCCAGATCCAATACAAAGTTTCAAAGGGTTCCTGAGAACAAACAGGTTTAGAGTTTGATCCTGGATTTCAGGGTAAGGTAGCGTCAATGATTCTATAGGTTTTGGGTCTTACAGATCGTATTTAAAGTGTTTGGTGCTAATTTTGCAGGAAATCTAGTGTAGCGCTGGCTAATTCATGTTAAATTTCTAAAGAATTAGGTTTTAAATGATTTCTCTGGCTTTGCAATCGAATTTTGAAAAGCTACCAAGGTGCTATGGTTGACCCATTGCCTAAGGACGTCTATTCCAGGTTGGCAAAAATTCGGGGTGTTACAACACATAACTCATGATTAGACCCATGGAACTTGCTAATGTCAATACAACTACTATATAGTCCGCTTCAGTATTATATCCAAACCGTCCATCCATTTGGAGAGCTCATCTTAAGGCTCGAGCTAAAAAATAGGACAGATCTAGAGATCAAGTGGACCACATTGCAAAAAATAGTGGGAGATTGAACGTCTACTATCGAAATCCTTTTCGGAGTCATGGAAGTTTCAGATCAATATGAAATTTGTTTTTCCTCTTCATCCATGTATTTTTAACCTTATTAATAGATTAGATGGAAACTAAATGTTATGGTGGGCCCTACGAATTTTTTAATGGTGAAAATCATTATCCTCGCTGCTATTTTTGGTGTGGCCCATTTAAACTTTGGATATGATTCATTTTTTTATATAATTCTCTAGAATGATCGCTAAAAATGGATGAATGGTGTGGATATAATAAATACATCATTGTGGGACCCATATAACTTTGATCTCATTTGAACCATTCGTATAACTCAGAGCTCGAGGCGCGTCTATTGAGGGTCAAATATTACATATCAGGCCCCATTTATTACTTGGTTCTATAAACATGATAATGCCTAATGTTCCATTTTAATCATGTTTGTGTTGTAAGGCGAATTCAAGAGCTTGAATTGCAAAGGATGCTAAAAGCATGGATTTAACGCTCAAAAATCGCCATCTAGGCCACCCGATATCTGGATATGCTTCAATTTTGGACTCAGCCCCTTTAATTAGATGAGAAACCGAATGGAGGATGTGGATTTCCTAGAAAGCATCACTGTGGGCCCTACTGGCAGGCAAGTGTACGGTGCACAAGCGCAGCCACTGTGTTCCAAAATCCACCAAGTCGTTCAGCATGCGCTGACCCGACTACTTTCCAAATTCGGTTCAAAATTAAATCCCTCCTACAAAAACGGGAACAAAGCCTTGCGGTTCTTCCCGGTGGACCTTCATCAGGGACCCCCGTAATAATCTGAACCATCCAACCAGTTCAAAATGATGGCCTAACTAGGACAATGAAGACTCCACACGTTTCTTTACACGTGTGTGTACACAAGTAGAGGGAGAACAACACATGTGCAGCTGAAGGAAAACAGAGAATCTCTGCATCCCTGACAACGGCACCAAAAACTTGTTCACAACCCTAAGTGTAGGGTCGTGATATAGTAATAATCTTGGTAAGACCAAGGTCAAATCCACAGGGACTGAACCTTATACGTATTCTAAAAGTAACTAGAACTAGAACTAGAAGAAGATGTAATATAAATCAAGAGAATTTAAGAGTGTGTTTGGCCAGGCGAAACCCATGGGATTTGGAGGGATGGGATCAATTTTAAGGTAATGATGGTGACGTCAGTGTTTGTCCGCCGATCCCATTAGTTTGCAATAGCCCATGGGATATACAGCAGCGTGTTTGGACTGTCACAAATGGCAAGTCCCATGGGTTTGCATCTCCACTGCTTCTTGTAGTGTGCCCCACTCATTGTTTTATATCTGGCTTAAAACAGGTTCATGGCTGAATGTAGGCTGGTGAAAATGATGGAGGGAGTGGATATCTCATTGATATCTCAGTGGGCCCCACATAGTAGTGAAAACTCGCATTCCGGGATTGGCCGAATCCATCTCAGAGACGATCGGTGTTTACGAGGGCGCAGCAGATGAAATACATCCCACCATCCCAAACAGCAGACGGGATGGGATGGCCCGCAATAACTCTCCTATTACCTTTTAATACCATATCCAATGCCCGGCCAATGATTACTTGCCTCAAAGTGTAGAGGTTCGTAAGTAATATCTTATGAATATAGGGTCGATCCCATAGGGAGATGAATTGTGAGAAGGAGAAAATCAAATGCAAAATAAATTAAGTAATAAAAACTAAACTGATAATTTAATTTTTGAGCTTTTTGAGTGGATGTAATTCAACTGAATTAAAATAACACTCAAGCTTCAAAGTTCCACACATATGTTAATGTTCAAAAATCATGATGACTTGGATAACACAACTAAGATCTGAGCACTATGGTCAGCCTAATCGAAAAATAAAACAAGTTAAATATTTTAATAAATGATATAAAAAATTAAAAATTCATGTATTTGCACCATTAATATATATTCTCAAGCGTTAGTGATTTTAAGAATTCAATATCAATGAGATAATGAAAATCAAAAAAATATAACAGGTTGAGAACCTCTCATATCTAGAAAATCTAATTGATCTAGGGTAAGCCTATCCATCAATGTAGATCTCATATGATGAAAACATATGGATCTCACAAGATGATAAAAAATAAAACCTAAATAATAAATAACATGCACACACCATTCTTCTCATCATTAAAACAATCAATCATCATAACTTAAAGAATTATTAAACCCATGTGCTTCCTTCTAGCTTAGGCTAGAAGGAACTTAAAAAAATATAATTAAATTATAAAAATAAAAAGCAACAAGAAAGAAAAAAATATAAATAGAAAAGATCTAAAATAATAAAAAAAATTTAAAAAAAAACTTATAAAATTAAAAACTCTAAATTTTACTTTGGGATGTCTTGAATGATGCTTAGAAATGCCCTAGAAAGCCCTATTTATAAGTAGGGTACTCTAATTTTCGTACAGAGTTGGAAAACTCTAGAAACCGCCTCAAATTGACGCAGCTTCTCAAAATAAACTTCTCGCTGCATAATTTTATTAAAATAGTCTTTACGATGCGCTATTTTTCAAAATAGACTTCAAAGCTTCAGAATACGCTTTTCAAGACGATTTCAGGATTCTTTACTTCAAATCTTCAATTCTTTTTATTCTTCACTTGATTTTCTTGGATCTTTAGCAAGTGAATTCTTCAATCTTGGTCTCTTTAGATCCGTCCCTTGCCTTGGTGATTCTTAAGTATCAAATCTATGCTTTATAGCACCCTTTTTTCAATCTAAGCTATTAAATTCACCTTACAACACATACATGAGTAAAATAGAACATTAAGTTGATTCATGTTCATAAAACCAAGATATAAATGAAAAAAATTATGCATTATTTGAGTCTCAACACAACCCCAACCAGCATTTTGCTAGTCCCGAGCAAAATAAATGAAGAAAAATAAAAATAAAAATAAAAACTAATTTTAGAAACAAAATTAAAATGATAAAAATTCTAACTACACCATTTTTACAGGTAATCTCGATTGCATTTAGCATATGTAACAAACCTTTAAACCCCTAGGTTTCTCCTAGTGAACGAGTTATAGTCTCGTGAGGATTTTTGAAAATGTTACCCACAAACATTGAAAACAAGAAAAATAGTTCAACACCTAGAAATTTATACAATTATGCCTCCTTCATCATATGAATTTTAAAACAAAACAATACTTATCCTAAGTCTGAAGTTAGTTAGAATCTCAATTTCCTAATCAATTACATCCTTGAGTTTAGAGATCTAATCAAAATTTATGATAGTTATGATCCAATATACTTGGGTGTTCCATGACACTAGTCTAACTTTAAAAAATATGCATGTTCTCTATCCTAAATCCTTTCAATCATTCTAAGAATATAAAATCTCTAGTTATTTCATTTTCTTTATGACATTTCTTCTTTTATCATTATATCCTTATTATTATAGATCACCCTTAGATGAAGATTCTCACTAAGTTTGCTTCATAACATAAGGTATCGTACTTATAATGGTAACAGTAATGGATACTTAGGTATCCTTACTCCAGATTACTGACACGATCGTTATGTTCATTGCATTTATGATCTATAATAAAATTTTATTTTTTCATTACTTTTTTTCTTCAATGTTATCTCTTTTAAGCATATATCAATGGTACTAGTTCATTCAACCTTGTTTGAATCAAAATTTGTTATTCTAATTCACATATTATATTCCTCACTTAATTAGCTAGGGTGTATTGTGAATTCAGTACATCAAATTACAACTCTTTTTAAACTAGTGATTAGATAATTGAACTCAAGTGTATAATTTTCGATTATCAAATTTCTGACTACTATCAACCTTGACTAAGTATTAACTTTACCTTTGGAATTCACATAATATTATGTTCACATTCCTGTATATAAATATATTATTTTGAAAATGTTGAAAAAAAATTTCTCATAAACCTTAAAAAAAAATTGAAACCTAGAAAAAAAAAAGCCTCACATGGATGACTATCCACACTCCTAACCTAAAATCTACATTATCCCCAATATAATAATAATGTAATGTAGAGAACAATAAAAATAAAAGAAAGAGTGGATAATACCTACCATGAAGAACCCACCTAGTATGTAACACTAAAAAAAATGAATATGATATAAATCCTACATAAATGCTCCGTCAGACTAGGAGCATTAATCTGAATATTCTGACTCATGAAGAGGGATGGACTCCTCTCCCAAATGAAAGTTTTTCACATAAGGATTTAATCTCTAACCATTAACCTTGTACGCATTACCATTACGTGGATTCATTATTTCAATAGCCCCACGAGTATAAACATTCTTCACAATGAAGGGGATTGTCCATCTTGATCGTAATTTTTTCGGAAAGAACTGTAGACAGGAATTATATATTTTTATCATGAAAAGCTTTGGTCCTCTCTTTGTATATTTTAAAATTTTCATAAGAGTCTTTCCTCAGCTCCCCTACTTCATTCAACTCTAATTTTTTTTGTCCACTTGTTTGGTCCATGTCAAAGTTTAATTTCTTTATTGCCTAGTACGCTTTATGTTCCAATTCCATAGGTAAGTGACAAGCTTTCCCATAAACCAATCTGTATGGGGACATTCCAATCGGGGTCTTATAATCAGTCCTATAAGCCCATAAAGTGTCGGATAGTTTGAGGTATCAATTCTTCCTATCTGGCCTTATAGTTTTCTCTAAAATGTGTTTGATTTCTCAGTTAGAAATCTCAATTTTTTCACTCATTTATGGGTGGTATGGGGTGCTCACTTTATGCTTGATGCCATATTTTTTCATTAAAGCCTCAAATGTCCTATTGTAAAAGTGAGACCCACCATCACTAATGATAGCCTTTAGTATTCCAAATCTAGAAAAAATATTTTTCTTGAGGAATCGTATAATCACTTTGTTATCCTTGGTCCTACTCGAAATTGCCTTAATCGACTTTAAAACATAGGCCACACTAACCAATATATAAAGAAATCTAAAAGAAGATGGAAATGGCCCCATAAAATCAATACACCAACAATCAAATATCTCTAATGATAAAAGTGGGGATAAAGGCATCATGTTCACTCTTCCCAACCTTTGACATCTATCACAAGCAACACAGAAAGCATGGGTGTCTTTAAACATACATGCTGGGCTAATAAAAACCACACTGCAGGATTTTTGCAGTGATTTTCTTAGCGGAAAAATGGCTACTACATGCTTCCATGTGGTAAAAAAAAATAACACTCTAAATTTCATCCTCTAAAACACACCATCTAAAAATCTGATCAGTCTCATATTTATATAAATATAGGTCATCCCAGAAGAAGTTTCTAACCTCGGTTTCAAAACACTTTCTAACTTGTGGCTTCCAATGATATGACATTTTTTCCGTTACAAGATAGTTCACTATATCCGCATATGAAGGTAATTTGGAGATTGCAAATAATTGTTCATCAGAAAAAGTGTCCTGGATATGCATCTCTTCAATGGAATCATCTAACACTAATCTGGAAAGGTGATCGGCCACTACGTTTTCTACTCATTTCTTATCTTTTATCTTTAAGTCTAAGTCTTCGATTAGGAGGATCCATCTCAAAAGTCTCGACTTTGCATCATTCTTAGATAATAAATATTTCAAAGATGAGTGGTCCGTGAAAATGATTACTTTGGATCCCAACAAGTAGGACCTAAACTTATCCAAAGCAAAAACTACAGCAAGTAACTCTTTTTCAGTTGTTGAGTAGTTTACTTGGGTCGAGTTTAGAGTTCTACTCGCATAGTGAATAACATAGGGCCATTTATCTTTCCTTTGACCCAAAACAGCCCATATGGCATAATCATTTGCATTGTACATTAGTTCAAAAGGAAGTGTCCAATCTAGTGGATGCATGATAGGTGCAGTGGTAAGGAATGATTTAATTTTATTAAAGGCATTTGCATACTCATCTGTCCACTTAAATGAAACATCTTTTTGAAGAAGATTAGTCAAGGGTATAGTAATGTCACCAAAGACTTTGATGAATCTTTTATAAAAACCAGTATGCCCTAGAAGTGATCTAATATCCCTAACAATTCGATTCCATTTTTAGAGATAACATGGCCCAAAACAATTCCTTTTTGAATCATGAAATGACATTTCTCCCAATTTAAGACAAGATGTTTCTCTTCACACCTAAACAAGCCAAGAGATAAATTGTTGAGGCATTCCTCAAAACTACTCCCAAATACAGAGAAGTCATTCATAAAAACCTCAAGAAACTTTTCAACCATATTTGAAAAAATACTTAACATATATCGTTGGAAAGTTGATGGGGCGTTACACAATCCAAATGGCATCCGTTTGAAAGCAAACGTGCCAAATGGACAAGTGAACGTGATTTTCTTTTGGTCTTCTAGGGCTATCTCTATTTGGTTATATCCGGAATATCCATCAAGAAAACTATAGAAGGAGTGACCTACTACCCTCTCTAAAACTTGATCAATGAATGGTAGAAGGAAATAGTCCTTCTTTGTGACCTGGTTCAAATTTCTATAGTCAATGCAAATACGTCAACCAGTGGTGACACGTGTTGGTATGAGTTCATTATTAAAAAATTTTACAATAATTATTCTAGATTTCTTTGGGACTACTTGAGTTACACTCACCCAAATACTATCAGATTTTGGATAGATGATTCTCACATCCAGCAATTTAATCACCTCATTTTTTAAAACTTCCATCATGTTTGGATTGAGACACATTTGAGGTTATCTAATTGGTTTGACATCCTCATCGAGGTGGATCCGATGGGTGCATATGGAAAGGCTTATACCCTTAATGTTAGAAATGGTCCAGTCCAAGGCTCCTTTGTCGTCCCTTAGAACATTCAACAATTTAATCTCTTGATCCTTGTCTAAAAATGAAGAGATCACCACAGGATAAGTTTTATTTAAACCTAAGTATACATACTTAAGTTCATTTAGTAGTAGTTTTAAATCAAGCTTTGGAACATTAGTTGGTGATAACAGAGGTCGCGAGTCCTCGATAGATATTATTTGAATGCACAGTCTCCATTGGTACATACTAATGTCCTGGGTAGTAGTGCTCTCATTATCATCACAAATATCAACAAACACTTTTTCTAAATCAGAATTTTTCAAGTCCTCAATGACTTGAATGAATTCCTCAATTAGACTAGGTTCCAATTTCTCTTCTTCTTCAAGCAGTCCATGGAATTCAGCTCATGGATCTCTTTATTATAAATGGGCTGCTTACATAGATTGAAAATATTTAGCTCTAGAATCATGTTACCAAAAGATAAGTTCATCATTCCATTCTTAGAATTTATGATTGCATTTGAAGTTACTAGGAATGGGTGACCTAAAATGATGGGAACTTAAGCGTTATCATTTACACATGGTTCAGTGTCTAGTACAATAAAATTCATAGGGAAGTAGAATTTCTCCACTTAGACTAGCACGTCGTCTAAAATTCTCCTTGGTACTTTAATGGAGCGGTCAGCGAATTGGAGTGTAATCGTGGTTGGTTTAAGTTTACCTAACCCCATTTATTTGTAAACTGAATAAGGTACTAAGTTGACATTTGCACCCAAATCTAGCAAAGCATACTCAATTTGAAAATTCCCAATAATACAAGGAATAGTGGGACTTCCCGGGTTTTTGTATTTAGGTATAACCCTTTGTTGAATGACAGTTCTCACTTTCTCAGTAAGGATGGTCTTTTGTGCACATTTAATTTCCTCTTTACAATGCACAAGTCATTGAGATATTTAGCATATAATGGAATTTGTCTAATGGCATCAAGCAGAAGAATATTGCCAGTAAGCTTTTGGAGTACATCTAACAGCTCTTGATATCTCATAGGGACAACTGGATTCCAAAGTCTAAATGGGAACGGAACTGGAGACTCGTATGACTTAGTCACTTTATCCTTTTGTTGTTATGACTCTTAAACCATAGTCGGTTTATCATTCTCTTGAGATAGTGGCTCATCCTTCGGTATTTCTACCGATTGCAGTATCTTGTTATCGACCACTTTTTCACTTCTCAAGGTAATGATGGCCTTAGATTTTTCATGATGTAGCTCACTTAGAATCGAGTCTCCAATGAAATATGTGTTTCTGGGGTTTGGCACAGCTTGAGAAGGAATGGTGCATTTTTTCCTAGCATTTAGTTGAGTCTCAATCCTGGCCATGACCGTCTTTAATTCTTGATTTGATTGGATTAGAGAATGATTCATTTGAGCTTGAGAGTTCATGAATGCAGTTAATGTATCCTCCACAGATGATCATTTTGGTGGTGCATTATTAGGTGAGCCAAAGAAGTTATTTTGTGGAGGCATTTAAGTTGCATTAGGCGCATTAATTTGTAGTCCATTCCTTCAACTAAGATTAGGATGGTTACGTCAATTTGGATTATACGTGTTTCCCATTGGTTACATAACTGACCTTTGGTAGTTATTTATAACATTTGCTTGTTCATGCTCATGCGTAATATTTTGTACAACTGAGATTATTGGACAATCCTTTGTGTCATGGTCTGTACCACCATAAATGCTACAAAAATTACTTAAGGAAGTATTTGCTTTAACCATATCAACTTTCCTAATTTTCAAGGCTTCAACCTTTCTAGCCAATGTAGTAAATTTTGCATTAAGGTTGTCTTCTTCTCTTAGGACATACATCCCCGCTTTCTCTTTAGGAATGGGTTTGGTTTGGTTTGGTTTAGCAGAGACATCCCATGTTTGCGTATTCTCTACTAACATATCTAGAAAATATCAAGCCTCATTATGATCCTTGTCAAAAAAGGTCCCACCACACATCATCTCTATGAACTGACGGGTATCCATGGTAAGCCCCTTTCAGAAAGCATCAATCACGTGTCATGGTTCATTACCATGATGTAGACAAGTAATTAGAAGGTCTTTGAAGCACTCCTAAGCTTAAAAAATAGTTCATTCCCCTTTTTTGGAGAATGACATGATTTCTTGTTTTAGTGCATTTATTTTGTGCTCAGGAAAGAACTTTTACAAAAACTCTCTACTTAAGGCTTGCCATGTAGTGATGGTATTAGGTCTTAGAGAGTTGAGTCATGCTTTGACCCGATCCTTTAGAGAAAATGAGAATAACCTAAGCTTACGTACATCCCTATTGCCATTATCTACTTATAACGTTGCAATTACTTTCTCAGAGTCCTTGAGGTGCAAGTAGGGGCTTTAAGAATCTAAGCCATGAAATTTAAGAATTAATTGAATCACACCTTGTTTAAAATCAATGCTCTCTTTATAAGCAGAGAACATTATGCAAGAAGGTAAAGTTAATCTCTCAAGTTGTAAATATTCACGTAAAGTCCTTGGTTGGTTTTAAACATTCCTATGAACTTCATTTTCATCCTCAAGAGGAGGATTAGGTTGATTTTCTCTATTTTGATTTATAATTGGATCTGACAGATTTGGATTTAGATTATTAACTGGGTCTGCCATGGAATCCAAGTGATGTTGAGTGCCTCTTCTAAGTGAATGATCAAGGCCTAGAACTAGTCTGCCTTCGGAAGAGACTCGATTGTTTTGATCCCTACTCTAATGGGACATAAAGCATCCACACCATACAATAAATACCACTAATTCAAATAGCAAGTATAATACTTAAAATAAAAATAAAAACTAACCAACAACCAAAGCAGTAGGGCTGACCATGAGGGTTCAGTCCACAAAGCAGAATAAATCAACAAACCATGCGGCAGGGCTGACCATGAGGGTTTAGTCTACAAAATAAAAAATAAATCAACAACCCAGGCGGCAGGGCCAACCATGAGGGTTCAATCCACAAAACAAAAATAAATCAACAACCCATGCGGCAGGGTCGACCATGAGGGTTCAGTCCACAAAGAAAAATAAATCAACAACCTAAGTGGTTGGTCCAACTATGAGGTTCAATCCACAAAAATAAATAAATTAACAAAAGTAAAACTAATTTAGAAATTAAACGATGCTAATCTGAAAAATAGATCCAGCAGATGATCTTTGTGATCAAACAGCAACTGTATAACAACTATAGCACTTAGGTGATAAAATCTCAAGTAGGGCAACCTTATGTCATAGTTAGTGCTTGAAAAATCCAATTAAATTTACTTTCAAAGAAAAAAATCTACAGAAAATTTTAAGGGTTTAGAAAAGAACTTACCTTAGCTATCTTGCACGGATCTGATCTATCTCAGTCTCCCTGGCAACGACGCTAAAAACTTGATTTCTTACCTCTAAGTGCAGAGATTCGTAAGTACTATCCTGTGAATACAGGGTCGATCCCACAGGGAGATGAATTGCGAGAAGAAGAAAATTAAATGCAAAATAAACTAAGTAATAAAAACTAAACTGATATTTAATTTTTGAGATTTTAAAATGAATGTAATTCAACTGAATTAAAATAACACTCAAGCTTCAAAGTTTCACACATAGGTTAATATTCCAAAATCATGATGACTTAGATAACACAACTAGGATCTAATCACTATGGTCAGCCTAATCTGAAAATAAAATAGGTTAAATATTTTAATAAATGATATAAAATATTACAAAATCATGAATTTGTACCATTGATATATATTCTCAAGTGTCGGTGATTTTAAGAATTCAATATCAATGAGATAATGAAAATCAAAGAAATATAACAGGTTGAGAACCTCTTCTATCCAGGAAATCTGATTGATCTAAGGTAAGTCTATCCATCAATGTGGATCTCATATGATGGAAACATATGCATCTAACAAGAGGATAAAAAATAAAATCTAAATAATAAATAACATACATACACCATTCTTCTCATCATTAAAACAATCAATCATCATAACTTAAAGAATTATTAAACCTATGTGCTTTCCTTTTAACTTGGGTTAGAAGGAACTTATAAAAACATAATTAAATTATAAAAATAAAGAGCAACAAGAAAGGAAAAAATGCAAATAGAAAATATCGAAAAAAAATTTAAAAAAAAAAACAACTTATAAAATTAAAAACTCTTTAAAAACCTTAAATTTCGCTTTAGGATGCCTTAAATGATGCTTAGAAATGCCCTAGGAAGCCCTATTTATAAGTAGGAAACTCCAATTTTCGTACAGAGTTGGAAAACTCTAGAAACTGCCTCAAATTTACACAGTTTTCCAAAATAGACTTCTCGCTACACAGTTTCGTTAAAATAATCTTTACGCTGCACAGTTTTTCAAAATATACTTCAGAGCTTCAAAATACACTTTTCGGGACGATTTTAGGATTCTTCGCTTCAAATCTTCGATTATTTTCATTCTTCACTTAGTTTTCTTGGATCTTTGGTATTTGAATTCTTTAATCTTGGTCTCCTAAGATCCATCACTTACCTTGTTAATTCTTGAGTATCAAATCCATACTTTTTAGCACCCTTTTTCAATCCAAGTTCTTAAATTCACCTTGCAACACATATATGAGTAAAATAGAATATTAAGTTGATTCATATTCATAAAACTAAGATATAAATGAAGAAAATTATGTATTATTTGAGTCTTAACAGCTAAACATGCCCTAAGAGAATAATTGTAAACTTCTTCACTGAAACTTGTAAAATTCAAAGGTGGAAAACTAGGGTTAATTTCCAAGGATTCACTTGTAGAGATCAGGAAGATTTATGCTTGATTCAAGCACACAACTAGAATCAGAGTCTTATCTTCATCTAGTTAGAAGATAATTCATTAAAATTCAATTCTGAACTTCCTTTGATCCAGTTCTCAAGAGATGAGAAGTATAAGAACTAGAATTGATTCCATCACAAAACCATGCCCATGAGACAAAGCAAATAATATAATTTACCAATCTGAGAGAATTATGAACGTTAGAAAGGATTTCATCATCCAACCATGACCAGGAGACGATGGTGAACAAAAAGATCTCATAAATTCACAATCTCAAGAATGAAAAGAACATACTCAAATCTATCGAACATCTATTATAATTTAAGTCACAACAAACCATTAAAAAGTAAAAGTATTTCCCATAATCAAACCAAAATTAAAGATAGTTTAACTTAAAAGTTATAAAAAACATCTCATCACGATACAAGCTTCACCTCTTAGCCCTAACTAAGAGGTTTATCCAATCAGAGGCATGATCAAACTAAAATCTCTTAGAAAATATACACAAAATAAGAATTAAGAAAAGGAAGAAAACTCTTATTGATGTCAGTCGATCCTCTCTCTCTCTTTCTTGCTCTCCTCTTCACATTTTTTTGCCTCCTCCAACGTCCTCTCTTTTATAACATCCGGGGGATAGCTAGGTCGATCACTGACCTCTTTATGCAGTCCAAATTGTAGCAGAATAGACCTTTGTTTTTGCACAAGAAAAATACACAAACAGCTGTATATGGCTCGAGTTTGGGGGAAGGAACCATCCACGCCATCCATTCTGATTCCATAAGAAGGGTTGTGACCCCCTTCTCCAACGTTTGAACAGTCTGGATCATTGATCCGACTTTGATCTCGATCACACAATGGCCCACAGTGGTCGGCTTTCTCAGACGTGCGTTGGCTATGAAAATATTCTTGCACTGATGCTTGGTGGGGCCCATGATCGAAGTCGACGAAGAAATCCACTCCATCCATTGGATGCAGCTCGAGATTTTGGTCGGAAATGTATATTTTTAGCCATCTATTAATGCGGTGGATGCAGAGATTCTTTATTTTCCTTCAGCTACACACGTGTTGTTCTCCCTCGACCCGTGTACGCATGTATATAAAAACATGTGGAGTCTTCATGGTCCTAGTCAGGCCATCGTTCTGAACCGGTTGGACAGTTCAGATCATCACTATGTGCCCTAATGGTAGGCAAGTGTACGGTGCACAAGTGCCACTGCTGTGCACCAAATCTACCAAGTCGGTCAACGTGCACTGACCCAACCTCTTTCCAAATTCGATTCGAATTTAAATCCCGCCTGCGAAAACAGGAACAGAGCCTTGCCGTTCTTCCCAGTGGGCCATCATCAGGGACCCCCGTGATGATCCGAACTGTCCAACCGATTCGAAACAATGGCCTGACTAGGACCATGAAGACTCCACATGTTTCTATATATGTGTGAGTACATGGGTGGAGGGAGAACAACACGTGTACAGCTGAAGGAAAACAAAGAATCTCTACATCCACCGCATCAACGGACAACCAAAAATATACATTTCCGACTAGAATCTCGAGCCGCATCCAATGGACGGAATGGATTTCTCCGTCCACTCCGATCATGGGCCCCAACAAGCATCAACGTAAGAAGATTTTCACAACCAGCGCATCTCTGAGAAATCCGGCCACTGTGGGCCATTGTGTGATCAACATCACGGTCGGATCAATAATCCAGACCGTCCAGAGAAGGGGGTCACAACCCTTCCTATAGAGTCAGAATGGATGGCGTGGATGGTTCCTTCCCCCAAACTCAAGCCATACGTAATTGTTTGTGCATTTTTCTTATGCAGAAACAGAGGTCTATTCCACTGCGATTTGGACTGCATAAAGAGGTCGGTCTAGATATCTCCCGAATGCTATAAAAGAGAGGGCGTGGGAGGAGGCAAAAAAAAATGAAGAGGAGAGCAAGAAAGAGAGAGAGGATCGGCTGACATCAACAAGAGTTTTCTTCCTTTTCTTAATTCTTGTTTTATTTATGTTTTCTAGGAGATTTTAGTTTAATCATGCATATGATTGGCTAAACTTCTTAGTTAGGGCTAAGAGGTGAAGCTTGTAGCGTGATGGGATGTTTTTTATGACTTTGATTCATGTTAAGTTGAACTATCTTTGATTTTGGTTTGATTATGGAAAATACTTTTACTTTTTAATAGTTTGTTGTGACTTAAATTACAATAAATCTGTGATAGCTTTAAGTATGTTGTTTTCATTCTTGAGATTGTGAATTTAGGAGATCTTGTTGTTCACCATCGTCTCCTGGGCATGGTTGGATGATGGAATCCTTCCTAACATTCATAATTCTCTCATATTGGTTGTGGATTGGTACATTCTATTGTTTGCTTTATCTCATGAGCATGGTTTTGTGATGGAATTAATTCTAGTTCTCATACCTCTCATCTCTTGAGAACTGGATCAAAGGAAGTTCAGAATTGAATTTTAATGAATTATCTTTCAACTGGATGAAGGTAGGACTCTGATTCCAATTGTGTTCTTGAATCAAGCATAGATCTCCCTGATCTCTACAAGTGGATCCTTGGAAATCCTAGTTTTCCACCTTTGAATTTTACAAGTTTCAGTTAAGTAGTTTACAATTATTCTCTTAAATTCTCCTAATTTAGATTACATCTTCTTCTGGTTCTAGTTCTAGTTACTTTCAGAATACGTACAAGGTTCAGTCCCTGTGGATTCGACCTCGGTCTTACCGAGATTATTACTACATCGCAACCCTACACTTGGGGTTGTGAACAGCGTCGACGCTCGTCTTCGCACAATACGTATCTACACCAACTATATAGCTGCTATGTGGTACACTAGCCAATCCACTTCATTAAGGAAGGGCCAAGCAAGGGGGATAACAGGTCGGAAACATGGAAGTTTGGGCTCCATAGGGATTCAGTGTTGTTAGACGTCACACACATATGATCATTGTTGCATTACTTTCTTAACCATTACGGTATTTTCACTTGTGAAATAGTGTTTCACTGTTATTTACAGTTAGCTCTCTTATTGCTTAGATCTAATCGATCACGTTCCACCTTCTATGAGTTGCTAGTTACATGTACTTTAATGGAAAATAAGAAGACATTGGATAGACTCAAAGTAGGTGTAGTCAAAATCGGGATTGTTGTGTGTACCTTTTCCTTAAGCAGGGTAATGTATTTATAGGTTTGGTTGGCAACTTACATACCTGAGTAGATCCATAGGATACGCTGGAAGGGCCCGTGTTGGAGTTGGAATCCATTCTTGAATATTTCTCCGATTATGCCTCAATTTGCATGATTTTTAGTTAGGATTCTGCTGAGTAGTTCTACTTATATATTGTGTGAGATTCTCTATGGACGTTTCTATTACAAGCTCGAGGTCAGTGTCTAAGGTCGAGGTCGGCATCCGTGGCCGAGGTGATTGAGGTTGGCATCCATGGTCGAGGTGGTCAAGGTCAGCATTCGTGATCAAGGTGATCGAGGTCAACATCTGTGGCCGAGATTTGTCAATGAGCCTTATCTCCAAGTCGGGTTAACTATTTCATCTCTATCATTAAGTCTCCTTACTCAAATCATCTTCCCTAGTAGTAAGTACTTTAGTAGTCTGGAGAGTCTATTCTGATGGTTCTTTGTCACATTTCTCATACATTAGGTCAACTCAATTTTACCCATAACGGTTGCCCCCTACTTCTGAGTTATATGTTCATGAGCTCGGGAAGTAAGCAGATCCGAACTGATGTATGAGCGGGAGATTTTGAACTTGTAACTGTAGAACGTCAACTTGTTCTATCTGTGTTCCTTGATTTTATCGCCTGGTGATTAAAGTCAGAATTGGAAAGGAACGAGGTATGATATGGTGATCAAGAAAAATATTATGACAGTGGTTCCATACGAGGAATCGTGCACAGAGTGGCTAGCTCCCTTTCACCTTCTAGACGATTCACAAGTGGACACGTGTCCCTACTTCATTAGTGTTAGCCCTAAGTGAACCCCGTATTGCCACGTGGAGGAGATCGTGTGTTGTGGCGTCCTTTCATGTCCTTGCAAGTAGTGCTAACATTAAATGCTTTACTTTTGGAATTCCTATAAATAGGGGTTTCCCCCTCATTTTATCACTCACTGGTTTTGCGAAGTCTGAGTTGTGCCAACTTACTTTCTCTCTCTTCTTTTTCTCTCTTAGTCCTTCACCATTCACTATGTGTGGATCGTCCGGTCATTTAGCCTTTTTTCGGTACATGTTCTTTTACGCTCCTTCTTAATTTGGTTCTATTTTTCCCTTGTTGCAATGTCTTTTGAGGGTTCTAAGGGTGTGTCTGTATCGGTGGCTTTCCATAGGGAATCCATCCATGACAGTATGAATTCCATTTTAGCGACGTCATCGAATGGGCCATCACCGGCGATGGTAGCTCAGGATGAGGAGGTCCTTCTGCCCCAAGCAGAGGCAGCTTCTTCGTCTTCCTAAGGACTGACCCCATCAGTAGGTCCTTTCGATTCCAAGCTATAGTCGGGGGTTTGATTACCTCCGATTGGAGTTCAGGATCCCTGACTCGGTGGGGCTACAATTGCCCCAAGTCGAGGAACTTTTGGGCAATCCTCCTAAGGGGGAGGTAGCCCTTTATCCAGTTTTCTTTTCTTGCAACCCGCGGCTACCTTTCTATCCAGTGGTGAGGGAGCTGTTGCACCGCCTGAGGCTTGTCCCAGGATGGCTTAACCCTAACATGTTGCAAGATGTCTTTGGGTGCTATGTTTTGTGGCACCAGGTCGGTGACTCTGAGCTTACTGTGGATGAGCTTTTGTACTTATATGAGGCCAAAAGCAGCCCGGGATCTTTTGACTAGTAGTATTTTTCTTCGTGGCTAGGTAAAGGTGAGACCATTATCACCAATAACCCCTCTTCTAATAAGGGCTGGAAGAATAAGTGGTTCTTCACTGGGCAGGTCGTGGGCCCAAATTCCCACCAAGTTTGCCACCTTAGGTCAAAACTTGAGTTGTAGCTTTTAGTTGTTATAGCTTATTTTCAATTTTTTCCTTTTCTAATTTTGACTGACCTGGTCATCTTTTCTGGCGACTCTCACTTAGCGTCAGCCCCAACTCTCTGTGGCCCTCCTTCGTGTTGAGATCGCTTGCGAGTATCTCGTAGCCTAGCGGGACTAGAGGAAGTTGATCACTCTGATTGGAGAAAGTCGGCTTATCGATGGTTGAGTCAGTAAGTATGTTTGGTTTCAGTAGATTTTCAAAGGCTATCAGTTTCTTTTTGTACCTTATGCGTCTCGTTTATTATCTTTTTTGTAGAGATGGGAGATCGCCCCTAACCAAAAAGGTTGAAGCTCCCCTCGACAATAGAGTTGAGCAACTGAGGAGTGCTGTTAAGAAGGATGCCCCTTTTACACCTACTCAGGGCGCACTTGGGGTCAAGTCTGCGGAGATCGCCGCAAAGAGATCGGTAATGGAGCCTATCTCCGAGGTTCCTTCCTCGGCTGAGCAAGCAAAAGCAACTACTATCGCGGGGGTTGTCTTGGAGGCTTGTAACACCCTGGTTCTCATAACCTAAGGATAGTCACTCCTCATTGAGAACCCGAGTATTACGTTATGAAGTGGACTAACATATATCTACTTAGTAGCAAATCTCATACATCGAATAAGATAACTATTGCATAAGTGGAGGATATTATAAGTGACAACAAAGCATTTTTAATACAAGTAAGTGACAACAAAATGAAATCCTTCAAAAGAAGAATTTTTAATACAGTTCAAGTGAAACATAAGTCTAAATTTATGTAAATCCTAAACTATCAATTGAGCTCCGACGGCGTAACAACATCGGTACGAAAGTTCTCCTTGTCGAGCTCCACTTCAGTCGTCCCTGGGATCCCATCATAGGGGTCTCCACCTGTCATCAAACCTGTGTCTATTTGGTGCAACCGCATGATTAGATGAGTGAAAACTCAGTGAAAACTTCCCTCAAAGATTCAAGCATATCAAATCATTCCAATGTAGATTAAACCAGCATTTTCATTTCATAAGACAGTAATATCATAATAAAGGCAAAGTCATATGAATACATGTATGAATGTATGAATGTATGCTCAAGTAACAAATCTAGAGATGCACATCTAGCTGTCAAATGAAATGACCGCCCGCAGTAGATACCTGGAAAAGGCCATGTCAAAAGAAAAGACCGCCCTCAGTAGATTAACTACCTGGAAAAGGCCATGTAAGTGAGTGCGCCCAAGGATGTCTGACCTCCTGAAAAAATATTCAGGATACGCCCAAGGAGGTCCTAAAATCTCGGAAAAGCTTCATGTAAAGAAGAGCGTCCAAAGTAACACAAATGCACGTGCACTGTGAGTTTAACTGAAGTGATAGAACTTTCAGCAAATCGAACAAAATGTGGCTTAAATTGAGCACTCGGAAAAGCTCATATGTCATGCATGGATGTTATGCACTAGGGTATTCATGTACTTTCTTTAGATTTAGCAAAATAACTCTTTAAATCACATATATAATCAAATCATGTGGCTCTTGGTAAACTATTAAACGTCAAACATGAGTTTAACATGGATCCTTATAATTACTTTAACCTCAAACGAAGGCCCACAAATGCGGCATATCCATCTCTAGTACGATTAAACATTTTGGAATATTTAAAAGTTCATTCAACATTTCTTACAACAGAAGAGATTCAACATGTAATCCACATTATACGGTCTATAAGACAAAATGAAATGTAATTTGATGGCTCCTGTCATACCCACTAGAAATATACCTATATTTAAGCAATTGCATACTTGCCATAGAGGGTACAAGGCTAAATTATATACACATGAATAATCTATATAGAATAGGAATCAAAGCATTAACTCATATACATCAATGATAGGAACAAATTCATATTTACAACATTTTAAAATTTTCTTGACATTAAATTTAAACTAAGATAGAAACTAGTGGTTGTAAGAGTCAATAAGGGTAATTCTTTTCTATATAATTTAAAACTAGATTAATATGAAATTTCTCTATTTCATGCCATGATTAGTTGATGCATATTCAACCAATCGCAAATGGAAATCTTAGGACAACATTCTATAACCATGGTTAATAGTTAGAGTAATAGAAATTAAGAGTTCATGACTATCAACCCAAACTAAGAGCAAGAATGATGAAATTAATATTTATGATTCTATATTAGAGGATTGAGCTAACATGGAAATGAATGAATGAAAGAAGCTATGGGGGAAATTCCTCACTTCTCAAGTGAAGTCTACTATTCCATGCTTGTTGGAATCCCTGCGCACACTTTAGGATTGAATCATTAGTCGATTCAGTAGCTCGACTCAGCGATTCAACACGTCTTGAACTCAACGGAACCTGGCAAATTACTGAGTTGACTCAGCAATTCAACTTGGCATCCACCTACACCTTTTCTTTCCTTCTTTCTTTCCATTCCCTTCTTTTCTCTTCCATTTACCCCTTCCTCTTTCCTTTCTCTAAGAGGCATCCAGCGAGGTAGCTAAACAATCAGCCCTTCATCTAGCTCGCAACTCGTTGAGTCGACTCAGACAGTGACTCGGCGCGGCACCCCATGAAGGACAATCGTCCATCTCCTTTCTCTCCTTTCTTCTTCCTTTCCTCTTTCTTCTTCTTCTTTTGTCCTTTCTTTTTCTTCATGGACTGCAACAACTTGGGACAAGAGTGTAACAAGGGTGAGTTAGACTCAGCAACGAGTCAACTTTTGAACTTGACACCACCCACGACTCTCTCTTTTTCTCTACCTTCCTTACTCCTCATTTCTTCATCTCTGCCTTCCTTCCTTCTGTTGGGGAACATTCAGCAACTAGCTCGTCCAGCAAGGTCTGGATTTCGCCCAGGCTCGGACCGTGACCCGAACCGAATCGAGGCAGCCAAACTCGGCTCGATTCTCTCCTCTCTCTCGTCTTATCTCAATTTTTTTCTCTTCTCTCCTCTCTTTTCTTCGTTTCTTTCTTCTTTCTTTTCCCATGCTGGAAGACAGACCAACAACCCATCCCCGAGCCGACCAGACCCGACTCAGTTTCGTTGAGATGAGTCGACTCGGTACAACAGGAACGGTGCCCTATCCTCTCTCTGTCGGTTTCTATTTTTAGCAATGGATGCCCTAAAAGAGAAGAGAGTATTTATAGCTTTATAGGAGCCTAGAAGCATCTGCTCTTAATTAGCCGATTAGATACCGTTTTGGTTGCTTAATCTATGGTGTTTTATGGCCATGGAATTGAATCAAGCCTGTATGGCTTTGATCAGAGGTTACAGATGGTCTTTTGGCATCATGGTCCTCTAGATGGACAACCCTGATCAGAGAATGGGCCCCATCACTAGTGATGGGTATTTCCAGCTTAACGAGGAAGATGATCACCCGCCAATGGTGGATCTTCGTTCAATGGTTGATCTTGTGATCAGCCGCACATGGACGATTCTGATTGTCCATTGGACACTGTGGGACCCATATTTTGGAAGACCCTGATGAATCCTAGTGGTTTCACAAGATATTCCTATTGCGCACGAGATGACTTGCGCCGCAAGGAGATCTCGGTGAGGTTTTCTTTAGCTAATGGACGCCCTAATGTGGATGACCGAGATGAATCCAAACGCTCCTAGGAGTCAGCGAATGGTGAGGATTGTGCCAGCAGCGCACAAGGACTATCCCTTCCGCAACTTCTCTCTCATCCTTTTGTAAAACCCTATTTTAGAAGGCTGGGATTCTCTTGGACGTACGGTGAGGATTTGAGAACGGGTTTTCGGATTTGCCAGCTCATATAGGTCGAAACAGAAAATTTCCGTTTAAGAAGGAAAAAACGTTGCACACTACGCTGTTTTCAGACAGTATTGTTCACCCATGTGAATTCAAACCGTGTAGAAAATTCCATGGTATTGGTCAGATTCTTCTTCTGTTCCTGATGGATGGTTCGGATCGTTGATATGATCCGAGATGGTGGTCCACCATTGGAATCCGGAACGACGTTTTTTCAAACGTCGTTGCTAGCGGGAAGTCGCAAGAGGAAAGTCCTCGTGTTATCAAGTTAGCGCGGTCAACACCGCATGCCCGTTCTGGTGCAAGGCAGGTGAACGCACAGATGGTGCATACACACCTCTAAGATGGGGTCTGCATAATGTTCGTGGAAGATCCGCTCCGTTCATTCTCCTTGGACACAATTGTTGCGTCATCAGCTCAAAGATGAGGCGGATCTAACGTTCAGGTGGCTATAATGTTTGATATATGTTCCTAAATGGCATCATTTGACAATCCTCAAAGTTCTGACAGTCAGATCTTTTCATACGAAGGTTTAGTTAGTGGTCTAAGGTTTCTTCCTAGTCTAGCTGAGATTTATTAGTAGAGTGAGTGGTCATATGCTTAGTTACAGTGGTGAAGTGATTGGTTTCTAAAATGCATGGTGTGAATAGGATGATGGGTTAGATCCTAAAATTGGTTATGTATATCTCCATTAGTCTAGTCAAGCGTTGTTCAATGTTTCATCGCGATCATGACCCTAGAAATGAAGGTTTTGTGATGGGGTGATGGTCGAATCTTGAGAATCATGGTCTGATAATTTGATTCGTGGATGGGGATTTATCCTAATGGCTAGATTTTGACTAGAGTATAGGTGAACAGTTCAATGAGGTAGGAATTCATGTTAACACTTAAGTACCAAGAGCATTAGGTGTTACACTGCAACTGTGGTGCTCCATGATGTTACCTGAGATGATGCGTCCTAGGATGCTCCTCCCTCACACATGCACCCAAGGGATGTTGTAGACCTTGAGTCATCCTCTATCCACATTGTGAAGGGAAGAGTAGAAGCCACTGCAGCTGTGGAGCCAGAGATAGCAGCTGTGAGTGCCTCTAAACACTAAGCTACTAAGAGAGCTAGGACATTATGTCACGTCCTAAACTCGGAAACTGAGCTCACAAAATTTTCAATCGTCGAATCCGACACCGACAGCCTCCGTAGAACTCCATTCTCGGCTCCTAGCGTCCATTCGCCAGGTTCCGATCTTATGATGTTACGAGGAGGATTTTCAACGTCAATTTGATTCGTAATAAGCATAACCAAAAGCATAACCCACAAACAACAATCAAGAACTCCATTACATTTCCACTATGATCAAAAATTTTACAAGTACAATGAGCACAAAGAAAAATACAATGGTAAGGAATAAAAACTCCAAAATGATCTGCAAGTGCTCCTGTCTCAGCGCTGCTGCGCCCCAACGTCACCTGCACGCAACGGTCGTGCATAAGCTTATAGAAAGCTTAGAGGGTGGTGAAAGTGTATGCGCAAGGTAGTAATATGATCATGCAGTATCAGAGTAATGCGGAATATGCAGATGGATCCATAAATATCATAAGTCGTACCAAGGTTATGCGATGCAAGATGCAAGTCAAGCATACAATCCTCATATAAGTCCACATGTTAATACAGCTCAACTCTGGGATATCACCAGGGTCTAGTACATTCTAAACTAGATCACCGGCACATCGCGCGCAATAAGGTAAGTGGAAGAGACCTCACTATCCATCTGCCAATATCGGGCTCGACTCGTCGATTGCGGACCCATTCCTCGAGCTGGTCAAACTCAGCCTAGCATTACCCCCTACACTCGGGCGGGTAAGGCCGCACCCCCTTCCAACCGACCACGATATAGTGGAGAGCGCGACCGTCGATAATCGACACTCAACGCTCGTCTACTCACTCGGTCTAGACGTTAGAGCAACCTCTTGGTACCATAAGGGTTTAGGGACTTTCATCCAGGGATATCTATAACACCCCATGTAAAACAAGATTTTCGGTATCCAATCTTGTCAACCACGATCTGTCTGTGGAGGCTACGGCCCCGATGTCGCTAGGGTGTACAGTAACCATATCACATAATGCGAGATGCATGAATCACACTATCCAATCATGCAGCAAATCCTTGCACGTAACGTGCGCTCATGTAAGGCAACACCGCCTAATAGAGAGCCCATAAACAACCTGCCCAAAGGCATTGCTATGATCAGTCACTTACCATATCAGGCATACATATGATGCGTATGATCATGAGTCATGGAGCTATGGTAACATGTTATAAAATAATGCACTATCCTTACAAAGCAGATGGGCCTAGACGGCCTATTCACAACAAGTATGGGCCTAACAATGGGCCCTAAGGAGAGTCGTAATGTGGACATCCAACCAACATTACACTCGCAATATGGACCACCCAAGGCACGATCGTCGTAAACATCGTTACATAATCCGTGTTGGGTTTACACATTGCAATGGACCTTAGGTTCATCCCATTGGGCCTTACATATATATCAAATGGGTCATATCATATGGGCCTTTTATTCATCAAATGGGCCACATAAATGGGCCGCATCAATGGGCCTTTGGTACATTGCAATGGGTCACAATCCATGAGCCTCAGAGTATATCAAAATAGGCCTAAGCACATGGGCCCTATGTGTCTTAAATGGGCCTAATCCCATGGCTTTATACATATCAAATGGGCCTAACCCATAGGCCTTATATAACTTGAATGAGCCTAAACGCATAGGCCTTATATGAATCAAATGGGCCTAAACCCATAGGCCTTGGAATACGTCAAGTGGGTCCAATCCCATGGGCCTTAAGATACGTCCAATGGGGCTAATCCCGTGGGCCTAGAGGCCCATTGAAATGTTTATTTTCCATCCAAGATAGCAAGGGCCCACTGTAATGTATATTTGCCATCCAGCGTGTGGGCCAGGGGCCCACTATAATATTTATTTGCCACCCAACCAGGGGGAGACCCACCATAATGTTTATTTTCCATTCAACCTATTTATAAAGTTAGGTGGGCCAAAGGGGAGGGGCCGGTCCCACCGTCCAGGATGGACGGCGCAGATATAACACATTCTCATGGTGGGTCCCACCGTCCAGGGGTGGACGGTGCGGACAAAACACAAACATCACGGAGGGCTCCACCGTTCGCTGGACGGTGGATGGAAAACACATACATCGTGGTGGGTACCACCGTCCGCCTGGATGGTGGATGGAAAAAACACATACCTCACTGTGGGTCCCATGTGGGGCCCACCATTATGTTTATAAGCCATCCAGACTGTTCATAAGGTCATGTGGACCTGAGTGGAAGGAAAACACAAATTTCATCTTGATCCAAAGCTTCTGTGGACCCCAGAACGGGTTTCAATGTTAGATGTTCATTCACACTGTTTCCTATGATGTGGGCCACCTGAGCATTGGATCAGGCTAATTTTCGGAGGGGGCCTACTTCTAGGAGTGGCCCACCTCATGAACAGGTTGGATTTGGTAAAATACATCACGGTGGGGCCCACGGCAGCAGCCGTGGGATGCTGCTAGTCGTCCGCCCGCAGCTCGCAGTACAGCAGGCACTGGCAGCGCTGACAGCTGCTGCCAGCAGCACTCCCTCATTCCTTTCTTATTATTTTTTTTTAAAATATCGTTTTCCTGTGGTTTCTCACAGGTGGGACCCACGTTCGGAAAATCCATTCCGACCATGGGACTCTATAGCCCAAGACAAACAAAATGAGTCTAAAGTTCAGGATTTTTAGGTGTGAAAACAACATTAGACGATCTTCCAACAGTAACCACTAAAATTCCCTATGTTATGGCCCACCAGATACTCAGATCAGCCCCATTCTTCTACCCAACGGCTAAAATGATATTGGTAAGAGGATAGACAGCTTGGATTAGATATATACATCAAGGTGGGGCTTACACAAGGGCCCACCCTCAAAGCTTTGAACTAAGCTTGTATTTGTGTTTTCCTTTATACAGGGACGTCTAGCGTCCCAAACGCTAGATGGTGGACCTTGTAATATGCATTGAGGTGGGTCCTGATTAGGTGGGCCACTTCATGGAGAGTGGGGTGGGTACCATACATTTAAGGTGGGCCCCACTTGAGGATAACTTGGATAAAGTAATCACTTCAAGGTGGGGTCCATTCAAGTGGGCCACACAACTACCTTATCATCACATGAGAAAAGAAAGAAAAAGGATGGAGAGAGAGAAAAAAAGGGTGGGACGCGCGTGTGATGGAGGGCTCCGCCACTACGAGCCCTCTCTTATATGAAATCATACATCAATGGATCCCTCTACACATGGGATTATCGAAATTGAAAATCAACGGTGAGGATCCTTTCCCCACCAATATGGACGGTCTAGATGACCTTCCTAATGCAATGAAATAAACATCATAGTGGGGTCCATGGAGAATGGCCCCATCATGGATGATCATGATGATCAAAGTGTGCCATCGGCCACAACTTAGGGTCCCAAGTGAGATCCAAACCATTGATCGGTTGGTCTCACTTGGCCCATCTTTAAAACATATAAAACTACTATTATCTAACACCCACCGTTCGATCTTCTTGCTCTTATGGGTTCCTTAGCACCTTAGCTTCAACTTCAATGGATGAGATGAGGTTTGGATGGTTGGGATGAGAGATTTTGGAATGGAGAGGTGGGCCACACTTGGAGTTGGAAGACTTGGAGAAATTCTCATACGTATGGGATTTTTATTGCTTGAGAAGAATGAGATGAGAAATGAGAAAGAGAGAGTTGTAAGAGAGAGAGAGTGATGGGTGATGGAGTGATGGATGTGGTGGTGATGGGTGTGTAAGACCTTTTTGACTTTTGTGGCCCTTTTGGGTAAGAAAAGCATGGGCTTGTAAGAGATTCTTGACTTTTGAGGTTGCTTGGGTATGGGTGAAAGGTGATGTGTACTTGACATATACTTGACATGTGATGGATTGATTGATGGGATTGATGTGACATCTTGTAGAGATTCTCTTGGGTTTCGCAACGCGCGGTGTTTTTCTCGCACCGAACATTGGCCCACATCTCTTGACCAGGGTATCACCTCAACGTGCAAGTCACGGCATCGGAACCGCAGCGATGGCACAGTCGCTATGGTAATGGTCTTGGGTTGAATCGATACGGGTTGACGGCATTCGAATCAGAGTCGCACGTAAATATCGGTTAAGGGTCGAAGGTTGTCGGAATTCGACCGGTAAGACCGCGAAAGTCTACTGAATGGTACGGACCAAGATACGGGTCTTACACATTAGGACAACAGCTCCTACATACCTCCCCCGTTACATAGCGGTGCTGGCTCATTAGAACCACTACCATGTGTTTGAGGAGGATATCGATTCGATGCTCTCCTTGCAACCTAAGCCCCTGTTAAGCGGGGTGTCGTCGATGTTGATCAAGGTAATAACGTCAACCACCTTTATATATCTTTATTCTTATTTCTTCTTTGTCGTTTGTGTTTGCTAACCTTTGTTTGTTTAAACTTTTCAGAGAGCCATCGGGGTTCTCACCACCAGTCATTGCCTGACCAACCTAAGGGGCCACTTTGAAGAGGCAACCCGGAGGCTCGAGTCTGCCAGGGCCAAGCTTCAGGCTAAGGCTGCAGAGTTGGAAGCGGTTGTGGAGGCTCGGGCGGTAGCCCATCCCAAGGTCGAGTCCCTCCATGAGGCCTTAAGTGTCGCTGAGAAGGACAAGTCCACCAACACTGCTTTGCTAACCACAATAGCGAGAGAAGGCCAAGCTAGCTGCCCATGTGGTTGAAGTGGAGTCTAGCATTACCGATGTGGGAGGTTGGGCAATCAATGTGGAGGCCAGGCTAGCGGAGCTCGAGGCCTCAATTCCTAGAAAGAAAGCATCTACCATGTGCATTTAAGGCTTCTGAGGAGCACACGGTCGAGCTGGAAGAGATTTTCAATGCCGGCTTCTAGTGATGCTGAGAAGACATCAAGTAGAGGTATCCTGATCTGGACTTACGTTGCCTTGATGAAGATGCTCCCGAAGGCCCTAATGTTGATGGCCCCAAGATTGAGGAGCCTCCCTAATGATAGACCTTCATTTTTGTATTCTTCTTGTACATGTTCATTAGTGAAATAAAAATATAATTTTTGTTTGTTCAGCTCTGTGCTTTTATTTATGGATTAGTAGATATGGTAGTCAAGTGTGTAGATTTGTGGTCAATAATCGAACATGTGGATTTTTAGTTGATAGTCAAGCATGTACATTTTTAGTCGATAGTCGAGAATGTAGATTTTTAGTTGCAAAGCTAATAGATAAAATAGTATAAAAGAACATATTTTCCTTTAAGAAAGTAAGGTTTCTTACAATGTAGTAACTTGCCAACAACTAGTAACTTTGTTTTTAGGTGGACAGTTGAGTGTAGTCAAAACAGTCGTAGAAAAAATTCCTCATGGGTAGTAGATCTTGAGGTATTCGGTGTTCCATAGATGAGGTAAGAGCTAACCCTCCATGTCTTCCAGTCCCGGTCGGACCATACTAACTACCCCGTATGGTCTTTCCCAGTTTAGCCCTAGGGCTCCCGAACCAAATTCCTTAGTATTTTGGAAGATTTCTCAAAGGACTAAGTTCCCTAATTGGAATCTGCACACCTTGACCCTCAAGTTGTAGTGTCAAGAAGCCCTATGTTGATAAGCAGTGACCCTTAGCTGTGCTCTTTCTCTTAATTCTTCAACCAGATAAAGACTCAAAGTTACCTGCTCGTCATTTTCACCCAAGCTTGAACAACTTAGTGCATGGTAAGGGTATCCCAATCTCTTCTAGGACAACCGCTTCTACGCCAAAGGCTAGGGAGAATGGGGTTTCACCAGTCGTCGTCGTTGTATGGGCCATCATTCAATACGCCCACAGGATATTTGCCAACTCATTAGCCCAAGCCCCTTTGAACTTTTCGAGTTATTTTTTTGAGTGATTCTTTATGGAGATTTTGTTGACAGCTTATACTTGTTCGTTAGCCTAGAGGTGACGATGGGAAGAGAAGGCATTACGGATGTCAAGCCTTTCACATAGTCCTTAGAAATAAGCATTGTTGAATTGCTTGTCATTGTTTGTAATGATGGTTTGGGGAATGTCGTACCTACAAATGTTGTTCTTCCAGATGAAGTCAGTAATCTTCTGCTCGGTAATCTTAGCTAAGGGATCGGCCTTAGTCCACTTGATAAAATAGTCGACAACGACAATAGCAAATTTAGTTTATCCCTTGCCCATTAGCAAATGTCATATGATGTCGACCCTCCATTGCGCGAAGTGTCAGGTTCACATCTCCTCGTGTATTGCTTTGTGTCTTCATTAAACCCAGTCATTAGCCGAGTAAGCTTGATAAACTTGATCAACTAGACTTGCTTGGGCTTAATGGGACGAGTTAAGTCGAGTCACATTTTGGAGCTTAAGTAAAAAAATGAGTCAAGTTCGAGCACTAGGTCACTCAACTCGAAACTCAACTTGGCTCAGGCTCGGCTCAGGCTCAACTCGGTTCGAACTCGACTTAACCCACCATATATAAAGGTTTGGAAAAAAAAAAAATCTAAGTTTCATTCACCTCACCATACTGGACAATTACCCTTCTTAGTTCTCCTTATTCCCTTTTAGGCTTTTCCTCTTCTTCTTATTCTTCAATCTCCATTCCTCCTTCCCAAATCCGATTTGATCCTTAGCCTTCGCTAGAGCTTAGAAGTGGAATTGGAATAAATTGGTACTCTCTCTCTCTCTCTCTCTCTCTCTCTCTCTCTCTCTCTCCTCTGTTCTGTTTTTTACATTGGCATGTTGCAATTCACAATCACCACATGTGGGTCCCATGGGGCCACGGACCCAAGTATAGAGATGGGGAACTGTCCATCTTTTCTCTCTTCTTTTCATATGTTGAGATTCACAATCACCATCATGTGTGGTCTCATGCCCCACCTGTAGAGATGGTAGCATGATCACAACCATACATCTTCTGCGTGATGGTTGGATGTGGTCTAAAAAAATGTTACTGGGAAAGCGTTTGGCCACTATCCCCTATTTTAATCACGGAAAAAACTTGTAGTTCCACGTAATCTAGGGCCCACATGATGTGTGCATGAGATATGCAAGGTGAATCAGGTTGCCCTTCAATGTTAGGCCATGAGATCAAATGTGAAATTCGGAAATTTTTAATCCATACAAATACAGATAACACACGAGTTCTTATGGGAAAAATTTAATAATAAGAAAAAAAAAAAACAACTACGGCACTTTGGGACGATAAATCCACCATAATTAGAAAATTATTACCAGAGATATTACAACCTACACTAGAAATACCAACTTTTTCCTCGAAACTTTTGAATATCCCTGTTAAGTTACTCTCCTGCAGCATTGGAAAATAAAATCTATATTTATTCAAATATACAGGTTCCGTAAATTAAACTAATGGGCCCTTTGATCTCACTGACATCAACTGACTCACGTCCACCGGTTGAAATAAAAGCTGACGCTCCTGCTGTGTTTATCATGTCAGGTACGTATTTACCGTGGATGTAGGACAGAAAGCTGACATTCTTGTTATGTTTATCATGTCAGGGACGTATTTACCTTCTTTCCTTCTGCCGACTCAGGTTTACCAGCATTCCACGTCGCCTGGTGCGCAAATGCAGAGATGCTCTGATGATCTGAACCGTCTTTTAATGGTCCGATTTAGTTGTAAATATAGACAGCTGCAGTTATTCTTCCAACGTTGGAATATTCTCAGACGATGGATGGATGGCTCCTATCATATGACCATGCTCTGCATGAAGCAGCAGTAACTCTTCCGGGGCAACTGTAATCCCAGCCACAGTGCCCATGTGGTGTGAGGGACGCGGATTGCGTACGACCTCCGCCTGTCCCTAGGTCGGAACGGGCAGTTCTATGGGCGGGCCCACCGTGATGTATCTGTATGTCTAAACCGTCTATCCCTTTTTTCAGATTATTTTAAGGCAGCAAAACAAAAATGAGACAGATCCAACAATCAAACGGACCACACCAAATAATAAGCTTGGTTGCAATAAAATGCACAAAGCATTAAATGTCAGTTGCATTAAATGTAAGAGTCATCTTCAGTGTAGTACATTTGATCGTTGGATCTGTCTCATTTTTGTTTTGATGCCTTGCAATAATCTAAGAAAAGGGATAGACAGTTTAGATGTACAGATACATCATGGTGGGCCAGGCGTTACGAGCTTGGGACGGATGGGTTAGTACGCAATCTGCGTCCGTGTTGTGAGTGGGTGATATGGGGGTGTTGTTTAAATAATATTAATAATAATAAAAAAAAAAAAAAAAAAAAAAAATCATGGTCGCATTTCGTATGGCTGGCATGATCAATGTGTGATTTTCGGAAGCCGATTGGCTGGTGTGGATACCTCTCGTGCAAAGACGATCTTTGAGTTGTATGGACGGTTCAAAGGAGATCAAAGTTCCATGGCTCTTCAATGATGTATTTATTATATCCACTCCATTTATTCATTTTTTGAAATTATTTTAGAGCATTATAAAAAATAAAAATGGATCATATCCAAAGCTCAAATGGGCCACACCAAAAATAGCAATGAGGATAATGATTTTCATCGCTAAAAAATTCATATGGCCCCACCATAATGTTTATTGTCTGTCCAATATGTTAATAAGGTCACAAATATAAGGATGAAGAGGAAAAAAAATATATATTGATTCGAAACTTTTATAACCCTACAAGAGTTTCAATGGTAGACATTTAATACCCTTCTGCTTTTTGGAGTATGGTCCAATTGATATTTAGATCCATCTTATTTTTTTTTTATTCAAGTCGTAAGATGAGCTAGATAAATGGATGGATAATTTGGATATAGTAAATACCTCATGATGAGACCCACTGAACTTGCTAACATCAATACACTAGCTATATAGCTGGTGTACCACACCACTGACATAGTTGGTGTGTTGATGTCACCAAGTTGTGGTCCCACCATAAGGTATGTGTTATATCTAAACTGTCTAATATTTTTTTAGTTCTTCTTAAGGTAATAATAGAAAAATAAGATAGATCAAAAGATCAAATGGACCACACCACAAAAGCAACAGGGGTTGAACATCTACCACTAAAAACTTTTAGGGGTCACAGAAGTTTTGGATCAATATAATATTTTTATTCCTCTTCATTAAGGTTTTGTGACATTATTAATAGATTGGATGGAAAATAAACATTATTGTGGCCCCTACTATTGTTTTAACAGTGAGAATCATTGTCTCCACAGTTATTTTCGATGCGGTCCACTTAAGTTTTGGATACGGCTCATTTTTTAATTCATGCTCTAAAATAATCATGCCAAATGAATAAATAATGTGGATATAATAAATAAATCATTGCGGGGCATGAAACTTTGTTCTCCTTTGAACCGTTCGTGCAGCCCTGAGCTCGAGGAGCGTCAGCGCTCGTCTTCGCCCGACACGAAGTGGCGTGTAGAACACTTTCAATCCGGTTCCGATGTGAATGACTCAACTACACATTGGTCAGGCAACCCATGTGCATTCAATGCGTGCGTCTGGCAATGCTTTGAAACCGTCCATGGCTTCCTTGCACGTGTGGAAAATGCATGGTTGGAACACCTGCTTCTGATGGGACGTCAGACGCACTTGCAAGTCGGCGCGTCCATGTGTTAGCAAAGCGCTTGACCGACATGCCGTAAATTTCATTTCTTGTGAAAACACATCTAAAATAAATAGATCCAAGCAACCCAGTAAGCCTTTTATGCTAAAAAAACAAAATAAAATAAAAAGCTAGCCTCCCATAAATTGGATACAAAGAAAATCCGACTGGGTGGACCACTACTCAGTTAACTTCGTGATCAGATGAAGTTACTGGCTGATCGGACCATACAACACGCTGATCGATGGACCCCACGGTTTAACTCCAGCATGCCAACAAGAGTTAGATGTAGTTTCCATGCAAGAGGTGGCTGATTTGAACACTGATGTGGCAAAACATATAAGAGCGGTTACGTGTGAATGGGAACCCTCCGGCGAATCAACGATCAATTCCTATTCATCCATTAAATAGTAATTCAATTCCATTCACGTTCTAAGGCAACCCAACTAACAATTATTACCATATTGGAAGGTTGTTTTCTGTATTTTACAGACGTGTTTTTCACCGGTTTGGAAAGGATTTGAATAATTTCTTTGGGCTAAGATATAGACAATAAACGTTACATTCGAGGAAAAGATAAACTTACTATGAACAGTAAAATTAAAAGAAAAAAAAAGTCATACCTCATAAACCACAAAAATATATACATTCAATGAGTATTTTAAAAAATATGGAAGAAATTTTTTAAGAAAAATTATGAAAATAAAAATCAATTTCCACAAAAAAATCTATTTATTGTGAACAAGGAAAACATGCTGATATCAAAATAGATTTCAATTGCACAGTTTTCAAAGGATTTTATCAATTTGAGCATTGGCTTTCTACTATTATAGAAAGGCCCTCACAGAGCAAAAGGCTATAATGTCACGGTTCCCTAATACTTGGTATTGAATGTTCACAGTCTTCATTCGAAAAAATATTTGTTTCGTGACTGGACCATTGGGTCCCTTGTCCACTTGCCTGCAAGTATCTGATTAGGTAGAGCCCACGTCTTAGTGCCTCGAATCCAATAGTTAACCCCTAAGTTAACCGCTCAGCCCTTCGATTGATCCTTCTTCCCCCGTAACCTTCAAGCTTGTGTTAAGCCTAGCCGAAGAGCCCTAGGTCATCTGATAAAGCTGATCTGTGTAGCCTAAAAACTCAAGAAATTTTACTCGGTCAGTTGAAGTCAATTATCGATTGTATAGATTGTTTTGTGGTTTGATTGTTCCACAACATTAGATGGTCAAGCCAGTGAGCGATGTTAAATCATATCTTATGGAAAGAATCTTCAACTATCATGAAAATCACAAAAAATATACCGGAATCTGCCATAATATAATCTCCTTTTTGAAGAAGACTTGTAACAATTATTTCTCTCACCTAACCCTTTTTCTTTGCTTTACCAGAACGTATGAAAAAATCTGAAAAAAAATATATATAGGTAGAGAGAGGACAATTTCTACGTACAAATGAAACAGTTATCCTACTCGCCATAAAAGTAGGTAGATAGGAGAAATAACCTCTCTTATTTTCTCTCACCCATTAAGTAACCGTGCATATCTTTCTAAAGCCAATAACCACCTATCTCATTTAGTCCAAATAATATCCATATTGCTCTTTTATGTGGGACATATTTCAACATTCTCCCACTTGGCCCATATAAATGACACTTATTTGGATTTACAAGGCAAACATAATATACGCATAATATTAGCTTATTTGTACTTTAGTGAGATTACAATAATATCATAATTAAATAACTTACCAACATGAGTCATAGCGGTAAATATCAATAAAGTGACATCTTCCCTTCCATGCACTACAATGCTAACAAATTACTTAATCATAATCCATATTAGGAAATAACTGTAATGTCCCCATAATGTCTTTGTCAAAGACGATTCCTGTCATCAATGATCCATTTTCATAATTACGTAATTGATGGTAACCAGAAAAAATGTCAGAAACTCAATTAGTGATATCTCTATAAATGTTATAGAACAACAACATAAAAAAAAATTATAAAGATCCACAAATATATCTCAGGGATTGCAACAAAGACCCATGCGATCAACATGTTCCTTAAATGTCTTTGGTGCTAACCCTTTAGTCAAAGAATCTACAATCATGAGCTCAGTCTTAATATGTTATATAAACACTGTTTGTTTCTGAACTTCCTCCTTAGCGGCTAAATATTTGAGCTCTATATGGTTAGCGCCATTAGAATATTTGTCGTTCTAGGAGAAAAAGACTGCTGCGGAATTATCACAATACATTCTCAGTGGCCTAACAATGCTGTCGACAATTCCAAGTCCCGAGATAAAATTTCGCAACCATAAAGCATGAACTGTGACCTCAAAACATGCCACAAATTCAGCTTCCATAGTAGATGTTGCTATGATAGTCTGTTTAGCGCTTTTTCATGATATTGCTCCTCCAGCTAATAGAAACAATTAATCAAAAGTTGACTTTCGACTATCAACACAACCAGCAAAATTTGAGTCTGAGTAACCAACCACCTCTAATTGATCAGATCTTCAATATGTGAGCATATAGTGTCTTATTCCCTTCAGATATCTTAAAACCTTCTTTGCAGCTTTCCAATGCTCTATTTCGAAATTACTATGGTATCTCTCAAGCATTCCAACTACAAAACTAATATATGGTCTTGTACAAGTTTGAGCATACATCAAGCTTCCAACAACAAACGCATAAGGAATATTTTTCATCATTTTATTTTCTAATGCATTCTGTAGACAATCCTTTTCACTGAACTTGTCCCCTTTACAAATAGGAGCAAGAGTGGCCGTGCATTCAGCCATATGAAATCTTTTAAGAGCTTTATCGATATTCCCTTCAGATACAACCCTAACAATCCACGTAATCTATTGCGAAATATTTCAATTCCTATCACGTAAGTTGTCTCACCCATATCTTTCATTTCAAAGTTTATAGAAAGAAATTTCTCGGTTTCATTCAGCAAACCAAGATCATTACTGGCAAGCAATATGTCATTAACATACAGAATCAAGAAAATAAACTTGCTCCCACTGACCTTTAGATATATACATCGATCAACGGTATTTTTCTTAAACCCAAAGGACGTGATGGTATCATTAAACTTAAGATACCATTGTCTAGAAGCTTATTTAAGTCCATAAATTGACTTCTTTAATTTGCATATCATATGCTCCTTTCCTTTAATCAAGAAACCTTCAGGTTGATTCATATAAACCTCTTCATCTAAATTCTCATTTAGAAAAGAAATTTTTACATCCATTTGGTGTAACTCCAAATCGTAATGAGCACTAAAGCCACTATGATTCTAAGAGAGTCCTTCGATACAGGAGAGAACGTCTCTTTATAATCAATACTTCCCTTTTGAGTGAAACCTTTTGCAACAAGTCTAGCTTTATGTCATTCAATCTTACCATTGCAGTCTCATTTAGTCTTAAAGACTGACTTACACCCAACTGTCTTAAAACCTTCAGGCAAATCAACGACGTCCCAAACTTAATTTTGTACCATTGATTTCAACTCATCATTTATAGCATTGATCCATTTTTTAGAATCACTACTTTCAATGACTTGTGAAAATGAAATCAGATCTTTACTTGTTCCTAAATCATAATCAGATTCTTGTAGATATTCTAAATAATCATCTAAAATTGCTGATCTTGTTTCTCTTTGAGATCTCTTTAATGACATTCCTTGTGATTGTTCTGCAACTAGTTCATTGGTGACATTCTCATTATGAAGTGACTAGTCAATAGTTTGTTGTTCAATGTTATCATACTGTTCGACAACTGGAGCAACAATAATTTTCTTTGAAGTAACGGGTATCGGGATAGGCATCCGAACTTCTTCAATGACTACATTACATGATATATCACTCCCACTAATTTCACCATTTTCAAGAAATCTGAAATTTTCAGTTTCAACAATTCTCGTACTATGGTTAGGGCAATAAAACCTATATCCTTTGGACTTCTCTGAGTAACCAATAAAGTACTCACTTACAGTTCTAGAATCCAACTTCTTTTCATGTGGATTATAGATCCTATCCTCTGCTGGACAACCCCAAATATGAAAATGTCTCAAACTCGATTTCCTTCCTGTCCACAATTCAAAAGGAGTCTTTTGAATTGCTTTACTATGAACCTAATTAAGCAAATAAACAGCTGTTTTAAAGGCCTCCATCCATAATGAAATGGATACTGAGGAATTACTTAACATAATCATAACCATTTCCATAAGAGTACTGTTACTCCTTTCGGCTACACCATTTGCTGAGACGTACCAGGCATTATGTATTGTGCACAAATACCATACTCTTCTAGGAATTTAGCAAACGGTCCTGGATATTGTCTTATTTCATCATACCTTCCGTAATACTCACCACCTCTATTAGATCAAATGATTTTCACCTTTCTATCTAATTGTCGCTCAACTTCAGCAATATATGCCTTTAAAGCATTTATTGCTTGAGACTTCTCATGTAACAAATAGACATAACCATAACATGAAAAATCATCGATAAAAGTGATAAAATACTTTTCTCCACCAAAAGACGGTGAGTCGAAAGGTTCACAAATATCGGTATGGATAATCTTCAGAAATTTTTCACTTCTTGTGACGACATTCTTTGTATGTTTGGTTTGATTTCCTTTAATGCAATCCACACATACATCAAAATCAGTAAAATGAAGATTTGAAAGAATTCTATCTTTTACTAATCTCTTTATTCTTTCTCTAGATATATGACCCAGTCTTTTATGCCACAAGAAAGAAAAATTCTCATTAGCTCTGCTACGTTTAGTTCCAATATTATGATGCAAGGTGAGAAGTGATTTAGAAAATTTTTTGTTAAGATTAAATCTATATAACTCCTCAGATAAAACACCAGAACCAACAAATGAGTCATTTCTCAACAAACGAAAACCTTTACGTTCAAAATATAAAGCATAACTATCATAATCAAGTCTTAACATGGAAATTAAATTTTTAGAAATAGTAGGAACATATAAAGTATCAAATAGGTCCAAACAATGGCCTGACTCAAAAAACAAACGTAAAGTTCCAATGCCAACCACTGGTACTTGAGTTCCATTTCCTAAGACTATAAAACGCTCATTTTCCTTCATGTTCTAGATTGAAAGGTATCCCTGCATCGAATTTGAAACATGAATAGTAGAACCAGAGTCAATTCACTATGTATTAGAAGGAACTTGTATCATATTTGATTCGAAACATACATAAGCCAAAAACTTACCCTTCTTCTCGAACCAAGCTCTACGTTTCAGACAATTTTTCTATATATGCCCATAGCCATGACAGAAATAGCATTTCGGTCCATTATGTTCCTTATTGTGGGTCCCATTGACATGAGAAGGTTCAGCAATCTTCTTCTTCGGTTTCTTTCTTTTGTTTCCAACTCCATGACTCATAACATTAACTAAATATTGTCCTTATTGCCTAAGCCTTACCTCTTCTTGAATTAACATACTCATTAATTCATTCACATTCCACTTTTCTTTAATAGTGTTATAGTGAATCTGAAATGGCCCATATTGATTAGGCAAGAAATTCAGAATGAATTGAACAAGAAAACTTTCATCAACATTCATACCCAGAGATTTGAGTCTGGCAGCTAAATTGGTCATTTCAAGGACATGCTCATTCATTTCACGGCTACCATCAAATTTCATAGTGGTAAGTTCAGCCATTAATCTCCCTTCAAGGAACTTATCTGCTGAACGAAAACGATCTTCCACAGCCTGAAAATATTCCTTTGCATTTTCAATTTGAGAAAGTGTTGGTTTAATATTGTTAGCAATACACATTTGCATAAACATGATGCTTAATCTATTTGATCTTTCCCATGACTTAAATAAAGCTCGCTGCTCCAAATTGCTTGTTTCAGTAATAGTAGCCAATTTGTCAATTCGCAATGCTAAGTTAAGATCCAGAACACCAAGGTGAAACTGAATCTGTTCCTTCCAGTCAGAGAAATTAGTTCCACTAAAGATCGGAACAGAAGAAGCTAACGAATGAAGCGAAACAGGAACTGACACTGTAATAAAATCATCACAACATTAATGCTTTGAGAAAATCACTTTCATTAGTAATATTGCGTTCAATCTTTAGATTAATTAATACAATATACTAATATTCAAATTCAATGGTAATTTTCATTCACCTAGGCATAATTAATAACCCTTTAAAGTTTAATTGGTTTGTCACCTTTGGGCATCCATTCCAATCTCACTTTCATTCTATCAATTAACTTAATTAATTTAATGACTACTTGAAAGTTGGTGAACCTTTGGGTCAAAACATAATAATCAAACTAATCATTCCATAATAATTTTGTAAAGTCATAATTCAATTCAATATTTATAATTTTTCTCAGTAAGATCACTTTGGTGACAACATGCTAACCATAATATAAATATTGATTGATAAATAATCAAACAAAAAATCTGTCTACATTCAAAACAGATATTAAGTCCAATAAAACAACAAAGAGAATTTTATTCGACTACAAAATCAAATTTTGAATTGGCCAGTAAGTTTCATATAATGCATGTAACAAATCCGAAATCAACCCATACGAAATCAAGCCGATAATGTGAAATCCCATCATAAATCAAAACAAACAGTGAAATTCCAACAAATTCGGCTAATATGAGATTTCATGAACTCAATTAAATCCGGTGAAATATAAATTTACATTCCAAATATTATAAAACACAGAATATTGCACACAAATTATAAGGAAAAACATAATAGTTTCAACCTCGCTCTAATATCACATGCTAAATCATATTTTATTGAAAGAATCTTCAACTATCATGAAAATCACAAAAAACATACCGGAATCTATCATAATATAATATCCTTTTTGAAGAAGACTTGTAGCAATTATTTCTCTCACTTAAACTTTTTTTCTTTGTTTTACCAAAACGTATGAAAAAATCTGATAATATATATATATATATATATATATATATATATATATATATATATATATATATATATATATATATATATATATATATATATAACCAATAACCACCTTATCTCATTAAGTCCAAATAATGTTCATATTGCCCTTTTATGTGAGACATATTTCATCAAGCGAACCCATTTTCATGTGGGTATCAAAGAATCAATCCTCTGACCGTATCTTCCACTGAGGGTACCTCTATCGAACATGTTAAGTGCCTTGTTTTGTTATTAATTTAAAATTTAAAATTTTAATCCTGATTAAAAAAGTTTTATATGGCTCAAAATTCAAGGTCGTTACATGAATGATAGGCACGAATTGTATATTATAAATTACCCTTTTAATCATAATTATACTTGGCTATTATGTCGCATACTAATCTTGAAAGTATTTCTTCACTATATAGACCTCTTACACATTATATTTAATATATGTAGGGATCTTAGAAGTAAGATGAAGCCTTAGGGGCATACATTAGCACTTAGTTGGGAGTTGAGAGTAGAGGAGTTTCTTTATTTGCTAGTTTGAGTTTTGTATATTTTGTGTCACAGTGGTTGTGTATTCCCAATTGAGAGATTTGAACTTGAGTACATTTCGGATGTTTACCTTGATACTCTCTAATTGAGTTATCCATGCTCACCTTTTTGTTCCCGTTGTATTGATATACGCAACTCTGATTCATTAGTATGAATTAAATGTCAATCTGACTATGCATGCACGGAAATAAGGCAGGAATAATGTTCTCACATGCGTTTTTAATTGAAGTTCACACCTTGAACATGGGATTTGAGTCTCGTTAATTGGATGCCTAGGATTGGAGTGTGACAAAAGGGCCTGGGATTGAAGTGTGACAAAAGGACCCCGTTTTATTTGAAAAAGACCGCTCTCCTCCTCAGAACTGTCGAACATGATCCACTTGTGTTTATTATTATGTTTCCTAAAAAATTCTTACCCATATTGTTCCATCGTTGTGTGCTCCCAAAATTTCTTAGCCCATGTTGTTGAAACTTTGGAGAGATCGATTACTTAGATTTCATCATTAGTGTTGCCTCTTGTTAGAGATCAACAAGTATCAACATCATTGTGGGGAACGCCTATGGATGACGGACATGCATGAAACATCTAAGTTGTGAATAAGGTGGGAACACCTCTGTCTTGAGCTTGTTTGGCAGTAAGTTTGATTTGGACAGTCTATCCAGTTTTTTTCAAATTCTAGAATACAAATTTAAAATGGATAATGACACGTGTGCAACATTTGGGAAGTTTAAAGATGAGTGTTGGCACACATAACACAAAATGGGCCATGTTTGCATTGGCACACTGTATATTGGAACATCAATGGTGGCATGTAGTACATGTGGCGCATGGTTATATGTTCCAATGAATATCGAAAAATGAACACAACATGTGCACTTTTTGTTGGAGAAAGCTATTCTCTACAATAGACGGCAGAATGAGCTATTCATTTTTATATTTTTTTCTTATGCCATGTATAAATTGGTTTAAAACTAGAAACACACAGTATATTGTCTGCGGAAAATCTCACTCGCAACCAAACAGCTCCTTAATATGGATGTTTGTCAATCCCAACTCGGCAGAAAGCCCAAGCCCATTTCATGGCTGGACAAATTCTAACATAGCATACGTCATTGGTACGTAGATTAAAAAACCATGATGATCAAGTGATCAAGCGGCCTAGTATATGAAACAAATGAATGGCTAAATTAAAGAATTGGTGTGGTGACCAATATTTTATTTTTTTTCACACTATAACAAACCTGATGAGCGTGGACAAGAATGACTTTCGAGCAAGGGAATCTGGGGCCCACCAAATGGACGGCCATATGTTTAACAAGTGTGCCATGTTAGCACATGCAGAAGAATGCATTGGCTATTCATATAGGATCAGCAAACCTAATACATACATTAGGCTTGTTTCGGCTGTAGAATACTGATACCAACTTGCCTTCTGGGTCTAACCTTTCATGAACGAGGTATGGGCCTCATTTTAAGGCCCGTTAGAGTGAATGGACCCATCTGAAACAAATCTCCCTTCAGATCATCAAAATTGGGGCCTATCAAGAAACCCACTTTCTAACAAATGTATAATCTCTTCCTCTTCCTCCATCAACCAACTACACTACTTAATCTAATCTTCCACCAAATCCCAAATTCAAACGTCTTCCAGTGGACTTCAATCATCCCCCTGCATTCTCCAGCAAAAGTCACCCTATCGAAATCCTTCTCTTATTTAGATTGATGCTCTCAGATTGGGCTCAAAACCCAACCATTTTACATTCTCCTCTGTCCTAAGTGCTTGCATTCCAAAAAGAAAACAACCATTTCATCTGTATAAGATTTCAGAAAAACTATAATACTCTAGCTAGCAGAATGACGTTTCATGATACGCTTGCATTTCAATGATACACATGCACTTGCAAATTGCTGGGACATTCGACACGTGACATTAAAGTAATTAAAACTAAACCGTTCAAATTATGCGTAACATATTAGATGTTTCATGAAATTGGTGGATATTTATTGGACAGTTAAAAATGAAAATATCAGGTGGTCTTATTTCAACAAACAAGTGTGACTAAATCATAAGTTAAGATGCTTCAACCCATCTGATTTTTGGATAATAACTTACCAACAATCGAGACAATTTAGTCCGTGGATTTGAGTTAATTTATTCCACGTGTACTGTCTCTAAGTCAGAGCTTATCAAGCATCGTGCGCAGCTAGATTACCAATTACTCCCCATGAGTTTTGTATTGCATTGGCACATTTAGGCAGTCGCACCAATCTCTATATTTCTCTCCAAATATACAAAAATATGGCTTCAAAATTGTTTGTGCATGTGTTGAGATTACATGAAAAATAAAAAAAAAAAATGCTTTTATTTGCAAATTTCTTCCTTATTTGTACATTCAACTGAGAGAACCTCAAACGATGAAGCAAGGCATTGTCTGGGCTTTTATGAGGTGTGTGTTGGAGATCCGGCCCTACAGAAGCACCTTAATCTGAATTGAAACAAATAAGAGAAAATAAAATTTCAAGCAACTATACAGAGAACACACGATTTTGACGTGAAAAGCTCTTGTGAAAAAAAAAAAAAAAAACTATAGCACAAAGCGACAATCAATATACTATTCAGAGAAGATTGCAGAGATGGAAAGAACTTACCGCCAAAACCTTAGCTTTCTCTCTTCAAGGCTCTCAAAAAATAACAAAAACAGTACAAAATCATAACTCACTTTTAACCCCAACATAACTAACCCTAAAAAGCACCCTTTCATAAAGGAAATATCAAAAAATATTATAAGGGTCCACTAACACCAAGGCCTTGTTTGCCTGTGATACATGGGTCATATGGGCTTAGAAAAATGAATAGACCAAATCGTGATTTTGGTAACAGGGTAGGAACCTTTGGTCCACTTCACACTTATTGTCTTGTGTGACACTCGATGCCAATGAGTTACATCTTGAAGCCGCACATCTTAATTCAATCCTTGGAACCTGTATATGTTTCGCAGGAAGAATTGACAGAATTTGATCTCATTTCAGCATATGGGTGCTAAGGTGAAAATAGCAGAAGTGGGGTTATTGTTCAGTGTAGGTAAGCACTCATGCAGCCTCTAATGGCTATTAACTGATTGTAAATCTTTAAAACTAGAGTTGCTAGTTGCTTCTAATTATCAGAATGTCACTTGTTTAAACACATTTTAAGGATCCTTCTTTTTTTTTTTCTTTTTTTTTTTCTTAAAAAAAAAAAAAAAAAAAAAAAACTGAAGAATATATTCATTTGGAGAATCTTACAAGTTTCTCGGGTGAGCATCACAACAAAAAGGCGATGACCTCACCTATCATGTAGCTCTAACATTAAATCCATAAAATTTAAGACTAATCTATCTTCTGCCTCCATCCTCAACCCTACCGCCTAGCCCCACCCTGTCAAGTAAAAAGGAGCCCCGAGCAAGGGAGGGGAGGTCCGTGGCTGTCTGGTAGAGCATCCTATCTTGGACTTCACTCCCAACTTTGGTTAGCCCGAATACTCCATTGGCCTCTCTCGCCGTGAATGAGATCCTCAAAGTGGCCCTCTTCTTTAATCGAGAGATTTTGGCCCATATGTAGCAGAGAGCCCTTCCCGGTTACGATCTTTGTTAAGCACGTCCACCAAGCTCTTAGAATCGCTTTCCATGATGATGTGTGAATGGCCTTTAGCGACAGCTAAAGCTAGACATTTTAAGGATCCTTCAATGTCGATGAACTCTCTCTCTCTCTCTCTCTCTCTCTCTCTCTCTCTCTCTCTCTCTCTCTCTCTCTCTCTCTCTCTCTCAAATCTTCTTTTTGAATTCGATCTCTTAATTGCTAATAAGTGCAGGTGGGCATTCTGAAGGAGGTTCAAAACAACAATTAATCTCCCTTTGTTTAAATCAAAGACAAACAAATTCTAATATTGAGATCACAGTGTGAGCTCAATCGGATCCCAGAGATAGCAGATTGAGCATCCCTTGCATTAGTAGGTGACGCTATCTTCAAGTGGCAGCATTACAGCGAGCCACTAAGGCTAGTTTTACTTTTGAGGTGGTCATCTCATATTTCCTAAAACAACTAAAATCTGGCTACTTGAAATGCCACAATCTTCACTTACATAATCAGGAGACTCGGTGTAGACACCCTACTTGGGATAGGAAAATCTACTTCACTTGATTTAGATTAAAAGTTGAAATTGACTTCAAAAGCACCCAGATCCGATCTCTAATTAGCCCATAAGTCTCACAGAGCCCACATACCACTGAAGGAGGTTAAAAAAATAAGAAAATTGGGTTGGCAAAAATCTAATTTCCGCCGACACCTACAGACTAATCAGAGGCTGCCATGTAGCATTCAAGCCAAGCCCACTGACGGAAATCAAATTTCTGTTGATGCATGTCAACAGAATACCAATGTTTCTGGCACATGGGGAGCTTCAGGATTCAAATTGAGACACTCAAGTATCCGGCGGAATCCAATTTCTTCTGACACCATTATGCAAGTAGATCGTCTTCATGAAAAAAAAAAAAAAAAAAAGAGAGAGAAGAAAATAAAAAATGTGAGGAAGAGGAGAAAAGGATCAAATCAGAAGTTGGCCGAGTTAGAGAAAAACGAGCAGATAAAGAAGGATTTGGAGTGCAAAGAAGAACAAAGAGAGAAAAAAGAAGGGAAAGAAGAAAAAAGAAAAATACGAGGGTCATAATCTAGCATCCCAACAATCCATATCAAATAAAGTGGGGTCAGGATAGGAGGCATTCGATCATATCTTTCTTCAAGAGTGTCAGATTTCTAACCTCCCCTCTCATGGCTTCGGCACACCCACTCATTTTTCATCCATTAATCTGTTGTTATATATTCATTCTCATATACTTCCTCTACTAGTCTTCTTTTTTTTCCCCACTTTATTGTTAAAATAACGGTATCTCCTAGGCCATAACCAATGTTGAGCGCCTTGTCTTCATGGCCATGGTCCTAGTGAGTCAATTTGTTTTTTTCTTTACTTTGTGCTACTTTGGTACGAGTAGATAATGATACATAATCCCTTCATTCTCCATCTCTGAAGCCCTTGTCTGGAATCTCCAACTGCAAACCAACTATAAGAGTCACTTAAGTAGCAGAGTCTTTGATTTCCTAACAACAATTCTAAGGTGTTTGGCCAACCATAGATTGCAAGTTAGTGGCAACTTCAATTTAACCATATCATTATTCTATGAGAAAGCACCCAAATCAGAGCAGCGCACTCCCGAGAGGGAGCGGACGCGAGTGATTACACTCAAACAAAGTTGAGTTCTTTGATGACAGAGTAGGGGATTCTGTATTGCACACATATGTGATATTGGATTATAAAAATACACTGAGTGAAAAGGCACCCAAAACGGCCGTTTGATGACATTTGTCGTTAAATGCAATTTTAGTTATTTGATGCCAAATGTTGCCGAAATTTTGAAATTGAGTATAAAAAATGGGACAAATTGAGCCCACCCTCTTCCCCCTCTCCCTTTGCGGTGTCAAATTGCATTTCCCTATCTCTTCCTCTCCCTCCCTCCGGCACCGAACCCCCCCCCCCCCCCCCCCCTCTCTCTCTCTCTCTCTCTCTCTCTCTCTCTCTCTCTCTCTCTCTGATTTCTCATGTCTCCCTCTCTATCTCTTTGTAAGCCCTAACCCTATATCACTACTGGTAGGTTTTCAATCACCACTGGCCCAGGTGTTGGGGTCCGTTTGAACCTTAGATTTGCTCCATTTTGTATGTAATACCCTGATGGTTGGTGGGGTATGGGAAGGAGACCATTTTATATCTCTTTGAATTTTATTTTTATATCCAAAATGATCAAGCATTTTTTATTATTTTCATATTTAAACAATTCAAGGTTAAATAGATTAGAATGTTTTCGATTCCCTGATTTAAATGCACATGCTTTTCTGCACTTTATTTTTTTATTTTCTCTCTAGATATGTTTCTTACATTTATTTTTAACGTCAAATATCTACACTTTATATGGATACTTAACATGAGTATCAAATGCAAGATCGGCATATCTTGAGAGATATTGAGAGATGTTATCGGGATTTCGACGTGGACATTTAAATAGGATCATGAAAATATTACAATTTATTCGGTCTTAAATGGGTAACTGATTTAGTCAATTAAGATATACCAATAAGTATTACAATCTAATAGATCTCGCCCAACCGTAAGGCATTATAGTGCATGACAGAACTCGGTTAAGTTTCATGTCAGTGTTCAGATATTATAATCTAACAATCTATATGCATACAAACACTATGTCTTAGTATGATTTGCAAAGATCCCCTTCTACCACTCCAAAACTAGAGGACATTCTGCATCATCGACACTACCTACGACATCTACTTCAAAGCCAACATCTATTGTTGCTTCTTCCTAACCGAATTAGTAGTTGAATATCAGTTTGCATGCTATGAAGATTTGTACTATTTTTTTTGACCAATATTTGTGAGTCAGTTTGTTTCGGTCTAACTGAAGGTCCTATTTAGTCTGACCCACGGGTTATGCATATCAACATAAATTAGGATATTTAAATTTGTTTTCGATTAAGACTTGGTTAATACACGTATTTTTTCTCTAAAGGTAAGGGTTTTGGAAGGTAAACGAATTATAAACACTCATAAGGGCTTGAAAATAGATTTTCTTAAAGGGTTAAGGTTTTTCCTAGGTGCGCATCACAAAGGGAGATTGAGCGATCATGTTATCAAAGAAAGTGAGTTGTGTAAACTCCTAGGCTTTTGATTATAATGGATTTCCATCGCTTTGTATTGTGATTTTTTTTCAAAAGAATTTTTCATGTAAAATATCTTATGTTTTATAAGATTACTTTATTAATTATTATTTATTTGATTATTCTATTTTCATTGAACATGCTTCCACAAAGTGTACATGTTAATAAGTAGTATTAATCTAAATTTCTAATATCTAGAGTTGATTCAAGTTTGTTATAGCTCAGGATTACATTAAAATGGTATGAGATCCTAGCATAAATGCTAATATGTACACTAAATGTGGGTACATGGATGTAACACCCAGTTTTATTAATGTTGTACCAAGCAATTGGACACTTTATATTCAATAATATTTGGGATTGGTGCTCCTGGTTACACTGAGGGTTTGTACGAATGTATCCCAACACGTCACAAAAAGAAACACGGTGACAGGATTTGGTTTTTTATGTCGACCCAAGCCGTCTGTGTGATGGAGCTCCCCTTGGATTGTACATGCCTGAAAAACTCCAAGATTAAATATTCCAACCCTTCAATTATGCCATAAGTACTTGTTTGCATTTGTGATTTTAACCCTTGTACTTTTATTCTTTGCCTTTACGAATCCTATCATGCCACCTTTGAACGCAAGGCAATTCCCGGAGTGGAAGACCGGGAGACCATTTGCACAAGGTGCACGCTGAGGTGGTATCAGTACCACCATAACTTTAGGGTGGCATATACGCCGGTCTATTCACAGGATCCGACCCTTCCGTCGGATATGTCACCTCAAAATATCCCCAGCCCTGAATATCAGCCCGGTTCAAAACTCAGGTAAGCCTAGCACATGGAACAAACCTATCTAATGAATGGATTGGATGATGTCAATACACCACAGGGCCCTAGATGTGGCTGGCACCGCCTGAAGCCGGCACACGTGTAAGACCAGCCCCAGCATATCCTGACCATAAATCAATCCAACCTACTCATCATGCAGGCCTAACCATTTTTCTTTAGTTGTCATTTTTTCTACACTTGTTAGCGACCTGATGAGTGAAGCTGATCCCTAGGCCGAGGTTGGTTTGTGTGGGCCCCATCTGATGAATGCCAGATCCAACACATGTGTCCCACCTTGGCATGTAGGCCCACCCATTGAATTACCTTTGCATTACACTTTAGCATGTATTTATTATCCACGGAAAAATGTACGTGCAGCAATCTGTAAAAGAAAAATCGTCCAACTAGTTTACTATTGGACGTGGGCTACCAAGAGGCCCATTTTGTGTGAACCTAGCAGGTGGGCCCTTCTGATTATCATTTACGCCATCGACTCTGTGGGGTCATGAAAAGATTATTTTCTTCCATGGTGGTTGGACCGGATGAATCACTCCACCATTTCAGCCTGATTCGTAAATCCATGCTGTTAGACTTTCCTCAGTACAAAGCATCTGCCCTGAAGTTATAGGCCCACCTTGGACACCCAAAATGCAGAACCATCAAATGCACCCTACATGAATTTGAAGGTTTGTTAGTAGGTCCCCATTGTTTTTCATTACACATGATGATTTGATGGCCCAAATTTTTTAGGCATCCCATTTTCATAGTGGGGCGACCTCTAGATGGGTTGGATACCATACAAACATAACCATGGGCCCACCACTAACTGGTTGCACAATCTTCTTTTTACAACCAGCAAGCATGAAAGACACTAATTTAAATGTTGCTTTTCTGGTATATTATTTTAGTCCTACAAGCATCAACTTAAACAATGTCTGCTTGCAAATTAAGTAAACCATTGGTATGTGAATTTTCACATACAGCAACTTCCTTTGCCACGAATGTGTCATTTGATGATCCAGTCATCAGGTGGGCTACACCGTTGAAATCAATGAACAGGTTATGGTCTAACTCAATGTACCAATTGGGCAATCTGAACAGTGGATTGGTATGACTCAGGCCGCAGATGGCCCACATTTTCTCACAGCATTGATATGTATGTTTATGTTTCACACAAGTGAAAACATTGGCAGGAAAGAAAACATTTCATGGGAAAATCCATATGCACCATTTGTATATGTGCATTTTTCTTGGACTCTTGTTCCTTTTCTATTAAGACACGTTTGGCATTGCATCTGCTTAGTGCAGGATTGATTCTCAAGAATCTATTCTGTAAATAGTTTAAGTTGAAAGAAGAAAAAAAAAAAAAGAAGGGAGAATTTATCAAAAATGAATTCATTTTAAATAGTTTTATCTAGAAACTATTTAATTATTAAAACATCTGAACACCTTGTTACTTATGTATTAACTTTCATGTATATTGATAATTTTGCCTCAGTACTATCTCCATTTCTAGAATTGAATTCTCTTCAATACCTTATTTACCAACCGAATAAATCACAACAGCATGTGTGGGGCTGTATATATAAATCCACTTCGTCAATTAGGTTCCGAGGGAAAATTTCAGTGGGATCTGCAACTCATGCGGGTAATACCAAAAGGAACAGTAGGAATAAGATACCAACCGTAGGTTTGTTTGTGCCACAACCATGGTATGTATCTTTCATTAAACCTGTTAAATATTAATTATAACTCACCAGGATGAATTGAAAAAGAAAAAAAATACCTGTGTGAATTTACAGGCCCAAGGAGCAGTTTCACATTGTTTCGATTGGTGTGGGCCATTAAAGTCTTTAATAGCCTTATCTTTTGCATCTACGATTCAAATTATTCAAATGAAGGTTCTTACCTAATGATAGGATGAATTTACCTATAAAACATAGTGGGCCTACAGAGCTTGCGTGTCTCACACACGTGGTAACTCTTGTTTTTCATGCATATCAAAAATACAATGTGGCCCATACAAAACATGCATAAACCCACTCCATCCACTAGGTTATCACCCCTTCTTTGGTTTTAATAGCAAAAATCAGGCTGATTCGACGCTAAACTGGGCCACCCCATAAACTTATTCATAAAACCTTAAAACTGTCCAATGGCACACATGAGTTATGAAATACTGGCATTTTTGGATAATTCATTAATCATGATGAGACACATCAAATGAATAGATTAGATGGCATATGAACACCATGTTTAATTAGCACTATGCATAACAATAATGGGCATCCTATCCCAACGTTTTCGGAGAGTAGTCTATTTGAGTTCTCGATGGCCATGATTAATTCTTAGGTCTGTAGGTATACATGAAGCAGTGTACCTGATAGACAGGGTGGATCTCATGAAAGTTCCACCCACATGGGTTTTGGACATGTGGTACCTTGCGCTAGTGCTAGGATCGTAAGTCTTGTAAAACTTTTTAATTCTTGCAGGCGAAGCTGGATCCCTTGGATAGAATAGCTAGAGAGAGGAGAAAACCTGATCTCTTCTTGCAGGCAAGGCTAAACGGGAGCCCTTGTGATAGAATCCAATGCATGGCTCATGCTAACCCTGCAAGAGGAGAGGTGTTCTTGTCTCTCTGTTTCTCACCTTTGTGTGATGTGAGCCCGAACGCATTCACACATGCGTGCATGTGTCACTCGAGGCACATTTGTGAGATCTATGCTTTCTATCAAGTGAACTATATTGCTAGATATTCTGAAATAAAAATTTGGCTATTGGACACCTAAGCCGTGACGAATCAAATCAAAGAATTGAATGTTTTGGAAAAAAAATTATAACTATTTAATTTGATTCTTACATTGTGGACTATCCTAACAATGGAATTCTCTGATCTTTCAAGCTAAATGTTTGAGCATTATTTCCAACCTAATGAAAAGCTCAGATCCTGCAAAAGCATTTGGTATTTGCATGTCTGAAGGGCGTCTGGTGGTGTATGGCTTTACAGCTAGGCGATTTGTTTTATCATTTACCAGGTGGTAAATAGGTAGTAATTACTTTTAATAGCTGTTTGGAGAGATATAGAAATCATTAGGCAAATATGCTTAGAGAAACGAGATTGTATAGCAGGGATTGGTTACATAAAATCTGTGAGTCCCACTAGTGATGTATGTGTCTCATCCATGCCGCTCCATTAGTTTTGCCAGCTCATTTTAGGGCATCGGCCCAAAAATGAGGTAGGTTGTAAGCTCAAGTGGATCACACTCAGGGGATAAGGGGATAATAATGTACACTCATAAAAGCAAAAAAATAATAAATAATAAAAATTGTAGGGCCATCAATTATATGTATCGGTCATCTAACCTGTTCATAAGGTCATAAGGACATGGATGAACCAAGAGCATAAATATCATCTTCATACAAAACTTTTATGGTCCCTGAGAAGTTTTCAATGGTTGGTGTTTAATTCCCACTATAGCATGCAGTGTAGTCCACATGCACTTTTGATTTGCCTCATGCCCTAAAATGAAATGATAAAATTGATGGACAACATGGATCACGTGTATTATGCTGGGCCCCAACAAATTTTATGTACATCTTTCTTCCCGTCCTCTATTTTAGGGAAATTGTGAACGTGGGGGCTTGCATAATTTCCCATGGAAAAACGTAGTTATTCCCCATTTATAAGAATTTACCATGGTAAATAGTAAAACGAACTTATTCCCCATTTATAAGAATTTACTATGGTAAGAAGTAAACTGAACATGTCTTTACTGTGAAATTGACAAACCTCTAAATAAATTACTCAGAATTTGGGACGTGGTTTGCGCGTGTGATTTTCTGGGACCAGAATCGTTCGTCTCACATGTTTTACATGCAGGAAACACCCAAAGCTCTGTAAGTTCACCATGTTTTTTATATAAATCCACTCCGTCCATCAAGTGAAAAACATCATTTGGACTGTTCATACAAAAGATCAAGATGATAAAGAGTTTAATGGATCACCGCCAAAGAAACAATATAAAACTTCTCCTAAAACCTCTTAAGTTCACATGGTATAGCTCGCTTGATGTATGGAATAAGCAAGTTTTGTATTTTCGCTTCATCTTGATGAGTTACACCTATTAACAAGTTTGATGAAATATGCACATTGCAGTGGTCCCATACACAAACCTATGGTTGCCATTTCATCCTAAGTATTCTTTGCAGTGTGGCACACCTGAGTTGTGGATCTCACTGATTTTTTCCTCAAGGTCCTAGAGTCCAAGATGAAACTTGATGAATGGAGCGGATCTTGAATGCTCGGACGTGTCCTGACAAAAAAATCATATGGTCAATGTGTTTTAATAAATTTTTAAAATTTTAAAAGTTTTCATATCAAAATATTTAAAATAAATTTATTTTAACTAAATTTTCCCCAAAAAAAAAAAAAAAGAAGAAGAAGAAGAAGAAGAAGAAGAAGAAGAAAGAAAGAAAGAAAGAAAGAAAAGAAAGGACTTCCCGAAAAGAAGAGAGACTAATTGCAACTGTCACGTGCAAGAAAATGGGAAATGGAGTTGAAGAAGGGAGGTGGAGACGATGCTGACGTCATGACACACATGACCGGGATTGTGTCCAGTCATTAGGTGGGGCCCGGTACCATTGGCAACTCATCTGCTGGGGCAACGTATTTCACAGTCTTCTCTCTCGTCTAATCTTGATAGATTTTGAAATTGATGGAATTCTCAAAGGCTATAATATCATATACCAAACGTTATGAAAAGATGTAATTGCTTTTTCATTGATAGTGGCTGATGGACCCCACATTGAATAATGATCCATATACCAGACATCTAGTAATGGTGTGTAGTCGATGCATGAAGGGTTGTACGTTGCTGATATGGCTTCACAAGGGAACACTGAAAAACCAGCATGACCCTACAAAGTGGCATTCTGGTCTGGTTGTGTTTTATCAAGTTTTGTTGAATCTTTTCTGAGTTGTCGTTGTTGAGTTTTACTGAGTCATAACCAGATTGATCTTTTCCAGTGTATTGATTGGCCCACAGGCCAAGTACCCATTCAAATAGTTTAAATGAGTCCAAGCTAGGCAGGGTTTTCACATGGGACTATATTAATTGGAAGAGAGAGAACCACGTTGGGTATGAAGGGAATTTTAGATATCCATTCATTTGGTGGGTTACCATGTGGACAAGCCAAAGGCACAAATAATGATGATTGGACAAGTCTAGCAATCTAATTAGTGCGGATTCACCCTACGAATATATATCATTGATTTTTTATTATTATTATTGAAACTCTTTTATTAACCGTTCGTTGTCATGCCACCATTTTGTCATCTCCTCCCTCCTAGCTAGCCATCTGTAATATACCTACGGACAACACATATACTAATGCAATAGCCCAAAAATAATGGTGACTACAATGTCTTATTCATTGCATCACGCAAATTAAGGTTGAAAACTTAAGAGGAGAGAAAAAAAAGAAGAAGAAGAGGATTAGTGTATATTTGCATCACACACTTGTAATTTGTCAAGCATATATGTACATCTCATAATCCTGTTGAGGGTTATCAATCATTCTCCCAAAATCTTATTTTGTCTTAGTACTAGCAAACCAGCTCCCTTCCTCAGATTACCTCTTAGTCCCATCGTTGATCGCCAATCTAGTCAATCCCAGCCATTCTAATGTTGATCAGTAGTTCGTATGCGTCGAGGGTTGACTCGATCATTGCATCTTGCGCCACTCTATCACCTGGTACTGCTTTCTCCCCTCCAGACCCAAGCATCATCACCGATCATCAAGTCAATATCGTCATCGATCATCTCCTAGATTCTGTCATTGCTCCTTTTGTTACTGTCAACGATGTCATCACTCTTACTAGATGACGCCATCATCGATCAGCCCTTTCTTCATCGTTATTGTTGTCGTCGGCTACAATGAAGTTGATGACGCCATCATGAACTGTCTCCACCTCGTCGTTGATTGCTGTCAAGCCTACTGTTAGTTACCATTACATCTTCCCATGCTATTTCTTCTTCCTCCACTGCTCCCATTTGCTCAACAATATCACCAACTCAGTCTCTATTAAACTTAATGGCACCATCTTATCTAAAAGAAAATCAACTTGTTGACAATGGTGTGCTAGTAAAGATAAAGTCATTCCATGGTTAGCAAATGCGGGAAGTTTTGGATTTGATGTTTCAAAAATAATTTCGACAAAATAAAATTAAAATAAGAATTGGAGAAATTTTGTGGGTTTGAAGAAATTGAGGGGTTATTTGGAATCACTTGGCTTGAAATTGAATTTTCCCTCCTTAGACTACATCCCGAGTGCAACAAAATTTTATAGGCAATCAAACTCCAGGATACAATGATTATCTCCTGGTCCCGGCGATGCACTTACCATACATGGGATCTATTGGGGGACCACAGAAACAAACTCTAAATTCGTATCACACAACAATAAGTAAATGCAAAACTCATAAGTCGAGCATAGTGGTATAGGACATTGTGCTCGAGTAGTTAGTCTTTGCTTGAATGATGAGCCTCCTCGTATTGGTAACATGTCTGTCATATATATGATTGAATGGGGTAATGAACCTAAAAATGAATCAAGGAACACAAGTGAGTAGTTGTTACAGCTATCGCGAGCCTCGTGATTCGGATGAGACCCATTATATAATGGTGATATCCTAATTTTCTCAATATGCCGAATGAATAAGACCTAATAACTACCTGACTAATCATACATATCATTCGCATTTATTGGTAATATTAATGACAAGCTATATTACAGTAGGATAGATAATTTGTGAATAGAATTGAAGTCGTATGATCAGAGAGTGTTGGCATTTGTGAAACAGACGTTGAAGTCGCTTGTTGAGAGAGTGTTTAATTGTAAGGTTCATATATCATTTCATTATAATATTCATGCACCTAACAAGATTAGATAGGAATTGTTTGTTTATTTTTTTTATTATTACTTATGCTGATTGAATTAATAACATGTGCAACTTATGATTAATGAAACCACTAAATTAATCATTCACTCCTAATTTGAGAATGTGTTTTAAAACACCAATCAACTATTATTATAGATGTAGGGGTTATTGAGGTGGATGAATTGGAGGTCGCATACATAAATTCAAAGGATCAATTCTCCTACTTCCAACTTTTCAATGAGCAATTGTAGCCAGCTCTCTTCACGGCCAGACTTGGCGGATATTCTTTTTATTGGTTAGAATATAGTTATGATACATTTTCTTTTTATTTTGGAGCTATATATCCTATACGAATTGATGTATATTGTATATTTTAGGTTATTACTTATTTTAGTAACATTCATTTCATAGTATATTCTGTTGTTTAGCTTAACTTTATGATTAATTGGATATCAAGTTAAAAGTATAGTCAATTCAAGGTTTCGCAAAACATAATTGACACCCAAAATATCAAAAATCGAGTTCGTACTTCACCTTTGAAATTTGGAGCGTTACAAGGATGGACTCAATCCTATCAGGAGTTACGGGGCCCACGGTAATGTATATATATGTTTTATATATTTATGCTGTCTATCTATTTTGCCAAATCATTTTACGATATGATCTTTAAAAAAAAACAAAACAAAACAAAAAAGGGAGGACTAGAAGCTCACTTGGACGACAACACAAAAACTGTAGGAATTGAATGCTTGTCATTGAAAACGTCACGACCATGAAAGTTTTTGACCAAGCCAATATTTGTGTTTTCCCTTCATCTAGGTTTACATGACCTGAACAGGGATGCGGATTAGCTGCAGATTGGATGAGCAATGATACTCACTAAAGTGACATCACCAAGTTCTATGGGCCCCACCACGACATATGTGTTATATTCACGCCGTTCATTTGGAGAGATCATTTTAGGGCTTGATCCAAAAAATGAGGCAGATCCAAAGCTCAAGCAAACCCCACCACAGGAAACAGTGAAGTTTGAATGCTAACCATTAAAAACTTTGGGGCTATAGAAGTTTTTGATCAAATTGATATTTGTGTTTTTCCTTCGTTCATATATGTGTTAACTTGTGAACAAGCTGGATCTCAAATAAACATCATAATGAACATGAAGAAAGTTTCAATGGTGAGTGTTACTCTCCCCACAATTTTTTGTAGTGTGTTTAATTCAAGATTTGTATATGCCTCTTTCTTTAACTCATGGTCTAAAATGATCTCTCCAAATGGATGGATAGAACACATACATCATGAAGGGCTCACAGAACTTGTTGACGTCACTTTAGTAGCCTCTGGTTAGGATGGTTTAATTTTTCAAAGATTCTGTAAATACCCTGTACATGAGTAATTATTGTCATTTCACCCGTTTGAAAATATATTGGAATTTCTGCCTTGAAAATCCGTTTAAAAGAGTTAGTTTAAATTTGTGGACCCTAATGTAATGTATATTATATATCCTTTCTTTACATCCGTTTTATCACAATATTTTGAGGCATGAGTTGAAAAATGAGGTAAATCCAATACTAAGAAGCGCACATCAAAAAGAAAAAAAAAACCCAGTGGCCCCAAGAGATTTTTAACGGTAAGTATTTCATTTCTTTTTTCCCATAGCGTGATCCATTTGAGCTTTGGATATGCCTCATTTTTTGTCTCATGCCATAAATTCACCTAACATAATGGATGAACAGTGTGGATGAACAACATTCATCACAGCGGGTCCTACAAATATTTTGCAGCATTCTCGTTTTCTGCATGTAAAGAGCATCCGTGAGATAAGCACCAAGAAAAGCAACGTAAATAGCAAATGAAACGATTATTAACCGTTCGCAGGCTTAATTGAAAAATCAGATAAGCCTAACTGTCACTGGCTAACCCCGTCCTTATTCTATTAGAGGTCGGATGGTAAATAAACATGACGCTGGGCCCTAGAACGTTTTGACGGTGGCATCATTATCACCGTTACTTCCTGTAGTGTAGCCCCACTTGAGCCTTGTATCTGCCGCCTTTTTAAGCTTAGGCTTTAAAATAATATGTTAAAATAAATGGAAGGCGCGGATAAAACACATACATCACGGTAGCCCCACAGAGCCCTCACTCGGGTCTCGCAGGGCCAAGGAGGCAATCCGCTCTGCATAGAACGTAAACCTCACGGAGTAAAGCTATGATTAGAAATGCAAGATCAACGGCCGTGTGGTAAGGACGCGGAAGTTCCTGCGACAGGAAGCTAGGTGGGCCACCTTGATGCCGGTCCGGGCCGCACGACAGCAAACGGTGGGTTGTAAAATGCCTACCATTGAAACCTTCTAGGGTCCACTTCCATCTATACCGTTCATAAAGTCATTCTGCGAAAATATTGGCCTGATCCAAAACTTTTATGGCATTATTTTCATCCTCACCAATTGATGAGCAAACCTGATTATTTTACGATTAGGATTCACGGTTGCCCACCTGACGAATGGCTTTGATCACTCACATGTGTGTCAAGTGCTACAGAAATTGGAATCTGGATGCCCTCTCTCTTAGCCGGTGAGGTGGTCCCACCCAACCCTTTTCTGGTGGTCCCACACAACGCGAAATCCTCTGGTGCCAGACGCGAATTGAGGAACTCTTGCCATGTGGCGGGAATTCATTGGCAAATGTGGAAAAAGGCCATCATGATTTGGTGCGTCATTACTGTCAAAGGATTGGACTGGAATCGGCAGCGACACTCACCTCTTTTCACGCAGCGCGTATTAACATAAAGCTTTGTCGCCCACCATGTTGTCGTGAGGAATCTGCTCCGTTCATCAGGTGAGCCCCTTCAATTTTAGTACCTAGAGCCAAAATAAAAATAAAAATTCCGATCCACGACTCTTGTGGGCCACACCAAAGAAAATAATGATTAAGGGACACTAACCATAGGTTTGTGGGTGGGGCCCAACATGGTGTGTGTATATGCATCAAAACTATTCATTGGGAGTCAGTTAACAGGACGAAGGGAAGATTCGAAACTCGGCCTGGTGCAAACTCAGGCAGCCGACATCTCGTGAGCTTAGAGATTTTGAGAAAAACTTTACACTTTTTCCAGTTCTGTGGGCCACTGGAATTTTTTATCAGTAAGATATTTTGGGCCTATGGTGAAAGTAACGTATCTCAGCTGATAGACGGATAGGATTCCGATCATATAATATGGTGGGCCCAAAGGGCTTGGTGTTGTCAGCGCTATACAAAACTCATGGTGTTGACGGTTTCGTTCCCCAAAGATTCTCACCTTCCTCGCCACGCACGCCCACATCACACTGGAAGCAGATAAGGTGCGGCACCGGCCTCACTCAAGACGATGCGGCCCTTACCTTGTGGCCCACCTTGATGTATTTATTTTATATCTATACCGTCCATCAGTTTTCCCAGATTATTTTACAGTATGAGCCTATAAATTATTCAGATCCAAGTAAAAAGTTGTGATTGAGCGTACCACCTTAAAATATTTCTAGGGCCCACTATAATGTTTTCGAAATTTTTATTCACCATCCAACATGTTGATAAGGTGAAATAAACATGTATGAAGTGAAAAAATAAATATCGGTCTGATCCAAAACTTTTTGGCCCATTATAAGTTATTAATGGTCAATCACCACTGTTCATCATGTTATGGTCCTTCCCATATGTGAATCTTATTAATTTTTCGCTTCATACACTAAAATACTCTTTAAAAACTTATGGACAGCATAGATATATAATAGATGTATGAAGGTGGGCCCCGAAGTAAGGGTCGCACCATAAGGGTCGCACCGTGTTGAGTGTGGCCAGCGCTGCACCGAATCCGCTCTCCATCACACTTTTCACCACTTACGAAACTACCCTTATGCTAAATTACGAAACTGCCCTTACAGTTTTTCCCGTCCATTTCGACATTTAACCTGTCCGAGAATTGAGACCGCCCAGGAGGAAAACGGAGCACGCCCATAAGGCACAAGCGTGGCAGATCAGGACCGCTCGTCAGACACATTTCATCGTGGGTGTGACCATATCGAAAAATGAGGTAAGTACAGCAATTATAACAAATAGATTTAAAGAAAAGACAAGATATCTAAAAAGCTGGTCCTGTTCCACATTTAATGCCAAATCCAACGGTTAGGATTACATCTGTGGTGGACCCACGTTATGAGGGGTTTATACGATCCAAACCGTTATTGTGTCACTCATTACCTTAGATTGGCTGCCCCCCAAAATGGTCCACATTGCATAGTAAAAGGTCCACCAACCATACCGTTGGGTCCCCGCCAAGACCGAAGCGCATTCTTTTATCCAGACCATCTAATCAGATGGTCAAGATATTTTGATCATTCTATCCATCCAACCATACAGTAAGCTCCATCTACAACACGTCCCACAATTTAAATGGCCAGGATGAGTTGGCTGTATGTGGTTGCGACATGTGATGGCAAGTAACATCACGGTGAGCCCCAGGAAGGTTTGAATAGTGGGAGTCTCCATCCTCTCTGTTTCCTGTAGTGCGGCCCACTTGAATCTAGGATCTGCTTCGTTTTCTTTAACATATAGTAAAATGATCTGGTGAAACGGATGGACAGTGTAGATGTCCTCAGTGGGCCCCACAGAGAAGGAAATTTGCATTATGGAGCCGTTATTCCTTTGCCAAGGTTGTGGTGAACTTACACAGTTGGGAATTTGTTGTCATTGTCAACCCTCTTGGTTGATAGGTATTGTTCACCCGCTAATACGATTAGGGTTATCAATGGGCCGGGTTAGGGCTGGCACAAGCGCCGTGCAAGCCCAACCTGCAATTCTAAACTTAAGCCCAAATCCGTGACAGGCTGAGATAATCCAGCCCGGGTCCACCGCGGAACATTTATACAGAGTTCAACTCGAGTCCCCGGAGCCCGATCCTAAATATCTATGTGGATAAAAGATATTTTGTTGTGAATCATGTGAGAGAGAGTGTGTGAGAGAAAATAGGAAAATTAGGTTTAGAAAAGATTTATTGGGACAGGTCAAGTATAAGGGGGCTTTTGGAGTGCTAAGCCTGAATTTGGCCAGATTTACAATCATTCTCCTTATTTAAGCTTGATCTCAACCATCAAGCCTGATACACCACCCCAACCCGACCAAATATGGGCCAAGCCCGATGGCCCATCAAGATTACTTGACCCATTGACAGCCCTAAGCATGAGTTGAACAGAGTCGAGCTTGGCATAGCTTGATTCAGCTCGGCCAGTAGTTAACCCCAGCTCGAATTCAGCCCAGCTTTATCATCGAGCCTAACTAGCCAACTTAACTCGGTCCTCGAGCCTGACTGGCCAGCTCGGCTCGATTTGGTCAACAGCTCGAGCCAATGCGATATTTTCTCATACATGCATAGTGCATCTTCAATTTTCAAATAATATAAAACAATAGCAATAGTTTCTAAGTATTTCATCAAACACTTAGTGAGCATTAACATCAAGCTATGAGTGTAATTTTATAAAGTAAAGTTTTTTTTTTTTTTATAGTGATTTGTTTTGTATCAATTCTTTCTTCGCCACTAGCCAGTCTCACAGAGAATGTATGCACCCGAAATAACATTTCATTGAGTCATTTCATCAAAACACTTGGCGAGCAATGTCAATATCAAAATAACCTAGTTACCGAGTTGATTTGAATTGAGGTTCGATTTGAGTCGAGTCGAGTTGAGTTAGCCGCAAGAATCAGCTCAACTCAGTCTAAATCCAATTTCAAGCCAGGTGGGTGAAACTTTTCTAAGCGGAGTCAGGTGAGCTGAACGAGATAACTCGACTCGTGTGCAGCTATAATTTGTCAGGACTGGTCAAGGCCATTTGTTTGATACTCTGATAGAGTATTGTGCTTGATACACCTCTACTTAGAAATTGTCAAGTCCCTGTCCAATATTGTATTGGTCTAAAATTCCTGACCTTGATCCATGCCAACTGTTCACTGACATAAGGCCATTGGATATTTTTGCAATTTCAACTGTCCAATAATATCCATCAATCCAATACACAAAGAATCAAATAAGCTTATAGTTTTTGGTTTATTATATATCAAAACCGGGAAACAAATACACACGTTGGAGCGGTTTAATTCAAACTACTTGTTTGCCACGTCTGCAATTTTCAGTGCATGCGTATCATCCACCGTAATTGCCAGAGCATTGAAATTTTCTCAGGTCGGAATCGTTTACAATGGAAGCCGTTTGGGTCCTCCATTAGAGGTGGGCATTGAACCAAGCCGAGCCAAGTCGAGGTGGGCCAAACTCGGCTCTGATTGTCTACGGTGTACTTGAGATTTAGCTCGAGTTCGAGCTCAACCTCAAGTTCAACATTAAAACTTAGCTTGTTTACTAAAGCTGTTGAGTTGAGTTCGAGTCTATCTAGTGGTTCAAGTCGAGCCAAGTTTATCTCAAGTCGAGCACGAGCTTTTGATTAAATTTTTGCTGAGGCAACTTTCTAGCATTGGGGCCATTGTGGTAAATGTATATGATGTCACCCTCCAATAAATATCCACCAATATGATTATTTAAGTAATCAAATTAGTATAAGTTCTAGACTTTTATTTTATCATCCATTTGAAGAGGGCCACACCATTTGTATGGCTCAATTTGAGTTACTCACATGCCATAAATATAGTATCTCATTGCTTGCACTACTGCACATTAACCATTACACTCTACTAGAGTATCAAAATCTTTCTTCATTCTCAAAATACAAAAATCATCTCACGCAAATCAGTCATAAATGCTGAATTTTCATAAAATCAGACATACCATAACATCAAATCCAATACCAACCTCCACCCAAACTACATCTTAAAATAATAATTTCTTTTTAAAAACGACGACGACTCTATGAGGATCTGGACAACTGAGAATTGGGTATACATCATGGATACAACGCATACATCGGGTGGGCCCATTGTCCAAACAGATGGACAGTGTGGATATAACCCATACATTAGGTGGGCCCACTATCCAAATAGATGGACAGCATGGATACAACGCATACATCAAGTTGGCCCATTGTCCAAACAGATGGACAATGTGCATCAGGCGGGCCATCACGGAACCCGATTCGAGATCCAAGCCACTCATCAGGTGGAACCCATTCTCTAGCACCGGGCCCAACACATCAGGCCATCATGGAAACCGATCCTCCTATCTAATATATGCGTTGTATCTGCCCACATAAAAAGAGTAAATGATCGCAGCCGTCCATTCAAATCTTCATTTGGATGACTGGATCTCCAACGGAATCAAGAAAGAGAAAAAGAAGATTAAGAAGAATAAACAGATGCACTCACCTTGTCAAGATTGGGCGAGATCAGGTGGACGTTCGAGCAGCATTCGGGCAGTTATAGATTGTAGGTGATGGTGGCCCACCTCTAATTAATGTTGCTCATCCGGCGGGCGACCAGCTGCTAGTGGGCTGGGTGGGGTAGAGATAAAGAAGAAAGGGAAAGGTGCGACCGTGCAGGTGGGGTAAGGTTTTTAGTTTTAGAATTTTATATATATATATATATATATATATATATATATATATATATATATATATATATATATATATATATAACCCTATTTCTAATCAAGTCGAGTCGAGCTCGAGAGTCGAGTTGAGTTAAAATGGCCCCTGGTCAAACTCGGCTCGAACTCAACTCGAGCTACAAGATTTAAGCTTGACTTAGCCTGACTCAGCCATTCAAGCCGAGTCAATCTGAGCTGAGTTGAGCGAGTTATTGGAGCTAGCTCGACTCGTGAACAGCCCTATCCTCCACCGCCTGGATAGACTCAGTCTGGGCAGGGGCTCTGTGAGACCCACCGCAATGTACGTGTTCTTATCCACGCCGTCCTTCCATTCTTTTCAGATCATTTTATCACATAATGCAAAAAACAGGCAGACCAAAGGCTCAAGTGGACCACACCATAGGAAGAAGAGGTGATAATGACACTCATGGTTGAAACCTTCTGTGGGCCCACCATGATATTTATTTTCCATCCGACCTGTTCATAAGGTCACATAGATATGGATGAAGGGAAAACACAAATATAAGGTTGATCAAATCTTCTACCGGTCCCAAGAAGTTTGTGATGGTGGGCGTTCAATCCCCACTGTGTGGTCCATTAGCCTTAAAACTGCTTATTTTTTTTAATATCAAACCTTAAATTGACCAGAAAAATGGTGGACGGTTTGGATACTACCCATACATCATGGTGGGCCCCACGGAGCCCTTGCGGGGACCCAATCGGCTTTCGTCTACAACCGACTTACGCAACTGTGTAAAACGAAATCGTACTGCGTACAGAGTAAAGGTGGGCATTGGTCCGGATCAGATCGGATTGGATCCAACTTGATTCGAACCAAAATTTCAGTGGTTTGATCCGAACCCAATCCGATCGGGGACCGAATCCGGGCCACCTAACTCAGACCAATCCCATGTGTGGTTAGCCTGACCCGAACTGGGTCCGATTCGGCCAAGGGAACCGAGTCAGATCGAATTAGGTATGATTCAGATTACATGAATTTAATTCAACTCCTTCATATGGTGTGGTCCACGTTAGCCTTTAATATGCCCTCTTTTTGTACTCAATGCCTAAAATGATATGTCAAAATGGATGAACGGCTTAGATAAAAAATATACATCAAGGTGGGCCCCACATATCTCTGATGAACTTTCCATCCACCGTATCAATGTTTTTATTGGATTGTGTATTGTGCTCCGTACGAAATCGTGGTAACTTGCTTTTCACGCAAAGCACATCTTGCACTGGGATTGACGTTAACGAGTTTTGTGGGCCTGAACATGGGGTATGTGTTATATCTAAACTGTCCATCCATTTGGCGAGCTCGTCTTAAGGCTTGAGATGAAAAATAAGACAAATCTAACTATCAATTATACCACAGGAAATGTTTAACGGTGAAAATCATTCTCTGTTGCTATTTGTGGTGTGGTCCAGATGATCTTTGGATATTATCCATTTTTTGGATAATCCTAAACAATGATCTTTAAAAATATATGAATGGTGTAGATATAATAAACACATCACTGTGGGGCCCATATAACTTTGATCTCCTTTAAACCGTTCGTACAACTCGGAGCTCGAGGAGCATCAGTTTCGTCTTTGCACGCCAGCTAGCATAGCTAGTTAGCTACGGAAGCAGATTGCATACTATGTAACTCAATTCACTAAGTGTACTGAGTAAACTCTGTGCGTTCCAGTGTGATTTGTATATTTTATCTACTCGGTCGATCCATTTTAGCATATAATTTTATAGTTTCCTCCCAAAAATGAGATACACCCAAATCTCAAGTGCACCTCACCACGAGAAATAATGTGAATCGAAATTCCACCGTTGAAAATTTCTTAAGGCCAATAGAAGTTTTGGATCAAGCTGATATTTGTTTTTTACCTTCATCCATGTGTACGTAGTCTTATGAATAGGTTGGATGACAAATAAAAATCATTGTGTACCCTAGTAAGGTTTCAACGGTGGAAGTCATTATTCGCATTGTTTCTTATAGTGCGGTCCACTTGAGCTTTGGGAATACTTCTCTTTTAGACTCAACCACTAAAATGATCTTGAAAAATGGATGGACGGTGTGGATAACCCAATACAGTCATGGTAGGCCCAACCGAGTTTACTCTGTACGATAGAAGCGTAACGAGTAACTTACTACGCAATCATATTTCCCTACTTCCTAGTTCTTAGGCTACCACAGCTAGCGTGTGGTACTGGTACTGACGCTGACGGTTGGCTACTCCTTTGTTCGGTGATCTATGGGCCCTACCATGATGTATGTATTACATCGATGTTGTTCATTCATTTTTACGAATCATTTTAATTCTTGATACAAAATATCAGAGGTATAAAAATCCCAGGTGAACCACACAACAGGAAAACAATAATGATTGGATATCCTCCATTAAAATCCTCATAAGGTTCCGGATTGGATCGAATCTGATCGGATCGGGTTTCGAATTGATTACGATCCGATCCTGATCCGAAAATCATCCGGATCTGAAATGTCTAACTCAAACCGCCTCGATCCAGACTGTCGGTTTGATTAGGATCAAGTCGGATCCATTTTTCCCAGCTCTAGTACTGAGTTACTCAGTACACTTTTATAGCACCGAGTAAACTCTATTTGGCCCACCTTAAATGTATGTAGTTTATCCACGCTGTTCATCTATTTTTTCAGCTCATTTTGGGAGTTGAGGCTAAATTGAAGCATTTCCAAGGATCAAGTGGACCATACCACAGGAAATAGTCGGAATAATGTTGTAGACGGTTGAAACCTTCTTGGGGCGTACGGTTTATAAGATCACAGACATAGATGAAGGGAAATCATGAATATTAGATGGATACAAAACTTTCTTTAGCCCCTGAGAACTTTTCAGTGGTACAAGCTCAAATTACACTGTTTCTCGTGGTGTGGTCTATATGAGTTTGGATATACTTATTTTTTTGGCCTCCAACCCTAAATATTATCCAGGAAAATGGATGGAAACAGATTGGCTACTCCTCCTGACACCTGCTCGTGGCTGATGGTCGGTGTTCTGTGGGCTCCACCATGATGTATGTGTTTCATCAATTCCATTCATCCATTTTTACAGATCATTGTATGGCTTGATCCCAAAAATGTGAGGTATACAAATCTCATTTGGACCACACCCATGAAAACAATAGTGATTGGATATCCACCATTAAAATCCTCCTAAGGCACATTGCACTGTTTATTAGACATCCAATATGTTGATTAGGTCATACAGGCCCAGATGAAAGGAAAAAATAAAAATCAGCTTGATCCAAAACTTTTATGGCCCCAAAATGTTTTTAATGGTCGACACTCATTCAACACTGTTTCCTGTAATGCGGTCCTGTTAAGATTGGGATATACTCATTTTTGGTGTCATATTGTAAAATGATATGTAAAAATAGATAGACAGCATGGATGAAACACATACACCATTGTGGAGCCCACAAAGCATGTCAGGGGGAGTAGCCACTCCATTTTTGGCCAGAGTGGATAAATGGAAGTGGATTGGCTCACACCAGCTATATAGCTGCTGTAGGCACGTGTCATGCAAAGACAAGCACTGACGCTCCTTGAGCTTTGAGAGTTGTACGACCAGTTTAAAGGAGATAAAAGTTTAATGGCTCAACATCCATGTATTTATTATATCTACATCATTCATCTATCATTTTTAGAGTATTGCTAAAAAGACAAATCATATCTAAAGATTATCTCAACCACACCATAAATGGCAGCGAAGATGATGATTTTTACCATTAAACAATTTGTAGAGCCCACCACAACATTTATTTTTCATTTAATCTGTTCATAAGTCACAAAGATGCAAATGAAGAGGAAAAACAAATTTCATATGAATCCAAAACTTATGTGACCCAACAAGGGTTTCAATGGTAGACGTTCAATCCCCCACTGCTTTTTGCAGTGTGGTCCACTTGATAGCTAGATATGTCGTATTTTTCTTTTCAAACCCTAATACGAGCTCGTCAAATGTACGGATGATTTGAATACGACACATACCTTATGATCAGACCTATAGAACTGCTGACGCCAATACAGCAGACCAGCCAATCCGTGCTCGATAAAATACATAAACTAAGGTTGGCCCACACATTTTACTCAGTACGTAATCCGCTTCCGCGTAAAACCCCCGTACGCATAAATCGGACGGACACGGTTTGGCCAGCGGAAGAGCATAACGAGTAAACTGTGGGGTCCACCACAATTTATTTATTTTATCTACTCTGTCCATCCATTTTACCAGATAATTTTAAGCCTAAGCCTAAAAATGAAGTATATCAGAAGCTCAAGTGGACCACACCACTGGAAACAGTGTGAACTGAACATCCAGCGTTGAAAACTTCTTGGGGTTACAGAAATTTTGGATCAAGCTTAAATTATTTTTTTTCCCCTTCATATATGTCTTTTTGATCTTAGGAACAGGTTGGATGACAAGTAAACATCACTATGATCCCTACCAAAGTTTTAACGGTGAAAATCATTATTCCCACCATTTCCTGTGGTGCGGTCTACTTGAGTTTTGGACGTGCTTCAATTTTGAGATCAATATCTAAAATGAGATGGAAAAACGGATGGACGGCGTGGATAAATAACTTACATTCACGGTGAGGCTAATGGAGTTTACTCAGTACCATAAAAGCCTCCCCGAGTAACTATGTACGCAATCTGATTACAACAACAGCCAGCTAGCTGGGGTCGAAGCTCCGTGGGGCCACCATGATGCGTGTTTTATCCGCGACGTCTTTTCATATTGCCATCTTATTCTAGGGATGACCCCAGAAATAGGAATATCCAAAGTCACAGATGGACCACACATAACTTTGCCACGTCAACCCACCATCCACGAATCCAGTATGTAACACAGCCAATCCTGGAAACGGATTGGCTACTCCCCCTGCCACCAGCAGGTGGCTGATGGTCTGTGATCTGTGGGCCCCACTATGATGTATATGTTTCATACACGCCATCAATCTATTTTTCTACATCATTTTATGTTATGAGACCAAAAATTACGTATATACCAATCTCAAGTGGACTACATTAAAGGAAACAGTGTTGAATGGATGTATACTATTAAAAACTTTTTGGGGGCGTTAAAAGTTTTGGATCAAGCTGATCTTTTTTTTTTCCCTTCATCTAAGTATTTATGACCTAATCAATAAATTGGATGTCAAATAAACATTACAGTGGGTCTTAGGAGGATTTTAATGGCGGATATCCAATCACTATTGTTTTCCTGTGGTGTGGTTCACCTGAGATTTATTTTCCTCTCATTTCTGGTATCAAGTCCTAAAATGATCTGTAAAAATGGATTAACGGAATTGATGAAAAACATACATCATGGTAGGCCCCACAGAGCACCGACCATCAGCCACCAGGCTGGTGGCAGGGGGAGTAGCCAATCCGTTTCCGCCGATCCTACCCATATAAATCCTCTGACCCGTACTTTAATATATAAATCCAGTAACCCTAACTTTAAGGATACGTATAAAATAAAATAAATAAATAAACCTAATAAAAGACCAAGTTGGGTCACACAAAAAAGACCATTGCATAGCTTGTCTGGGAATAAGTTGGGTCACAAAAAGAAGCCCATTTGCATAGCTTGTTTGGGGATAGATGTGAAATATGATAGGTGGAAACAAAAGAAATATAAGTATAAGATAGACTTTCCGTTTTTCATAAGATAGACTTAAAGTTCAGTTACAATGCAATTTTAAGGTGACATTCTCACTTGATTTATAAGAAGGTTACAATGCAATTTTAAGGTGATACGTTAATTTTTAATTATTTGTGATTTACTTCCTAACAACTTTTAAATTTCTACAACTTTTTTAAAAACAATTCAAAATAAATAAATAAGGGAGAAGGATGAGAAGAAATCGTTGGAATTATTATATTTTCAAAACGACACAAAGATTAACAGCATCCTTCCATTATTATTTCAAAAGTATAGAATAATCCATTCACCAAAAGACACCATCATTTAATGTTGAATTGCCATCTACAAAAACATAAACCTATAACCCTTTCTCCTCTTTTACTTTTATATATGAAAACCCCAGTAGAAATCTTTCTTTTAATATTTTCTTTATTAAAAAATAAAAATAAAATTATTTTTTTTTTTATTATTTTTTAAAAAGACCAACAATATCATGCACAATGCATACAAGTCGAGTCATCCTGACTCCAACCATATGACCCATAAAGCGTGACAGTTTCCTGTGACAAGGCAAGCAAGGATATCCTTGGTAGCAAGCTTTACCACGTCTTTTGTCTTATATGTATTTTATCTACACCAACCATTTGTTTTTCCAACTTATCTTAAAAAATTAGCCTACAAATGAGGTAGATTCATATCTCAGGAGGACCACCCGAAAACAGTAAGGATCGAAAGGGGCACAAAATTTAGATGAAGTTGCCATTAGTGTTTTCCCTCCACCTTAGTATGACCTTATGATCAGGTTCGATCGCAAATGAGCATGATGATGGGTTTTAAAAAGGTTTCAACGGTGAACATCATTATCCCCACTTTTCTTTATAGTTTGGTCCACTTAAGCTTTGGATATGTTCAATTTTGAACTCATGCCCTAAAATATGCTTGCAGGATGGATAGTGTGTATAAAACACATGCATTATAGTGCGCCCCACAAAATTAGGTCACAAGAACCGGGTTGGAAGGAACTTTGCATTCCCTGGAGCTAGGCGTGCGGGCAAAAAATTGCCTAGTAATTGACTATCAAAGATATTAACGGTGATCAGTGAAATTTGATTGGGCCATGTGTCACTTTTAAAGATAAGGTGGTTGAATGTCTCTGACTTAACTTTCAAACATACTTTACATGATGCCTTTCCATTTGTGACGCTCGAATCAAATCCTATGATGGCCAATCCACTTCCCTGTGCAAGGTCTGGATTATCGGACCACAGGCCTCGGTTTGCAGAACTAAGATCTGCTTCCAAAGGTGTGGGTCAAATATCATTTAATTGCACGTTGCACAGTAAATTAAGGTAATCCAAACCGTCCAAATTGGGGACCCTAATGTAGATTGAGCTAAACGAAAATTTGCACTAAGAAGATAATAGTAACCACGTGATTTCTCCCTTCCGAATTTGGACCACTCGTAGTTCACTGTTCAATTAGTATGCAGGTGCAGCATAGAAGTTCTAAGAAAGGTCCCTCCTCACGGAACAATTGGAGAACTGGTGACTGGGACTCTTTTTCTATGGGCCACCGCCATATGGGTATAGTAGCCGATGGGCCAAAAGTCAATAGGATTCGCCTGTGGTTGCCATCCGATCATAGGATCCCAAAAGAGCAGTTAAAGCAACAGCCCTACGTTCACAAGGACCATATTAGAGTTGTCCAATCAAATCCTGGAGTTGAGCCTATCCACACGGTGGCCACCGAATCAACGGTCTAGATCACCCCATTCATTAGGACACGGATTAGGTGGTGTTGTCCACACCATCACAACGGTTATGTCGTCATGTGTTGGGCGCTGTGGGGCCACAACCCAAATGCTAAGTAGATCCGAAGCTCAAGTGGACCACACCCCAGTAAACGTTTAAACTTTCCGAGGGCCCACCGTAATGTTTATTTGTCATCCAACCCATTGATAAGGGAAAACACAAATATCAGCCTGATCCAAAACTTTTGTGGCCGTTGAAGAGGTTTTTAATGGTGAACGTTCAATCTTCACATTTCCTCTGGGTGTGGCACACCTGGGCTTCGATTATGCTTCATTTTAAAACAAGTAATCTAAAATGAGCTGGAAAAATTGATGGACGGTGTTGATGTAAAATAAATACATCACAGTGGGGCCCACATCACCCAACCTACCACCACGCTCCACATTTTCCACTTTTCCCGTGAGAGGGACCTGCAAATAAATCATGGGAAGTTATCCGCGTATTAGAACCGAGAAATGCTCCAATGCTCTCAAAGCACTATAAGCTATAGTGATCCCAGTTGCGTTGAGACACTTATATATGTTACATTGATCCAGACCGTTCATTAATGTAACACAAATATCACGGGTTACCATTCAAACATTGTACCAATCTGATAAATATTAACCTTTGGATCGTTGGAATTTAATACAGATGGTTAAGATTGTTTACATAAAAATAGAATTTTTCATCGCAATTGATTTATTCAACCACCTTGTTGGATAGATACACGGTTTAATTGTAATTCGGGTAAAACAGTACAAAATTAATTATTGTACCACGAAAAGTAGGGAAGGGGCTCATCTATCAAAACGGTGGGCGTAAATAGTAAATCCTTTTTCTTCATCTCAGCGTATCACCTGGAAGAGGTTCGTGTAGATCCGTACAGATCCACACGCTTGCACACATGGGTCTGAGTTTTCCACAAGGTTGAAAATAATTATTACATTATCTGCATAAAATAATTAAACAATTTAGCTTTTCAGGTGGGCCAAAAGTTATAAAGCAAATTGATGGTTTTTTCTAGCCATCCATCTGTTTTGTATTCTGTGGCCCACCTGAGGGGTGAAAGATACCGATTTTAATGCTAGGAGATCTAAGAAGTGTAGCTCACATTATAGAAAGCTCAGATCTCATACATGTGTCACGTTATAGTTCATCGGCCGCGTCTGGATGTCAAAGGCTCACACACGCGCGAGGAATTAACAAACATACTCGGAAAACGAAATCGAAATGGAGAGATCCCTATATCCTCCGTGGCAGCGGCAAATGAAATAGGACCGTCCATAAAGTGGGCCTCACCTTGATCACACACATGCATGGAAAACAACACCCTCTGGACGATCCCACACATTACTTTTCTCCACTGGCCACCTACATGCATGGCGTGCTAACTTGCCGTGCAGATCTGTCTTTCCAGCCAACGCACGACTTAATAGCACATCCTTACCGTCCAAAAGGTAGGCTCCAGCTTCAAGATCACCTATCACAAACATCAGGCCTGTTCGTTTCTCGGGTGGGCCACATCATTGGATCAACGGACAACCAACGGTCTGACTCAACTTACAAATGGACTAATCTGATTAGATGGATCGGCCCCGTTTTGGAGATGAGTAATGTTCATGATGGGGCCTACCATTTGCATGGTACAGACGTACCTCACAAGTGGCATGTTGGTGCGGAAGGCAGGCCTGCCTGACAAGTAAGCACGCGTTGCCTGTATGTGATCAGATCTCTACTGACGGTAAAACCAATTTGTTATTTCCCGTGGGTTCATGAGCCACTGTTCGGATGGTTAGGATGGTAAGTGAGTGTGGTGACCATTTGAGAATTAGGACGCTGAGCTCGTGCAAAAGGGGCCCATGTGAACCATTGACCTAATGTCCCACCTCAGTGGGGTATACTAAAAAATTATTCCAAATTGAAAAATCCAAGCAGTACAATCTCTCTTCTCCTTTCTGTTTTATTTTTTTATTTTTTTATTTTAGCATGGTTGTATTTCTCCACGCCATCCATTAGTAGGCTACTAATCAGAGGGTTACACTGGTTAGGACTTGTCGGAATTTGGAGGCATGGTTCATCAAATGAGAGGGGCCAAAAGGTTGACTGTCTGGATCACTGACCCATGGTCCCAGTCGGACAGGGTGGGGCCAAAAGGTTGACCGTCTGGATCACTGACCCATGGTCCCAGTCGGCATGGTTCATCAAATCAGATCTCCCTCTCTCTCACGTACCCTACATATCCTCTCATGTGTTTTATCCACGCCATCCATCCAGTTTAGGAAATTATTTTAGGGCATGCTCTAAAATGTGGCATATACAAATCTCATGTGAACTACACCACATGAAATTGGGGTGATTGAATGCCCACCATTAAAAACTTCACAGGGTTCATTGTTATTTGCCATCCAATCCGTTGATTAGGTCACATGGACCAGATAAAGGAAAAATACAATTATCAGCTTGTAATATTTTGGATTTTCGTAAATTTGGGAATTGGAAGTCCTTGAGTGTCATTTTTAATTTTTCGATTTAAGTACATAAACATACATGCATTTACATATGTTTGGGACCAAAATGAGTGATTTAATGTTAACCAAAATCCCAAAAGAGTAGAAGCTCAAATCTTACAAATCGTGGATCGATTCCAGCAGTGCCGCCGCCACCTTCATTTACAACATTACAGCAATGTTCAACAAGTAACAGTTTCAATATGTTGACTTCAAAATTTTATATATTTTGTTTTACAAATCTAATTGACTTTATTCAAAAGCCAAATTAAAGTTGATGAGTCTAGTTTTATAAAATTAAAAAAATAATAAAAACAAAACTCAAAAGATGTTAATTCTCGAATATTTTAGAAACTGTACAAAAAAAAAAAATCATTAATTTTATCTTAGTATTTCATCTTAGTGTTTTAAAAACATTACAAACATTATACCTATTGAAACTAAAAAATTTTGTAACTAGAAGTTGTCGATGAACCGCATATATCTTTTTTATCTTAGTATTTTTATATTCGGTGTCTTCTTAAGAATTGCTTCTAATCATGTTAGAAATTATCATATATGATTAAATTAAAATTTTCTCTTTTTAGTATATTTTACTAATTTGAGTAGTTTCTAATATAGTTGAATTAGAGTTCTTGATTAGAATTATTAGAGCCAAATCATCATTTCCTCTAATTGCGAAAAGGACACGTTATGAACTTAGCTAATCTAAACTATAATTTTCATACACGAAAAATCTCGCGACTTAGTTTATTATGAAAATGTCCTGATTAATCAAATTAGCTCTACATCGCTTGTTAGTGTGTCGCTGAACTCAAAATTATAAGAAGATGTTCGTCTTAGCGGGCTTGACGTTCATCGTGAACATTGAGTTGAGGCAGCGCGCGAAATCGCTCAATTTGGAACCAAAATGCAACACATGTATTGTGTAAGGCTGGGCTGAAGTCAGCAGGAACTTAAGTTAATTGTCCACCTTCGATCATTTTGAAGTTATGACTTTCAGGCTATTAGATTGCAACCAAACTTAGGACGTTAACCTAGAGTATTGTCCGACACACATCTATATAGTCGCGACTTTCATCGATGATCAATAACTGTTGAACTGAATTTGAACCTTATCCGTTAATTGATGCTTTTGAAAGTCAAAGCGATTAAAGTCTTACGTAAATTATCACTAGGGCCAGCTATCTCATGCAATAGATTGACTCGTATACCTCTATATGAGCCCCAATAGTTAAAGACAACCTCTTATAGGGTTAGTACACAAAGCCCTTTGTCATTAAGGCCATTTGCAGAATTTCTGAGGCTATAAAAGGGACAATAGGGGCAACCGAATTTTGCCAGAAGGAGAGAGAGAGAGAGAGAGAGAGAGAGGGGGGGGGGGGGGGGGGGGTAAGGAATTAAGAGCTTGGGTTCACAACTGTTATTCTTGAATGTTGTGCTTAGAGGTGTACATGAACCGAGCTAGCTCGGTTAGCTCACTCGACTCGACTCGAAAAAACTTGATTCGACTCGGATTGAAGCTAAGTTCGAGCCAAGTCGAGCTGATTTTGAGCTCGAAAATGAGTTCAAGCCGAGTTCGAGTTGGCCACAGCTCGACTCGACTCGGATCGAACCCAACTCGAATCGAACTTGGATTGATCCAGTTCGATGACTCGGTTACTATGATATTGATGTTGCTCACCAAATGTTTGATGAAATGACTCAAAGAAGTGTGGCTAGTGGTAAGGAAGGTATGTATATGAAACCAATACTATTTTTTTCTTAATTTTTATGTTGCTTAGAAGGTGCTTAAAAGGTGTTTGATAAAATACCTGTAAACCATTGTTGTTATCTCAAATACAATGAGATTTTAAAGGTGCAGTTCAGGTGTTTGTGAAAATGCTGCGATGGAGAAATCGGCTCGATCTTAGCTCGAACTTGGCTCAAATTGGCCCGAGCTGCTGACCGAACCAAGCCTAGTTGACCAGTCAGGCTCGAGGACCGAGTTGAGCTGAGTTCAAGCTAAGGTCAGCTAGTGGCCAAGTTGAGTCGAGCTGAGGCCAACTCGACTTGGTTCGACTCGATGTACACCCTTAGTTGTGATTGCCACGACAAACCTTGAGCAACATCATTTCCTATTTCAAATTCATTTTTCTTTGAAATAAGAGGTAAGAAATGTATTCTGCCTTCCGATCTAAACTTCTTTAGTAATAAATCTAATGAACCTTATATATCTTATTTGAATTTGATTTAGGGATCGACATTTCCTCAAAATTCTAACCCTTTGTGTTCGAAAATTGAGAAAATACTTCATAAGGTGCGGAGGTTTCATTTTATCAACCCTTGATAGTGCTAGATGATGATTTTTGGTTGATTATAATATGTCATATACTATTTATGTTTGAATTATTCTATTATTGTAATCTTAATGTTACTTGTTGATGGTATCTAACATGTTTGATGAAATGCTTCAATAAGATGAAACCCATACTCTTAGAACTCTCGTATGTTAATTGATAAGTAATGTTGATATACGTTGGATTATATTGATATATATTGAATTATATCGATTCCTATATATGTTCGATTGATGCACCCTATTGTGGTATTAAATTATTTTGTAATTATGTTTATGTATTTGATAATCTGATTTGTAGTCATATGAATTGAGCTATGCAAAATGTTAAGCAAGTGGATGACCTACTTTATGTTGGCTATCCCAGACTTATACGATCGATTGTGGTTAAACACAGACGATTGGTAGTAGTTGAAGCTATATGAGATGCTTCGCACCCAATACTAGTTTTGTCTAAGGCCCACCATTGTCGATCAAATTAGTTCAATGCATGACTCGGTCATTCTTATGTTTGATGATTGTATAACATTCAAATGAATTTATGATACCACTATTACTATTGAATTAAGTTCATTCATAATCATCAGTGAGTTACGATTTTACAAAGACTTATGAGCTATGTATAGTGCTATGTGACAGTATGTTCAAGTTGTCAGCCTATGCTAGGGTGACATGCCTGTCACATAGGCAAAATATTAGGTGATGAGCCTACTATGTTAATAAAACATTGGGTAACAAGCCCTCCATAATGACCACTGAGGACCGATGAATGTCATGATCTTGCCATATTGTTAATGGTTTAGGTGGCATGCCTTCGCCACATTTGGGGTTTGAATGATGACATTTACCTTATCTGTGATTGTTCTTGGACAACAAGCCCTAATATATAACTCGATTGAGTTATATGTACTATTGGGTGATGAATTCAAATTTGAATCAAGGGACACTAGTGAGGGAGCGCTACGTGTCACCATGAGCTATGTGAATTCGTTTAGCGACTCTTAATAGAATGTGGGTATCCTAGCTTTGCCAACCTGCTTTTTGAATCGGAAATAATAACCACTTACTTAATCATGCATATCATTATATTGTTGGGTTGTGCTATGGGCCAACCATTGTGCATATATTGACGTCCTCGCTAGTAATAACGTTGATGTATAAAGTTTACGACTGTCGTGTTCCTAGGCATTCATCATGCTAAACATTATTAGGTTATCTTGGAAGCTAACCATTGTGTTATCATGTCATCTATGCATTTAACAAATTAACTTAGGAATTGTTTGTCTTGTAATGTTATCATTGCTTATACTTGATTGTGTTAATAATATGTATAACTTATAAAATTAAATTACGAAATTAGCTACTCACTCCCACCTAGGATAGTATTTTTAAACACCAACCAGACAATATTATTGATGTAGGTCCTACTGAGACCGGCGCATTAGATGAGACATAGTGGACCCTGTTGAAGGTGCCACATACTTTCAGTTGTCGGATGGGCAAGCTTGGACGTAGTGCCTCATTTCTCTCGTTTTTGTACATTTTTAAAATTTGTATTTTAGAGTCCCTAGCTCTGTGAACGCGGACTGCGTCCTACCCCCGCCCGGACGGTAATCCGTCTGGGCAGGGCTCTGTGGGCCCTACCATGATCTAAGTGTTTTATCCACACCATTAAATGATTTTTTCAGATAATTTTAATATGTGAACTAAAACATGAGGCGGGCTCAAGGCTTAAGTGGACCACACCAAAGGAACCTGCATTGATAATGACACCCACCGTTAAAACCTTTCTAAGGGCCAACATGATGTTTTTTTACCATACAACCTATTCATAAGGTCATGTAGACGTGGATGAAGTGAAAACACAAATATTAGCTTCATTCGAAACTTCTCTGGCTCCCAAGAAGTTTTTAATGGTGGATGTTCAATCCCCACCTTGTGGTTCGCTTGAGCCTTGGACTTGTCTCATTTTTTGGTCCACATATTAAAATTATCTTAAAAAAGCATTGAACGACGTGGATAAAATACTTAGATCACGGTGGGGCCCACAGAGCCTTGCCCGGACGGATTACCATTCAGGCGGGGGTAGGACGCAATCTGCGTCCTAGCTCTGTAGACTCTGTTAGTTGTTTTGTAAAAATGTATATTGTAGCTTATATAATTTTCATTTGAGCAAATACTAATTTTGAAATTTTACATTTTAAATATTATGATTTATTTATGAGCTTAATTATCTTTACTTAACTTTTAATGTCAGTAATTTAAAGCTATTTTAATTGTTGATTATGAGTGAATATTAACAAGAATGTGTAGGAACATAAAAACTTGCCCACATGCATTTTTATTATGTTCACACTCAAAAACTTAAGATCAAAATATTCGTACTCCAATACTCATTTTTGAAATGTAACACAATTGAATCCATAACTTTTATGGCCTCTAGAAAGTTTTTAATGGTGAGTATTCAATCATCATTATTTCTTTCGGTATCATGCAATAAAATGAGCTGAAAAATGGATGGACAAAGTAGATAAAACACACGTATCATGGTGGCCCCGCAACAAACCCAGCAGCACCGACCAGTATGACCTCCGTACTGAAGAGGTCACTACCGAATCCTAGTCCCAAATTAGATGGACAGTCACCGTTCATTCATAGCACGATCACCTAAACTTGTGGTGCCGCATCAACTTTCCTCGAAGCATGCCGCTCGTTTGGAACATCAATGCCATGAAAACGGTAGGCCCCTTGAAGATGGTTTGAAACAAATATCAAGTCAGCCCGCAAATCAATGCCATGAAAACGGTAGGCCTCATGAAGATGGTCTGAAACAAATATCAAGTCAGCCCGCAAATCAGGTGGGACACACCAGTGGAATAATCCATAACCGACAGTCAGAATCGGCATACAGCTACGGTCCACCTACTGAATGGATGAGCGTGATTATAGAGAAGGGTGGCCTTCACGGTGGGGCGTGTCGTTTACATAGCTCTGTTTTTCTAAACAAGTGGCGTGTTGCGAGAAACAATGGTACCGTACCATAGCTTGTGGTACTGTTGATTGCAGGTGATCAGTTCTCATTCCCACGGATAGACTGGCCAACCGTCTCTGTCGAGGGAGCGGATTAGGTGTTACCGGGTATACACCTTTGTGGGTCTAACCCCTACCATGTGGAACCTACCTTGATGGGTTTTTTTGGTATATCACGCTCTCCATCTGTTTTTTTTATATCATTTTTGGACGTGGTCCCTAAAATTAAGAAGATATAAATGTCAGGTGGACCACAACACTGGAAACAAGGGTGAATGACTATTAAAAGTTTTTTATGAGACACAAAAGTTTTGGATAAAGCTCATATTTATATATATATTTTTCCCTTTAGCCAGGTCTGTTTGACCTTATCAACGGGTTGGATGGAAAGGAAACGTTACAATGGTCATTACTTTGGTCCCTAAGAAGCTTTTAATGGTGAGCGTTTAGTCAACATTGTTTCCTATCGTGTGGTCTACCTGAGATTTGAATTCCTTTTAATTTTTGGAAGAAGTTATATACTGTGCTGGGAAAAAGGATAGACGGTGTGGATATAAAACAAAACTTCATTTAGGTGGGCCCCATGGCAAGGGTAATACCCACTAACGTGTTTTCCGGGTAACGCCTAAACCGCTCCCGGCTGTCCAGGAGGAAAACTTTAGTACTCTGTAAAATGTGATGGATGATTCGCAAGCACTTAGAAATTACTTAAGAATTTCATAGTTGCGTAAAAATAATTTAAATTCAGCTGTCCACGTTGTTGGTCTCCGTACGGATGTATTATAAAATGAAAATGAAACTTATTTGATTGTTTGACTATTGGGATTGGTAGACTTGTATTGAAAAGTTACAAATGAAAAATATCAATGGCGCTGTTTTCATCAAACAAGTGTCCAAGGATCAAAGGTTTGGATTGTTCAATCAATCTGTTTTTGGGACTGTGGCTCAGTGAGAGCGTCTCCCAAACTCCAGACAATTTAATGTAAGCCACGTGTAAAATTTTTAAGTGGCGGCGTATCAAGCGTCTTACGCAGCCTGAGTATCATATAAACTCCAAGTTAACATAGGGCGGGGATTAGGTGAGTCCGGGGTAACAGCTAGGTGGGTGAGTCCCTGATTGTGGGGCCCACCTTGATGTATCTGTTCTATATCCACTCTGTACATCTGTTTTTCCAGATAATTTTAGTGCATGCTTCCAAAAATGAACCAAACTCAAATCACAAGTAGACCACATCACAGGAAGCCGTGGTCATTAAATGTTCAATGGACTCACAAACGGTGGTCATCTACCGTTAAAAAATTCTTGTGGGCCACAAAAATTCCTAGGGCCTACCGTAATGTTATTCTCCATCCAGGCTGTTAATAAGGTTACACCGAACTCGATGAAGGTAGAATACAAATATCAGCTTGATCCAAAACTTTTGTAGCCAGTAGAAGTTTTTAACGGTCAATTAACACTTTTTCCTGTAGTGTGGCCCACTTGAGATCTGGATATACTTCCCTTTTTGGATTATGCCCTTAATTGAGCTGGAAAGACTGATGGACCGAGTGGATATACAATACATAAATCAAGGTGGGCCCCACGATCAGGGACTCGTCCACTTCGCTGTTTTCCGGACCCCAACCGCGCCCGTTAACAGGGGTTAAAAATAGCTCTAAACGGGCCGAGGCGGGGATCGGTCTTGGCCCGGATTTTGAACTGTATCTGGCCGGGCCGTCGGGCATTCGTGTTCAAATTTCGTATTTTGAAGGCCGGAGCCCGGCCCATTGATACCCGTAGTAAAAACAGCAGTAGCATTCCCCCAAGTGATGAGGGGCATTTTCGTCATTGCACCTTGAAAGGGCAGTCTGGATATTTCCCAGAACAATATGGGCAGTCAATAAATATACCCCCTATATATAACCCCCGGCCCCTTAAATCTCCCTTCTCGCCCCCATCTACAAAATCCCCCAAATCCCTCTCTTTACCTCTCTCCCCCCCTTTCTGTCTCTCTTCCCTTCCCTTCTCTCTCTCAAACGCCTCTCCCCAATCTCTCTCAGAATCCCCGCTCCCATCGCCGTTTTCCGGCACCGTAATCCCACCGGAACCGACCTAGTTTTCAGATTCCGGTCATCGGTTTTCATCGTTTGTTTCCCAAACGCTCAAAACTCCCTCTTTTCGATTTTTGGTTCTCTCGCCTTCTTTTTCTTTTTCCAAATTTTTTTGGGGTTGGATTTTACTATTTTAACCTTTGTCTTTCGCTTTATTAACCTCGTTAACCGTATCACGCCCCCTCTCTCTCTGATTTGTCGTATTTGACGGTAAGCAACGAAGCTGGTTGCTGCTGACGTGTCACATTAGCTGAGCGAGTCCCCAAATGAATCACCGTCGAGTTTTGACGCCTGGGGCGTCGAGAAAGCGAAAAGAGAGAGACGAGTTTGACGCCCCTAAGGTGTCAACAACAACAGTATCGGAGATGATGACGCCGAACAATCGGCTCTTAGCCGGCTACCTAGCGCACGAGTTTCTGACCAAGGGCACACTCTTCGGCGAGACGTGGGACCCGGCTCGAGCCGACGCGGTCGCGCCAACGCCAACGCCAACGCCAGCAGCCGCTGTAACGAGAAAGCCGATTCGCAACCCAGTCCGAACCGATCCAAAAGCCACGCCGAAGCCTCGAGCCTATGCTGATGTGGCACACCTCCTCAAGACAGATGGGGCCCACATCGAAGGCATCGTCAATCCCACGCAGCTGGGTCGGTGGCTCCAGATGTAAAAGAAAAAGGCGGGTCCCAACCGTACACGTGTCTTCCATCAATTGGATGAGTTTCAATTGGAGCGAACCACGTAAGGCTGACTTCCGTCACCTTTTCTCCCCTCTCAATGCAGAGGTGCGTCCGACCCCTTGAAAAAACAATTCGAGATATGCAACGAACGGAGGAAATTTTCATTTACTTTTGTTTTTCCCTTTCTTTGTAGTCTTTAAAAATGTAAAATTACAAAATCGTTTTCTGCCAAATCATTTCCTCTCATTCCATTTCTCTAATTTTCGTTTGATATTTCTACTTTCATGGTGGAGGTGGATTGCTGATTACAGGCGAATCTCATCGCACGTGTCAACGTGTCCAGATTCGAGACGCTCGGCTTGTTCATTTATCAGGTGGGCCACATATACTCGATGAAATGGTCGGCTAGAGAAATTATAGCCAACGGTCTACGTTCAACGTGCATGTGTTGCTCCGGTCGTAGGTCCGCCTGATGAACGTCCCAGAGCCTGCGCACTAGTGACACGTGTGCATAAGTGGGTGCATTAGTCGCATGGAGATGATGATGTACAGCCACGTGACTCTCAGGCGTTACTCTACAATGTGAGGCATTTGATGTAAAAAAGAGGAGGAGCTTTGCCGGGTCCAAAGCGCACGTGCCAATATGGAACACGTGTATGTGATCCGAGCTTTTCATCATTTGGGTCACATAACTAGATCACCTGCCATAAAATCAAGGTGCTTCAGGCCATCCAGCTGTGGAAGTGGCCTGATTCTTATACCAGAAGATCTGTGACCCACCTGATAGAAAGATAGGATCTCACACACGTGTCTTCCTTCGTGTGGATGAACGTAGGAAACTTCAGAAAAGCTTTATATGGAAGTAGAAATGAAGCTGAGAAAGCTTGATAGCAAATTAGCAATATTTTTGCAATGTTTGATCAGAAAAAGCATGTGTTGTATGAAATGTAGGGTGCAGATTGCATGCATGTGTTTCGTGCGTGCATGCATGCTCCATATCATTTGACGTATGTTTTAGTATGGGCTTTGTACAAGTGGACCCATTGTCATTGATCCAGACCGTTTGTATGATGGATGTCCCAGGTTAAATGATCCTAGCTGTAGAATATTTAGCTCCCCTTTTTTTTTTTTTTTCTTTTCTTTTTTTCTTTTTTGTGGAATTTTTACATGCAGCTCCCATAAATTAATTTATGTTACATCTTAGTAAATTATGTTAAAATTTCTTTAAAGTCTTTATGTTCAGTGACTAGTTTATTAAAGTAATAAAATTAACCTTAAAACTGCCTCTCGGCTTCAAAGTCTACGTGCTGGAATTGTCTGCGTTTTCCGCAGCACTTGCAAGACCTAAGCTCTGTAAGACCCACCATGTTGGACCTCCAATGTCTACTCCATTCATCAGGTGACAATCATTACGTTCACGTGCAGACAAAAAAATTAGCCACTCCCCTCGGGACTGTTGGGTATGGCCCATGGACAAGTGGGTCTCTTACTTGTTATTATTATTATTATTTTTTTTTTTTCTTAAATTAGACTCCTATCAGGTAGGCTACACATGATCATTACTTAGATTTAACTGTTGGCTTGTTTAGATTGAGCAATTCAGTGAACTCTACCGTAGTTGTGATAATTATATATAGGTTTGGAACGAGGAGCTTAAACCGTGGTCACTGTATGCGGTTCTTAGGATGGATACGAAAACTTATATCACGGAGACTTCAGAGGAGAGAAGTGTGATATGGTAGGGCCTTGTGTTTTTTTAATACATGTCTTAGTTGCCTCACTTATACATAATAAAAAAAGAAAAAAAAGACAAACCCTAATTATATTGAGAAGTGAGAAGTTTTCCTAAGAGTGTAAGTTGCGTAAGAAAAAGCATCACCTCTGGAAATGTATTCCCTATAATATATGGGTTTAAGATTACATTATAGAATCTTTATTATTGATGCATATATGATACATTGATTCTGTTATTCAAATTACAATTGGCATTAGAGCTAACTATGCATTAATTTTGGAAATTTTAAGGTTTTTGATTTCCAAACCCGGCTCATTCCGAACCCGGATGCCGGATTGGGACGTACTTTGGATCGCCCCAAAGTCCAGACGCATGAATTTTAGGCGCACAGCATGTTGTTGTCGGCAATCCTTTTGCTTTCTTTGCCGTGATGGCATCGCATCCTTCGGGTATGGTTGCGGCTGCAGTGGACCATGGTCGTGACATTCAGATGACTTAGGAGGGAGCCGCGACAACTACTAGTGTGAAAAGGAAGATGGGTTTTCAAAACCCATCGGCGTTGTTTCCTATTCAGATGGACTTCTGAGCGGCGGCAACCATGGCGAAAGGGAAGATGATCTTCCATCGGCTGCCATGACAGTCAATTGTCGTCGATACCCACTGCCGCGACAAACATCTGTGGTCCGTTTCCAGATGCTATGGTTATCAGCCCCAATACCCACTTCCCGTTCGGTCGAAACACCGGACGAAGAACCGGACGCTTCTTCGTCTCTTCTTCTTCATCTTCGGTAACTGTAACGATAACGGTATGAGCTGCAGTTATCATTGGCGGCCATTAATGGGAGAAACCAACCTCCCCATCGACCACAATACAGTTTTTTTTTTTTTTTTTTTTTTTAAAAAAAAAACTTGCAGCATCGCCATCTCCGAGGTCAGAAGTAGCTCGGATGATGCCATTAACGACGGTCCCCCTTTCCGTCAGCACCTGTCGTGCCGCCGCTAGTTTTTCTACCCTTGCTGTTGAAGATGAAAAGGGGCTATGGTTTAGGGCGAGACGGGTAGTCTTCGTTTTGGGGTTTCCTTATGGGTAGTGGTTGGGCCTGCTATAGCTTGAATCGGGCCTAGTTTTGGGTCTGGGTTTTGGAGTCCGGTTTCTGCCCTGAAAGGAGATCAGGGATTATGATTTTAGCTGGGTTTTCTGGCTTGGGATATTTTTTGGGGTGTTGGGCCCATTTCCAACCAATCTTTGGGCTTGGGTTTTGGGTGATGTAGAGTCTCCATTTTGGGGATCTGGCATGTTTCCAGTTTGTGTATATATTTGGGCTTTTTTGGGGCTCATTTCAGGGGTATTTTGTTTAGGCCTGGTGCAACACTTCTTGGCCAGTTTGGGCTAGGGCTGTACACGAACCGAGTTAGCTCGGTTAGCTCGCTCGACTCAACTTGGTTCAAAACTGAGTTCGAGGCGAGTCAAGCTGATTTTTTGAGCTCGAAAAAAATTTCGAACCGAGTTCGAGCTTGCCCGAGCTTGACTCGACTCAAATCAAACCCCAACTTGAATCGAACTCAGATCGAACTAGTTCGGTGACTCGGTTACTTTGATATTGATGTTGCTCATCAAGTGTTTGATGAAATGACTCAACAAAGTGTCATTGGTGGCAAGGAGGGTATGTATATGAAACAAATATCATTTTTTCTTAATTTTGATGTTGCCTACAATGTGTTTGATGAAATACCTGTAAACAATTGCTGCTACTGTTTTACATACAGTCAGAAATTGATAGTGCACTCCATGTGTTTGTGAAAATGCCGCATAGGCTCGATCTTGGCTTGAACTTGGCTTGAACTGGCCTGAGCTGCCTCAGGCTCGAGGTTCGAGCTAGGGTCAGCTAGTGATTTGGGCCTCCTTTGATGGATGTGATTTGGGCCAATGTGAGGCCTATTTCGAGCATCAAACAGCCTTGGGGTTATTTAGGCCCATCTTAAACTAAAAGGCTCGTATTTTGGGCTTGTTCGATGGATCTAATCGTGCCTAATATGTGTTGGGTTTCATCTTTCTGTAAGCCCTATTGTAGGCCCATTTAAGCCCTTAATTAAGCCTTATTTTTTTAAGCCTCAATTTCAGGGGCCCATTTGATGCTTATTCTGGGCCCAACCTCAGACGAGATGGCTGTCTTCTTTAGACCTTATGAGGCTTGCTTTAGTTTTTTGGGACGATTGTCCATATAAGATATCTTAATCATTTAAATACATTATACCTGGGCCATCTTCTAAATTCAAATCAAACCCAAATAAGAATATAAATGATTAAGATCATTTAAAACTATAGAGTTCTTGACCAAAATAGGGAATCGATTCTACTAGTCGGATAAAGTTGGGCTGAGTTCACTTTTACATAAACTGACTCGAGCCACCTATATTGGTTAGGAAAATATAAGGGAGTACATCGTTGCATTACCCATGTAGTTTTTAAAATACACACATTGGGCCTTGAGATTAATGATAAATTCTCTTATTTTCTTAGTTTCGAGCTTCCTCTCTCTGTCCCTAATTTAGTCAATTCCAATTTAGTTATAACCCTTGAAAGAAAAAGTGGACATTGAATGAACTAATATCTCAGTGCATTCAGGACGAAGAGAGACTTAGAAGGTGATGCAAGATACAAAGTGCGCACCTAGTGATATCTGGTCAAGAACGAAAAGCTAATAAGAAAATAAAAAACAATTCAGGAAAATGTTCTATGGATCCTTTAGGTGGTAATCAATCATAATCTGACAGGAAATCTAAGTGAAAGGGAATCCCATTGATAACTACTACTTCTGTAAGAAGTCGGTTCATCAAAAGGATTGCACGAGGTTTAAAGGATGGCTCCTAACAAAGGGTAAAAACCTAGTTTTTTTTTTTTAAAAAAATCCAATTTAGCTGATAGGTCAACAAACTCTTTGTGGATGGCTTCCAGTGTAACTATTTACATATAAAATTCTATGGAGCATATGCTATGGAGTCGGTCACTAATTGATGTTGAAAGAATCAATATATGTGGGGATGACATAAGGGTAGACATAGAAAGTCATTAGAACCTGTAAGCCAAGGCTATTGTCAGAACACTTTCTATATCTAGTAAATATTGTTTGTGTGCCTTTTCTAAGGTACAATTTGGATTTTGTTTTCCATTTAGACAAGTGTGGTTATATACTTAAATTTGAAAATTGAAAATTAAGTATTTGCTATGATTCAATTGTGATTGATTATGAAACTTTAGTTAATAACTTTTATTAGCAATATTTCACATGTCTGTAGCACAAATTTTTTACATAGAAAAGCTAAAGACATTAAGCGAAGTTTAAACTGAAAATTCCTCCATACTGTGGCACAGGTGATTAAGCTATTAAACTACATCTCTCATAAGATATTGGAAAGGTTTGTGCGTGGAGCAATTCTTCACTCTTTGAACTTTTCAAACCTTAGAGTTTGTATAAAATAGATTAAGGATAAATGGACTGGAATTAGGAAAAGGGTGTTGTTAGGAGCGTAAGACTCTTAAAAGTGATATATACAGGCAACTGCAGATCATTCCCTACAGTATCTGGGAATGAGCAAAAATATTTTATCACTTTAATAGAAGATTACTCTTGTTATAGGTACATGTACAACTGTGCATATCTTAAATAGAGTCACGGGTAAAACTGTATCGAAAACTCTATATGAATTGTGGACATGGTGAAAGCTTAGTCCACAAATTTTCACGTATAGGGCTATCCTGCGGAAGTTAAATTGTATAACCCGTATGAAAGAAAGCTTGACCCTAGAACAATTAGTTATTTCTTTAAATGATACATAGAAAGATCCAAATGATTCAGATTATATTATCCATAATGTTCTATGAGAGTAACTGATATTGCATATGCTAGGTTTATCAATAACACTGAAGATAATAGAAGCACAAACTTTAGAAATATTGTATTTGAGGAAGGAATGATTGTGATAATTCTGAGTAGCGTTTCCGTCTATCTAGCAGTGGAGTTTAAGATTCCTGTGGATGGCCATGTAGAGTCTCAAATACAACTCATTGACAATGACACAAAAATTTTAATTTAAAATAATGAGTCATTCAGAGGATCAGTTAGATAGATAAGATTTGTTATTCCACATGAGTATATCGTATATCTACAAGAGCACAGGTTTAATATAAGAGTGGAAAAGGATCTTTTATCTTTTTCACGAGTCAAGCTAAGTGCAAACCCTTCTCATTAGTTCGATGCCATAAATGATGAAATAAAATTCATAAATGACAACGTAGTCTAATACCTCGTTGAATTTCCTGAAGGGATTAAGTTGATCGGTTGTAAGTGAGCATTTAAAACCAAATGGGACTCAAGGGCAATATTTAAATATTTAAAGTTAGACTAGTTGCCAAGGATTTCAGTCAATGAGAATGTATTGATTTTAATGAGACTTTCTCACGTGTATCCAAGAAAGACTCATTTAAGATCATTATGACTCTTGTGGCTCGTATGAATGTATGACTACATCCAATAAACGTGAAAACTACGTTTCTTAATGGAGATTTAAAGAAGAATATATATATATATATATATATATATATATATATATATATATATATATATATATATATATATATATATAGTCAGAAGTTTTTAAAGGCAAAAGCTCGAAACAGTTGGTCTGCAGACTTAAGAAGTTTATTTATGGGTTAAAATAGACATCACGATAGTGGTACTTAAAGTTTCATAAAGTTATTTTTTTATATGGTTTCATTGAAAATACTATGAATGAGTGTATATATGTGAAAATTAGTAAGAATAAGTTTATCATTTTAGTTTTGTATGCTGATGACATTTTATTGGCCAATAATGATATTAGATTGTTATGTGAGAGGAAAAAAAATTTATATCTCAAAATTTTAAGATGAAAGATCTCGGTGACGTATCATTTATCATTAGCATTCAAATTTGTTGGGACAAATCACGTGGACTGCTTGGTTTGTCGTAGATGGCCTATGTTGATAGAGTTCTTGAAATGTTTTGTATGCAAGGTTGTGCTCTTGGCTAAGCACTTATTGAAAAAGGTTATAAGTTTGTCCAACTTTAGTGTCATGAGATTAACCTATAAAAGAACATAATGAAAAATATTCCTTATGCGTCAACAGTATGGAGCATTACGTATGTTTAGGGCGTGTTTGGGCAGGGATGGGATTCATGTGGTCCTATGCCATTCTACTCCATGTTTGGGAAGAATGGAAAAGCTTGGAATTAGATCAGATGGAATTGCATTGGTCTTGTGCCAATTTCACTCAATGTTAGCAAGTGGTATAGGTCCCACTATGATGTGTGGGATATATCCACACCGTCCACCCATTTTTTTTAGATTATTGTAGAGCATGGGCTAAAAAATCAGGTAAATCTAAAGCTTAAGTGGACCCCACCATAGAAAGCAACGGGGATTGAATACTTAGTGTTGAAAACTTCTTTGGGGCCACATAAGTTTTGGATCTACCTCATTTTTAGGCCCATGCCATAAAATGAGGTTACAAAACAAATAAACGATTTAGATATAACACATGTATGCTATTCTAAGTAATTACAAATGATGGTGGGTATATTCATTCAATGTACCACCATATTATCAACAAAGCATAACATTAATTTTATCCCATGGCAACAGGGGACAATCCCTGCCATGGGTAATAATTATGTTTTTTGAATCCCATCCCACCCAATCCCTTCTAATCCCACTGCCGAAACATGCCTTTAGGTATTGTACGCATTCAGATATTTCTTTTGTGGTTGGAATGTTGGGTAAGTACCTTAGGAATCCAAGGATGAACTAATGGATAGCTATTGCGCTACCTATAAAGGACAGAGAAATTCACAGTCGTATGTAGAAGGTAATACCGTTTGGAACCGGTTGGATATACATATGTAGATTTGTTGACTACCCTTGACAAGAAGTTCATCTCAAGCTACTTTTCATAATGGAATTTATACCATGAAAAGTGTGACATAGTATGCCTTCATCTATGATGAAAGCAGAATATGTAGCTTTTCTTTAGCCTACACATGAGGTGATATGGTTGCAAGTTTTATTAAGTAAAGAATTGTTTAATGTTTATAAAACTCATCTGTGTGAAGCAGATGACGGTAGATCTACTCCCTAAAAGTTGTTATGTCACGCTACTTTTGAGGCATGTCTTTATGGAAATTGGTGCCATAAAGAAGTACTAGATTAGTGGGAGTTTTACTTTGATTTGATTAGGTACAAACATTGGAGATCTCATTTATTTTAACGATCTCATTTATTTTGGTGATTATATCATTCAATCTATATCTTGTTTCTCCTTTAGTGCACACATTCAGCTTTGAGAAAGCAAGACTTTGATTTACGTCTTGGAGACACGTTTAGTAGGACCACTTGAAGATAGTCACGTATGATCACATTAAACATTTAATTCTCATACTACATCTCATATCTTTGATCTATGTCGTTAAGGTTATTGGTATTCATGACCATGATTCATCGTACCTCGAACAGATTAAATGTTGTGTTGGATACCACGATCCAATATCAGTGATTTTGATGGATTGGATTTGACAAGCATTGTTCATAATTATCCAACGATGATGTTTTAAAATTTAGTAGGGTGCCCATTAAAAACTTTTGAAGCAAATATGTTTTATATAATATTTTTCACAAAATAAAATAAAACGTTTTGTTTTCTTTCAGATATTAGTGTATCCCAAGTGGGAGAATGTAAGACTCCTATTAGGTGGGGCACACATGATCATTAGTTTAGATCTAACCGTTAGATAATTCAAATTGAGCGCAATTCATCGAGCCCCAATGTAGTTGTGATCATTACATATAGGTTTGGGGATGACGCTTAAACCGTGGTCCTTATACGTGGTTATTAAGATGGATACGAAAGTTTATGGTGTGCAGACTTCAAAAGAGATACGTGTGATGGATATGTTTTTCTGGCACTCTTTCTTATAAGTACATGTCTTGGTCCTCTCACTTATACATATAGAAAACTATACTCCCATTGAGAGGTTTTCCTAAGGGTGTAAGATACGAAAGAATAAGCGTCACCTCTTGATAACATCATAGCATTGAGAATGTTTTTCCTATAAGCTATGTGTTTAAGATTACAATGTGGAATCTCTATTATTGATACATAGATTATTCATTTATTTTAATATTGATATTACATTCAAAACAAATTTTAAATTCAATCCAATGAGAAATTAAGGAATACATGAGAGATTGGATGAGATAACGATATACTCTACCTCATCCAAACAGCACCCATATCTACTGATCCTTCCTTTTTATGTATTCTCTCGTAAACTTATCCCAAAATGACAGAGTTGCAGAGATAAAACAAGAACCTCTAAACAATCCCAACCATTGATCGAACCCAGGGACCAATTTTACCAGAATCATAGGGGTGGCAAAATCCTCTTCTCCTGTAGTGGTTAGGTGGACTATTGGACGTAGACTATCCATCTTTAGCTTTACACGAAGGTTCCAAGATCGTGTAAACTATCAAATCCTACGACCTTGCTTATACATGCCGTCTTCTAATAATAAAGTAAAATTATACCTAAAAGCTTTTTTAAGTACCTAGCATAGTTCAAATGTTTATTAAATATATTAGAATTCAATTTGATAAAGTTGTCAATATCTAATGAATACACCTATAAGAAATTATAGATTTTTTATTAATAGATTGAAGAGTTGATCAGTGTCAGATATCATGTCTCTCTACACACCCCAACAAAATGGAGTTGTAGAATGGAAGAATATGCATTTATTAGATGTAACTAAAGCAATGATGGTTGCGATGTACGTTCTTAAAATGTACTAAAATTAAGGAGTTCTCATAATAGTATATATGATTAATCATATGTTACCACAATTTCTAGAAAATAGTTACCCACTTAAAATTTTAAAATCTGATTCTTCTTTGTTTAGGATAACTCTTCTTTGTTTAATTCGCAAGATAAACTGACATGTTGTTATATTCGATATATTTTTCTTTCTCATAAGTGATACAAGTAGTATTCTCCTATCATTCGATGTATATGTTTCTAAAGATGTTACCCTTTATAAGATGTTTCTTATTTTAGAATCAACATTTCTATTACATCTTTTCTCATTTCAGTCCTGGATGATACCCTTATAATTAAGGTAGATATTAGGACTTAATTATCTTATATTATCTTAATTGTCAGCTGCATACCCTAGTATACTCTTATAAATAACTTTTCCATTATAGTTTAGAAGCTAAACGTATTATTATACCTCTAGCTTAGTATCATAATGACTGTAGTACTAAACGCTTGATTGGTAATCACGTCTATTCTTGTCTCTCACCGTCCTTTTATATATTTCTTTATACAATTTTATCCTTGACCATTCTATAGTTACAGAGGCCTTAAAAGATTCACGGTGAAAGGCGGCGATGATTGATAGGATGGTTGCCTTTGACAAACAAGGAACATGGGAACCAATTACTCTTCCTTTAGGACATCATGCAATAAGGTGTAAGTGGGTTTACAAATTTAAATATAATTTAGACTACATAATTGGCTAGTACAAAACTCACTTTAATACTAAATGGTTCACTAAGAAGCTTGAGATTGATTATAATGATATATTCTCTCCAGTCGATAAGCTCAACTCCATTCATATTCTTCTCTTCATTGTTGTACATCGAAAGTGGCATCTTTGTTAGCTCGATGTTAAAAATTCTTCCTACACAGAGACTGTCACATCTCGAAATTTATAACCCGAGTACAGTAACCCTAATCTCCAGTTCAATGATGTAAAATAATATTTTATCCTTTCATTCACTACTTTTTGCATTTAAACCATCATACATCCAAACCAAATCATATTTAAATCTTCAAACTATAATAAAATAAAATTTAACTTTAAAGTAAGTTTCATTAATCGCAATCTAACTAATCAACAACTACTAATCATTTTTCATGATTACAACTTTCAAATATAGAATCAAATAGAAATTTAATTTATAATAAAATAGTCATCTATGTATTCTTCATCTTCTGCTTATCTTTTTTATTTTGTAAACATGTAAGATGTTAAATTTGGTTAGTTAGAAGCCCAATGAAATCATATCCACTACGATTAAATTTTAAGGAACATACAGACAATTCATATATAACATAAGCCAATAGAATATCAAGGGAACTGAGACACATCAATGTTTTATACCAAGATACAATGCATGACCTAAAAGTTTCAAATGTTATAAATGCATGATATATACAATTAATCGTTCCATTTTGATGAATTAATATAACAGTTTTCTACGAACTCGCATGCCATTGACATGAGAAACCTTTTGCAATCCTGACATGCTCACCTAATCAGTCCACCGATGCGTGTACTTATATCCAACATCTCACACGACACTAACATTAAGAATCTTTTACAATCTTTACATGCTTACCTAATCGATCCAATGGTATGTCAATACTAATATGCACGCAAACGAGCAATTCTAACATGCTAACGTATCAGAGCGTTTGGATATCCCACAACATTGACATTAGGAACTGTTTGTAATCCTGACATGGTCACCTAATAGGTCTAGTAAAGCACGAATCTTGACATGCATGCAGATGAGCAATCATGACATGCTCATCAATCCTTTGCCCAAAAAGAAATAAATCCAATTTAAAGTTTTATTATTTATTACCAGCTATATCATGATCATGAAATTTATTCATTCCTGAAACAGTCATAATGCAAGTCAATAACATGATTTCGAGCACACAATAATCACAATTCATATAATGCTCATGAATAGATGACTTTTAACAAAAAATCCACACTCAACAATAATTCATGAGATTAACAATGCAAAGAATTAAAATAATAAAAGATTATAACATAATTCAAGGGAGTGCACAAGAGTAACGATTAAACATTTAATATTTAGAAGAGAACTCATTTTGAGGATTTGTATATTTAGAGGGTAGACTTTATTAGTTGTTTTATAGAATATTTATTATAACTTGTATAGTCCTCATTTGTGTGGACACCACTTTTAAAACTGTACATTTTGAATATTAGCCATTTATTTTTTAACTTAGTTATCTCTATTTAACTTTTGATGTCGTTGATTTAAAGCCACTGTGATTGTTGATCATAGATGAACGTTAATCGAATTGTGCAGGTACATGAGAACTCACCTATATGCTTCTTTTTTTTGCTAGGTTCACACCTAGGAACTCGAGATAGGAGTCTCTGTACTCGGGCGATCGAAATTCGGGTCATGACAACTTCAAATTAGGTTTCTACGATGTGTTTTTGATCATTTGATTATCTTTAACAAGTATAGGGCTTCCTTAACTATCATTGTTGTTTATGTAAATGACATTATGATGACATGTAATAATTTAAATGAGATCTTGTCTCTTAAAGCATTTTTAGGTCACCAGTGAGAAATTAAAGACTATGGGCACTATGTTACTTTTTAAGTATTCAAGTTGATCTTTCCGCTAATGGTATCTTTATTTACCAGCAAAAGTATGCCCTTGATCTTTTCTAAACCACTATCATGCTTGGAGCACATCATACAGGCTCACCTATTGTAGCGAATCATCAATAATTTTCAATGGAATCTCATCCTTTTAGTAACCCCGTCTCATATCAGTGATTAGTTAGAAGGCTTATTTATCTGTCTATCACACACACCTTGATATACCTCATGTTATCAGTGTGACTAGTCAGTTCATGCAAAATCGTGTTCATGATATCACCTTAACGTGGTTCATCACATAGTTATATGAAGTCAATCTCATGAAAAAGAATTCTCTATACTGACTATAAATATCTCTAACTATGTGTTTATTATAATATTGACTGAATAGGTTCTACCAATGACGAACGCTCTATTATTTTTATTTTTTTTAATGTTCATTGGTGATAACTTAGTTTCTTGAAAAAGTTAAAAGTAATCGATCATTACTTATTTTTTTGTAAAAGCTGAGTATCAACCCATGGGATATGTCAGTAGTGAGGTTTTATAGCATTAATCATTCAAGTAAAGTGAGCTTTATTCTACAAGTTCTAGGGTGAGATCTCTAAGGTGAGCGAGTGACATCAATTATTACATTTACATGAGCCTCATCATAAAAGTTGGATACCTTAAAAGATGAAGCTGGTCCAACCATCATATGGGCCACCAAGTAAGTTTGGAAGTTTTTATGGTTGTCCGTTGTTTTCTTGGGTATGGCTCACCTAATGTGTCACGCCCCAAACTCAAAAATTGGGCTCACAAAATTTCTGATCGCAGAATTCGGTGCCGATAGCCTCCGTAGTACCTCATTCTCAGCTCTCATCGCACATATGCCAGAATCTGATCCTGGGATCTACAAGGAGGATTTTTCAACGTATATTTATCTTGTAATAAGTATAACCACAAGTTTACCCAAATTATAAAGGCAACATCATCATCACATATCCATTAATATAAACATTTGAATACAATGTTGAAAGAAAAATACATATGTCAAAATCAAAGCTCCAGGAGTCCGCTACACGCTCCAAGCTCAATGTTGCTGCGACCTAACGCCACCTGCATGCATCTATCATGCATAAGCTTATAGAAAGCTTAGAGGGTGGTGTAAGTGTATGCGATGCAAGTGTCAAGCAAATAGATATCAAAGTAAGCGAAAATACTGGCAATCCATAATCGTACGATATCAGAGTAATGTGGAAATATGTTGGCAAGTTCATAAATACTATCAGCCTTATTTAGGCTATGCGATTGCAAAAAGATAATAAGCTAATATCATATACTGAGAATGCAATGTACATCAACTATACAATGCGGAGACATAGTAAGCCAAATATCAAATGTCGATGATGTAATGCAATATATAAATCTTGAAGAGCCACGAATACCATCAACCTCATCTAGGCCATACACCAAACTTGCACGTATCGCGAGATCATGTGAGGATAACTTCGTCTCACAAGGAGTCCCCTAAAATTTCAGCATAATGACATTTGCTTTAATCAATCATCTATCACAACATACATACGAATGATGAAGGTCCACAGAAGGATGACGGATTTAGTCCAAATATCAAGATAGGTTCACTGATTTAAAACATGTCACGATAGTTAAGGAGAGAATCCAACTTATAGCCACCACAACATTGGACGATGCTCCCAATGTGGGACAAAGTTCTACCTTCACTGTGTGCACAGTAGCCTACTAGCACAGTAGTTTGTCAATCACCAGTAGCTCGCTCAGGTCCTCATGCACCGCCCACTCAATGTCCCCCCATGTGCGCCCGCCCACATGTGATCACAATGATGGAGCGTCACAATATGCCTCACCGAAGGCAGATCCGAGTCTAAGTGCAATAAGTGGACTTCCTTATCCTCTTTATCGCACAATAAACTAGACTTCCTATGGGGCCTAATATACACAAGGTGGGCTCCAAGGTGTAGGTGTCATGATGATATGCTGTCACATACTCATAATCAATATCGGATGATATACTCGCAATCAGTATTGATAATCGGCCTCGACAATCATAATCGGCCTCGATAATTGGAATTTGCTTCGACAATCGGAATCAGTAATCAGCCTAACAAATGGCCTAAGGGAAGGTTACAATGTGGACATTTAACCATCATTGCACATCAATGTGGATATTTAACCAACATTGCTCCTTAGGAGTAGCCCACATAAAGCCAAACGTATCATGGGCCCATGGCCTCACAAAAGGGCCTAATACACATCACTATGAGCCTCGCTCATGGGCCGCATATACATCACAACGGGCCTCGGCACATGGGCCATAAATACATCACATCGGGCTTCACTCATGGGCCACATATACATCATAATAGGCCTCAGCACATGAGCCATAAATACATCACATCGGGCCTCACTCATGGTCCGCATGTACATGACAATGGGCCTCAGCACATGTAACGATCTGGATTTTGTATCTCGAGTTTAGTACTCATTTTGCAAAATCCCGAGTGTTAACTTACAAGGATAGCCCACATTTTCACAATTATATATATATATATATATATATATATATATATATATATATATATATATATATATATATATATATATATATATATATATAAAAGTGAGCAATTGCAACGAAAGCTAACAAACCACACATAAAGGGATTGTATAAAATACACTTCAACATATACAAATGGCTGCCCATAGGGCTTATACAAACCAATGACTCAAACTCAAATGAAATTATTAAAAAAATAGAAACTTTAGAATAAAAAGTCGCGAGATTATCAAGTTCTTCGTGCTCCATATTAAAGTTAACCTGTATGTCATTTACATAACCTGCACCAACTGAATACGGTTTGGTAGCGTCAATGGCTATCTCAGTGAGGTATACCCTCCAAGATTACCAAGCATTACAATAGTCAAGAATGAAATTCAAATAATTTAGGAGAATACAATATCCAATGTAATGTTCATAAGTAAAATACAAAAATATACAATTTATGTTTCCTAAGTGATATATAGGATGATACCACATGTACATAAGAAAAAAAAAATATAATTTATAATTATAATCTAAGAAACTGTAGAATCTAAGTTACATTTCACAATTCACAAGGATAACACCAACTATTTATCCACACGAAGTTCAAAGTATAATATGTAAAGATACAGTCCATTCCCCATAAATATAACACAAATAGTTATAATATCCAAACTACAATTTAATGTATGATATAAGAAGATATAATCCATTTCATAAACAAATTTAGTCGCTGACTTAATCTTAATTAACGAATGAATGCATGAATGCAATCAGCTTGTGGATACACATCCAACTGAACAAATGAATGGACCTTTCAAACAGTCGGCCCATTCATACAAGATATCGGGTCTTTCAAACAGTCAACTCATTCAAAATGTAAAAAAGCTTGTTCGAACAGTACACTGGTCTTTCAAACAGTCGACCAGGCACCCGATAACACCCATGTGCCATGTATGCATGATTAGCCTAACCGTTATTAATCCAATTTACAAACAGAATATCAGAGAAGCTCAAAGGTCACTATGGGGGGCGCGCGCAACCCAACAAGGCTGATAGCTCGGGCATAGTGTCCCATTCCACCATCTTTGGTTCATGAGACTCAAAGAACTAAGATTTTAAGACACTCGAATAATTATAAATAGTATTTGTAAAATAAAGAATCTAAGACATTTCATTTATAAGAATCTCTACAACTAGTGGTCACTCGTGATTCAACACGTAGACATGACCATCACAAGTCCAGATATATTTCTAACAACAAGAGTCCTTCCAATAAGCCACATTGGCACCAAGTCCTTCAAGGACACCACCAAATATTACAATACACAAATTACATGAACATAAATAATCAATGAGATGACAAGTCTACGATCACATAACATTTAATTTATTCACAACCGGCCACTAGCTCAAGAACACTCCAATATACATATTCATCAATATATATATATATATAATATTAAATTTCAATTACAACTTAACACAATAAAGTGTTAAACCAAATTACAATCAATTCAATATGCATTATCAAACAAATACACATGTAAGTATACATCCAAACTAAACTAGAGAAAATAATTTCATATTCAAATAAATCATAACCCTATAGGATTTGGATCATTAATTTCTGCAAATCAATGGATGTACTTATATGCACATGCACATGCACAACAAATCAAAGAATGTGCACATATAAAGGTGGGTCATTCTAAAATGAAGATGAACGATTCGTAAACCGATCATACATGTAAAATAGTCATTAATATGATTAAGTAATTAATTCAAAAGAGAATTAAATTAACTATTATAAAGAAGATAAGCTTGAAGGGTGTATCCTCACCTTTAAAGTCTCATTTGGCTCAATTTTCACATTAGATCCGAATTGAACTCGAATTAATTCAACGAGGGTCTACACATGTAAAAATTCAAAATTCCTACATTACGATAAAATTTACAACTCATTACTAAAAATCAAAACATTTTAAAATACAAAATCCAGACTCTAACCCACCAAAAATGAATTTTTTTAATTAAAACTCGAAACTAAACTAGACTCCCTGTGTTTTCAATATTCAATCCAAGTTTCTAATTTAGTAAAGCCAAAATAGACCAAAACCAAATCAGAGTACTTAATGTTATATGAACTAGAAGCAATAAGAAGTGAGTCAGCTCAACTCGGTGTTAAGATACAATACCTTACAACCCTATTTATCGATTTTTCATCAGAAATCTGTAACATCCCGAAAATCGGGGGTCGAGCATAAACTCCACTCCCGAGTTTTAGAACATCACTTATTCAATATTTTCAATGATGGATGAATGTCGGCTATAATAATGCATAAAACATGAAGTGTATTATGCCAAAACAGCATATCATATTCCAAAGACAGTTAAATTAGTAAGCGGAAGAATGTGATAGATATATAAAATATATGAACTGTTGTAAGTCTCCAGAGTGTGAACATGTTACCAGGTTAAACATATACATGTATACTCCAAAAATGATCAAAAAGAATATACATGGGTGCTCTAAAAATATAAAATGATAAGTGTCATGGCGTCTAATCAACCTCCCTGTAATTTCGTCGATCAGAACACGGTCTACCTAGACCCGCTTGATAACCGCCTATAGGAGAAATCCTCCTCATCATCAAACAAGTCCGGCTCCGCTTCACGAGCAACACCATCATCTGAAACTAAAACAGGGACTGGTTGGCGTGTACAACATCGTCCCGTAATGTGGGAGTGAGTAGCCAACTCAATGGAATCATAAAGCAAAGGTTAACATGTTACCAAATCAATTAAGCGATAATGATAAAGCAAGCAAATCAAACATTCCTAAATATTGTAATTAATGCAAGGATGAAATGACATGATGCATGCCCTCGCCAACATACTCCCTCATGTGACACCATCTTACGTCCGTAGCATACTTTCTTTCCTTAGTGCTCCACATCTTTCAAGCACATGCAATGCGATATGAATATGATTATCGAGTTGTTATTAGTCCTTTTCATACAGTAGGATTGGAAAACTAGGGTACCTCCCTTATATCATTCTCAAATAAAGATCCTGTCTAGGGTCGTCACTCCTAGTAATCTCATACGATGATATATTTGTAGGTCGCTGCAAGGGCTGTCAGGGCTGTTGTACGCACTCGTTGCTCCGCTCCCCCATCACCTTATCAATACAGACCTAGTTTGTACTCTTGTTACTACGGAAGGGTCGTCGCCTCACGTAGACTCAGAGTACACTCAAGGTCACTACAAAGGGCTGTCAAGGCTGTTGCACGTACTCGTTGCTTCGCTCCCTCATAACCTTATCAATGTAGGCCGACAGCTCGAATATAGTGTCTCATACCACCATAATCGGCTCACGAGTTTGGGTTGCTCACTGGTCACTACGGGGAGGTTTGTGGCCCCAGCGTAGGCCGACAGCTCGACCACGGTGTCCCATACCACCATGCCCGGCTCATGAGTCTTAGTAGATCAAGGTACCACGGTTATCAGAGTTTTCACTGGTAAGTTCAGTACCCTAGGTTCAAGTAGTTATGACCAATACAAGGTGAACATACAATGATCAATCGGGTTACTTGATCAGTTCGACTAGTACGAGCGCCCGTTGAGTTGTACGACATGAAGTGTATAAGCACTTCGTGTGGTCTAACCACTGCCGATAAGCAACGCACGACTTGGGTTCGTTAACGCGTCCTTCGTGGAGAATAGAATCCAACCACGAATTCAAATCTGTTATCGACTGCCTGGACTAGAGTGTAGCCCCAAGCACATGTAATCTGAATTAGTAATCATATGAGATAGACAGAATTGAAATAACAAGTAATTCAAGCATAATAGCAACATGTTATAAGATACAACATAAACAATTTAGCCATACACAAGCATTTCATATATATAAAGTAATCAATTCAAATATAACAAACGTGGAGAAAATCATATACATCATCAAAATAGTTGAGAATCCTATCTCAATGCTAATCTACAACCTCATTTACTCAATACTTACTTATACAAATATTTATACAAACACTTAGTCTACACACATTAGCCTACATAGCATATGTTAGCCAAAATATGTATCAGGGCGAATCTCTTCACCAAACAGATCATACACGCATAACTAACATAGGTACACGACAAATACTCATGGCAATCATATCAGCAAAATATGTACGTTTACAGTATTTCCTATAAAAATCTAAAATACCCTAAATCTCATATTCTTCATATGTATTTGAAATGAAAAACAGACAGCATGTTCTACATGTCAAACATCATCCTTGTCAACAATCTACCATTAAACGACATTGAAAGCTTTGAAAAATGACAACCTAAGCGTCTAAAATCCGTACCTTAAACCAAAAATTATGAAACGGAGTTGATTCAGACGATAAGTCTTCGTCAACGGCTCAACGACAACTTATACCACGAAATAGGTTAGCTACATCATCACTTATGCTATTTGGAACTCTAGAACAGGTTAGGATTATGATTTCTTACCTAAGAGCGGAGCTGGAAGCACCGGAATGGCGGTGCAGAAGCGACGTTGAAGCATAAGGAGTAGCAGGGAAGAATTCATGGAAGAAAAATCTCATCTTCTCCCCCACTCTCTCCCTCTTTCTCTCTCTCTTTTCTCTCTTCTCTCTCTTAGGGCTTAGTAAATTCGTATGGAATGAGAGATTAAGGGTTTAAGCCCTTTTTATAAGTCCAAAAGCGACGAAAATAGACTTGGGGCCAAAGTATACTTATGTTATGTCCAAATACGGACTGTTCCGTCTCAACGGAGCACTTCTAGAGGTCCTCTTATCAAATGCGGTCGGACTTAAGCTCCCTGACATTGGATCTAGGTCAGGCAGAGTTTTCATTCTGATCAAAAATCCAGATCGACCGTGGCGGACCAGTTTCAGTTCAACGGCTACCAGTACTCGATCAGAGCTACAAGTACTATGACATGTAAGGGCCACCTATCCTGATCTGATGGTAAAATTTGATCAAATTCTGAAGGTCAGAACGCTTAGAAAAAGGTGTGCAAGCAACACGTGCCAGGTTTCATAAATTATATTTAATTTCTAACATTTCTCACACTCTTCACTCTGGGCACAAGAAAATCGTCGTGGGACATCATTTAGTCTTGATTTTCGAGGTGATTGTCAAGTCCAACTAGGCGGTCAGGATTGTCTAAGTTCGGGATAATCGGACTTCCGATGTGCAGTCCAAATCCGATATAAAGTTTCCAAATGCTCCCGTGAGCAACCGGGTTTAGAGTTTGATCCTAGATTTTAGGGTATAGTAGCGTCACCAAGGAATGCCAAATCGGTTACGTGATACGTAACGGAAACGGTGGTGACTATTACACGTTTCGGGGTCGTATCGGCCAATATATTTTTTTGTAGCCATATCGGCCGATACGGGCCCGATACGGGGCGTATCGGACGTTATGGGCCCGTTACGGGCCGTTATAGGCCCGTAACAGGCCCGTATCGACCTTTTTCCATTTTAAGCTTTGTTTTTGCTATTTTTTTGAAACCTCTTGCTTTCAAACTGTTTCTTACTCATTTTACTACTAATTTCGACCAACTTTGGCTGGGTATTTGAGATAAAAACACATTATATTATGGATTTTCTTGAATCAAAGCTCGGTGGGCCATTTTTTAGAAATTTGTCAAAAATAGGTATTTATATATTTTTAATACATTTTATTATTTTAATCATACCATATGATGTGTTAATCATATTAAAACATGTTAATGTGCATTTTATAGATTTTGGGTGTCATTTAATATTTTTTTTATATTTTTTTCTATTTACGCATGAATTTTGGCCCCTTTTTTTAAAATTCGAAAAATTAATTTTTAATGGTTGTATTATTATTTTAATTATGCTATTTGATGTGTTAATCATAGTAGGACATGTTAATGTACATTTTACAGATTTTGGGTGCCATTTTATATTTTTTTATATTTTTTTCTATTTACGCATTTATTTTGGCCCTTTTTTTAAAAATTCAAAAAATCATTTTTTAATGATTCTTTTGCTGTTTTAATGATGCTATATGATGTGTTAATCATAGTAGAACATGTTAATGTGTATTTTACAGATTTGGGGTACCATTTTATATATATTTTTATATTTTTTTCTATTTACGCATGAATTTTGGCCCTTTTTTAAAAAAATTTGAAAAATTAATTTTTAATAGTTGTTTTGTTATTTTAATCATGCCATATGATATGTTAATTATATTAGAACATGTTAATGTATATTTTATAAATTTGGGGTGCCATTTTATATTTTTTTTATATTTTTTTCTATTTACGCATTTATTTTGGCCATTTTTTAAAAAATTTGAAAAATCATTTTTTAATGATTATTTTTCTGTTTTAATGATGTCATATGATATGTTAATCATAGTAGAACATGTTAATGTGCATTTTACAGATTTGGGATGCCATTTTATATTTTTTTCTATTTACGCATTTATTTTGACCCTTTTTTTGAAAACTTGAAAAATCATTTTTTAATGATTCTTTTGCTGTTTTAATGATGTCATGTGATGTGTTAATCATATTAGAACATGTTAATGTACATTTTATATATTTAGGGTGCCATTTTATTTTTTATTTTTATATTTTTTTCTATTTACACCTAAATGTAAGATATTTTTATATTACATTCATTCTAATATATCTATCATTGATAGTAGATAATTAGAAAATTAAATACATGAATTTTGTAGTCAAATTCAGGTTATCTGGTTCATAAATTCATCAGACAGTCTGATACAACTTCTGACCAAAGAGTGGACCGTTACACCACCATAAACATGTTCCAATTTATAAATGAATGCATATTTGGAATGCTTAGAATATTTCGGATTTAATCCATATTTTTTCATATTTTTTTGGCAAAAAAAAAATTTACGCCGTTATGAGCCGTTACGCCCCCGTATCGCCGTTACGCCCCCGTATCCGTATCGGTTTCAAAGGGCACCGTTACGCCAACCGATACCGATACGGGGCACCTTGATCGTCACCTATTCTATACGTTTTGGCTCTAGCAGATCGTATTGAAAGTGATTGGTGAGAATTTCATAGGTCATCTAGTGCAGCGCTAGTTAATTCTCGTTAGATTTCTAAAGGAAGTAGCTTTTATTGATTTTTGTTTGAGATGAGATTTGAAGGGTGAAGTGAGGGTGCTTGGAAACGGAAGAAGGAAGAGTTTGGAGGGGTGACTTTTGCCAAAAATCAGACGTTTGGGAGAGAAATGAGAGATTGGAGGGTCACTTTGTGAAAGAAGTAGGTAATTGAGATGTTTTTAAAGGACGGCCCATGTACCATGGGGTTGCCCTAAACCCCAAAGAGTATCGGCCCGAAGTCCGACCGAACCCAGCCCGTTTACCGACGAGGCCTCATCGATCCGGCGAGGTCCTCGCCGACCACTGGGCCATCTGGAGAGGTCTCGCCATCTGGGCGAGGTTCTCCTGTCCCGTGGGTCCCAAAAAGGTGTGGGGCCCACCCTGGGTCCTCCTAGATTAGCGTGGGTAGGCCCCCGACTCCATTTGAGGCATTTTCGGGGCCAATTTATAAATCGAAATGAGTTTATGCAATATGTAACATATGATTTTGGGGTAGGAGACGCTAATCTATCCAACTAACCCATTTATTTTGTTAGATTTCAAAAGGTTAAGGGTCAAAACCCATTTTATCCATTTATTTACTATTTATGGTAAGTTTTAGTTTCGGTATTGTTCTTCCTCATTTAAACTGTAGGATTTATGTCTAATACGAAAGTACTTGGAGAAATTTGAAGAATGAGGTGGTGAAAGGTGAGATTTTTGAAGGAAATGAGTTGAAAAGCGATGTTTAGACTTTGGGATTGAGCTCTAAGAGTGATATGGTTGACCCATTACCTAAGGACGTCTAATTCTAGGTTGGCAAAAATTCGGGGTGTTACAAAAACCAAGGTGTTGTTGAACTGAAAAATGATTCAAACCTAGTCAAAATCTACTCTAGACTAAGTGAAACTCACCGAGTTAGTGTAACAACTTGGCAAAATAGAGGAATGACTCAGTTCAACCACGAAAACCCCCTAACTCAATGGATTTTGAGTCAATCTAACTGATTTTTCCCAAATGACTAAACATAAATCAGCTAATACAACTGAACTCACCTCCAAACACATTCCCAGTTCTCAATAGAATCGATGCTAGTCGAGTTGACTCAGTTGGCTGAAGGAGAACTCGGTCGGCAGATCTTCTCAAAGCTCCATTTCTACCCTCTCTTCTTTCTCTTCTTGCTTCTTTCTTCTCTTAGACATGACCAGCAAAGTAGCTGGACTCGGCAAAACTGGACCAGAACTCTCCCGAGTCCAAATCTAAAGACTCGATCAGATCGACCCGCCATGGCACACCCACTTGAAATTGCTCCTTCATTTTCTCTTCTTCTCTCCCTCTGTGTATTCAAAAGACATCTAAATTTAGGCAAACCTGACTCCAAACCAGGATGACTCGGTCCAGGATTGGAGACTTAGTGTGGTGTGGCAATGAATCATATTGATTGGGAATTCAAATCCATTGTAGAATCTGATCTCGATGAAACCAATCATGGATTAAACACTCTTCATATGGCTACCTAATGGACGTCATTGATTTGAAGTTGGTGGCCAAACGACTCGTTATGGCGGCTGCTATCCGACGAGGAAGATGATGGTGCTTTCATGGCAGAACTCCAGCTGACGCTTCTTTCCTCGATCTGAGTCCTGTGGCTGGTCTGGAGTAGTTGTAAGGAGCTTGAGGAATGGAATAAACAAATCTCCAGGTGGGTTTGATTGATGGGTTCCGAAAATCAGAGTTGCAATGTCTCTTTCATTGCGATGGAAGCCTTAAAGTCGACTTGGATTGTAAGGCGGGGATTCGCTGAGGTGGAGGGCTAGGATACAAGGGGAGGATGCGTGTAAATGCCAGCTAAGAAAGAAGAAATGGAATCTTTTTCCGTTTTCGAAATGTACCATATGCACGCATGATTTCTCTCGCATTCGTGCATGCACATGTGTGTAGAAATGGTTAAAAAGACCAAGGTTTTAGTCAGGCCCACCTTCTGAGTTAGATGGACGGTTCAGATCATTCCTATCTTTGATGGTGGGACATGAACAAAAATAATGGACGCAGTCCATTTAAACGTTGTTTCAACGGGAATAAAAGAAATAGAGAGAAAAGCTCTCTATTCTCAGAAAATCACGGGCTAGCACCCATTTGATTGAATTAAAGGTCTCATGCACTGCATGTGCACACAAGTTATGTATTTCACAATTCAATGGTAGGGTCTACATTGATGTTTGAAAATATTTACTCCGTCTATCTAGTTTCATGGTCATAGTAACACCTAAGTACGGGAGCTACAGGGGGTTATAACACATGGGCCATAAATACATCACATTGGGCTTCATCATATGGGGCAGAAATATATCATAATGGACCTTACCAAATGGGCCGAAAATACATCACAATGGGTCTCATCAAATGGGCAAAAAATACATCATAATGGTCATCAACGCATGTCCCGGAAATACATCACAATGGGTTGCTCGTACGGGCCTAATATACATCACCATGGGCTACGACCCATGGGCCCTAAATACATCACCATGGGCTATGACCCATGGGCCTCAATATATATCATAATGGGCCGTAACCCATGGGCCTCAATATACATCAAGTAGGCCGCACCAATGGGCCTCATATACAACGAGTGGGCCGCATTAATGGGCCGCACCAATGGGCCTCAAGAGAGAGCTTGGATTACACCAAAAATCATTTCAATAATTGCAGGTGCAACAAGTGTATTACTGTACACTATCATTCTATGGGGCACATGGCTCACTAATGATGATCAGCACTGCCAAACATTGTTTATGTAAATCAGCATTGTCCAAACATTGGGCATATAAATCAGCATTGTCCAAACAATGAACAGCACTGTCCAAACATTGTTCAGCACCGTCCAGCACAATCTGGACGGTGTGGATATATAATAAAAACATCATGGCTGGCCCCTCATGGATGGACGGTGTATACAACACATATCATCAAGGCAGGCCCCACCGTCCGCTGCTACTAGACGGTGGGAATACAACAGATACATCAAGGTGGGTCCCACCGTCCCATGTGTGGACGGTGGACAAAATGCATACATCAAGTGCGTCCCACATGTGGACGACCACTGCATCAGGGCCCCACCATCCCTACGTGGACAATGTGGATAGTATAGATGAAACACATATGTCATGAGGCTCCCACAAACCTTGCTGATGAGGTCCCACATGAATGTACGGCAGGATATAACACACACCTCATGATCAGCCCACCGTCTAGAAGTTTGGACGGTGTGGATCTGAAGCACACATCACGGTGGTCCTCACAGCACCGTCCCGATGGACAGTGTAGATAAATACATCATAGTGGGCTCCATCCAGATGGACAGACTGTGGATCAAAGGGACCCACAGAAGTAACATCACTATAGTAGTTATTTAGCTGCATATGGTAGACCAGCCAATCTGGTCCTCATCAGGTGGGTCCCTGTAACACCCCGGATTTTTGCCAACCTGGGATTAGACGTCCTTAGGCAATGGGTCAACCAAAACACCTTGGTAACCGCTCAGAACCCAATTCCATAGCCAAAGAAATCACTTAAGATTAATTCCTTTAGAAACTAAGCGTAAGTTAGCTAGCGCAACACTGGAGTAGCTGGAAAATTATCCCTGAACACTTTAAATACGTTCTGCAAGACCCAAAACTTGAAGAACCAACGATGCTATAATATCCTGAAATCCAAGATCAAACTCTAAACCGGTTTGTTCCCAAGAACCCTTTGAAACTTTGTATTGGATCTAGACCACGCGTTGAAAGTCTGATATTTACCATCTTAGACCGTTATGACCGCTTAGCTGGACTTGACAACCGTTTCAAAAATCAAGGCCAACCGACGTTCAAAGGCTATTTCATTGAGCCTGGAGTGAAGAGAGTGAGAATAGGGTTAGATTTGAAATTTTTAATTCAAATCTGGCACGTGACTTGGCGCGTTATTATTAAGCGTTCTGACCGTCAGAATTCAGCCAAATTACACCCTCGGATCAGGAAAAAATTTTCTTTCATATCATGAGACTTGTAGACCTGATCTAGGTGCGATGAACGCTGAACTGAAATTGAACCGCCACGTGCGATCTGCGAAGTCTTTCGGTCTGAAAACTTGACGTATACTAGATCCAGTATGCATGAGCTTAAGTCCGACCGCGTTCGGTCAGGGGACCTCTAAAAATGCTCTTTTGGACCAGAACAACCCCGATTTGGTTATAACCCAAGTAAACATTGTTTACAAGCCTAATTTGGAAAGGTTTCAGGCTATAAAAGGGCTTGAAACCCTCTCATTTCTCTCCCATCCGAATTTATTAAAAATCCTAGATTGAGAGAGAGAGAAAAAGTGAGAGTTTGTGAGAGAAGGTGGGAGAGATTTTTCTGCCACTTGCTGCTGCTGCTGCACGTGCTTAAGCGATGTATTCCAATCACTTTGTTGGTGATTACGACGCTTTTCTAGGTAAGAAAAACCCTTTCCACTTGCTGATTTAACGTTTCGTCAATTCACATAGCAAAGTAGTTGATATAACTTGTGAAATAGGTCGCCTGTTCGCCGTATACGAAGTATATACGCTCCGTTCGAAACGATACACGTCTAAAGTGAAAGGTGCGGATTTTAGACGCTTTAATTGGCTGATTTCAACGCTTTCAATGTTGTTTAATAGTAGATTATCGACGGCAATGCCGTTTGACATGTACAATATGTTGTCCGTTTCCTGTTTCGTAAGCAGACGAAAAATATGAGATTTAGGGCATTTTAGTCATTTGTAGGAAATACTGTTTGCATCCATATTTTGCTGATATGATTGACATGGATTTTTGTCGCCTTAGGATATTAGGAATGCATGCATAATTAGTTTGGCGAAGAGATTCGCCCAAATACGCACTTTGAGTCAACATACAATATATAGACTTAAGGGTGTAGACTAAGTGTTTGTGTAAATGTTTATATTAGTATTTATTGAATTAAATGGTGTTGTGAAATTATTTTGAGATTGAATTCTCAAATAATATGCTGATGTAAATGATTTCCTTCATGTTGGCTATATGTATGATTTCATCATATGTAAGAAATGCATGTGCTAGATGATTTACTTAAGTTGTATGTTATAACATGTGTTAACATGCTCACATTGTTGTAATGCATTTTCATTACCTTTATATGATTGCTGATGTGGATTCTTAAATGTTTGGGACTATACTTAGTCCAGGCAGTCGGTAACCGAGTAAATTCGTGGTTGGCTTATCTTTGCCACGAAGGACGCGTCGATGAACGTGAGTCGTGTTTTGAGTTGACGGCAGTGGTTAGGCCACACGAAGTGTTTCATGCACTTCATGTCGTTCATCTTGAGATGCACTCATGCTAGTCGAGCCCGTCAAGTAACCTGACTGGCCATTGTATGTTCACCATGTATGAGTCATAACTACTTGAACCTAGGGTACTGAACTTACCATTAAAAACTCTGTCAACCATGGTACCTTGATCCACAAAGACTCATGAGCCGGGCATGGTGGTATGGGACACCGTGGTCGAGCTGTCGGCCTACGCTGGGGCCACAAACCTCCCCGTAGTGACCAGTGAGCACCCTACTCTGAGTAGATTATGGTGGTATGAGACACTATATTCTTGCTGTCGGCCTACACTGATCAGGTGACGAGCCCTTTGTAGTGACCTTGAGTTTATCCTGACACTACATGGGGGCGACAAGTCCTGATGTATTCTTAAGGATATAATAGGCCTGTATTGATAAGGTGATGGGAGAGAGGAGTAATGAGTGCGTGCAACAGTCCTGGCAGCCCTTGCAGCGACCTATAAATATAACATCGTATGAGATTACTAGGAGTGACGACCCTAGACAAGATCTGTGTTGGGATTGATATAAAGAAGGTACCTTAGTTTCCAATCCTGCTATATGAAAAGGACTAATAATAACTCAGTAATCATATCACCATCATATTGTATGTGCCTGGAAGATGTAGAGCACTGTGGGAAGAAAGCATGCCGCTGGCGTAAGATGGTGCCGTATGAGGGAGATCGTCGGTGAGGGCATCCATCATGTCATGTCATATTGTATTAACAACAGTATTTAGAAATATTTGAGTTATTACTTTACTATTATCGCATGATTGATTTGAGAACATGCTAATTTTTGCTCTCTTATCCCACTGAGTTGATCACTCACTCTCACGTTACGGGACGGTATTTTCGAACACCCACCAGTCCCTATTGTGATTGTAGATGATGGCGCGGCCTGCGAGGTGGAGCCAGACTTGATGATGATGAGGAGGATCCCTCCTTTATGCATGTTCTGATCGACAGAATTACAGGGAGGTTAATTAGATGCCATAACACTTGTCATTTTATATTTTCAGAATACTCATGTATATTCTTTCTTTCTATTTTGAGGTATACATGTATATGTTTATCCTGGTAACATGTTCACACTCTGGAGACTTCTCATCAATTATATATTATATGTATGTATCACAGTCTTTCGCTTGCTAATTTAACTATCTCTGGAGTATGATATGTTGTTTTAGCATAACCTCACTCATGTTTAATATAGTAACATAGACAACATTCAATCATACACATTTATGTTGCATAAGTGATGTTCTAGAACTCGGGAGTGGAGTTTTTACTGAACCCTCGATTTTCGAGATGTTACAGATGGTATCAGAGCATGATTTGGATTAAACCGAGCCTGGGTTATGGTCACGCGACGTACGCTGTCACTCCTTCGACTTAGGTGGGTGCGAGGAAAGTCTAGAAACACTCATAGGACTCCAGTTTCGCCAATAGGCGAAGTTTACTTGAGTTGATCGTTTCGGTCGAGTCCGTGACGTATCTCTTGTCACGTGAAGCGACCTAAGTAGCTTATAGGTTGTTAGTAATTGGGTTTGAGATGATCCTAAGAGAATTCCAAACCCTATAACGCAAATCCTTGGGCTGTGGGGCAACCACAACCTTTACATTCAACTGCTAGGGCTTAAAAACCTCGTTTCACCTAATTCTTTCAAAATTCTTCCTCTCACCGCCCTATTCTTCAATTCTTTTTCAGTCCTTTCATGTTAGGTATTAATCCTAATGTGAAAATGATATAAAATCATACTTAGGTAAAATTTTATAATAAATAGTACAAATATGTGAAAATTGGCCTTTTGGCCATTCCAAATTTGAAATATTTTATAACTAATGGGCTAGATGGATGGATTAGCTCCTCCTACCCCAAAATCATATGCTATATGATAGGTAAATGTATTCTGATTTACAGACTGTCCCCGAAATTCCCTGAATGGAAGTTTGGGCCTCTTTAGGCCAAATCACTATGATCTGGGGTGGGACTCATATATATTTGGAGTCCCTAGGGTAGGGGGGACCCAACCCATGTGGTCCCACTGGCTAAATTGGGAGATGGCCGGCGATGCCATCGCCGATCCGGCGATGCATCACTGTACAGTGGGCCCTGTTTGGGCTGAAATCTGGGCGCATGTGTTTTTTGGGGTAGGGCACCCCTCCCATATGCTGTCCGTCCCTTAAAACTCCCTAAATCCTACACTTCCTTCACAAAAATGCTCCAACGCCCTCCTATTTTTATTTTTCTCGCTGCCCTATCTCAAAACGCAGCTCCAAATCCCTTCCATTGCTAAAAACGACACCTATCCATCCTTCCATTATGATTAGAAACCCTCTCCCTCTCTGATCTCGTCGTTTGAAGCTCCCACAACCTCCAATCGAGGCTGAAATTGTGTGGAGCTCCATTTCCCTTTATAGTTCTCTTTTTCCTTTGAAAATCTAGCCTTTGAGAGCTTGATGCATCCCTTTACAGGACCTAGATTCGTTTCAGTCTATTTGGACAACCATTTCTCCGCATTTCCTCTGCTTTCCATGGCTATTGTTAAGGTTATTTTAGCCTTTTTTCTCTCTTTCCACCATCCTCCCTCTCAATCTTATTCCTCCATTTTCTTTGCTTAAGGAATACTGAAAATATATGGCCGAGAGAGCTTTAGTGAGCAACAGACAGTATTAGACTCGACAGTGTTAAAGAAGGTAAGTCGGGACTGTGGTAGAGTCCTTTAGTAGAATTAGGCATTTGTGTCGTTGTCTTGTAGATTGTTTGATTACCGTTTTGAGATTTCTGTGTTTTGTTGTTGTTAGGTTTAGTGAAGTCAGAGGTAGAAAATGTGTTTGTGTTAGTGGTTTGGCCTTAGCATAGCCGAATGCGTTCCTGTCATAATTCATGTGGAACTTTATTCCATATATTGTGACATAATTTGTCAAATGAAGTGCATGCCGTTTCGTTCGCTGTAAGGTATTGTCCTTAGATTGGGTGTATCCTGTGGTTTCCACTGCCATGTTGTAAATTCCAGGATTAAGCTTACAAGATTAGTTTTTATCCTACCCCACCCTCCTACCAAGCATGCCACTTCCAATCCCGCAATGGAACTAGGAATGCAGTTCCATTTAATACAACTTAATGCTACTGGGCACATAAGCCCATGGAGTTTTGGACCTAGAGTTAGCACTCCTAGATTTGAAGGATCTGACGACATAGGAAATCCAATTCCATTTACACAATCGTGACCCTAAGCGAGAGCGATTCCCTGCACTAGTAATGGTATGAAACCATTTAGCATATAAGCTTAGGCTGTAGATTACAGACTAGTCTACTAGTTACCTTGAGTAGAGTAAAGCCTGTAGATGCTAAGGAATAGTAGGTTAGATTTGGTTGGAATGGGACTCCCTTCCTTGGATAGATCCTCATAACATCCATAGACTCCTTTAGTAACTCTCAGGAAGCTTATGTAACTTAGAACCATTCACTCTCAGGGAAGACTTATAAATCCCTTAGGTCGAACTTAGAATAAACCAACACACCCCTTAGAATTGCCTTCTCCAAGGGCTTATTACATTCGGGAACGCAGGGTAAAGGAACTGCAAGTAAGCGATGTATTCGCGGTTTGAATCAACTTCTTAATCCTAGTGGTTACCAATAAATCCAATGCTCTGATCAAGCAGAAGATCGGCATCGACTCGGATTAAGAATTGATACAATAAATCTTCTGTCCTAGTTAGACAGAAAGTCTATGTATCCAGCTCAGACCTACTACACAACTTTTCTTTCGTGTTGGCCCGACCACCTACAACCAAAAGTTATTGCTTTGTCTTTAGGAAATGGCGAGGACTTAAAGCCAGTAGAGAATTAGACATCTTCCCACCAACTCATACCTGCCCCTGAACTCAACCACAATAGCGATTAGGCTCATCTCTATCACCATAGATACCAATGCCATAGAACGCATCATTAGCAAAGGAAAACCACTGTAATGAGAGGTTGTTTCCCAATTCATGTCAAGGATAGCCCCTAAGTTGCACCTCGTTCCGATATACGGAGCGATGCATAGATTCTTGAACTTTAAGTTGAACCAAGTTTTAAGGGGGGTAGAACGTATTGAGTCCAATCCAGTAGGTCAGCCAATCCAACCGTTCGATTAGAGTGGCGCAGCGAAAGCGTGGTTAGCTCTTCCCCACTCGCCCAGGATCGAAACATGTGAGTTAGGTTCTACGTAAGGTTAGGTTATTAAATAAGATTTGAACCTTCCTTAAAAAAAGTACTCACTACCCTTAGCAAATTTCGAGGACAAAATTTTATTTTAAGGGGGGTAGATTGTAACACCCCAGATTTTTGCCAACCTGGGATTAGACGTCCTTAGGTAATGGGTCAACCAACTGGATTTTTGCCAACCTGGGATTAGACGTCCTTAGGCAATGGGTCAACCAAAATACCTTGGTAACCGCTCAGAACCCAATTCCATAGCCAAAGAAATCACTTAGGATTAATTCCTTTAGAAACTAAGCGTAAGTTAGCTAGCGCAACGCTGGAGTAGCTGAAAAATTGTCCCTGAACACTTTAAATACGTTCTGCAAGACCTAAAACTTGAAGAACCAACGACGCTATAATATCTTGAAATCCAGGATCAAACTCTAAACTGGTTTGTTCCCGGGAACCCTTTGAAACTTTGTATTGGATCTAGACCGCGCGTCGAAAGTCCGATATCTACCATCTTAGACCGTTATGACCACTTAGCTGGACTTGACAATCGTTTCGAAAATCAAGGCCAACCTACGTTCAGAGGCTATTTCATTGAGCCTGGAGTGAAGAGAGTGATAATAGGGTTAGATTTAGAAATTTTAATTCAAATCTGGTACGTGACTTGGCACGTTATTATTAAGCGTTCTGACCATCAGAATTCAGCTAAATTACACCCTCGGATCAGGAAAAATTTCTCTTTCATATCATGAGACTTGTAGACCTGATATAGGTGCGATGACCGCTGAACTGAAATTGGACCGCCACGTGTGATCTGTGAACTCTTTCGGTTTGAAAGCTTGATATGTGCTAGATCTAGTATGCATGAGCTTAAGTCCGACCGTGTTCGGACAGGGGACCTCCAGAAATGCTCTCTTGGACTAGAACAGTCCCGATTTGGTTATAACCCAAGTAAACATTGTTTCCAAGCCTAATTTGGGAAGCTTTTAAGCTATAGAAGGGCTTGAAACCCTCTCATTTCTCTCCCATTCGAATTTGTTAAAAATCCTAGATTGAGAGAGAGAAAAAGTGAGAGTTTGTGAGAGGTGGGAGAGATTTTCCTGCCACCTGCTGCTGCTGCTGCACGTGCTTAAGCGATGTATTCCAATCACTTTATTGGTGATTCTGACGCTTTTCTAGGTAAGAAAAACCCTGTCGACTTGCTGATTTAGCGTTTCGTCAATTCAAATAGCAAAGTAGTTGATATAACTTGTGAAATAGGTCGCCTGTTCGCCATAGACGAAGTATATACGCTCCGTTGGAAACGATACACATCTAAAGTGAAAGGTGCAGATTTTAGACGCTTTGATTGGCTGATTTCAACGCTTTCAATGTCGTTTAATAGTAGATTATTGACGGCAATGCCGTTTGACATGTACAACATGTTGTCCGTTTACTGTTTCGTAAGCAGACGAAAAATATGAGATTTACGGCATTTTAGTCATTTGTAGGAAATATTGTTTGCATCCATATTTTGCTGATATGATTGACATGGCTTTTTATCACCTTAGGATATTAGGAATGCGTGCATAATCAGTTTGGCGAAGAGATTCATCCAAATGCGCACTTTGAGTCGACATACAATATGTAGACTTAAGGGTGTGGACTAAGTGTTTGTATAAATGTTTGTATTAGTATTTATTGAATTAAATGGTGTTGTGAAATAGTTTTGAGATTGAATTCTCAAATAATATGCTGATGTAAATAATTTCTTTCATGTTGGCTATATGAATGATTTCATCATATGTAAGAAATGCATGTGCTAGATAATTTACTTAAGTTGTATGTTATAACATGTGTTAACATGCTCAAATTGTTGTAATGCATTTCCATTACCTTTATATGATTGCTGATGTGGATTCATAAATGTTTGGGACTATACTTAGTCCAGTCAGTCGGTAACCGAGTAAATTCGTGGTTGGCTTATCTTTGCCACGAAGGACGCGTCGATGAACGCGAATCGTGTTTTGAGTTGGCGGCAGTGGTTAGGCCACAGGAAGTGTTTCATGTACTTCATGTCGTTTAGCTTGAGATACGCTCGTGCTAGTCGAGCCCGTCAAGTAACCCGACTGGCCATCGTATGTTCACCATGTATGAGTCATAACTGCTTGAACCTAAGGTACTGAACTTACCATTGAAAACCCTTTCAACCATGGTACCTTGATCCACAAAGACTCATGAGCCGGGCATGGTGGTATGAGACACCGTGGTCGAGCTGTCGGCCTACGCTGGGGCCACAAACCTCCCCGTAGTGACTAGTGAGCACCCTACTCTGAGCAGATTATGGTGGTATGGGACACTATATTCTTGCTGTCGGCCTACACTGATCAGGTGACGATCCCTTTGTAGTGACCTTGAGTTTATCCTGACACCGCATGGGGGCGACAAGTCCTGATGTAGTCTTAAGGATATAATGGGCCTGTATTGATAAGGTGATGGGGGAGAGGAGCAACGAGTACGTGCAACAGCCCTGGCAGCCCTTGCAGCGACCTATAAATATAACATCGTATGAGATTACTAGGAGTGACGACCCTAGACAGGATCTGTGTTGGGATTGATATAAGGAAGGTACCTTAGTTTTCCAATCCTGCTGTATGAAAAGGACTAATAATAACTCGGTAATCATATCACCATCACATTGCATGTACCTGAAAGATGTGGAGCACTGTGGGAAGAAAGCATGCCGCGGGCGTAAGATGGTGCCGTATGAGGGAGATCGTCGTTGTGGGCATCCATCATGCCATGTCATATTACATTAACAATAGTATTTAGGAATGTTTGAGTTATTGCTTTACTATTATCGCATGATTGATTTGAGAACATGCTAATTTTTACTCTCTTATCCAACTGAGTTGATCACTCACTCTCACATTACGGGACGGTATTTCCGAACACCCACCAGTCCCTATTGTGATTGCAGATGATGGCGCGGCCTGTGAGGCGGAGCCAGACTTGATGATGATGAGGAGGATCCCTCCTTTATGCGTGTTCTGATCGACAGAATTACAGGGAGATTAATTAGATGCCAAGACACTTGTCATTTTATATTTTCAGAGCACTCTTGTATATTCTTTCTTTCTATTTTGAGGTATACATGTATATGTTTAACCTGGTAACATGTTCACACTCTAGAGACTTCTCATCAATTATATATTATATGTATGTATTACAGTCTTTCGCTTGTTAATTTAACTGTCTCTCGAGTATGATATGCTGTTCTGGCGTAATCTCACTCATGTTTAATACATTAACATAGACAACATTCAATCATACACATTTATGTTGCATAAGTGATGTTCTGGAACTCGGGAGTGGAGTTTTTACTCGACCCCCGATTTTCGAGATGTTACAGATGGTATCAGAGCATGATTTGGATTAAACCGAGCCTGGGTTATGGTCACGCGACGTACGCTGTCACTCCTTCGACTTAGGTGGGTGCGAGGAAAGTCTAGAAACACTCGTAGGACTCCAGTTTCGCCAATAGGCGAAGTTTACTTGAGTCGATCGTTTCGGTTGAGTCCGTGACGTATCTCTGGTCGCGTGAAGCGACCTAAGTAGCCTGTAGGTTGTTAGTAGTTGGTTTTGAGATGGTCCTAGGAGAATTCCAAATCCTAAAACGTAAATCCTTGGGCTATGGAGCAACCACAACCCTTACATTCAACCGTTAGGGCTTAAAAACCCCGTTTCACCTAATTCCTTCAAAATTCTTCCTCTCACTGCCCCATTCTTCAATTATTTTTCAGTCCTTTCATGTTAGGCATTAATCCTAATGTGAAAATGATATAAAATCATACTTAGGTAAAATTTTACAATGAATAGTACAAATACGTGAAAATTAGCCTTTTGGCCATTCCAAATTTGAAATATTTTGTAACTAATGGGCTAGATGGATGGATTAGCTCCTCCTACCCCAAAATCATATGATATATGATGGGTAAATGTATTCTGGTTTACAGACTGTCCCCGGAATGCCCTAAATGGAAGTTTGGGCCTCTCTAGGCCAAATCACTATGATCTGGGGTGGGGCCCATATATATTTGGGGTCCCTATGGCAGGGGGGACCCAACCCATGTGGTCCCACTGGCCGGATTGGGAGATGGACCCCATAAATATATCGAATAGGCCGCACCAATTGGTCCTTACATACATTGTAATGGGCCATGACCCATGGGCCTTGCATACATCACAATGGGCCTTGCAACATGGGCCTCATATATATTTAAGGTGGGCCTCAACAATGGGCCTCATACACATCAAGGTGGGCCTCAACAATGGGCCTCATACACATCAAGGTGGGCCTCAACAACAGGCCTCAACAACGGGCCTCATACACATCAAGGTGCGCCTCAACAATAGGCCTCATACACATCAAGGTGGGCCTCAACAACGGGCCTCATATATGGCCTTAGCAACAGGCCACAAATATATCAAGATTGGCCTAATCAATCATATGGGCTAAATCAATCAAATGGCCGATACGAGCAGGCCAATCAAATGGACCGATACAAATGGGCTGTGCGTCATGGAGTTATACTAAGCATGTTATAAAGTAATGCCCTATCCTTACCACGCAGTCGGCTTAGACGACTTGCATACAATAAGTACGGGCCTACCAATGGGCCCTAGGGAGAGTCGCAATGCGGACATTTAACCAACATTATACTCGCAATGTGGACGTCAAACCAACATTGCTCCCAAGGTGTAGCCCGTAGTGAATTACATTACGTAAACCAGGTTAGGATCACACATTGCAATGGACCTTAGGTACACCCCATTGGGCCTTAAATACATCAAATGAGCCATGTCATATGGGCCTTTTACTCATCAAATGGGCCACATCAATGGGCCGCACCAATGGGCCTTATGTGCATTGCAATGGGTCCTAACCCGTGGGCCTTAGATTGCATCAAATATTTCTCGACCCATGGGACTTATACATATCAAATGGGCCTAATCTTATGGGCTTTAAAATACATCAAATGGGTCCAATCCCATGGACCTTGGAACACATCAAATGGGTCCACTCTATGGGCCTTAAATAGTTCAACAACTAGCTACATTCATGGACCCAATTAAATTCAACTGTGGTGTGGTGGGCCTCAAAAGTGCATCCATTAAGTCCAACATTTAAAGAACTAAAGGTATAAATAATTTTCTCTAAGATCTTTTTAATATGGTGGGCCCCACTCCTCAAAATTTCAGCCCAAGGCCAGCATAATTATAACATGTTGTTGTCCTAAATTTGGGCACTCCATTGGAGTGGGTCCAAGGCCTCTAAAACTTTAAAAATTGAGGGCCAAGGTCCCTCATCATGCATACAATGAGAGGAAAACTAAAAAGGTGGCCCACCATCAGAAGAAATATTTTTGAATTATGGTTTTTTATTAAGGCATATTGCTAGACTGCACAACAGAAAAAAATCTGAGAGTCCAACCATCTTGGCCCATTCTTTTGGATACACAAACGGGGTCACTTGAGGCTGAAATTTCACAGAGTGATACTTCCATAGGTGGGCCACACCTCCAAAAAATTTCATAATTTTTAAATATCTCTAAGTATTTTAATTAATTTAAACAAAACCTACTGTCCAGAAAAATCGGACAGACCTAAACGTCCCAACTTGGTGGGCCAGTCCAGCTCTCACCACGGTGAGTACAGGGGTCCATTGGCCCTAAAATTTGGTAGGTAGGTTCTAACATAAGTAAAACACACTTCTAAAAATTTTTATAATTTTTAGACATGTTTAAATATTTTAATTCATTTACATAAATTAATCTGTCCTGAAAATCAGACTGATCTGGACACCATATTATAATGGGCCGGTCCCGCCATCACCATGGTGTGTACAGGCCTCCATTGGCCCCAAAATTTTGTAGGTGGGTCCTAACATAAGTATGCCACCCTCATGAAAATTTTTATAAATTTTAAACACCCATAGGTATTTTAATAAATTTTAAAAATCCAACTGTCCATGGTGGAATGTTGCTGGAACAGTGCAGAAAATCTAGATTGTCCACCTCACTTGGACCACACCTTTGGGACCCCAATGAAGGTCAGTTGGGACTGAAATTTGGGAGACATAAAGATGAAATCCCCACCTTTTAGAAAATTATATTTAATAGGTATGAATAGTCCTCCAAACAGTCCCAAAATATGATCCAAAAACAACCAGAAACTGTCCAGAAAATTCTGGACAGCAATATGTACTTAGATAAAATTTATTATATAAATTAAATAAAAAGGGAAATACATTAATGGGCCACACACATCAGGAAATAAAATGAGGAAAAAGAGAGATAGAAGGATAATCCGGCCATAGGGAAAGGGGCTCCGCCACTATTGAGCCCTCCCAAGATTAATCACACTCGCACATCATACCTAGATTTACATTTACAACATGGATCTTGCACATGCATGGCCTATAATTAAAATGCATGGTGAGGATGTCATCCTCACTATGGTTATAAGGTCTATATGACATAAACATAATATAATATGAAATAAAACTACCATGATGGGGCCCATAGAGAAAGGCCCCTTGCATGGATCATGCATGCATAAGGTAGGCCATTAGGCCACAACCATGGGATTGTATGGGATCTCTACCATTGATTGGTGGGTCCTACACTTTCCTTATGAAAGAAAGAAAACATCTAGGTTATAGAAATCAGATTTTTTTACATCTACAGGAGCACCCACCGTTCGATCTTCTTGCTCTTATGAGTTCCTTAGCACCTTAGCTTTGATTCCAATGGAGGAGATGGGGAATGGATGGTTAGGATGGGAGATCATGGGGTAGGAAAGTGGGCCACACTTGAAGTTTTAAAAGAGAGGGAGAGGCTTGGAGAATTCTCATACGTATGGGATTTCTCTCCTTAGATTTTTTTTGAGTTTGAAAATGAGAAAGAGAGAAAGAGAGAGAGAGTTGTAAAGGGAGAGAGAGATGGGTGATGGATGTGGTGAGTGATGGGTGTAAGAAAATCTTAAATTTTGTGGCCATTTGTGTAAGAAAAGTATGGGTGGTGTAAGAACTTTTTGACTTTGAGGGCTTTTGGTGTAAGAGAGGTATGGGCTTGTAAGAGATTCTTGACTTTTGTAGTTGCTTGGGAATGGGTGAAAGGTGATGTGTACTTGACATGTGATGGATTGATGGATTAATGAGATTGATGTGACACCTCGTAGAGATTCTTTTAGGTTTCGTAACGCGCGGCGTTTTCTTCGCACCGAATGTTGGCCCACATCTCTTGACCAGGGTATCGCCTCGGCGTGCAAGTCGCGGCATTGGAACTGCAGCTATGGCGCGATCTCTATGGTAAAGGTCTTGGGTTGAGTCGATACGGGTTGACGGCATACGAATCAGGGTCGCACGCAAATATTAGTTAAGTGTCGAAGGTTACCAGAATTCGACCGGTAAGACCGCGGAAGTTTATGGAATGGTACGATCTAGGATACGAGGCTTACAGTAAAGCACGTACATCAAAGGTGGTGCACCACCCAGAGATGGATGGTGCTGATACAACTCATTCATTGTGGTGGGTCCACACGTCCCACGTGTGGACGGTGGGCATACAAAACATCATCAAGGTGGGGTCCATGTGGTGGTCCCCCGACTTTGGATTTAAGCTGATATTTGTGGTTTCTCTTCGGCCAGGTTTGTTCCATGGTGGACAGCAAGGTGGGTCACACCAATGAGACGTCCAAAAAATTCTGGATGGTCAAGATTTTGAACAAATCAGGCGGGCCACACAACGCATCATTATCATCATAAAAAAATGAAAGAGAGAGAGAGAGAGAGAGAGAGAGAGAGAGAGAGATCGGAATAGCGGAGGGACCCCGCCACTATCGGCCCCTTTTGATACAAATCATACATCAAGATGGGTCCCACCACAAGTGGGCCCTCAAATCATCAAATCCAAGCAAAAAAAAATTATAAATCTAATCCTAGAAAACACCCACTGTTTACTTATTCTTGGACTTCTCCTCATCTTTAGCTCCAATGGAACATGATTTAACAGTTGAGATTGATCATAGAGGATGGAATTGGATGGTAGGAAGGTGGGCACACTAGCTCTTCTCATGGAGAGCTTGGACGGTTCTCTCCTTTGGGGTTGCATAGGAGAATGAGAGAGAGAGGTGTGAGAGAGAGAGAGAGTGAGTGATGGGAAGTGATGGGTGTGTGCTTGACATGTATGGGTGGAGAGAGAGAGAGAGTTGACTTTAAGGGAGGGATGGTTGTGCTTGCTTGAGGTGATTGATGGGATATGTACTTGACATGATTGATGTGATTTCTCTTAGGTTTTTGTAACATCTCAAAAATTGGGGGTCGAGCGTAAACTCCACTCCTGAGTTCCAGAACATCACTTATGTAACATTTTCAATGATTGATGAATGTCGACTGTGATAGTGCATAAAACATGAAGTGGATTAAGCCAAAACAGCATATCATACTCCAGAGACAGTTAAATTAGCAAGCGGAAGAATGTGATAGATATATAAAATATATAAATGGTTGTAAGTCTCCAGAGTGTGAACATATTACCAGGTTAACTAAATACATGTATACTCCAAAATAGAAAGAAAAGAATATACATGGGTGTGAAAATAAAAGGTAAAATACCAAGTGTATTGGCATCTAATCAGTAACCCTGTAAATCCGTCGATCAGAACCTTCATATAGGAGGGATCCTCCTCATCATCATCAAGTCCGACTCTGCTTCGCATGCATCGTCATCATCTGAAACTAAAATAAGGACTGGTTGGTGTGCACAACATCGTCCCATAACGTGAGAGTAAGTAGCTAACTCAGTGGAATTATAGAGCAAAGATTAGCGTGTTATCAAATCAATCAAGTGATAATGATAAAGCAAGCAATTCAAACATTCTTAAATACTGTGATTAATGTAAGAATGAAATGATATGATGGATGCCCTCACCGACATACTCCCTCATGCGACACCATCTTACGTTCGTAGCATGCTTTCTTCCCTCAGTGCTCCACATCTTACAGGCACATGCAGTGCGATATGAATATGATTACCGAGTTGTTATTAGTCCTTTTCATACAGCAGGATTGGAAAACTAGGGTACTTCCCTTATATCATTCCCAACAAGGATCCTGTCTAGGGTCGTCACTCCTAGTAATCTCATATGATGATATATTTCTAGGTCGCTGCAAGGGCTGTCAGGGCCGTTGCACGCACTCGTTGCTCCGCTCCCCCATCATCTTATCAATACAGGCCTAGTTGCACTCTTGTTGCTACGGAAGGGTCGTCGCCTCACGTAGACTCAGAGTACGCTCAAGGTCACTACAAAGGGCTGTCAGGGCTGTTGCTCGCACTCGTTGCACCGCTCCCCCGTCACCTTATCAGTGTAGGCCGACAGCAAGAATATAGTGTCCCATACCACCATAATCTGCTCACGAGTCTGGGTTGCTCACTGGTCACTACGGGGAGGTTTGTGGCCCCAGCGTAGGCCGACAGCTCGACCACGGTGTCCCATACCACCATGCCCGGCTCATGAGTCTTAGTGGATCAAGGTACCATGGTTATCACTGATAAGTTCAATACCCTAGGTTCAAGCAGTTATGACGAATATAAGGTGAACATACAACGGTCAATCGGGTTACTTGATGAGTTCAACTAGCGCGAGTGCACGTTAAATCGACTGGCATGAAGTACACAAGCACTTCGTGTGGCCTAACCACTGCCGACAACTCTAGTACGACTCGGGTTCGTCATACACATCCTTCGTGGCGAATAGAATCCAACCACGAATTCAGATCTGTTACCGACTGCCTGGACTAGAATATAGCCCCAAACACTTGTAATGGGAATCAGTAATCATATGAGATAACAAAATTGAAATAACAATTAATTCAAGCGTGTTAGCAACATGTTATAAGATACAACAGAAGTAATTTAACCATACACAAGTACTTCACACATAAGGTAATCAATTGAAATACAACAAGCATGGAGAAAATCATGTACATCATCAAATTAGTTGAGAATCCAGTCTCAACGCTAATCTACAACACCATTTACTCAATAGTTACTAATACATACATTTACACAAACACTTAGACTACACAACTCCAACGTACTTGACGTATGTTGATTTCCGCATATAATATGACAGATCTTTATATCAAGGAGATGTCTAATACACAACAATCATGTTCTTACATTCAAAACATATGACGGGCATAAATCATATTAATTTAGGCATTTCAACAAACACTTAGTCTACACACATTAGTCTACATAGCATATGTCGGCTAATATGTGCATTAGGCCAAATCTCTTCGCCAAACAGATCATACACGTATAACTAGTATATGTACACGGTAAATACTCATGGCAATCATATCTGCAAAATACGTACGCATACAGTATTTCCTACAAATACCTAAAATACTCTAAATCTCATATTCTTCGTACGTATTCGAAATGAAAAATGGACAGCATGTTCTACATGTCAAACAGCATCCTTATCAGTAATCTACCATTAAACGGCATTGAAAGCTTTGAAAACAGGTAATCTAAGCATCTAAAATCCGCACCTTACGCAGTAGGAGCGTAACGAATCGAATAAGAACTCTACGTCGTCGTCAACGACTGATTGGAAACCTACAACACAAGGTGAGTCAGCTACTTAACTACTTGTACCCATAGGAGCCTTAAAACAGATTAGGGTTAGGGTTTTCTTACCTAAAACGAAACCAGAATCGCCGGAATAACGATGCAGGTGGATGGCTTTGGCACGTGGAGCAGCAGCGAAGAATTCCAGGAGAAAACTCTAACTCTCTCTCACTTTCTGTCTCTTTTCTCTCCTCTCTCTCCTAGGGTTTTCTTCAAATTCGTATGGGTTAGAAAGCTAAGGGTTTAAGGCCCTTTTATAAGCCCAAACATAACCAAAACAGACTCCAAGTCAAGGTATACCTGGGTTATTTCCAAATCGGGTCTTTTCTGATCCAAAAGAACATTTCTAGAGGTCCCCTGACTGAATGCGGTCGGACTTAAGCTCATGGATGTCAGATCCTGATCACATTAAGTTTTCAATTCGATAGGGTTTCCAGATCGCACGTGGCGGACCAGTTTCAGTTCAGCAGTCACTGAGACTCGATCAGGGATTCCAAGCACACTGACATGAGTGAAAAATGTTTCCTGATCCGAGGGTGTATTTGGGTCAGATTCCAACGGACTGAATGCTTAAAAATGTCGCGCAAGCGACACGTGCCAGATTTATTAAAAATTGAATTAATTTTCTAAATATTTTTCTTTTCTCACTCTCTTCACTCCGGACTCAGTAAAATGGTCTCAGGATATCGGTTCGGCTTGATTTTTGAAATGATTGTCAAGTCCAACAAGGCGGTCGTAATTGTCTAAGATTATCGCTATCGGACTTTCGACACGCGGTATAGATCCAATACAAAGTTTCAAAGGGTTCCTGAGAACAAATAGGTTTAGAGTTTGATCCTAAGTTTTAGAATAACGTAGCGTCAATGATTCTATAGGTTTTGGGTCTTACAAATCGTATTTAAAGTGGTTGGTGCTAATTTTGCAGGAAATCTAGTATAGTGCTGGCTAATTCACGTTAAATTTCTAAAGAATTAGGTTCTAAATGATTTCTTTGTCTTTGGAATTGAGTTCTGAGAGTGATATGGTTGACCCATTGCCTAAGGACGTCTAACCCCAGGTTGGCAAAAATCTGGGGTGTTACAATCTACCCCCCTTAAAATAAAATTTCATCCCCAAAATTTACCTAAGGGTAATGAGTCCCTAGAGAGACTTTTGTATTGACATTCTAAGGAAGGTTCAAATCCTATTTAATGACCTAACCTTACATATAATCTAAATCAACTTCTTCGATCCTGGGTCAGTGAGGAAGAGGCCAACTACGCTTCCGTTGCGCTACTCTGATCCAACGGTTGTATTAGATAATTCTAAGTAGATTAGGCTCAATACGTTCTACCCCCCTTAAAACTTAGTTTTACTTAAGGTTCAAGAATCTATGTCTCGATCCGTATATCGGAACGAGGTGTAACTTAGGGCCTATCTTTGACATAAAATGGGAAACAACCTCTCCATACATTGGTCTTCCTTTGTTAATGATGCGTTCTATGGCATTGGTACCTATGGTTATAGAAAGAAGCCTAATCTCTATTGTGATTGAGTTCAAGGGCAGGTGTGAGCTTACGGAAAGATGTCTAATATCTATTAGCTATATGTCCTCAACATTTCCCAAAGGCAAAGCAATAACTTTTGGTTGTAAGTGGTCGGGCCAATATGGAAGAAAAGTTGTGTAGTAGGTCTGAACCAGATACATAGACTTTCTGCCTCGCGATGATAGAAAATTTTTCGTATCAATTATTAATCCGCGTCGATGCCGATCTTCTGCTTGATTAGAGCATTGGATTTATTGGTAACCACTAGGATTGAGAATTCGATTCAAACCGCAAATACTTCGCTTATATATACAGTTCCTTTACTCCACGTTCCCAAATGCAATAGACCCTTGGGGAAGGTAATTCAAAGGGGCGTGCTAGTTTATTATAAGTTCAATCTGAGGGATTTGTAAGTTTTCCCTGAGAGGGAATGGTTCTAAGTTAAAACAACTTTCCTATAGGTTATAACAGAAGTCTATAAGTATTAATGGAATCTATCGAAGGAATGAGGTTTTACTCCAACCAAATCTAACCTACTATTCCGTAGCATATATAGGCTTTACTAACTAGTAGACTAGTCTGTAACTCACTAGTTGTAATCTAAAGCCTAAGCTTATACGCTAGATGGTTTCATACCATTTCTACTACAGGGGATTGTTATATAGCTTAGAGTCAAGATTATCTAATTAAAATTGGATTTCGTATATCGTCAAATCTTTCAAATCTAGGAGTACTAACTCTAGGTCCAAAACTCTAAATGCCCTCACACTAGATGGTCACTATTTATGGACTAAGCTACTACGTTCGGTCTCATCCGTGAGTAAAAGCAGAGAGATCGAGAAAATGGCTAAAACGAACTCAAAAAGAGCCATGGAAAATTGATAAAAGGGAAGAGAAAGGGCTGAGCTAATGGGTTCCCACGAATCTAGGTCTAAAAGAGGAGGGAAATAGGCCCCAAAAGGCTGGGATTGCAAAGGGAAAAGGAAGAAACCTGAGGGGTTAGAAGCTCACACGATTTGAGCTTCGTATAGGGGATGTAAGAGCTCAAAACGAAAGAGAATGGAGAGAGAAGGGTGTGTGCACCACTGCAAACGATGAAGGGGCGTGGGTTGTAGCAGAAAATAGTGATGGGAGTGGTTGGAAACAAGATTTGAGAGGGAAAACAGCAAATAGGAAAGAAAGGGAGAGCTTGGGGGTGTGTTTTGTGAAGGAGGTAGGTGTGTGGGGGGGTTTTAACGAATGACCCACATACCAGGGGGTTACCCTAACCACCAAATGACATCGGCCAGAAGGCCCGACCAAGATGGGCCCACTGATCGGCGAGGTCCTCGCCACTCGCTGGAGTGTTTGGCGAGGCCTCGCCATTTGGGAGAGGTCTTCCTGCCCTAAGGGCCCAAAATTCATATGGGTCCCACCTTGGATCATTCTAGATTAGCGTGGGTAGGCCCACGACTCCGTTTCGAACCATTTCGGGTCGTTTCGGTTACTAACTGTTGCACATCCACATTTAGTGATGTTTAACAGCTGGGACAAGGTCAATAAGGGTCTAGGATCGTCCATACATGAACTAGAAGTGGTCCGGGGTCGTTTCATGCGACCATGGATGCACACGGACTCAATCAAAATGATCGATTTGGGTGAACTTCACCAATTGGCGAAACTGAGATCCTATGAGTATTCCTATGTTTTTCTCACACCCACCTAAGTCAAAGGGTGACAGCGTACGTCGTATGACCATAACCCAGGTCCGGTTTAATCCAAATCATGCTCTGATACCATCTGTAACATCCCGAAAATCAGGGGTCGAGCGTAAACTCCACTCCCGAGTTCCAGAACATCACTTATGCAACATTTTCAATGATGGATGAATGTCGGTTGTGATAGTGCATAAAACATGAAGTGGATTAAGCCAAAATAATATATCATACTCCAGAGACAGTTAAATTAGCAAGCGAAAGAATGTGATAGATATATAAAATATATAAATGGTTGTAAGTCTCCAGAGTGTGAACATGTTACCATGTTAACTAAATACATGTATACTCCAAAATAGAAAGAAAAGAATATACATGGGTGTGAAAATAAAAGGCAAAATACCAAGTGTATTGGCATCTAATCAGTAACCCTTTAAACCCGTCGATCAAAACCTGCATATAGGAGGGATCCTCCTCATCATCATCAAGTCCGGCTCTGCTTCGCAAGCATCGCCATCATCTGAAACTAAAATAGGGACTGGTTGGTGTGTGCAACACCGTCCCGTAACGTGAGGGTGTGTAGCTAACTAAGTGGAATCATAGAGTAAAGATTAGCATGTTATCAATTCAATCAAGCGATAATGATAAAGCAAGCAATTCAAACATTCTTAAATACTGTGATTAATGCAAGAATGAAATGACATGATGGATGCCCTCACCGACATATTCCCTCATGCGACACCATCTTACGTCTGCGACATGCTTTCTTCCCTTAGTGCTCCACATCTTCCAAGCACATGCAGTGCGATATGAATATGATTACCGAGTTGTTATTAGTCCTTTTCATGCAACAAGATTGGAAAACTAGGGTACTTCCCTTATATCATTCCCAACAAGAATCCTGTCTAGGGTCGTCACTCCTAGTAATCTCATACGATGATATATTTCTAGGTCGCTGCAAGGGCTGTCAGGGCTGTTGCACGCACTCGTTACTCCGCTCCCCCATCACCTTATCAATACATGCCTAGTTGCACTCTTGTTGCTACGGAAGGGTCGTCGCCTCACGTAGACTCAGAGTACGCTCGAGGTCACTACAAAGGGCTGTCAGGGCTGTTGCTCGCACTCGTTGCACCGCTCCCCCGTCACCTTATCAGTGTAGGCCGACAGCAAGAATATAGTGTCCCATACCACCATAATCTGCTCACGAGTCTGGGTTGCTCACTGGTCACTACGGGGAGGTTTGTCGCCCCAGCGTAGGCTAACAGCTCGACCACGGTGTCCCATACCACCATGCCCGGCTCATAAGTCTTAGTGGATCAAGATACCACGGTTATCAGGGTTATCACTGGTAAGTTCAGTACCCTAGGTTCAAGCAGTTATGATGAATACAAGGTGAACATACAACGGTCAATCGGGTTACTTGATGAGTCCGACTAGTGCGAGCGCACGTTGAATCGACCGACATGAAGTGCACAACCACTGCCGACAACTCTAGTACGACTCGGGTTTGTCATACACATCCTTCGTGACGAGTAGAATCCAACCACGAATTCAGATCTATTACCGACTGCCTGGACTAGAGTATAGCCCCAAACACTTGTAATGTGAATCGGTAATCATATGAGATAACAAAATTGAAATAACAATTGATTCAAGCTTGTTAGCAACATGTTATAAGATACAACAGAAGCAATTTAACCATACACAAGTACTTCAAACATAAGGTAATCAATTGAAATACAACAAGCATGGAGGAAATCATGTACATCATCAAATTAGTTGAGAATCCAGTCTCAACGCTAATCTACAACACCATTTACTCAATAGTTACTAATACATACATTTACACAAACACTTAGACTACACAACTCCAACGTACTTGACGTATGTTGATTTTCGCATATAATATGACAAATCCTTATATGAAGGAGATGTCTAATACACAACAATCATGTTCTTACATTCAAAACATATGACAGGCATAAATCATATTGATTTAGGCATTTCAACAAACACTTAGTCTACACACATTAGTCTACATAGCATATGTCTGCCAATATGTGCATTAGGGCGAATCTCTTCGGGAAACAGATCATACACGTATAACTAGTATACGTACACGGTAAATACTCATGGCAATCATATCTGCAAAATACGTATGCATACAATATTTTCTACAAATACCTTAAATACCCTAAATCTCATATTCTTCGTACGTATTCGAAATGAAAAACGGACAGCATGTTCTACATGTCAAACAACATCCTTATCAGCAATCTACCATTAAACGGCATTGAAAGCTTTGAAAATAGGTAATCTAAGCGTCTAAAATCCGCACCTTACGCCGTAGGAGTGTAACGAATCGAATAAGAACTCTACGTCGTCGTCAACGACTGATTGAAAACCTACAACACAAGGTGAGTCAGCTACTTAGCTACTTGTACCCATAGGAGCCTTAAAACAGATTATGGTTAGGATTTTCTTACCTAGAACGAAACCAGAATCGCCGGAATAACGATGCAGGTGGATGACTTTGGCACGTGGAGCAGCAGGGAAGAATCCCAAGAAAAAACTCCAACTCTCTCTCACTTTCTGTCTCTTTTCTCTCCTCTCTCTCCTAGGGTTTTCCTCAAATTCGTATGGGTTAGAAAACTAAGGGTTTAAGGCCCTTTTATAAGCCCAAACATAACCAAAACAGACTCCAAGTCAAGGTATACCTGAGTTATAGCCAAATCAGATCTTTTTCGATCCAAAAGAATATTTCTGAAGGTCCCCTAACTGAATGCGGTCGGACTTAAGCTCATGGATGTCAGATCCTGATCACATTAAGGTTTCAGATCGATAGGGTTTACAGATCGCACGTGGCGGACCAGTTTCAGTTCAGCGGTCACTGAGACTCGATCAGGGATTCCAAGCACACTAATATGAGTGAAAAATGTTTCCTGATCCAAGGGTGTATTTGGGTCAGATTCCAACGGTCTGAATGCTTAAAAATGTCGCGCAAGCTACATGTGCCAGATTTATTAAAAATTGAATTAATTTTCTAAATATTTTTCTTTTCTCACTCTCTTCACTCCGAACTCAGTAAAATGGTCTCAGGATATCGGTTGGGCTTAATTTTTGAAATGATTGTCAAGTCCAACAAGGTGGTCGTAATTGTCTAAGATTATCGCTATCGGACTTTCGACGCGCGGTCTAGATCCAATACAAAGTTTCAAAGGGTTCCTGAGAATAAACAGGTTTAGAGTTTGATCCTAAGTTTTAGGGTAACGTAGCGTCAATGATTTTATAGGTTTTGGGTCTTACAGATCGTATTTAAAGTGGTTGGTGCTAATTTTGTAGGAAATCTAGTGTAGCGCTGTCTAATTCACGTTAAATTTCTAAAGAATTAGGTTCTAAATGATTTCTTTTGCTTTGGAATTAAGTTCTGAGAGTGATATGGTTGACCCATTGCCTAAGGACGTCTAACCCCAGGTTGGCAAAAATTCGGAGTGTTATAGTTTTGCAATTGCTCGGCATTTTTCTCGAACTGAATGCGGGCTCACATCTCCTGTACCGGGTAGCATCGGAACCGCGGCGACGGCGTGGTCGCTAAAGTACAAGTCTCGGGTCGAACCGACTCTGAAATATGGGATACGACTTAGGGTCGCACACAAATGCTATCTACGCGTCGCGGGTAGGTGGAATTCGATTAGGTAGATCGCGAAAGTTTACGGAATGGTACAGGCTAGGATACGGGCCTGACATAATAATTATAAATAAGAACTTTAGGGGGTGTTTGGTGTATGAGATTACATGGGTTTAAGTGGGATTGAATTAGGAAAATGTAATAATTACATAGTGTCGGGGATTGTCGTTTAATCCCATGGCTTGGCATCTTGAATGGAAACGGATTCGCAAATCACCCCACCACTACGTTCAGTGCTCCGTGGGCCCCACCATAATGTATGTGTTTCATCCATGCTGTCCGCCCATTCTTTTAGATCATTTTATGGTAAGAGTCCAAAAATGAGTTTAATCTAAATCTCAAGTAGACCACATAGTGTTGATTGTACGACCGCCATTAAAAACTTTTTGAGGGCCACAAAAGTTTTGGATCAAGTTGATATATATTTTTTCCCTTTATCCAAGTCTTTACGACCTAATCAACCGGTTAGATGTCAAATAACCATTATAGTTGGCCATAGGAGGTTTTTAGTGGTGGAATTCAATCACTACGATTTTCCCATGGTGTGGTCCACCTGAGTTTTATGTCTACCTCATTTATGGGATCAAGCCCTAAAGTTATATTTCAAAATGGATGGACAACGTCGATAAAACATATACATCATGGTGGGGTCCACATAACACCGACCAAAGTAGGAATGTGGAAATCCCTTGCCCAGGTATAGATTTCAAGAAGAGGCTTCACAACCCAGTCCTAAACAGGGTGTTGCAATGATCCATAGGATATTAAAACCCACTCCCACGTAATCTCCTTTAAACCCATGCACCAAACACCCCTTTAGTGCATCTCATCCTCATAAGGGACTCCTGTGATACAGGATTGAATGGTATATACACAACATGGTGGGATCCATTAATGAATATAATGGAAAGTGGTAACCAACATGATAGTTCAATCAACTGGTTTTTTTATGGGTATCCTACTTTCATGATAAGGGCAGCACCGCAAAACTAATATAATAGTCTTGCGGTGCTGCCCTTATCATGAAAGTAGGATACTTAAAGTAGGACGGCCAATATATTGGGCTTAAAAAATCAATATTTTGATTGGCCTCACCTTAAATACAAATGTATCAAGCCAAGCTATTAATCGACCGGACTGCTGATTTCAAAAACCAAGGAATCATTTGCAAAGTTACTGGCTAATCCAAATCTATAAAAGCACCATAAATTGAAGAGCTTCGAGCTCTTGCCAACTCAATCAAACAAATCTACTTGTAGCCCAACGCTGCCTATCAATCTTTATCCCATATGGACACCTATCTTATCTTAACGAAGCATAGTTTAGCCTCGCTACTACTAGTCAGCACTATGTTGTAATAAGTTGGATTGATTTTTTTAAAAAAAAGTGAGATCGATTAGCATAGCTTAGTTTAGTTCTCCACTTCTGTCTGACGCTTTGCTAAAGTAAGTTGGCTTTAGTCTAGTTAATCATCCATGACTCCAATGTCGGATCCACCAAATCTCTAAGTCCCTTGTGATTTGTTCAGTGATAGCGTATTGAACAAACAACAAACGTCTCACAATTGTCCAACGTTTGCCGACCACCTCACAACCATCCCGGTTTAAAAAGTTGTTAATAATCAACGGCTCACACTGTTGTCAGTAATTTATTATGCTTTATTGATTTTATATGCTGATTGTACAATATCTATATTCAGATTAATAAAATTAATACTTGGACTTTAATTTTTTATTTTCTTTCTTAATGTTTATTTTATTGACAAGCACGATGAAGTCATTACTGTAGTGATAAGTCATTATCTTCCAGTAAAAAAGAACTTATTTAAATGACTAATCCTTTCCTTCGTAAATACATAATTTCTTGTCAATAGGTGGCTGAGTGGTCAAGTAAATCTTCACATATCTAGTCTTAATCCATCTATTTTGGCACGTGGGTTAGAATGCCTTCCGTCCGATTTGAATCAAATACAACTATATCAAGCGCGGCACATACCATACTGGCACCCATAATTAGGCGGCCACCTGTTGAAAACGATGGCTCAAAATATACGGCCAAGGATGGATTGAATCATCCCACGAATGCGATCTTTTAATGGTTTCCTCTCGCAATCACCTCCTGTTAGATGTTCTGGCACCAAGGTCATATCCGTCACTTCAATCCTGTGGCCGCGGTGTCCGAAATAATTGGACAGCCTGAACAAGAGCAGCTAATGCGACGAATGCTTGGCTAATCAAAGTTGTTTTCGCCTGCATTTGTTTGCGACACGAAACTGATTTGATAAGCAGACTGGCCTGATCTTTGCAAACGGATGCTAGCTTTCCGCCTGTGTGATTGTAGGTGGGTTAATGGGCTGTGCCATACCTGTGTGGCTGTGTGTGTATTTACTAGCCTCTTAAATCATACTGTGACCAATAACATCTCGATTTACTGTTGAACTTTGGGGGATAGAAATTTTTTTTGAACATCAACCATACACGTGGCAATACACTATAGGCCATATCCTAAAAATGATAATGATTACCTGTGCTAACCATCTAATTGGTAGCTTGCAAATAGACAATAATCGTACAGAGGTCCCTGGTAGACGTGTATAAGGATTTGGGGTATGACCCATCTATGGTAGGACGGCTGAGATGACGTCTCTAAATGTAAGATCTGGGGTACTCGTTAGGTAGGTTTGGTTGTTGTGAATGAGCCCTGGCAATCAGGATTAGCCAATCATCAACTGCACCACATATGTATTTGAATATAGATCTTCTTGTTTTTCTTTTTTAACGGGTCGCTTTTGTCCCACAGATATGGTCCACTTAATAAATGCAACAGGCTGGTTTTTCAGGCTAAGATATGTTAAAGGTGGGCTAAGCATAATAAAATTTAATTATAATAAGTTCAGGTTTTATAATAAAAGGTATTTTCATCATCTAATATTTTTATTCGTTGAATCTTTGATCAAGTGTATAAAATAAAATATTATATGATTAGTTTTAGTGTGTGTGTGTATATATACATATGTGTGTGTGTGTGTGTGAAGAGAGATGATCACATGGGAATTGATTCGTACGAAAATTTGTGAGCACTTTTTGATACGCACTGTGGAAACAAAATCTAAGTCTACTAAATGAGTATCTCATGAAACCCTTACAGCCTGGAAGTTAGCCGGGGATTTTAATTTGGTGGTCATAACAGAGTGAGAGGCAAATCAAAGAGGAGAATTTCATCTCACTCTACGGATTTTGTGCTCATCATCTGTAAAATAATAATAATAACAATAATAATGTGCTCATGAATTTTGCACGAGATGGGTTCCCATGGGAGCATTTTAATATAAAGGTAGATAATTAGGATATTTCATTTATTTGGCTATTTTAGTATCTAATTGGTGGACAAAAAATGGACGGTTAAAAATGAAAAATATCCAACAGTCCTGTTTCCTTGAGAAAGTATCAAGGAATAGGAGGCTAAGATGGTTCAACGACAGTGGCTTAATATCTGAGGTTAATATCTTGATCTCGGGGACCGTGAGACCACGACAGTAATTTTTAGTCTTTTTAACTTGAGTGGCTGCATGTCATGTCACTTCCCATATATAAAAGGGTACCGGAATCTGGTACATCACCGGATGTATCTAGCGAGTAAAATACCCGATCAAACACCGTGTGGTGTTTGTGACATCCACTCAATCCATTCGGTGCCGCCGACAGATGTTTTACTTTAGGCGTTAGCCCAATCCACAACTAAGGTCCACCGCACCGCAGGGAATGTTTGCATCCCAGCATGGTGAGAATATTCCATCTGATCCGTTCATCAAGTGACATTCACAACGAAGAAAGGACATTCCTAAACTCAGCCTGGCCACGCTTGTGAACTTCAAGGTGTTACGCATGATTATACATTATTTCCCATAGCATGACGCGCCTGAGTTTTGCATAAGGACAATTTCTAAGATGCACGGTGATCATGAGAAGATGCACCTGATAGACGGAGTGGATGTCATATGAATAAAAAGGTGGGCCCCACAGGTAAGGTGTTGGGGCTGCTGCCTACAAATGGTGGTGTAGAGAATCCCAATCCATGTAAAAGAATCTAAATAAATAAATAAATTAGTAGCAAACAAGGAAGATCGCTTACAAAGCAGATCGATTGTTATCTTGAAAAGGAGGACATTGACACCAAAAGATTTAAAAATCAATCCTATGGTCTAGATCTGCTCTAGTGCTAAAGGACGGATTTAGCCCATGTAAAGGAGGATACGATGTCAAGTCGGGAAGCGGACTGGGTTTAAATAGTGGTGTACGAGAACCTGGCTAGGTTAGTTCGCTAGACTTGGCTCGAAAAAGCTCAGTTCAACTTGGTTCGAAGCTGACTCGGAGCCAACTAGCACTGGCTTTTTAGCTTGAAAATGAATACGCGCCGAGTTCAAGTTAGCCCCATCTCAATATGACTCGGATTGTACCTAACTCAAATCAAACCAGTTTGGTGACTCGATTACTTTCACATTGATGTTGCTCACCAAGTATTTGATGAAATGACTCAAAGAAGTGTGGTTAGTGACAAGAAAGGTGTGTATATGAAATCAATATCATTTTTTTTCTTAATTTTTATGTTGCTTAGAAGGTGTTTGGTAAAATACTTATAAAACCATTGTTGTTGTCTCAAATGTAGTGAGATTTTGAAGGTGCAGTTTAGGTGTTTGTGAAAATACTGTAATGGCAAACTCGACCCAATCTTGGATCGAACTGGCCCGAGCTACTGACCGAACCGAGCTGAGTTGGCCAGTCAAACTCAAGGATTGAGCCGGGTCGAGTTTGAGCTGAGGTCAGCTAGTGGCCAAGCCAAGTTGAGTTGGCCTCAACTCGACTTGGTTCGACTCGCCCCTTCCCTTACCAAGAACTGACAGGACCTCTGTGTGGCCACTACAATGTGTGAGTTTAATCCACATCATTCATCCATTTTTCTATATCATTTTAGTATCCAAACCTAAAAATGAGGTAGTTCCATGGCTCAAGCAGACCACAACATGGATCCTTACTCTTGTTTGGGTGGTTGACTCTTAAGAGTTTCAACACCTGGTCAAAGGTTCAAGTATATCCATATGTGGTGAAATCCCACTGCTGTGGGGGGGTAAGTGTGCATGTGGGAAAAAAAAAAAAAAAAAACAGACCACAACATACAAAGAAGTGGTGACAATGACATCCACATTTAAAACCTCCTTAGGACCTGCCTTCATGGTTAATTTCCAAACTAGCTATAAGGTCTCATAAACATGAATGAATGAAGGTAAAAACAATAACAAATATCAGCTTGATACAAAACTTTTATACACTCTAAAATTTTTTTAACTATGAATGTTTAATCTCCAGATAAATTGAGCTTTATAACTGCCTATTTTTTGGGCTTTCATCCTAAAATGATATATAAAAAAAAATGGATGGACCTGTGGATAAAACCTATGTTGGATAATATATTGAATTAAATAGACTATAAAAATCGAGAACCAAAAAAGAAAAATAAATTTAGATAAAGAAAAACTTATTGAATTAAGTCGAGGCGTGACTGAGTCACTCGGCTTGAAATCGAATTTGCTCCCCTTGGACAGCGTCCCAAGTGCAACAGGTTTCCAGAGCAATCGACCTCCAGGATACAACGACTATGACCCGGTCCTAGCGGTGCACTCACTGTACACGGGCTCGAACCACTTGCAGTTTAATCCGAAAGTGCTGAGTTGACTCAGCAATAAACTCAGTAACAATGGTAAAACCGTATCAGAGAGAGTATTATAAGACAGAATATTTTAGTATATTGAAACTGGAATCGGAAGTCTTTATATAGATTCCGAAATGGTGCATAAGCACCCTTTACAAAAGGTTAGGTCCGTTGGGTTTAAACCCAACAGGGGTGACCAACCGGAAAGGAAGCATCTCTCTGTTTTAAAACGAAAAGGCATAAGTGCAAGTACACTCTTGCACATACAGTCCTACGAATACCCATACACACATACCCACACGAGTACACTTACACCGCACCTACACCCGCGCCCAGCCCGTCCCGCACGTGGACACGGACTCAGACTCGGCTCGGCTCGGCGCGCGCGTGTGTGGTCAATGGCATAGATTAGAGATATTGGCATAGCCCCCCCACAGGACCAAATTCACATGCCCCCTGAAAGGAGCTTAAGCTCTAAACAAAAAGCCTATCATATAAATAAGAGAATTTCTTTTGTCAAATCTGATGTGGGACAAAACCAACACTTCAAAAACACTAAAATTTAAATGTGGAGGGAAAACATTAAAATTTAAAAATTCAAATTTTCAATATTATTTTAAAACAAATACAATAACCCATACATTAGGATAGCCCCTCGAGCTCTTGCACGTTCCTGGCTAGAGATGTGCAGGGGTAGTACTCAATCCGTGTCCTTCAAGTGGTGGACGTGAATGCCCCGCCAACTATTGTGGGGAGCCAACAAAAACTCTGCAGGGCCCACCACGCTGTGTCACATCCACTCGGTTCATCGTTTGCGTCAGCGCATGTTAGGACTCGGCCCCAAAACTCAGGCCAATCCCATCATTAAGTGGGCCACACCACAGGGAACAGTGGTGATGGGAGCACCCACCAATGAAACCTTTCTCGGGCCCACCATGATGATTATATACATCCAACCCTTCATAAAGTGAGACACACAAGGATAACGGCAAAACCAAATATCAGCGTGATCGAATATTTCAGTAGCCAACAACAAGAAGGTTTTAATATTAGGCGTCCCATCCATACTTTTACTGTGGTGTGTCCCACTATAACTCTGATTCGGATTTATTTTTATAATCACGTCTTAGTATGAGCTGGCACAAATGATGGATGGAGTGGATGTCAAACTCGTTACGGTGGGCCCCACGGAGCTTTCCGTTGGCCCTGTGAGCTAAAAAAAGTAGAGAATAGATTCTCTGTGTCGTACCAGTTAACTATTTTTCTCATCTCACTTTTTATATTTTGTATACGTGGCATGTATATAATGATCCGAAGTTTCTGACCGATCATTTATAATACAGGTCCATATATGGATTGTAGACCACAATAGACAAAGATGGGGCAATACTAACGATCGTGGATTTCGGTATATTTTCCTTTCATGGTCGTTGAAATGGATGAACGGTTCAGATCATGATGCAGACATGCCACTTGTGTGATATAAAAGCTGCGATGAGTAAAAGGGTGCGATGAAATCTCCTGCCCGTGGAAGGTTGCGTCGTTCGTCGAATCAAATGTTGAGTAATTATAAGATGCTGCTCAATAGAACATTTATGGTGAAGTGACGTCTGGGATTTTTGTACAATATGGACCGTAATTCGATGATCCAAACTGTTGATATGATGGGACATACTATGAATGAGTTAGGAATTAAAATATATTCCATATTGAGGGATTATAACAACTACAATAAAACGGTCCACAAATAGACAGCTAAGGAGAAAATTACAATAGATGTCAACCTTCAGAAAGGAAATGGCCCAACAGTCAGGAAGATTTTTGGAATCTGCGTCTTCCGTAATAGGATTCATCCGATAAACGGACTGGATGAGTGGAAGTATTCAATTCCTTTGAAATGCTTGGACTGTGGAATATCTCGCAGGAATTTATTCCACTGCCTTTCTGGGAGTCAAAAGTAGAGCTAGGCATATCTTGCTCGTTCCGGTAGATCCGACCTGTTCAGACTTGATCCGGCCCATTTTAAATTGAACCGACAGCCTGGATCGGTGCGGAACGAGTAGGGCCATTCAGATTCGACATTTTTTTAAATTGAAATCGGGTCGTGGTTAATCCAGACTAATTCGATCCGAAAACCCGATCCGATCTGAACCGACCCAATCCGAAGTGGTTCTTATCAATACTTTTACTTTTTCCTATGGTATGGTCCACTTGAGCCTTGGATATGCATCAATTTTGAGTTTAACCACTAACATGATCTTGAAAAACGAATGGACGGCGTGGATAAACCACATGCATTCACGGTAGGCTCCAAAAGAGTTTATTCAGTACAATAAGAAGAGGATTTCCTGGTGTACCACACAGCTATATAGCTGTTGTAGGCTGTAGCTATAGGTACGTGTCGTGCGAAGACGAGCACTGACACTCCTCAAGCTTCGAGTTGTACAAACGGTTCAAAGGAGATCAAAGTTATATGGGCCCCATAGTGATTTATTTATTATATTTACACCGTTCATATATTTTTAGAGATCATTATAGAGCATTATCCAAAAAATGAATCAAATCCAAAGATCATCTGGACGACACCACAAATAGCAGCAGAGAATGATTTTTACCGTTAAACAATTCGTAGGTCCCACCATAACGTTTATTTTCCATTAAATCTGTTCATAAGGCCACAAAGACCTGAATTAAGAGGACAAACAAATTTCAATTGATCCAAAACTTCTGTGAGACCATGACCCCAAAAAAGGTTTCAATGGTAGACGTTCAATCTTGACTGCTTTTTTCAGTGTGGTCCACTTGATAATTAGATCTGTCTTATTTTTCGTCTCAAGATTTAAAACGAGCTCGCCAAATGGATGGGCGGTTTGGATATAACACATACCACATGATCAGACCCACAGAACTTGTTAACGTCAAAATAGCAATGCACAACACTTTCGTGCACAGCACGTTGCAGCTGCACGTCGTACACAACACGTCAACACAACTGTATGCGCCTTGAGCTTCGAGTTATACGAACGATGTTGAGGGTCAAACATTGCATATTAGACCCCAGTTATTACCTAATTTTACAAATATGATAGTGTTTAACAACCTATTTTAATCGTGTTTGTGTGCAAGGTGTATTTAAGAGCCTAGACTGAAAAAGGGTACTAAAAGCGTAGATTTAATGCTCTGAAGTCACCAAGGCAAGGAACAGACCCCAGGGGATTGAGATCGAAGAATTTACATGCCAGAGATTTGAGAAAAACAGACCACTCACGTTAAATGGGTCTGAAAAACGTCCAGAATGAAAGATAACAGGGTGCCCACCATCCGTTCGGCACAAAACTTTATATATGGCCTGAAGACTATAAATTAATTGTACACGTCAAATTTCAGCCATTGGATCCTTGTGGAAGTGACCCAACGGATAGATTAGGCTCTAAAATCCTAATTTGGGGCCCGACTAATATCTGTATATGCTTCAATTTTGGTCTCAACCCCTTAATTGGGGTGATAAAGCAAATGAACGGAGTAGATTTTTCATACGCATTGTATGAACCCCACATGTACATGCGGGAGTGCACAAGCGGTGCACTCCCGCACCACACCAGAACGCGAGAGGTCAGTCAGCGCCCACTGACTGACTCTCTACTTCAAAAATCCCAAAACGCACAGCGTGAGGATGCGGTTCACTGGTTCGTGCTTGTGGGCCCCACCCATTTGCCATTTGCATGATCTAGACCGTCCAATGTGTCCAGATGAGGGGGGGGGGGGGGGGGCTCTCACATAGGTGGTCATTTGGCCCCATACAAATATACACATATGGATCGCTAGAAAAAGCAAGATGGACAGCGAGTTGATTTGATACGGTGGACCGCACAAAAACCCGACAAAAACCACTCTCTGACTGATTTTTCACCAGGAATCCAGTGAACGGGTCAGATTTCTCAGAAAACAGTACTGTGGGATCCACCGAGCTTCAAAACGTAAGAAAATTCGTAATACCTTGCGTCCGTGAAATCCAGATGTTGTGGGCTGTTCCATGGGCATGATCACGGTTGGATGAGTGATCTAGACCACTCAAAGCTCTCTCAAGGTGAGTTCGTCCAAACCTAAGAAGGCCAAACAGAATGGATTGGTGCGCTCGGGCTGTGTTCTGTCAAAACTGGCAACATGATCCCTCTCTAGTAGGGCAAGCTTGTGCGTAAACTCCAGCAACTGATTCTCAACCATCGACACACGTTGCGAAAAACACCCAAACCGACTCATGCACACTATAAAAGGAGGGAGGGTAGCCATGGGATAGATCTATCTTAGCACGTGGAGAACGAGAGAGAATGCGAGAGAGAGAAGGGTCAGCTAGCTGTGGAGTGGTTCTCCTTTTCTGGTTTTGTTTTCCCTTTGATCTATTTTTAGCCTCCTCATGTCTAAGATAGGCTAAGCCTCTTAGCTAGGGCTAAGAGGTGAAGCTTGTAACGTGATGGGAGACTTTTTATTTATGCCTTTTGATTCCTGAACTGATTTTAATTCCAGTTTGATTTTAAGGAATGTCTTTAGGTTTGAATGGTTTGTTGTGACTTAAATTACAACAGATCTGTGATAGCTTTGAGCATTTCCTTTTCATTAATATGATTATAAAATTAGGAGACCCTATTGTTCACCATCGTCTCCTGGGCATGGTTGGATAATGGAATCCTAATGTTCATAACCTTTTTAAATAGATATGGATTGGTTAGATTCTGTTGTTTTCTTTGTCTCATAGGCATGACCTTGTGATGGAATCAAGTCTAATTCTCATATCTCTTATCCATTGATGACTAGATTAAAGGAAATTTACATTTGATTTTTAAGGTTATATCATGTATAGATCTCCCTGATCTTTATAAGTGGATCTTTAGCACACTATTCGTAACCTTGAATTTTACAAGTTTTAGTTTAATATTTCACCATAACTCTCTTAAAAACCTCTGATTTAAATTTCATCTTCGCCTAATTCTAGTTCGAGTTACTTTCAAATTATGTACAAGGTTCAGTCCCCGTGGATTTGACTTCGGTCTTACAAAGATTATTACTACATCATAACCCTATACTTAGGGTGTGAACAATGACTCAAATGAGATCAACATTACATGGGCCCCACAATGATGTATTTATTATATCCATACCATTTATCAATTTTTCATGATCATTGTAGAGCATTTGAAAAAAAAATGAATCATATCTAAAGTTCAAATGGACCACACCAAAAATAGTAGCAAGGATAATGATTTTCACCATTAAAAAATTTGATCTGAATCGTACCCAACTCGATCCGACTCAGTTTTCTTGACCGATTCAGACTCGGTTTGGGTCAGGCCAACCGTGCATCTGATCGATTCAAGTCAGATGTCTCGGACTCGATCCTGGATCGGATCGGGTTTGGGTTAGCCCAGGTAGATTTCGGACCGAATTGAGTTGGACCCAATCCGATCCGACTCGGTCTGATGCTCAACTCTAGTCAAAATGCAGTCGAGGTATTATCTCTGATGACTAGGTAACACATGCAACTGACGTGGAGGGCTTCCAGTAGTCTAGCCACGTGTACAAGACTCGAGTACGCTACTCGACGATTTGATTTCTTGAGAAAGGCTAGGTGGACATTAGGTAGGGCCACCGTGATATTTTTGATAAATCCATCTCGTACATCCGTTTTGTGAGCTTATTTTAGGACACGTGATTAAAAATGAGATAGATTCAAAACTCGAGTCGACCACACGAGAGGAAAAAATAGGAAAAGAAATGTCCTCCGTTGAAAACTTCTTGGGCTCAACTTTGATGTTTATATGCCACACATAGCATTTAAAAGGCCATTCTTGATGGGATGAAGTGAAAAAAATATATATAAAAAACATAGCTTGATACAGACCTTTTGTAGTTGTGTAAATGTTTCAACAGTGGTCCGTTTCCTTTAGTCAACTTTGAGTGTTTGGATCCACCTCATTTATCAATGCATGTCCTAAAATGATATATATCTCACCTTCAAAGGGGAGAGGATTAGATGCGGCCCATACGAGCTCACTTTTGTTGTATGTAATTGTATCCACGCCCGTCTATCCGTTTTTCTAGATAATTGCAAGCGTATGAGACAAAAACTAAAGTATACAGATAATTGCAAGGGTATGAGACAAAAACTGAAGTAGATCCAATTCTCAATGAGACCATAACATAGGAAATAGTGGTGACCGTTCATTAATGGGCCACAATAGTTTTAGATTAAGGTGATATTTGTTCTCTTAAATGTTAGGGTTTATATAAACTCATCTATAGGTTGGATGACAAATAAACATTACAATAGATCTTAAGAAGTTTTTAATGGTGTTGGTCACTCAGTTTGTTTTCTATTGTGAGGGAGTGCCATAATCGATATAGCGGCTCAATCCAAACGCATTAAATTTAACCCCAAGCACTAAAATAAGTACATACATCTGATAAAAAACATATATGACCGATCAGTCACTTACTCGAATCATACTAGCAATATATTATATGATATTATCTGGGTGGAGTCTAGCATCAATTTCAGTTGGTTTACCATTCTCGTGTCACTCTATAAATTGTCAGTCTCATATCCACAGATATAAGCATCGGCTGTATTAGACGTAATTAAGAATGCTTTATTATCAGTCAAAACCAGTTCTGCTCTGTCTTGATTTTAGAAAATCACGAATTGGTTCAATGATGATGAAATGTGCGAGAACGAATGAATCCAATATCATCCAAAAAGAGCATTACAGGTTGATAAACTATCAACCGCAAATAAAGCAGCTAGTACCTTCTTAGTTCCCACCATTAATTCGATTGGTAAAACGCTATACATTCACATTTTTTCACCGATGAAATTATTCATTATGACATCGGTTGAGATAAGGTCATCTTAAGTCTTTTCCAGTTTAGCCATATCATTCTAGCCAGTAGAATGTTAATAGTGGCTCCATTGTTAACTAGAACCGGAGGGGTTGAACATCCTTTCAAGTTAACAGAGATATACAACGGCTTCAAATGTTGGATCACCGTAAGAGTTGGTCTTTCAATAATGATTTTTTCAGAAGGGGGCCTAATTCGACCGTCATGGTCGACACATTTTTGGCTTCCTCAGAGTTAAAAGATCCATGTTGTATAATTATCAACAGGCCTAATTCTTCCACATCTCTTTCCATCGTACTTAGTTGAGATAGTTTAATTCTTTGTTCATGCTTACTCTATTTAATATAGAAGAAGATGATTTTATTGCTCTTGCCTTATCAAGCAACTCTTCAATTAGAAGATCATTTGAGAATTCGTCATCAATAACGTATTCGGTCGATCCTTTCCTGTTCATTCATATCCTATCATATTTAAGATCATTAATTGAGTCATGATCCTTGTGATAATCAGTCGATTCTCCCATATCAGCCAATATATGTTCTTCTCCTTCTAACTTTAAAACTACCAGCCTTGGTCGAGTTGACTGATACTTATAAGATTGATTCAAAGGGGCGATTAATTGCATTCTCTTTGCTGCCTATTATATTTACCAACGCCGCTTTTGAGTGTGAGTCATCCTTCTTGGGTATCATTTGAAATTTTGGATGACTCATCCTTTTTTAAACACCTTCTCGACCAGGCTGAGGTTTAACCATCCTTGACCCTTGAACCGTCCAAGAATAATCACTGACGTGTTTGTCCTTTTGAGGGTAAAAGGCATCTCTTTCCTCATAATTTTAATTGACCGATTATCTTGTTGGATATTTCGGTCGATAAGATCTCCCATTTGATCGAGTCGGCCTTACACATTTCTCACAAAGGTGTTGATAATTTGGTATTGTTTCGCCTAGATATGCTTCGCCTTGGTCGATTGCAATGACAGGCCTTACGTCATTTATGTTGTTTTGCTCTTAGGTTGATTCATTTGAACTCGAAAATTGATCTTTTATCATAGTCAAACCGACCTTTGAGGATTGATGGTGGCCATGTTGATCCCTATATTGGATGAAAATTGATCAATATCTCTTCTTTTTCTTTTTCAAAAAATTTTAGTAACCCTTTATCGATATTATCCTAAATTACATTACTTAAAACAACACATTTGTTAATAGAATGCAACCAAATTGCATGTCATTTACAATAATTAATTTTCTTCAATTCATCGGCTATCAGAATCTTTTAATTATTCAACTGAGCATGAAATTTTTCTTCCATTTCTTGTCAATTTTGTATGGAATTCGGTAATAAATTATAATACCAAGTAAATGATAGCATAATGAGTGTGACCAAATAATTATAATTTATAATACTCATTATTGGTCAAATCTCTACATTGTATGGTAAATCGACATATGTGTTCTATGATCGATCGACCTATATCACCTGTAAATAACGTAAAGTCAAGTTGATAGTTCTTGTGCAATGGATATTATTGGTCGATCCACTCAGGATATGGCTTATAATAAACTACAATAGTAGTTCGACCAAGAACTTAACCTTCTATTTCTTGAATCAGTTAAACAATTTGGTTACACTCCTAGTATTGTTGTGCAATAACTGGATGTACTTCAGGGCCATCCTAATATTGTTTTCTTTATTATACGATTGATTTTTAGGCAAATGTTGCCCCTAGGCATTCCTTGATTCCTAGCTTCATGAATTATGTTCTTATTTTCACAGTCAGGTCGTCTAAAATCTATCGTTAGCGGTGAATTTTGCATGTTCAGGACAAGAATACATTCAAGATATCTGAAACTAGCGATATCGGTGAATTTTGCACATCTTAAATTGGACCAGGGGTAGGAACAAGTGGTGTATTCCATTGTAATTGAAGTCTCTATAGAATCGGCTGGACTGGTGGTATAGGTGTCTAATTTCCAACAGAACTTAATTATATTAGCATGTTGCTAAGGTACAACAGCTGCTCTATCACTGAACAAAGCCACCAACTGATTCATGGTCTCGATGTGGCCGGCCATCCACATATTAAAAGCCTCGGTTTAAACTCGCAAGTTAAAGCCAAGAATCAAGGAGTGTCTGGGGGGCAACTCTCGCTTAGAAATCAAATGTATAATAAAGAATAATATCAAGATGGCCTTGAAGTACCTCCAGTTGATACACAACAATACTGGGAATATAACCAAAATTTTCAACTTATTCAGGAAATAACAAGCTAAGTTTTTGGCTGAACTACTATTCTAGTTTATCATAAGCCAGATCTTGAATAGATCAATCAACAATATCCATTGCCGAGAAATTGTCGACCTGATTTTATGTTATTTACCGGTGATTTGCTTGAACTCACTATAGTTCTGCAATGTGTTAAATCCTCATTTACATATCAATCATTTCGACAAATATAATCTCAAGAGGTTCAACTTGATATGTCGATGTTTTATTTGAGTTTGGAGAAACAGGCACTGGACTAAGTGGTGGATTTTCTTGCTCAGGCACTTGTTGGGCTAATAACTCCTTATTAGTAGGAGACTCGTTAGCCATTATGACCACCCATTCGACTTAGAATGCTCGAAGGCACTAGAGCATTTCTCTTCGATGTGTGCAAACAGCCAAGACTTTGTTTCCTTCTACTTAATCGTGGTACATGTGTTCAAGATTCTTACCATTGATGAGATAGGCATATGGTGACCAAATGAGAGGGCGAGCCGTCCATCCATTTTTCAACTCATTTTAAGGTATCAGCCAAAAAATTGAGCTAGATCCAAATCTCATTTGGACCACACCATCAAATGAGTTCCATATGTGGCTGATTTTTGGGATATCTCATAACCTAAAGGGGACCCATCAAATGGGTTCTATATGTGGCTGATTTTTGGGATATCCCATAACTTAAAGAGGACCCATCAAATGCACAGTGTTATGTTCAACACACATCAAGGTGGGGCCTACACAGCTCGACCTCATGGGAACTTCCCATGAGGTCGATCTCATAGTACCATTTCCCATGTCGACTTCATACGAACTTCCCATGAGGTCAAGTTGGTGGGCCCCCACCCTGATGTCTGTAGAACATCTACCCCATTAGTCAGATGCACCATTCCATGGTGGGCCAAGGGCTTAAAAATCAAGTCAATCCATGACTTGGGTGGGCCACACCACATACAATAGTAAAGAGGGGTTACCCTCCCATTAAAATATTCATGATCATTTATTGGGCCCACCAAGTTGTGGTTCACAAATCCAGCCCATCAATTATGTGTCCCACTTGGATGAGGGATCAGACCAAGTTTCAGCCCTATCTTAAACTCAAGTGTGCCCTATCAAGTACTTTTATATGTTTTAGGCATGTCTTCACATGGTTTTAGATGGTATGACCAACCTGAGTTCAACCTCATAGTACCATTTCCCATATATATATATATATATATATATATATATATATATATATATATATATATCGGGAAAAGGTATTATATGCTCGACCGTATTCTACCTTCCATAAGGTCGAGTGCTGGCAGCACATTATTGGTCAGGTGGTAAAAGCTTTAAACAACGAGGAGATTTTATAGGAAATCAAAGAAACAGGGCGTCGATAATATAGTAAAATAGCTAAAAATGTTATTGAAGTGACGTCACCAAGTTCCATGGGCCCCACCATGATGTATGTTTTATATCCACACCTTCCATCCATCTGCCAGCACTCGACCTAAATGAAGAGGGAAAAAAAATTTCATACTGGTCCAAAACATCTATGACCCAAAAAGGGTTTTAATGGTAGACATTCAATCTCACACTGCTTTTTGCAGTGTGGTCCAATTGATAGTTAGATCTGTCTTATTTTTTATACAAAGCCTTAAAACGAGCTCACCAAATGGATGGACGGTTTAGGTATATATAACACATACATCATTATTAGATTAAAAAAAACTTTGCTAACATCAATATAGGGTGAGGTACTGAAGCTAGTCGGCTACTGAAGTACGCAAAGTTGAATAGCCGAGTTGACTACTGAAGCTACGTCACCAAGTTTTGTGAGCCCCACTATGATGTATGTGTTGTATCCACACCATCCATCTATTTTAAAATATCATTTTAGGGCATGAGTCAAAGAATGAGGCAGATAAAAATCTGTAGTGGACCCACCACAGAAAATAGTGGGGAGAGTGATTCCCACCATTGAAACTATCCCATGGCCCCCCATAATGTTTATTTGAAATCCAACCTGTTCAAAAGTTTAAAAAAGACATGAAATAAGAGAAAACACAAATATCAGCTTGATCTAAAACTTTCGTGGCCTTTAGAAGTTTTCAATGGTAGGCCTCACTATCCCCACTGTTTTATATGTTGGGTCCACTGGAGCTTTGGATTTAACTCATTCTTTGCATATATCCCTAAAATGATCTCGGCAGATGGATGGAAGGTGTGGATATAAAACATACATCATGTTGGGGCCCATGGAAGTTGGTGACGTCACTTCAATAACATTTTTAGCTGTTTTACTATATTATCGACGCCCCGTTTCTTCGATTTCCTATAAAATCTCCTCGTTGTTTAAAGCTTTTACCACCTGACCAATAATGTGCTGCCAGCACTCGACCTTGTGGAAGGTATAATATGGTCGAGCGTATAGTACCTTTTCCCTATATATATATATATATATATATATATATATATATATATATATATATATATATATATATATATATATATATATATATATATATATATATATATATATATATATATATATATATATATATATAACTTCATCCAATTCTATGTGACCTAATCAATAGGAAGTTACGTTTAATCACCACTATTTCTTGTAGTGTGGTATGTCCTAGATTTAGATCTGTATCATTTTTAGGCTCAAGCCCTAAAATGAGCTGGTAAAATAGATGGGCGGAGTAGATAAAACACATATATTATGGTGGGGCCACAACACCGACTAGTACTGAGATCTCAATGCTGGAGGGGGTCATTACTGAGTTCGAGTCACTTTTCAGAACACAACATGTGCTATGGGAAGATATGTCCTGAGGCGATAAGGTTTATGAATAAGTTTTGGTTCGTTGCCGATCCTGTGCACGTGGTCGTACAGATGGTGAATCTGGACGGTCTATATTAGAGAGCTTTCTATTAAGAACCATGCTACCGTTCATCGCATTCATACCTAATGCTAACCTCCCTTGGATACCCACCGCTAACCGAGTGCCACGTGAGTGGATTCACCCATCCATCAGATGCCCTACTTTATATTAACCCTGGAATCTAGAATTATAAATGATCCAAAACTCCGGTAACCTACACCGTATTAAATAGTTGGGATGGTATGTACAACGTTAGTTTATTTAGGGCCCATTGTGAAGTTTCCACGTTGTTCAATCATGACCAGGATAAAAGGATGCACGAGTATGTTAGAAATACCGAAAAATCAAATAAATCATTTTCGTTTCCCAATCACGTGAAATATACACTGATGCAATCGGAATGTTCCAATTTATATAGGCACCATGGAGTGGACCATTGCTAGGTGGCCATTAATGGTTCAAAATATTTGAAAAATGTTTCTAACCATTGTTCATTAATTTCAGCCATTTTTTATCTTCAAATCGGAAGATCTGATCGTTGGATCATCATGGCTCGTCCGTTTTCAGACCTTTGTGACTTTCAAGGTTGTTAGCCTTTTGAATAATCTTACCGTTCTCAGTCGTCTATAAAGGCCTGACTTATTTTAGACCCTAGCGCTACTACAGTCACACTGCTCATGCCTGAGCGCATGCGTGTTCTAGTGCTACGCAACCCGAGCATCTCAATCTCCTAAAACTCCAAATAAAAATACTGCACACACCTCCGCATGTAAACCTCAAATCTTCTAATATTATTTTCGATATGGGACAAAACACACTCCGCACTTTTTCTTTCGAAATTTTTAAAACTTTTTGGTGGCAAAACCAAAATCCTAAAATTTTTAAATATTTGTTTTTTTTTTCAAAAAACTAAAAAATTCAACAGAGTATTCCAAAGCTCAGGTGGGACACACCACAAGATTTAAAGGTTTTAGTTTAATTTAAAATCGAGGGAATGTTCATTTCACCACATTAGGAAAATTTACCCTAGATAGGTGACTGTGAGAGGTACGCAAGAGTTTTTCCCATCCTAAAAAAAATAGTAAATAAATAATAACTACAACAATTAAATTATAACTATCCATCAAAGGACCTTTCTATTAATGGCCCATGATAGAAACCACACCAATTAAATAATATATTTATTACTTCGTGCATCGTCATTTGCGGTTTTCTATAGTGGGCCATTTGTGATAGTCCATCAGATGGTCGATCCAGACTCTCTACTTCACATGGGAATGGCAGGAAATGGAGAAGCTTAGTGGGCATGTCAGGCCTATATCCTAGACCGTACCATTCTTTAGGCTTTCGCGGTCCTCCCGGTCGAATTTCGACAACCAGCGATCTGTAATTTGCATTTGCACACGATCTTGAGTTGTATCCTATTGATCTAAGTTGGCTCGACTCGAGACTTATACCAATGCGAGCGCACCGTCGCTGGATTCCGACGTCGCATCTCGCAGGCCGAGGCGATACCCAGGCCAAGAGATGTGGCCCGCATTTAGTTCGAGGAAAACCCCGCGCGTTGCCAATTCTGAGTCTATGACATGTCCCATCAATCACATCTCATGTCAAATACACATCAACCCATCCCCAAGTACAACCACCCCTCCCCCAAAGTCAACTCTCTCTTACAACCAAATACATCCATCCATCACTCACCATCCCTCTCTCTCATCACCTCTCTCTCTCTCTCTCTCTCTCTCTCTCTCTCTCTCTCTCTCTCTCTCTCACATTCTCCAAGCTCCATGGGAGCAACCCACGTCCAAGATCCATGGGAAAGAGCTGGTGTGGCCCACCTTCCTACCACCCGATCCCACCATCCTCAGCCCATCTCAACCGTTGAAATTGTCCCTTTGGAGTTCTATCATGCATTGACGGAAGAAGGAAAAAGAGACGAAGGTGGGTGATTTTTATATGATTTTGATGATTAGAGGACCCACATATGGTGGGACCCATCTTGATGTATGCATTGTAAAGAGGGGCCCATAGCGGTGGGGTCTCTCCACCATCCGATTTTTCCTCTCTCTCTCTCTCTCTTTGTGTGTTGGTGTGTGGCCCACTTGATCCACGCTTCACAACCATGAGGACCCACCACGATTTGTGTGTGTATTGACGGGTGTATCCACACCATCCATCCAATGAAGCAGTTTCAAATCTCAGGTGGACAACCATTCATCAGGTGGGACGTGCCGACCCCACCTTGATGTTTGTGTCTTACAAAGCCAGACCGTCCATCAATGGGCCTGATCTGATTGGGGCCCAGTTGTTGGGGCTGGCGCGTCCAGCCTCGCACTCCTGATGAAGGAAAAATACAAATATCTTCTTGATCTAACACTGCTAGTGGGTCCCACACATGTGGACCCACCTCGTGCCCATGTTGCAACTGGGTCGTCCCTCTGCTGGACGGCCAACACCTGCTGCTGTTGTCAAAGTCTCGTAGGTCCCACTCATCACACATTACAACCTACAGGCCGTCCGTCCAACGTTTCTCGACGATGGTACATATATATATAGGGAAAATGTACTATGCGCTCGACCTCACGATAAGCTCCCGTGAGGTCGAGCTGTGTGGGCCCCACCATGATGCGTGTCGACCATTAACATCGTGCATTTGATGGGTCCCCTTTAAATTATGGGATATCCCAAAAATCAGCTGTATATAGAACTCAGGTGGGCCATACCATCTAAAATCATGTGAAGACACCGTTAAAACATATAAAACCACTTGGTAGGGCCCACCTGAAATTTGCATGCGCCTGAAACTTAGTCTGAACCCTCATCCAAGTGGGACACATAATGGATGGGCTGGATTTGCAATCCACATCTCGGTGGGCCCAAAAAATGATTATGAATGTTTTAATGGTGCATGGCCCCTCTTCACTTCTGTATATGGTGTGGCCCACACAAGTTACAGATTGACTTGATTTTTGAGACCTAGGCCCACGATGGAATGATGCATCTGACTGATGGGGTAGATGTTCGAAACGCATCATGGTGGCGCCCATACAGCTTGACCTCATGGGACGGACTCATGCAGTCGAGCGCATAGTACCTTTTCCCATATATATATATATATATATAATTTAATAATATAATATTATATCATGTGGGCCCCACGTGGGACCCACCATGATGTATGTATTATCTTTGCCACGTGTGTGGCCTACCACGATGTAAGTGTTATTTCCAGACCGTCCATCATCTGGACGGTGCTGTGGACACCACTATGATGTGTGTTTTGCTCCACACCATCCAGTTGTGGACCCCACTCCCCACACGTGTGGGCCACCTGGTATATATGTACCATCCAGGCCGTCCGATGTGGCCCACCTTGAAAGTATGCACTTCCACATCGTCCAGATTGCTGGACGGTGGGCCACACCCTGCGTGTGTGTTTTATCAACACCATCCATCCATTTTTCCAAGATCATTATATGGTGGGCCCCGATCTGATTTGGCGGGCCTGGGCACTGCACCTTTTTAAAATAATAATAATAATAATCATAATAATATAATATAATATAATGTATATTATATATATATATATATATATATATATATATATATATATAATATGGTGAGCCCCACGTGGGACCCACCTATATAAAACGGTTAGTTGGTGCTGTTGTACTACAGCCAACAAATGGACCCCCCACTATGATGTAAGGGTCTCATCCACACCGTCCAGTATTCTGGATGGGTGGGACCCACTTCCCTTGATGGATGTATTCTATCCAAACCGTCCATCCATTTGGCAATTCATTTAAAGGCTTGAGGAAGAACCGAGGCAGATTCAAATCTCTGGTGGGCCACCACGTGGACACCACCATGATGTATTTATTTCATCCACATCGTCCAGATTGTGTTGGACGGTGTTGGACAGTGTTTAGATGGTGCTGATTTACATGGGAAGTGTTTGGATGGTGTTGATTTACCTGAACAATGTTTGGGCAGTGATGATCATCATTAGGGTGTCATGTGTCCCGTCAAATGATGTGTATAATGATACACGTGTTGCACCTGCAATTATTGAAATGATTTTAGATGTAATCTAAGCCCCCATATGTGAGGCTCACCTTGATGTATTTTGTGGCCCATTAGTGCGTCCCATCGATGCAACCCACTTAATGTATATGAAGCTCATTGTTGAGGCCCATGGGATGCGGCCCACTTGATGTATTTGTGGCCCATTTGTGTCAGGCTTGTTGGTGCGGCCAATGTAATGCGGCCCACTTGATGTATATAAGGCCCATGTTTGAGGCCCAATATGATGTATACCCGACCCATGTGTTAGGGCCCCATGTGATGTATTTATGGCCCATGTGTCGAGGCCCATAATGAGGTGTATTAGGTCCTTGTGTGGGGCTATGGGCCCACTATACGCTTGGCTCTATGTGGGTCATTCCTTGGGAGCAATGTTGGTTAAACGTCCATATTGTTGGGCAATGATAGTTAAATGTCCTTATAGTGACATCCTCTTAGGTCCTTGATAAGGATGAGGTCGATTTTGATTATCGAGGCCGATTCCGATTATCGAGACTGATTCTGATTGTCGAGGCCGATTCTGATTGTTGAGGCTGATACCGAATGTCGAGGTCGATTCTAATTATCGAGGCCGATTTTGATTTCAATTTTTGTGTCCGATTTCGACTGTCGAGGCTGATTTTGATTGTCGAGGCCGATTCTGATTGTCGAAGCTAATTCCGATTGTCGAGGTCGATTTCAATTGTTGAGGTCGATTCCGATTGCCGAGGCTGATTTTGATTTGTCAAGGTTGAATCTGATTATCGAGGTCAATTATCGATTCTGATTGTCAAGGTTGATTCCGATTCTAATTGTTAAGGTTGATTCCGACTGTCGAGGCCGATTCTGATTGTCAAGGCCGATTCCGATTCCAATTGTCGAGGCCAATTTCGACTGTCGAGGCCTTTCGGATTGACGAGGCTGATTCTGTTTGTCGGAGTCGATTTCAATTGTTCAGGCTAATTTCAATTGTTGAGGCTGATTCCGATTTGTCAAGGCCGATTCCGATTGTCGAGGCCGATTATCGATTCCCATTGTCGAGGACAATTCTAATTGTTGTGGCCGATTTCGATTTGTTAAGGCCGATTATCGATTCCGATTGTCAAGGTCGATTCCGATTGTTGTGGTTAATTCTGATTGTTGAGACCGATTCTGATTGTTGTGGTCGATTCCGATTGTCAAGGCTAATTCTGATTGTCAAGGCCGATTTTGATTATCGAGGACGATTTTCAAGACCCATTGTTGAGGCCCATGTGATACGGCCCACTTGATATATACGAGGCCTATATGATGAGACCCATTGTGGTGCATTTGAGGGTCAGGCGATGGAGCCCATAGTTCTATATATTAGGCTCACGTGAGAGGCCCATCGTGATGCGTATTAAGCTCTTGAGTAAGGCATATAGTGTTGTATATTAGGCCCTTGTGCGAGGCCATGAGTCTACTATATGTTAAGCTCTATGTGGGTCATTCCTTAGGGGCAATGTTAGTTAAATGTCCATATCATCGAGGTTGATTGTTAATGTCGGTTATTGATACTGATTATGAGTATGTGACAACATAACATCATGATACATGCCCATACATATTATCTGCATGTTTGTTATGAGATATAGTTAACCATTGCATATGTCATTGGGCAGGTTGTTATGAGACTCTCTGATAGGTGAAAGTTATCTCACATGAGCGCACGGTATGTGTAAGCCCTGTATCCTAGACCGTGCCGTTCCATAGACTTCCGCGGTCTTACCAGTCGAATTTCGGTAACCTTCGACCCTTAACCAATATTTGCGTGCGACCCTGATTCGTATGCCGTCAACCCGTATCGACTCAACCCAAGACCTTTACCATAGCGACCGCACCGTCGCTGCAGTTCAGATGCCGCGACTTGCACGCCGAGACGATACCCTGGTCAAGAGATGTGGACCAACGTTCGGTGTAAAGAAAATGCCGCGTGTTATGAAACCCAAGAGAATCTCTACGAGGTGTCATATTAATCCCATCAATCCATCAATCCATCACATGTCAAATACATGTCAAGTACACATCACCTTTCACCCATTCCCAAGCAACTACAAAAGTCAAGAATCTCTTACAAGCTCATACCTCTCTTACACCAAAAGCCCTCAAAGTCAAAAAGTTCTTACACCACTCATGCTTTTCTTACATAAATGTCCACAAAATTCAAGATTTTCTTACACCCATCACTCACTACATCCATCACCCATCTCTCTCCCTTTATAACTCTCTCTCTCTCTCTCTCTCTCTCTCTCTCTCTCTCTCTCTCTCTCTCATTTTCAAACTCAAAAAAATCTAAGGAGAGAAATCTCATACATATGAGAATTCTCCAAGCCTCTCCCTCTCTTTCAAAACTTCAAGTGTAGACCACTTTCCTACCTCATGATCTCCCATCCTAACCATCCATTCTCCATCTCTTCTATTGGAATCAAAGCTAAGGTGCTAAGGAACTCATAGGATCAAGAAGATCGAACGGTGGGTGCTCCTCTAGATGTAAAAAATCTGATTTCTATAGCCTAGATGTTTTCTTTCTTTCATGAGGGAAGTGTAGGACCCACCAATTAATAGTGGAGATCCCACACAATCCCATGGTTGTGGCCTAATGGCCTACCTTATGCATGCATGATCCATGCATGTGGTCTTTCTCTATGGGCTCCATCATGATAGTTTTATTTCATATCATATTATGTTTGGGTCATCTAGACCTTATAACTATGGTGGGGATGTCATCCTCACCATGCATTTTAATTATAGGCCATGCATGTGCAAGATTCATGTTGTAAATATAAATCTAAGTATGATGTGCGGGTGTAATTGATATTGGGAGGGCTCAATAGTGGCGGAGCCCCTTTTCCTATGGCCAGATTGTCCTTCTATCTCTCTTTTTCTTCATTTTATTTTCTGATGTGTGTGGCCCATTAATGTATTTCCCTTTTTATTTAACTTATATAATAAATTTTATCTAAGTACATGTTGCAGTCCAGAATTTTCTGGACAGTTTCTGGTTGTTTTTGGACCAGATTTTGGGACTGTTTGGGGAACTATTCATACCTATTAAATATACTTTTCTAAAAGGTGGGGATCTCATCTTGATGTCTCCCAAATTTCAACCCCAACTGACCTTCATTGGGGTCCCAAAGGTGTGGTCCAAGTGAGGTGGACAGTCTGAATTTTCTGCACTGTTCCAGCAACATTCCACCATGAACAGTTGGATTTTTAAAATTTATTAAAATACCTATGGGTATTTAAAATTTATAAAAATTTTCATGGGGGTGGCTACTTATGGTAAGACCCACCTACAAAATTTTGGGGCTAATGGACGCCTGTACACACCATGGTGATGGCAGGACCGGCCCATTATAATATGGTGTCCAGATCAGTCCGATTTTCAGGACAGATTGATTTATGTAAATAAATTAAAATATTTACAGATGTCTAAAAATTCTAAAATTTTTTAGAAGTGTGGTTCACTTATGTTAGAACCCACTTACCAAATTTCAGGGCCAATGGACCCTTGTACACACCGTGGTGAGGGCCGGACTAGCCCACCACGTTGGGACGTCCAGGTCTGTCCGATTTTTCTGGACAGTCTGTTTTGTTTAAATTAATTAAAATACTTTGAGATATCTAAAAATTATAAAATTTTGTAGGGGTATGGCCCACCTATGGAAGTATGATTCTATGAAATTTCAGCCTCAAGTGACCCCTTTTGGGTATCCAAAAGAATGGGCCAAGATGGTTGGACTCCCAGATTTTTTCTGGTGCGCAGTCTAGCAATATGCCTTGATAAAAAAACCTTAATTCAAAAATATTTCTTCTGATGGTGGGCCACCTTTTTGGGTTTTCTCTCATTGTATGCATGATGAGAGACCTTGGCCCTCAATTTTTAGAGTTTTAGAGGCCTTGGACCCACTCCAATGGAGTGCCCAAATTTAGGACAACAACATATTATAATTATGCTAGCCTTGGGCTAAAATTTTGAGGAGTGGGGCCCATCATATTATAAAGATCTTAGAGAAAATGATTTATACATTTTGTTCCTTAAATGTTGGGCTTAATGAATGCACTTTTGAGGCCCACTACAGTTGAATTTAATTGGATCCATGAATGTAGCTACTTGTTGAACTATTTAAGGCCCATAGAGTGGACCCATTTGTTGTGTTCCAAGGTCCATGGGATTGGACCCATTTGATGTATTTTAAAGCCCATGGAATTAGGCCTATTTGATATGTATAAGGCCCATGGGTCTAGAACCATTTGATGCAATCTAAGGCCCACGGGTTATGACCCATTGCAATGCACATAAGGCCCATTGGTGCGGCCCATTGATGTGGCTCATTTGATGAGTAAAAGGCCCATATGACATGGCCCATTTGATGTATTTAAGGCCCAATGGGATGTACCTAAGGTCCATTGTAATGTGTGATCCAACCTGGTTTATGTAATGTTATTCACTACGGGCTACACCTTGGGAGCAATGTTGGTTTGACGTCCACATTGCGAGTATAATGTTGGTTAAATGTCCGCATTGCGACTCTCCCTAGGGCCCATTGGTAGGCCCGTACTTGTTGTATGCAAGTCGTCTAGGCCAACTGCATTGTAAGGATAGGGCATTACTTTATAACATGCTTAGTATAACTCTATGACGAACAGCCCATTTGTATCGGTCCATTTAATTGGCCTACTCGTATCGGCCATTTGATTGATTTAGCCCATATGATTGATTAGGCCCATCTTTATATATTTTTGGCCTGTTACTAAGGCCATATATGAGGCCCGTTGTTGAGGCCCACCTTGATGTGTATGAGGCTCGTTGTTGAGGCCCACCTTGATGTGTATGAGGCTCGTTGTTGAGGCCCACATTACCACCTTGATGTGTATGAGGCTCGTTGTTGAGGCCCACCTTGATGTGTATGAGCCCGTTGTTAAGTCCCACCTTAAATGTATATGAGGCCCATGTTGCAAGGCCCATTGTGATGTATGCAAGGCCCATGGGTCATGGCCTATTGCAATATATGTAAGGCCCAATTGGTGCGGCCTATTCAATATATTTATGGGGTGCATGTCATTAGGCCCATCCTGTTGTATTGGTGACCCGTCCATTGAGACTCACCCGTGGTATATATTTGAGGCCCATGTGTAGGGCCCACCTATTGTGTATTTAAAGCCCATGGATTGTGACCATAATGATGTATATTAGGCCTATGTGATGTAGCCCATACTGATGTGTATTAGACCCAGGTATGTGACTCACCTGCGAAGTATATTTGAGGCCCATTGTGATATATCTGAGGCCCATGGGTGCGACCCATCCAGATGTATTTGAGGCCTATGGGCAAGGCCCATTGTGATATGTGTTAGGCCCATGACCAGGACCCACCTGTTTCGTATATTTGGCCCTTTTGTGAGGCCATGCGCCCATTATATATTTGATTCTATGTGGGTCATTCCTTGGGGGCAATGTTAGTTAAAAGTTTACATTGTCAACGCCGGTTATTGATACCGTTTATGAGTATGTGACATCATAATATCATGATACATGTCCATTCGCATCATCTACATGTTTGTTATGAGATGTAATTGACCATTGCATATGTCATTCGGCAGGATGATGTGAGACTCCCTGATAGGTGGAGATTATCTCACATGAGCACATGACATGCGTAGGATTGATGCATGATTGGATTGTATGACTCATGCATTTAGCATTGTGTTGTGATTACTGTACGTCCTAGTGACATCAGGGCCGTAGCCTCCACAGGCATATCGTGGATGGCCAGATGGGACATCAAAAATCTGTTCAAGCATCGGGCCGCCGTAGATGGCCCTGGGTGAAAATTCCTAAACACCCTCTTAGTTCCAGAGAATGCTCCAACATCTACACCGAGTGGGTAGATGAGCGTTGAGTGTCGATTACCAGATGGTTGCGCTCTTCACTGTGTCGTGGTCGGTTGGAAGGGGGTGCGGCCTTACCCGCCCGAGGGAGTAGTCATGGCTAGGTTGAGTTTGACCAGCTCGAGGAATGGGTCCGATATCGACGAGCCGGGTAGGTATTGACAGACTACTGATAGGCAGATAGTGAGGTTTTTTTCACTTACCCAGTTGTGCACTTGATTGGGACGGCAGGTGGTGTGAAGTGTAATAGACCCCGGTGATTTTTTCAGAGAAGAACCGTACTGATATGAGGACTGACATGATATTATGACACCCGGTCACTGTTGTGCATGTGGGCGGGCGTACGTGGGCGGACGCTGATGTGGGCGGGTGTGATTTGGGCGGGGCTGAGGCTTGGGCTAGCTACCAGCGGTTGACAGGCTACTGTGCTGACAAGCTACTGAGTACGAGTTGCATACTCATTCATTCATCCATTCACTATCCACTCGGGCTGGTGGTGCGTAACTAATTGTTGTGTATCTTCGTTATGGCAAGGATTTCGGTTAGGCGCGCGACTAACCTGAAATCAATAGTTTACCACGGTGAGTCAGACTATCCAAATTTAGGTATGGGACTGATTTGGATAGAGGTTCCTTGTGGTAGACCCCATAGCCTGTGATATTACGTACTATTATCCCGACATCACACTCCAGCATGATCATTCCATTAGCACCATATACTGCATATTCCATTACATCTTCGGCGTGTGGTATTGTGGGTTGTTATGTTTCTGTATTCCTGTGACTTAGATGAGAGTGATGATATTTGTTAGCTCTTTCGAATTGTGTATTACATTATATCCTTGTCATTTGACATTTGATTATCTATGACTCATCATTCGTATAGCTGTCCTATGTTGTGTATTCTGATATTGATTAACTTATGGACTTGTTCATACTTCCGCTTATTCTGTTATCGCATGATTATAATCTTGTTAGTATTTCTGTTTACGCTGATAATTCCTGCTCTTATCAGTGTTTCTGCTTATTCAGTCATCATATGGTTTATGGATTAATAGCTTTTCGGTATTGTATGATTATGATATTGTATTGAATACTTGGCACTTATCTCGTGCACACACTTACACCACCCTCTAAGCTTTCTATAAGCTTATGTATGATAGATGCATGCAGGTGATGTTAGGTTACAGCAGCATTGAGCTTAGAGCGTGCAGCTGTTTTCTGGAGCTTTGATTTTGACATATATATTTCCCTTTCAGCATTGTATTCAAATGATTATATTAGTGGATATGTGATGATGATATTGCCTTTATGATTTAGGTAAACTTGTGGTTATGCTTATTACTAGTTAAATGTACAAAAAAAATCCTCCTTGTAAGATCCCAGGATCAAAAATCTGGCATATGAATGCTAGGAGTCGAGAATGGGGTACTACAGAGGCTGTCGGCACCGGATTCGGCGATTGGAATTCCTTTGAATCCGATTTCTGGATTTGGGGCGTGACAGAATGTGCAGGATTGATGCACATCTGGATTAAATGACTCATGCATGTTACATTGTGTATTTTGATTACTATACGCCTAAGTGACATCAGGGTCGTAGCCGCCACAGGCATGTCATGGATGGCTAAATGGGACACCAAAAATATGTTATTAGCATCGGGCTATCATAGATGACCCTGGATGAAAATTCCTAAACCCTCTTGGTACCAGAGGACGCCCCAACGTCGAGACCGAGTGGATATACATGAGCGCCCGAGTGCCGAGTCCCATGAGGTCACGTCTCCCACTGTGTCATGTTCAGTTGGGAGGGGGTGTGGCCTTACCCGCCCGAAGGAGTAAGCATAGCTAGGCTGAGTTTAACCAGCTCAAGGATGGGTTCGTTATCGATAAGCCGAGTAGCTATTGACAGATTACTAGCCAGGCGGTTAGTGAGGTCTATTTTACTTACCTAGTTGTGCGCTTGATGGGGCAGCAGGTGGGGTTGAGTGTACTAGACCTCAGTAATGATCCCAAAGAGGAACTGTACTGATATATGGACTTATTGAGCAGGAGTTGTATACTCATTCATTCATTCACTATCCACTCAAGCTGGTGGTACGTAACTATTTGTTACGTGTACCTTCATAGTAGACAGGATTTCGATTGGGGCGCGCGACTAACCTGAGATTAAGAGTTTACCACATTGAGTCTAACTATCCAAATTTAGGTATGAGACTAGTTTGGATAGAAGTCCCTTTTGGTAGACCCTGTATCCTGCGATACTACGTACCATCATCCTGGCTTCACTTTAACTTGGTCATTTCATTCGCACTGCATATTGCATTGCATCCACGGTATTTAGCATCTTGGGTTGCTATGTTTCTGCATTCATATGACTTAGATGAGGTTGATGGTATTCGTAGTTTTTCAGAATTGTATATGGTATTATATCATCGGTATCTAATATTTGATTCATTATGTCTCCGCATTACATAACTGGCCTACATTACTTTCTCGGTATATGACATTGGCTTATATGACATTGGCTTGTTATGTCTTTTCATCGCATATCTTGGATTAGGTTTATGATTTTTTTATATATATAGGACTCGTCAGTATTTCTGCTTACTCTGATATTGTATGGTTCGTTGACTTGGTAGTATTTCCGTTTACTCTGATATTACATTCTGAGCATGCATATACTGCGCACACACTTTCACGACCTTCTAAGCTTTCATAAGCTTATGTACAATAGATGTGTGCAGGTGGCATTAGTCGTAGTGGCGTTGAGCTTGGAACGTGCAGCTGTCTTCTGGAGCTTTGATTTTATTTTGACATATGTATTTCTCTTTCAGCATTGTATTCAAAGTTTATATTAGTGGATATGTGATGATGATATTTTTCTTGTGATTTGGGTATACTTGTAGTTATGCTTCTTACGAGATAAATGTACGTTGAAACTCTTCCTTGTAGGATCCCAAGATTGGAATCTGGCATATGGCGCTGGAAGCCAAGAACGGGATATTACGTAGGTTATCGGCACTGGATTCGCCGATCAAAAATTTTGTGAACCCGATTTCCGAGTTTGGGGCGTGACAGGGCGAGTCCCTCCCATGAGCCCACCTCAATGTATGTGTTGTTTATCCATGTTGTTTATATGTTTTTTTCTCCAATCATTTTATTGAATAGTTTGAAACATGAATCATATACAAATATTAGGTGGACCACGTCACACGAAACATTGGTTATTGAATGCAACTATTAAAAACTTCCTAAGGCTCACCACAATATTTATTTTCCATTCAACTTGTGAATAATGTCACATAAATTTGAATGAAGTGAAAACATAAATATCACTTTGATCCAAAACTTTTATGGCCTGCAAAAGGTTTTTAATCATCTATCACTATTATTTCCTGTCGTTGTCTTTTACCTAAAATTTGGACCCGTTTTATTTTTGCTTAAATGAGCTAGAAAAAGGGATCGATAGCGTGGATATGCAACACATATATCAAGGTGGGCCCTGCTATTAGGGACTTACCTAGTAAGCTATTACCTGGACAGGGCTAGTTGATTCCACTGTCGACAGACTGTGTTCTACCCCTGCCTCGATGGACTCGATTCTATCTGGGGCTATATGGGGCCCACCATGATATAAGTGTTTTATCCACACTGTTCATTATTTTTCTCAAATCATTTTAAGTTATGAACCAAAAACTGAGGCAGGTCTAGGGCTTAAGTGGACCACGAAGTGGGGATTGAACATTCACCATTAAAAACTTCTTCGGAGCTGGAGAAGTTTCCGATCAAGCTAATATTTGTGTTTTCACTTCATCCGCACATAGATGACCTTATTAATAGGTTGGTTGATAAAAAATAAATAAATAAATAAACACCACGGTTACCCTTAGAAAGGTTTCAATGGTGCGTGTCATTATCATTGCAACTTCCTTTGATGTGGTCCATTGGAGCTTTGGATCTGCTTAAGTTTTTTGTATCATACCTTAAAATGATCTTATAAAAGCAATGAATAGCATGGATAAAACACTTACATCACGGTGGGCCCCACAAATCCCTGCCAGATGGATTACCGTCTAGGCAGGGGTAAGACGCAATTCGCATCCTAAAAGACAAAGATATCCATTTCTTGCCCGCCAACATATCATGAATAGAATTTCCCATCTATGTAAGAGGTGGGCTACATGTTGTTTCTCACCGATTATGAAAATCTATTTGGTGTCTACAATAGAAATCTGTTGGGGGAAAATCGACAAGGTAAAAAGTTGACATATGAAATGGACCAACTCTACTGAACCAGCACGGACCTAATGGAAGTCGAGCCTGATAAGACATCTACCTCCGAAAATAGGTCAATCTTCAAGAAGGTCAAGACAACTGTAAGGACACTCAAAAAACACAATAATTATCTCGATCAGATAATTCATGTTTCGACCTAATGGGTCAGTGTAGATCGGCCACAGTTCGGCCATTGGTCGGATATAGGTCGATCTTAGATCTATTCCATATTAGTCATTGTATGATGATAAATCATTCATAGATCATCCATTGGGCAGATATAGATCGGACAACATCTGGTTACAGGTTAAGTGATGTCCCAAGACAAGGTCAAGGACAATCAGCGCCCAACTAAGGGTAAACACGGATCATCCAACCCAACTATTGGTCGAAGATGGTGAATGTTGATCTGTCGAGAAGGATGGGGTCGATCATTCCCAAACCATCATTCGCCTATGGGAGCCGGCCTAAATTCGAGCTACAGATTCAAGGAATCTCCTATAATCCCGAAGATCTCTCCCTAAATCTTCAGGGGATAAGATCAAATCCCGATAACATAGAAGTCCGACAATCTCATAAGATATCAGGGCAGGTCCTCATATGGTCAGACTCTCTACCTTATATATAAAGTTATCCCCAACCTTCAAAGGTACGCAACTTCTAACCCTAGCATTCGACTGGTGTCTCTTTTATGGAGATCCTACCCTACGAAAAGACCTCATTCCTAACTTAGGCATCGGAGAGTCCCCTGCATCAGACAGGGACTCCTTTGTTTCTCTTTTACATTTGTGCAGATACAAGAGGGTCAACCACAGAGGGTCTGCCGAAAAACTGCATCAACAGTTTGGTGTCGTTTGTCAGAAACAACATTTTAAGTCGTTCTCAATTCTACCAGCAACATTAGCAATGGTCAGGTGAAAGAAGGAAGCTCAATCCCCTCCAGTAGCGATTTTGATCGCAACCCTACCTAAACTAGTTGCATCCCAGAACCTCTAGTGCAACCAAGGCAGCCCGAGCCACAAGAGAGCCATCAGGGTTCGTCCTCGGGCTTGGGCAAATGCGGCAAGTGGAATTGTACTAGGAACGGCCGCTTGAACAATCTCAAAAGATAATTCGGAGATATGAGGTCAGACATGGGTTACGTAAAACAAATGCTGAAGCAGATGCATCCTCAACATGCACCGAGAGTCGATGAGGAGGACAGGACACCTAGCCACGGTCCTTCCCGCGTGTATATCCTGCCCCAGCCGAGCCAGCAACGTGGTTCGGTCAAGCCTATCCCGTCTAACGTCTCAAGAACTGTCCCTTTGCCTGCCTCTGACCTACAACGTGAGTTAGATCAGAAGAGGCGCTGCAAAGCCCTAGTCAAAGCTATTGCTGAGAGCGAGGAGCCGTGGAAAGCCGAACTGAAAAGTCTACGTGATCAGATCAACAACATGTAGTAGATATACCAAGCCAACATGACGACAACCATGATGGAAGAGACCGAGTCCCCGTTCAGTGCTGAGATTCTGTCCACACAGCTTTCGGATAAATATTGACTGCCTCAGATTTAACCCTTTGCAGGGGATATTTACCCATCGGAATATATGGAATCTTTCCGGGTTTACATAGAACTACATGATGCTTCTGATGCGATCATGTGCCAAGCCTTCGACCTAACTTTAACCGACGCCGCTCGGTTATGGTTCAAGTAGTTAAAACTAAGGTCCATTAACTCGTTTTCTGAACTTAGCCACTCTTTCGTCACAAACTTTATTGGAGGGAAAGAGAGACTCAAAGTGCCTGCCCATCTTATGAGCGTGGTTTAGAAAGAGCGCGAACTCCTGAAGGATTACATCAAACACTTCAACCTGGAAGCATTGTAGATTCAAAAGCATTCAGACGAGATTGCACTGAATGTTATCATGAGTAGGTTGAGGGACAAGTCATTCCTCTTTTCTCTAGATAAGAATCCTCCTACTACGTTGGCCAAGTTCCTAAACCGATCACAAAAATATGCTAACGCCGAAGAATCCCGGATCTTACGAGATGCGCCCAAAACAAATATCCACCCGTCAAGGAGCAGACAAAGGCCGATCCCAGTTCGAGTGACAAGAAGAGAAAGGACGACTGATCTTAAGACGATTGAAAATCGAACAAACAACCTGATCGTTAGTTTAAAACTTACACACCTCTGACCAAGACGTCGGAATAAGTCCTGATGGAGATCAAGGACAAACATCCTCTCCGGTGGACGAACAAGTTGAAGTCTAACCCCGATAAAAGAAGTAAATACAGATACTACTTCTTCTTTCTTTGACCTCAAACAAGAAATCAAAGCATTGATTCGCAATGGTAATCGTGGAGATTACGTCGACAACAGAGGAGATCGGATCAAGGTCGCTGAGGAAAAACCAATGACAATCAGCTGACCAGAGAAATCCGCACCATCTTCGAAGACCACGGAGGAGGAGGTGATTTGAATAATGCTCGAAAAGCACACACTAAGAGCATTAGCCGTTCTGAAGAAGAAATCCTGCTTCTCGAACGACCTTCAAAAGATCAAAAGATAGAGAAATATAGTGTAACCTTTACCAAAGAAGATGCCCGAGGTATCCACCTCCCCCACGACGATGCACTATTAATCACTCTGAGCATCGCCAACTGAAAAGTGTTTCAAGTCCTTGTCGACACAAGATCATCAACAGATGTACTCTTTATTCGAGCCTTCAACAAAAAGGGAGTTGGTTGGTCTTTACTCCGACTTGTCAAAATTCGTTACTCGGTTTCTCGGGCGGACAAGTCATGCCTGAAGGAGCCATTCAACTCCCCCTCTTGGGGGATGGAGGAAATCAAACCAATATAATGGTTGATTTTCTCGCAATCGACCAACCATCTGTCTACAATGCCATCCTCGGATGACCATCATTATACCTCCTGCGAGCTGTGGTATCAACTTACCACTTGGAGATGAAATTCCCGACCGAGTAAGGAGTTAAGAGTCATCAAAGGCAATCAACATGATGCTCGACATGTTATGCAATGGCATCGAGAACCCCGTGTGAAGCAATGACCATCGAATCTCTGGATTCGCATAAAGAAACTTAAGACAGAGGCTAACCTATGGAAGACCTCATTTTGATCCTGCTGGATGTGTAACACCTTGAACATTTCGATACTCGAGTATTGAAAGTTCTCAGGTGTTACCATGAAATCTAACTTTGCACGTGCATGTGCGATGCCAATCCACTAATCCTAACCTTAACTACCAAAACGAAGTGAAGATCACCATCAACACTTAAGAAATCTGACCTGGTAAAGGGAATACGGCCATCCAAACACTAGATCAGACCTATTCTTAGACCTCAAAGGGTCCCTCATACAGCAAGAGATAAGATGGATGGAACAGATCGATGGACAGGTCGCTAACCTTTACAACACAAGGACCACGTGTACATGAAATCGTGTACAGTCGCGATCCACCATACAGCAAAAACCGGTCAAACATTGTTTAACAGAGAATTTCAAAAGAATCAAATCGTCTCCTTCACGACTTCCCACCAACGCCATTTCAAAAATGGAGAAGATAGTGGGGATGTACGTGGGCCACCTTCCCATCTAACCAACGATCCAGATCGTCCATCAGAACTCAAGGTGAGATCTGCAGGTAGTGGGCCACACATGGGGAGAGATCAGTACCACACGGCTTCCAGCGGAACCCTACAAAGAAGGATGGTGCGTCCACGCCACGAAAACAGGGAATGTCAATTTAAACATAAGGAATCCGTCCGGATTCATCACAACAAAGGAAAGAAAGATGGAGAGGAAACCTCCAATTGCACCAACCTCTACACCACACCGCACGGTGCAGAAGTTGGTACTTTCAAATTGCAAAGGTTTCATGCGATCTCACGACTACCACGGATTGATTAGACAAGGATCATCCCCCCGTAAATCCGATCCATCTGATGGTGCCAGAAAAAGAAAAAAATAGAGGGAGCCGAATCCACCATGAAGAAGGAAGAATCCGGCCGTTGAAGAACTACCCAATGTGGGCATAAGATGGGCCACTAAGAAGCTTGGGATTGATTATAATGATACATTCTCTCCAATGGATAAGCTCACCTCCATTTCTATGCTTCTCTTCATTGTTGCACATCGAAAGTGGCATCTTCGTTAGCTCAATGTTAAAAATTTCTTCTTGCACAGAGACTGTCACGCCTGAAAATTCATAACCTGAGTACAGTAACCCTAATCTCGAGTTCGATGATGTAAAATAATATTTTATCCTTTCATTTATAACTTTTTGCATTTAAACCATCATACATCCAAAAAAAATTATATTTAAATTGTTCAAAATATAATAAACTAAACTTTAACTTTAAAGTTTCATAAACTAAATTATATTTAATGTAATATTCATGAATAGATGACTTTTAACAGAAAATCCACACTCAACAATAATTCATTAGATTAACAATACAAAGAATTAAAATAATAAAATAAGAGAGCGCACAAGAGTAACGATTTGAAACATTCAATATTCAGGTTGTTCAATAAGAGAACTCATTTTGAGGATTTGTATATTTAGAGGGTGGACTTTATTAGTTGTTTTGTAGAATATTTATTATGGCTTATATAGTCCTCATTTGGGCGGACACCACTTTTGAAATTGTGCATTTTGAATATTAGCCATCTATTTTTTTACTTAGTTATATTTGTTTAACTTTAATGTCGTTGATTTAAAGACACTATGATTGTTGATCATGGATGAATGTTAATCGGCTGCACAGGTACATGGGAACTCGCCCATGTACTTTTTTTACTAGGTTCACACCTAGGAACTCAAGATAGGAATCTCTATACATAGGCGGTCTAAATTCAGGGCGTGACAACTTCAAATTAAGTTTCGACGATGCGCTTTTGATCATTTGATTATCTTTAAGAAGTATAGAGCTTCCTTAACTATCATTGTTGTTTATGTGAACGGCATTGTGATGACATATAATAATTCAAATGAGATCTCATTTTTTAAAGTACCTTTAGCTCACCAGTTAGAAATTAAAGACTATGGGCACTGTGCTACGTTTTAGGTATTGAAGTTGATCTTTCCACTAATGGTATCTATATTTACCTACGAAAGTATACCCTTGATATTTTGAAAGCCACTATCGTGCTTGGAGCACATTCTACAAGCTCACCTATTGTAGCGAATTACTAATAATTTTCAATGGAATGTCATCCTTTTAGTAACCCCCTCTCATATCAGTGATTGGTTAGAAGGCTTATTTATTTGTCTATCACACACACCTTGTTATACCTCATGTTCTCAGTGTGACTAGTCAATTCATGCAAAATCGCGTTCATGATATCACCTTGATGCGGTTCATTACATACTTAGTTATATGAAGTCAATCTCATGAAAAGGAATTCTATACTGACTATAAATATATTTAACTGTGTTTATTATGATGTTGATTGAATAGGTTCTACCAATGACGAACGCTCTATTATATGTTTTTTTATGTTCATTGGTGATAACTTAGTTTCTTGAAAAAGTCAAAAGCAATCGATTATTACCTGTTCTTTTGTAAAGGCTGAGTATCAGCCCTTGGGATATATAAGTAGTGAGGTTTTATAGCATCAACCATTCAAGTAAAATGAGCTTTTTTCTACAAGTTCTATGGTGAGATCTCTAGGGTGTGCGAATGGCATCATCCATTACATTTACATGAGCCTCATCATAAAAGTTAGACACCACAAAAGATCAAGCTAGTCCAACCATCATATGGGCCACTAAGTAAGTTTGGAAGTTTTTATGGTTGTTTATTGTTTACTTGGGTGTCGCCCACTTAATGATTATAAACAAGAACTTTAGGCCATCTCATCCTCATAATGGGACTCCTGTAATACAGGATTGGATGGTATATACACAACATGGTGGGATCCACTCATGAATATAATGGAAAGTGTTAACCAACATGATGAGGGCAGCACCCAAAAACTAACATAATAGTCTTATTTAAAGTAGGTTGGCCAATATATTAGGCTTAAAAAATCAATATTTTGATTGGCCCGCCTTAAAATAGAAATGTACTGAGCCAAGTCGTTAACCGATCGGAATGCCAATTTTAAAAACCAATGAATCATATGCAAAGTCACCGCCTAACCTAAATCTATAAAAACAACATAAAATGAAGAGCTTCGAACTCTTGCCAACTTAATCAAACAAATCTACTTTTAGCTCGACGTTGCCTATCAATCTTTTTCCCATATAGACACCTATCTTATCTTAGCGAAGCATAGTTTAACCTCACTACTACTAGTCGGCACCATGCTGTAACAAGTCGGATTGATTAAAAAAAAAAAAAGTTGGTTCGATTAGCATAGCTTAGTGTAGTTCTCCACTTCTGTCCATCACTTTGCTACACTAAGTTGGCTTTAGTCTAGTTAATCATCCATGACTCTATTGTTAGTTCCACCAAATCTCTAAGTCTTTAGTGATTTGTTCAGTGATAGCCTATTGATCAAACAACAATCGTCTTACAATTGTCCAACCATTGTTGACCACCTCGCAACCATTCAGGCTTAAAAAATTGTCAATTGTCAACGGACGTCTCGCCGGCTCACACTGTCGTCTGTAATTTATTATGCTTTATTTATTTTATATGCTGATTGTACAATATCTACGTTCGGAATAATAAAGTCAGTACTTGGTCTTTAATTTTCTATTTTCTTTCTTAATGTTTATTTTATTAACAAGCACGGTGGAGTTATTACCATAGGGATAATTCATTATCTTCCGGTAAAAATGAACTTATTCAAAAGACTAACCCTCTCTTATATAAACCGCATAATTCTTTGTCAATAGGTGGCTGAGTGGCCAAATAAATCTTCCGAATCTAATCTTAATTAAGCTATTTTGGCATCTGGGTTAGAATGCCTTGGTTCGATTTGAATCAAATACAACTATATCAAGCGCGGCACATACATAATGGCGCACACATAATTAGGCGCCACCTGTTGAACACTATGGCTCAAAATATAAGGCCAAGGATGGACGGAATCATCCCATCAGTTCCATCCTTTAATGGTTTCCTTTCACAATCACCTCCTGTTACATATTCTGTTACAAAGGTCATTTCCGTCCCCTCAATGCTGTGGATGCGGTGTCCGAAATTATTTGGACGGCTTGAACAATAACAGCTAATATGACAAATGCTTGGCTAATCAAAGTTGTTTTTGGCCGCATTTGTTTGCGACACGAGACTGATTTGATAAGCAGACTGGCCTGAACTTTGCAAACGGATGCTAGCTTGCCACGTGTACCACTGAATGTATATGGGTTAGTGGGCTGTACCATACCTGCGGGTGTTTTTACTAACCTCTTAATTCATACTGTGACCAGTAACACCTCGATTTACTGTTGAGCTTTGGAGGATGGAAATTTTCTTTTGAACATCAACCGTACACGTGGCAATACACTATGGGCCATATCCTTAAACTGACACAGGTCATCCGTGCTAACCATCTAATTGGTAGCTTGCAACTAGACAATAATCATACAGAGGTCCAATAAGACCTGATAGATGTGTATCAGGGTTTGGGCTATGTCCCATCTACGGTAGGACGGCTGAGATGACGTCTCTAAATGTAAGATATGGGGTATTCATTAGGTAGGTTTGGTTGTTGTGGATATATATATATATATATATATATATATATATATATATATATATATATATATATATATATATATATATATATATATATATAGAGAGAGAGAGAGAGAGAGAGAGAGTCATGCTTCCCTGCGCACCTACGCACGTGCGCACCTTTGCACACGTGTCATGGGTGTCTAATATGAACGGTTCATGTGATGCAGAATTCCATGTAACCTAATGTGAAAAATTTTCACCCCAATCTAAAATTCTGGTGGGCCAGAGCAAAGAGAAATGTAAATCAAGGGAGGAAACTGTTTTCATTTTTTATGGCCCATCAAGTTTTAGATCAAAGTAAAACTTCGGCCCGGGGGCTTTCACCAGGTTCTGTTTCACATGAACGGTTAAGATTTTGGATCCAAATCATGTATGATGGGTTTTCAAAAAAGTTCGTACGGAGTACGTACGAACCGGTTCACAGGTGAGCGTTCCGCTGTAACATATATATACATCATGCTTCCCCTCGTACCTACGCACGTGTACAACTTTGAACACGTACCATATGTGTCTAATCTGAACGGTCCATGTGATGCGTAATCCCATGAAACCAAATGTAACAAATTTTCATTACGACCTAAAATTCTGGTGGGTCATAGCAAAGAGAAATGTAAATCACGGGAGAAAACTGTTTTCATTTTTTATGGCCCATCAAGTTTTAGATCAAAGTAAAACTTCGGCCTAGGGATTTCACGAGGTTCTGTTTCACATAAACGGTTAAAATTTTGGATACAAATCACGTATGATGGGTTTTTTAAAAAATTCGTACGTAGTACGTACGACCGGTTCACAGGTGAGCGTTCCGCTATAATATATATATATATATACATCATGCTCCCCTCGCACCTTCGCACGTGCGCACCTCTGCACACGTACTATGGATGTCGAATCTGAACGGTCCATGTGATGTGGAATCCCATGAAACCCAATGTAACAAATTTTCATTACGACCTAAAATTCTGGTGGGCCATAGCAAAGAGAAATGCATATCAAGGGAGGAAACTGTTTTCATTTTTCATGGCCCATTAAAGTTTTAGATCAAAGTAAAACTTGAGCCAAGGGGGTTTTACGAGGTGCTGCTCCATATGAATAGTTCAGATTTTGGATACACATCACATGTGATGGGTTTTCAAAAAAGTTCGTACGTAGTACGTACGAACTGGTTCACGGGTGAGCGTTTCCGTGTGTGCGTGTGTGTGTATATATATATATGCGTGTGTGAACATTTTTTAACACGTGTTGTGGAAACAAAATCCAGGTCTACTAAATGAGTCATCTCATAAAACCCTTGCAGGATAAGAGTTAGCCGGATTTTAATTTGGCATTCGTAATAAATTGGGATGCAAATCAAAGAAGAGAATTTCATCTCATTCTGCTACAGCCCGCCAGCTTTTTGGTACAGGCTAACTTGGGCTTAAGGTTTCATGTGGTGACTCATCTTAGTGGATGATTTAGATTTTGTGCTCATCATTGGTTTAAAAATCTATAAAAAAAAAAAAAAAAAAAAAAAATTCATAAATTTTGCCCAATATGAGTTCCTATGTGAGCATTTTATTAGGGTGGAAAGCCGAGTGTGGTGGCTTGGTGCTCAACCCTAGTCCAACCCAAAGTTCCTATATCTCAGCCCTAACTCAACTCAAACTTGGGTTGAAAATTCTCAACCCAAGCCCAACTCAAGCAAGCTCGGTTAGGTTGACCGGTGGATATATGCTAATATTTTTATTATTACATTAGCTTATTATATTTTCAATACAAGTCTTACTTTTTGTACTTACAATTTTATTATTTATATATGTAGTTATTTATTATAAAGAAATTTATTTTTTTAAAATAAACAAGCTAAAATGTAGGAAAATTATTCCTTTAAAAGTCATATTATATATCAAGCAATCTATTTGAGAGAGAAATCCAGCATATCTTGTTAGCTTTGAGTCATCTAAAATGACATGGATGAATGAAACCGACAACATTGAAATTTCCTATGCCTTCAACACAGACGATTTACACTCAATTATAATTAATTTATAAGGAACTTATATATTGATCGGGTTCGAGTAGGGTTAAGCAACCTGAGACCTCAATTCGAGTCCAACCCAAGTTTTATCAGGTTGGTGTTTGTATGACCCAAGTCAGAGACCAAACCTAATACATTCTGCCCAAGCCTAACCCAATGTTGGGTCAATCACGAGTCGATCAGGTTGAACCCGTCCAACTTTCAGTCCTAATTTTGATATAAAAGTAGATAATTATGATATCTCATTTATTTGGCTGTTTTAGTATCTAATTAGTGGACATAAAATGGACGATTAAAAATGAAAAATATCCAACAGTCCTGTTTCCTTGAAAAAGTATCCAGGAATAAGAGGCTAAAATTGTTCAACGACAGTGCGTTAACATCTGAGGTTAATATCTTGATCTTGGGACTGGGAGACAACGACATTGAGTCATGTAATTTTTAGTCGGTTTAACTTGACTGGCTGCATGTCGTATAACTTCTCATGTATAAAAGGGTACTGGAATCTGGTACATCACTGGATGTATCTAGCGAGTAAAATACCCGATCAAACATGGGGCCCACTGTGTAGTGTTCATGGCATCCACTCAATCCATTCGGTGTGGCCCTCAGATGTTTTACTTGAGGCGTTAGCCAAATCCAAAACTAAGGTCCACCGCACTGCAGGTAACAACAAGGGACAACAACAATAGGTTTATGTTTGCATTCCAACATGGTGAGAATATTCCATCTGATCCGTTCATCAAGTGAGATTCACAGCGAAGAAGGGACATTCCTAAACTCAGCCTGACTACACTTGTGAACTTCAAGGTGTTATGCATGATTATACATTATTTCCCATTGCGTGACCCATCTTAGTTTAGGATAAGGACGATTTCTAAGATGTACGGTGATCATGAGAAGGTGCACCTGATGGACGGAATGGATGTCACACGTACAAAACAGTGGGCCCCACAGGTAAGATGTTGTGGCTGCTGCCCACAAATGGTGGTGTAGAGAATTCCAATCCATGTAAATGAATTATTTTTTATATGTTTTTATGTTTAAAGTACTAGCAAAGAAGGAAGATGGCTTAAAAGGCAGATCGATTGTTATCTTGAAAAGGAGGACATCGACGCCGAAAGATTTAAAAATCAATCCTATGGTCTAGATCTGCTCTAGTGATAAAGGACGGATTTAGCCGAAAACGGATTGGCTACTCCCTTGACACCAGCCAATTGCTGATGGTCGGTGCTCCGTGGGCCCCTCCATGATGTATGTGTTTCATTGATGCTATCCATCTATGTTTGTATATCGTTTTACAGAATGATACCAAAAATAAGATATATTCCAATCTCAATTGGACCACATTACATGAAACAGTGTTAAATGAATGTAGATCATTAAAAACTTTTTGGGCGCTATAAAAGTTTTGGATCAAGCTGGTCTTTGTGTTTTTCCTTTCATCTGGGTCGGTATGACCTAATCAATAGATTGGATGTCAAATAAACAGTACAATGGTCCTTAAGGGGATTTTAATGATGGATATCCAATCACTAAGATTTATATCCCTCTTATTTTTGGGATAAACCATAAAAGGATCTTTAAAATTGGATGAACGTAATGGATGAAACACATACATCATGGTGGGGCTCACAGAGCAACGACCATCAGCCCGTGGCTGGTGGCAGGGGTAGTAGCCAATCTTTCCGATTTAGCCTATGTATAAGGAGGATACGACGTAAGTTGGGAAGCGGATTGGGTAAGACCCCTTCCCTTAACGGGAACTGACAGGTCCTCTGGGGGGACACCATGCCGTATGAGTTTAATCCACACTGTCTATCCCGTTTTTCATATCATTTTAAATAAAAACAAAAAATGAGGTAGTTCCAAAGTTCAAGCATACCACAACACAGAAAGAGCGGTGACAATGACATCCACAGTTAAAACCTCCCTAAGACCTACGGTCATGGTTAATTTCTATCCTATCTGCTTATAAGGTCACATGAACATGAATAAAGGTAAAGCCAAAAACAAATATCAGCTTGATTCCAAACTTTTATCTCCACTTTGTGTCCAATGTCAGTTTATAACTGCCTCTTTTTTAAAGTTTTTAAAATCTCCACTTTAATCTCCACTCTGGGGCTTTTAAAAATCAATAAATAAAAATAGATGGACCGCGTGAATAATACGTATAAATCACGGTAGCCCCTCGAGCTCTTGCACGTTCCTGGCCAGGGACGTGCAGGGGCAGCATCCAATCCGCGTCCATCAAGTTTTGGACGCGAATGTCCTGGCAACGATTGCGGGGAGCCAACAAAAAGCTCTGCAGGGCCACCACGATGTGCCACATCTACTCCGTTCATCGTTTGCTTCAGCACATGCTGGGACGCGGCCCCAAAACTCAGGCCAATCCCAACTTTAAGTGGGCCACACCACAGGAAACCTTTCTCGGGCCCACCATGATGATTATATACCATCCAACCCTTCATACAGTGAGACACACAAGGATAAGGGTGAAACCAAATATCAGCGTGATCGAATATTTCAGTAGCTACCAACGAGAAGGTTTCCATGTTAGGCGTCCCATCCACACTTTTACTGTAGTGTGTCCCACTATAATTCTGATTCGGATTTATTTTTATAATCACGTCTTAGTATGAGCTGGCGCAAATGATGGATGAAGTGGATGTCACGTTCGTCACGGTGGGCCCCACATAGCTTTCCGTTGGCCTTGTGAGCTAAAAAAGTAGAGAATAGATTCAGTGTGTTGTAGATGTCAACTATTTTTCTCATCTCACTTTTATATTTTGTATACGTGGCATGTATACAATGATCCGAAGTTTCTGACCGTTCATTTATAATACAGGTCCATATATGGATTGTAGACCACAAAAGACAAAGATGGGACAATACTAACGATCGTGGATTTCGGTATATTTTCCTTTCATGGTCGTTGAAATGGATGAACGGTTCAGATCATGATGCAGACATGCCACTTGTGTGATATAAAAGCCGCGATGAGTAAAAGGGGGCGATGAAATCTACTGCCCGTGGAAGGTTGCGTCGTTCGTCGAATCAAATGTTGAGTAATTATAAGATGCTGCTCAATAGGACATTTATAGTGAAGTGACGCCTGGGATTTTTGTACAATATGGACCGTAATTCGATGATCCAAACTGTTGATATGATGGGACATACTATGAATGAGTTAGGAATTAAAATATATTTCATATTGAGAGATTATAACAACTTCAATAAAACGGTCCACAAATAGCCAGCTAAGGAGAAATGGCCCAACAGTCAGGAAGATTTTTGGAATCTGCGTCTTCCGTAATAGGATTCATCTGATAAACGGACTGGATGAGTGGAAGTATTCAATTCCTTTGAAATGCTTGGACTGTGGAATATCTCGTAGGAATTTATTCCATTGCCTTTCTGGGAGTCAAAAGGCAGCCGGGGTAGGACGCGGATTAGCTACTGACGGGTTGAGTAGATGGACTCACTACTGAAGTGACGTCACCAAGTTCTGTGGGCCACACCATGTACCATGATGTATACTTTGTATCTACACCGTTCATCCATTTAGAGAGAACATTTTAAGGCATGATCCAAGAAAATGAATCAGATCAAAAGCTCGAGAGACCCACCACAAAAAACAGCGGGGCGAGTGATGCCTACTATTAAAAAGTTCTAATGGCACCAAAGTTTTCGCTCAAGCTAATATTTGTGTTTTCCCTTCTTTCATGTCTGCTTTAAACACGAAAAGGTGGGATCTCAAATAAACATCATGGTGGACCTTCAGAAGGTTTCAACGGTGGGTGTCACTCTCATCACTGTTTTTTGTGGTGGGGTCCACTCAAGTTTTGAATTTACCTCGTTGTTTGGACCATACTCTAAAATGATCTCTTCAAGTGCATGGACGGTTTTGATATAACACATACATCATGATGGGGCGACAGAACATCATGGTAGGGCCAGAGAAGTTGGTGACGTCAATTCAGTAGCCAGTCGGCCCAGTCCCGCTACTCAACCTCTCATATCCAGCGTCCCCTCCCCCGGGTATCATCGGAAAATTTGGATGACTCATCCCTTTTCAAATACCTTTTCGGCCAGATGATGTTTAAGAATCCCTGGCCCTCCAACTTTCTAAGACTAATCACTAACATATCTGTCCTTTCAAAGGTAAAAGGCATCTCCTTCCTTATAATTTTGATTAACCGGTTATCTTGTTAGATATTTCATTCGATAAATTTCTCATTCGATGGATTCAGCCTCACATATATTTCACAAAGGTGTTAATAATTTAGTATTGTTTCGCCTAGATATGCCTCGTCCTAGTTGCCCACAGTCTCAAGCCTCATGTCTTTTATGAAGTTTTGCTCTTAGGTTGATTCATCTCCAGGATCGATCTTTTGTTATGGTCGAATTGGTCTTTGAGGATTGATGGTGGCCATAATGATCCATATATTTGATGGAAATGGATGAATATCGCTTCTTTTTCTTTTTTAGAAAATTTAAGTAACTTTTTATCAATATTATCTTAAATAATATTCATTAAAACAATACATTTGTTAATAGAATGTGACCAAATTGCATGCTATTTACAATAATTAATTTTCTTCAATTCATCGGCTGTCAGAATCTTTTAATTAACTAAAATTTTGATAAATTTGTCAACTAACATAATATTAAAGATTTCATCAGCATGAGAAATATCAAAGGTGTAAGATTTTTGAACTTTCTGATTAGAAGATGTCACTGTGTCTACTTTAACTTAAACTGAATATGTGAATGGCTGTTTAGCTACTACTTCAGCCCTTGCAATATTATAATTAGGGTCGTAATAATGTCCCCAGCAATAAGTTGTTTTACCTCATTAACTCTTAAAGTAGGGCATCATATCGAGACACCTTCCTAGTCAAATTATAAAGAGTTGTGGATTCCATTTCGATAAAGTTCTTTTAAAGTTTGAATTCTAGTCCATCTTGAGCCAACTTAACAAATTCTACCCCAATCGTAGATACCTTACATAGAATTTTTTCTCTTTTAAACCGAACAATATAATTCTTGACTGATTCCCCTGATAATTGATAAAAACAAGCAAGATTGGCCATGAAAATTTTTTTTATCCTTATAAGAAAACTGAACATGAAATTTTTCTTCCGTTTCTTGTCAATTTTGTATGAAATTTGGTAATAAATTAGAATACCAAGTAAATACTAGCAAAATGAGTATGACCAAATAATTATAATTTATAATACTCATTATTGGCCAAATCTCCACATTGTATGGTAAATCGACATATGTTTTCTATGGTCAATTAACTTATATCACCTATAAATAATGCAAAGTCAAGTCGATAGTTCCTTTACAATGGATATTGTTGGCCGATCCACTCAGGATATGGCTTATGATAAACTAGAGTAGTAGTTCGGCCAAGAACTTAACCTCTTATTTCTTGAATCAGTTGAACAATTTGGTTACGCTCCTAATATTGTTGTGCAACAACTGGATGTACTTCAAGGCCATCTTGATATTATTCTTTATTAAATGGTTGATTTTTAGGCAAGTGTTGCCCCAAGGCATTCCTTAATTCCTAGCTTCATAAATTACGTTCCTATTTTCACGGTCAGGACGTCCAAAATCTATCGATAGTGGTCAATTTTGTATGTTCAGGACAGGAATACATTCAGGATATCTGAAATTTATTGATATTGGTGAATTTCACACATCTTATATTGGACTAGGGGTAGGAGCAAGTAGTGTATTTCACTGTAACTGAAGTCTGTATAGAATCGGTTGGACTGGTCGTACAACTGTCCGATTTCCAACAGAACTTATATCGGCATGTTACTAAGGTGCAATAGGTGCTCTATCACTGAACAAAGCCACTAACTGATTCATGCTCTCGGTGTGGCCGGTCATCCACATATTGAAAGCCTCAGTCTGAACTCGCAAGTTAAAGCCAAAAATCAAGGAATGTCTGCGGGGTAACCCTTTTGTAGATATCAACCGTATAATAAAGAATAGTATCAAGATGGCCTTGAAGTACCTCCAGTTGATACACAACAATACTGGGAGCATAACCAAAATTTTCAACTTATTCAGGAAATAACAAGCTAAGTTTTTAGCTGAACTACCATTCTAGTTTATCATAAGCCATATTCTGAATAGATCAATCAGCAATATCCATTGCCAAGAAATTATTGACCTGATTTTATGTTATTTACCGATGATCTGCTTGAACTCGCTATAGTTCTGTAATGTGTTGAATCCCCCTTTACATATCAATCATTTCGGCTAATATAATCTCAAGATGTTCAACTCAAGATGTCTATCGTATATTCGAGTTTGGAAGAACAGGCACTGGCCTAGGTGGTGGATTTTCTTGCTCAGGCACTTGTTGGGCTTATAATTCATCCTCGTTAGTAGGAGACTCATTAGCCACAAAGATGTTTGTTAAACTATTACGACCACCTAGGGGTGTACACGAACCGAGCTAGCTCGGTTGGCTCACTCAACTTGACTTGACTTGGATCGAAGCTGAGTTTGAATCGAATAGAGCAAATTTTTGCAGCTCAAAAATGAGTTCGAGCCGAGTTCGAGCTTACCCCAGATCGACTCGACTTGGATCGAATCTACCTCGAACTCGGCTTGACTCGGTACAAGGTATATATACCCTTTTAAAAAAAAAAAAAAACATATTACCCTTTATTCATTTTCCCTTACTGCACGGCCGCCCGCCCCCTAAACCCCAACCCATCTTCTTTCCTCTCTCTCTCTCTCTCTATCTCTCTCTCTCTAGTCTCTCCCTCTCTCTCTCTCCGTTCCTTTCCTCCCATCTGGACCAATCTCGTGTATCCTCTCTCTCTCTCTACATCTGCCAGTATAATAAAAAAATCAGAGAGAGAGAGAGAGAGCGAGAGATGAAAGGAATCTCTTCGGCGCCTGGCGATTACATCCACTTCAACTCACAGGTTCCCCTCCATAAGATCTTCGTTCTCTCTCTCTCTCTCTCTCTCTCTCTCTCTCTCTCTCTCTCTCTCTCTCTCTCTCTCTCTCTCTCGCCGTTGATTTTCATATAGTTTTGGATTTTCAGTTTCTATACTTAGCACATTTGGCGCGTTATTCAATTGCTATAGATTATATATTAGAATTGGATGCTACTCGTTATTTAATCTCGTGGTTCTGTTGCGATTTGGTTTTTTTTAGCTTTTTATTATTATTATTTATGTTGCATACATTATGATTTTGAAGTTGCAGTCAAGGTGTTTATGAAAATGCCTCAATGGCGAACTCGGCTCAATCTTGACTCGAACTCGGCCCGAGCTGCTGACCAAACCAAGCGGAGCTGGCCAATCAGGCTCGAAGACCGAGCCGAGCTCAAGCTGAGGTCAGCTAATGATCGAGCCGAGTGGAGCTGAGGCCAACTCGACTCGGTTTGACTCAATGTACACCCCTACGACCACCCATTCGACCTAGAATGCTACGAAGGCACTAGAGCATTTCTCTTCAATGTGTGCAAACAGCCAAGACTTTGTTTCCTTCTACTTAATCGTGGTACATGTGTTCAAGATTCTTACCATTGATGATATGGGCACATGGTGACCAGATGAGAGGGGGAGCCGTCCATCCATTTTTCAGCTCATTTTAACGTATCAGCCAAAAAATGAGCTAGATCCAAATCTCATCTGGACCACACCATCGAATGAGTTCCATATGTGTCTGATTTTGGGATTTCCCATAACCTAAAGAGTAACAATCAAATGCATAGTGTTGATGTTCAACACACATCATGGTGGGGCCTACACAGCTCGACCTCATGGGAAGTTCCCAAGAGGCCGACCTCATAGTACCATTTCCGATGTCGACCTCATGTGAACTTCCCATGAGGTCAAGTTGGTGGGCCCCACCGTGATGTCTATAGAACATCTACCCCATTAGTCAGATGCACCATTCCAAGGTGGGCTAAGGGCTTAAAAATCAAGTCAATCCATGACTTGAGTGGGCCACACCACATACAATAGTTGAGAGGGGTTACCCTCCCATTAAAACATTCATAATCATTTATTGAGCCCACCAAGTTGTGGTTCACAAATCCAGCCCATCAATTGTGTGTGTCCCACTTGGATGAGGGATCAAACCAACTTTCAACCCCATCTTAAACTCAAGTGCACCCTATCAAGTGCTTTTATATGTTTTCAGCATGTCTTCACATGGTTTTAGATGGTATGGCTCACCAGACTTCCATATGTATCTGATTTTTGACATATCCCATAACCCAAAGGGGACCCATCAAATGCATGGTGTAGATGTTCAACAAACATCACGATGGGGCCCATAAAGTTCGATCTCATAGTACCATTTCCTATATATATATATATATATATATATATACAACTTCATCTAGTTCTATGGGACCTAATTAATAGGTTGGATGGAAAATGAACATTACGGTTGGCCCTAATCACCACTATTTCTTGTAGTGTGGTATATCTTAGATTTAGATCTGCATCATTTTTAGGGTCAAGCCCTAAAATGAGCTGGTAAAATAGATGGGCGAAGTAGATAAAACACATACATTATGGTGGGGCTGCAGCACTGACCAGTACTGAGATCTTGATGCTGGAGGGGATCATTACTGAGTCCAAGTCACTTTTCATAACACAGCATGTGTCATGGGAAGATATGTCCTGAGGCTATAAGGTTTTTGAATCAGTTTTGGTTCATTGTCGATCCTATGCACATGGTCGTTCAGATAATGAATCTGGACAGTCTATACTGGGGAGCTTTCAATTAAGAACCTTGCTACCGTACATAGCATTCATTCCTAATGCTAACCTCCCTTGGATACCCACTGCTAACTGAGTGCCACGTGGGTGGATCCACCCGTCCATCAAATACCTTGCTTTATATTAACCCTGGAACCTAAAATTATAAATGATCCAAAACTCCGGTAACCTACACCATATTAAATAGTTGGGATGGTACGTACAACGTTAGTTTGTTTAGGGCCCACAGTGAAGTTTCCACGCCATTTGATCATGACCGGGATAAAAGGATGCACGAGAATATTAGCAAAACGTGTTAGAAATACTGAAAAATAAAATAAAATAAATTATTTTCATTTCACAATCATGTGAAATATACCGTGATGCAATCGAAATGTTCCAATTTGTATAGGCACTAGGGAGTGGACCGTTGGTAGGTGGCCATTAATGGTTCAGAACATTTGAAAAATGTTTCTAACAATTGATCATTAATTTCATCCCTTTCTAATCGTCGGATCGGAAGATTTGACCGTTAGATCATCATTGCCCATCCTTTTTCGGACCGTTGTGGCTTTCAAGGTTGTTAGCCTTTTCAATAATCCTACCATTATCAGTCGCCTATAAAGCTCTGACTCATTTCAGACCCTATCGCCATTACAAGCACAATGCTCGTGCCTGAGAGCGTGTGCGTTCAATTGCTATGCAACCCAAGCGTCTCAATCTTCCAAAACTCCAAATAAAAATACTGCACACACTTCGGCATATAAACCTCAAATCTTCTCATATCATTTCCGATATGAGACAAAACACACACCACACTTTTTCTTTTGAAATTTCTAAAACTTTTTGGCAGCAAAACCAGAATCCCAAAATTTTCAAATATTTGATTTCTTTCAAAAAATCACAAATTTCAACAGAGTATTCCAAAGCTCAGGTGGGCCACACCACGAGATTTAAAGGTTTTAGTGTAATTTAAAATCGAGGGAATGATCATTTTGCCACATTAGGGAAATTTACCTTAGATAGTTGAATGTGAGAGGTACCCAAGTGTTTTGCCCATCCTAAAAATAATAATAAATAAATAATAACCACACCAATTAAATTATAACTATCCATCAAAGGACCTTTCTATTAATGGCCCCCGATAGAAACCACACCAATTAAACAATAGATTTCCAGCTTGGTGCATCATCATTTGTGGTTTTCTATAGTGGGCCATTTGTGATAGTCCATCAGATGGTCGATCCAGACTCTCTACTTTACATGGGAATGGCAGGAAATGGAGAAGCTTAGTGGGAAAGTCCCTCCCATGGGCCCACCACAATGTATGTGTTGTTTATCTATGTTGTTTATATGTTTTTTTTGGACTCCAATCATTTTATTGAATCGTTGGAAACATGAAGCATATATAATCTCAGGTAGACCACATCACACGAAACATTGGTTATTGAATGCAACCACTAAAAACTTCTTAAGGTTCACCATAATATTTATTTGCCATTCAACTAGTGAATAATGTCACATAAATTTGAATGAAGTGAAAACACAAATATCAGCTTGATCCAAAACTTTTATGGCCTGCAAAAGGTTTTTAATCATCAATCACTATTATTTCCTATCGCTGTCTTTTACCCGAAATTTGGACCTATTGAGCTAGAAAAAGGGATCGATAGCGTGGATATGCAACACATATATCAAGGTGGGCCCCGCTGTCAGGGACTTGCCCACTAAGTTATTACTTTGACCGGGATGGTTGATTCCACTGTCTTGCGTTCTACCCCTGCCTCAATGGACTCGATCCTATTTAAGGCTCTGTGGGGTCCACCGTGATTTATGTGTTTTATCCATGTTATCCATTCATTTTAGGGCCTGTTTGGATATGCGTTTTGGGATGTATTGTATCGTATTAGAAGTTATGATTTGACATTTACTGTGTTTGCATTAGAGTGAATAAGAGTTGAATCTCAGGCGTGCGAATACCAACTCCAGCCAAATTTTCGAACCGACGGTAGAGTATTGTTGGTGGATTCTGTTGCCATCAATACTTCATATTCATTGCACTGTATTCGGCAGTGGACGAAAGTTTAAAATTTGTACAATTACAAGATATCTAGTACCTATGCAGTGTAAGATCGGGACCGTTCATTTAGTGCATTTCAACGTGAAAATCATCTGGGCTAGAAATCAGAAAGTTCCATACGTCAAATAAGCCACCCGACCCAATTAAGATCGTACAATACGCAGACATAATACATCCTATCCAAACATTGATCTGTATAACGTATTGTATACTATGCCAAACAATACCTCTTATCCAAACATTGAATAGTATCTGATTGATTTGGATGTATTCTGAAAATCGTCCAATGTATACATGAACAGTACCCAAATACAATACAATACAATACTATACGCGAATCCAAACAGGCCCTTAATGTATCATTTTAAGGCATAAGCCAAGGAAAGTAGGCAAATCTAAATGACACCATAGTTGAAATCTTTTTAACGCCCACTGTTATATTTACTTGCCACCCTACCTGTTCATGAGGTCATATTGATCTGGATGAAGGAAAAACACAAATATTAGCTTGATCAAAAGCTAAGTTTTCAGCAGTAGGTGTTCAATCCCCACTGCTTCCGTTAGTGTTGCCCACTTGAGCTTTGGATATGCTTACTTTTTGGGCATTTGCATTAAAATGAATAGACGGCATAGATAAAACACATACATCACGGTGGGCCCACACAGAGTTTGTGCCAAGACCAAGTCAGTCATGGCAGGGGTAGGACGCAAGGAGCATCCCCCACTAGCCATAAAAGACGAACGCGGATTGCATCCTACCCCCGCCTAAACGGTAATCCGTCCAGGAAGGGATATGTGGGGCCCACCATGATGTAAGTGTTTTATCCACGCCGCTCATCGTTTTTCACAAATCATTTTAAGTTATGAACCAAAAAATGAGGCAAGTCCACGACTTAAGTGGACCATGAAGTGGGGATTGAACATCCACCATTAAAAACTTCTTCAGAGTTGGAGAAGTTTCCGATCAAGCTGATATTTGTGTTTTCACTTCATCCACGTATAGATGACCTTATTAATAGGTTGGATGATAAAAAAAAACATCACGATGGCCCTTAGAAAGGTTTCAATGGTGTGTGTCATTATCACTGCAGCTTCCTTTGATGTGGTCCACTGGAGCTTTGGATCTACTTAATTTTTTATATCATACCTTAAAATGATCTTATAAAAGCGATGAACGACATGGATAAAACACTTACATCACGGTGGGCCCCACAGATCCTTGCCGGATGGATTACCACCCGAGCGGGGGTTGGATGCAATCCGCATCCTAAAAGACAGAGATATCCATTTCTTGCCCGCCAACACATCATGAATAGAATTTCCCATCTACGTGAGAGGTGGGCCACATGTTGTTTCTCACCGGTTAAGAAAATCTATTAGGTGTCTACAATAGAAATCTGTTGGGGAAAAATCGACAAGTCTATAAGTCGACTTATGGAATGGATCAACTCTACTGAACCAGCATAGACCTAATGGAAGTCGAGCCTAATAAGGCATTTACCTTCAAAAACAGATCGATCTTCAAGGAGGTCAAGACAACTATAAGGACACTCAAAGAACATAATAATGAGCCCGATCAGATAATTCGTGTTCCGACCTAATGGGTCAGTTGCAAATCGGCCACAGTTCGGCCATTGGTCGAATATAAGTCAATCTTAGATCTATCCTAGATTAGTCACTATCTGACAATAGATCAGTCATAGATCATCTATTGGAAAGATATAGATCGAACAACGTCTAGTTACAGGTTAAGAAACGTCCCAGGACATGGTTAAGGACCATCAGCGCCCACCTAAGGGTAAGCACGTATCATCTGACCTGGTCAAAGATGGTGAATGTTGATCTGTCAGAAGGACGCGGTTACCCATTCTCGAGCCATCATCCGCCTATGGGAGCCAGCCTAAATTCGAGCTACAGATTCAAGAAATCTCCTATAATCCCAAAGATCTCTCCCTAAATCTTCGGGGGATAAGATCAAATCCCGATAACAGAGGAGTCCGGCAATCTCGTAAAGATTCTGGATCTGGATGGATCTCTAAGATATCGGGGCAAGTCCTCATACGATCAAACTCTCTACCCTATATATAGAAGTATCCCCAACCTTCAAAGGTACACAACTTCTAACCCTAGCATTCAACTAGTGTCTCTTTTCTGAAGATCCTACCATACAAAAAGACCCCGTTCCTAACTTAGGCATCGGAGAGTCCCCTGCATCAGACAGGGTCTCCTTTGTTTCTCTTTTACATCTGTACAGATACAAGAGGGTCAACTGGAAAACTGCATTAACGATTTGGCGTCATCTGTAGAAAATGACGTTTTAAGCCATTCTCAATTCCACCAGCAACATTAGCGATGGCCAAGGGAAAGAAGAAAGCTTAATCCCCTCTAGTAGCGATTCCAATCGCAACCCTGCCTACAACTAGTTGCATCCCAGAACCGCTAGTGCAACCAAGGCAGCCCGAGCCGCAAGAAAGCCATCAAGGTTCCTCTTTAGGCTCGGGCAGATGTGGCCAGCGAAATCGTACCAGGAACGACCGCTTGAACAATCTCAAAAGAGACTTTAGAGATATGAGGTCAGACATGGGCTGCGTAAAACGAATGCCAAAGCAAATACATCCTCAACATGCACCAAGAGTCATGAGGAGGACGGGCCACCTAGCCATGGTCCTTCCCGCGTGCATACCATGCCCCATCCGAGCCAGCAGCGCGGTTCGATCAAGCCTATCCCGTCTCATGTCTCAGGAACTGTCCCTTTTCCTACCCCCCACTTATGACACAAGTTACTTCGGAAGAGGCGCAACAAAGCTCCGGTTGAAGCTACTGCTAGAGCGAGGAGTCGTGATGTTTCTGATGCGATCATATGTTGAGCCTTCTACCTTACTTTAACTGATGTTGCTCGGTTATGGTTCAAGCAGTTAAAACTGAGGTCCATTAACTTGTTCTCTAAACTTAGACAATCTTTTCGTCACAAACTTTATTGGAGGAAAAAAGAGACTCAAAGCGCCTTCCCACATTATGAACGTGGTTCAGAAAGAAGACCAACTCCTGAAGGATTACATCAAACGCTTCAACCTGGAAGCATAGCAAGTTCGAAAGTATTTAGACGAGATCGCACTGAACGCTATCATGAGTGGGTTAAGGGACAAGTCATTTGTAAGACCCGTATCCTAGACCGTACCATTCCATAGGGTCCCGCATTCTTTTCTATCGAATTTCGGCAACCTTCGACCCTTAACCGGCATTGCGCACGACCCTGATTCATACGCCATCAACTCGAGTCGACTCAACCCAAGACCACTACCATAGCGACCGCGCCGTCGCCGCGGTTCCGATGCCGCGACTCGCCCGCCGAGGCGATACCCTGGTCAAGAGTTGTAAACCGACGTTCGGTGCGAGGAAACGCCGCGCGTTACGAAACCCAAGAAAATCTCTACGATGTGTCACATCAATCACATCAATCCCATCAATCAATCAATCCATCAATCAAGTACATGTCAAGTACACATCACTTTCACCCCTTTTCCCAAGCAACCACAAAAGTCTTCCAAACCCATACCTCTCTTACACAAAAGGCCACAAAAGTCAAAGATTTCTTACATCACCCATCACTCACACCCATCCCTCTCTCTCTCTCTCTCTCTCTCTCTCTCTCTCTCTCTCTCTCTCTCCCATTCTCTCTCTTTCATCCTCCAAACAAGAAATCATCCATGGCTTCCATGGAGAAGCTAGGTGTGACCCACCTTCCTACCATCAAATCCAACCCTTGGATCATCATCTCAACCGTTAAAAATGACTTCTTGGAGCTCTAGAGTGCATAAATGGAAGAAGGAATAGGCGATCAAAGGTGGGTGCATCTTTAGGTTAGATTTCTCTATTTTTATGATGTGGGTGCTTCTTTCTTTCTTTATTTCTCTCTTTTTCTTTTGTTTTGTGAGTGAATTTCTACCATTGTCTTTATGATTTGAGGGCCCACATATGGTGGGGCCCACTTGATGTATGCATTGCATAGGGAGGACCCATAGTGGCGGGGTCCCTCCCCTTCCCACCAATCTCTGTCTCTTGTGATGGGCATGGCCCACTAGATCCACACCATCTAGATAGTTTAGACAGGCGCTGGACAATTTGGACGGTGCTGTGAAGGCCACACCTTGATGTATGTTTTGATACACTCGTCCAGCTGTGGTACCCACCTTGATTTATGTATTTAATATGCATCGTCCAGATGCACTGGACGATGGTACCCACTTTCTGGATGAGGAGAAATGCAAATATCAGCTATCTCCAAAGCTTGTGGGTCCACACGTGTGGACCCACCTGATGCAGGTGTTTCTTTCCAACCGTCCAGATTCAGCCACCTGGTGGGCTGCACCATAGCAGCAGCAGAGGTGCTACTAGCGTCTTGGGTATCCAACCCCACTTGTTGTATGGGGACAAAACAAATATTAGTTTGATCCAGCCGGGTGGGCCACACTAGCGTGGACCCCACCTTGATGTATGTGTTCTATATCCTAGCCGTCCATCTGCATCAGTGCAGGTCCAATGATTTGTGGACTGCACTAGCATCAGCAGCACCATCCAGACTGCTAACCGTCTGGATGGAAGGAAAACATAGATATTAGCTTTGTTCCAAAATAGATGGCCCACCTGATGTGGACTCCACCTTGCTGCACGTGTGCAGCACCTACACCATCTAATTTTCCAGACCATTGTACGGCCTGACCTGATGGGCCAGGGCCACTAGGCCATCTCCTGTCCAGCAGGCCTGGACGCTCAGACAACACAAATACCAGCTTGATTTAAAACGCTGGTGGGCCACACCGGTGTGGACCTCACCTCAGTACACGTGCGTTGTGTACACACCGTCCACCCATCCAATTCTCTATTGAGCCATGCGTGGAAATGAGGCAGATTCAAATCTCACGTGGAGTACACTGCTGGACAGTATGTTGTCCAGCGTGTTCTCTAACGTTGGGCCCACTACCAGGCCCCATCGTCATGTGCAGTGCATCCAGGCCATCCACCCAACCTTCGGATTTATCAGGCCGTGGGCCTGAATAGGAGCTAGATCCAAATCTCTAGTGGGTCGTACCACAGTTGTAGCAGGGCTTGCCCGTCTGCCCAGCAATAACAGGTGCCACTTGGGCTGATTGCTTATGCCAACGGCCCACTCCCTGATGGTCCACATCCAGTGTCCACCATGAAATATGTGATTTAATCCAAACCATCCATCTGATGGTACCCCACCTTGATGTATCTGTCCTAAATCTAAACCGTCCATCCAGCGTCCAAAAGGTTTAGACGCTGGACCCTTTTTGAACAATGAAATGAATAAAATTTTGTATAATATTATATTCTATATGTACGTGAATGGTGGGCCCCATGTGGGACCCACCTGCTGGACGAATTGGATGGTATACCTCACACCAGCTATAACGCTGCTGTGTGACGTCTTCAATTCTGAGGGACCCACCCTGCACGTGTGGGGTGGGGCCCACCTTGATTTATGTATCTTATATCCAGGCGTCCATTTGTGGGGCCCTTCCATGATTATGTGTTGCTCCCACACCGTCCAGTAAAGGATGGTGCTGGAGCACCTTGATGTAAATGTTTTATCAATGCCGACCATCTATTTGCACCATACGTGGGACCCACCTCACACGTGTTGCATGTGTGAGGGTGGGGCCCACCTTATGTTGTGTTGAATGGTCTCACCATACATGGGCCCCACATGGAAGTTATATCCAGGTCTGGACGTTTGAATGCATTATAATAATATAATAATATTGATATATATAAACTTTATAGTATTTATATATGTTTAGTGGGCCACACGTGGTACCCACCAGACGTAAGAGTTCCACTCCTTCCACCCACCGTCTAGTGTATTGAACGGTGGGCAGCTCATTATGATATGTGTTTCTATCTCCACCATCCAGATGGTTGGACAGTGGAATGCATCGTAATACGTGGGATATATCAATACTGTTTGTCTGTGGAGCCCACATGTGATGTATGTGTTGTATATCCAAACCGCTCAGACTAGCTGGAATGGTGGGACCCTCTTACTGACGTGCTGCAGCTCGGCACGTGGGAGCCAACATGATGTACGTATTTCATCTATGTCGTCCACTTGTGTGGCCCACCTTGATGTGTGTATGGGATCCACACCATCCATGGGACCCACGTGATACATGTTTTATCCTGGCGGTGCAGATCACGTGGGACCCACCATAAGCAGATTGGCTAGTGTACCTCACCAGTAATATGGCTACTATGTTGACGGCAGCAAGTCCTAAGGATCTGATCAATGACGTGTGTGCTTCATCCACGACGCGCATCTTTGGGACCCACCTATGATGTAAGTATTTCGCTCATGCCGTCCTGTATAAGGACGTGGGTCCCACATGATATATGTGTTTCACCTATTCAGTCCATCCATGGGACCAGTCGCAATGTATGCGTTGTATCACCAGCTAGTGGGACCCATTATGTGATTCATAAGGCTCACTTGTCGTGTACGCAGGGCCCACCTGCTCACCGTGCACAGTCCTTTGAGATGTAGTTGGAGCCCATGGGTTGAGGCCCATTGTGATGTATTTAGAGCGCATGGGCGAGGCCTAATGTGAAGTATGTGTGGCCGCTATGTTGTGGATGAATACCTTATGTGGGCCACTCCTTGGGAGCAATGTTGGTTAGATGTCCACATTTAGGGGCGATGATGGTTGAATGTCCACATTGTGACCTTCCCTTGGGCCTTGTTAGGCCCATTCTCATCATTCCCTCAGTGGATTAACCTAAATAAGTGGGCCCCATTTGCTATAGACGGATGGCTCCGTGTTATCAGATTTGATATTACCACAGTCGAGTGCTGATCTTTATACTATAGTTGATCGGCTGATCATCTATGAACCCCATTTTTATTTATCTGTTGATTATCGGTGCGATTATCATAGCCAATTGACTTAATAGATTTCCGATTAGCGATCGAGGCCCATTATCGTAATTGATTTTTCGATTCCGATTATCGATCGAGGCCGATTATTGATTGACGTGGCTGATTGCCGACTCTGCTTGCCGTGGCCGATTGACAGATTACCGATTGTCGAGGCCGATTATCGTGACCGATTACCGATCGTGGCCGATTGTTGATTGACGTGGCCGAATGTCGATTCTGCTTGTCATGGCCGATTGATCGATTCTGAGTATCGAGGCCGATTGTCGATCGAGGCCGATTATTGTGGCCGATTGTCGATTCCGCTTGTCGTGGCTGATCGCCGATTCTGATTGTCGAGGCCCAATTTGATGTATATGCGGCCCGTATTTGAGACCCGTTGTGACGTGTATTCAGCCCCTGTTTAAGGCCCAATGTGATGTATATGATGCTTATGTGATGAGGCCCACTGTGATGCATTTGAGGGCCAGGCGATGGATCCCATTGTAATGTATGTTAGGCTTTATGTGAGTCATTCCTTGGGAGACAATGTTGGTTAAATGTCCACATGGTCGATGTCGATTGTTGATGCCGGTTATTGATACCGATTATGAGTATGTGACTGCATAGCATCATGATACATGTCCATACGCATCATTTGCATGTTTGTTATGAGATATAATTGACCATTGCATATGTTATAGTGCTGGTTGTTATGAGACTCCCTGATAGGCGGTGATTGTCTCACATGAGCGCACGGTATGCGTAGGATTGATGCATGATTGGATTGTATGACTCATGCATCTCACATTATGTGTTGTGATTATTACATGCCCTAGCGACATCAGGGCCGTAGCCTCCACAGGCATATCGTGGATAGTCATATAGGACACCGAAAATCTGTTCTACATGGGGTGCTGTAGATATCCCTGGGTGAAAGTCCCTAAACCCTCTTGGTTCCAGAGGTTGCTCCAACGTCTAGACCGAGTGGGTAGATGAGCGTCGAGTGCCGATTATCAGATGGCTGCGCTCTCCACTGTGTCGTGATCGGTTAGAAGGGGGTGCGGCCTTACCTACCCGAGAGGAGGGGGCAATGCTAGGCTGAGTCTGACCAGCTCGAGGAATGGGTCCGCTATTGACGAGCCGGGCCCGATATTGGCAGGCGAATAGTGAGGTCTCTTCCACTCACCTTGTTACGCGCGATGGGGCGGCAATCTGGCATGGAGTGTAATAGACCCCAGTGATTTTTCAAAGAGGAACCGTACTGATATGTGAACTTATTGAGTAGGAGTTGTATGCTCATTCATTCATTCATTCACTATCCATTCAGGCTGGTGGTGCGCAACTAATTGTTGTGTACCTTCATTATGGCAAAGATTTCGGTTGGGCGCGCGACTAACCTGAGATCAGGAGTTTACCATGATGAGTCTGACTATCCAAATTTAGGCATGGGACTGGTTTGGATAGAAGTCCCTTGTGGTGGACCCCGTAGCCTGCGATACTACGTACTATCATCCCGACTTCACACTCCAGCATGGCCATTCCATTCGCATCGCATATTGCATTACATTTACAGGTATATGGCATTTTGATTTTCTATGTTTCTGCACTCACATGGCCTAGGCAGACTTAGTAGGATTTGTATATTGCATTGCATCCTCGGCATTGATATCTGACTCTTTATTACTCCTTATTGCATAGCTGTTCTATATTACGTATTCTGATATTGATTGATGTATGGACTTGTCCATACTTTTGCTTACTCTAATAATTCCTGCTCTTGTCAGTGTTTCTGCTTATTCAAACATTATATGGTTTATGGATTACTAGATTTTCGGTATTGTATGATTATGACATTGTATTGAATACTTGGCACTTACCTTGTGCACACACTTACACCACCCTCTAAGCTTTCTATAAGCTTATGCACGATAGATGCGTGCAGGTGATGTTAGGCTGCAGCAGTGTTGAGCTTGGAGCGTGCAGTGGTCTTTTGGAGCTTGATTCTCTATTTATGCATTTTCCTTTCAGTATTGTATTCAAATGATTATATTAGTGGATATGTGATGATGATGTTGCCTTTATGAATTGGGTAATCTTGTGGTCATGCTTATTACTAGTTAAATATACCAAAAAAAAAAAAAAGTCCTCCTTGTAGGATCCCAGAATCGAAATCTGGCATATGAATGCTAGGAACCGAGAATGGGGCACTATGGAGGCTGTCGGCACCGAATTCGGCGATCGAAATTCGTGTGAATTCGATTTTCGAGTTTGGGGCGTGACATCATTCCTCTTTTCTCTAGACAAGAATCCTCCCACTACATTAGCCAAGTTCCTGAACCAATCACAAAAATAAGCTAACGCCGAAGAATCTTGGATCTTACGAGGTGCCACCCAAAGCAAAAAATTCTCCTGCCAAGGAATAGACAGAGGTCAATCCGAGTTCGAGTGACAAGAAGAGAAAGGATGATCGATCTTGAGACGATTGAAAATAGAACAAACGGCCTGACCGTAAGTTTAAAACTTACACACTTCTGACCAAGACGCTAGAACAAGTCCTAATGGAGATCAACGAAAAGCATTATCTCCGTTGGTCGAACAAGTTGAAGTCTAACCCCGACAAAAGAAGCAAAAACAAATACTACTTCTTCCACCTAGATCATGGGCATAACACAAGTGATTGTTTCAACGTCGAACAGAAAATCAAAACACTGATTTACAATGGTCATCTCGGAGATTATGTCAACAGCAAAGGAGATTGGATCATGGCCGCTGAGGAAAAACCAATCGACAATCAGCTAACCAGAGAAATTCGCACCATCTTGGGAGGCCGAGGAGGAGGAGGCAATTTGAATAATGCTCACATGCTAGGAGCATTAGCCGTTCTCAAGAAGAAATCCTGCTCCTCAGACGACCTTCGAAAGAACAAAAGATAGAGAAATATAGTGTATCCTTTACCGAAGAGGACGCTCAAGGTATCCACCTCCCTTACGATAATGTACCAATAATCACTTTGACCATCACCAACTAAAAAATGTTTCAAGTCCTCGTAGACACAAGATTGTCAGCAGATGTGCTCTTTATTCGAGCCTTCGACAAAATGGGAGTTGGTCGATCTTTACTCCGACCGGTTAAAACTCCATTAGTCGGTTTCTCGGGCAGACAGGTCATGCCTAAAGGAACCATTCGACTCTCCCTCTCGGCCGGGGATGGACGAAATCAAACCACCATGATGGTCGATTTTCTCGAAATCGACCAACCATTTGTCTACAATGCCATCCTCGGACGACCATCATTGTACCTCCTGCGAGCCATGGTATCAACGTACCACTTGGCGATGAAGTTTCCGACCGAGCAAAGAGTTGGAGTCATCAAAGGCGATCAACATGATGCTCAATAGTGCTACACAATGGCACTGAGAACCCCATGTGAAGCAATGACCACGAATCTCTGGATCTGCGTGAAGAAACTCAAGATAAAGGCTGACCTACGAAAGACCTCATTTCGATCCTGCTGGATGTGTAACACTCCTAACATTTCGATACCCAAGTATTGAAAGTTCTCAGGTGTTACTATGAAATCTAACGTTACACGTACATGTGTGATGCCAATCCATCTATCCTAACCTTAACTACGAGAACTAAGTGAAGATCACCATCAACACCTAAGAAATTTGACCCGGGAAAGGGAACATGGTCATCCAAACACTAAATCAGACCTACTCTTGGACCTTGGAGGGTCCTACATACAACAAGAGACTAGATGGACGAAACAGATCGATGGAAAGGCCACTAACCTTTACTACACAAGGACCGCATGTACATAAAATTGTGTACAACTGCAATCCACCATATAGCAAAAACCAATCAAACAGTGTTTGACCGAGAATTTGCGAAAGAAGGAGATCGTCTCCTTCACAACTTCCCACCAACGCCGTTTCAAAAATAGAGACGATCATGGGGATGTACGTGGGCCACCTTCCCATCTAACCAGCAATCCAGACCGTCTATCAGAACTCAAGGTGAGATCCACAGGTAGTGGGCCATGCATGGGAGGAGATCAGTACTGCATAACTTCCAGTGAAACCCCACAAAGAAGGATGGTGCGTAATGCCACAAAAACAGGGAATGCCAGTTTAAACATAAGGAATCTGTCCGAATTCATCACAATAAAGGAACGAAAGATGGAGAGGAAACCTCCAATTGCACCGACCTCTACACCACATCGCGTGGTGCGGAGGATGGTACTTCTAAATCATAAAGGGGTCGTGCGATCTCACGACTACCACGGATCGATCAGACAAGGACCATCCCACCATAAATCTGGTCCATCTGATGGTGCCAGAAAAAGGAAAAAATAGAGGGAGCCGAATCCACCATGATGAAGGAAGAATTTGGCCATTGAAGAACTACCGAATGTGGGCTCGAGATGGGCCATCGATGGATCATCTAATGGCCTGAAATCTGAACGTTCTCGATGGTGGAAGATCTCCAAGAAATCAGACAGGAAACAGCATTGTCGCAATGACAATGTTACGCACAAGGTTACGCAGTCAAGCTGCGTAAACAACCTCCCGAAGATTCGAAGGCTGTTTATAAAAGACAGCTCTTGGTTTTGTTATGAAAACAGAATGGGGAGAGAGAGAGTAAAATAGAAAGGCGCAGAGAAGGAAGAGGGAAACTGGTCGAGCAACCAGTCTCCAAGGAAGCCTCGGGAAGAAAATTCCGAGTGTACAAATTCGATCCCATACCAGCTAGCACATTCCAGGTTTCTTTTCATACTCTTCTTTCTTTCCTATTCTTTTTTTTTTTTTTTGAAGAAAACTCCCGTACAGCAGGAGCCATCACACTTGATCATACCAATTCAGTGTGGGATGGGCTTAAGCTTAACAAAGTAAGGCCCACTATACACAACTTGCCTTAATATAATCCGAATCTAACGCCTTAGAGGTGTTAAATATAATTAAAGTTTAAATCTAAAAATAAGAAATTAGGTTAGGATCTACCATAAGGAACATCTTTGAAGAATAATAAGCTAAGGTGAGGGTTTTATCCTTTAAGCTTACTTTAATTTAATTGATACATCCTGCCTTTTCATGCCTTCAATAATTTGAATTATCATGTCTTTCATGTTTATATGTTTTCTGAAAATTATCCTTTCAATTGATTTAGTTGATATCATCCTTTACTTATCCTTTGAGAACTTTTGATATTATATGTGATACTCATGAATTTATGTGGGCCCTGGGTACAAGCTCTGCCTTTGCCTTATCTAATTTATTGAGTTGGCCCTGCCACCAGTCTCTTTATTTGAGTTGCTTTACCACTCGTCTCCATATTGAGCTGGTCATTGTCACTCTCCTTATTATTGAGCTGGTCCTTGCCACTCCTCTATTTGATGAGATAGCCATTGCTACTCGCCTTTTGTTGAGTTAACCCTTGTCACTCTCCTCTATATTATGTTGGTCATTACCACTTTTAGAGATTATCATTGTCACTCTTCTCCTTAGTACATTGGCCTTGTGCTATTTATCTTTAAGGCTTGGGCATGTGTCTTGATATTCCAAAACCCCCATAATTCAATCTATCTCTCTATAAGTGCAAGTAATGTGTAAGATATATCACAACTAGTGATTCAAATATCTTATCATATACGTAATGCGCTCTGGGTAGAGACTCTCTTGGTTGTCATGTAATTCCATTGGCCTTTGGATCGTGATGCATAAATCGATGTGTGTAATTCGTAAATGCAGTGTTACATCACTTTCAGGATTGGATGTCACGAATAGTCGCTCCATGATCAAATCGTGTCACGTAATTTACCTAACTTATGTGCTTTGCACCTTGAGGAGTTCACGTAAATCCACAGTAGCGTTAGCCATGCTGGCGAATATCCATAGTTATGGGATGCAGGTCGAGGCGGGTTATCTATAAATCGTATTCCACATTGTGATCATCACTACGTATGATGAGCCCCACACACTCTGTTAGGCATGCATCTCATATAGGTTATTTAAGTATTCTGATATCTTTGTATTAGTGGACTACGGGACATATCAGACCTCTTACATTACTTTCATGAATCTCTTGAATTATTGTTAATCTTAAAGGATAACCATCACTATGAGTAGGGCGTTGACCCTCTCCAACCGTACAGATGATGCAGGTGATGTATAGGTAGAGGATCCAGAAGACTAGTCCCTGATAGAAGATGTTACAGACTAGAATAGGCAAATTAGTTCAAGATTCCCTTTCTTTATGCTTTCGCAACGTAGTTTGAACATTGTAGTAAGCTTCCCAATATGTAAGCATTTGACAATTATTTAAGTATGGAATAAGAAATACAGTTATTTTATTCTTATGAATGATTACCATTGCCAATGTATTTGAATGTGATTTCTAATAAGAAGGATCTCAAGGCTAGCCTTCGAGACTCCCACATTATACATTAATAACACACTAATTTCCTCGGGTGTGAGTATAATCTCTGACCGAGAAAATTAGGGATGTTACAGGATGAGTCCAATCCATCTAGGTGTAACACCCTGAAAATCGGGAGTCGTGTATAAACTCAACTCCCGAGTTCCAGACCGTCACTTATGCAACAAAAATGGTTATGATTCAATGTTGTCTGATTTAAAGCATTCACATGAGTAAAAGTATACCAAAACTGCAATTCATACTTCAGATCCAGTGATAAAAGCAAGCGGAAGACTAAACAATATATATATCACTGTATGGAAAAACAAAGTAATCTCAACTGTCTCCAAAGTATGACTACATCTCTGAGTCTCATATACATGTAAATAGACAAAAGAATAAGTTCAAAATAGTCCCACTGAAGTCTCCCTCGATCCAGGTCACCTACGGGAAGCCGTCGTGATACTGCATATACGAGAACTCATCCTGGTCCTCGTCAATCTCCGGCTCCACCTCCTAGATCTCGTCGTCACCTGCAACTACAACAGGGTCTGGTGGGTGTTGCAAACACCATCCCGTAACGTGGGAATGAGTGATCAACTCAGTGGAATCATAGAGTAAAGATTAGCATGTTCACAATTCAATCACGCGATAATAGTAAAGCAGTAAATCAGACAAATCCTAATACTGTTGTTAATGCAAGATGATATGACGTGATGTATGCCCTCACCGACGATCACCCTCATACGGCAACATCTTACTACCGCGGCATGCCACACTCCCTAGAATGCTCCACATCTTCCAGGCACATGCAATACTATGGTGATATGATTACCAAGTTGTTATTAGTCCATTCAAACAGCAGGATTGGGAAACTAAGGTACCTCCCTTGTATCAATCCCAACATGGATCCTGTCTAGGGTCGTCACTCCTAGTAATCTCATACGATGTACATTTCGTAAGTCACTGCAAGGGCTGCCAGGGCTGTTGCTCGCACTCGTTGCACCGCTCCCCCATCACCTTATCAATACAGGCCTACTGTACTCTACTGCACGGAAGGGTCGTCGCCTCCCGTGAACTCAGAATACGCTCGCGGTCACTACAAAGGGCTCGTCGCCTGATCAGTGTAGGCCGACAGCTAGAATATAGTGTCCCATACCACCATAATCTGCTCACGAGTCAAGGTACTCACTGGTCACTACGGGGAGGTTTGTGGCCCCAGCGTAGGCCGACAGCTCGACCACGGTGTCCCATACCACCATGCCCGGCTCATGAGTCTTCGTGGATCAAGGTACCACGGTTAATAGGGTTTACAATGGTAAGTTCAGTACCCTAGGTTTAAGCAGTTATGATACATACAAGGTGAACAAACATCGACCAGTCGGGTTACTTGACGGGCTCGACTAGCGCGATCGCATCTCGAATTGAACGACATGAAGTGCGTAAAACACTTCGCGTGGCCTAACCACTGCCGCCAACTCTCAACACGAATCACATTCATCGACGCGTCGTTCGTGGCTATGACCAGTCAGCCACGAATTCGCTCGGTTACCGACTGCCTGGACTAAGTCAAGTCCCACACATCTATGGAATTACATTAACACTATAAAAAGGTATTGGAATTGAAATACATCATGTGAGCATATTAGCACATGTTATAACATTCAACTTAAGCAAATCTTCAAGGCATACTTCCCATGCATATTCAACTTAAGCAAATCCTCAAGTACATACATTCCATGCATGTAATGAAATCATGCATTTTGTCAACATGTAGAAAATCATTTAGGTCAGCATAATAATTGAAAAATCAATCACAAACTGTCAAATAACATCATTTAATTCAATACATACTAATACAAGCATTTATACAAACACATACACTACACACTTAAGTCTACATATAGTATGTCGACCCAAAGTGTGCAACTAGGCGAATCTCTTCGCCAAACTAATTATGCACGCATTCCTAACTTCCTAATGCGACAACAAACCATGTCAATCACATCAGCAAAATATGAATGCAAACAGTACTTCCTACAAATGACTAAAATGCCCTAAATCTCATATTCTTCGTTAGCTTACGAAACGGGAAACGGAGAGCATTTTGTACATGTCAAATGGCGATGCCGTCAAGAATCTACTATTAAACGACATTGAAAGCGTTGGGAACCGTCAATCAAAGCGTCTAAAATCCTCACCTAGTGTCTTGTAGACTCGGGAATTGAAGTGGAGCGTATAGGGTTCGTCTACGGCGAGTAAGGAGCCTAATACATAAGATCCATAAGATACATCGCTATGGAAACAAGAAAAACTCAAATCACCAACTATTTAGGGTTTTTACTTACCTAGGATTGCGGTGGAATCGCCGGGAAAGCGGTAGAGGAGTGTTGCTTAAGCACGTGCAACACGTAGCACAAGTGGCAGGAAGAACTCTCCCACACTCTCACAATCTCCCACCTTTTTCTCTCTCCCAAGCTAGGGCTTCTCTCAAATTCGGATGGGAGAGAGGAGTGAGGGTTTCAACCCCTTTTATAGCCTAAAACATTCTCAAAATAGGCTTGGGAACAATGTTTACTTGGTGCCTAACCAAATCGGGGCCGTTTCGGTCCAAAAGAGCATTTCTGGAGGTCCCCTGGCCAAGTGCGGTCGGACTTAAGCTCATGCATACTGGATCTAGCACGCATCCAGTTTTCAGACCGGTTGGGTTCCCAGATCGCACATGGCGGCCCAGTTTCAGTTTAACGGTCACCGCACCAAGATCAGGCCTATAAGTCTCGTGATATATAATAGATATTTTTCCTGATCCAAGGGTGTAATTTGGCTGTATTCTGACGGTCAGAATGCTTAATATTGATGCGTCAAATTTGTGTGCCAGATTTGAATTTGAAATTCCAACTGTCCCTATTCACACTCTCTTCGGTCCGGGCTCAATGAAATAGCCTGTGATCGTCAGTTGGACTTGATATTCGAAACGATTGCCAAGCCCAGCTAAGTGGTCATAACGGTCTAAGATGGTAGGCATCTGACTTACGACGCGCGGTCTAGATCCAATACAAAGTTTCAAGGAGGTCCCGAGAACAAACCGGCTTAGAGTTTGATCCGAGGCTTTAGAGCATTATAGCACCCTTGGTTCCACTCACTTCGGGCCTCGTAGAACGTATTTAAAGTGATCAAGGACCATTTCCCAGCTATTCCAACGTTGCGCTAGCTAACCTAGTCACATTTTCTAAAGGAATGAATTCTACGCAATTTCGGGTCGAGTTAGTACTCGAGCCCAAGTATGGATTTTTCACGGGCGTTACACTAGGACTGTCCAAATTGGGTCGTCTATAACATCACCGTTGCATGATAAGATAATAGCCCTCCTCCGATGCTACGCCGACTTTTTCGCGTGGTCCCATGAAGATATGCCGGGAATTGATCCCGACATCATCACACATCTACTAAACATCGATCCATCCTCTCGACCAATTCGACAGAAGCGACGGGCCCTCGGCCCCGAGAGGTATGTCGCAATTGAAGAAGAGGTCAGCAAGTTCCTTAAGGCCGGTGTCATCGAAGATATCTACTACCCGAACTGGGTGGCCAACATCGTACTGGTCAAAAAAGCTAACAAGAAGTGGCGGGTCTGTTTAGATTACACAGATATGAACAAAGTCTGCCCTAAGAATAGCTTCCCTCTTTCCAGAATCGATTAGTTGGTCGATAGTACAACAGGTCATGAATTGTTTAGTTTTATGGATGTATATTCAGGATACAATCAGATTTCAATGCATTCTAATGATAAATCTAAGACCCTTCGGTTTGAAAAATGCAAGAGTGACCTATCAGCGATTGGTCAACAAGATGTCCGCCCACCAAATAGGTCAGACTATGAAATTCTATATCGACGATATGCTCGTTAAGAGCATCGTGGATACAGACCATGTAGCAGACGTAGAGGAAATGTTCCTCATCCTTCAAAAATACTGAATAAAATTGAATCTGAGCAAGTGTGCCTTTGGCGTCAGCTCAGGAAAATTTCTCAGTTTTTTTGCCAGCCAGTGAGGGATTGAGGAAAATTCAGAGAAAATTAAAGCCGTACTCGACATGCAGTCACCAAAAATGATTAAGGACATACAAAGGCTCACCAGAAGAATTGCGGCCCTCAACCGCTTCGTGTCCCGAATTACAAACAAGTGTCTCCCCTTCTTCAAACAGTTAAAGGGGAGATAGATAGTAGACTGGACCGAAGAATGTAAGGCAGCCTTCCATCAGCTCAAGCAATACCTAGGATCGCCACCCTTGCTCTCTAAACCCGAGCTAGAAGAGACTTTATTGCTATACTTAGCCGTATCTGATGCAGCATTTAGCTCAGTGCTGATTAGAGAGCATGAGGGGAAACAGTTCCCAGTTTATTACATCAACAAAGCTCTAGTCCCTACAGAGACAAGATGCCCTAAATTGGAAAAGCTAGTTCTGGCATTTGTAATCTCTTCTCGACATATGCGGCCGTATTTCTAAGCTCACGCTATCGTCATTTTAACCGACCAACCACTACGTCAAGTCCTCCAAAAACCTAAAGCCTCGAGTCGGCTAACTAAGTGGCGATTGAATTAAGCGAGTTCGACATAAAATACTAGCCACGGGCCGCGATCAAGGGTCAGGTAGTGGCCAACTTCATTGTTAAATTAACCTGTTCTCCCGAGTTAGATTCCATCACTGACCGATCTACAACTAACCTACCTAGATCGGAAGTCACCCCAGGCATTATCGAAGCATCTGACTCCAATGCAATTCCTGACCCACCCAGGTAGACTCTCTACATTGATGGCTCATCCAACTCTAAAGCAAGCGGGGTCAGGAAAGTCCTGAAGACTCCTGACCATACGTGCATACAGTATGCCTTAAGATTTAGATTTCAAGCCTCCAACAATACCACGGCGTACGAGGCCTTGCTCGTCGAACTCAAATTATCGACAAGCATAGGGGCTCAACACCTTGAAGTATTTAGCAACTATCAATTGGTCGTCAACCAAATAGCCGACGCTTATCAAGCTAAGAAAGAACGCATTAAAGCCTACCTCCAAAGAGTCAAAGAATTAATTGTCAACTTTCAAAAATGTAGTGTTGCCCTGATCTCGTGAACCGAGAATTCAAAAGCTGATATGTTAGCTAAGCTCACTACAGCAGATGAAGATCAAATCCCAAGATGCATCTCGATCGAATTCCTAGCCAGGTCGAGCATTGATGAGGCCAAGCTCACAACCATACTTCCTATCAGCTCGGACACGACCTCGATGGATCCGATCATCAAATACCTTGAGAGCAATGAGCTACCCCAGGATCAAATGGAAGCACGGTGAATGAAGGTCAAAGCCGCCCGATATATCATACTCAATGGAATACTTTGCAAGAAAGAATTCTACCTTCCTTACCTGATGTGCATCCGACCTGAGGAAGTAGAATACATCTTAAAAGAGACCCACGAAGGAATCTGCGAGAACCACTTCGAGGGACGAGCGTTAGCACACAAGGTCATTTGACAGGGTCACTACTGGCCGACCATCCATCATGATGCACGGAAGCTCGTCCAAAGGTGCGATAAATGTCAAAGATTCACTAGTGTACCTCAACGACCCCCAAAAGATCTCACCCCAATGGTCGGGCCATAGCCGTTTGCTCAATGGGGAATCAATATTATCGGTCCACTCCCCATGGGTAAAGGTCAATCCAAGTTCGCCATCGTGGCTGTCAATTATTTCACCAAATGGGCAAAAGTAGAATCGTTAGCAAAGATAACCGAGCAAAATATCATGAACTTTATTTGGAAGAATATCATATACAGGTTCGAGATTCCTCGAACTATCGTCTCTGACAACAGGACATAGTTCAATAACAAGAAGTAATAGGAGATGTGCAAGACCTTAGAATTCGCAATGTCTACTCTTCGCCACGACATCTATAAGCAAATAGCCAGATCGAAGCAGTTAATAAGATCATCAAGCATCTTCTCCTTACCAAGCTCGAGGACGCTAAAGGAGAGTAAGCCAAAGAACTCCTAAAAGTCCTTTGAGCATATTGAACTATTTCCCGAACAGCTACCAGAGAGACCCCTTTCACCTTAACATATGGAGCAGAGGTAGTCACTCCGATAGTGATCGGGCTGCATACAACCCGAACAAATTCATTCGACAAACAAGCCAATACCGAGCTTATGGTCCTCAATCTCTACCTCCTCAAAGAGCGAAGGGAACTAGCTTAGATTCGGACCGTCATTTGACAGCAGTAGGTTTCGTGTTTCTATAATGTACGGGTGAAGGTCAGAAGATTTTGAGTCAGAGACTTAGTGCTTCGGAGGACGTTTTAAAATACTAAGGAGATATGGTCAGGAACCTTAGGTCTGAACTGGGAAGGACCCTATGTGATATCAAGTATAAACCGACCTGGTTCATATCGACTGGAGGACTTAGCTGGACAACTGCTCCCACACCCCTGGAATGCCGAACATTTAAAGATCTATTACTCGTAAATTGGGTCAGTACGACATTAATTATGTATTATTCAATTCTAAGTTACACTAATAAAGTGTCAACACGTTCTCCAATTAATTCTCGACCAAGGTCTAACCAACGAGTGATCTTAACCCGACCAATGGTCGGCCCAGATCTACTCAATGACTGAACTCACTGGTTTAAACAAGATTTAGCAATTCTCTGTACAGAGTCCGACCGATGCCTGAGCTACAACTTAGGCTCAGTCTGACACGATCATATGAAGTAAAAAATGATCTACTTAGCTCAGGAATTTGGAATTCGATACGAAAGCATTTTCATTAATAAGGGCCCGAAGGGCATAATTACATCAGTAATATCCTAGAAAAATAGATGTATATCGATTTACAAATGGCTAAGCATTGAAGCTTAAAAAGGCATGAGCGGGTAGCGCTTGAAGTGCTTGAAGTTAAAAAAGAAAAATAGAAGGTAAAATGAAGGAAATACTGCTTTGCAAAAGCCGAGCATCAGGCTTCAGAAGGTTACTTGGGAGTCACCTCAGGAGCCGCCTCGAGAGCTGCTTCGTCGCTTGACCCGTCAGAACTTGATTCTGCCTTTTCAAAAGCAAAGAGATCAAGCTCTGGGAAGGTCAACTTCATCGCCCTCGCGCACTCAGCATAACCTTGGTGGAAGAGGTTATCCCTCTAGTCCAGGAACGTCTGAGACGTCTTGAACTCCCAGACGGCCTCTTTTCGAGCCATGGTGATCGCAGCCTTGGTCTCCTTCCTTAGCTTCTCCAACTTCGCCTTGGTCTCGACAAGCCAAGCAAAGCACTCGTCATGCACGCCCTTGGCTTCCTCCAGGCATGTGACTACCTCGGCCTTCTCAGCAAGAGATGCCTCAAGAGCAGTCTTCATAGCCTATAACTTGGCTCCAAAGTGAGCCACCTGTTGCTTGGCCACCTCTGCCCGAGTCCACATCCGAGCAAACTCGGGGCACGCCCTCAACATGCACCGAGCGAACTATTTTAAAAAAAAAAAATTAAGGGCAAGCAACCGAAAAATGAAATTCAAATCAATCTCAGATGAGGTACTTACTCCAAGGAGGGTCGTTGATATGTGCCCGAGGAGTGTATCCATGGGAGAGCCGAATAAATTAGAAAATTCCTCCTCAGCAGCATAACGGTCTGCCCATGGAAGGATCTCCTCCACGATCTGACAAACGGTCCCTCGTCTCTCTTCCTCCTCCCCCTTCCCCGAAGGTCGAACCTCGATCTGAAGCTCAAAAGTCAGGAGCAACTCCTTCTGGAACTTCTGTTCCCACCCCTCCAGAAGGGATCTCCCCCTCTGTGCCCTCTCCCTCGACCTTCTAGATGACTAAGCAAGAGGGACTTACCCTCCCCTTAGACTTGGAAAAAGTCTTCAGCCTCTTCCTCTTTGGCACTGCCAACTCGTCCAGAGGGGGCGCGCAAACCTTTGAGGGTGGATGGATGAATGGTCAAACTTCAAGCATCTCTACATTAACGTACAAGGATGAGATATCAGGAAGGTTATTAAAAATTTCCAAGTCGAAAAGCTCGGCTAAAGACCTTACCAAAGTTCTTACCGGTAAGAGCGTAGTCCAAGCCCGTGTTAAGGAGTAGCTCAGGCTGAAGGAGTACCCTCCAAGACCTCTTCCCTTCCTTGAGTGCCCACAAATCACGGATCTAAGTTAATGATCCACTGCTAAGCATAAGAGAATGCTTGGGTGTGGCTACATCAGAAAACACAGGCAACAAAGATCAGACGTCAGTGAAAACCAATAAATTAAGGAACAACTACTACAACAGAAATGCTAACCTAGGTCGGAGAAAGCTCAGGGGACCATGAAGGTCGACTCTGGCTTAGTTGTCTCCCAACACCCAGAGGCCTAGAACCATTCGTCTATCTAATTTTTGTTAGATGACGGAGGGTCGGTTATAAGGGCCCCGCCAGTGTTCCGCTAGGCGGAGAAGTAGAACCAGTTGGGCTGAAGTTTATTCGGATTTAACTGGTACAAGTGAAGGAACTTGTCCACAGTTAGCTCGAGCTAGTCTAGTTCGGCCCATAGGACCGCACAGCCGAATAAAGCCCTCCATCCATTCAAGATCATCTGTCCCAGAGCTAAGCCAAGGCGAGCTAGAAGACGCCTGACTATTCCTCGCAGAGGAAGCCACGAGCAGCACTGAAGCGCGACTTGGAATATCGCGACGGCCCCCTTTGGAGGTTAGTCCAGAAGCTTATCCAGCAAAGGAAGCCGGAGTACCGTAAACTCGGGGACATCATATCTAAGCCTGATCCGAACAAACTCTTCCTTAGACAAAGTTGAGGGCACCGACCCCCTCGGCCCTCTTCATCATCAGGTTCTTCCGGATCAACCTGTCCGGAGGGGTCGCGCCTAACGGCCACTGAGCCCTTAGCCAAGGATGTGCTTGATGCCCTAGGCATGGGTGATGTCCTCTGCAATGGGGACAAATTCAACTCTCTATCCACGGGCACTGGCCTCTAGGCAGGAGACCACTCCAACACCCGTGACGCTAACGACCGGAAGTCAGATTCCACCATCATCACCAGCGACGATGGTGGGTTCGACATTATCCTAAGGCGAGAACTCACCCTACTGTCACTGCCAAAGGCCCCCTCCCGCAAGCTCAATGACCTAGACATAATGTTCATGAGTAAAGCTACTCAAAAATGGAAAAATGAGACCAAAGAGGAAATGAGCAGGTCGCTGGCCTAATCACAGAAGAAATGGATGTCAAAAATCGCCCAAGGAACGGTAAAGAAATGAAAAGGGAGAAGAAGATAAAATGCAAACGGAAAGACCCTGAGGGTTAGGGCTTCCCTTATATAGAGATGTCACTTGGCATTCATTAAGGGCACCCATTAATGCAATTTTGTACGTCATCCCCTCGACTACCCCGACTTGACACGTGGCGCGACCCCATGCGCTGCTCGACCCTAATATCGAGTACAACGTCACGCGTCACGTTCTCATTGGTCCGCCATTGAAAAGATGGCTTGATGCCCCACGTGACCTCGAGCCATGAAACGGCATGTCACGATTATGGACAGACAACGCTTCGAATACCGTGCTGACCGCCAAACTTGGCATTAATGATAAGGTGACCTGACCTACTCCGCACATAACCTGACCTAATTACGGCTAAGCTTACTTTCTGAACTTCCGAAGATCGGCTCGAAAAGTAAGGGGGGCTCACTGTTGGGGAAAATATCGACAAGTCAATAAGTCGACTTATAGAATGGACCAACTCTATTGAACTAGTACGGTCCTAATGGAAGTCGAGCCTGATAAGGCATCTATGTCCAAAAACAGGTCAATCTTTAAGGAGGTCAAGACAACTGTAAGGACACTCAAAGAACATGATAACGAGCCCAATCGAATAAATCATGTTCCGACCTAATGGATCAGTTGTAGATCGGCCACAGTTCGACCATTGGTTGAATATAGGTCGATCTTAGATCTATCCCAGATCAGTCACTGTCTGACGATAAATCGGTCATAAATTGTCCATTGGACAGATATAGATCGGACAACGTCCGATTATAGGTTAAGTGACGTCCCAGGACAAGGTTAAGGACCATCAACGCCTAGCTAAGGGTAAACACAGATCATCCGACTCAACTATTAGTTAAAGATGGTGAATGCTGATCTGTCAAGAAAAACGAGGTCGCTCATTCTCGAGCCATCATCCGCCTATGGGAGCTAGACTAAATTCGAGCTACAGATTCAAGGAATCTCGTATAATCCCGAAGATCTCTCCCCAAATCTTCGAGGGATAAGATCAAATCCCAATAACGTAGGAGTCCGGCAATCTCGTAAAGATCCCAAATCCGAATGGATCTCCAAGATATCGGGGCAAGTCTTCATACGATCAGACTCTCTACCCTATATATAGAGGTATCCCCAGCCTTCGAAGGTACGCAACTTCTAACCATAGCATTCGACTGGTATCTCTTTTACGAAGATCATACCCTAAAAAAAGATCCCGTTCTTGACTTAGGCATTGGAGAGTCCCCTGCATCAAGCCAAGGTCAACCATTGTGGGTCCGTCAGAAAACTGCATCAACAAAATCTATGGACAGCCAATGAAATAGTATTGATATGGCCCACCCAACCAATAGATTTGCCTCATTTTCAGAACAAAAGGTCATGATTATGCGGCCCACCTTTTTCATTGATCGGATTGAACTATGACACGTTACACGGATACCAGAGGCCGTATCCGCCCCGGTAGCTGTAACAGAAATGTTCAGCTATAGCACCTCTTTGCATAAGTATACATTTTGCCACTGCACAGATGGCCCATATGTACCTTGATCAAAACCATCCAAATCACCTGCCCCACTGTAGATCCTGCCTGGGCATAAAATTGAATTGATTGAATGATGCAAATCTATTATATCCACGCAGTCCATTCATTTTGCTCATCATTATAAGGCATGAACCCAAAACTGACAGGGATTCAAACCTCAGGTCCACCACACCACCGAAAGCCGTGGAACACCAAGACCTTCGTTGGTGTTACCCTAACCATGTGGGTCTACCTTAATGTACTTGTTGTGTATCCATCCTGTACATCTGTTTTTATATCTCATTTTAAGGAGTAATCCTAAATTTTAAAAAGATCTAAGTCTCAGGTGAAACACATCACTAAAGACAACGACGAATGACCATTAAAAACTTTTTGGAGGCTGTCTACGAAAGTTTTGGATCAAGCTTATCTATTTATTTACCTTCATCCGTATTTTCTTGACATTATCAACAGGTTTAATGGCACATAAACATTACGAAAATCCTTTTGATGGGCACTTTGGAATTTTTAATGGTGAAACATTTATTTGCCATTATTTTTATAGTATGGTCCAGCTGAGATTTGGAACTACTTAATTTTTGGGATCACGTTTTAAAGTAGGCTGAAGAAACGTTTGGATCCGTACTCTTGCTCGGGTGGTAGACTCCCAGGTGTTTCAACACCCGGTCAAGGGTTCGTATATCCATGAGTGGTGAAATTCCACTCGGGTGCGTGTGCGTGTGGGAGAAAAAAAAAAAAAAAAGGCTGAAGAAACGGTTGGACGGCGTGGATATACAAAAAGCTATCAGGGTGAGCCCTGCGGTAAGGGTAACACCGTGGTGGGTGTTACCCGGGTAGGCCCTAGTCCACTCCCAAAATGGCCAAGCAAAGCGAAGCGTGTTGAAAGTTTATTCGACTAATCAAATCTCGCCACCTCAGGGCCTTACCAAAGTGGGTGTTACTCCGGCCCCACCCAACCCAACCCAACCCAACCCAACCCCACAAGGCAGATACAGTAGTAATCAACCATTAAAAACTCCTCAAGGGCACAAATTTTTTTAGATCAAGCTGACATTTCCCTTCATCCAGACATGTGTTACCTTATCAACAGATTGGCTGGTAAATAAAAATTGGAGTGGGCCTTAGGAAGTTTTTAATGGTGAGAGTTCAACCACCACTGTTTCCTATGGAATAGACGACTATATAAATCTTCTTTAATTTTGGGCTCATGCCCTAAAATGAGTTGTAAAAAAGGATGCACGGCGTCGATTTATAACAAATGCATCAATGTGGGTCCCTCTGTCACGGCCTACCGAACTCCCTTTTATCCCGACTGACCGAATCCTCTCCCGCAGGAGCGATTTGATTCGCTAGCAGTAGCACTGCCCTACTCATTCGGACACTTGTTGGCTGCCATACACATGTCATATATGTACATCAAGTAGTGGGCCCCATTGATTCTAATCCAAATCATGTCCTTAGTTGATGATTTTAACTGTCCAATTGGTGATCTTCAGTTCATCACGTATATGGCTTAAATAAAAGAAAGAAAAAGCCAGCAATCCCAAGTCTACAAACATTTGCCCATTAATTACAGGTCATGAATATCATCCGATTGATCTGACTTTTATGCCATGTCTCACACAAATTGGCTCCTAAGATCTGGACGGTTTAATCTGAGGTACATACATTCCACGTGTGCAGTGGGAGTGTGCGTGAGTATGAATGGCCACACTCTGCCAGAGTATTCATTTCTTTCTACTCTTTTAAAAGCCCCGGTCCAAAAAGTCTTCCCTCATATTTTAAAGGAGTAACTGCATCCTACAAACGAATGGAGCGATTACAGGCTAGGGGAGGCAATCTAGATTTTGTACCACACATGTGGCACATGTACATACATCGTAGGTACTATATTCCGAATGTTATTGGAAATTTCAATTAAAAAGGATATAATAAGAAAAAGATATTGCAAGGTAAAGATTTCAAAAAATGATTGTATTACTTTTTATGGAATTATAATTGGTAGAATGATAAAATAGGGAGTAGTTGAAAAGAATTAAAAATCAAACTAAGTAGCTGATGAAGCGGCTGATAGTCATACGAAAGTTAAGTAAGCAGCCGATATTCATCCAAAAGGTTAATCAAGTGATTGATAATTTTATATGAGCTTGATTGAACGGCAAGTCAATAAGAAAGCTTATAACAATTATTAGGATATGTTTTAATAAAGTCTCTAGAAGGCCGTGTAATAATGAACATTTATAACGATCGTTTGAACATTATTAACAAGTTTTTTTTATATTTCATATAGTGTAATCATAGTAAACTCAATCAAACTCAAACATTATGTTTTAATTATCAAGTTTTTTATATTCGGTATAATGTAATCATTTATTTTTTATCAAGTAAATTACAGTTTTTAGTATAATCATTTACTTTCAGCTTAATATTTATATTTCGTATTATACTTCATTGCATTAATCAATTAATTGATAATCTTAATTGTAATTTAAGTCTAAGCTCGCATGGTAGATTTAATTTTGCATCAATTTTGCTTAATTTTTTCTTTTTTTGAATTAGCTTGTCAGTACACACCCATGCCAGTACACACACTCCATGTTAGCCACCCCTGCTAGAGATCGATACCAAGATCTCAAGTACTGAAATGAGGTATCTCTACTCAGCCTGCTATGGATTTTGTCGCTGTTCTTTACAATTGGACGTAGGAATTCTTTTCTCATTTTCTCTTTTAGTTGCATTGGAAAATACTTTTATATGAAAGATTAAGTTGTAAGCCATTGTCACGGGATAAACCCTACCAAATGGCTGAATAGGCGGCCGATGTTACCAGATCTCGATCATATACTCCGTGCCAATCTTTGCACATCGGTTATAATTGTTCAGTTTGAAGTTAGCCAAACTTTTAATTACGGCACACCCGCATTCCAACTGCAAATAAACCAACGCCAACAACAAGTATACGATGATTCGAAGCAGGCATATTGTTGAATCTTCCATTGATTGAGCCTACCCAACATTTGATTTGGTTGGAGTATCTTCCCCATCTAATAATAGTTCTTTCCTCTGTTAATGTGAACCGTTTATATGTATATTCTAGTGTTCATTTGTATTGTACCAATTAAAGTTCTAGGATCATCCAAATATATTGATTTCTGGAATGTAGCGTATTCACTATTACATATAGTAAATTAACAGTTTAGATCTTATTCATATCTACCACGTGGCCACAAATGACATCGATGCACGAAAATGACGTTGACTCAAGAAGCACTGGAAGTCAAGTCGATCCGGGTCGAGTACTCGGCTTGGCTCAAAACTTTGAAACTGCGCCGGGTAAAGTTCGTTTATCGGCGTCCTGGAAGATCTTGATAAGCGGTGGAGTAATCTATCATTTCTCATCCTATTTCTGATGCTTAATTTTTGTGACATGACACGCGCTGTCCTGTTAATAAACGGTTTCACCTCTTCCACTGTACCCACGTGGCATCATGTAAATCAATCCAAACCATCCAAATCACTGGCCCATCATGGATGTATCATGACTCTTAAGCACGCTATCTGACCACTTAGCCGTCTGATTCCCCAGTTGGATCCAGACCATCTTCTTTTAAATGCCACATTTGTTGGCCACCACTTGGACGACTAAGATTGGAGGATCAATTTGATTTTAAGGCTATGCTCCTTCCAATGAATGACGCTATTTGTGAGACTTCTTACAAGGGAAAATGAAGATCTTGAAAGAAATAAGATAGCAACGGTTCCTAAAAGAGGCCGTATATCATAAGGCCAGGATCTTGAAACTGACTAATTTGATAGGAAGCCATCATCTACGTGAGGCCCATCAAACCTATGGTTTGGATCAACTAAAAATGTACCCGAATGTACCAACACAAAAACGGTTATAAAAGATATCAAGCATTGGAAGTATATGATCTCCTGATGTGAAAAGCCCAAAGGGCGTAATTCACAAAAGGTGGGGCCCATCAGGCCAGTGGTTTGGATCAAATAAACATAAGCCCCACTTGTAACAACACAGCAATAGCTCATAAAGGATGCTACGTATTTAAAGGCTATGATCTTCCAAATTGAAATATTTTAAGGGAGTTCTTCATTCGTGGGGGCCCATCAGGTCAATGGTTTAGATCAACTAAACGTGGGTCCCACTCTGAGTAAAAGATGTCTAGATGAGCAATGGTAAGTCGTAACGAGGGTTTTCCGAGCATTTAATAGGTAAAAACTATCCGTAGCGGTTTCGACTTTCAAGGTTCACACACGTGTGCAAGACAGCTTGTCCATCCATCCGGCTAGTCCAACCTTCTACAAATAAATCTGGTCCACTCAATACGTAGGCCTCATTAAAGGAAATAGGTGGATGGCTTAGAAAACTTCAGCCATGTTTTTCAGAGCCGTGCGACATTTCGTTGTGGCCCTGACCAAATGGTCATCCTGATGCTTGGACTGGGCATCAATAGTGTTGCGATTCCAATGGATGGATTGGATCTCAGACCTATCGTGACATGCTGGCACGTGTGGAGGGCGCGTGTGGGCTTAGCCAAGCTCTTGGGGGGAAAATTCCCAAGTACTCGTCACTTATTTGGGATATTTAATATTTCAGTGGCGTTTTCAAAACATTGCTAATCTGTAGAGTATTTGTCTTTTAGTGTTGTCACCATCTGTCAAATTCAGAAACCTATGGCCTATTTGGACAGCAAATTACTACTGTAATAGTCCCATCATTACGATTTTATAGCGCCATCTTCATTGCCATTGGTGCCCACTTAGATCAACAGACTTGATCCACGTAGTGTCCACAAAATACATGTGGGGGGCAGACCATTAACAATTAGAAGCAAATGCAAGATCTGGGCCATTCATGAGGTGGGGTCCAACTATCAAAATACCCTCCCCAAGATCAATCTCAATCATCCACTTCTCAGGGCAGGCCATGCAATTCATCAGAGTATAATTAGGTGGTCATGCTACACACCGCCCAGATCTTGGATGAGATCAGAAATCTGACCCTCAACGCACGGCACTGTTTCAACTTTCATGAATTCCATCATAGTCTTAAAATGGGACCATCTGGTACAATATACAGGGACTGATGTGTGGTCCGGGTATATGCACCCACAACTAATTTTTTGTTGACAGTGGACCATTTTGATCATTTCATAGCATGATCAAGAACAGGCCATACAGATCAATATAGTCAGTGATGGAACAAGTGGACCCACTTTATCCTATCACCCATAAAGTCAAGCAAGTGGGGTCCACTTCCCATCATCATCATCATCTAGTCAAAAGATGGAAAACAACAATGGAGCAGTTCCGTGTTAGTGCTCGAGAAAAAAGTGGCTAAAGGGTACGTGACCGTTTGGATGCACTATCACATTGAATTGTCATCATTAGGTGATATTTAATAATAATAAAATAATTTGCAATAACCTACCTTTTTCATCAATATTGAGGAACTGGTTTCCTGCATTTGTAATTACTTCAAAAATGATAAAAAATATGTATGCTGCCAAGTATTTGCAATGGGACCAAAAGGCGTTCCTAATTCATTTCACTCAAGCATCCAAAACAGAGTATTAGATGTAGATGCCATCAATATCTGTTACTACATGATGGGCAACATGAATTACTACAGAGAAGAAAAGGGACCACATTGTACTAGAATGACTGATCAATGGCTGACAACAGTGGAGGGAATGGGGGCATTATGATAGATGTACAATGCGGAAAAACATAGAAATCTGCATCAGCATCCGTTGCTGAATAGAAAACCATAGACAATTGCCCGTGAAGTGAAAAGTTAGCGTACCTCACACAGCACGTGATGGGGTGCACGTGCCCGTGTAGAGAGGGAGAGATCCTTGTGTAGGAAAGGGTATGGTCTATAGAGGGAGGGAGGGAGGGAGTCCCACCTACATGCAAAGAGGTGCTAGGAGCTACACAGAGTGTGTAGACGGAGAAAAGAAAGGGCGTGGGCTTTTCCTAGGTAAACTATATGCCAATGATAGTTTTTTCCGGGTAAAATCAGAACAGTAAGTTGCCAACCAACCATAAGCCTCCAAAGCACTAAAATACTCCTAACTTTATTTCAAATTCTTTCCCATATTCAAAGTTAGGTGCTCTCTTGAAAATAATTGCATGGGTAGCATTACCCACCACAACTCGCATCATGTATAATAGAGATACGAGAATGATCACAATAATCAGGTCTGAAATTACATAATAGATACGATGAATAGGATTATTATTTTCTCATAAGAAAGCATTGGAGATTCCGAAAACACAATATAACAGCCAAATCTATCTGAAATTGGCTCAATACCAGACTGGGCCTGAAACTAACTTCCCAGTTGACTCAACTCAGTCCTAAGCAGCAATCAACAGTATAAGATCGATTGCTAGAACAAAATCGATTTGGAATGGAACAAAATCAATGATGTTTCCTTGTATTCATCACGAGGAAGTAGAGCCCTAAAACTGCAGTTATGTTCCTTTCATGTCTAATTTGAAAGAAATGTAATTGTAATTTGGAGAAAAGATCCCCAACCATGGTGTGTTACAACGGCCGTTTCTAGGCTGCAGAGATTACAATGGCAACCGTTACACGTTACGGGGTCATAATGACAATAACAACCATTATGAAAAAAATGACAAGTAATGGCCATTTTGTAATAGCCCATTACGCCCCCCATAGAGGCCGTAACGGTCCATTATAAGGCCAATACAGGTTTTTTGGGGTTTTTTCAATTTAAAAAAGAACGACTGTAACAGCTATTACAACCCGTATCATAGAGGTAAAGGTGGTAGCTGTTATGGCCACCATTACCATTACGTAATGCCTTGTCCCCAACCTAAACACTAAATAGGGATATAATAGCTTGGTTAAGACACTTCATCAAAGAGATAAATTGCAATTCAATTTGATAGCGCATCCACATGCACCCTCAAGCTCTATATCCAAGTAGATATAGCCAAAGGGTCGGCCAGGAAACATAGGGGACATGAGTAGCAACAAGGGTGGGATTTTCATTATTTCATACAAATTATGAAACATGAGAGGGGGGGGAATCATCTCATGCGATTTTGAAACAACCATCCAACACCAATTTTCATTATTAATTGATAAGATATAACAAAAGTTCTGATGACAATGCATAAACAGAGCTAGGTAACCACTACAAGACAGAAATGGGGTTTCCTCCATCCTTAAGCCTTTTTAATAGCAACAGAACGTGCTTTTAGGTTTAGAAATATTCCCCTAAAATTGCCAATGAAAAGAAACTGTAAGTCCACATATATCCATACAATCAAACATGCATGCACCCAAAAGTTCGGACAGAATGTGCATGTGTGAATGAATAAAAAATTCACATGGTATGTAGAAGCATTATATGAGACACCATGCACATTTGATGCACTAGCAATACACTTCATGCTCAGTACGCTCGTCTTTCATTGCATGCCCTATGCATCGAATGTTCTCAACTTCCCCTTTCTTGGTGGCTTGAACTAGCCGTCCTAAAGTTACTATGGAGCTTCACCATGCTGACATGTGAGGCGTGTTGTTGATCATGCATTGGGAGGATCCCGATTTTGTGCAGCCAATTACTCAGAGCATGACGTTTAATGCTTGAGGGTGCTGCATGCTTAGCAGTTTGCCTGGCAACCACCCCTCCATGACTCAGACTTTTGGCTACTCACTGAATGGGTATGTGTCATGCATGTAGTAGTTGGGCTGAGGGTCAATACTGATAAGATTGCTAGCATGTGAGTGGTGTAATTGTGAGCTACCGCCATGGAGAAGGGCTATGATGATGATGTACATAAATAACTATAAAAAGTGCACCAGCATTCAGTAAAATACACAACCATAAGCAAATACATGTGTCCACAGCCCTATACATGTACATGTGTTTTACAAAAGCTCACACAGATGCTATTCACATATGTGGGTGCCCAAGTATCCATATAGCTTATATAAATATGAACTAGAAAACGAATGCATCAAGGAACATGGAAGCATGATGTGTATATGCCCACGGCATATACAAAGAACTGTACTTCACGTACAGGAGAATGACTGAACATATCCATGTGGAAGTGATACACGCATATCTGCATGGAATACATATTCATCCACATGAATGTGGAAGCATATACCTAGCCCACGCTTCCATAATATGCTTATATGACACCTTGAAATGAAAGCCATATCCTTATGCAAAACTTCCAGGGTAGAATTTGTAACTATACCCACCATAAAGGAGTAATGTGACTATATGTGGTTTCCTAATCTCTACTATATATAACACGAGTAGCAAGGGGCAATTTTACCCATGAAATTAGTGGTTTTTTATTTTGGGGAGGGGGGGGAAGGTGGGGGCGCTGATTGAAAATGGAAAGGTATAGGTTATTTTGGTAATCTAGAGGTGTGTGGACCACCTAACAACCAACAGTTCAGATTTTGCCCCCTCCCTCCCACCAGTGTGTCTGCCTAACATCACATTGTGAATACACTCAAATACTCATGTGTATGCATTTATACCAATCTATAAAAGGTAACATGTGTTTATGCATGCACCCGTGCACAAACATAAACATATATATGATATGTAAAATGCCCCCAAAAAAATTTCTGAATGGGTTACACATCCAGCCACCATAGCGGGAAAATAGAGGGATTAGAGATGCCGCTGACCAGACAGAGAAACAAAAAATGAAAGAAAATGAGAGGGTGCATACCAGCATGAAGCTACAAAGCTGTGAAACACAACACGGAACGGCAGAGGCATATATTGGTAGTTTATCCAACCGACGATAGGCCAAAACTGCAAATTAGAATACCAGCAGCTTAGCTTAGAACAATCACCCTATTTCTGAAAGTTATTAAAGGAGTTCCCAAGTCCATACCTTCCACGCAGTCAACTGGACAGAAGGGTAGTCCTTTCTAACTTTGTTCTTAACAAAAATCCAAGGTCGTCCTACATGGCCAAGAAATATTAACAATAAAAAGGAACAAGCTTTTGTTAGAGTGGAGATGCACACAGCTCACAAGAGGAAACAGTGAAAGGCACTGTGAATTAGAGCCACTTCCCCAATAATGAGACTGAGTAGAAGAACATTGTCACTGTAAAAGTGGAGATATAACATATTTAACAAGGACATGGCACTTTTTGCATTAACCAACATGAACCTCTGTCCAACAAGCATGGATATGGCTCATATGAAAAACTGTTTTAAAATTGTATCTTTTATTTTAACATATTTTTTTCATGGCCACTGAGATTTTATTACAAGGCGACACAAAATAGGCTTACAATAAAGAAGTAAAATGTATACATGATGAGAAATGATATCTCATTACAAAACCTGCCTTTTTCCCAACACTAAGATTTGTGAAGATAGAAACAGCATAACATGACTCAAGCCTATCCTAATTTTCCGCTTCTTTATTCCTTTTCTAACACTTCGAAGGGAGAGAGAAGAAGAGAGAGCTCTTCCCGGGAAGGTCTCTCCATGCAGGAAGGAGGACCAAAGAAGAAGATGGGAGTCTTCTAACATCTCTCTATGAGACAGATTTTATTTTTTTTCCTTGAGGCAAGAAGTTATTTAAAGGGTTTTTCCCATGTCCAATGTCCCCAAACCTTTTAAATGGCAGATGGGGTGACCTATTGTCAATCCAAACTGTTCATTCATTCATACAAGTGAACAACTAAGAGCAAGCCATGGTGCAAAAATCATGCCAACTGGGTGATCCTAAGCTCGCCATTAATAGCATGAAAATGGACAGTCAAGATTGACTAGAGATACAAAAATAAGCCCAATCAACATCTTGAACATCTAAAAGATAGATCCCACTTAGTATTTCTTATGATTCCAAAGAAACACTTTGATTTGATGGTCCTAACCATGTGATTTCTAGCCTGTAAACAACATACAGTTCTAACAAATTGGCCCCATTCAAAGGGTTAGGATCATCCAATCGGCATGATTCTTGCCTCATGGTTAGCTCCTAGTTGTATGAATGAATGAATGGTTTAGATCAACAATAGGTCACCCTGTGTGCCATTTAAAAGGTTTGGGGATGTTGCTAATGACACCATGAAGATGGAGACATTAGCAAAAACCTTATCTAATAAACAAGTCGTCATCTTTCTGCTTTAGGAAGGATCCATGGCATGTGGACCTAGAAAGGCAATGAGCCTGCACATGGAGACTGCTTTTGGCTCTGGCCTCAGGGTCAGAGAATTGTGCCCAAATTTGGGTCCAATTGTGAGAATGGTATCTCTCTAAAATCACATCTATCAATCAATCCTAATCAATTAAAAGTAAAATAGTGGTTGGTGAAAATTCAATGGGAACATCGATGGTAAATATTATCTTCTTCATTCAATTTTTCAGCAATGATTTGTAAAGCATTGGTCAAGCAATTTGGATGGTCTGGATAGCTTTATAACTATGACAAGTGTACATTTAAAGAGAACCATTTTTAAATGGTGCAAAACTAACATAGGATCTAGCCCACAACCCCATCAATCTATTCTTTATCAGACCGACAACCTCCACAACACCTGTTTTATGCATGCATAAAACATCCAAGCTCTGTGGCCCCACCATGTTGTTTGTGTGACATCCATTCCATCCATTATGCTCTTCAATGCTAGGCCATGGCAAAAAAAATCGGCCAAATAGACAACTCAGGTATGCCACACTAAATGGAGCAATGGGGATGGGATGCAAACCATAGGTTTCCCTCTATCTCTCTCAATTTTTTTTCACCCCTACTCCCCCCACATGCATTGCACATGCCACATCCCCGAGTCTCATTTAATAAAGCAGCCCACAACACAGCTAACCACTCTCCCCCAATGTTTCAAATAGTGCCCATGGCATAGCAGTAGCGTACGCTACGTAGCGTAACGTGGCCGTAGTGCTACGTAGCGTCCCAAATAGCTTAAATCCCCTGTAGCGTATGCTACAGGGTTCGTAGCATAAGCTACAATGTTTTTTTTTTTTTTACTATTTTAATTTTATGTATTTTATTTTTTTTTACTATTTTAGTTTTTTATTAATTTTTCATGTTTTCTTTGTTTCTAATGTTAAGGAATGTAACACCTGTATTGTATTTGATACTTTTAACCTGTGGGATATTTTATTTCTTTTCATAATTGTGACTTGTGGTTTCAATTAGACATTATTAATTAAAGTGGTTTGCTTAGAAAGTTGTTGATTTGGCTTATATATGTGGATTGGCTATTGATAAATGATAACTAATAACTTTTTTGAACATGCTTATAATTAATAAAATGAATCATCTTTTAGGCATTTTTATATTTTTTTTCCTTTTTTTTCACTATTTATTATATTTGTCCTATTTTTAAATTAAAAAATAGAAGTATCATGTAGCTTACGTTACACACTACGTATTTACGCTACACGCTATAGAAGGTTGAGCGCTACGCATCACGCTACTGCTATTTAAAACAGTGTTCTCCCCATGGCATCAACCATAGTAGTCCAGCTAGCTACTCTCCCTCTGCCCTTTCTAAGATGCCTCTTCACATATAAATGGTTAATTTGTACACTTATTTCACTTATTCTTTACTTTCACAAATAAATACTGAATTTTTGGCTTATTTTAATTAATATATACTCTTTTTTTTTTACATATGAATAATCACAATACTATTGAATATAATAGGTCATTACAATAAGTACTTGTGTCAACATGCTAGTGAATCTTGACTTTCTAAAGCCATGATATCCAACCCAACAACACCTTTGTCCATGTCCTACAACACTAACGCGGCCAAATAAAAAAGAAAGAATTTTGATTCACAAACATATCCTTTTCTTAAAAATCAAGCAACAAAATTTCTTCATAGATGCAATATAAAATAAAAATGAAGGACTCTTGATTGACATCCAACAGCCTACTAATGGTTTGCTAGTAATCAATAACCCCCCTCTTCATCTACCATAGGCAACACATGCCAAAGAACCAATACATACTGTAATCCAAGAATTCCATCATAACTATTCATAAAAGAGTCTTTACATGCTTTAAGGGAACCCTAATATAACCCTAACCATCAGTTGCTTCTAATCCTAAACATTTGTTCCATTAAAAAATTAAAATTGACCAAAACAACCCTTAATCCTGCCACAACCATAAATGACTCCCAAAAACAATGGTAACTCACTAAGACGATGATCCTTCAAAAAAAAATCGACGATATCAAAATTCCATAATCTTGGGCTTGTTTGGTAGAAAACTCTGCAGGCTTTCAAACACGACCAATTTTGTGTCATTCAGACATTGTTTGCTACCCAAAACTCACAAAATAAGTGACAAGAATACTAAGGAAACTTGTTCAACAAACCTAACAAGAAAGGAAGCAATTAAATGTGGTCCATAATGCATACCAGGACAGCAGATTTTTTCCATCAGATCAACCTAGACCCTCAAAATGGTTCAAATCTCCAATCTTGATGGTTGGATGGTCTGAATCCTCCTTGATCACAACCCATGGATGGGCACAACCTTCTATCAACTAGCTTATGTGGCCCAGATGCATCAATTCCTCCTGAATTCAGAAAAACTTGTCCTTGAGTTCAAAGTCAGTAGCAGTCTACCACAACGGCCTGGCTTGTAACGTGTCTTCTTCAACTCCAGTGGTAATTGATGTTGAAGGCTTCCATGCTAGATCAGGATCTTGATCATATAATAGCGACGCACATAACACTGTTCTTTCTTTCGCTTCTTCATGGTCCTCCATGTCTAGGGTATCAACTTCCACCTCTTCTACAACAGTGGATTTACAAACTGACAACATTGGAACGTTGATCATGGCTTCATTTGTTACTATGGATCAGCCTCTGGTCGTCACAGTGTTGTTTTTATCATTGTCGTCTTTCGATGTGTACTTTGATTCTGTCGGACAGTGCCATAGTGTTTATCTCCATAGAGATTGCAAGCATGACTGTCACACCATCCATTTCCTTGATCATTAAGTATATAATTGTCTATCCTTTGGTCTTTTCCTACTCGGTCATTTGTCGATTGATCATCTGCTTCAGTTAAAACATCCTCCGATCCAACTGTGAATCATCAACATATCAATCAATGTACCCATCAGGCATCCAACGACAAATTCTCAGAATGTTTTCATTAGAAACCTCTTCAATAGGAGTTTCAATTGTTGCTTCAAACCAAGGTATGCAAACTCAGGACACGGACTACACTCGGTCAGCCTACAAAACTTCACTCAGTTGAGTCATGTTTTTTCTGTTTAAATGATTCTATAATTATATAGATTACATATAAATATTTTAAAAACTTAACTGAAGAGAGACGAGAGAATGGGAGAGAGATGTAGCCGTGAATGGGGGAATTCTAAGAGTTTTTTTAGTTAATTGAGGAATGGGGAATTCTAAGAGTCGTTTGACTGTTTTAGTCTTTTAAGATGAGCATTTGATACTCTGGCCATGTATTACGCTTGATCCACAGCCACCACACACAAAAATATTACGTATGGCATACACTAACTCAAGCTAAACCAGGTAAACTATGCAATCAACCATTGCTGAGGCACAATCCAATATTAGGATTCTTAAATAATCCTGACCACAAATTTGTACTCTTGTTTGTTGAAACAAAACTATTAGTTTTAATGTTTTATTTTAACTGCCCAATAAGGGCCCACCAATCTTATAGATGGATAACCAAATAAGCCCAAGTTTTGGCTCTTGGTACATCTCAATTGGTGCCTTATTAATTTGACAGTTTAAATTGAATTACTTAGATTGCATGTGTGCCTTTAAAACCAACTTCTAAGTGCCTACCTATCAAGAATCACGCTCTGCCAGAGAATCAAACTTCTATTAGAGAAAGAGGCTACTACTTAAAATAAAATTAAATTAACTACATTAATTGTGAGTTTGCACCCATGTCAGTGATTTTACTCGGCTGAGTCATGCATTGACTCACTCAACACGGCTGATTCCTGTTTCAACAGAATGCCATAAAAACTGCTACGATCACTGAGTCTTGTCGCTTGAATGAGTCACCAAGTCAATCCAAAACTTGGGAAAACTCACCCGAGTTTTGTTCAATCGTAACCCCCGACAAGTCTACACCAAAATTTTATTCGGTAGGGGTTCAAAACAGAGTTGATGTAGGTGAGTCCCAAGTTGACTCACCAAGTCTGACAACCTTGCTTCAAACATGACAAATTTTGTGTCATTCAAACATCATTCGATGCCCAAAAAATGGCACACAAAATAAGAGACAGAAATACAAAGGTAATTTTCTTCAACTAACTCTAATAGCTAAGCGAAATGACTACTCATGTGGTCTATAATGCAGATTAGGACAACTAATCTTTCATCAGATCAACCTAGACCCTCAAAGTGGTTCTAATCTTCAATGAAGAAGGTTGGGTGGTCCAAATTCTCCATAATCGAGAACCTTAGATGACTCGATCTTCAATCGGGTAGCTTGTGTGACTTAGATCCATCAAAACATACGTCCAAGTTGCGTGGATTACAAGTGTGACTGAAGTTAGGGTTTGAGATGAATATTTGGAGTCATGTAGCAGCGGAGAAGGGATCACAACTACAGAGTTTCACAAAAATGGTCCATTTCACTTCAATTCATTGAATCCCATTCAAATCTTGTATTTGCTCTCAAAACAGGCCTCAATATTGTCTAAAATTAAATTTAAACTTCCTCCAAGAGAAACGGAAGATTGAAGTGGAAATCAAAGAGAAATTAAGGATTAAAAAAGAAAAAAATCAAAATCAAAATCAGGCCTTTATGGCTGTATGGCGGATGCAGGCAGCCTACTTTTTCGAACAACCAGTTCACCCCGACCCATTACGCGATACGGGGCTATAGCGCCCATCCTAAAGAAAAAGGGGTCCATAACGGCTGTTCCAGGCCCGAATCGGACCGATATGGGCCTGTAAGAGTCATATACATGGGCAATACATTCCCTTCCTATTAGAAAAAATGACAGTTACAGGGCCCTGTAATGGCTGTTACGTAGTATTGGCCAGCCTTGCCATTATTGAATACCTTACCTCCCGTATCGTGTAACGAGGGTAATTGACATACGGGGGTAGCACATACAGTTACAACTTACAATATAACCAATACAGCCATATCTTAACTAATATAAATATTTAAAACCATGGCAAGAATAGTAGTGTGAAGTCCACAAAATAACTTAAGTCGAGAAAAGATCAATCACAGGGAACACCCTTGCTCTAATATCATACTTCTCTGAGAGACTGATTGCGAAGGGATTAGCCCCCATATATACATCAGCCAAAGGAATAATAAAAGCAAAGAAATACATAAATCACAAAAAAAAAAAAAAAAAAAAAAAAAAAAAAAAAAACAACCCGAGAATGTGACCAAGATGGAAAGGGGCCAAAGTAGCCCAAGGACTTCAAAATAGATGATAATGCTCATACAAACTCAATGTGAATGGGGATCCAAGATATAGAGAATACATTACAACCATCCAACAGCTATGAACTAAGAATTAGGCACATAATAAAAGAAGAGGTCACGGGCTAAATGCTTCACCAATAAATTTCACAGGTATTTTCTATTGGTGAAAAGCATCCTGCATACTTGATTTGAACCAGGAAGCACAAATACAGAATTATGTAAGAACAGTGTCCCAAACATGAAATTAAGCCTTTCATTGTAATTACACAAAGTCACTGCCAGTGTTTTAAATATCGACAATATCAGCTGATATATCCCATAATATATCTTGTATACCACATGTGCAATAAGAAACGCACAGGCTGTACTAATATATCCCAACTATTTGATCCAGTGAGCATTTTCAATTTTCGATCAATGTTTTTGTTCTAAATCACGCTAAACCAGTGTGAAATGGTTACAAATTTATGATTATTGATCTTTTCCATGAAAATTTATGGATTTGGAACTTCGATTTTGGGCTTTGGGAGAGATGGGTCAAATCGTGAAAATTTGAGAAAAAAACAAAATTTCTCAATTTCTCACAAATAAGTTACAATCTTTGTATCCAAATACAAAATTAAACATGTATGTAACCTGATCTAGTAATTCTTCTTTTGATTTTGAATGTATTGCTCGTGTTTCCATACATATCCTCTTATGTTTATAAATTATATGAATAGACTTTGAATATACTTGCATCAGTTCAATTGGAAAGCACATATATTAGGACCCCATACAAAAGAAACCCCTATTACATCACTTTTTTTTTGTAATGTTTTTATTTCTAAGTGTATATTGATGTCTTTTACAACAATCCCTGAAGTTTCATTGAAACATTCGACCAATTTCCCAATGTTCCCATGTTTCCCGACAACAATGATACATTACGCGATACAACCGATATATCCCATGCGATAACCGATCATTATCTGTATCCCAAGGGTGCGATACATAACACGATAACAATATTTAAAACATTGGTCACTGGTAGTCTGGTACATAAAGACATCAGTGAAAAAAGTAATGCTGATATCCAAGAGACTAGAGTTATTCATGAAAGTACTTACCCTCAACTACCAGGCCATAGTACATCATAAAAACCATGTTGTTCCATGGGGAACTAGTTAATTGTTCCAACAGTACCTGAAAGAATACCTTAGTGTATAGTCATTCAAATAACCTTATAGCCAAGACACATTTTAACCAATCAAAATGACACAACTCAAATCAATGTTTAAAGATCATCTGTAGCCAGTACATATGGCTTGATATGTACCAGTCTCATTCATCGCCCATGAATGTTACAGCTGTATCGGCCCGAAACAATCTGATACAGGTGTGATATGGGGTGATATGGGGTTGTATTGGTGGTGAACGATACGATACTGGATACATTGATTTAAAACCTTGACTCAAACAGTAACATGATTCGAGTATTCCTTAAAACCATACCCCTTCTCCTCCCTCCAAAACCCACACTCTTAACAGTTCTCAAAGTTAGCAATGGTGGAAAAAATAACAATGGCATGCTTCATTATAGGAAAAGAAAGTATAAGATTTACAAAGAAACTGAGACACACCTTCTTAGCAACAGTTGCATTGCCCTTCCTTCCCTTGAAAATAACATCCATCAGCTTGTGCAGAAAGTGACCAAAAGGCCCTCCATATGCAAAACCATAGAGCTGCAAATTAAGATAGGATAGACAGTAGAGTTAAACAATACTAGACATCTTATAGACATAGGTTCCATTATACATAATATATGTGCATTGGCAACCACAAGACATTCAATGCAGAGTAATTATGTGATTAATGACCCAAGTCTTTGCACAGCATACATGGGATCTCAATCCTAACAAGTGGGCCCCATGGTTCGGTAATCCAAGGCCCAGCCATTGATGTGTTGTGTCCCACTGTTAATGGAACATGCCCTAAGAATCTCCCAGATTGGAAGATCCCAACAACCAATCTTGCAATTTTTCTTTAAGTTGAATGTAGAGTGCTGTGTATTTCTCTTCTTAACTAACTGTCAGCCTCAAATTGGAAAAGCTAAGATTGTCCTATTGAGTATAGTTGGGAGCATAGACCAATAGTCTAGATTACCAAACCATGAGCCCCACTTGTTGGAATTGAAAACCTATAGAAATTCTACAGAGCCACTGGTCACAAATCATACAGTTCCTCATCAACAAAATGCTTAAAGAAAGCTCTTTTTGGATATATATATATATATATATATATATGAAAGAAAAATAGCATTCAAATTCATTTCAGCTATCCTCATCTTCAAGGATCGCAACACAAACAGTAGATTATCTCTAGCAACAAAAGGTTACAATTTGAAATTCACATGTGAATCCACATTATCATGTTTAAACACGCAGTCGGGGAGCATATTTGATTCTAAAAGAGCACTTAAGCGCATACACTCAACTTATTTGATTGTCCCCTCAGCCAAGATGGCGTAATAAGAAAGATGGCCTCTGTTTTCATCAACACAAATGTAACCCAAACGGATGAAGTGAGATAGAACGTCCAACAAAAACATGAAGAAAAGAAAATGAAAATGAAAGCCATTTTCAGCACCTCTTCTCTACCAACATAAAACAGAACAAATAATAATAATAATAATAATAAAAGGAAGAAAAGAAACTTTTTTTTTAAAGCAAAGGAAGATATCCTTCTTTCTGTAACCACTTGGTGTATGAATGTATGTGAAATGCAACCCACCTTTACCACTAATATTGTTAGAAATTTGAACTTGAGGAGACACAAACCTTGCATGAATCATGGATCCTGCTATCCTTAATAAGTAAATGCCTCCACACTGGTCAAACTGAGTCTACAAAGGGTTTACAGCAAGTCTTCACCTCTAGGGTTGATGACCGTTGTTGAGTTGTTGTGCAAACATTTGCAGCAGTGAAGAACAACCCCAAAGGCCTCATAAAAACAGCCTACAGCTTTGAGAACTAGAACCGATTTGCAAACTGGTTTTTATAGAGAAAGTAAAGCATAAAACAGGTTCTTTTATTTTCTATGGATGCCTTGGTAGGGTTGTTGCCTGTTTGCATGTACACCAAGGTCTCTTTATCTGGACTGGGAGTAATTTGATCATTTTGGATTCTCAACAGTCAACTCCTAACAAGGTGGCCAACAATGGCCAAGTCCCAATAGATGGGTCAAGCATGGATTACCTCTAACCCCCAGCTAACCACACCTTTTTGGCCACTAACTGAGAGTAACGGCCAATAAAAATAACCAGGTTTGAACCTGGCGGGTGAGAAGTGCAAAGCATGCCTCAAGCACCCTTATAATCACTCAAGCCCAGACATAGGAACAGCAATAGACCAGGTTTAGGCCAAGCTGGTTTTAGGTCAGGCCAGGCCAGGCCAGACACCTAGGAACCAAGGCCCAAGTGCAACCCAAGTCTGGCATAGGCCTAGCAAAGCAGGACCAAGCCCCAGCCCAAAACAAATTGGTTGGGACCGGGCCTGACCCAACCCAACCCAGCCCGGCCCAAAAATCAATAAAATCCTTGTTTTCCCACTTGAATGTTCCTAATCTATCCATTGATCAAGTGGACCACACATGCACAAAGAAATAAACATTTTAGAGTGAAAAAAATAATTTACCTTCAAGATGCATAGGTTTCCCAAGCAAGGATTGGAATGGCATATCTGTTGGATATAGCACATGTGCCTGTGAAGTTGGGCCAAGCTAAAATGACTTTAGGCCAAGCCTGGCCTGAAAATTGATCGAGCCATGCATTTGAGGCCGAATCCTGGTCCGACAGGAGGTCAAGCTCGTTGAGCCAGGCAGGCCCATTGCCACCATTACCTACACCCTCGTGCACGATATCCTTTCGTAGAAGTGAACATTTAAGTGCTCGGAAATTGCCCATACCAACCTCATGTGGAGTTTTGCAAAGGTCAGGTTTATAAGATGTTTAAATGCCCATTTAAAGGCCCATGTGTTACGTAAGTACCATTGGACCGAGGTTTGACCTAGGTTGGAACTTATACTGAAAAATCAACCCCAAAAAAATAGAAACAACCACCCAAATGAAAAGGGGAATTATGCAAACAAGGAAGAAAACCTACAAAACATCATCATCAAACCAAGATTATGACCATTCCCTACACACTGTTTCAAGTAATTTCAACTAACACAATTAAGTACTCAAGAATTTTAAAAATAAATAAATAATAATAATTATTATTATTATTATTACAAAAAGAAAGGAAAGAAAGGATCCAAACGTCAAGCTGCCATTTGAAAAAAAAAAAATATGAAAGAAAAGAAAAGAAAATATGACATACCACAACGAGAAGCAACCTTCTCAACTGAAGCTTCTTTATTCCAGAAAGCTTCTGAGCAATTGCATCACTACATCCTGCTAATACTCCCGCTGTCACTGCCTAACTTACATACAAAACCAATCAAGAAAATCTCTTATTAAGGAAAACAAAAATCAATAACAGCAATAGTAACAATAACTCTAAGCGTGGATTTCTGGGGATTTGGATTTAAGATTTCAAATCTTTCAAGTGTGTTTGGGAGCTTGGATTTGAATCCAGTAATCCATAAATTGAGTTTGGCAGACTAGATTTTGACATCAGAATTATATTGTGTATATTCACATGAAAATGAATTTGATGATGAAAAAAGTCTCAAATTTTCCAACATAACTAAAAAAACAGTTGAGGAGGATTCCAAAATGGCCCTTTTTGAGTATTTTCTGAAATCATTGCTGCCAAACGTCCTTAAAAGGAGCGAAATGGATTTCCAATCAATTTCCCCCCAAAATCCTTGCAAACAAACGACCCCTAAACGGAATTTGATATCTGCAACCACCCTTTTCATATTTCCATACACCCATATGAGGAATTCTCAAAATGGAAATGAGCAGTATAAAAATTAAAAAGGGTAAGTAAATAAATTTAAAAAAAAAAAAAAAAATTCAGAAAGAAAGATAGTCGATTGCAGTGCAACCTTAGTTCGAAGAGGGTGAAGTTGCAGTTGGCGAAGGTAATTCTTCCATGCGTCTCCAGCTATCTCTGACATTTTCTCTCACTAATATGAGAATCTTGAAGCGGTATTTTGAGGAAGAGAAGAGAAGACGAGAAGGAAAGGTGGAGGCTTCGACTTTGAATTTGAACGTCAACAGAGTGCGGGATGATTAAGAAGGGGTTAGGTAAGGGGAGCAGAGAAATCATCAGATGCAGCAGCTGTACCACAAATTCAAATACAACCATCTTTTACCCTCAATTTGTTGTTTTTCTAGAATATCATATCCGTAAAAACTGTGATATCATAATATTTTAATTATATTTTCTAAGTATTATGCGGATGAAATCATTGAATGGGCCACACCACACACAACCATCTGCAGTCTGTTGATATCAACGTTATATCCGAATCAATAATGTGTATCGGAATGATTTTTATAATATACGGTTATGATGATGTTTTTAATAGAATTTACGGTTAGGATTTTCTATATATTTGACAATTTGGCGTGGAATATTAGCTGTATCGAAACTTCTGATGCAGCCATCGTTTATGATCATTTCCGGGGAGGCAAGACGTGAGACACGACCAGAGGGGGTTCGTTTTTTCGTCTGTCGCGACTAACGAGGGGAAGATGCAGTGTTTGTTCAATGTAAGCGTGCGACAAGGCCGGCAAACTCGGACTCGAGATTCGTCTCGAGTTGAGACGGGTTCTATGGGGTCTAACCCAAGCCCATCCGACTAAAACTTTCAAGTTAGGTCGGTCCGGTTTGGGATAAGCCTAACTTAAGGGCTTGTTTGGATGTCTGTAAGTAGTTATTTTAAATTATAAGCTGCTTATAAGGAAGTGACTTTTCGCCCCATTCCATTAAAATTTTTTAGTAGATTTATTTTTGGTAGATTTGCCTATATATAACTTACAAGTTGTAAATTGCTTATAGGTGAATTTTCTCTCCCAAACATTACTTATAAGTGACTTTTCTATAAGTCACTTCCCACTCTCTGAACATACAGGCATCCAAATAAGTCCTAAGTGTTGAGGAGAAGTCTTTAATTTTCAAGTTTTCATGTTGCTCGATTGGTCGTGGGAAGTGCTCGATCGGTTGTAAGTTCGAGCCCTGACACGACTCGAAGTATAACGAGTTGTGATGTTTTTTTTCAGGGCCTAGGACTGGTCGTAGGGACTGTAAGACCGGTCGTAGCTCTCCTAAGACCGGTCGTAGGTTACGCAGTTTGTTCCGCGATTTTACGCGAAACTGCGGATTTGAGTCTTTTCGTAACCGGGATGCGAAAGGAAAGTTACCTAAACTATAAATATGTGTTCCTAGGGCTTTTCTAGGTATGAGAAAAGCTTTCTAAAGGGGTTCTAGGGTTTCTAAAGGGTATAGCAAGGGTGAGATTCGAGGTTGTTCGAATCGGATAAGTCCTCTCTCTTTGTAATTGATGCTTTCATAGTGGAGATCTGTCGCTTTATGTCGTGGTTTTTTGTCACGCCCCAAACTAAGAAACCGGGCTCACAGAATTTTCGATCGCCGAATCCGGCGCCGACAGCCTCCGTAGAACCTCATTCTCGGCTCTTAGCTCTCATTCGCCAGGTTCCGATCCTAGGATACTACGAGGAGGATTTTCAATGTCAGTCTGATTCGTAATAAGCATAACCAAAGGCATAACCCACAAACAACAACCAAGAACTCCATTACATTTCTACTATGATTAAAAACTTTACAAGTACAATGAGCATAAAGGGAAATACAATGGTAAAGCACAAAAAACTCCAAAACGCTCAGCAACGTGCTCCTGCCTCAGCGCTACTGCGATCCAACGTCACCTGCACGCAACGGTCGTGCATAAGCTTACAGAAAGCTTAGAGGGTGGTGAAAGTGTGTGCGCAAGGTAGAATATGAACATGCAATGTCAGAGTAATGCGGAATATGCGGATGGAACCATAATATCATGAGCCGTACCAAGGCTTATGCGATGCAAGACATGATGGTATCGGTCATCCCAAGGCCATGCAATGTATAATGCAACTCAAGCATACAGATCCTCATCTATGTCCACACATCAATACAGCTCAAAGTATGGAATATCACCGGGGTCTAGTACACTCTAAACCAGATTGTCGCCACATCGCGCGCAATAAGGTAAGTGAAAAAGACCTCACTATCCGTCTGCCAATATCGGGCGCGACTCGTCGATAGCGGACCCATTCCTCGAGCTGGTCAAACTCAGCCTAGTATTGCCCCCTACACTCGGACGGGTAAGGCCGCACCCCCTTCCAACCGACCACGACACAGTGGAGAGCGTAACCGTCTGGTAATCGGCACTCAGCACTCATCTACCCACTCGGTATAGACGTTGGAGCAACCTCTTGGTACCATAAGGGTTTAGGGACTTTCACCCAAGGATATCTATAGTACCCCATGTAGAACAAGATTTTCGGTATCCAATCCTGTCAACCACGATCTGTCTGTGGAGGCTACAGCCCCGATGTCGCTAGGGCGTACAATAACCATGTCACACAAATGCGGAATGCATGAATCACGCTATCCAGTCATGCAACCAATCCTGCGCATATCGTGCGCTCGTGTAGGGCAACACCGCCTAACCGGGGGCTCATAAACAACCTGCCCGAAGGCAAATGCTATGATCAGACAATCCTCACGTCAAGCATACATATGATGCGTATGATCATGGGTCATGAAACTATACTAAACATGTAAATGAGTGATGAACCATTCATACGACGCGGATGGGCCTAGACGGCCTATACACAGCAAGTACGGCCCAGTAATGAGTTTTAAGGAGAGTCGTAATGTGGACATCCAACCAACATTACACTCGCAATGTGGACGTCAAACCAACATTGCATCACAGGGCACGATCTTTGTAAACCTCAATACTTAGTCTGTAATGGATTTACACATTGCAATGGACCGTAGGTTGTCCCCATTGGACCTTACATACATATCAAATGGGCCATATCCTATGGGCTTTTTATTCATCAGATGGGCCACATAAATGGGCCAAACCAATGGGCCTTATGTGCATTGCAATGGGTCAAACCCGTGGGCCTTAGATTGCATCAAATGAGCTTAACTCATGGGTCGAATGGGTCACACGAATCCCATATGAACGCCAAATGGGCCTTAATCCTTAGGCATTATATGAGTTCAATGGGCCTAAACTCCTAGGCCTGATGGTACATCAAATGGGCCTAAACCCGTAGGCCTCAAACAATCAAATGGGCCTGATCCCATGGGCTCAAAAATGCAACAAATGGGTCCACATCCATGGGCTTTAAGAATGCAACAAAGGGTCCGATTTCATGGGCCTTGAAGTACATCAAATGGGCCTAGTCCCATGGACTTGCAACACATCAAATGGGCCTAAGCTCTTAGGCCTTGAATGAATCCAATGGGCCTAGCCCATAAGCATTCCATAAACCAAATGGGCTTAGCCCATAGGCCTTTCATAAACCAAATGGGCCTAGCCCATAGCCCTTTGCTAAATCAAAGGGATGGATGGCCTGGATGCTTCACATGCGTCAAGGGTGGAGCCCACGTGATGGCCTGGATGCTTCACATGCGTCAAGGGTGGAGCCCACATGAGGGCCCGTCATAGCGTATATGATATGTTATATAATATACATAAACTACATAATATTTATATATATATATATAGTATATACTATATTATATACCATATAAATATATAAATATATATATACACACATGCTGCACACACACGCTACACACATGCTGCACATGCACGCACGCTGCACACACACTACACACATATGCAACACATGTACATGCAACCCACACACACGCAGCACACACACACAGCGATTGGGCCCCACCGTCACGCTGACGGTGGGTATAAAACCCATACCTCACTGTGGGTTCCATGTGGGGCCCACTTGAAATGTTTATTATGTCATCTAGACCGCTCATAAGGTCACACGGTCCTGGGAGAAAGGAAAAAATAAATTTCAGCTTGATCAAAAACTTCTGTGGGCCCCTAAGTAAGTTTCAATGGTAGAGGTCCAATTCATTTTTTCCTTTGGTGTGGGCCACCCAAGTAATGGATGGAGCTGATTTTTGGAGGGGGCCCACCTGAGGAGGGGACCCACCTCATGAACAGATTGGATGACAAACGAACATTACAGTGAGGCCCACGAGTAGGGCCCTGGGTGGCCAGCGGCCGCCCGCCCGCACGCTACGTGCAGCCCTCCTGCTGCTGACGCAAGCCAGAGGCTATGCCTCTTTCAAATTTCAGGAAAAACCTATTTTCCTAGGGTTTTTCACGTGTGGGGCCCGCTAAAATGAAATCCGTCCCAGCCATTGCGTTCAGTGGCTCGACACCGTCCAAAAAAGTCCAGAGTTCGAATTTTTTTGATGCTTGAAAAGTGAAATAAAACCAAATAATGATCTTGAATGGTAGTGATGCATTCTTTGATGTTATGGCCCACCAGGTCTTCCAATCAGTCCCAAACTTCTACCCAACGGCTAAAACACCGTAGGTAAGAGGGTAGACGGCTTGGATTGTTCAAATACGTCATAATGGGGCCTAAGTAAGTGGGCCACCAAAAGCTTCTATTCTTCCTTCTTTTTTCTTCTTCCTTTAAAACGTCCAGCGTCCCAGACGCTGGATGGTTTTCTTTTTTAAAAAAAAAAATTTATTTTAATGGTGAGCCCTGATGAAGTGGGTCACCACGGATATTTGTCGTGGGTACACATATAAGGTGGGCCCCACTTGAATAAAAATTTGAACCAAATGAATTTCAAGGTGGGATCCATTCAAGTGGGCAACACCATCCTATTGCAATAAGATAAAATAAAATAAAATAAAATAAAATAAATAGAAGAGTGATAAAGAGATGGAGAGTGGGACACGGCTTGTGATGGAGTGACCCCGTCATTATGGGCCCTCCCTTACATGAAATCATACATCAGGTGGGTCATTTTGCACATGTGACCATCAAAACTGAAGATCAACGGTGGGAATCCCTTCCCCACCAATATGGATGGTCTAGATGACCTTTCTAAAGAAAATAAACATCATGATGGGGTCCATGAAAAATGGCCCCATCATGAAATGATCATGATGATCCAAGTGGTCCATCGGCCACATTTTAGGGTCCCAAGTGAGATACACACCATTGATCGGTGAGCCTCACTTGGTCCATCATAAAAATAAGAAAATAAGTATGATCTAGTACCCACCGTCCGATCTTCTCGCTCCTAGGGGTTCCTTGGCACCATAGCTTCAACTTCAATGGTTAAGATGAAGAATGGAGGGTTGAGATGAGAGATTTTGGGATAGGAAGGTGGGCCACTTGGAGCTTAGGAATTTGGAGAAATTTCATACGTATGGAGTCTCTTAGAGCTCATTTGTTGCTTGGAAATTTGAAATGAGAAAGAGAGAAGGAGAGAGAGAGTGATATAAGGGGGGGGGGGGAGAGAGAGAGAGAGAGAGAGAGAGAGAGAGAGAGAGAGAGATGGATGGATGGGTGAGTGATGGTTGTGTAAGAAAAACTTGACTTTTGAAGCTTTTGTGCAAGAGAAGTATGGGAGATGAAGACTTTTGTGGTTTTTTGTGTAAGAGAGGTATGGGTGATGAAGACTTTTGTGGTTGATTGGAAAAATGGAATAAAGTGATGTGTACTTGACATGTGATGGATTGATGGGTGATTGATTGATGAGATTGATGTGATTGATGTGACATATCGTAGAGATTCCCTTAGTTTTCGCAACGCGCGGCGTTTTCTCGCACTGAACGTTGACCCATATCTCTTGAACAGGGTATCGCCTCGGCGCGGGAGTCGCAGTATCGGAACCGCAACGAAGGCGCGGTCGCTATGGTATTGGTCTCGAGTTGAGTCGACTCGGGTTGTCGGCACATGAATCAGGGTCGCGCGTCGATACTGGTTAAGGGTCGAAGGTTGCCGGAATTCGACCGGTAAGACCGCGGAAGTGTACGGAAAGGTACGGACCAAGATACGGGTCTTACATTTTTTTCCGAAAGGATTTTCCACGTTAAATCTGTGTTCTCTTGTGTGATTGGTGTCATTGGATTGCTATCCTAGATATAGATCCGTGTGATTCCGCAGGTTCAAAAATTCTCAACAACTGGTATCAGAGCTAAAGTTGGGGCACAGATCTGAATCTGAGGGATTAGTAATAATGGCGAGTGTCAGGTATGGGTTTGAGAAGTATTCAGAAAAAAATAATTTTGAGTTATGGAAGGTTAAAATGATTAGCCTGTTAACCAAGCAAGGCGAGGATGGTGCTCTTGAGGAGCGAGTCTATTTTGAAAGATGATGAATGGAATACTCTTGATAAGAAGGCTTTATCATCGATCCGTTTATGTCTCACGGATGAGGTTCTCTACAACATCATGAGGGAAAAAACTGCGGCTGGTTTGTGGGCGAAGTTAGAGGATGTCTATGCGAAGAAATCCTCGAAAAATCGCCTACACCTGAAGCGGCAGTGGTATAACTTCAAGATGGCAGAGGGTGGAGATCTGGAGGCTCACATCAGCAACTTTAATAAATTGGTTTGCAAATTGCTGAATATGGAGGAAGTGATGAAAGATGAAGAACAAGCATGTATGTTGCTGAATTCTCTTCCGGCATCCTATGAGGCATTCAAGGACACTAAGTGCAGCATGAATAAAACCCTGAGTGTCGATACTGTTATCTCAGCCCTTCAAGGGAAGGCTATGAGACAACTGAATAATGACATGGGGACGTCTTTTGATGCCTGTTTACAGTGGGTAGGAATTCTGGACAAGATACACGTTCTTCTAGTTCTATATCTAAATTCAGGGGAAAGGGCAAAAGAAAGTTAAAGTGCTGGAATTGTGGGAAAGAAGGACATGTGAAGAGGGATTGTAAAAATCCTAAATCGAAGAGGGAAGATTCTGAGGCTTCATGCAGGGAGGCTAATGTTGCCACGTCAGATGGATCGAGTGGATGCGATGGTGAAGTTTTATCTGTGTTTTCGCTCAAACGGTCATACGATGATCGTAAGGATGAGTGGATACTAGACACGGGGGCATCTTTTCACATGACTCCTCATTGGAGTTGGTTCACCAGCTACAGGGAGTGCGATGGTGGACAGGTATTTATGGGCAATAACATTGCCTGTAATGTTGTGGCAGTTGGTTCTGTGCGCATCAGGATGTTTGATGGGGTGGAGCGTACCTTGACAGATGTGAGGCACGTTCCTGATTTGAAGCAGAATCTGATTTCTCTTGGTGTGCTTGAGGCAAAAGGATGCAAGTACACAGGTATTCATGGTGCTCTTAATGTATCTAAGGGAGCACAGGTAGTCATGAAGGCGCAACGACTCGGTAACTTGTACAAGTTGATCGGGAGCACTTCAAAAGGTGGAGTTACGATGGATGTAGCGGATTCCACCTCTGTACGTGTGTGGCATGTTGGACATGGCCACATGAGCGAGCAGGGCAGGAAGGCTGAGACGCGCAAACAGGGATGCAGAGCAGGTGGAACAGCCACCTGTGTGAAAAATCACACGGCATGATTGCGCGCAGGACATCGGCGAAGTACATGGACGACTCCAATATTACAGGATATTCATCTTCTATTCAGATGGCTCTAGGTGAGCCTTTTGCTGAAAAGTGAAAGGTGACTGTGGGTGATGTGATGGATTCATTGTACCAGACCGACATCTGGGAGCGGGTGGAGCTTCCAGTGGACCGGAAAGCGGTTGGATGCAGGTGGATCTTCAGGAGGATACAGCATAGATACAGAGCGAGGTTGGTGGCGATGGGTTATGCTCAGAGAGAAGGGATCGACTTCTCAGAGACATTCGCACCGACGGTATAACAGGTATCTATTAGATCCTTGATTGGCGCTGATTGGCCAATGTGATATTGAGGTATGATGAGATGCAAAAATAAGAGAAGAGGTCAAGGAGATACACAGTTGAAGAATGAAGACTTTGTGGAGATTATTGAGGAGAATCCTTCAATCTTCAAGTTTTCATGTTGCTCGACCGGTCGTGGGAGGTGCTCGACCGGTCGTAAGTTCGAGCCCTGACACGACTCAAAGTCCAGCGAGTTGTGCTATTTTTTTCCAAGGCCTAGGACTGGTCGTAAGGACTGTAAGACCGGTCGTAGCTCTCCTAAGACCGGTCGTAGGTTACGCAGTTTGTTCCGCGATTTTATGCGAAACTGTAGATTTGAGCCCTTTCGCAACCGGGATGCGAAAGGAAAGTTGCCTAAACTATAAATAGGTGTTCCTAAGGCTTTTCTAGATATGAGAAAAGCTTTCTAAAGGGGTTCTAGGGTTTCTAAAGGGTGTAGCAAGGGTGAGATTCGAGGTTGTTCGAATCGGGTAAGTCCTCTCTCTTTGTAATTGATGCTTTCATAGTGGAGATCTGTCGCTTTGTGCCGTGATTTTTTCCCGAAAGGGTTTTCCACGTTAAATCTGTGTTCTCTCGTGTGCTTGGTGCCATTGGATTGCTATCCTAGATCTAGATCCGTGTGATTCCGCAGGTTCAAAAATCCCCAACACTAAGTTACACCCTTAGTTTAATAACCAAAATGGTCCATAGGCCATCTAGCAGTGTATCAAGATTCTTCCTTTTTGGTAGTCATAGTGGCAATAAGTAAGATTTAACCTCAATTGGGTTAGGTTACGTCAACCAGCAAAACTCATTGATAACCTATTTCAAGTTGGGTTCAACGAAGGCCACATCCATTTATTTAAATAAGGCACATTCAATTTTAAGCTTAAGCCACTACCAATTTAGCTTGGTTTAAACTCACCTCAAAAGTAGGTTAGGTCGTTTGACCTGCCAGCGGACTTTACTCACTACCACTCCTACTTATAAATATAAGTAACTGATCAAAAATATCAAAAAACTTGTTAATTAATATGGCATGTGCAACACACATGGATGTAAGAAGACAGATCAGGACAGATGCAGGAGTTAGGGAGTGAGATAGACATGAAAGAGTGCAAGCTACTTTCATGAAATGCGCTATTTTCAGTCCATATCATGCCCGTTCAAAATCAAGTTACAACATGTGAAATGCATTAACCTGCCCATGCTTACATTGCAAGGCTATCATCTACAAGCGCAATTGTAGATTACTGCAGCACATAGCATATGCGCCACATGTTTATCACTTGAAGATTACTTAGGGTGAACTTGCACATGTGTTTCAATGTGACATATGGACAAGATTGGGGCGTATATGCTTATATGCGCACAAAATATTCTCTTGTTAAAACCGATGGATAGGTTTCTTTGTTTTTTTGTTTTTTTTTTTTTTCATGTAATCAAGCAGCCCTGAATTAAAGGACACAGCTTTGCACTGGGTGCACGAGTTTCAATTCTGATAAGTGGGCCCTTGGTTTGGCAATCCATACCATTGGTTGCTCCTTTGGTGGACTGTTTTCATACAAGTTTCAATCTGATAAGTGGGGCCCATGGTTCAGCAATCCAGACGATTGGTTTGTTGCTCCTTCGGTGGACCATTTTCCTAAAATATGTAGATTGGTTTTTTGTCAATTGAATGTGGACCATGGTTGTATATCTATTCCTAGCATTATATTTGTAATTAAACTGTGAATGGAATGGCCACCCCCACTAATGGGAATAATGTAAAATTGCTACCACATTGGTACCCATATTTTCTATTTTCTGTTCATCCTCGTGATTTACACCTGATCAAACGGGTTAAGTGAAAGATACAGACCATCGTGGCCCCACACTCGAACCTGCGGTTGTCATCCCATGTCCATTCATCCCCCATTGTTCCATATGGCCTAGCTAATCTACAACAGTTGTAGATCTAGCTGAACGAGATAGACGGGGTGGATTTTAAATCTACAACATGGTGGGCCCCACAGAATTGGGTGTTTAAGGCAGGTGCTGCGGAGGATTCCAGTACGATGCATGTATCACAACAACTCAAACTAACTTTCTGAAACCGACGCAATGAAGGACTAAATGACCCACCCAATCTGGCCCGAAACCCAACGCAAATTACTAGACTGTGTACACGTGATGAATGTACATTTGTATATGTCCACATTTTGATAGGTCTGGCATACTTCTAGCCCCATATTCCATTCGTATACCCAATTGATTACGTGTACATTTTCATGGATTGATCAACTCATAGGTGTGGCTAGGGTTGCACACGGAACTAATAGTTCCGGTAGTTCTGGTAAATCGAACTGGAACCGATTAGACCGCACAATTTGATCCGGTGCATTGGCTCCGGTTCCAGTCTGATCAAAAATCAAAGAAACAGTTAGTTCGGTTGGGCTTTTTGTTTGGAGTTCTATAAAAATAAATTGGACCCTAAAACCAAATCTTGTAACCCAACTTGGAACTGAACCCCTTGGCAAGTAAATATTTAAATTTTATTTTATTTTTAAATATGAAAAATTAGATCATTGATCAAATGGATTTTATTTTTTTTTATTTTTTTTACACACACTCACGCTAGTGGAATTTTACTACCTATGGGTACTCAAAACCCTTAACCTCGAGAGTCTACCACCAGAACAAGAGTAAGAACCCCATTGATCAAATGGATCACAATAAGAATAGCCATTGGCAGAAAATTTATTTTGGAAATACAAAAGAGTCATAAAAAAATTAAACCATGACAAAATTAATCTCCGTGAAAATTTTCAATAGAAGAGCTTAGGTTTGATTGAAAAAATTAATTAAATAAATAATTTTTTAAAAAAAAACAAGCAATTGGACTAGATTATAAAAAGCCCAAAACTGGAGAACTAAACTGGATGGAACCAGTTTCTTATGGTCCAGTTCCAATTCAATTTTAGGGTGCAAAGGGTCCGATTCCAATTCTAGTTTTCTTGGAATCATTGGAACAGTTTGGTTCCAATTCAGCCCAAAACTGGACTGAACTGAACCATGTGCACCCCTAGACGTGGCTGGCATACATTTCCCATTTCATAAGTTTGATTTGCGTTGCAAGGTAAGCTGAGCATTGGGGGGACTATATATGATCATTCATCCATACATATGATTATAAAAAATGATAAAAGAGAATGTGATTCATTCATATACATCTATATGATAATAAATAATAATTAATAAGAATATGACAAGATTAGGGAGAATGTTGCATTTAGTTGTAATGAATATGGCGATGGTGTGTTCATGTCATGGAGCGCTTGACAGACTCAGCTGTATCCTTGATGGTATCAACGGCATCCTCGACCTTGTTGGCTATGGTGTCCTTGGCCTTTTGGGCTGCTTCCTTTGCTGAACACCATGCATCTTGGACCGTTTGTTTTGCCTTCTCTCCTATTTCTTGTGTTGTTTCAGATGCCTTGATTACCGCTTCTTTTGTCTGCTGACACCCCTGAGGCAGTTAAGAGCAAGGGTAGTTTTGTCAACGTGAATGTTTTATTTGGATTTAACAGAATTAAAGTTTGTGATAGCCTAGTCGTAGACAATGAAGACTACAAAGGGGAAAAAGGAATTAAAAGCATCCTGATGTATCAGGACGTGAATATTGGAATTCATCATTATTGAGGGATGATCAGGACCGTTCGTTTGATGGGATCTGTATTGACTGGGGTTTACGAATTTGGAGTTTGCCATCCCTCAAATGGAGGTCTGCAAATATACAGTTATAAGAAATTGAAGCAATGCCCAGATCTTCGCCCATCTATAGTGAGCCCCATAAGATATTCCAGGATAGGATCGTCTCCCTTGGTTGAGAGAAACATTTTAGTCTTACTCATCTGCGTTAAAGGCGAGTCCCATGAGATCAACGGCGTAGATCACGGAAACATGGGCCCCACTTGTAAATATCAGTGCATAAGGACTTTATCAGCATTTCAATTAAGGTGTATTTCAAGAATACCATGTAGAACATGGGGCACATACATTTCTGGCATGGTTGGACCACAAGAAGGTAGATCTTAAAGTGATTGTAACTTTTGATTGAGTATTGTCATGGGCTGCATGACCTATCAATCTTTATTGAAATGAATTATCTGAGGTAAATTGCACATCAGTCCATTTCATCATAAAATGTACACTTTCAACTTCGAAAATAAATTTTAATGAAAGTTACTATTTTTACTAATTTCAATTTTTAATATTTTTCAAAAAATTGTAGAGTTTTAAATTTTTTTTTTTCCAGAAACAATTTGTTAGTATGTTAGTACTCTTCTAGTAAAAAGTTTATTTTGAGTTTTTATTTTTCAAAATTAGACTTTAGATTAGTTTTATTAAGATTATGATTTTGATTAGAATTAAAATTTTATTAGTTTTAATAATAATGAATTTTATTTTTTCCTATATTAATGGTGTAATCAAGTAGGCATTAGATTTTTTTTATTAATACTATTTCTTTCTTCTTCTTTAATAAGTCTGTCTAAAGAGTCCTCGTTCATCCTGCATCAAATGCTCGTCACAAATAATTTAAAATAAATAATAAATAATAAATAAATAACCCCTCTTGCTGGATTTAAAACATCAGCAAAAATTTCTGTCGGTGATCAAGGAACATGGGGTGGACCCACCATGGATACTTCAAAATGATCCTAACCATCCAATCATAGGATTAACAGGCATGGTCAAAAATATCCATATTCAATGAGCAATCAGTTATTATGATCGTGCCATCAATGTAGTTTCTGGTCCATGAACACTCTACATTGGGTCCCACTGGATCGAACGGTCCGAATCATTGCACATGATCGTATGGATTTGCAGAGAGAATGAACACACCTGATCTGCGGCTGACGTAACCTTATTCTTCACATCTTCCGCAGTGGTCTTCACTTCCTTCACCCCTTTCTTGATAGCCTCGGTCGCTTTGTCAGTGGCATCCGATGCTGCTTCACGTGATGACGATCTCACCTGTGACAAATCAACACCGTTCAAAATCCAAACCAGATATGCGTCCACCGTCTGATGCGTCCAGATCCAGCACACACCATCACTAACAATAGACCAATCGGATGGACGGGTTGCCGAATGAGCACATTAAAAAGATGCCTCGCGCCTCACATTTGCCAATGTGTCAAACACATGCGAGATCCTTGCCATTCATTGCAGGTAGTGGGACCCACCATGGGACGAGGATTTCCTGAGAACTTAGGTAGGGCCCACTGTGATGTTTGTGAGAAATTCACTCCGTCCATCCGTTTTTTTTATAACTCATTCTAGGACATCAGGTTAAAAATCAATCGAATCCAATATTAAAGTGGGCTGAAAACTTGAGGATTGAACGTACATGGTTGAAATATTCGTGGGGTTACAGAAGTTTTGAATCAGGCTACTATTTGTGTTTTCAGATCATCCCAGTAGGAATGAATGACGTTATGAATGGTACGGATGGCATGAATGGCATGTAAGTACCAATGTTGAACCCAGGGAGGTTTCAACGGCAGGAATTTTCCTACCCACCTTTTCCTTTAGTGTGGCTCACTTGGGTCCTTGATCTTCTCACTTTTCAAATTAATCCAAAAATGATATCAAAAAATGGATGGACGAACTGAATTTCTTACAAGAATCACTGTAGCTCTACTTAGGTTCTCAGGAACTTCGTGCGAAAGGCTTTTCAGGAAATCGGGTCCTCCACCTTCGTAACCGGATTGGCTACTTCCCCTGCCAATGGCTGGTGGTCGGTGCTCCGTGGGCCCCCACCATGATGCATGTGTTTCATCCATTCCATTCATCCATTTTCATTTTAAGCTTGATCCCAAGAATGATAGGGATATAATTCTCAGGTAGACCACACTACAGGAAAACAATAGGTATTGGATATCCACCATTAAAATCCTCCTGAGGCCCACTGCACTGTTTATTTGATATCCAATCTGTTGATAGGTCATACAGACCCAGATGAAGGGAAAAAACATAGATCATCTTGATCCAAAACTTTTATGGCCCCCAAAAAGTTTTTAATGGTCAACATCCATTCAACACTGTTTCCTGTAATGTGATCCATTTGAGATTGGGATATACCTCATTTTTTGCCTCATACCATAAAATGATCTATAAAAATAGATAGATGGCACGGATGAAAAATATACATCATGGTGGGGCCCACGGAGCACCGACCATCAGCCACTGGCTGCTGGCAGGGGGAGTAGCCAATCCGTTTCCCCCACCGTGCACTTCATGCTCTTGTATGGGGCACACACGTGATCTATGGTCCGTTTATCCTTAGAGGTTAATGTTTCTGCTACGCGTGTGATCCACGTGATGAGTGGACGGGTCTGAATTTTGAGTCAGGGCTAATCAACAGCGGGACCCACATGATGAATGGCCAGGACTGCGCACACGTGTGTAAAGAAAGAACTCACCAGGAAAGGTCCTGTGTTAGTAAGGACACATGTCCGAGTGCTCGAAGACCTCCTTGTGGCGATGGTGGAACCAAGGTGGCCAAATTTGGGAACGGTAGTGATTGCGAGTATCATGCTTTCGCTATTTTACTTTCTTTGGGTGAATTTATTTGGGGGAAACAACTGAAATTGGATCGTTTTGCATTTCATGTATATATATATATATATATATAAGATGCAGGCACGTATTAGAGCGTGGCATGTGGCAGAACCGTCCAATATGAGACACGTGGCAAGATGCAGCTGGTGATGGGACCCAGTATTCGTGGTTAGGTAGTTGTTGCACGTTGACCACTACACATGCATTCTTTTTCGGTCGTTTTGGTTCTTGGAATGTTTTGCACACGTGCATGAGTGGCTATCACATGTATGAGAGATAATCGTTTGAAAATTTCCCTTTAGCGGGAGCAAATTAGGTGTTACACGAGTGACAGCTTAGTGGCCCATATTGATGATGTGTTGTATATCCACGCCGTCCATCTGATTATACGGATAATTTTAGGAGAAACAAAAATTATGCATATTCAAATCTCAGGTGGACCACACCAAAGGAAACAGGAGTGATTGAATGACTCAACATTAAAATTTTCATAGGGCTCATTGTAAAGTTTTAGTAATGTTTATTTTGAATCCAACCTGTTGATAATGTCAAGAAGATCTTGATGAAGGGAAAATAGAAAGATCAGTTTGATCCAAAACTTTTGTGGCCCACAAAAGGTTTTAATAGTTATTCATCACTGTTTCTATTGATACTGTTCATCTGATATTTGGATCTTCTTATAATTTGGGACAGCATCCTACAATGAGATGGAAAAAACAAATGGACGGAATGGATATACAAAAACTACATCAAGGTAGGCCCCACACGGTTAGTGTAACAGCCACTAAACTGTTACCAGTTAACTCGGCCATGTTTGGGAGCATGGATTTGGAACACCCTGGATTCAAATCCTTCTATCGTGTTTGGCAATCTAAAGTCACAAAAGTGGCCGTGCATGGTATATTCTCATAGGTTTGAATTTAATTATTAAATCAACTTTAATATCATTAATTAATGAAACGTATGTAATGTTTGACACAATGGTTATGATAAGGCCGTTGAAATATATACTTTTCCCGAAAATGATGAATTTTCAACTCTAGAATGAGCCATAAGCACAAGATCATATAATCAACAATTTTTAACCGTTGATTTACATGGACAATGTTGGGACAGCGCTAATCATTGTATTAAAGTAATTATAGTGATGCAGTTGATAATCTAAGTATTTTGGGTAATCATTAATGGGCCATGTATCCAATAAATTAATAGTTAAGTGACACACGTATTACACATGTAATGCTTGGAGGTAATTTAGATAGAATCCAAGCTCTGGCCATGGATTTCAAGCTCCCTTTTTGAGTGGATTTCAAACCCCATGGATTTGAAACTCCTAGTTAATTTATGGTACCAAACAACCAGCTATTTGAAATCCCCTTGAATCCAAACGACCCCATGCTGTTAATGGGCACTAGAATCCTCGCAGCATTCGTGAGACCCAAGCATTGTTGGCCTATGTGTTGCCAGAGTGACATCCACTCCATCCTTCACCGGCACCATAACATGTTGACAGTACATCTCAAATAAATCTCACTCCAACCACGAAAAAATCCCATATAAAATCTCATATCCATATTAGGAACTTTTCTATTCAACCATTCGTTTTGCTCTATTTGTAACCATACTTGGGAAACTGAATTAGAAAGGGCACATATTATAGTAACCAAAAGATATATAGCATGTTTGAAGAGTGCTTTTTATTGAATAACTGCTAACAAGACAAGTAATAGCCGAGAAGTGTTCAGAAGCAAAATGAGCAGTGGAGAAACACTTATAATACATGGTTGAGAGGTGTTCAAAAGCAAATCGAGCGACCGAGAGATATCCAAAAGCGAATCGAACGGTCGAGAGAAGTCAAGAAATGGAATGCAACCTAAAAGTTCGATTAAACGGTCAAAACGGAAAGATGCAGAAAGCAATTAAGTAGAGCGTGGGCAAGCAACCGACAAATGAGATGTAATCGACATGTGGTCAAAGAGTGAGTAACAACCGAGAAAAACAAACCTTAGACGAGTGGAAGAGAAACAATCACAAAAGGAAAAATATAATAAAAGAATGATCTAAATAAAGACTTTTCGACTAGCGTAACCATTACAGTAATGAAAGAAAAATCTAGAAAAACAAGTTGCAACATAACTCTATAAACAGTAGAGGAATCCAAAGGAGAAAATTCCCTCCAATCCAATCACAAAAATTTCAAAAACAAATGAACTTATCTTATCAAATTATTTTATCTCAGCTTATCCTAAGAGTAGCAGTAATCAAGTAATGGTAATTCTTACCCATAATAGTTGTAATCCAAGTCTGCACTCATACGTTGGATTTGTTCTTTATATAATATCAAGCGATTCTTTTAAGAGATGCATTCTTGCAATCACTTATAGTGACTGATTATGAGTTTTTCTTTTTGTTTCATTTGCACTGGTATTCTAAAAGTCATTTCTTATGAAAGGCACAAAGTAACCCATCTTTAAAAGAAGAACATCACATTTCGATTATCGCTTGATCATTATAAACTTTTACAAGTGGTTGAATAAACGACTGATCTTCTCAAAATCCGGTCATAAACGTTCATATTGGACGTATTTACTTATTTTGTCACTTAGGGTTAAAGTTGATCGGTTTGGATCAAGCCGATATATCGATTTTGGCACGCCCGCATAATTGAAAACAAACCGAGCAGCCAACACCAATGATGCATGAAAATGGACGGTTGGATCATAAGTGTAATGGCTAATATGAATGTATTTACACCTGTTTAGATTTAATAACTTGTATGATGCTATATGAGAGCAAGATCTCGATAGGTACAAACAAAAGATCTTTTCAACTGCTCTATCAACTAAATTTGATCAAAATCTACAAAGTCATTAGTAGTCCAAAAGGAATAAGTATATTGGAGATGCATGTCACATATTTTACTCATGTGATAATTTCGACTACTCACATTAATAATCTTATAGTCAATAATGAGCAACGACTGAAATATAGTCACAACTAATGACAAATTCAGCTAATGCGTTATAGCATCATACAAAGAGACTCTTACGACCGAAATTGCTTGAGCAATGAATCAACATAAAGGTAATGGCAAGTTGGTCTATTTTCAAGGTGCACAATGCACATTCAAGTGGAAGAAATGAATGATGATTATTAACATGTGATGTACTACAAAGCAATTTTTGCTACGTAATGGACTTAGGATGTGCACATAATCAATGGCCAACTCATGACAATGACTAACACACGTGACGTTGCAGAATAAGTCACAACTATTGATGCGCCTAGAATAGTTACAAAGACCTCTTTAGATACAGCCCAATGTTACTTATCGTAGTTTAGCTCTTACTTTAGATCTTAGTATAACCCAGTCCATCTATACTACTATAATAGACTAGCTTTAACTTCAGAGTAGTGTAATCCAATTTATCTACTTGTTACGCTGGACTGACTTTAGTTTAGCTCGTAGAGTAATTCCTTTATCTATGCCCAAGTTACTAGACTAAGGAATACCTTAGTTTTAGGACATCACCATCTACGATATTATTGTTAGATCATTGGTGAGGATTGCTCACTTGCACACCAGTTCTCATGATAACATTTTAAGAACTCATCTCTCATGATATGAGTGCAAGATTTGAATTGTCGACATGATGCAGCACCCCATGAAACTCCTATAGTCCAACATTTACCCTAAACCAATACTTTGGTGGGCCATGGAAAAAGAGAGGCAAATCTAGGAAGGAAACTATTTCTTTTTTCCATAGCCTACCAAAGTTTTAGATCAAGGTAAAAGTTGGGTCAATGGGGTTTTATGGGTGATGCATCACATGGACAATTCAGATCTTATACTCATATCACAGAAGATGAGTTCTCAATTATTATTTTTACAAATTCTCATGAGAACTGATGCACAGGTGAACATTCATATATGTATGTGTGTGTAGCCAAATGGTCTGTTGTGCACCAATTCGCACGAGTTTTCATGCGAACATTTTGAGAACTCATCATGCGTGATGTGAGTCCAAAATTTGAACTATCCACGTGATGGAGCACCCCAGGACCCAACATTTACTTTGATCCAAAGCTTCGATGGGCCAAATAAAAGGAAAACAGTCTCCTCCCTTGATTTACATCTCTCTTTTCTATGGCCCACCAGAGTTCTAGATCAAGGTGAAAATTGGTCCTTGGAGGTTTCATGAGATGCCACATCACATGGACCGTTCGGATTAGATGCCCATGACACATGTGCAAAGGTGTGCATGCCTCTCTCTCTCTCTCTCTCTCTCTCTCTCTCTCTCTCTCTCTATATATATATATATATATATATATATATATATATATATATATATATATAGATATATCAAGACCACACCACACCACAGTAGTGATTGGTCATTTCCCTTTATCTAGGTTTATTTTACCTCATCAATAGGCTGTAGTGTGGTCGGATCACCATGGAAGTGTGTACTCTACTCAACTTGATAGATCTCATTTTTGGCAGCTATATATATATATATATATATATATATATATATATATATATATATATATATATGGTTGTGGTTTGGTTGGATCACCATGGAAGTGTGTATTCTATTCAACTTGATACATCTCGTGTGTGTGTGTGTGTGTGTGTGTGTGTAGGTCATTAACCTTAGGGGTTGTTTGGCACCATGGATTTGAGGGGATTTCAAATCCCCTAGTTGTTTGGCATAATAACGTAACCAGGGGTTTCATATCTAGGGAGTTTCAAATCCCCTCATAAAGGGGGTTTGAAATTCCACCCGAAGTCCTTTCAATAATTGCATGTGTAATATGTGTGTCACCATATTATTATTTTATTGGGCACATGGCCCACTAATGATATCCAAAAACAATTAGATTATCAATTACATCACTATAATTACTTTAATATAATGATCAGCACTGTCCAAACATTGTCTATGTAAATCAACGGTTAAAAATTGTTAGTTAGTCATTTGGACATGATCTTGTTCTTGTAGCCCATCTGAAACTTGGAATTTCATCATTTTCAAGCATAGCATATATTTCAGCGGGCTTATTACAACCATTGTATCAAAAATTACATATGTCACTAATTATAGATATTAAAATTGATTTAGTAATTAAATTCTAATCCAGGTAAATATACCATGCATAGCTACTTTTGGATTAAAGTTGATTCTTAATCCAAGGTGTCAAACACAATAGGAGGATTTCAAATCCAGGAGATTTCAAATCCAGGGGGTTCCAAATCCATCCTCCCAAACAAGTCCTTAGTGTTGAAACTCTAGCGAGTCTACAACACATGACACAATTTTTTGTTTAAACTTCTACTAGTTTTTTACATTTTTCAAGAAATCATCCCCAGCTTTTTCTAACTAATTCACCTCAAAAAGGTCAAGACCTAAACAAAAAAAATAGAATTATAGACTCTTACAAATTTTCCCAAGAAGTCTAGGGTTGTATGATCTTCGAAAAATCCATCCCCTAATTTCTAGGTTTTTTGAGAAATGTTAGAGTTGGCCAAGAAAACTTTAGGAAATGATTAGATTAAGTTTGGTTAGTAAACTAAGGGGTCCTTTGGCACCTTGGATTTGAAGGCAAATGGATGTGTTTCAAATTCAAGTAGCCAATTTTTGCATTTGGCAGTCTTAGATTCAGTGATAAATGGCATCGGAGGTATTTCAAATGCTACCTTTGCTGTGTTTTAAAATATCAATGAAATGACGTGCTTCTAAAATAATCCAAAGGAAATGTTTTTTTAGTTTATTTTAACAGGTAGAAGAGTTGTACGTGTAACAAAGATGTCACTAGACTATTAATTCGTTATACGCATGACATGTTAATGATACCCAAAACAATTTAATTATTGATTGCAACACTGAAATCGTATCAATAGAATGATCTAAACCATCCAAACATTAGACATATAAATGAAATGTTACAAAATGTTAGTGAGTTGCTTGTTCGTGATCCTTAAATTTATGGCCCACCCAAGGCTTGAAATTTACTCATTTTTTGTCAAAGTATATATTTCAATGTGTGTGTACACACTTTCAAGAATTCCAATGCATTTCAACCAAATATAGGTGAAGATTCGGAATCACCTTTGTTCCAATGTAATTAGGGAATGAAATTTCCAATGAGGGTTTTTAAAAAAAAAAAAATGAAAATGTGACCAAACTTGTTTTTGTAAAAACCAGAATTATTAAGCCAAGGAATATGAAACTAACAACCAAACAGCCTTTTAGTGAATCAATCGAACAAAATTTAATATTTTCCTAAAAAATACTAAAAACATAAGAACCAGGGACTGAATTCCCCGGCAACCTAACAGGCCTTTCTTGGATCAGCCACCATTAGATTTTTTTTAGGGCCTAAGTCCAGCTCTCCTTGGGCAGATTTTGGGCCAAGCCTCAAGACCTGTAGCTAGGACCCACCTCCTTTAGCGTGATCATTAGTGGGGCTGTACATGGTCTTGTATCTGACTTAAGGCTGATAAATAGGCCTGGCCCAGTCCAACTTATTTAATAGTGGTGGGCTGATTAATTAAATTGTAAGTAGGCAAGACCAGAGCTCGATTGAGGCTGGAACTGGCCTACAGTCGGGTCCTTGGCTCATTGACTGGACTTTGCCTCCTCTGCCGAGTAAAGCTTTAGATCTACTTGCCACACTCGAAGTAACCTCTTGCCTATGGATGATAATCTAAAAATTAAAGCAAACATCCTGACTGAACCGCCTCACTCAATGGACGGCTCACCAAAATAGCTTTATTCAATAATTCCAAATTGGAGGAATGAATATCCATCAATCAGATATTAGAAACCTTCAATCAAACAAAAACCGTCTTTCTACAAGACATACAGTCCATTTACCATAGCTCAATAATTACACATTCGACCCTAACCTCTGATCAGTGGCTACAAATGGATTGTTGAGGGGGAATGTTGTGCCCAACATAACTCATCCAATGGACAGGTGTAGTTTTCGGGCTACCGGCCCAACCAATGAATCCAGCAGCCCAACATGCATACGGTTTATAGATTCACGCACAGGAAATGATACAATACCTCACACGTTTGGTAATTACTGTCCAATGTGGTTTACATCACTTGGGAAGGAATCTAAGCATGAAAGTGAGATTTGATTAGGATTTTCTTCCCACCAAAATTTCCCCATCTTACCAACAGCAAGGCCTATTGTATGATGTTACCGTACAACAGGAGGTATTGTATTATTTCCCTTCACTCATGGAGAAATACAAGAATTCACGTCATAGAAAACATGGACACTTGGATGCTTACAAAGCCAATTTACATCTTGAACGCATATGATTGTCATAACAATTCCCCAAATATCATAAAATTCCCGTTCTCTAAAATCATAATAGCCTAACAGTTTATCTAATGATATCCCATCTGCAGTCTGTCTTTTGGTCACAATCAGAAAATGTCCTCCAGATCACTAAAACACCCTATGTGCAATATGTTTCTTACCTTTCCACCATTAAATGTCTCACCTTGGCCTTTGCTCCATCAAACCGTTCTAATCTTTTCAATGCTGCAGATTACGGTCCCTGTGCAACGCATTCTGGACCACTCACAGTCTGAAATAGCGAGCAGAAAATAAAAAACCAGCTCCCAGTTTATTTCATTCCAAAGAAAATCAACCAAATCAAAACGCAATCCAATCCACTCCTTCGAATACGTGATTGTGTAGGGAAACCGGCGATGCCAAATGCTCCAAGAGACTGGACACAATCCCCACCACCATTCCATCTATTTCCACAGTTTAACGGATTTGTCATGGCTAGCAGAGGCGACCATCCCAGTAACTCGTGATTGTGCCAATGCAGCGATCAGGCCATCGTGTGCAGGAACTGTCATGCTTTTGTTTTCTGCCATGTTCCACAACTCCAAAGACTGCAGCCATTGTCAAAACAACAGAATCAGCAAATGTATTTCACATCCTACCCACAGCAATCAGCAAGTCACAATTCATTTTTCCTATTTCTCTTATGAGCTTTGAAATGTTTTGGGCAGGCCATGTCTGCTGCTGCTTGAGAAAGAGACCTATCTACACTTCCAAAAAAGTCAAAATGCCAACATGCTCTAAGCTTAGAAAACTTAAAACCAGATAGTTTCCTACGGTGTGTTTCAGGTCAGACAGAATTTCAGAGAATCGAAGGAGATCAGCCGGCTTTTCTAACAGCCTAATGAACTCGATGAGTACTAGAAACAACTCCAAACACAGACCACAGAGGAGCTCTTAAAACTAGAAAAGGAGAAGGATTGTTGTATTCAATTTTATGAGATTCGGACTATTATTTCCAATAACTTTCAGTCTAAAAGTTCAATAATTCATTACCATTAGTAGCACTATTTCCTGTCATCATAAGAGAGGACTTGAATAAGGAATACCTGGTACCCCCCAATAATTAGAAGGGTGGGATAACTAGGATGAAAAATGCAAGAATGGAACTTGTTCCCATTGGAGCTGAGCTCGTGAACGCACTCCCCTCCAGATAGTGACCATACCCTCACAGACTCTTGGCTGACTGATGCTAAATATTCTCCATTCACATCCCAGCAAATGGAGTGCACCTCTTTAGTGTGCCCCTGCAAGCAAAGTTGCATGATAAATACAATAAACAGAGATTCCGTTACATCTCTCAAAGATAGATATATAAGATAGATACAAATATATCATATAGTTTTTCTTTATAGAAAATACCGCTAGAATACTAGCATATCCATGTACCTGTAGTGAGTATGTCTGCCTATCTTTCTCAATATCAAAAATAGAGACCACATTTTCCGCTGCTGCTGCCAGAAGCTGCCCAGTTCTAGGCTGAAATCTTACCTGTGCTGTACCACCCTGAGCCATTGAGTATAACTATTCAGAACAAAGATAACAAACCCAGATCCCTTACCAATAGGGGGAAGGGGCAGAAAATGGTTTTTTTTGAAAAAAAAAAAAGTTAAAAGAGGGTTGGAAACCAGCCTTAGTAACACGCGTGCTTGAATACTGGCTGATATTCCAGAAACGAAGTTCACCGTTACCATCACATGAGCAGAAAACGTCTGTCTTAGTTGGATGGAAATCGAGTGACATCACATGTGAACCATGTCCGGTATATGAATTCAAGCAATAGCTTGGCTGCAAAGCATAAAATATAAGTTCAGAAATTCAGTATTCGTGGTGTCGAGTTTTTCTAGTGTAGGCATATGACTGAGATTTGTAGTGGGAAACGATAATTAAGAGAATATAAAATGGTGTAGAAAAGGTTTGAATTACTACATCAGTTAGCCATAAAGAATGTATGGTTTCAATTAAGACATTACAGAATACTCAAACAAGCCAATTAAGATATTACACAGGAAATATGTAATGAGCATGTATAGAGGGATCAAAATACTCGGGAAGAACAGAATATATAACATAATATTACCTCTGCTGCATTCCATAGCCGGATAGTTCTATCAAAGGAAGACGTTGCCAGCTGATTTGAATTTGGCCTAAAACGCACGTCTGTAATAATAAGAGAGTGTTCTTCAGGAGTGCTCACTGTCTCTAGAGTGTCCATGTTCCAAAGAACAGCCTGGTGACATGAAGCACCGAGTAATCACTATAAGTGCCTGTCATCTCTAGCCAGCGTACTCAAAACCTAGCATGATCTTCATTGAATTTATTTCTGACAAGTAAAAATGCATGCCCCAGTGCACATGCTACAGGCATATGCACATGCACTGCAAATGTCAACATAGCACAAGAGTGGGACAAGTGAGGCATGAATAAAGTGGACCCAAGTGAAGATGAACTGATGCAAAAGTCAAGCAGTTCAACACATCAGGCAGCACACACCCATCTGAAAAGAATGAATGGTCTTTCAAAAATATGCCAACATTTTACGTTGAATCACGTGGCCCACCTGATGAATGGACTCGCCTGATTTTTGCACCAGAAAATCTTTACGGCTAGGTTCACATAAAAGGCTCCAGGCTGCCATGTGTAAAACCGCATGTGGGGGAGTGGTGCATGTAGGGCTAGTAAACATGAAGAAAATAATAGTGCTTCTCTCCCATCAAGGTAATTTGTGTGATATCCTCACTATTTACAGTGAAAACAACATGTCTTACAAATCCTATTATTTCAATGGTCCAGAAGGTACGGAATAGTAGTTAAGGGGAGCTCCTTTGCCCCTACAGCTGGAACATATATTAGCATACATGTCCCAACATGTTCATAGATCAGACATGGATACATACATCAGTATCATACATGCAGAAAAGGTGCATGAGTAGTATAAAATGGTGATCCTCATAAACCTGTAAATTGTATCAGTGAATAGTAGCATAAAATGGGGAAAATGTACTAAATAAAAGGCATGCAGTAAATCAGATAAAGAGCATAGTTTTTTTTTTTTTTTTTTTTTTAAAAAAAAAAGAAGATATAAATAGCATAGTAGTGACACAAGATAACAGGAAAAATGACAAGGTTTTTCCTAGTAGCCATATCAAGGTGCGTCTAAGTGCTCCAAGTGCATCTCCGACGAGCCAGTAAGTCAAACAATGGAGTGTTTCTTGTCCACAATTCCAACAACAGAATGCTGATATTAAATAGCTACCCTGCATTACCTTCTTCTCATGCCCAGCACTAGCCAACAATTTTCCATCTGAAGAGAAATGGCAGCAGACAACTTTGCTATTGCTTGTACGAATACATCCAAATTCACTGAAGGAAAAACCTGAAATAGAGAATAAGAACATGGATTTAGTTTTTCTTTTTCTTTCTGGCAAAGATTTATTTATTAAAGCCAAAAAAGCAGAGATGATGAGGGGTCATCCCACAACAAAATAAGGAGAATTAAAACCCCAAGAAACATTGTATGAATCCATGTTACAGTTAGGTCTGCAACTTGGGTTCGGGTCAACTGAATGACCGAACCCAATTGACCCAACCCGAGTTCTGGTCGGCTTGGGTTGGGTTGTCAAAGGTAGATTGGATTCAGGTTGGAAAACACCAAACCGATCTGAATTCAGGTTTGGTTTGAGTCGAGAAAATTCAGATGGGGTTAGGCTGGGTTGGGAATTATCACATGTATTTGGTCGGCTTGACGTTGGGCTGGGTCAGATTCGGTTTGGGTTGGGCACCTAGGGTTGGAATTAGGGCTGGGTCAGGTTGCAGGTTGGGTCCTCTTGAGGTTAGGTTGGGCTCGGATTGACCCTCAACATGACCCCGCCTGACCAAGCCGCACCCTAATTTACAATGGCTTCAGATATTTGCAGTGCCTGTCCAAAAATGACATAAAAGAAAATCAATTACCCTTTGAAGACTCTGTATTGTGCTCTGTTGGACTTCTTTTTAATGTACCAAATATGTCCCTTGCATCTCCATCATCATGTGACAGGAACGATTCCACATTATCATCCAAGGAACCAACATCTCCAAAATGTTCCATGTCCTCCTGCCATGTGAAATGACAAGAGGTAAGAGATGATCAGATAGAAATTAATGCGTGTGGCATGTTTCCAGGTTATGTAAATAAGAGAAAATTTGAAATTGGATACCAGTTGATTTGAAGATGATGCAAGTCCGGCAGTTCCATCTGGAACATACATCATTGAACTTTTAGACATGCTGTTAACATGTGGCAAATTTGCTGCCATTGGCACTCCTTCACCAGGTGTATGAGTGGATGGAGTGGATGGTGCGGAGTTAGAAGGGCCAACAGTATTTCCTGTACCAGTGCTGTTCGCAGCTCCAGAAGAAGTAGGTTGTCTCCTTTTTTTGTTGTTCTGACATTAAAACCAAAGATGACCAGATTTAAAGAAATTGAATAGCCTGAAAAGAGAAACCGACTCCAAAGGAATTGAACTGAACAAGAAGCGAAAGAGAAAAATAAAAAAGAGCCACCAGAAGGAATCTCTAGACGACAACCTGCTGCAGTTGCTGCAGTTGAATCTGGTCCTGTTGCTGATGAACTGAGGGCTGCTGCTGCATCTGGGCCATCTTCATCTAATTAAAAAACCATCAGACACTTAGAAATATGTCAATAAATGACAGCTGATACCATTCAGCTACCAGACACTTACCAAGATGTCAAATAAACAACAGCCGATACCAATTCAGCTACCAAACCAGCACATGCTGACTTGTTAATTTCATTTGCTAGATGCTAGGAAAACGAGATATCCAAATCCAAGATTCTAGATACATCATCAGAAAAACGTTGCCCTTTGATGCAAGACTAGAAGAGACTAATGAATTGTGTGCATGCAAATGTCCATGCAGAAGTACGCTCAGCTGGACATACATCCATTTACTCATATATCTATGCACAAGTGTACTTGCATGTTCAAATCAACACCCATGAATAAGCATGGGTCCAGGAATACATGCATATGGACATGCACTTCACAAAGAGTGGGTAGGTATTTTACGTTGTACGTGACAGCTATGTAACTCGAACAAAGACAATGATGCAGGACACATGCATGTGGATAAACGGTGAAGTGAGATCAATCAGCAAATGAAATTAAATAATCAAAATCACAAATCACGCCAAAATCATCAAATATCTCAAGAATCCAACATGAAACTATGAATAGTCTAGGCTACAATTAACAAATTATGCCATGCATGATCATTGAATACTAGAAATTAGGATCTAATGGATGTGAGAACACCCAAATAGCATAGGAATAAGCCTATTTCAAAAGGGAGGAACTATTACTACCTAGGTTTGCTCAATTAGGCTAACCTAGGGTTCAAGGAATTTGGGAAAAAGGTAAAATTAGGGTTTAGACAGTTCAATTAGCTTAGGGATTTTGGGGCATGGGCCTCATTTGAGGGGAATTAGGGATTTAAGTGGTTGAAGGATTTGGGTTTTAGGCTAATTAGGGAAATTAGCATTCTAGGGTTTGGAAGATTTGGGGAAAATTGAGAAGTAGGGAATCTAGGGTTAGGTTTAGAGTTTTAGAAAGGGATTTAGGGGTTTTGATGTGGGGTAAGAGAGAATCCAAAAGAGAAAAGGGCCGGACCATACGACCAGCACATGTGGCAGTATGGTCATAAGTGTGGATTGTTGGCTAGGATTTTGGAGTCCTCAATGGTTGGGTTCGGTTGGGGTTGAAGTTGGATGATGAAAAATTAAAGAAAAAGATTATTTGGATGGTTTTGGATGGGAAGGGAAGAAAAAAGATGAAGTTCTAAGAAAATATCTCTTTTATATAGAAAGGTGATGCAGGACAATTAATGACTTGCTCTAAAATCTCGAATTACTAAAGCATGGCGAATCAATCCTTTTATCTCATAGCCTAGGCCCCACATCCCATGGGTTAGGATCTCGGCCGAACCCCCCTCGTGAGCCCCACTTCACATGGGTTCCGCTTCACACGGGTGGGGCCTACCTCACACAAGCCACCTACCTCACAAGGCCACCCACCCAAGTGTGCCCTTGCATCCCACAGGCCACCCCACTCGAGCACAATGTGAAAATGCCCCTGCATTAGAAAGGTGATTCATGACAATTAATGACTTGCTCTAAAATCTCGAATTACTAGAGCATGGCGAATCAATCCTTTTATCTCATAGCCTAGGCCCCACATCCCATGGGTTAGGATCTCGGCTGAACCCCCCTCGTGAGCCCCACTTTACATGGGTTCTGCTTCACACGGGTGGGGCCTACCTCACACAAGCCACCTACCTCACAAGGCCACCCACCCAAGTGTGTCCTTGCATCCCACAGGCCACCCCACTCGAGCACAATGTGAAAATGCCCCTGCATTAATCACTCCTAATGAGGAATCTCGAACACGAGACCTCCCCCTCTGATACCAAATTTGATGTAGGACCGATGCATGAACTCAAATATTGTGTGAGATCAACCATCAAAAATAAATTAATTAATAAAAATCACAAAACTCACTACCATCATTATAAATACCAAAATTTCAAAAGGAGATCAAAGCATTATTGAAGCCTAGGTTACCAAGCATCATCCTACAAGACCATTAAATAAGGAAAACTATGATCTAATGGATGTAGGGACATCCAAATAGCATAGGGTAAGCCTATTTCCAAAAAAGAATGTCTAATACTACCGATGGTGAAATTAGGGTTTAGGGAGATTGGGGAAAAACTTAGAATTAGGGATAATGGAGTAGATTGGGTAAGTGTTTGAGGGGTTTGGTTACTAGGATAAGAGAATTAGGGTTTTGGATTGAGGGAATGTAGGGATTTGGGTTCAACTAAAGGTTGTGAAGAACTAGGGTTTACTAATTTGGGAAAATATGAAGATTTTGGATTTGTAGGTTTAGGGTTAGGGTTTGGACAAGAGAAGGTAAGGTTTTGTGGTATGAGTGATGGAAAACCAAATGAGCAAAGGTGGGGCCGTACCACCAACCCTGTGGGTTCACACGTGTAGCCATATGAGCACACGTGTGGACCAGGTAAGTAGGGTTTTGGTTTTCTAAGTTTTGGATCATTGATGGATGTAACAGGGATGAAGATTGGGAGGATGTTAATGGCTTAGGATGAAGGAGAACGAAAATCGAAGAACGTGGAAGAATACTTTGCTTGCTGATGAAGAAATGAGAGTGGGGGATAAAAAGAAGCCTCACACTTCCATTGATAAAAATAAGCTTCGCACCAATCTTCCTTCCAATTCACATGGAAGTCACCCTCACATCACATGAAGATGGAAGAAGAAAACAAGGAGCTTTCTCTCTTCTTTTTTTCCTCAAAACCAAGTAATGAGATGTCAAGAATTCAACCAACATGCATCTTCCTAGTGTAGGGTCTTCGAAGATGCATCAAATGCATGTGGGGTCTTCAAAACAGGCCACTTGGCCCCACGTAGTGGTCATCCATCCAAAGGAAAACTGGTGGTAATCTCATCCTCCTCTGGTAGACCTTGAATGGTGCTCTCATGTCTTCATCAAACGTGTCCATGTTCAACACCTATATGGGGCATTGGACACAGTGGCTTACAAATATTAAAATAACATAATGTTTTATTTAATAATACATTGTAACTATTTATATATATATATATATATATATATATATATATATATATATATATATATATATAAACATCCACCAAATAAAAGACAATTAAAAACATAAAATAATACATCTACATATGACCTATGTTCAAGAGTGTCGGACATTGCTGCACATGCACAAAACGGCATCACAATTTAAAAGAAGTGTTGCATCCTTGTTATATAGCATGTGAGTAGTTAAGTGTGAATGGATATCAAGAGTAGGATTGGCATATAGATATGGTCAAGGTCAAATTAGGAAATCCTGTTATTTAACAGTTTGCTTTTGCAAGTAAATAAACGGAGTCTTTTAGGGTATGTAAATTTTTAATTACAGTTTTTCTGGAGTCTTTTAAAGTAGGATTTTTCTAATTATATCAGTGTTTAAACTGAGATAGTACTTGACCATGCCGAAGGAAACTATTTCACTATAAACATCTAGTTGGGTTCTATATAAATGTTCATCCCGAGTTGAATGTAGAACAGATTTTGATTAAAGAAAAAGGGAAATTAGGTTGGGAGCTTTGACATGGGAAATTCCTGCAGAGGAGCGTTTACTCCACAAAAACTCTCACAGATCTAAATTACCACATCTACACTGCAGCTAAATATGCGAGTGCACACATATGATGTATGTGCACACAACTACACTAATGCATATGCATCTACAGACATGATAATGAATGGAGGTACTGCACAATGCCCAACCCAGAATATTTAAAGTTCAATCCAGTTATCAGTTAAAAAGTGCGCTGATGGTTCAGTTATCCAAACTGTTGACATGATGGGCTCAACTGCAGATGAACCATGCACCAAAAATCCCAACACAAGAAAATCCTCAACCTTCATTCATAGGCGGCAAATAGATGGTAAAAAAGATAACACAGAAATCATCATTTATTAGACATCCATGGCAAAGCCATCATATCAACAGTATGGAACACTACGAACCACATGACCTGCTTGTATACAAAAACTGCAGTGCACATATTTTCAAGTGGATGAACAGAGATAGATACATATTATTTTTAATATTTTCTAATAAATTCTATGTCATTGTCCAGTTCTCGTTGGACCCATGTGACACTCATCCCCAAGTCCAAGTCCAGGAAACCTTCTCTTTTTTCAATTAACTAGTTTCCATATTCAGGAATTATAGAGTTCTCATGCATAATCTTATTTGTCATTTTCCAGTTCTCTTTGGACCCATGTGACCCTCATCCCCAAGTCCCAGTCAGGGAGACCTTTTTGTCTTCAATTAACCAGTTTCCATATTGAGGAATCATAAAGTCCTGATGCATCAGAACATGAATGCTGTCCTGATGCACCCATTTCACACAAGTCGGGCACATGGACCATTGATCCAGAGCATTAGTTCCCATGAAAGATGAGAGATGACCCAACAAACTTCCAGATTGGAAGATCATATTTATCGAACCTGTCTATATCATCAAACCTGTCTTTTTTATTAATCATTGCTTTATTTTTCTCTTAACCATCTGCTTAAAAGACACTGATCGATGGAATTACGAACAATAATCTGGGAGAGTTCATGGGACTCCCATCTGCAGTAGATTCCACAAGATCAATGGTATGGGCCACCAATACCATGGGCCCCATTTGTATAGACTGGTGCATCAGGTCACTACCCACATCATGATGCATCAGGAATTTATAGTTCATCCTTATTTCCAATATCTAGAAATGTTTATTGTTTAGTAACACATGGATACATGTGAATTGCAAATACTTTTCTAGCTTAGTAACACTTTCACTCACTCAGTCAAAGATGTCTCATTTGCCATGCACATTGGAAAAACTAACCTTCATGAATAATTCTGTTTGATCCTGTGAACCCACTCTCACTTTTGGCGAACTAGATTGAATTGGGGAACCTATAGATCCATCAGTTCCTGTGGGCTGCCCGTCTTTCCCATTCAAGCTACCCCTAACCCTGAATCTTCGAGGATCCATATCTCCGTAGTTAGGTGAGCTCCCAAGGTTTCCCTGTGCTTGAGCCTGTGCTAAGAGCTGCTGCTGCTGATGTGGTGTCAAAAGCTGAAACTGGTTTGTTGTCTGTAGAAAAGGCTTCTGTGCCTGTGGGCCTAAATTTGGGCGCAGTTGATCAATGCCCTGCACATATAGGGGGGAAAAACTAATAAAAAAGTGGCATTTGCATGCAGACTAAAAGAAATCAATACTGAGTGTCTTCTAATACCATATGAATTTCAGTCTATGACTTACAGTTAAAGGCCATCCCTTTAGTGGAAGACCACTAACACCTTGGTTCAATCCTGAATAGAAGATGACCAAAATTAAAGTTTAGTAACTCTGGAAAACAAATCCCATAATGTAAAACAATCCATTTTCATGAAACAACAGGTGATAACATTCCTTGCATCAAATGCATTAAACAGTATTAATTACTATTTACTAGGTTCCACAAATGTCTTCCGACTTGAATTCCAAATGCAGTTTCACAGTGCTAAAATGGCGTGACATGCGACTGTTCTAGGATTCACAATGAACCAATTGTCAAGATATGGAATGTCTCAATGCCAATTTACATAATGTCCAATGACAACATAATTGATGCAGGACAATTAACCACTTGCTCTAAAAGCTCAAACTGTTAAAGTATGACGAATTAATCCCTTTATCTCATAGCCCAGGCCCCGCAGCGCATGGGTTAGGACCTCGGCCGAACCTCCTTCGTGGGCCCCAAATCACATGGGCTGCCCACCCCAAGTGAGTCCCCGCATCCCACAGGCTACCTCACTCGAGCCCGGTGTGAAATGCGCATTAATCACCCCCGGTGAGGAGTCTCGAACACGAGATCTCCCCCGTGGGCCCCAAATTACATGAGTCACCTACCCCGAGTGTGTCCCCGCATCCCACGGGCTACCCCACTCGAGCCAGATGTGAAAATGCTCCTGCATTAATCACCCCCAATGAGAACTCTCGAACACAAGACCTCCCGCTCTGGTACCAATTTGATGCAGGATAATTAATCACTTGCTCTAAAAGCTCGAACTGTTAGAGTATGGCGAATTAATCCCTTTATCTTATAGCTCAGGCCCCACATCGCATGGGTTAGGACCTCGGCCGAACCCTCTTCGTGGGCCCTAAATCACATAAGCCGCCCACCCCGAATGTGTCTCCGCATCCCACGGGCTACCCCACTCGAGCTCGGTGTGAAATGCGCATTAATCACCCCCGGCGAGGAATCTCGAACACGAGATCTCCACCGTGGGTCCCAAATCACATGGGTCACCCACCCCGAGTGTGTCCCCGCATTCCACGGGCTACCCCACTTTAGCCCGGTGTGAAAATGCCCCTGCATTAATAATGATGCAGAGTTAAATGCAAAACAATAATAAAAGAAAAGGAAATTACTCGACCCATTGAAGATCATTAAAAAAAAACCTGGAATACTTCTATTCCATCAAAGTGAAGTTCCAGCAATGTTTCACCACTCGATGACATTCCCATATTCCACATATCAGCAGAATGCAGATTTACTGAATAAATAACAGAAGGGGTTTTTTCTTTCCAAACTCTGTATCTTTGGTGTTGATGACCAGACAGTTTAACAATTTCTTCATGCAATCACATAATTAAATTAGTATATGTAACCAGATTACATCAATCCATGTTATTGAGAATTGTCAAGATAGAATATGTTTTCACTCTCCCTTGCTGAAAGGGCAGTACCAATCTACCAGAACTAGCACCACACCAAGAAACAATCTTAACTCTGGTATCATCCAGGCAAAACCTAGATAGCATTGTCAGTCTTCTAATCAAAATGGAAGGTAAGGCAGCAGTCTCCAAAGCACTGAAGTGCCAGCATATGACTTCCTAATTTTTTTTAATTAAAGTCAACAATTAAATCTTGGATAATAATAAATTCATCATCATCATCTAAGCCTTATCCCAATTAATTAGGGTCAGCTTGCATAATGATAAAAACAACAAAAAAAAAGGTGATCATAGCAAAAATTACACCACCATTTCTTCTTCTTCTTTTTTAATGTAATGCTGGTGCTTTTAACAAAAGAAGAAGATGGCAGAAATACTGTAAGAGAACTGCACAGCAATTGTTGTATCAGAGCCTATTAGCCATGCTTATTTTGAGTCACGCCTAGTTTTACTGGATTGTTTGCTGGTTTTTCTGATCAATTCGGTGTTGAGGCTTTCAGTTGGTTGGTTGCAGCATGCCACTGTGTTTTCTTTTGGGTGCTAACAAAATTGATTTCATTCATTAAAAAAATCATGTTGTATCGTACTGTAGCTATTGTGTCGGCAGATAAATTTCTGGTAACATTGAAGCTAAAATTTGTTGCATCAGTACTGTGGCCATTGCATCAGCATATAAATTTCTGTTAACGTTGAAGCCATAACCACTTGAGGTTGAGAGCCACAGCAATTGTTATTAAAGATATTTTAGAGTTTATTAGCCTTTTCTAGTTAGATAACTCGTTTTCATGTGGAGAAATCCAAGAGAAGGATCTACATAAAGATCTGTTGACAACAGAAAAAATCCACATGTATTCTTAAAAAGGACATATATTAAAGATAAATTAGTTTATTAGCTTTTTCTAGTTAGACACTGGTTTTCAGGTGGAGAAACCCAAGAGAAGGATCTACATAATTACAGGCCATAACAGCTGTTACATAACCGTTTTTAAAACCTTGTAAAGATTTGTTTAAACAAGAAAAAAAAAAAAAAAAAACCACAGTTAGAAGTCTAATTTTCATTAAAAAGGGATATTAACATCTTAGAAGATGAGTAACACCAAATCTAAAGTTTTTTTTATTGAATGCAATGAAAAGGAACAACAAAACCAATAGCTCAATGCCTGATATCAGAAGTTTACGTCAATTAATCCTTGGTCTTTAAAGGTGCTTTTGCCATTTCAAGGGGCGTACTTGAAAGTAAAGGGTTCTTAAATTTTTGACAAAAAAGCGATGGTCCATGTTGTCCTCTAAATCAGAATATTGAACAATACATGTAAAAGTTCCCAAATGTCTAATGACTGGATGTGATGTGAAGACAAGGAGTGGAGGTAATTTCCTAGATAACCAAGCAATCTTACCTGCACCACCAAGTCCAGGTTTTGACTGCATGACTCCCTGTCCATAAATTGAAGATGGATCCATCGGCAGGGATCTTTGAGTTACACCCAGGTTAACATCACCTTTGATGTCCTACAAATTTCAAAATGTACATCTCAGAGCCAAACCCATGCATAGGAAAAAAAAAATGATTCAAAGGGAAGCAAAAAAGAAAAGCATGCCAAATGAAGGAAATAAAGTGCAAGTAGTTACAGTTGTCTGTTGAGTTCGTGCCTGAATTTGTTGCAATGCTGCAGACACACTGCCTGGGTTACCTTGGACCAACTGGCTGTGTCAGCAGGAAAATTGAAAATATATATATAAATCAGGCCATTCTCACCAAAAGTGGACAACACATGGAAACATTTTAGGCAACTATATTAGCATGAGATTACCCAGGATGGTTAGTTGCTGATTTAAGTAAAGCCATTCTACTAGCATCCATAAGTTGTGGGGATGACTCAGACTCCATTGAGTGAGGATGTTTCATACGTTCTTCATACATTTTAGCGGCCAAGACACTGGCAGTAGACTGCCCCAACATTCCTTCAGAGATTATAGCATTTATTGGGCCACTAAGAGAAGGATGATTAGCATCCCTTCTCTGCAATTGAGCATGTCTCTGCTGCATGAATTGCAATTGCTGCATTTGTAGTTGATGCTGTTGTTGTTCCCTTGCTTTAATTTGTTGTGCCTGTTAATCAGAATAAATATAACATTGGTTGAATTAGTAACTGATCTAACCACTGAAAAATTCAAATAGAAATCACCTCACAAAATGAGAACAACAAGTACTACAAAAATTCTAAATCCACCTCAATATAAGCTGCAGCAACCTCAGAATGCTTCTCATTCGTCCTTGCAATGAAGATGTCCCAAAAGACAGACCACCACTCAAAGAGAAATCCCCCAGGAGCATCAATTGCTGCATAGTCATGCAAGTCAGACATTAAGTGTTTGATTAAAAATTTCCAACCACATTAATCAAAAGCAGTCCCATATGATTGTCATTGTCATTTCTATTTTTTTACATATCTTAGTTTATCAAAGAGAGTATTGCAATAACAACATTACAACAAAGAGAAGAAAAAATCAGAGAATTACAAATTGTTTTCTTATTTAGCGTTAAAGGCATAATCTTACATGGCATTCTGCTATAACAGTGTTAAATCTGTCTAAAGTTGATTGATGGTGTTTGGAGTGTTACTTGCACTTAATATATGGGTTGTGGTAGTGTTTTTGGGCCAATAGGTTATGTTTTCAGTCTTTCCTTAAGCAATAGGGGCATATCTGTAATTTCAGCATTGGTTTTTATTCCAGCCGATATAAAATACAAATGGTAGACGTATGGAGGCTAGAACAGCCAACCGTCCCTCTCCTTTTCTATCCTCTCTTCCTTTCTTTTATTTCACTGCTCTATACCAGTTTTACCAGTTTTCATGGTATCAGAGAACTTCTGGAAGTGATTTGGGCCCCACATTCTTCTCCATTCAAAACCCTAGTTCCTGGATCAAGTATTGGAGGCCTTCCAAAATCCTAGGGTGCTGATCAGACCTCAAGAGAAGAAGCATGTTTAGTTGTTTTTGGAGCAGAAAACAACATGTTTTTTGTGTTTTTCTTCTCCTAGATGGAATCGCTCACATAGGGAGTGTAGACGCCTTGACAGAAGATGACAGCTTGCTGATATATATACACACACACACACACACACACACACACACACACACACACGCGCGGAAACGCTCACCTGCGAACCAGTTCGTACATGATACATACGAACTTTTTTGAGAACCCATCATAAGTGATGTGGATCCAAAATCTGAACCGTTCATGTGAAGCAGCACCTCGTGAAACCCCCCAGCCCAAGTTTTACTTTGATCTAAAACTTTGATGGGCCAAGCAAAATGAAAACAGTTTCCTCCCTTGATTTGCATTTCCCTTTGCTATGGCCCACCAGAATTTTAGATCAGGGTGAAAATTTGTGACATGGGGTTTCATGGGATTCCACATCACATGGAACGTTCAGATTAGACACACATGGCACGTGTGCAAAGGTGCGCACATGCGTAGGGGAGCATGACTATATATATATATATATAAGGTGATGTTTAAAGTTGATTTTTAATTTGTTAAGTCATGAGGAAGCAGTTTTGGTATAGTATTTCTATCTATAATGTTGTGTGAGATGTGTCAATTATATTGAAGTGGATTCGAGTGATGACAGGCCAGAAATTTCTATGTGATACTATTGTGGAGGTGTAGTTTTGTGTGGATCTCATTATAAGGCCAGCATTTTTATCTAAGTGAAGTCACAGTAAGATAAATATGGAGCCCAAAAGTGTAGTTGCTGGTTCCTCATTACTTGGAGAAATGTCTGGATCTTTGTTTAATGTGTCGATAACTTCTATGAAGTTGAATGGGAAGATTTATCTTCCATGGGCCAAGTCTATTGAGGTGTTTCTCCTAACCTGAGAAAATGATCAATTCCTCACTGAATCTAGACTGGAGGAATCCGATCCTAAATATAGATAATGGACGTGTGATTATGCCCAAATTCGATCTTGATCGTGGAATAGCATGAAATCTAAGGTGAGTTTCAATTTGGTGTTCTTGAATACAGCGAGGAAGATGTTTGGGATACGGTAAGGAATATGTACTCCTCAGAACAAAATATCTCTTGGGTGTATCAGTTGTACATCAAGAAGATCTTTTAACATTCAAAAGGGGGATAAGACCCCTGGTGAATATTTTGCAAACTGACTGGAATGTGGGAAGAGTTCTCCATATATCATCCTATTAGCTTAGATGTCACTTTTATGAAAAAGTAGTGGGAAGATATAAAAGTTGTGAGACTCCTGTCTAGATTGCCAAAAGAATATCAATCAGCTAAAGATCAGGTTTTAGAAGGTATATCCATTCCTTCAGTTGCAGAAGTTTATGCCAAGCTTCAGAAAGCCTCTCTTGCAAATGAATCTAACAATACTCATGTTAATGTCTCTGATAAAAAACTACATTAGCCACTTCACCGGGCTATATTGGCTTGCGTGGAGACCATGATAAATGTACTGGGTGTGGTGCTTCCTGTGGTGGTAGAAGCGGTAGATTTTCAGGGGGAGGTAGATGTGGTCGTGATGGTAAAGGAGACCATACATGCACCCATTGTGACCTAACAAATCATAGTGTGGATTTTGTTTATCTTCATGGAAAACCTCCTAGGGCTACCCTTATGGTTGAGGATGTTTCCATGGATGGCAAACCCACTACTTCTATTTCGTCGAATACCATTGATGATCATATTAGTGTTACACTATTATGGGAAGAATGTGTGATACCTCTCTTCTAGTGGCTTTACATCTAACAATGTCCCTTCCAACTCTACAAGCACTTTGGCCCAGTCAGGTAAAGCATGCTTCGTGTCATCTCATCCCTCTTCCTAAATGGCTAGATCATTAATTCCAGGGTGTCAAATCATCTCTCCAGTAACCACGGTTCTTTCTCTTCCTTTGATCTGCTTCAACAAATATGTCTATTACATTAGACGATGTTACCTCATCCACTTTTGTTGGACTTAGTATTTCGCAGCCTAATGTGTCAATCTCCTTATGTTCTATATGCCCCCAAATTTTCTTTAGCCCTCTATTTATAAGAAAACTAGCAAATTCTTCTAGACCACAAGATGGGTAGAACGATTGGCGGAGGTCATGAGAGGAATTGTCCGTCCTATTGAAAGAGAGAATTAGTAGGCATGGCAGTGCTTCCTAAGAGTTCTACAATTCAATAGCATTGTCGTTTAGGTCGTCCATCTCTCCAAAAATTACTCTCATTCCCTCCCTTCCAAAGGTGTCGAATTGGGAATGTGAAGTGTTGCCAACTAAGTAAACATTATACGGTCCATTTCTCATCTAGAATTAATTCAAGAAGTGGTACTCCGTTTAAATTAGTTCATTATGATGTGTGAGGTCCAAATCGAATCCCTAGTTTGTTAGCTTTTAAGTACTTTATTATCTTTATTGATGACTAAAGGAACCAGAGTGGGTAAAGTGGGCTCCACTTGATCACACGTTTGGCACATGTGGACCCCACAATGATCACATATGTGACCTCTTGCATTCCTCTCTTTTTTCTTCTTCTTCTTTTTTTATAATGACCTCTTGGGTTCGTTATTGATAAATTGTTTTGGTCATTTTTCAAGTATTGTAATGACCAAAGTTCCATAACCTAAACTGATATATGCAATGGGAGTAATTTTGTCTTTTCCATAGTTAAGGCTTTTTTCTTCTATCTTAAGCCCATTTTAAGGTCTCCTAAGTGGACATATGGCATTATTAAGCATTAGGAAATAGAATAGTTTTGAGTCTTTAGTGTTTGTTGAAGGGAAGAAGGTAATTTGTGATCTCTATTTCTTGGCTAGAGGGCTTTGGGTTCTCCCATAATAGTTATTTTCCTTGTTCTTTGATCCCTTTGCATCCTTTGGGTTGCATTAGTTATTCATATTACTTAGGAAAATGAGAAATTTCTGGAATGGAACAACACGTTCTAGACGATTTGGTCGAGGGGAGGCATCACTACATGGATTGGCATAAAATATAAAATACACCTTCAATATACAAGAAAAGAGAAAAGAAAGAAATGAGAATGCAATAAATAGTTTGAGATAATAGTCGCTTTGTCCGGACACGAGAGAGGAACAAACATTGGACATATTATAGAATGATTACCACATTCTTGGACATGGGATGGAAAATATTGCATATGGATCATGTTACATCAAGTTTCCTGCCAATATGTCATGAGTAGATCAATTAATCCCATAACGGCAGGACACACCAAGATCGCCTAGCATGAAAATCAAGCCAATCCAAGTACAGAACACAACCAGAAGTGGACGGCGAACAATCTGACCAAATATATGGGTGTGCACACCTGCTGAGTGGTTCAGCCTGAATTTCCTACCATATTATCTTCATGGTGGAGCCTACCTTTTGCATGGTTCAGATTCCTAGAAACGAGGTTTAGTATTGGAAAGTTAGCATGCTAGGGTAATACGTGATTATTCCTCTTCCAATATGGATATGTATATCTTCTAAATGTAGAGAAGGAGAATAAGATGTAGGTACTGCGGCCTGTTAGGAGTATTGTTAAATGGACTTTCCTAATTCCACAATTTACACACATTAAAACACGAGCGTGAGTTTAGAGTCCATCTTCTGGTGTCTTTGTATATATGACATAAGACATGCTTCTTATCTCTTAGAGTCTTGAGATGTGATAAAACCCAAGTTAGAATAGGAATTCTATTATATTAGGCATGATGAGTTTATTCGATTATGAAGAACTGTGGATGTGTTCTTTAATGATTAGATGCAATCCAACAGTAGTGCAACCGTAAATTTCTTTTCATCCGCCTCTATTGTTAGAGCTTTCTTACTTCTTCGTCAAACTTGCATTTTTTTTCTCGAAAGGAGTGCGTGTAGGATCTAGAGATCCTTGGGTTGGTACATGTATGCATCCGGCACGCATATTGAATCTCACAAAAGTGGACTTCCAAAATCCCTGAATCATGTAACATGCATATAGTTAATTTCCATGTGATAAGGAATCTTGTGTTTTCTTCTGAGTCATAGTATTAGTCGGAGTCTTCATTACAAGGGGATTAATAGTGTTAGGAATAAAGCATGGAGTATTTCGATACGTATATGTGTGTGTATTATATATACGGAAGGTGTAAACATGAAAATGTGAGTTTCCTCTCCCCACTTTCATTGCAGTAACAGTTTCTTGGTTGATTTATTTATCAAATGGGCTATATCAAAAGGCCCACAAAGTAGATCTAAGCATCAGTTCTTTTGATATAGCCCTTTTATAAATAAATCAATCACTATCAATAAGATAGGAAACTATTCCTCTCAGAAAAATAGAAGAGAGAAACTCATGGTTTCATGTTCACGCCTTCCATGCACATTTATATCCATATATATAATGGGCCCCATCTGAATGTGGAGGTTTTTGGGTGTGTGTTCATTATTCTCTATGTTGTGACATCATATTTGGATCAACCCGATTTTTTGGGTGTCTCGCTGTCATGGTGGGGCAACCTTACTGGAGGGGTTGGATGTCATACAAAAACCAAGGTGGGCCCCACGAACGGGCGCATGGGTGCACCTACAGGCACGCACCCCAAGCTTTAAGCAATAGCGAACTACATTAATTTCGACTTAAGCCTTGTACAGAAAATTAAGGATACAAACAAGAAATTCTGTCTCCCAATTCCCAACTTTATAAATATATATATAAATAAAAAATAAAAAGGAATCGAAACAACCAAAATTCCGTGAGAATCTTGAAACATTATTACCTACTGGATCTGCCGCGACCTTTCCTTCGTTCATGAAAGCTTTCGCTGAAGCATGTAAGTTTCTTTTCAACAAATAATCGTATATATAAACATCAAGCCTGAAATTACAAAAAGAAAAGAAAAGAAAATAAGATCAGAAAATTAATGAAGAACACAGCAAAAGAAAGCAGCTATCAATCTATTCGGCAGCTTCTGATTGACTCGATTGACAAAAGAAAACAATAACTCACATCTTATCTGCTTCCCAATTACTCTGTTGCGCCATGCTTCACTTCTACGGTCCAGAAAACGGAAAACGGAAAAAGAATCAAAATCCACCGCGTGATCGCGTCCGTCTCCACCTTTAAAACCAATTCGATTCATAAAAGAAGAAAATTAGCCAAAAATACCCAAATTCGCAAGAAAACGAATAATCAAAGTCGGTTTAGAATAACTAACCTTGAATCTCGGAAAAGAGAGGAATCAAAACCTACATTACCGTTTCCGGAATCCAATCGAACTCGATCTCCATATCCAAAACCCTAATTCGAACTCAAACAACGAAAATCCACCAAAATTAACGGGAAAAAACAACAGCATTTCAAATAAGAGCTCCTGCGGGCGCGAAATCGGATGAAGATGGCATCTTCCAGGAAATTGAGAATTTGGAGTTACAGAAGACCAGCTCGACCTTTAACAGAAACTACTCCCTCGCTCCCTCGCTCCCTTCGAAGAAAAATCAAATAACCTGAATTATAGATGGAGCTTTTGGTCCGGATCGAAACCTCAGGTTTGGAATTCGAACCTCGAGGCATGGAGAGGTTCGCGTTGGATTCGGTAGGAGGTGGCGAGGCTCGGGGAGATGAAAGCGATCGTCTTTAGTAGGTCTAGACTCGGTTTGTTAACAGAGCGTGTGAGAATCGTTAAGTAGCGAGCAAGATCGCGGAAAGGCGAACAGTCGCGGTTACATTGGCGGGTTTTCGTACAGTTTGTGCTGACGTGGACGGTGGATATAAAAGTTAGCTGCTCGAGATTTAACGATTGGGTTCGGATGTAATTACTGGGAATTTATTGGGGTATTCTCGTGATTGGGGTGGATCATTGACCAGGGCATCTAGCCGTCCATCAAACGTGACTCACGGTTGTAACACTAATCGGACCATTCGAGCCTCTATTTGAATGAACTTTTGTTGGTTTTTCAACGAGTTATCCTGTTGTAACACTCCTTGTCTTGGCCAACTGTGATGGGACCATGCACATGAATGGCTCGGATTTCCCACATGCAAGGCACATGGTTCATTGATCAGGCCTTGGTCACCCGTGTCCCATTAAGAGAAAACCGTCAGGGGGGCGGCCCGGATCCACCGAGGTGGGTGGGATCCCTGACCGTGGGGCCACTTTGATGTATGTGTCTTATATCCACGCCGTCCATCGGTTTTGATAACACATTTTAGGGGATAATCCAAAATTGAAGCAGTTTCAAATCTCAAGTGGACCGTGGTACAGGAAACCGTGGTGATCGAGCATTAAAAAATTTTCGTGGGCCACAAAGTTTTAGATGGTATTTGTGTGGTATCTTATTGTCTGTATGGTCTCTTCGTACATCTCGTTGTGGACTTATCAATAGTTTGGATGGCAAATAAACATTTTGATGACCCCATTAACGTTTTTAATGGTGAGGATTCAATTGTATATTATAGTACTTGAGATTTAAAACTGCGGTTTGTTGGAGGAAGCTGATTGGCTGATGTACCACACACCACTAATCTAGCTCATGTGTCGGCGTCACCGAGTTATGTGGGTCTCATAATGAGATGTGTTATATTCAAATCATTCATTTATTTTACCATCACGAGGCTTGTGTTAAAAAATAAGATAGATCTAAAGATAAGTGAACTAGGCTGTAAGAAATACGAATATTAAATGTCTACCGTTGATGTTCTCTAGGAGCCACGAAAGTTTTGAATCAATATGATTTTTGTTTTTCCTTTTCATCCCATATGTGTGAACTTATCAATAGATTAAATAGAAACTAAATGTTATCATGGGCCCAACTAATGCTTTAATGGTGAAAGTCTTTGTCCTTATTGGTATTTGTGGTGTAGTCCACTTAAGTTTTGGATATGACTTATTTTTGAGCTCATGAGTTAAAATGATCTCGCAAAATGGACAAATGTGGTGAATATAATAAATACATCATGCAGGGGCTATGAAACTTTGATCTCCTTTGAATCGTTCAAACAACTATGAGGAGTTTTAGTGCCCGTCTTCTTCGCATGACATGTACCCACACCAACCAAGTCTGTGGTGTGTGGTACACCATCCAATCTGCTTCCATTTGTTGGATCAACCCCTACAATAATGAGCTTTCAAAATAGATGGATGGTGTGAATGTAAGGCACATACGTCACAATAGGCCCCACCATTATTGATCCACCCAAATCATGTTGACCATTGGATACCTCTTTTGAAATAGATTCATTTACTCTGCTATGTTATTTACATGAAACTCATCCCAACCATCCAGTGTGTCATCTCTTGTGAGGCTCATGTCCCAAATCTTGCTCAAACTTTATATACACACACACACAGCACAATAGTAAACAATATATAAGGCAATATTCATCATCTAAATTGTTTCCATTAATGTGGATGAGACTAATTTTTGGACCCAAGCTTAACTTTTGGTATGACATTCAATGGTTTGACGGGACTTCATATGATCATTACAATGGGCCCTATAAAATTTAAAGGTATACATCTATTTTCCAATTATTTCATTTAGTATGGCTTACCTAACTCATAAACTAGCCTTTAAACCTTTTAACCTAGACCTAACATGAGATTGTACATTTAATGGTCAGAGTGAATTTTACATACACATGGTGGGCCATAAAAAATCACATGGATCCTCCTACCCCGACAATTTCAAAAAAAAAAAAACAATATATATATATATATATATATATATATATATATATATATATATATATATATATATATATATATATATATATATATATTGTTGAGGTGAAAATCTAGATCACCCTCGGACAGGCCCTGGTCCTGTTGCAATGGGGCCCGCTGATATTTATACTTGTGGGTTGAACGGATTATGTTCGTTAATCTCTGCACGATTTTGTCTATAACAACCCTTTTTTTGTGGGAACTAACCCTATTGTCCACTTGTGTGTAGCTCCCCTGAGTTTTGGATCAGCCTCATTTTTTGCCTCGTATCTTTTCTTGGCCAAGCCAAAAGATGGACTAAGTAGATTTATATTATCATTAGTAAGACCCACCATATCTTTTAAAAATAATAATATTATTAAAATTAAAATTATATGTTTCGCACGCCGCCTAAACCACTTTCTTCATTCTTCCTTCATTTTTATACGGTAATGGGCGTCGAACCCTCCTACTAAATGAAACCGTCCCAAAATTTCCTCTCTTTTATTCCATTACGCACTCCTTTATAATAATAATTAAAAAAATAAACGAAGGAAACAATCAAATCAAAAATAAACGAAGGAAACAATCGAATCAAAAATAAACGAAGGAAACAATCAAATCAAATACGCATAAATATGGAGAGAGAGAGATTAAAGCAGAACCGAATCATCAGACTTTTAGGGTAGGTGATCTTATCTTAAGGTTTATCATTTTCTGTTAATTATTATGCTTATTTATTTCAATATTTTGATAGGAATATTATTGTCAGTTGATTATTATACAGGAAATCTTACTAATTTATAAATTTATATTTTATATATTTCTGGTATTTAATGTTGAAATAAATATTATATATATATATATATATATATATATATATATATATATATATGTGTGTGTGTGTGTGTGTGTGTGTGTGTGTGTGTGTGTGTGTGTGCAAATAAATAAAATATTAATTTATCTAAGTTTATATTTTAATTTAGAAATTCTATATATAAAAAATATTTATTAATATTAAAATTAAATTGAGTTATTCCTAAATTTTAAAATTCATTTATATAAAGGTAAATTATTAAAAATATAATATGTTCAGATTAAGTTATGAATTTTTAAGTCAGATGTAATTAGTATATGCAGATAGATTTTATTATTTTATATCAGAATTGTTGAATTTAACTTAGAATTTTTTTAGAAAAAAATAGAATTAATAACTTAAATTAAATTGTAAATTTTAAGCCGTGTTTAATATATGTACTTAATTTCATAAGTAATCATTAATTTAATTTAATTAATCTAGATCAAGTGAAATTCCAGATATTAAAATGATTTGTTAATTTAATTTAAAGTAAAGTGGTTAAAATTAAATTGTTAACAAGCAGTTAAATGAATAATTTTTTTTTTTAGAGTTTAAGAATTAATATTAATTATACTGATTGGGAATTAAAAATTATTATTATTATTATTATTATTATTGTTGTAAGAATTAAATTAGTGTAATTCTAAATTTAAGGTGACTTTGAAGGTTTTAAAAATAATTAATTATAATTCAAAATTTTAGTTATTTGGTAAATATTATGAACTCTGACTTATATGATTTCTTAAATTAATTAAGTCAAATTTTTATTATTCTAATTTAAACTCCAATTTAAGTTATAAAAATAAAATAATATTAATTTAAATATAAGTTACAACTAAACTTTTATAAATTAATAAATAAGAATTTAAATTTTAAATAAAATAAATTATTTACATTGCAAATAAGTAAATAGATTCAAATTTCAAAATTTGAGACAAAATTGGTATTTCAGCAATTTTAGGAGCTCTTATAAATTTTCCAACACTATTACAAAAATCAACTTGATATTTTAATAAATTTTAAAAACTAAATTTTAATAACATCAAATTTATGCACCTCATATAGAACCTGCATTATAGTGTAGAAATTTGATTTATTAAATTATTATTTATTTATTTTTGTTGATTTTAGAATTGTTCATGTTATTCATGCTTCTCTATTGATTATTTAAATTGTGAGAAAATAAATATATAGTTGTATCAGTAAGTAGGGCGATTGTGTCTCTTGGGTGAGAGACCATAAAGTCAACAAGTAGGGTAATCGTGTCCCTTGGGTGAAAGACCCTAGAATCCACTGGATCCTTTGGAGTCTCCTTTATGTACAACATATGAGTACAATTGTGTGCGTGGACATACGTCAGAGGTACAACTGAAGCAATAGTCTTATCAATTAACGTATAAATGGGTCTATCACCATGAGGTACCAATGGGGCATTAATGCAACGTGACCATCCACTTGGGTACAGTATTGTAAGAAATATATAAATGTTATGAGTATTTATGAAAAATATTACATGCAACGCATTTTCGCAATTCTGTTATTTAAATTTATTATCTGCATTCTATTTTCCTCCATTGTTAAAAAATTTGATTTTATCTGAACATGTTAAATTGTGAGGAAGAAATGGCCTTAATAAGCTGTTATGCTTACCCTACTAAAAAAAAATGCACAGGTGCAGAGTTGGAATACTACGAGCAGGCAGGCCTCTACTAATAGTTTTATTTCTAGAAAATTATGTTTAGTTTTAATTCAATTCAATTTTTTTTTTTGTTATTTAGGTTTAGTTTATGTTCAAATTTCAATGTAGAAAAGGAAACCTATCAAGAGAGTTGAATTTAATAAACATTTTAGCTGTATTTTCTCTGAGATGACGTTGGATATTTATTGAACCACGTGGTTTGTAATAAATATCATTATATTATAACTAATGAATCTTGGGATTCGAGTCCCAAAGACCTTATTCGGGTACTCGAATTTTGGGGCGTGACAGGTTGGTATCAGAGCCAAGTTTGATTAAAAATTGCGAACCTAGGGTTGTCTTTAAAATTAGTGACCCAAACATAAATTAAATTCTTTTGTTTTTATAATAGAAAAAATAGAAATATAAACTTAGGGATCATTGTATTATGTTGACATCATATATAATCTTATTTAGACTTGACATTGAACTAATAATACAAATCTGGACCCTAAGGAATTTTTAGAATTTTTTTGCATATTACGATAAATTGGACAGCAATAGTAAGCAAAAAATACTTAACTTACAAAAGTCATAACTAATTAATTAAAACTCCTTTTGAGTTGAATCAAAATCTCAGTCGTAAATTAATAAGTTTAGTTTAAGTAAAAAATAATTCAAAATTTTAAATCTACGTTTATCCTTTACCAATATTAAGTTATGTGTATTCTAATAAAAAATCGTTTGTTTCTAGATAGACCTAATTATCTAAATTTTAGAATTTTCTGTAGACTTTGTATTAGGCTGAAATTTTATATAATTATAGTAGACTCATATATGTATTCTTATAAAATTTTTTAGATCAATCCAGTGCTTATAAGTATCAGAAACATTAGCGGGAATAACATCCTAAGAATCTGAATTTTCTTCACTACAACATTGATACATGTCACTGCTTGAAATTTTCTTAATCTTCATGTGTTAGTCTTTTAGATCATCAAATCTTTCTTGCGATCCAATAAATTTTTCATGCTTTTAGATCATCAAATCTCTTAATTGCGATCATCATGATACTTAGAATTCAATTTAGTTACTACAACCTACTTTGGTTGTCACACGCTAAGCTTACACGGATCAAAACATTAATGTCGGATCAAAACATTAATGTCGGAGCCACATCAGGAGCTCCTGGTCCCGATACTACTGAAAATGGGTTACTTATGGGTGAAATTATTAGGGTCATAGGTGATCTTACGGCTCTTGTGGGCTATCAGATAAGACAAACTCAAGCGCAAGGTCAAACTCAAACGGTTCACGTAGCTAACAAAGAGATATGAACTATATTGAAAATGTTTAAAAGACAGAGGCCGCCTATATTTAAGAGTAGGCCTGACCTATCTGAGACCGAAGTGTGGAAGAAACAGATTGATAATATATTCACGGTTATGAAGTGCGATGAATACCAGAAAGTAAAATTGGCTATTTACATGCTAGAAGGGGAGACGGATCATTGGTAGGAATCAGTCATTAAGATGAACCCGAGAGTTGAAGCCTGGACCTAGGTCCAGTTTTATGAAAAGTTTGATGATAAATACTTTCTTTTATATATGAAAAATCAAAAGGCAGGAGAATTCATGAAATTCGAGCAGGGTGATATGACAGTGCGCCAATATGATGTTAAGTTCATGGAGTTATCGCGATTTGTAACTTTTCTGGTGTCCGATGAAAGCCATAAGGCATAGAAATTTGAGGAAGGTCTGAGGGCCTCTATTCGTAACCGATTAGCCCCTTCCGTACGAAAAACCTGTGCTGAAGTGTTGGAGTGTGCCTTAGTAGTGGAGAAAGACATCAATGAATATTGAGAGAATTGTGATCAGAGGAAGGACGTAAAGAGTAGTACTAGAACTGTTACACATATATCTCTAACCCAACAAGATGCAACTAAGAGATAGAGAACAACATCGACATCGATGATTAACTGACAACAACACTTCCTGCACCACGATTTTCAGAATTTTGCAATAATTGTGGACTCGAGGGCCACACTTCTCATTTATTTTGTTCCAGACCACAACGCAATAAATATTCACAAAAGTCAGGACCTTCACATCAGTCTTTCAGGCCTCCCCGGCAACATGCGTCGCTGTCTATATCACAACGACCTGCACTACATCCTTCTACCTCACAGCTATCCTCGAGACCACTGCAGTCATATTCGCAGAGGTCGCTACAGTCATACCCAAGGCCACCACAACAGGGACCTTCATCAGTATATCAGAGACCACCTCAACAGTCGCCACCACAAATTAGACATCAACAGTACTAGCAGTCGAGGCAGGGAGTTCAGACACCACGACCACAAGCTCAAGGTCAAGTATACGCCTTAAAACAGTCAGAAGACGACACAGTGTAGCCGTACGAGAACTTGACACAACAATACGATAAACCAATTCAAAGTTATGATGTTCCAGCACAATCTGAGAATGGAGCGACCCGGACTTATGATGATGTCGCACCCTTATATGAGAATCCAGCACCGCTAACAGATGACATTATTCAGTCTGATATCGAGGCTAGCAGCGATATAGTCGAATGTACCATCGTTATTTATTCATCCTTAGCTAGAGCGTTATTTGACTCTGAAGCATCACATTCATTTATTTTTTATTACCTTTTATGCTCGCTTGGGTTATCTTCTACTCCCTTAGATAAAAACTTAACGGTAGCAAATCCCCTTGGTAATTCAATGGACCTAAGTCAGATTTGTAAATCTTGTCCAATCATGATCGAGAACATAAATTTACTAGTTAATCTTATAGTTATGCCGATGCGAGAATACGATATTATATTGAAGATGAATTGGTTATCTTTATATCGGGCAAAAATCGATTGTTTTATGAAGATAATCATATCAAATATCGATGGGTGAGCACTGTTACAATTTCATGGGACGTGAAGGAAGGGAGCACCGGTTACTTTGTTAGCCATCTTGGAAGTTGAACTTCAATGAGTAGAATAAATTTCAATTGTTAAGGAATTTTCAGAAGTATTTCAAGATATTCCTAGATTACCGCCAAAGAGATATGTTGATTTCACAATCGATCTAATACTTGAAAGTCTGAAACTGCACCAATTTTCAGAGCACCATACCATATGACACCTGTTGAATTGAGAGAATTAAGGGAACAACTTCAGTAGTTCCAAGACCAAGGCTTCATTAAAGCTAGTACGTCACCGTGGGGTACACTAGTATTATTTGTAAGAAAAAAGAATGGATCATTAAAGCTATGTATCAATTACCATCAATTTAATAGGGGGACTATTAAGAACAAGTACCCGTTGCCGAGGATAAATAATTTATTCGATTAGTTGAAGGGAGCTAAATATTTTTTAAAGATAGACCTGCGGTTTGGATAACATCAGTTGAGGATTAGAGATGAAGGTGTACCCAAGATTGCCTTTAGGACTCGGTACGGCTATTATGAATTTTTAGTAATGCCATTCGGACTAACGAATGCTCCAACAGTATTTATGGACCTCATGAACAGGGTCTTCAAACCATATTTGGATTGATTCGTGATAGTGTTCATAGATGATATTTTAATTTATTCCAAGACACAAGAGGATCTGCTAAACACCTTCAAATAACTCTTCAGACTCTAAAGGACAATCAGTTGTATGCTAGAGCTTTAAAATGTGACTTTTGGAAGAATGAAGTAAAGTTTTTGGAGCATGTGGTATCGAAAAAAGAAGTGTCAGTAAATCCATTGAAAGTCGAAGAAGTGTTAAATTAGGAGCAGCCCACCAATGTGACAGAGCGCAGTTTTCTCGGATTAGCTAGTTATTATAAAAGGTTCATTGAGGGATTCTCTAAGATAACAAGGTCGTTGACTAATTTGACCAAGAAGGGTACCTCTTTTAAATGGAATGAAAATTGCAAGCAGACTTTATCTGAATTGAAGAAGTGATTAACGGAAGCCTCAGTACTTTCTTTACCAGCAGAAGGGGAAAGATTTGTGGTATATACTGATGCATCTTATCAAGGGTTGGGATGCGTGCTGATGCAAAGCGGTAAAGCAATAGCATTTGCGTCAAGGCAGTTGAAACCTCGTGAGTAGAATTATTCCACTCATGACTTAGAGCTTCTAGCTGTAGTGTTTGCCTTAAAAATTTGAAGGCATTATCTCTATGGTGAGCAGTTTGAACTGTACTCGGATCACAAGAGTTTAGAGTATCTTTTTGATCAAGATGACCTAAATATGCAGTAAAGGAGATGGATGAAATTCTTGAAGGATTATCATTTCTAAGGCGAATGTCGTAGGCAACGCGTTAAGTGGGAAGACGCGCAAGCTGGTGGCGAGTTTAATGATTAAAGAATGAGAGATTTTGATGCAGTTAAAGATTTTGAAGTCAGACTTCGTATCGATGAACCTCGGGCTTATATCGGTAATTTAGTTGTGCAGTTCACTCTAGTTAATAATTTATTAATTATCTATTTATATTAGTCCTTTAATTCTTATATTAGGATGTAGTTAATCAAGATTTTTTTCTAGGTGTGATGAATAATAAAAGCGCAGAAGAATGATACATGGCTACAAGAGAAAATAACAGAAGAAGCAGGAAAGGATAACTCGGAGTGGCGAGTAGGCTTTGATGGTGGGGTCAGATTTCAAGAGAGGTTATGTATTTCAGACATATTTGAATTAAAGTAAGAAGTCTTAGATGAAGCGCACCGCACAAAATTCACCATCCACCCAGGAGGAATCAAGATGTACCCTGATGTACGACGTCAATATTGGTGAAAGAATATGAAGAAGGAGATGGTTAACTACGTTGCAAGGTGTCTTACTTATTAGCATGTTAAAGCGGAGCATCAGAAGTCGTAGAGACTTTTACAATTGTTACAGGTCACAGAGTGGAAGTGGGAGCACATATCAATGGATTTTATTATTAGACTATTAAAAATAAGCCGTCATCATAATGCGATATTGGTGATTGTGGATAGGTTAAGAAAGTCAATACACTTCATTCTTATACATATTTCATCATCCCTAAACGAGTTAAGCAAACAATATATCAATGAGATTATTAGGCTTTACGGCATTCCTGTGTCCTTAGTATCTGATCATGACCTAGGTCTACATCACGCTTTTAAAAGAGTCTTCAAAAGGTATTGGGAACGACGCTAAACTATAGCATGACTTTTCATCTGCATACTGATGGGCAAACGGAGCGAGTAAATCAAATCGTAGATGACATGCTTCGCAGCTACATTCTTGACTTTAAGGGAAATTGGGACGACCACCTCTATTTGTAAAATTCACTTATAATAATAGTTTCCAGTCCAGTATTGGCATGACGTCATTCGAAGCTTTATACGGAAGACCTTGTAGATCACCAAATTGTTGGATCGAAGTGGGTGAAAGAAAATTGTTAAGACCGAAACTAGTGCAAGAGACATCCGAGAAGATTGTCATCATTAAAGAACGTCTACGTACCGCTCAGAGTCGCTAAAAGAGCTATGCCGACAATCGTTAAAAGAACTTGGAGTTCGCCATAGAAGACCAAGTGTTCTTGAAGGTATCTTCGATTAAAGGAGTTATGTGATTTGGAAAGAAAGAAAAATTAACACCACACTACATTGGACCATTCGAGATCTTGTAGAGAGTAGGCCTCGTAACCTATATACTAGCCTTACCTCCTCAGCTTTTCGGCGTTCACGACGTATTTCATATATCTATGCTTCAGAAGTGCAAGAGAGACATATCGCATATCATTGACTAGGAGTTGTTGGAAATTTGGGAGGACGTCTCATACATAGAACAACTGATTCGCATCCTCGACAGGAAGGAGCAAGTACTTCGAACAAGATCAATACCACTAGTGAAGGTTCAGTGGGGGCATCATGGTGAGGACGAAGATTCGTGGGAGCGAGAGGATAAAATTCGAGAGAAGTACACTCATTTCTTCATATGATAGGTATGTTAAATTTCGGAGATGAAAATTTTGTTAAGGGAAGTAGAATGTAACAACCCATTTTTTTGTGGGAACTAACCCCACCGTTTGCTTGTGGGTGGCCCACCTGAGTTTTGGATCAGCCTCATTTTTGGCCTTATATCTTCTCTTGGGCAGGCCGAGATGATGGATGGAGTAGATTTATATTATTATTAGTGGGACCCATCATATCTTAAAAAATAATAATAAAATAAAAATAAAAATTATATCTTCCATACGCCAACTAAACCACTTTCTCCATTCTTTCTTCCTTTTCGTATGGTAATGGGCGCCGAACCCTCCACTAAATGAAACCGTCCCAAAATTCCCTCTCTTCCATTCCATTACGCACCCCTTTATTAAAGAGAGAGAGAGAGAGAGAGAGAGAGAGAGAGAGAGAGAGAGAAACGAAGGAAACAATCAAATTAAAAATAGAGAGGGGGAGAGAGAGAGCTCTATAAATCAAGAGAGAGAGATTAAAGCGGGGCCGGATCATCAAACTTTTAAGGTAGGTGATATTATCTCGAGGTTTATCATTTTCAGTTAATTATTATGCTTATTTATTCAAAAAATTTAATAGAAATATTATTGTCAGTTAATTATTATGTAAGAAATCTTACTTATTTATATATTTCTGATATTTAATGTTGAAATAAATTATATATATATATATATATATATATATATATATATATATATATATATATTTATATGTAAGTAAATAAAATATATTTACAGAATAAAATAACAATTTATCTAAATTTATATTTTAATTTAAAAATTCTATATATAAAAAATATTTATTAATATTAAAATTAAATTGAGTTATTCCTAAATTTTAAAATACATTTATATAAAGGTAAATTATTAAAAATAAAATATGTTTAGATTAAGTTATGAATTTTTAAGTCAGATATAATATAGTACATAGAGATAGATTTTATTTTTTTATATCAGAATTGTTGAATTTAACTCGAAATTATTTTTAGAAAAAATAAAATTAATAACTTAAATTAAATTGTAAATTTTAAGCCTTGTTTAATATATGTACTTAATTTTATAAGTAATAATTAATTTAATTTAATTAATCTAGATTAAGTGAAATTTCAGATATTAAAATGATTTGTTAATTTAATTTAAAGTAAAGTGGTTAAAATTAAATTGTTAACAAGCAGTTAAATGAAAATTTTAATTTTTTTAGAGTTTAAGAATTAATATTAATTATACTAATTAGGAATTAAAAATTATTATTGTTGTTATTGTTGTAAGAATTAAATTAATGTAAATCTAAATTTAATGTAACTTTAAAGCTTTAAAAATAATTAATTATAATTTAAAATTTTAGTTATTTGGTAAGTATTATGAACTTTGACTTGTATGATTTCTTAAATTAATTAAGTCAAAATTTAATATGATATTACTTCAAACTTCTAATTATTATTTTAATTTAAACTTTAGTTTAAGTTATAAAATAAAATAATAATAGTAATAATAATAATTTAAATATAAGGTACAACTAAACTTTTATAAATTAATAAATATGAATGTAAATTTTGAATAAAATAAATTATTTACATTGCAAATAAGTAAATAAATTTAAAATTCAAATTCTAAGACAAAATTGGTATTTCAGCAATTTCAGGAGTTCTTGTAAATTTTTCAGCAATATTATAGAAATCAACTTGATATTTTAATAAATTTCAGAAAATAAATTTTAAATCGAATTTATGCACCTCGTATAGAACATGTATTATAGTATAGAAATTTAATTTATTAAATTATTATTTATTTATTTTTGTTGATTTTATAATTGGTCATGTTATTCATGCTTTTCTATTGATTATTTAAATTGTGAGAAAACAAATATATAATTATATCAGTAAGTAGAGCGATTGTGTCCCTTGGGTGAGAGACCCTAAAGCCAACAAGTAGGGCAATCATGTCCCTTAGGTGAAAGACCCTAGAACTCACTGGATCCTTTGAAATCTCTTTTGTGTATGACGTATGAGTACAATTATGTACATGGACATACGTCAGGGGTATAACTGGAGCAGTAGTCTAACCAACTAACATATAAATGAGTCCATCACCATGAGGTACTAGTGCGTGAGCGTTAATGCAACGTGACCATTCACTTAAGTACGGTGTTTTAAGAAATTATATAAATGTTATGAGTATTCATTAAAAATATCACATGCATCGCATTTTTACAATTTCGTTACTTAAATTCATTACTGTATTCTATTTTCCTCAATTGTTATAAAAAATTGATTTTATCTAGACATGTTAAATTTTGAGAAAAAAATGACTCTACTGGGTTGTTATGCTCACCCTATTAAAAAAATGCATGTGTAGAGCTGGAATACTACGAGCAAGCGGGCCTCTATATTAGTTTTATTTTTTTATAAAATTAGGTTTAGTTTTAATTCAATTCATTTTTTTTGTTATTTGGGTTTAGTTTATGTTCAAATTTCGATGTATAAAGGAAAAACTATCAAGAGAGTTGAATTTAATAAACATTTCAACTGTATTTTCTTTTAGATGACGTTGAATATTTATTGAATTTGATTGAATCACGTGTATTGTAATAAATATCATTATATTATAACTCATGAACCTTGAGATTCGGGTCCCGAAGGGCTTATTTTGGTACTCGAATTTTGGGCCGTGACATACTCAATTAGATATATATTGCAATCGTGGAGATATTATTCGTACATTTTGGGTTGTGCAACGTATCGTGTCTTAAGGGCATGTATTTTTAGGCGAGATCTTCGGTCACGTCTGCATTTAGGATAATGCCCAGGCTTGATACTCGGAGCGTCACGATCTAGGCTTGGCCTCGTCTTGCCTAAACCCGAGACCAAGCAATAGTTGTCGGAGTTTACCATCGAAATGCTCATGATCGGAGTTCATTGAATACCGTCATCTTCCGATGAGGACGAGGACGAGGACGAGGACGACAACTCGCCTCAGCTAGCCTATAGTCGTAACTCAGAGGTCGACTCGCACTTGATGCCATGTTCTCCTTACGAGACCTTAATAACCGATTCAAATAGCTTAGGACGACCGTAACTCATGTCCTTATTCCCGTTTCCCCCATAACATATATATATATATATATATATATATATATATATATATATATATATATATATATATATATATATATATATATATATATATATATAGTTGGGCTAATTTATTTATTTATTTTAAAAAAACACCTATAATTTATGTTATGGAATCACCCCAACATGATTGTGAGATCCAACCATTAGTTGTATAATCCGGAGACAAGCCAATTCTAAAAAATTCAGTCTCATTTGTGATTTTGTTGCCATGTGCAAAAAGAATCAGTAGAGTGAGACGTCCGCCCTTAAAATTATAGGGCCACTACAATAATTATATAAAATTCACTTCAATTATTAAAGTAAACACTAAAATTTAAGAATGAAATCTAAAAATCAGACTTACATACAATTAAAATAGGCAACATCAAGGGAAATATTTTGGAGGGACCATGTTGTCTTTTACAATATTTTCAATTGCATGGTCTACCTAAGTTGAAGAAGAATTTGAGTTTTGGATCCTGTCTAACAGGAGGTGAAACACCTGGCATCGAGGTTGCATTTTTCATAAACATCCATGTAACTCGTCCTACTCTTTATTGCTGAGGCTGCAGGCGGACCAAAAGAACTAATCCCATATCATAGGGAGTGCTTTTCTCACATGTGAAATTACATTTTTATCCTTTATTTTTTCTCACCGGACCCTTGGGGCCACGTAACATTTTTATTAAATGAACAAAAAATATGACAATATAATCATGAAGTGGACAATCCAAAAAAATAATATACACTTTTTAAAATGTTTCAATACAAGAGTAACCTATTTAATTATTTGATCGTCTTAATTCATGTTATTACAGCGGTGGGACTCATTCCTTGATTGGGTTTTATGTTTATATATACCACGTGGACCCTGTAGCTGTAAGTCTCGATTTTCACAGAAAAAAAATTCAGAAGCACTTCCCGCGCTTTATAAAGTAACCACAGTAAAATTCTGAGCGTTGGTTTGTGGCCCACAAATAGAAAGTTTGAATTTTGTCTTATCGCAGTTACTTTCCAGTGATAGTTATAAACTTATAACCGCATGAATCATGTGGCCAGCGATCTGGACCGTACAAAGATGGGCCACTTGTCACAATGGAAAATATACCCCGTGAGTAGCATGTTTCATGAAATACCTCAATCCTCGTTTAAAATAGCAGAAGGCATGGCATGGTTCTCATTCAAATTGTTCGAGCGGGACCATGTTGCACTGATTTGTAAGTTATCTACGTGTTGATCGGTCCATCAGGTGGATCAGGCAGGTTTACACATCAAGTGGGTCCACCTTTCACGTGCGTTTCGTGTGCCACTTTGCAGTAGTACATAGAATGGAAAAATCCCTTTCACGGTAGATCTTAACCCAGGGATCGGTGTCCTGAAAATGGACGGTGGGCACCGAGGAGTTAGAGATGGAAGCAAATTGCGTACTAACTCAAGCGCTGTAGTGACCACTCTGGTTGCATGTGTCTTATCCACGCCGTCCATCCGTTTTTACAGCTCATTTTAGGACATGAGACGAAAATTGAAGCGTATCCAAAGCTCAAAGTGGGCCACACCACAGGAAACAGTGGTGATGCTTATTTTTCATCCAACCTGTTCAACCTGTTTATAAGGTTACACAGACGTCGATGAAGGTAAATCACAAAAAACATCTTCATCCAAAACTTCTGTGGCCCCAAGAATTTTTCAACGGTAGGTGTTTAATTCGCACTGTTTCCTGTGGCATGGTCCACTTAAGTTTTTTATATTCTTCAAGTTTGAGTTCATGGTCTAAAATGATATGGTAAAATGTATGAACGGAGTTGATAAGTCAGATACATCATGGTGGGCTCCACAGACTTTACTACAGCGTCCTGTGTTACTTTGTACGCTATCCGCTTCCGTTTTCTGGTCTTCTGGATGCCGGTAAATTTATTTCAAGTGCCCAGACAACCCTCGTCACGCGTCTGTTCATGGTCGGTCGAAATGTGTAATTTGTTTTATTCTTCGAGGGTATTTTGTCAAGAAAGGTTTCAGAGAAATTGACCACTGTAACACTACCTTTTACCCAGCGTCTTTTCAACACCTTTCAAACTTTATTTTTTCAAAGACACACAGTTTGAGACGAGATTACCCTTGCATTGAAGACCTATAGCTACGGGTTATAACCGTAGCCATAGGTAAACAGTATTTTCGCCTATAAATAGTGTGTCCGTACAGAATGGTTTACTTTGGGAAAGTAAAGTTTGGAAGTGTTGAGAAGACGCCGCGTAAAAGGTGGCGTCTACGGTGGTCAATTTCTCAAGGTTTTAATTGAGTCAGTCGTTTCGCTCCCATACTTTTGACCATTTCCGCTCATTGAAACACCGACTCTAATGATGAAATTGCCCTCGTCTTTGCTTCGGTAAAAGATGCTGCCATTACAAAATGTGAAGCATGTTGATGGGTATAATGGTAAACTCAAAGGCCGGTGACTGGGCTCTTGCCGTTTCGGCCAGGTAGCTGGTGGTACAGAAAATAACTTTTTGACCAAAAGTAATGCAAACGCGGGCTGAAATCAATTACTCGATCAACGTCGTTCCTGCACTGGCCCCTGTGATACATGGGCGCGACTTGGCTGGGACCGGAACAAGAGATGCGATGGTAACCTGACTGTGGGGCCCACTTTGATGTATGCGTTGTATATCTATTCTGTACATGTCATTTCATGGCATGAGCCCAAAAATGATTCAGATAAATAAGGGGTGTCGACCACAACACCAGAAGCAATGGTGAATGGCTATTAAAAACCTTTTGTGGGCCATGGAGGTTTTGAATTAAGCTGATATTAGTGTTTTCTCTTCATTTAGGTCCGTATAACCTTATCAACAGGTTGGATGGCAAATAAACATTAAAATGGGCCATAGAAAGTTTTTAATGGTGGGTGTTATGACTACTCTTTTGGTATGGTAAGTTTTTAATGATGGGCATGCTGGATATGGAGGAAGTGATGAAAGATGAAGAACAAGCATGTATGTTGCTGAATTCTCTCCCGGCGTCCTATGAGGCATTCAAGGACATTATGTGCTGCATGAATAAAACCCTGGGTGTCGATACTATTATCTCAGCCCTTCAAGGGAAGGCTATGAGACAACTGAATAATGACATGGGGACGTCTTCTGATGCACTATTTACAGTGGGTAGAAATTTTGGATAAGGTACAGGTTCTTCTGGTTCTAGATCTAAATCCAGGGGCAAGGGCAAAGGAAAGGTAAAGTGCTGGAATTGTGGGAAAGAAGGACATGTGAAGAGGGATTGTGAAAATCCTAAATCGAAGAGGGAAGATTCTGAGGCTTCATACAGGGAGGCCAATGTTTTCACGTCAGATGGATCGAGTGGATGTGATGGTGATGTTTTATCTGTGTTTTCGCTCAGACGGTCATACAATGATCGTAAGGATGAGTGGATGCTAAACACAGGGGCATCTTTTCACATGACTCCTCATCAGAGTTGGTTCACCAGCTAAAGGGAGTGCGATGGTGGACGGGTATTTATGGGTAATGATATTGCCTGTAATGTTGTGTCTATTGGTTCTGTGCGCATCAAGATGTTTGATGGGGTGGAGCGTATCTTGACAGATGTGAGGCATGTTCCTGATTTGAAGCAGAATCTGATTTCTCTTGGTGTGCTTGAGGTAAAAGGATGCAAGTACACAGGTATTGATGATGCTCTTAAAGTATCCAAGGGGGCACGGGTAATCATGAAAGCGCAACGACTCGGTAACTTATACAAGTTGATCGGGAGCACTTCAAAAGGTGGAGCTACGGTGGATGTAGCGGATTCCACCTCTACACGTGTGTGGCATGGCTACATGAGCGGGCAGGGTAGGAAGGCTGAACCGTGCGGACAGAGATACGGAGTAGGTGGAGCAGCTACTTGTGTGAAGAATCACACGGCATGATCGCATGACATCGGCGAGGTACATGGACGACCCCAATATCGCAGGAGTATTTATCTTCTATTCAGATGGCTCTAGGTGAGCCTGGTGCTGAGAGGTGAAAGGTGACTATGTGCGATGTGATGGACTCGTTGTACCAGACCGACATATGGGAGCGGGTGGAACTTCCAGTGGGCCAGAAAGCGGTTGGATGCAGGTGGATCTTCAGGAGATACAACATAGATACAGGGCGAGGTTGGTATGATGGGTTATGCTTAGAGAGAAGGGATCGGCTTCTTAGAGATATTCGCCCCAACGGTATATCAGGTATCTATTAGATCCTTGATTGGTGCTGATTGGACAATGTGATCTTGAGCTATGATGAGATGCAGAAATAAGAGAAAAAGTCACGTAGCTATACGGTTGAAGTTTGAAGACATAGTGAAGATTGTTGCGAGATGTCTTAAATCTGAGTCCTTTCGCAACTGGGATGCGAAAGGATCCTTTCGCAATTGGGATGCGAAAGGGTCCTTTCGCAACCTTTCGCAACTAGGATGCGAAAGGAAAGTTGCTTAAACTATAAATAGGTGTTCCTAGGGCTTTTCTAGGCATGATAAAAGCTTTCTAAAGGGGTTCTAGGGAAATTAAAGGGTGTAGCAAGGGTGAGATTCGAGGTTGTTCGAATCCGGTAAGTCCTTTCTCTTTGTAATTTCTGTTTTCATAGTGGAGATCTGTCGCTTTGTGCCGTGGTTTTTTTCCGCAAGGGTTTTTCACATTAAATCTGTGTTCTCTTGTGTGCTTGGTGTCATTGGATTGTTATCCTATATCTAGATCTGTATGATTCCGCAGGCCAAAATCCCCAACAAGTGGTATCACAACGAAGTTGGTGCACAGATCTGAATCTGAGAGATTAGTAATAATGGCGAGTGCCAGGTATGAGTTTGAGAAGTATTCAGGAAAAAATAATTTTGAGTTATGGAAGGTTAAGATGATTAACCTGTTAACCAAGCAAGGTGAGGATGGTGCTCTTGAGGAGCGGAAGTCTACTATGAAAGATGATGAATGAAATACTCTTGATAAGAAGGCTTTATCATCGATCCGTTTATGTCTCACGGATGAGGTTCTCTACAACGTCATGAGGGAGAAAACTGCGGCTGGTTTGTGGGTGAAGTTAGAGGATGTCTATGCGAAGAAATCTTCAAAAAATCGCCTACACCTGAAGCAGCAGTGGTATAACTTCAAGATGACAGATGGTGGAGATCTGGAGGCTCACATTAGCAACTTTAATAAATTAGTTTGCAAATTGCTGGATATGGAGAAAGTGATGAAAGATGAAGAACAAGCATATATGTTGCTGAATTCTCTCCCGGCGTCCTATGAGGCATTCAAGGACACTATGTGCAGCATGAATAAAACCCTGAGTGTCGATACTATTATCTCAGCCCTTCAAGGGAAGGCTACGAGACAACTGAATAATGACATGGGGACATCTTCTGTAACACCCTGAAAATCGGGGGTCGTGTATAAACTCAACTCCCGAGTTCCAGACCGTCACTTATGCAACAAAAATGGTTATGATTCAATGTTGTCTGATTTAAAGCATCCACATGAGTAAAAGTATACCAAAACTGCAATTCATACTTCAGATCCAGTGATAAAAGCAAGCGGAAGACTAAACAATATATATCACTGTATGGAAAAAAAAAACAAAGTACTCTCAACTGTCTCCAAAGTATGACTACATCTCTGAGTCTCATATACATGTAAATAGACAAAAAAAATAAGTCCAAAATAGTCCCACTGAAGTCCCCCTCGATCCAGGTCACCTACGGGAAGCCGTCGTGGTACTGCATATAAGAGAACTCATCCTGGTCCTCGTCAATCTCCGGCTCCACGTCCTGGATCTCGTCGCCACCTGCAACTACAACAGGGTCTGGTGGGTGTTGCAAACACCATCCCGTAACGTGGGAATGAGTGATCAACTCAGTGGAATCATAGAGCAAAGATTAGCATGTTCACAATTCAATCGCGCGATAATAGTAAAGCAGTAAATCAGACAAACCTAATACTGTTGTTTAATGCAAGATGATATGACATGATGTATGCCCTCACCGACGATCACCCTCATGCGGCAACATCTTACGACCGCGGCATGCCACACTCCCTAGAGTGCTCCACATCTTCCAGGCACATGCAATGCTATGGTGATATGATTACCCAGTTATTATTAGTCCATTCAAACAGCAGGATTGGGAAACTAAGGTACTTCCCTTGTATCAATCCCAACACGGATCCTGTCTAGGGTCGTCACTCCTAGTAATCTCATACGATGTACATTTCGTAGGTCACTGTAAGGGCTGTCAGGGCTGTTGCTCGCACTCGTTGCACCGCTCCCCCATCACCTTATCAATACAGGCCTACTGTACTCTACTGCACGGAAGGGTCGTCGCCTCCCGTGAACTCAGAATACGCTCGCGGTCACTACAAAGGGCTCGTCGCCTGATCAGTGTAGGCCGACAGCTAGAATATAGTGTCCCATACCACCATAATCTGCTCACGAGTCAAGGTGCTCATTGGTCACTACGGGGAGGTTTGTGGTCCCAGCGTAGGCCGACAGCTCGACCACGGTGTCCCATACCACCATGCCCGGCTCATGAGTCTTCGTGGATCAAGGTACCACGGTTAATAGGGTTTACAATGGTAAGTTCAGTACCCTAGGTTCAAGCAGTTATGATACGTACAAGGTGAACAAACATCGGCCAGTCGGGTTACTTGACGGGCTCGACTAGCGCGATCGCATTTCGAATTGAACGACATGAAGTGCGTAAAACACTTCGCGTGGCCTAACCACTGCCGCCAACTCTCAACACGAATCACATTCATCGACGCGTCGTTCGTGGCTATGACCAGTCAGCCACGAATTCGCTCGGTTACCGACTGCCTGGACTAAATCAAGTCCCACACATCTATGGAATTTCATTAATACGATACAAAGGTATTGGAATTGAAATACATCATGTGAGCATGTTAGCACATGTTATAACATTCAATTTAGGCAAATCTTCAAGGCATGCTTTCCAAGCATATTCAACTTAGGCAATTCTTAAGGCATCATTTCTATGCATACGATGCAATCATGCATAAGGTCAACATATAGGAAATCGTTTAGGTCAGCCTATTAATCATGAAATCAATCTCAAACTACTACATAACATCATTCAATACAATACATACTAATACAAGCATTTATACAAACACATACACTACACCCTTAAGTCCACATATAGTATGTCGACCCAAAGTGCGCAACTTGGCGAATCTCTTCACCAAACTGATTATGCAGGCATTCCTAACTCTCTAATGCGGCGACAAATCATGTCAATCATGTCAGCAAAATATGCATGGAGACCGTACTTCCTACAAATGACTAAAATGCCCTATATCTCATATTCTTCGTTAATTTGCGAAACAGGAAACGGAGAGCATGTTGTACATGTCAAACGGCGATGCCGTCGATAATCTACTATTAAACGACATTGAAAGCGTTGTAAACCGTCAATCAAAGCGTCTAAAATTCTCACCTAATCTCTTACGGTCGCGAGAATTTGAACGGAGCGTGTAGGCTTCGTCTACGACAGTAGGAGAACCTGATTCATGGATTTCGTTAGCTAATACGTTCAGAATCTACGTGAACCCTAAATCAGCAAGTTTTTAGGGTTTTTCTATACCTGAAAAAGCGTAGAAATCACCAGCCAGGTGATTGGAAGGAAGCGTTGATGCAGCAACTGTTGGCGGCTCGGAAGCGGGAAAAATCTCCTCTTCCCTTTCTCTCAAACTCTCTCTCTCTTTTCTAGGGTTTAGGGAAATTCGTATGCAAGGAAGGAATGAGGGTTTCAACCCCTTTTATAAGCTTGGAAACGCCCGAAATAGGCTCCGGGACGAAGTTTACTTATTGCCTATCCATTTCGGGGCTGTTTCGGTCCAAAAACTGATTTCTGGTGGTCCCCTGGTCGATTGCGATCAGACTTAAGCTCATGGGTACCAGATGTACCTCGTATTAAGTTTTCAGTCTGGCAGGGTTCGCAGATCGCACGTGGCGGACCAGTTTCAGTTCAGCGGTCACCGCACATAGATCAGGACTGAAAGTTCCGTGACAATAATTAGATATTTTTCCTGATCCGAGGGTGTAATCTGGATGAATTCTGACGGTCAGAACGCTTAATACTGACGCGTCAAGTCGTGTGCCAGATCTAAATTTGAAATTCCCAATTCGTCCCTATTCGCGGTCGCTTCAGTCCAGTTTCAACGAAATACTCTGTGATTATCGGTTTGACTTGATTTTCGAGATGATTGTCAAGTCCAGCTGGGCGGTTCTAACGGTCTAAGATAGGAGGTATCAGACCTTCGACGCGCGGTCTAAATCCAATACAAAAGTTCCATATGGTCCAGAGGATAAACCTGCTTAGAGTTGGATCCAAGGTTATAGAGTATTGTAGAGTTGTCTGTTCTACTCGATTTGGGTCTTGTAGAACGTATTTAAAGTGATCAGGGACTATTTCCCAGCTACTCTAGCGTTGCGCTAGCTAACTTACGTAAAATTTTCATGAAAATTATTTATACGCGATTTCGGGTCAAATCGGTACTCGATTCCAAGTACGGATTTTTCACGGGCGTTACAATCTACCCCCCTTAACAAATAATTTCGTCCTCGAAATTTATACCTGTTCGTACTCCTCGAGAAGCTGTGGGTAGTTCTTTCTGATCTCGGCTTCTGTCTCCCAAGTAGCCTCCTCCTCAGAGTGATGCGTCCATAGTACCTTCACAAGGGGAATCACCTTGCTACGCAGTACCTGCTCCTTCCGGTCTAAGATACGTGTCGGTCGCAGGATATAAGTAACATCCTCTCCTAACTGCACCTGCTCCCATCTGATGATGTGGGAAGGATCAGCAACGTACTTCTTCAGCATAGAAACATGAAATACGTTGTGGACGCTCGCGAGGGGCGTGGGTAAAGCCAATCGGTAAGCCACTGCTCCCACACGATCGAGGATCTGAAATGGACCAATGAAGCGCGGTGCCAGTTTCCCCTTCTTCCCGAACCGAAGGACTCCCTTCATAGGGGAAACCCGCAAAAACACATGATCCCCGACTGTAAACTCTAGTGGCCTCCGTCTCGTATCGGCGTAGCTCTTCTGTCTGCTCTGCGCTGTAAGAAGCCGACGTCGAATAATATCAATCTTCTCTGACGTCGCCTGCACCAACTCTGGGCCAATCAAGCTGCGCTCACCGACCTCTAACCAGCAATGCGGTGCGCGACAAGGTCGCCCATACAGCGCCTCATAAGGTGCCATGCCGATACTCGTCTGGAAGCTATTGTTGTACGCAAACTCCGCATATGCAAGACAGTCATCCCAACTGTCCTTGAAGTCCAATGCGCAAGCCCGCAACATGTCCTCCAGGATCTGGTTCACTCGCTCCGTCTGTCCGTCCGTCTGTGGGTGGAAGGCAGTACTGAACTTCAACTTCACACCCATAGCCTCCTGAATGCGAGTCCAGAAAATAGAAGTGAACCGCGTGTCTCTGTCCGACACGATCTCCAACGGAACTCCATGCAGACGCACAATCTCTCGGATATACAATCTAGCCAGCTCGTCTGCAGAGTTCGTAACTCTGATCGGTAGGAAGTGCGCCGACTTCATCAATCGGTCGACGATCACCCAAATGGAATCATGCCCCTTCCTCGTCCTCGGCAACCCAGAAATGAAGTCCATGGAAATGAAATCCCATTTCCATTCTGCAATCGGCATAGGCTGCAAAAGTCCAGGTGGTCGGCGATGCTCTGCCTTCACCTGCTGACAAGTGAGACAACGGGACACGAACTCAGCAATGTGGGTCTTCATACCTTCCCACCAATACGTTCTCTTCACGTCACGATACATCTTTGTGCTGCCCGGATGCATCGCGAGTCTAGTAGAATGCGCAGCCTCGAGAATCTCTCGTCTCAAGTCAGGGACATCTGGGACGCATAAGCGGCCACGGTAACGTAAGCCTCCATCCATACCAACTCGCCAGTCGGCGTCAGCATCATCACTGGCCTGCTCTCGAAGCTCAGTAAGATGCGCGTCGTCCCTCTGCGCCTCGATGACACGGTCATCGATCTGGGATCGCACCTGTACATGTGCGATGAACTCAAATGGCTCCTCTACGGTGAGCTTCTGCTCAAAGTCTCGCAAAAACTCAACCATATCCCACTCGGCAACCATCAGCGGAGCCGCAAACTCTATCGCCTTCTTGCGGCTCAACGCATCAGCCACAAGGTTCGCCTTCCCAGGATGGTAAGAGACTTCAAAATTGAAGTCCTTCAGCGTCTCCATCCATCGCCGCTGCCTCATATTCAAGTCTCGCTGCGTGAATATGTACTTGAGGCTCTTGTGGTCGCAAAAGAGCTCGAACTCCTCTCCGTAGAGGTAATGTCTCCAGAGTCTCAGTGCGAATATAACGGCTGCCAACTCCAGGTCGTGTGTAGGGTAATTCTCCTCGTGCTTCCTTAATTGTCTCGAGGCATACGAAATTACCCTGTCCCTCTGCATAAGGACACAACCCAAACCAACGCTAGACGCGTCAGTGTATATAGTGTATCTAACCCCCTGCTCTGGCAATACTAGCACAGGGGCGGACGTAAGTCTGTCCTTCAGCTCCTGAAAAGCTGATTCCGCCTTATCATTCCAGGCGAACTTCACGTCCTTCCGTGTCAACTGAGATAAGGGTCTCGCGATCTTCGAGAAATCCTGAATGAAACGCCGATAGTAGCCAGCGAGACCCAAGAAACTCCTCACCTCAGTGACAGAACTAGGCTGCTCCCAGTCCTGCACCGCAGCTACCTTAGACAGGTCAACTGCCATGCCATCCTTGGACACCACGTGTCCCAGAAACTTCACCTCCTGCTTCCAGAAGTCGCACTTCTTGTACTGTGCGAACAACTGGTGTCGTCTGAGCGTATCCAGAACCAAACGCAAATGCTCCTCATGCTCCTCTCGACTCCTAGAGTATACCAAAATGTCGTCGATGAAGACAACGACGAATCGATAGAGGAAAGGCCGAAAAACCCGGTTCATCAGATCCATGAACACGGCCGGTGCGTTCGTGAGACCGAACGACATCACGAGGAACTCGTAGTGACCAAAACTGGTCCTGAATGCTGTCTTCTGCACGTCCTCATCCCTGACGCGCAGCTGATGATATCCTGACTGAAGATCAATCTTCGAGAAGTACTGCGCTCCTCTCAACTGATCAAACAAGTCATCGATCCTAGGTAAAGGGTACTTGTTCTTTACTGTGAGCTGGTTCAGCCTACGATAATCAATACACAATCGCAGCGAACCGTCCTTCTTCTTCACGAACAAGACCGGTGCTCCCCAAGGAGATACGCTAGGCCGTATAAAGCCAAGCTCTAGCAGACCATCAATATGCGTCCGCAACTCCTCCATCTCACAAGGCGCCATGCGATACGTCGGCAGTGAGACGGGTGTAGAACCAGGAATCAGATCGATAGTGAAATCGATCTCACGTCGGGGCGGCAAACCAGGGATCTTCCTGAACAGATCCCCGAACTCAAAAACAACTGGCGTCTGCTCAAGGACCTGGGCACCAGCGTCGCGCAATATAGTGGCGTAGCTAAGAATGCGGAAAGGAAGATTTACCCGCACTGAAAATGTGAAAGGCGTGCCCTCAGGCTCGTACACCGTCACCACACGAGCCTCGCAGTCAATCTCGGCTCTCGCTGCAGTCAACCAGTCCATGCCAAGAATGACGTCGAGATATACGAGCGAGGGATCGAAGACCAGATCAAGAGTCATCGTCCTGCCTCCCAGATCAACTAAACAACCCTCACACATCTGGGTGACATCCGAATAATCTCCATGAGCTGCAAGGACTCGCACGCTATCCATAGTGATAGTCTGCAACCCAAGACGTCTGACTACGGCACGCGATATCAAAGAAATCGTGGAACCAGTGTCCACCATGATAAGAACGGGAGTACCTCCGATGTGGCCCGTGACCTCGAAGGCTGAATGCTGAAAAGCCGGTGTCGTAGCTGCCTCGGCGGTCAGTGCATGAACTCGTGCCTGCTGTGGCCGGTTCGGCCGCTGTGTCAAGGGCCGTGGAGGCTGTCGAATCTGCGATACCGTGGGTCTGAATGAAGGATGCGCAGGAGCTGACCGTATAGGCGGTGCTGATATCGCCTGTGGACGTACACGATCAATCTTCTGCGGCGGCGAGAACCCACTGTCCCGCATCCTGGAGAAGCAACTCTGCGATAAATGGCCCGTCCTCCCACAGTACGTGCATGATAAATCAGGACGCCGAAACGGTCGTACGGGCGCCGTGGTCCTGGTAGGAGGATTAAAGCGAGGCCTCTTGCCCGCGAAGGGCCTATCTGGCAACTCCGGTCGCGGCCTGGAAGTAGTCGGGCCTCGAGATCGCGCCAGTCGATCCACGTCCTGCTCTGCCCGCATGGACATGTGAACCAACTCCGCATAGGAAGGGAAACTGACGCAGCACATCTTCGACCGAATATCCGGTCTCAGGCCCTCCAAAAAGCGCCGTATGCGCATCTGCTCATCTGCTAGTATCGTCGGGACGTACCTGCCCAACTCTGTAAACCGATGCTCATACTCAGTAACCGTCATCGCTGCCTGCCTGAGACGGAGAAACTCATTCTCCCTCTCGGTCCTGTAGGTCTGGGGATAATACTTCTCATGGAAGCGGAACTCGAATGCTGCCCATGTCCATACGAAATCTGCAGCAACCGTCCGCAATATACTATCCCACCACATACTGGCCTCTCTCTCAAATAGAAAGGTAGCCAGCTCTACCTGCTCTGTCTCGGTACAGTGTAACATGCGTAGAATCTTCGACACTCGGTCGAGCCAGAACTCTGCCTCCTCGGGCCGGTGAGAACCCGAAAAAGTAGGAGGCCGCAAGCGCTGAAATCGCTCCAGGAGGCCCCGCGTGTCGGCAGGATTCCCCGCAGGGAAAGCAGGCTGCGCAGGATGTGCTATGCCCTCATCCTGGGCGTAAATGTAGGCATCCTCAGCTGGATGCGCAGGCGGTGCAGGTGGGGTAGAGGTAGTCGCACCCCCACCCTGGGCTAAAGTCCCAACTATAGTGGTCAAAAGCTGCTGCTGCTGTAGCATCATGGCCATCATCTGCTCGAATCTATCAGGGGGTGGAGCAGGCTGTGGCGGATGAGGTGCGGAAGTAGATGCGCGCTGTGGCTCTCGAACTGATGGTGTAAAGGGCGGTGGTCCATCTGTAGGACCAACAGCAGGCTGAGACGATCGAACAGTCTCAGGAATCGGGCCCACAGCAGGGTCCGGACGAGTGCCAGACTGAGAAGGAGTCTGATCCATCTGCTCAGACAATGAAAGTCGAACCGCGCTCCTCGTAATCTTAGGTGGCATTCCCTATATTCAAAATAGGGCGCAACCTTGTCAGTCTCAATTGCAAAAATACACCATAATCATTCTCTTAAAGAGTCAAAGGCATTCCATGCATTTCAATTAATCAAAATTGTCACAATACAAGGGATATATCCTTACAAGCATCATGACTAGAATGACATGGAAATTAAGACAGTTAAGCAACAGCAACAAAAGCAAAGCACTAGCCCTAATAGGCCTTACACACATAAAATAGAAAATAGCTAACTACTTATAACAACATCAAAGATCGCGTCGCTAGTCAGAGTCTGGCGACGGAGGAGGAGCACCCTTATCCTGTAAACAACACAGGATTGCCTTCAAGGTGCGAGTCACCTTGCCAAATTTCTTCTTCGTGACGGCCTTGGCATCAGCGACCTCTGCTCGAAGTTCTTGGACTTCCCTTCGCAAAGCGGTCTGACTCTCCTCCATCCGAGCAATGCGATCGTCAATAGTAGTCTGCGCAGAAGGAGGAGGGCTCTCATCAGTATCCTGAGCCTCCTCTTCTGCTTCTTCCTGAGTCTCTTCCTGAACCTCTGCACTAGGTTCTCCTTCGCTTTGATCTTCCTCTTCATCAAAGTCGTCCCCACTATCCCTTTCAAGTTGATTTTCACGATATTGCGACCCAATCTTCATCTTAACCATCGTCGACTCATCGATGGTGTGAATCGATACCGGCAACTCGGGTCCAAGTCTATAGGCAAACTCAAGCGCAATCTTGCAAATGAGTCGGCCAAAGGGAAGGGATTCGGATGTTCTCCTCGACCTGGCTATGAGAACTATCTGCCGTAAGATGAAAGTGGCCATACATACGTTCTCTCCCTGGGCCACCAGAAATAAGAAATCGACCATAAGACGTGTACATTCAATGCGGTTCGTCGACCTGGGATAGACATTGAACGTGCAGATATGGTGCAGCAGGCGCAAATCCTCAGACATGTACGTCGCCTTGAGGCTATTATTAGGCTGCCATGGAACCAACTTACCGCACAGAAACCTGGTGCGGCGATCTCGTTCACGTCTAGTCCTCAAATTCTTCTCACTTGGATGTACATCACCTAGAGGCACGTTGAGAAGTCGCGCAACCAACCGGACGTCGATCGTAGCCATCCGATCTCTACCAAAAGGGATTTTGAACTGCAAGGGCTCCAAGGTAGGACTCTGGATGCTAGCATAGAAGGCACGAACAGTGCTCACATTAGCACGAGCACGAGCTTCAAAGATCGGTCCCCAGTGCGCAGCTTCAATGCGTTCGAACAACAGATACTCGCCGAACAATCGCCCATCAACGTCCGCCTCAAATAACACTCTACGATCAGTGTATTCACCATGAGACATCTCTGACAGAATGGTTCGTCCAAGGTGTGCATGGGGATCCAAATCTCGCTTTGTACGGCACTCCAGGACTGCAGCTGGACCAGCGGCGGCGCTTGAACTTGCGGCACCACCCCGCGGTCTTCTCGATCGAGCAGGGCGGCTAGGCCCAGCCTCGTCTGTTGCAGTTTTCCTCTTACCCATCAAAGACAGGATGGATGAGAGTGACAAAAGACCCAAAATAGCTTCCACGAAAGCCATGGAAAACGCCGAAAATGCGGAGAAATGGCTGCCCAATCTGACAAAAGGAAATCTAGGCGTCGTAGAGGGATGCTTCAAGCTTCCCAAGGCTGTACTTTCAGGGAAAAATAAGAACAAAAAGGTGGAATGGAGCTGCTCACGATTTCAGCACTATTTGGGAGATTTTGGAGCTCCAAATGGGAAAATCTTCAAGGAAAGAGGCTGCCAACACCCAATAAATGATGGGTGGTGGTCGGTTTTGGCCAAGGAAGGTGTTGGAAGTGATTTGGGACGCTGGGGTTTGGAATGGGTTACTGAAAATCGAAGATAGGGTTATGTAGAGGGCTGTTTGTGAAGGAGAGGTGGGATTTGGGGATTTTCGTGAGGTGGGAGGTGCATAGGGGTGATGTGGACCCTATTTAAGGGGGTGCGCCCGAAGGACAGCTCAAACGGAGCTCGCCGGCCGGCGATGGCATCGCCGGTCAACTCGCAAGTTGACCGGTGGGACCCCATGGGTCTGGTCCCCCTTGGTCCCAGGGTCCCAAAAAGTCTGGTCCCACCCCTTAGTTCATAGTATTTTGGTCCCTATGAGCCCAAACATGTTTTTGGGGCTTTCTGGGTCCACATCGCAGCCCCGAATACCAAACCATATGATGCAGCATATGGATTTGGGGTAGAAGGATCCACTACATCTTTCTAGCTCCTTAGTTGCTAAAGAAAGTGAAGTTAGAATGGCTTTATGGCCATTTTTTATGAAATTTTACTATTCACTGTAAAATTTGGTGAATGTACTAATTTGTGTTATTTTCACATTAGATTTGATGCCTAACATGAAATGGATACAAAAGAACTGAAGGTTGAAGTGTTTAGAGAAGGAATTTTGAGAATTTTTGGCAAAACGGGGTTTTTAAGCCCTGGCGATTGATTACTGGAGTCGTGGTCATTCCACGGCCCAAAGATTTACTTTTGCGGTTTAAAACCGCTCATAAGACGTCTCCACCCGACTTCCTACAGCTTAGAAGTGATTCGGGTTGCTTAACGCGACCCGAGATACGTTACAGACTCGATCTTGCGATCGATCCTTATAAACTTCGCCTATCGGCGAATCTGTGATCCTAGAAGTGTTTCTAGACCCTTCTCGCACCCACCTAAGTCAAAGGAAGCGACAGCGTACGTCGCAAGACCATAACCCAGGCCCAGTATACTCTCATTCATGCTCTGATACCAACTCTGTAACACCCTGAAAATCGGGGGTCGTGTATAAACTCAACTCCCGAGTTCCAGACCGTCACTTATGCAACAAAAATGGTTATGATTCAATGTTGTCTGATTTAAAGCATCCACATGAGTAAAAGTATACCAAAACTGCAATTCATACTTCAGATCCAGTGATAAAAGCAAGCGGAAGACTAAACAATATATATCACTGTATGGAAAAAAAAAACAAAGTACTCTCAACTGTCTCCAAAGTATGACTACATCTCTGAGTCTCATATACATGTAAATAGACAAAAAAAATAAGTCCAAAATAGTCCCACTGAAGTCCCCCTCGATCCAGGTCACCTACGGGAAGCCGTCGTGGTACTGCATATAAGAGAACTCATCCTGGTCCTCGTCAATCTCCGGCTCCACGTCCTGGATCTCGTCGCCACCTGCAACTACAACAGGGTCTGGTGGGTGTTGCAAACACCATCCCGTAACGTGGGAATGAGTGATCAACTCAGTGGAATCATAGAGCAAAGATTAGCATGTTCACAATTCAATCGCGCGATAATAGTAAAGCAGTAAATCAGACAAACCTAATACTGTTGTTTAATGCAAGATGATATGACATGATGTATGCCCTCACCGACGATCACCCTCATGCGGCAACATCTTACGACCGCGGCATGCCACACTCCCTAGAGTGCTCCACATCTTCCAGGCACATGCAATGCTATGGTGATATGATTACCCAGTTATTATTAGTCCATTCAAACAGCAGGATTGGGAAACTAAGGTACTTCCCTTGTATCAATCCCAACACGGATCCTGTCTAGGGTCGTCACTCCTAGTAATCTCATACGATGTACATTTCGTAGGTCACTGTAAGGGCTGCCAGGGCTGTTGCTCGCACTCGTTGCACCGCTCCCCCATCACCTTATCAATACAGGCCTACTGTACTCTACTGCACGGAAGGGTCGTCGCCTCCCGTGAACTCAGAATACGCTCGCGGTCACTACAAAGGGCTCGTCGCCTGATCAGTGTAGGCCGACAGCTAGAATATAGTGTCCCATACCACCATAATCTGCTCACGAGTCAAGGTGCTCATTGGTCACTACGGGGAGGTTTGTGGCCCCAGTGTAGGCCGACAGCTCGACCACGGTGTCCCATACCACCATGCCCGGCTCATGAGTCTTCGTGGATCAAGGTACCACGGTTAATAGGGTTTACAATGGTAAGTTCAGTACCCTAGGTTCAAGCAGTTATGATACGTACAAGGTGAACAAACATCGGCCAGTCGGGTTACTTGACGGGCTCGACTAGCGCGATCGCATTTCGAATTGAACGACATGAAGTGCGTAAAACACTTCGCGTGGCCTAACCACTGCCGCCAACTCTCAACACGAATCACATTCATCGACGCGTCGTTCGTGGCTATGACCAGTCAGCCACGAATTCGCTCGGTTACCTACTGCCTGGACTAAATCAAGTCCCACACATCTATGGAATTTCATTAATACGATACAAAGGTATTGGAATTGAAATACATCATGTGAGCATGTTAGCACATGTTATAACATTCAATTTAGGCAAATCTTCAAGGCATGCTTTCCAAGCATATTCAACTTAGGCAATTCTTAAGGCATCATTTCTATGCATACGATGCAATCATGCATAAGGTCAACATATAGGAAATCGTTTAGGTCAGCCTATTAATCATGAAATCAATCTCAAACTACTACATAACATCATTCAATACAATACATACTAATACAAGCATTTATACAAACACATACACTACACCCTTAAGTCCACATATAGTATGTCGACCCAAAGTGCGCAACTTGGCGAATCTCTTCACCAAACTGATTATGCAGGCATTCCTAACTCTCTAATGCGGCGACAAATCATGTCAATCATGTCAGCAAAATATGCATGGAGACCGTACTTCCTACAAATGACTAAAATGCCCTATATCTCATATTCTTCGTTAATTTGCGAAACAGGAAACGGAGAGCATGTTGTACATGTCAAACGGCGATGCCGTCGATAATCTACTATTAAACGACATTGAAAGCGTTGTAAACCGTCAATCAAAGCGTCTAAAATTCTCACCTAATCTCTTACGGTCGCGAGAATTTGAACGGAGCGTGTAGGCTTCGTCTACGACAGTAGGAGAACCTGATTCATGGATTTCGTTAGCTAATACGTTCAGAATCTACGTGAACCCTAAATCAGCAAGTTTTTAGGGTTTTTCTATACCTGAAAAAGCGTAGAAATCACCAGCCAGGTGATTGGAAGGAAGCGTTGATGCAGCAACTGTTGGCGGCTCGGAAGCGGGAAAAATCTCCTCTTCCCTTTCTCTCAAACTCTCTCTCTCTTTTCTAGGGTTTAGGGAAATTCGTATGCAAGGAAGGAATGAGGGTTTCAACCCCTTTTATAAGCTTGGAAACGCCCGAAATAGGCTCCGGGACGAAGTTTACTTATTGCCTATCCATTTCGGGGCTGTTTCGGTCCAAAAACTGATTTCTGGTGGTCCCCTGGTCGATTGCGATCAGACTTAAGCTCATGGGTACCAGATGTACCTCGTATTAAGTTTTCAGTCTGGCAGGGTTCGCAGATCGCACGTGGCGGACCAGTTTCAGTTCAGCGGTCACCGCACATAGATCAGGACTGAAAGTTCCGTGACAATAATTAGATATTTTTCCTGATCCGAGGGTGTAATCTGGATGAATTCTGACGGTCAGAACGCTTAATACTGACGCGTCAAGTCGTGTGCCAGATCTAAATTTAAAATTCCCAATTCGTCCCTATTCGCGGTCGCTTCAGTCCAGTTTTAACGAAATACTCTGTGATTATCGGTTTGACTTGATTTTCGAGATGATTGTCAAGTCCAGCTGGGCGGTTCTAACGGTCTAAGATAGGAGGTATCAGACCTTCGACGCGCGGTCTAAATCCAATACAAAAGTTCCATATGGTCCAGAGGACAAACCTGCTTAGAGTTGGATCCAAGGTTATAGAGTATTGTAGAGTTGTCTGTTCTACTCGATTTGGGTCTTGTAGAACGTATTTAAAGTGATCAGGGACTATTTCCCAGCTACTCTAGCGTTGCGCTAGCTAACTTACGTAAAATTTTCATGGAAATTATTTATACGCGATTTCGGGTCAAATCGGTACTCGATTCCAAGTACGGATTTTTCACGGGCGTTACATCTTCTGATGCACTGTTTACAGTGGGTAGAAATTTTGGACAAGGTATAGGTTCTTATGGTTCTAGATCTAAATCCAGGGACAAGGGTAAAAGAAAGGTAAAGTGCTGGAATTGTGGGAAAGAAGGACATGTGAAGAGGGATTGTGAAAATCCTAAATCGAAGAGGGAAGATTCTGAGGCTTTATACAGGGAGGCCAATGTTGTCACGTTAAATGGATCGAGTGGATGTGATGGTGATGTTTTATCTGTGTTTTCGCTCAGACGGTCATACAATGATCGTAAGGATGAGTGGATGCTAGACACAGGGGCATCTTTTCACATGACTCCTCATCAGAGTTGGTTCACCAGCTACAGGGAGTGCGATGGTGGACAGGTATTTATGGGCAATGATATTGCCTGCAATGTTGTGGCTGTTGGTTCTGTGCGCATCAAGATGTTTGATGGGGTGGAGCGTACCTTGACAGATGTGAGGTATGTTCCTGATTTGAAGCAGAATCTGATTTCTCTTGGTGTGCTTGAGGTAAAAGGATGTAAGGACACAGGTATTGATGGTGCTCTTAAAGTATCCAAGGGGGTACGGGTAATCATGAAAGCGCAACGACTCGATAACTTATACAAGTTGATCGGGAGCACTTCAAAAGGTGGAGCTACGGTGGATGTAGCGGATTCCACCTCTGCATGTGTGTGGCATGTTGGGCATGGCTACATGAGCGGGCAGGGTAGGAAGGCTAAACCGTGCGGACAGGAATACGGAGCAGGTGGAGCAGCCACCTATGTGAAGAATCACACGGCATGATCGCAGGACATCGGCGAGGTACATGGACGACTCCAATATCGCAGGAGTATTCATCTTCTATTCAGATAGCTCTAGGTGAGCCTGGTGCTGAGAAGTGAAAGGTGACTATGGGCGATGTGATGGACTCGTTGTACCAGACCGACATATGGGAGCGGGTGGAGCTTTCAGTGGGCCAGAAAGTGGTTGGATGCAGGTGGATCTTCAGGAGGATACAACATAGATACAGGGCGAGGTTGGTACGAAGGATTATGCTCAGAGAGAAGGGATCGGCTTCTTAGAGATATTCGCACCGACGGTATATCAGGCATCTATTAAATCCTTGATTGGTGCTGATTGGCCAATGTAATCTTGAGCTATGATGAGATGCAGAAATAAGAGAAGAGATCACGTAGCTACACGGTTGAAGATTGAAGACATGGTGGAGATTATTGCGAGATGTCTTAAATCTGAGTCCTTTCGCAACTAGGATGCAAAAGGGTCCTTTCGCAATTGGGATGCGAAAGGGTCCTTTCGCGTCCTTTCGCAACTGGGATGCAAAAGGAAAGTTACCTAAACTATAAATAGGTGTTCCTAGGGCTTTTCTAAGCATGATAAAAGCTTTCTAAAGGGGTTCTAGGAAAATTAAAGGGTGTAGCAAGGGTGAGATTCGAGGTTGTTCGAATCGGGTAAGTCCTTTCTCTTTGTAATTTCTATTTTCATAGTGGAGATCTGACGCTTTGTGCCATGGTTTTTTCCTGTAAGGATTTTTCACGTTAAATCTGTGTTCTCTTGTGTGCTTGGTGTCATTGGATTGTTATCCTAGATCTAGATCTGTGTGATTCCGCAGGCCAAAATCCCCAACAGGGCATTCACTGACCATAGTTTCCTTTGGTGTGGTCCACCTGAATTTGATATGTTTTTTTTTATTTTTGAGCTCATGCCATAAAACAGGTTGGAAAAAATGGATGAAGGTGGATATACATTGCATACATTGAGGTGGCTGCATAGTCAAGGTCTACCCACAGCTAGTGCCGGTCCCAGGCAAGTCACGCTCATAATGGATTGAGATTGTCTACTGCCGTTGCTAGTAGTAAGTGACTATTGTTCAATTCTCCATGAGCCCACCATGATATTTGTGTTTTATCCATGTTGTTCAAACATTTTTCCAAGACCATTTTATAGCATTGACCCAAAACTGAGTCAAATCCATATCTTATGTGGACCACACCATAAGAAACAATGATCACTAAGTGTCCACCATTAAAAACTTAATGGGCCACACAAGTTTTGGATGGAGCCATATTTGTGTTTTCCCATTGTCCAAATCTGTGTGACTTAATCAACAAGTTAGATGGCATATGAACGTTACAATGGGCACTAGGAAGTTTTTAATGGCGAGTGTTCAATCACAACCATTTCCCATGGCATGGTTCACTTGAGATTTGGATCCAATATATTTTTTTAGTATATGCAGACACCCTATACTGGGCCAATAAGCTGGTTTAGTTTGAACCAATAAATGGTCAACCAAAACCTTAACCCTAGGAACCCAAATCCTAAACCTTAATCCTAGAGACCTAAACCCTAAGAACCCCAATCCTAAATCCTAAACTCAATTTAGACAACCTAGTCAACCTAATCTTAAACTCTAAGAACCTAAAACTCTAGAGCCTTGAGTCAGCTCGATGAGTCAACTCGTTGAGTTGACTCATCCGATCAGCCTATTCAGTCCAACAACCCAATCAACTCCCCCAGTTAAGCTCAAAAGTAAGCCCAATTGAAGTACCGTGCAAAACCTCGGTGTACCTTCCTTCACAAGATAGCCTCCACATGAGTGGGAGAGGTTGTTTACCGAAACAGGGAGTCCAAGCAAGGACCGACAGTTGGCGGCTTCCAACCGGCCACGTGGCACTCCCCCTCTTTGGGCTAACATCCCTCAAGCATGTGAAATCTCTCTTTTTCTAAACCCTAAGTGTACGGTTGACGTGTATTTACTCAAATGTTCATTTCTTTACCAAAAATTATATTTTTACCTCCTCATCCAACCCATGAGATGATGTCATGTGGTAATCTCCAATCCTAGCCCTTCAACCATCTTTTACCATCGGACTTTGTAGAAATTACAAAAAAAAAAAAGAAAACTAAGTTTAAAGGCTATAAATAGCCCACTCTTATTCTCATTTCAAGCATTCAGAAGATCCCAAGCATCTAGAAGCATTTAGGGAGGCATCCACTATCATTTCAATCATCCATTCTCCTTAAGAATTCCTTTAGCTTTAGCCATCTAGCCATCTGTCCACTAAGGAGAGTGTGTATGTGTGTGTGTGTGAGAGAGTGAGAGAGAGAGAGAGAGAGAGAGAGAGAGAGAGAGTCCAACTTTGGTCTAGCCTAGCCTAGCCAAGATCTGAGTCTCCTGAGTGCCCAAGTCTTAATCTAAGTCACTTGATCTAGTCTTGCGATACTACCATTCATCCAACCATTCAAGATCTAAGCATTAACATTGTGCAACATTCAATATTGCGGGCGTATGCTCGTATCTAACTGACGAACGTATGCTCTTTGGCTTGTCGATATAATCGGAGCTGGCCTACCAGAAACTTAGCCAGTTAGCCGTTGTTTTTTCATAAACATTAATATTGTATTGCATTCCATCATTTTCTTATATTTTACTTGTGGGCATATACTCTGTGACTTGCCGATATAATCAGAACTAGCCTATCAAAAACTAATCCAGTTAGTCATTGTTTTATCATAAGCATCGAACATCCCATACTTCACATTTCTACATACTTTACACTATGCACTCGGTTGGTTTGAATGTATGCTCTGTGGCTTGTCGATATAATCGGATCATGCCCATCAAAAATTTAGACCAATTGGCTATCATTATCATCGCATTATATCGCATCTTTTGTGTATAAGAGCTAACCCTATTTCTCATAAATTAGTTAGATCTTATGAAATAGAGACCATATATCTGTATGGGCAGAGTGAGTGTTGTAGACACCCCACCAAGGCTAGCAACTTGATGAAACATGGATAATCATTAGGAACTAAACCTAAACCTTATCTAAAACCTCAGTCATTTTCAAGCCTAAGCTAAACCCTAGTTGAACCTATGCCATTATCTAAGCCAAGCAATTACCTAAGCTGAGCCATACCCAAGCCAAATCCTTTAACTCAAGCCTTAAACCACTCTCCAAGCACGAACGAGTCAGTTGACTAAATCGTAAAGATGAACAGTAAACAACGGTAATCCAATTATTGCCTCCTCTTGGAATATGTGCCCTGAGCTACAATTGTTACTCCATTAAAAAGTCAACTGTGTTGGGACCTATTTAAACCTAAAGTTCATACTATTTACCATTTTACTAAGCTCTTTAATCCATAAGAAAGTATCATATGGTATCTCCCTTCCGTTCATCAATCATAGGTTGTTGTATCATTATTTATCCTTCATAATTTTTAGAATTACTAAAAAACCATCTAAATGGGCTATAAATACCTTATCCTCTCTTCATTTCACTAACCAAGCAAGTCTCACCAAGAGAAAGAGATTGAGAGAGAGAGGGAGAGTATGTGTGTGTGTGAGTAAGAGTGAGAGAGAGTGCTTAAGTTCTCAAGCCCCCATCTTCTTCAGCCTCCTCTCGCCTCCTCCAACTCTTTCTTAACCTCCTAGTCCCACTTAGGTCAACCCTTCCAACCATGGTGCACTCATGCCTTTAAGCCATTTCTAGTGTAAGCTAAAAATCGTGTTATCATCACTAGTAATCATACTTCGTCAATCACATCATTACTTCACTTCTCAACCCCCTACTACTCAAGGTTACTATTGAATATATGTTCCATGACTTACCGAAACTCTGGATCATGTCGTAATATAAACTCATGGTAGCCTAATCTTCTTACATAACATTCTATAATCATCACATCTCTTCTTAGATCCCATTTATAGACATTCTCTGGACGCATGATCTATGGCTTGCCAAAATTTCAGACCCTACCATAAAAAAATTCCAAGTATGTCTAGTCTCATTTTAATACCTTACATCCTATCATTTTATCCCCTAAGATCAGCTTACCACACAAATTAGAGACCCGTACGCTCGTATGAGCAGAGAGAGTGTCTAACACCTTTCTTCTTTGTAATTGAGGTCTCTTACTCAGAATCCAAAGTTATAGATCAGGATTTAACTTAAATCAAGAGTCTCCGAATTCTCAAACTTTTTACAAATTCTGAGGGTTCTAGCCGACTGCCGGATTTTGAACTAATTGGTTAGTTTCAACTCAAAGTCTATTGCATCATCAATCCAAATAAGTCCATGCAACCTCAAAACAAAGATAAAAGTGTGGGCACCGATTTCTAACATTCACAGGTGCCTAACATATTCCCTCTGTTTAACCGTGATCTCTTACTCAGAATCTCTGGAACGTAAACTTGAGAGTCATCATCTTAGGGTTAAGAAAGTTTGGGTTCTCGGTACTAAGTGTTTCTATAAGGTCTACTGACTGTAGGATTGAAGTAATTGGTTAGTTGTAACTCTAGTCAAACATAACACCCTCTTACCTCTAATATAAAAAAAATCCCCCAAGCGAGGCAACTCGTGGAGAAGTGAACCAATCACCACCCACGGGATCCTCAACATCCACATGCTCATATCCTAAAATGATAAGGAGAAATGCATGGCCAATGTGGATAAAACATATACGTCATAGATGCATCCATATAGCACTAACCAGAGGCTACCTCACCACGGGCATCATTGGTGGCAATTCATGTCTATTCTCGGTTCCCTTTTATCATACTAAGCAAAAAGGTTGTTCGGCCCATCGTGAATGTATGCGGTTTATCTGCACCGTCCATCTATTTTTTGAGCTTCTTTTAGGAGTTGAGCCCAAAATTGAAGCATATCCAAGGCTCAAGTGGACCACACTATGGAAAACAAAGGAAATAATGGTGGAATAATGATTTCCACTGTTGAAACCTTCCTAGGGCCCACAGTAATGTTTATTTGTCATCTAACGTATTCATAAAATCACAAAATATCAACTTGATCCAAAACTTCAGTGGCCCCAAATAAATTTTCAATGATAAACGTTCAATTCACACTATTTTCCTTGGTGTGGCCCATTTGAGATTTGGATACGCTTCGTTTTTAGGCTCAAACCCTCAAATTTTATGGTAAAATGGAGGAGTGGATAAAATACATAAATCAAAGTGGGCCCCGCAATACACATTCTGCTTCCATCCCCAGATCATTCATCGAGTGGGGCTCGCCCTGACATGTTTGGATTGAAAGAAAAGGCTAGTCCACTCATCAGGCCAAGTCTATGTTGAATAACAAGCATTTTCATTTTCATTTGCCGTCAATCAGATTGCGTGATGTCAGTGGTGTGTTATTATCAACATGTTCTGTGGGCCCTACCATGATGTATGTTTTATATCCAAACCCTCCATTCATTTTGTGAGATCATTTTAAGGCATTGGCCCAAAAATGAAACAGATCTAAAGCTCAAGTGGAACACACCACAGAAAGTAGCGAAGACATTGATTCTCACCGTTGAAACCTTCCTAGGGTCCATATGATGTTTATTTTCCATCCAATATGTTCAAAAGCTCACACAGACCTGGATTAAGGGAAAAATATTAGATTGATCCAGAACTTAACTGTCCCCAAGAAGTTTTCAATGGTAGATGCTCAATTCTCACTGCTTTATGTGGTGTGGTCCACTTGAGATTTCGATATGTCTCATTTTTAGGCCAGAGCTCTAAAACAATCTCAAAAAATGGACATACAGTTTAGATATAACACATACATCATATTGGGCCCCACATAATCTGGTGATGTCAACAACCCAGTGAGGCTGGTGGTGTGGCACCACCACGCAATCCTCTTCCCCGCTTCTTTTAACAAGTGCTACACAGAGCATGTAAGGCTCAACCATACAACAAGAAGCCTACATGTATGGTGGACCTACCTGGTTGAGTGTCTTTAGATTTACCTAGTTGGACGGGCTCCTTATCGCGGGTGAGAGCGAGACTTCAGAGCCTGTACTTGCTTCTAAGGTTGTTTAGGCCTATTGGATACCACCAAATAAGTTACTTTTTAACTTATGCTAAGTCAGAAGGTTGGTTTGGCACCATGGATTTGGGGTCGAGGGGATTTGGGGAGATTTCAAATCCCCTGGTATGTTTAGCACCATAAAGTAACAGGGGGTTTCAAATACGGATTTGAAAATCTACGCTGAAAGCTTGGATTACATCTAAAATCCTTTCAAGAGTTGCCTGTGTAACATGTGTCACTAGACTATCAATCTATTAGGCACATGGCTCACTGATGATATCCCAAAACAATTAGATTATCAATTGCATCACTATAATTACTTTACTACAATGATCTGTATTGTTTAAAGATTGTCCATATGATCTACATCGTCCAAACATTGTCCATGTAAATCAACGGTTAAAAGATCGATAGTTAGTCACTCGGATGTGATCATGTGCTTGTGGCCCATCCAAGACTTGGAATTTCATCATTTTGGGCAAAGTATATATTTCAACAGGCTTATCACAACCATTATGTCAAACATATATACATACACTAATTAGATATATTAAAGTTGATTTAGTAATTAAATTCAAACCCCTATAAATATACTATGCATAATTACTTTTGGATTATAAGGATTCTGAATCCAGGGTGCCAAACACAATACCAGGTATTCAAATCCACGCTCTCAAACCGGCTTATGCTGATGCTCCGGACAGACTATCCAAGTCGAGGCCACGATCATAGACTCATACCACGATCAATAAGAAAATTGCCACATTGAGATGTGACCGAAAACTTCGCCCGCAGATACGTACGATCCGCCAAATACGCTGCACACGGGTAAATTGTGGGCAATATCTCCATGATCCTAGAATCCCTCTGATCGTGCCGAGATTGTCGGACTCAGACCGCCTCCCAGGCTGGTATAAATAGGACGCATCACCATGTCTACAGGTATGCAAAATCGAGCTCTCCTCTACTCTCTACTCAGACCCTGATTCCCTTGTCCTGACTTAGGCATCGGAGGGTCCCCCGGCTTAGCCAGGGTCACCTTTGCCTACTTTCCTGGTGCATGTTCCAGGGATTATACGTGGTGGTCGACGTGGAAGGAGGGCCGATCGAATTTTGACATCAACATTTTTTGGCGCCGTCTGTGGGAACCTGAAACTAGAATTCAGGTTCTCATTTTTCCAAGCAATGACGAAGAAGAAGAAAGCTGCAGCGGTGCAGCCGCAACCCAATGAGCAGACTCGGTCATCATCATCGCTTCATGCCGAGTCCGCACCAGGGCCTTCCCAGCGTTGGTGTAATCGGTCGAGCAAGTATCGCACCATGCAGAATGAGATTCAGGCCCTACGCAACGAGATAAATCGAATGAAACAGAGAGAGCCAAAGCCACGCTCTGTTCAAGAGCAACCCGTCCTCGAGCCTGTAGGGCTATTCGTGGAAACTCACTCCGTACTGAGGAGTGTGAGGCCCGAAGCCCCCCAACACTCAGGGGTACCGTATTCGGGTCAAAATCTTCTTACAGCATGTGCGGAGGTATCCGCGCGGAACCCCACTACTCGGGCTCCGACGACCGTTCATTCAGCAACATCTTCCCTACCGCCCTCGGATCTCTGTCATCAGATGGAACGAAGGAGAGAGAGAGGAACGCCGGAGGTCAAACATGCGTCAGAGGTCGTCGCTGAAAACAAGGATCCCTGCGAAGTGCGCTTTGTGGAACTGAAGGATAAGTTCCTGATATTGGAGAAAAAGTAGAAACAATCAACAGTTCCGACCATGATATAGACGATGATGGAAGAGACCGAGCCTCCCTTCACCTCGGCCATCATGGCTGAAGTGATGCCGCAGAGGTTTCGGATGCCTCCCGTCATCCAGTATTCAGGATCTGGGGACCCATCCGAACACTTGGAGTCCTACAGATCATGGATGCAGATCCAGACTGCAACGGATGCGATGATGTGTAGAGGGTTCTCTATCACCCTCACCGGATCCGCTCGGATTTGGTATCGCTAGATGAAACCAAATTCCGTAGGCTCATTCGCAGAACTGAGTCGTGTATTCCTCACGCAATTCATAAGCGGTAAGAGAAGTCGGAAGCCCAACACCCACCTGCTTACCATTAAGCAGACCCCGAAGGAGGCGTTGAAGGATTACATCACCCTCTTCAACGAATAAGTATTGCATGTCGAGGACTACGATGATAAGATGGCCCTCGCCGCCATTCTGAGTGGACTGAAAGAAGAAAAGTTTGCCTTTTCCATCGGAAAGAATCCACCGAAGACGCTAGCGGACTTTATGGCGAAAGCTCAGAAGTACACTAACGCAAAGGAGTTCACCAACGCCCGAAAGGACACACAGGTGTTTGACTCGACGAACAAGGGGAAGAGACCTCGGAATGAAGACTCCCAGCCGGCTAGCAAAGGGACGGATGACCGCGCTTCTCGCGATCATCGTCCAAGCCGTATGCCGGAAGGAAAATTCCGTTCCTACACTCCTCTCAATACATCCGCCGAGCAGATCCTGCTAGACATCCGAGGAGAAAGACTACTCAATTGGCCGATTTGCATGAGGGCTGATCCAGAACACAGGGACAAGTGAAAATTCTGTCGCTTTCACCGGGACCATGGTCACAACACAGATGACTGTGTAGATTTGAAGGGCGAGATTGAGTCCCTCATCCGCAAAGGACATCTACGTCGTTATGCCAAAAAGAAGAAATCCGCTCGGAGAGAAGAACAGCCACAAGAGCAGTCGAACAATCCCCCAGAGGAGCCCGCTGAAATTTGCACCATCTTCGGGGGCCCAGCTGGGGGAGGGGATTCGAACAGGGCACGGAAAGCCCATTCCCGGAGCTCCGAGTCTGAACACCACATTCACCTGACGAAACGTCCCAGTAAGGAACTCCGTGTCGCTCCGTGCAACCTGACCTTCACAAAAGATGATGCACGCGGGATCCAGCATCCGCACGACGACGCGCTAGTGGTCACTATGACCATAGCCAATCATAAAGTGTACCGCATCTTAGTTGACACTGGGAGTTCGGCTGACGTCATGTATTCCGAGGAGTTCGAGAAGATGGGAATTCCACGGTCCAAGCTCCGACCTGTGAAGACTCCCTTGCACGGCTTTACCGGAGAGAGAGTCATCTCCGAATGAGCGATCTCCCTCCCAGTAACAGCGGGAGAAGGGCAACATCAAGTCACGCTTTTGATTGACTTCTTAGTTGTCAATGTTCCATCAGTCCACAACGTGATTCTGGGCCGACCCTCCATCAATGCGATGAGGGCGGTCGTCTTAACTTATCATCTGATGATGAAGTTCCCAGCCGAAGGTGGGATCGGTTATCTCCGAGGCTACCAACGCGAGGCCTGGAAGTGTTATGCGATAGCCGTAAGGAAAGGGGCCGCCAAACAAACGCTCGTAGTGGACGCCTTTGACCCTCGGGAATCGACAGAAGAAAGTTCCTCAGTCGAAGATCTGATAAGAGTGCTGCTCGATGAATCGATCCGAGCAAAACTGTTCAGCTCGGATCATCACTGAATCCCGAGCGGAGGAATGAATTATTGGCCTTCCTGAGACAATACCGAGACGTCTTTTCATGGTCACATGCAGATATGCCGAGGATTTCACCCAATGTGCAAGTCCACAGGCTAAACGTGGACCCAGACTACCGGCCAGTTAAGCAAAAAAGAAGGTCGTTCGATGCCGAACGATATGAAGCCATTACCGAGGAGGTCTCCGTCCTGCTCGATGCGGGCTTCATAGAAGAAGTATACTACCCTGACTGGATAACAAATGTTGTGCTCGTAAGGAAGTCAAACGGGAAGTGGCGGGTCTGCGTAGACTACTCCGATCTGAATAAGGCGTGTCCCAAAGACAGCTTCCCGTTACCTCGGATCGACCAACTGGTGGACAGCATGGTAGGACACGAGTTACTCTCATTTCTGGACGCTTACTTCGGGTACAACCAGATCGCTATGCATCCCCCAGATAGGCAGAAGACCACCTTTATCACGGACAAGGGACTCTACTATTATCGGGTCATGCCATTTGGCCTGAAAAATGCTGGGGCAACGTATCAGAGACTGGTGAATCAGATGTTCGCCAAACAGATCGGACACACCATGGAGGTGTATGTGGACGACATGCTGGTGAAGAGTATCAAAGCCTCCGACCACCTTGTTGATCTCGAAGAAACATTCAACGTCCTCCGTGAATACCAGATGAAGCTTAACCCCACCAAGTGCGTGTTTGGGGTTGAGTCAGAGAAATTTCTGGGCTTCCAAGTCAGCCAGCGGGGTATCGAGGTGAACCCATACAAGATCAAAGCCCTCCTGGACATGAACTCACCTCGGACTCTTAAGAAAATACAGTGTCTCACGGGAAGAGTCGCAACCCTCGGACGCTTCATATCTAGGGCTATGGATAAATGCCTTCCCTTCTTCCAGCAGTTGAAGGGTCATAAGAGGGTGGAGTGGACGCAGGAATGCGAGCAAGCCTTCCAGCAATTAAAACAGTACTTGGGTTCACCACCCCTACTGACCAAGCCTGAAGAAGGGGAACCTTTGTTCCTCTACCTCGCCGTCTCGGACTCAACTGTGAGTTCGTCTCTGATCAGAGAAGTCGGAGGTAAGCAGTACCCTGTCTATTATGTAAGCAAAACCATGATACCAGCTGAGACAAGGTACCAGTCTTTGGAGAAATTGACGCTGTGCCTCGTTATCTCAGCCAGAAGACTGCGGTCATATTTCCAAGCTTACTCCATAGTTGTGTTAACAGACTCTCCTCTGAGGCAGATTCTCCAGAGACCCGAAGTGTTAGGTCGGATGACCAAATGGGCCGTAGAACTCAGAGAGTTTGATATCCAATTCCGACCCAGGACAACACTCAAGGGTCAAGCCGTAGCCGACTTTATCGTCGAATTCACAACTCCGGATTAAGAGCAAGTCAGAAAGGAAGTTGAAATGACATCGTCTGTCCCGCTGAACAATTAAGAAGCAACGTCGGATCCGGGGTGGGTCCTTTATGTTGATGGATCTTCCAACATTAAAGGAGTTGGAGCCGGTGTCGTCCTGCTTGCACCTGATTCAACAACAATCCAATACGCCATAAGGCTCGGGTTCAAAGCTTCAAATAACGAGGCCGAGTACGAGGCACTGTTAGCCGGGCTCAGGTTGGCAGCGAGCCTAGGCGTTCAAACTTTGCAAGTCCGCTGTGACTCACAGCTGGTAGTGAACCACATCTCCTCGGAGTATGAAGCTAAGGAAGCCAGAATGATCGCCTACCTTGAGGAAGTGAGAAAATTGATTGGGAAGTTTTAGAGTTGCACCATCCGGCAGATCCCCAGAGCCGAGAACTCATGGGTCGATGCCCTAGAGAGGCTCGCCTCGGCCTCCAAGGGGAAGGTCCCACGCTTTATTCCGGTCGAGTTCATTGAACACCCAAGCATTAGCCAGTCAGAGAAAGTTAACCCCGTCCAGTCCATTCCTAGTTGGATGGACCCAATTTTCAATTATCTATCAACCGGTGAGGTCCCCTCGGATAAATTAGAGGCGAGGTGACTTAGGGTCCGAGCGGCTCGGTACGCCATATTAGACGGAGTGCTGTACAAGAAGGGGCATCTCAGCCTTACCTTATATGCCTCCGACCGGATGAAGCCGACTACGTGATTCAGGAGATTCACGAGGGAATCTGCGGAAACCATTCTGGCAGTCGCGCCTTGGCCATGAAGATACTTCGTCAAGGGTATTTCTGGCCAACCCTTAAGCAAGACTCCAAGGATTTTGTTCGGAAGTGCGACAAGTGCCAACGTTTTGCTGCTGTGCCGACGCAACCGGCAGAAGAAATGACCCCCATGAGTGGGCCATGGTCGTTCACTCAATGGGGGATCGACATCATCGGTCCCTTGCCCACTAGGAAGGGACAGGTCAGGTTCGCTATAGTCGCGGTCGACTACTTCACCAAGTGGGCCGAGTCCGAGTCAGTCGCAAAGATCACCGAGTAGAAAGTAATCGATTTTGTGTGGAAAAATATCATTTGCCGGTTCGAGTTTTGGAGAACCATCGTTTCTGATAATGGCCGCCAATTCGACAATGATAAGTTTCACAGTATGTGTCAAGGGTTTGGCATTGTGAACGCCTACTCATCACCTCGGCACCCACAGTCAAACGGACAGGTAGAGGCGGTCAACAAGATTATCAAACACCATCTCAAGACGAGGCTGAAAAAAGTAAAAAAAAATTGGACTGAAGAGTTCCCCTTCGTCCTCTGGGCCTACAGGACTACAGCCCAGACTTCGACGGGCGAAACTCTATTTTCGTTATCCTACGGCTTAGAGGCAATGGTGCCGGTGGAAATTGGACTCCGTACGACGCCGGTTAGGAGTTTCGAAGAAAGTCAGAACTTCGAGAAGATGACGACTAATCTGGATTCGCTCGAAGAACTCAGAGAAATTTTCAAGCTCTGAACAGAGGCTCGACACCAGCAGGTTACGCGCTTCTACAATTTCAAAGTCAGAGTCAGGCGCTTCTGACCAGGGGACTTAGTCATCCGGTGGGTTTTTCAGAATACGGCCAAGCCAGGGGCAGGAGCGCTCGGACCTAATTGGGAAGGTCCATATCGTGTGGTCAGATCTGCCAAACCGGACTCGTACCACCTGGAAGACCTCGAAGGCCGTCATCTCCCTCATCCTTGGAACGCCGAGCACTTGAAGATCTACTACCAGTGAGGAAATAGCCTTTAAGGCTCACAATAAGATGTATGCCTCCGATCGACTGACCTTTAACGCTTTTAATAAAAGATCAATTCTACATTTGAATGCTTGTCCGATTGCCCTATCCGCACAAGCACGAGTTGAAAAGTCCGATCCTTTAAGGAATCGGAACCCAACCTTGCGAAAGATCGACAAGGCATCCCTCCAAGGGAAAAAAGCCTAATAAATGGTTTGATCCCTTAAGGAATCGGAACCCAACCTAACGAAAAATCGACAAGGCATCCCTCAACAAAAAAAGCCCAATAATAACTCGACCCTCCGGTCAAATGTTCGGCTCGTCGTACAACAAAACAAAGGCAACGAGCCGGGCATCCAAAGAGATCGGACCCAACTAAAACTTGGGCCTAGAAAGCTCAGACAACCGACCCTAAAAGTTAACTAAACGGTAGCTAACTAAACCCATAAAGAAACCAGCGCGACATACAAATAGACAATGTAAAAAGAATGTTCTTCATTGAATCCCATCGGAGGGACAAAAATACATGTTTGAAAGTACATTGATAGTTTTTTTAAAAAAAGAAGCAAAATGATAGTCTTCAGGATGGAGGAGAGCTTGGGCATCAGGAGCCTGGGCGTCAGGAGCTGGATCCGAATGGACGACTTCGACCGGGACATCTTTAGAGTCATCAGGCAGGAGGGAATCAAGGTCAAAATCTGGGTATAAACCCAGGACTGCCTCGAGGCAAGCGTCGAAGCCGCGATTGTAGAATGTTGCAGCTTCAACGTCCCTCTCCTTGGAAGTCTTGAAGCTTTTGACAGCAGCAGCAACCGCTGCGACCAAAGAAGCTTCATCCTTCGCTCGCTGGGCTTCCACGGCCTGATCACGGCTCGTGTCCGTTCTTCAGTCGCCTCGGCCTTGGTGCTGTTCAGAGCTTCTCCGAGCCGAGCGGTCTCCATGGCCAAGGAGTCCGCGTGGGCCCTGGCATGGGTCAGCTCAGCTGTCGCCGCATCGCCAGTCTTCTTGAAGTCATCTGCCTTGTCCTGCAGCTGTAGCTCCTTGGCCTCCAAGTCAATGATAACATCTTACAGCCGCCTAACCGTAGCCCTCTCGCCTGCAAGCTGTTGGCACAGAATGGTCTGCTCAGCCTTCATGGCCGCTGCCTCGGCCTGTAGGGCCTCCAACTCTGCCTCCGTCTCCTTGCGCTCTCGCACTCTCTGACGAATGGAGAGCAGCATTGGGACAGCCTGAACAAAAAATAAATATCAAAATCTACAGTGCATAACAACAAAAGAAAAAAAAGGAGGGTCTTCTCGAAGACATACCATGTAGCATACGGAGGCGAAGTCGTTCAGGAAGCCTCCTTCTGATCGCTCAAGGGTCTGGGCGATGTCTTCCTCCTTGGCATGCTTGACGGCCCACGAAGCCAAGCATGTCATGTGATAGCCGGGTTCGAACCTCCCCCCGCTCGTGCCGGCTCGGGCCGAGGCCTCAGCCCCTACCCGACTGCCGGCCGAGTTTTGACCCTCGACGTGGACCTCCCCCTCAACCTCGGGGGAGGGGGGAAGTACATTTTCGGCTACCCTATTGGCTCCCTCTCTCTCAGAGGATGAGGAAACGGCGATGGGGGGCTCGGGGGCTGGTACGGAAACGGTGGCAGGAGGAACGACGACGGAGGGAGCCCGAGCAACAGAGCTCGGCGCAGCAGGGGTGTCAGCCTCGGTCACTCGGACGACCCCCGGAGGAAGGCGTACCACTAGCCGAAGCACTACCGGAGGAGCCGCGACAGTGCTAGGGCGCTTCGGAGCAGGCAGCGCGGAGGGAGTGCTGGCGGGCCTCCGTGCCAGACTTGATGGAGTGGGTGCAGCAGGTTCCCTCGGTGCCGGACTTGATGGAGTTGGTGCAGTAGAAGATTCTCCTACGCGAGGGGGAGCCGACTTCTTCCGAGTGATCTTCACTCAGGGGACTTCTTTGAGTAGCTCCGCTGTGCTCGGAGCTTCCTTCCTCTTCCGCGCCCCGGACGCCTCAGCCATGCCTACGAAAGAAAACTGTCAGCTACTAAATAAGTGAAAGAAATATTATTGAAGAGGTCAGGACAACTTACTCAGAGATGTGGCGAGAGATTGGGATTTACAGAGCCCGAACCAGTGAAGGTTGGCCGCAGTTATCAGATCGGCTCAGGAGCGAAGCGACTTCGACCGTGCTCTTGCCTTTGCGACCTGATTCTTCTGGTCCAAGTCTAGGAGCGGCAACCCCTTTGCAAAAGCTGTAAAACAAAAAATGTCACTTCTATGAAAACAGGTGGAAATCAAAATAGTACTCGGATGTAAAATGAAGTCCGACCTGAATTTGTAAAATGGGTCAGAACCCGAGCTGTCAAAGTCCCAAGCTCAGCCGTCGGGGCCTCCCAATCACCTGCCACCCAGAACCATTTGTTCTTCCAGTCCTTGTTGGAAGACGGTAGGTGCATCACCAACCCCGACCCCTTGCTCCCCCGAGTCGCGAAATAATACTAGGGACCATTGGTATCATGCTTGACCAAGTACAGGCTCACCAGCTCCTCAGGGATCAGCTCGGAGTTCCCAACTTGCTTCCAAATTATGTAAGCTGAGACCATCACCTTCCATGCATTCGGAGTGAACTGTCCAGAGGCCAATTCGAGATAGGTCGCTACCTTCCGGATAAAAGGATGCAGTGGGAGACGGACCCCGCACTGCAGCGCGCAGAGAAAAATGGCCACCTCACCCTTAGCTGGAGCGCCAACAACGTCCAAAGGGCCAGGAGCCCTTATTTGCACGGAGTCGGGGACCTGGAACTCCGAGCGGATCCATTCCATTTGAGATTCTGACATGACAGAACCCCCAGGGACAACATCTACAGTCCGCAGACTCGCAGGCATATCAGTGTCGGTAGAAGTTTCGACTCGGCGTGCTCGGGGGGCAGCCTTCTTGCTGGGTTGCTTTGTCCTAGAACCTAGTGTCTTTTGCTTTCGAGGCGGGGGGTACGGGAGAGTGGCTTCAAAAGGGCCCTCGGAAGACCCGCTTTCGCTCCCCGTACTCCCCGGCTCGGAGTCGTCACCATACTCGTGGACCATCTCCAGATCAGAAGACATTGTGGAAATAAGGATGTAGGTGAGCGGGACTCACCGGATGATGGCGGGAAATCGTCTTTTTATCGAAAACTTTGAGTTTGGCCGGAATCGCCCATCGTCGAAAATCGCCTCTCCGGTGTGCTCTCTTCAACCAGGACGCGAAATGACTAACAAACGTCCGGAGCGCCTTTTATAGGTAGCAAAAGATTTCTGTATTGATGACCAGCTTTGATGGCAGCAGCCGAATCGGCATGAGCCGATCTCCGAGCACACATGGCAGCATCGCATTAGACAAATACCGAACCGTCAGTACGGCCTCGACATCGGGTAGTGCGCCTCGGTACGCGAAAAGATGCCTCAACAGTCGGAGCCATCATAAATACGTCGCCTTAAGCCTGCGTGACAACTTCTCATAGGCTGGGAGAAGATCGGGGATCATACCCATCGCCACGCGTAAGCCGAAGCGACCAGCATGCGCAGTTTGAAACCCGTCATCATTTCGACGAGCGGGAAACTTCCTGTATAATTACTCTTCGAGACGACAAGCAAGCTCGAAGAGTAGGGGGCTTCTATTATGGGAAGATCCGAGATCGCTATTCCGAGCCGACTCAGCACCGTTCCAACTAAGGCGCAACCCATTTGGGTTGAACTCAGTATCAGCACCACACGAGTCTGAAAGCATAATTCAGCTCGGAGAGGAGTCACATTCGATCAGACCAATATATACCCTCGACTGTTTACTTGAATTCGGACTTGCGGGAGGATCGCATGCTGATGCTCCGGATGGACTATCCAAGTCGAGGCCACGATCAGAGACTCATACCACGATCAATAGAAAAATTGCCACATTGAGACGTGACCAAAAACTTCGCCCGCAAATACATACGATCCGCCAGATACGCTGCACACGCGGTAAATTGCGGGCAATATCTCCATGATCCTAAAATCCCTCTGATCGTGCCGAGATTGTCGGACTCAGACGGCCTCCCAGGCTGGTATAAATAGGACGATCACCATGTTTACAGGTACGCAAAATCAAGCTCTCCTCTACTCTCTACTCAGACCTTGATTCCCTTGTCCTGACTTAGGCATTGGAGGGTCCCCCGGCTTAGCCAGGGTCACCTTTGCCTGCTTTCCTGGTGTAGGTTCCAGGGATTATACGTGGTGGTCGACGTGGAGGGAGGGCTGACCAGATTTTGGCATCAACAGTAAGCATTGTTGAGAAAGTGATTTTATTTGTTGAAAGCTACTTATCTCATTAACATGATCAAAGGAGGCTTTATCTCACAGTAGATATCCAAAGAGGTCCTGCATGATGGACTGTCCATGTTGAAGATAAGGCCTACATCTACATCAAAGGTGGGCCGCACATGATGAATGACCCCATATTAACGTGAGCTCACATAATGGATGATTCATATCAAAGGCCGGCCCCTAATGATAAATAGCTCACGTTCAAAGCAGGTTGGTATGATGGATGCCCCACTTGAAAGGCGAGGTTTACATGACGAACGGTCCACATCAAAGGTGGGCTTCACATGATGGGCAATAGACATTGAAGCTATGCCCCTCGTGATGGATAACCCACATCAATGTGCCCCACATGATGGATGGTCCACATCAAGGGTTGGGCCTTAATGATGAGTGACCCACATCCAAGGTGAGCCCCACATGATGGTTGGTCCAAATTGAAGGTAGGGCCCACAAAATAAATGATCTACATTAAAGATGGGCTTCACAAAATGGGCAATTGTAATGAAGGTGGGCCCTATATGATGGATGACCCACATCAAGGTGGGCCCCACATGATGGACAAACCATGTCAAAGGTTGGCCTTAATGATGAGTGACCCACATCCAAGACGAGCCCTGCATGATGGATGACCTACATCGGAGGTGGGGCCCATGTGAGGGATGGTCCACATCAAAGGTGGGTTCCACAGGATGGGCGAGGGATATTGTTGGTGAGCTTCATGTGATGGACAATGGCATTAATGGTGGCCCCCACATGATGGATAATGAACATCAAAGGTGGGCCCTACATAATGGATGGTGCATATTAAAGGTCAATCTCTAATGATAAATGACCCACATATAAGGTGGGCCCCACATGATGGACTACCTATGTCAAAGGTGGGGGCCATTCAATGAACGATCGACATCAAAGGTTGGCCCTACATGATGGATAGTGAATATAAGAGTGAACCAAACAAACTTGAGGGATAAATACTCATATGATGTTGGAAACGAAACATGCTTTTTAACTTTTTACCCAACAAGCATGTTGTTTGCCTAACGTGCTTATTTACTGAATAAGTAAAAACTAAAATAGGCTACTTGAGATAGTAGCTTAAAATAACTTATAGTCCAAACACCCGCTTATACACTTATAAAATTCTATAGGTTGTAAACGCATTACACTTAAAAATAACTTCACGTGTAGTTTATTTACATTGTCATCTTGCAAACTTGTAAGGTGTTTATGTAAGACTTTATGCAGAATTGCAAAAGGACCTTAATGTGCATTGAGTATGAAGTTAAATCAGACGAATAAAATATCGTACCGTGTTGGGATGTCATTACTAGGCCATATGCCGCAGTTTTCCTCTCCTTACTCCCTTAGAGAAGCATTGATGAGAATTCTAGCTTCTTTTGATGTATTGAATTGGAGAACTAGCTCGATTTTATAGTTACGAAGGATAGAGGAGTTTAAAACCCATTAAAACTCCTCTCCCTAAAGGCTTTATATGAATTTGGTAATCCCAGTCTCACTTGAATATTGTTAGTGTATTACAGTTCTTGCATCCCACTCTTTAAACAAATCTTCTAAAAGCATTACAACTTAGTAGGGTCCACTGGTGCACCTGATCACGTTATCCAACCCTTGGGACAATCCAAACCATTGATCAATAAAGCCCACCTTCTAGAATTCTTATATTTTATAGTGTAAAAAGTAGTTATCCATGCCACACAGATCTTAGAGCTATAAACCCACTAAAATTTCTAAATCACATATAAGGAACTTGACAAACATCTCTTGATTTTACGTAGTTACATAATATTACCTGCATTGTAACATTGATAATTGAATCACATCCATTTCCTTGACGAAGCAATATGAACACTCGATGGTAAAGAGTATATCCTAAGAAAACTTTGAAACTCTGGTAGAGTGCGATGGATGATGCATATGCACTTATAAACTATTTAGAAATTGTACATATAACCTACAATAAGTTGGATTGCTTGCTAACTTCAAACCTTATTATTAAGGTAAAATGTGCTAGTGCACACTTTTGTTTGTCGGCTACATTAACTATTGAGGTCATCTGAGCCAAACTGCAAGCCAAGCTACCCCAATGGCAAAAGAAGGGTTGGTTTGGTTTGTACATGAGCTAACTGCTTTGGCTAACCTAACTTTCTAGCTCAAAGACAAGAGTGACCATTAAACAATCAACTAGCCAAGAAACAAGTCAACAATAGATTACCCTGGCATTGATGAAAAATGAACATTTCTTAGTGGTGCGGTTGTGATTGCAAATATAACTCTTGACTGAAAATTACCTGTTATATGTCCATTACTATCAGCCTGAGGATGCTTTTGTGTTGATGTGGTTTGTTTATCTGACTTTGATGGCTAAGTACTTAACAGGTATCCAAATTATGGTTCCTAATTTAGATGTATCATGAAGCAAAAAGTACAGTTACATGGTTGTCTAATTATCAGATTGGTGGACATTTATTAAATAGGTAAAAATGGAAAACATCCCAATGCCATATTTCAAACAAGTTGTTGGATTTTATGCATTCAATCTGACTGTGATTGACATATGTGCATATTTATTCTTCTATTTATATTGAAATCTTTCTATATTTGAATGTGTACGTGTGTGTGTGTGTGAGATTATTTCATAATAATATATGCATTTAAATATTTGAATCATCCTTCACAATAAAGTATAAATAATATATTGGTCAATTAAAGGATTGATCCGCTCCTCACACGACATAAACCGATATGCAAGTATGTTCAACGCTAGTAATGTATATTTACACGCATGTACATATGGGATAAACCCCTACTCTAATTTATAAGTTGTTCATGATAAGATCTTGTAAAGATTAGCAATTGACTCTATAACCTATTAGACCGAGTAAGTTCATATACCATAACAGGGGTGTATAATTGGTTGATTGGACATATCACACAATGATTGTGTAGACAATGAGCGTTTTATCATTTATGATGTGTGAGTTGAGCATGCGTGATGTGTGACTAGTTGCCTACCAGCGAAGCGACAGGTAGATTATAGCAAATTCTCCATGTGAGTACACTAGTCCCATGTGTGGCTCATGTCCTAATTACTCTATGCTACATGGTGACATCGCGAGGGGTGACGCAACTTTGATGTGCATTTTTAAAGTCATGCGTACATGCTTGGCTAGGTTAGAGGTATGTTGGAAAAGTGACCAAATTAATGTCGAGTCATATAGATGGTCTAGAGGAGGATTGTAGATGATGCACGGTGGAGTTATATAAGGTGCCAAATCAAATAGAAAAGGTCAAATTTTACTGCAAACTATTTAAAAAAATATTTATACATTATTTATGTTAATAGTTTTCAATGGACTTTAATTGATCAAGTTTACCCAAAATTTTTTTATCCGATCTTAAAAATAAATAATTGTACATTATAATCAAAGTATTGAAATTTGTACAAGTCATCCATGGAATCAAAAGTGCTTAATTGAGTGTGATTAGATTAATAATTTTTTAAGAAAGTAAATGAAGATTGAGAAGAATCATTTCTAATCTACTTATATGAATTTAGGGAGATGTTATTTCTATGGGAAGGATTGTAGCCTCTGCGGAATTACATTGGATTTGTCTAACAAGAGAGTTTAAATTAGGTTTTCTAATTAGAAAAGATAATGGCAAGTATGAATACCTTATTATCACCCTCACCTAAGATATGTTGGAGTTAATTTATAATTAAGAATTTTTTATTTTTATTTAATAATGGTTTATAAATATGGGTACAAGGCATTGGTTTGAGATACATCTCTCTTCCTATCCAGTCTTGAAGAAATCTCTTTCCTCTTCGAGACCTTGGTCTATCAATATATAGATCTCACTTTGTGTATAGTATTCTCTTCCTTAATGGTCGAGGAGTCGACATCTAAGGTGCACTTTTCTTTATCTCCATGCATTTTTGTGAGGTGAAGAAGGTAAGCATGGTTCACATGCATTACTGACTCATTTTAATTTTGGTACTGTTTTTTTTTTTTTTTTCCTTACACATGCACCCGCCGCACACCCACGCATGCCGTTGTGGGATTTCACCATCTATGGGTTTCGAACCCACAACCTTGCGTTGAAACTCCAGAGTTTACCACTCGGTCAAGGACTGGAACCCCAATTTTAATTTTGTTACTTATTGACATTAGTTTAGACGATTTAATCAACTTATCTCAAGTCAATGAATACATCTACATGACAAGCATCATATACTATTTCAATATTATATTATGTAACTTTCCATTTCAATATTTCATGCCTTATTAAAACCAAATTAATGACCAGCAATGAGCACCAAAATCAACCATTGGAAGGTCATGGAATTTAGAACAGTGTGGTGGTTCCTACCAAGAACCAACCACCAACATTGTCTGTAGTGGTCTAAAATAAGTTTGGGGTCAATCAATAAATGAAGAACTCTACGTTTAAAAAAAAAGAAAAATAGAAAAAAAGAAAAAAAAGTTTTTAAAAAAGTAGAAGGGTGGCTAGGAATCTCATTATACACATGTTATGCCAATTGCGGCCCACAGATTGGTATCTAGACCAATAGTTTGTTGGGTCCAACCATGGATGGAGCATATTTTCAAAATTTAATTAATATCTCAGTTACCAATATCACTATCTCCTTGGTTTGAATGCAGACTGTTTATAAATTTATTCCCAACTGTGCAGTATATACATTTGAATTGATATACTTTGAAGGCATAGTCCAACCACATCCATACACTAGGCCAAACTATGGTTAAAAGACTCGACAACTCAACTTGATTTGTTCAGGCATAAATCAGCCCAATTTGCCCAAGCTGAGGATAGCTTCTAGTATTGAATTGGATGGAATCAATAGAGTTCAGGTAGCTTTAGATGAATTACATGCTCTTGTGGTTGAACCAGGATCCAACACTTGTTGCAACCACCATAAGCCATATGTTGTGTTATAAAATGATGTAAATTGTACATGTAATGCATGTAAACACATTTTCATACCGGGTTTGAGTAGGGTGTCTTGTGGAATGTAACGGCACACTTGAGGTGGGCAGCCCATGTGAAGCAGGTGGCTCGTGTGAAGTAAAAATCATGTGAAGTGAGGTCCACGAGCGGGACTCGGTTAAGACCTTAACTCATGTGATGTGGAGCCTGCGCTATAAGATAAAGGCATTGATTCGCCATGATCTATGACTTTTAACTTTTAAAGTAAGTGATTAATTGTCCTATATCAAAATGATATCAACTCTAAAATGGATAGTCTAATATTACTATTAATGGTAATAAAATTCACATATACTGATTCTAACTCCTGATTAGCAAATATATGTAAATCAAATGGATACATTAAAACTGTAATGAGAATCTTAAGTTATTACAGTTCAAGTCAAATGAAAATATATTGCAATTCCGATTCAAGTCAACAGTGCATTTTATATAACTAATGTACTTCAATACATGCATGGCCGGAAAGATCAAAATCACACTGTGAGAGACTAAGTATGCCGTTATCTTCCATGTTCATTTACGAACAATGAACAGTTGGCAAGAGCTCACATGCAAGTTTCATCATTAATATACATAAATATAATATTATACATACATGTTAAAAATATGTAGGCTCAAACGGGTAGCCCAAGCTTGGCTCTAAATTGTTTGAGCTTTTTATATATGAACCCAAGACCAAGGCCATCCACCGGTGAAAAGGCCAACTCAAATCCCATTTAAATACTGGCCGAACCTAAAAGCCCATGAGCCGGCCTAGCCAATGGACATTGTAGGGCCACATATATGGGCTGAGCATCTTAGCACATCAGCATTGTTGGTGCGCTACATCTAAGCTGTGAAACACCTGATGATGAGGGTACTGATTGAGTACCACCCCACCAAGACCTAGCTAGAGACATTGGTCCTATTAGGCGCTTTGTAGGATCCATCACAACAATATATGTGTTTTATGTAAGCTGTCTATCTACACGGAAAGATTATTTTAGGACATGAGTCCAAAAAGTTAAAAACTTTGTGGGAACCACCGTAATGTTTATTTTTCATCTACCTATTTATAAGGTCACGTGGATACGGATAAAGTGAAAATATAAATATAAGCTGGATGTGGCCCAAGAAGTTTTCACCAGTGGGCGTGGTCCACTTGAAGCTTAATCGTCCTCTCTTTTGCGCTCATGCCCTAAAATGATAGGTTAAATTTGTGGGCGGGAAGGATAAAACATATACGTCACGGTAGGTCCCACATATACCAATCTTCTGGGGCAGTGGATGCCTGATCCATGTACCTAGGTTTGTGGGGTCAGTGACTGTGGGATCGATTGTGATTCATGTAGCTGACATCCACACCGTGTATCTGTTTTGAGAGCTCATTTTAGGACAGATTCCATTCTTAGGTGGACCACGTAACAGGAAAGAGTGGTGATTGAATCCTCAACATTAAAAATTTCTTGGAGGCCACCGAAATGTTTATTTGCCATCCAACCTTCTAGTAAGGTCACATAGACCTGGACGAAGAACCCAGGCAAATATCAGCTTGATCCAAAACTTTGGCGGCTCACAAGAAGATTTTAATGGTCAATCACCACTGTTTTCTGTGGTATGGTCCAACAGAGATTTGGATGTGTTTCATTTTTAGGATCACGCCTTAAAATGAGCTGTCAAAACGGTTGGACGGCGTGGATGTAAGGAACATACATCAAGGTGGCCCCACAGTCAGTGATCTCACGCGCCTGGGAAACTACCCTGCCTCTCGGGAGTTCCGTACAGTCTGGGGCTACGAGGTTACACTGTTACGTATGGGTTTTATACGAATTCTACAGATCATTTTAGTTTCCATGTCATTTTGATTTGTGAGGAAAAAAAATGAGATACATTTATAATTCAAATGGACGAGGATTACTGATGAAGAGCCACGTAAGTCTTGAACGAAGCTGATATTTGTGTTTTTTCTTTCATCTTAGTGCATATGACTTTATGCACAAGTTAGATTGAAAACAAACGTCATGGTAGACCAAAGAATGTTTCAACGGTAGATGTCATCAACACCGCTGCTTTTGTGATGTGGTTCAATGGGATGCATCTCATTTTTAGGCTCATAATCTGAAATGATTTAGAAACTGGATGGACGGTGCGGATAAAAGCCATACATGACGGTGGCTCGTCATGGCCCCTGCGGCCTGGCCGGGGTCCAGCACACATGGCAGCGTTAACTGTTCAATGACATTTCGGCCCTCCAGAAATTCGGTTTCTTCGTGCAAAGATCACTCTCCCTTATTTCCTCTCTCTTGCCAGGGTTCCGCTTCCTGCTCCTTGTTCAATGGAGGATACGTTTTCGATCGAAGATCGAACCCTCGATGCCTACGACGACGAAAGCATCGATCAAATCCTTGAATGCTTTCGCTGCTGCGTCTGCCTGTGAGTCTGTCTCCGCTCCCATTTCCTTTTTCCTTTCTCTTCTTCTTCTTCTTCTGCAGATTTTCTCTTTCGCTACTAAAAATCGCATTAGATGCGGTAATTATAATGTTGTTGTTGTTGACGATGATAATACTAAATATAAGATCAGAAATTTCAATAAATTTATTGTTGTTGTTGTTGTTGTTGTTGTGTTATGAGAAATGCTCCAATCCATCCTTGAATTGACCTTATTTCCATAGCCATCCCTTTTTCAAGGCATGGATGGGATGGTTATGATTGCCGAACAAAAGTGATTCTTTAGGAGCATAAGCTATCCTGGATTGGCCCTAACAAATAAATGGATCGAATTGTAGACTGGACTTATTTTTGTGCAAATGATCTTGACCGTGTGTATAAAGGCCATTGATAAAAAAGCTTATCATTTCCAGATCGGTGTGATGTTTTCATGTTAGCCCATAAAACGTGTGCTGGATGTAATGAACGGTCTAGATCAATGAATTGGACTAAGTGTACTAGTGCAACTAGGAAACACTATAACTTATAGCGCTCTAGGAATGCTGGGGCATTTATTTATTATTATCATTGTTATTACTATTATTTAGCAATCGAAAGGAGGAGGTGTGTTACAGGATGAAATGACCAAAATGTTCTCTTTTGTTTTGTTTTGTTTTATTTATATTTATGTTTTTAATATGTAAACAAGTGGTTAAGTCAAGAATTGTGGGGCGGACGTGGTCCATCCGCGGCTTCTAACCCATCTAGCAGATGCAACCCACTATGATGATCGAATGAACAAATCCTTGACATCTAACCCATCCAGCAGATGCAATCTACCATGATGATCGGATAAACAGAAAAGGCCGATACACTCATTAGATGGGTTACGTGGATTTGCATGTTTCTGAGTGGTGTATGTTGATTTTTATGGTGTGGTCCACATGATGATTGGATCGGCTAGTTTTATGGTTCTTTTGAATATCATGGTGAGGTACACATTGGATGGGTCGGATGTCACATGCAAACCACATGGGCTCGAAAATTCTCGACTTCATTTCCTAGACAAAAGATATAGGAGGGAACTTTAGCCATCTCACCCCTGAACAGCACCCCTGCAATTACTTGAGGCATTGTTTTGTAAAATCAGAAACACAAGACATTTTTGGTAAAAATCCATAATAATAATAACTATTTATTGAACAAAACACAAAAAGAATTGATATCTACGCCCATCATCTTATATTTGCATACACCCATTTTCCATTTTGGGAATTAAAAATTGAAATAGCACACTTTTGTATTCGAAGTTACTTCAATGGGAATGGGTGAAAGCAAATAAAAAGGGTGGGTTGCATGTTGAGTTTGGAATGATTTAGAAGTTCCATGGCTGTGATTTTGTTGGTTTGCTACATGTGAAGATTTGGATGAAATGAATTCTTTTGCTTTTTTGTAGGTTTTGTTTGATAAGCAATTGCTCTACATTCCTTCGCTGAGTGATTTAATTGTCTTATACCAAATCAAACATTCTTTGTCTAGATGACTAAAAGTGAGATGTGTCTGGGGCAACTAGGAAAGCAGGAAGCACATTAGGTGGAATATATATATATATATATATATATATATATATATATATATATATATATATATATATATATATATATTCCACCTTTTCTATGTACCAATTGAACAACTGCAATCCAACCTGAAATATGTTGGATTTGGATTTGAGAGAAGTCCCACCATGGTTTTGAGACTCGGTAGCACTAGAGCTAGTTTGATACCATGGGCCTTGTGAGTTGGGCCAATGCAGCCCCAAGCTGGTACACGTCTCAACTTAACTCTGGGATGAAAGAGTCTATCGGGGCCATTTTGTGAGGGACCTGAAATTCAACAGATGTAAATTCGGGCAGAAATATTTCATGCCTCTCCCATTTTATAAGGCACCTGAAATGTAACAGATGTGCATTTGGGAAGAAATGCATCCCACCCTCTCCACTTTGCAAGGGACGTCCAAATGTTCCTAAAAGCATGCATGAGATGTTGAAATCTTGAAGCAGCAGTTTTAGAACTAATTCCCAATATACATGCATACATTCACATTTGTCTTTGATGGGTAACAGACACTTTCATCTCTATATATAATGCCAATATTTTTTGGATAATTTTGATCACGCAATTAGTTTTTAGGAGCATCCTTAACCTTAAGACTTGGTAGCTGTATATGAGTGCCACATGTGAGGTGGATGAGGCACCAACATTTCAAAATGAGTGCTAAACTATCATATGAGCCTACCCTTAAAATTCTCGCAATAGAGAGGCAATGTGTCAAATTTTATCTCTTCCTGTTTTCACAGTGAGATGCGTCTGAGCAAGTGATGATGATTGTATGAATCTGATACTTCTTTCCATGAAGTTTCAAATATCGAGCTTTTTAAAACTGATGCTCAGACGCGTCTAAGATTTGAAAAAAAAAGAAAAAGAGTCTAACCTTAAAATTGGAGATGGGATGTGAGAGGAATATTCTGACTGCTTTCTGTTTGTTTCCACATATTAATGCTTTTGTTCCTACAAACTTGTCACTGTCATACAGCATCTGATCCATTGAAAAGGTGGGCTGCACTATAAAGACTGAGTGTGGAGAAAATCAAATTGGTCCACTTAAATCTTGAAATCTCTGTTAAAGTTTGAGATAATTGATGTAGAGCGGGTCGCGGACAATTTCATGGCCAAGATGGATCAGAAAAGGCACGGTCGGCGACAGAAGTGATTCGGACCATCGGACCTTAGATCGGGCGTATCTCACAATCCGGAATGAGTTATCCGACGTAAAATATATGATTTTGGGGTAGAACGAGCTACTTTAGCCAACCAACCCCGCTACGCCGGGTTGCGCAGCCCGGATTTGCGAAAAACCCCCTGATCGACGGTCGTTTCCTCGTTTTAATTTTGTTTTTACTATAAATAGTAAGTTTTAGTTTGAGTATAACTTTTCATCCGTTGGGCTTTAGGAGTTGTGTCCGACATGAAAAGTGCTTAGGATAATTAGGAGAACGGTTTGGTGAAGCCAAATACGACACTTACTATTTTTGGCCGAAAACCTTGCGCACTAGTAGACATCATGACCGTCTATAAATAGTAAGTTTACTATTTATAGTAAGTTGCGAATTCTAGGAGTTTTAGTTGTAGTATGAGTCTGATTTCTTTCATGTTGCTTGGTTCCCTTATTTAAAGGGGTGTAAACTCGTTTTTATTTTTTCATCAATTAATTTTCAATTTATTAGAGTTTATTCCTATTCTCTTGCTTTCTTTCCTCGTGGATTCGAGAAGTCTCTGTGAGGAGTCCAGAGAAGCTCCGTGGATTTGGAGTAGTTATCCTTGAGGAAGACGGTGTTCGACCTCATCATGTTCATCCCTGCGTCAATTTGGTATCAGAGCGAGGTTTTCCCTCGGGCCGATGGCAAACAACGAAGGTATGAATCAAAATCCTGTGGACGGTGATCCAGGGATTCGTTATCTTTCGGAAAGAATGAAAGCTTTCCATCGGGAGAGTCAGTTGACCATGCAAGGGCTGCAGGCAACCCTCGACCGTCTTGCGGATGCGCTACTTCCGCCCCGAGCCCTAGGCGGTGCTCCACCACCTATGGTCGCCCCACCACCGTGGTTGCTGTACGACGTGACCCTGATTATCGCAGAGCACTACCAGCGGTAAATCGTAGGGCTACACCAGATGATTCTAGTTCCAGCGACGAGGACATTAATGAGAGTTTTGATCGACGACCAATCCATGGAGGCGATCGTCTAGATCGTGCTGAAAGAGACTATCGAGGTAAGGCTGAACTTCCTAGTTTTAACGGTTTATTACGTATCGAAGATTTTCTTGATTGGCTAGCTGAAGTAGAGAGATATTTCGATTATATGGATGTGCCAGATCATAAAAGAGTGAAATTGGTAGCGTTTAAATTGAAATCTGGTGCTTCTGTATGGTGGGAACAATTGCAACTCTCACGAGCCCGCCAGAATAAGGCGCCCATCGCATCATGGCCTCGGATGAGACGTCTTCTTCGTTCACGATTTCTCCCCATTGATTATGAGCAGATATTATTCCAGCAATACCAGAATTGCCGACAAGGAAATCGAACTGTTACAGATTACACTGAAGAATTCCAGCGTTTGGCTACACGAAACGATTTGTCAGAATCTGAGTCACAGAAAGTGGCACGATTTATAGGTGGGTTGCGACCGGTAATTCAGGATCGAGTTCAGATGTACCCAGTCGGGACCGTAGATGAAGCAGTTCAATTGGCAGGAAGGGCAGAAACGCAGCTTGCAAGAGCTCCTGCTCGTCCCTATCCTTCAAATCGACCCCCTATGACAGGTCCCACACATGATCCAGTGCTGGCTCGAGAAAAAGATCCGGTAGGAGAACGTCCTCAACCTCCTCCACCCGCGAACCGTGATACGGGGAGCGGACCATCCAGACCTCAACGGGCAGCACCCACAACAGCAGGCCCTAGTAGGATTCCGAATCCATATGCTCGGCCAAGGCCGAACAATTGTTACCGCTGTGGCCAACCAGGCCACTTATCAAACACTTGTCCTCAACGTCCGGCAGCGCACTTGACTATAAACGAAGGGGGCACTGAAGATGAGGCCGTGGAAGAGGATCATGGCTTTGATGAATATGAACAAACCACTGAAGAAATAGCAGGTGGCGAGGAAGTGACAGGCGAAGATCGTGGCGAATTTCTCGTGGTGAGGCGACTACTGTATACTCCACGAAAGGAATTACATCCACAGCGGCACAATATATTTCGTACTCGGTGCACTGTCAGCGGAAAGGTCTGTGATGTGATCATAGACAGTGGTAGCAGCGAGAACATCGTCTCAAGAGTGATGGTGGATAAGTTGCAGCTACCAACGACGAAACATCCTTCCCCGTACTCAATTGGCTGGATAAAAAAAGTGAACGAGACCAAGGTAACTGAACAATGCACTATCTCGTTTTCAATTGGTAAACATTATAAGGATCAGATACTTTGTGACGTGGTTGACATGGAAGCCTGCCATATGCTACTCGGTCGACCCTGGCAGTCAGACCGTGATGCGACCCATCGGGGGCGAGACAATGTCTACATATTCGTCAAGGATAGTCAAAAAATAATCCTTGCCCCTATGGCACCAGAGAACCACCCTGAAGCCTCTAAAGTGGAGGGGAGTTCTCTCTTGACCATTCGGGATTTCATAGAGGAGTCCAAGGAAACCGGCGAGGTATATGCCGTAGTGGTGAAGGGCGAGAAAGAGGAACCCTCAAACATCCCTCTAAGCTTAAGACTGTTACTAAACGAATTCAAAAGAAGTCTGGCCTGAAGATTTACCTGATGGATTACCCCCCCATGAGAGACATCCAGCATCACATAGACCTCGTCCCTGGGGCTAGCCTGCCCAATCGCCCTCATTATCGGATGAGTCCGAAGGAGTGTGAGATACTTCAGGGGCAAGTAGAGGAATTGATCCGTAAGGGTCTATTGAGAGAGAGCATGAGCCCATATGCTGTACCAGTATTATTAACGCCAAAAAAAGATGGAAGCTGGCGCATGTGTGTCGGCAGCCGAGCAATTAACAAAATTACTATTAAGTATCGGTTTCCAATACCACGGTTGGACGACATGCTCGATATGTTAGGAGGGGCTAAAGTGTTCTCTAAACTCGATCTAAAGAGCGGGTACCATCAGATTCGTATTCGACCCGGCGATGAATGGAAAACAGCATTCAAGACAAAGGAAGGGTTGTATGAGTGGCTGGTCATGCCTTTCGGCCTATCGAACGCACCAAGTACTTTTATGCGTTTGATGAATCAAGTTCTAAAACCGTTCACTGGCCGATTTGTGGTAGTATATTTTGATGACATATTGATATATAGCCAGGATGAGGCGGAGCACAAGAAACATCTCAGGCAGGTGCTGCAGGTCCTACAAGATAACAAGCTGTACCTCAACTTGAAAAAGTGTAGCTTTTTAACTGACAGCCTGTTGTTTTTAGGATTTGTTGTAACGTATACAGGCATTCGGGTGGACGATGAAAAGGTGCAAGCTATTAGGGAATGGCCGATCCCGACAAACATTCATGAGGTGAGGAGTTTTCACGGATTAACGACTTTCTATCGTCGATTTGTGCGAGATTTTAGCACCATAGTCGCGCTAATAACAGACTGCATGAAAAAGGGGCCATTCCAGTGGACCGATAAAGCTGACAATAGCTTTCATGAGATCAAGCATCGTTTGTCTACAACACCGGTCTTGGTGCTTCCTAATTTCGATAAATTGTTTAAGGTGGAGTGTGACGCTTCATATGTCGGAATAGGAGGAGTATTATCACAGGAAGGCAGGCCGGTAGCCTTATATAGCGAGAAGCTCAGTGAAGCCCGAAAGAAGTGGTCGACTTACGAGCTTGAGTTGTACGCAGTTGTTTAGGCGCTGCAACATTGGCGGCATTATCTAATTCAAAGGGAGTTTGTTCTGTACACCGACCATCAGGCATTAAAGTTTATTAATAGTCAGACTAACGTGAATCGTGTGCATGCTAGATGGGTTGCGTTTTTACAGGAATTTACGTTTGTTCTGAAGCATAAGTCAGGTCAGCAGAATAAGGTGGCTGATGCACTTAGCCGTCGTGCGTTACTACTTGTTACGGTGAGCAATGAGGTGGTCGGCTTTGACTGTCTCAAGGAGCTATATGCCGAGGATGAAGACTTCAAAGATTTTTGGTTGGAGTGCCAAGAAGGTCATCCCAGTGACTTTTATATACAGGATGGTTTTCTCTTCAAAGGGAATCGATTGTGCATCCCCCAAAGTTCTCTAAGGGAGCAGATTATTCAGGAACTACATGGAGGTGGCCTCGGTGGACACCTTAAGCGAGACAAGACGCGAGCTCTTGTGGAAGAGCGGTATTATTGGCCGCAATTAGTACGTGATGTGGGAAGAGCCGTACAACGTTGTCATATTTGTCAGACCTCCAAGGGACAATCTCAGAATACGGGCCTCTACACCCCGTTACCTGTGCCTGACGGTCCTTGGGAGGATTTATCAATGGACTTCGTGCTTGGTCTTTCACGAACACAACGCGGCATGGATTCGGTGTTCGTAGTGGTCGATCGTTTCTCCAAGATGGCGCACTTCATCCCATGCAAGAAGACCCTTGATGCAACATATGTGGCGAATTTATTCTTCAGGGAGGTCGTACGGCTACACGGGGTCCCTAAGACCATTACTTCTGATTGTGACACGAAGTTCATTAGCAACTTTTGGCGGACTTTGTGGACTCGATTCGATACACGACTTCAATTCAGCAGTGCTTACCACCCACAGACTGATGGGCAGACCGAAGTTGTGAATCGCACTTTGGGAAACCTCCTTCGATGTATTTCAGGAGAGAAACCGAAGCAGTGGGATTTGGCTTTGTCTCAAGCGGAGTTTGCATTCAACAACATGGTGAACCGCTCGACAGGAAAGTCCCCGTTCCAAGTTATTTACGGACGAGTACCTCGCCACACACTAGACTTGGTCCCTCTGCCCAAGCTCCCAGGCATGAGTATTGCAGCAGAACATATGACAGACAGGATCATGGGTATTCATGCGGAGGTGCAGACTAAGCTACATGCCTCGAACGAAAAGTACAAGGAACAAGCGGACAAGCATCATCGACAAAAGGTGTTCGAGGTGGGCGACCAGGTAATGGTCCATTTGCGAAAAGAAAGATTTTCGACCGGGACGTATAACAAGCTGAAGAATAAGAAGATTGGACCGGTACCGATCATCCGCAAGATCAATGACAATGCTTATATTGTTGATCTTCCAGATGACATGGCGATCTCACGGACTTTCAACGTTGCGGACCTGACCAAGTATCATGAACCAGTGCAGGACGAGAACTCGAGGACGAGTTCTTTTCAAGTGGAGGGGACTGATGTAGAGCGGGTCGCGGACAATTTCATGGCCAAGATGGATTAGAAAAGGCACGGTCGGCGACAGAAGTGATCCGGACCATCGGACCTTAGATCGGGCGTATCTCACAATCCGGAATGAGTTATCCGACGTAAAATATATGATTTTGGGGTAGAACGAGCTACTTTAGCCAACCAACCCAGCTACGCCGGGTTGCGCAACCCGGATTTGCGAAAAACCCCCTGATCGACGGTCGTTTCCTCGTTTTAATTTTGTTTTTACTATAAATAGTAAGTTTTAGTTTGAGTATAACTTTTCATCCGTTGGGCTTTAGGAGTTGTGTCCGACATGAAAAGTGCTTAGGATAATTAGGAGAACGGTTTGGTGAAGCCAAATAGGACACTTACTATTTTTGGCCGAAAACCTTGCGCACTAGTAGACATCATGACCGTCTATAAATAGTAAGTTTACTATTTATAGTAAGTTGCGAATTCTAGGAGTTTTAGTTGTAGTATGAGTCTGATTTCTTTCATGTTGCTTGGTTCCCTTATTTAAAGGGGTGTAAACTCGTTTTTATTTTTTCATCAATTAATTTTCAATTTATTAGAGTTTATTCCTATTCTCTTGCTTTCTTTCCTCATGGATTCGAGAAGTCTCTGTGAGGAGTCCAGAGAAGCTCCGTGGATTTGGAGTAGTTATCCTTGAGGAAGACGGTGTTCGACCTCATCATGTTCATCCCTGCGTCAATAATCAAGATTCTTAAAATTTTCCTTTTATATGTTTATTGTTTTTTAGGTATCTATCTATCTATCTATAATGGGTTTTGCTGACATCCCTGAAGATTTTAAATGGTACATGGGGTGACCATCATCAATATGAACCGTTCATCATTCATACAACTAGGAGCAAACTATGGTGTAGAAATTATGCCAATCGGATGATCCTAAGAGTTTTATCAATATAATGAAAAACGGACAACCAATATTGAGCAGAGAAACAAAATATCTCCAATCATGATCTTGAAACATCTTCTAGATAGATCCCACTTTGTATTGGTTATGATTGCAAACTAGCACTTTGGTTTGATGATCCTAACCATGCGATCTATGGCTGTCTAAACAACGGATGTTTGTAACAAGTTGGCCACATTCAAACGGTTAGGATCATCCGATCAGCATGATGTTTGTATCATGTACTATTGAATGAACTGTGCCTGTCAATTAGTAGATGTCCCACGTGTCATTCAGAAGGTTTGGGGATGTTGTTAATGTCCCCATAAAAGTATAGATGTTAGCAACGCCCATACATAATAATAATTTTAATAGAGAAATGCTCCAATACTCCCAGAGTACTATAAGTTATAATGTTTTTGGTTGCATCTATTGACTTGCACAGTCCAATTGATCAATCTGAACTATCCATTAAGTCTAGAACACATTTTAGAGTCTCCATACATAAGTAACACCAATCAGACGATCCAAGCCGTCCTTTATTCTGTCTTACTTTTTGTAGCCATCCTTCTACCATGCCACAGACACAGATGGTTAGGGTTGCCTAAGAAAAGTGATTCTTCATGATCATTATCAACCAACGATGGTCCCCAACAAATAGATTGATCTAATTGTTGGTTGGACCTATTTTTATGTAGACGGTCTTTATAGTCCATGCTTAAAGGCTAATGATCAGGAGACTACCATTGTCGGTCAGTGTGATATGTACATGGTAGCCCATGAAATGTGTGTTGGACCTAATGGACAGTCTAGATGAATCGATTAAACTTTCTGAGTGTCAAATGCAACTAAGAGCACTCTTAACTTATAGTGCTTCTAGTTGCACTGGGACACTTATCCTATCCATTGATCTATAAAGTTTGTTAGGTCCCCTCCACATTTTATGGGCTACCATTAGAAATGCCACATTGATCTTACAAATATTGACCATTTGATCGATGGCCTAAAATATGGATGGTCAAGATCATTTACACAAAAACGGTATCAACCAACAATTGGATCCATCTATTTATTAGGAACTATCATGGATCGTTTAGGGCGTGTTTGGCCAGGCGACTTACACGGGATTAGATGGAATGAAATATGGTTTAAGGTATCAGATGGACCGTCAGTGTTTCTCTGTTGATCCCATGGGTCTGCAATAGCCCATGGGATATACAACTCGTGTTTGGACGGTCGCCGGGATTGGCTACGGTGACCGTCAACACCTGTTGGCGTGTTTGGCTGGGATGGGATTGCAATATACGCTTCCTGCACTTGACGTATTTGGCCAGAACTCCGTCCGATTGTGGAAAACCGGGAATGGATTTCCTACTCCCCCTGGCACCATCCCCGCGGCTGGTGATAGGTGCTCTGTGGGGCCCACCATGGTTTATTTGTTTCATCCATTCCGTTCATCCATTTTTATTGTTCATATTAGATATTGATACCAAAAATAAAAGGGATATAAATCACAGGTGGATGACACCACAGGAAAACAATAGTGATTGGATATCCTCCTAGCTAATCCTCCATTTTAGGTCCACTGTACTGATTATTAGACATCCAATCCGTTGATTAGGTCATACGGTGAACGTTTGCATCTCCATTGCTTCTTGTGGTGTGCCCCACTCAGTGTTTTATATTTGCCTCAAAACAGGTTCATGGCTGAATGTAGGCCGATGAAAATGATGGAGGGAGTGGATATCTCATTGATATCTCGGTGGGCCCCATATAGCATAGGAAACTAGCACCCCACATTGTCCACGACAAGATCCGCAACTATCAACGGCTCAACAAGTTTTTAATGGTCTACGTTCATTCAACACCTTTCATGTAATGTGGTCCACTTGAGATTGGGATGTATCTCATCTCTGGTCTCATACCATAAAATGATCTGGAAATATAGATGGACGACATGGATGAAACACATACATCCATGCCAAGGCGAACAGAGCACCGATTAGTTGGTTTCAGGGGGAGTGGCCAATCCGTTCATGGTAAAACCATGCTACTGATATTAGCATGAAATCCGATTGCCTACTGGTTAACCACACCACTGTGGAGCCCACTGTACATTAATACACCAGGGTGTCGGTGCGGACCGATCATTGTTGTGTTGACATACACAGAAGTGCATACACTCACTTTTATCCTCTATACCTCATTAAACATAAGCAATCAACTAGCAAGGAACCTAATGCATGTAGAATGCATACCATGAAAAAGAGTATCATGTTATGCTTAATCAAAATAATAACATGTTTTTCTAGTGTAGAATAGAGTTTAATTACGATATACAGAATGTAAAACATAACCATGAGACTTGTTACAATTGCAGCTTCTCTCTCGCCAATAGAGACGATGGCATCATCTGTCGAAGTAGCCCGAGAAACCATGGTTCGGGTCGTCTCTTGGGTCGACGACCATGAAGTCCTCCGTGAGGCAAGCTCATCACAAGAAGCGGATACACATCCCTTAAATTTGGCTTGTCCTATACTTGGCTGAGCAATTGTGGTACTGTAGTGACTGTCCCAATTAGCAAACGCTTCTTTCTAGTTTTTGAAGGACCGGTGTCTACTCCTGTTGTAGCCTTTTACTTCCAATCTGGCCTCATCCCAATAAAGATTCCCAGTCGGCGACCAACCAATATGACGTAATATTTCTCTTTCCCCATTTGCATTAACATGTCTATCAAGGAATGATAATGAGAGCATGCAAATCAAATAAAAAAAATCAGTGAATGGGATAGAAAAATTACAAATGACTATCAATTATTAAACTAATGTATCTCACATAAATATATTTGTTAGGAAGGGTATTGTGACTATTCCAATGTATTGAAATGAATATGAATACGTACCCTTCGATATGTCTGACTGTAGTAGAGCATAAATAATTGCAACATAAGATTTTCTCCTATGGTAATATCAGGAATGTCTACCTGATCTGATTATATCAAACGATCATGCTAATCTATACATATCGAGATTAATGTCATCCCAAATATGAAAGTATTGTACGTTATATCTAAGATATAAACCGAAATAAAACAATCCAAACAACTAAACAAAATAAGAAAAATTATTACAGGTCCAAAAACATCAAATTGTATCAAACATATGACATTCCCCATCATACGGAACCACTACCATCATCACCAAACTTATCACGGAGGGTTTTCTTTAACCAATCGACATGACGCTCAGGTTGTAGACTGACAAAGAATGATGCGAGCTTCTTGTCCCCGCTTAATAGCTGACCAACTTCAATGAACTTAGAGTTGGTTAGCCCTTGTACCTTTTCGAGGACATCCATTACTTTGCTAGTTCGGTTGACCTCTTTTCCTAGGCTAAAATCACGCATGGCCTTTGCAACAGACTTAAGAGATATGCCAAGTACATCACAGGGACGAGGAGGCCACATTTGCTTCTTGGTGCTACTCCCACTGCGATTCTAATTAGAATCCGACGTGCGATTGGGAGTGCTGCGAAAGAATCGATTTTCCATGGTCGGTGTTTTCGAGGAAAATTGATTGTTCCTTGTCGAGTTGCCTAAAGTATCCTCTGAGAGGTCAACAATATCGTCAAGATTATAATTGAGCTCCGTCCAAGCCTCGTTAAGATCTCGTTGAACCCGAGAGGAGGACGCAGCCATACTCCTACTTCCTTGCACGTAACGTCCGGTAGCCTGATCAGATCCAACGATAACCACTAGGTTATCCATTCTCTTGATTCTTTTGCCTTGTAGTCTCTCAGTGCGCAAGTGTGACTACAACAAACGAATTGGTATAAGTAATTCCAAATATTCATATTTATATAATCATCATTAACACATGAAAGTGTACTAAATTGTACAAAAAGAAAAATGGTTAGGTTTTCTTACCTTGAGATACTCTTCCTATACTTCGTCAGGTGTCGTGACTACTATTCGCTCATTATCCCATCCAAATCCACTGGCGGCAAGCATGTCCCTGACGTCATTATACTCCCTTTTGTGATATTGCAACCGGTTCTATACATTTTGCCAATTGACAGAAACCTGCATTTGTTTCGTCACTTCCTCAGCAGCTACTTGATACACTTTTCTCTTGAAACCATTGTCGGCTTTCCGTCCCAATGTGATCTGTTTCAGCAACGTTTTGAATAGAACTTGATCCATTGGTTTACTTCATTTGATTTTTGCTGCCCGGGAGAGCGGCTCTGCAAGGGATTTCACCATCTTCTCTTGTAGTGAACATCGAGTAGGTAACACAGGAGACCTTACCGGCGACTGTTTCGACGTGGACGTATCATTTACCTAGGAGTCTGACGTTGCACCTACACATAAAACACACAGTTATGGAGCCATCTAATGAATGGTCGTAACACCATATTTCAATGCATGGTCAAATTAGAAGTACGTCTCTAATTCTACAGTTCATCAATTGATAGAAATAGTCCTTCATTAATGCATACATCGCTTAACAAAAATAAAAAACAGTTTATTACTTCATGACAACACTTACAAAGAAGAAATTAGAATGTTGCGGCTATCTATTACGCTATCTAGTCCTATTATTACATTGCGCATCTACCCACATTCGTGCAATATCATCGCGTGTTCTAACCCACGCTTCTTTATCCCGTTGATTAGATCGAAATAACCATTGTTGCTCGTCATTTGTGGACACCTCATGTGGTGTAGGGTTACTTTCCACGTCGGCTACTTATATACTAACATCCCGTAGATCTTCATGATACTCAATATCTGATCGTATGAAATTACGTAAGACAAAGCAAGCAATGACAATTTTCACTTGTGTTTCGAATCGATACTGCATTGCCGTCTTCAATATTGGAAATCTACCCTTCACTAAGCCAAAACAACGTTCGATAGCATTGCGCAATTGGGCATGGTGATAATTAAACAGCTCCTTCATGTTCGCAGGTGTTCTCCTAATTTGATACTCTTGCAAGTGGTATCGAACACCGCGGTATGGAGCCATAAATCCTGCCGAATGAGCATATCCAACATCGACAACATAATATTTTCCTACACATTTGAATAAATATTATATTAAGAGTTTCATTTGAAACATTTATTGGTAAAGATATTTCTAGGGCAACAATTATGATGAACAAGAACTACCATTTGGGACAGTTAAAGGATCATCAGTTCGGGTCAACGCGTTGTGTAGCACCCTCGCGTCAAAAGCAGAACCTTCCTAACCAGCTAGCACATACAATATCTTTATATCAAATGAATAGGCCGCAAGTACGTTTTGAGACAATATCCCTTTCCTGTTGCGAAAGCTCGCATGGTCGGCTGCTAATACATGAGCAGGAATGTGTGTCCCGTCAATTGCACCGACACAATCGTAGATGCATTTCATGGAATTTTAGAAGGCAGAATAGTTGTGAATAGATGGACAAGAATAATAATATATACAAAGAGACATTTGGGTAAAATTATACCTGAAAATATGCAGCCCAATTTAGATTTATTTGGATCTTAGAGGGTGTCTCTTGTCCGGCCTGTTTAACGTACTCAGGGTACAGCGATACCAAGACATCTAGTACACGATGAAAATGATGGCTAATGGTTTCACTTGATCGAATGAATCGGTGCCCTATTACACGATTGTGAACGTTATAACCCACTGTGTGTAGAAAAATGACGAGTTGTTCTTCAAGACTGACATTACAACTATCGTGAAGAAGTGTCTTCTTGCGTATTTTAGTACATCGTAGAAAAAATGCTTCTCGACTTATCTTGAGTTGAGTAACACAGTCCTGGTCACTGGCCCGAATAATCGAGTTGATGAACCTCGCATGCTCATCATCCCCATGACGTGCTGGTTGTTTGAACATGTAAATTCGATAGTATAATCCAACTGCGGTCACACAAGCTGCCATCGCTTGAACAACAACGGACCTCGCAATATCTTCATCCTCTTCACTTTCCATTTGAATGAATCACCTACACTTAGATGTCCGGAGGTGTGTTTAATAGAAATCCACAGTATTCTTAATGACCCATATTAGTAAGCGTAAAACCTAGTCCTCAACATAGCTTACTTCATCCAGCCCACTTTTCGTTCTTTTTTTTTTTAAATTTTTTATTTTATATCTTGTAAAGTTTGGTTTGCAGGTATAGTTCTACTAAACAATGGCTAATCAATAATCAATTCTTTACGAAAAAATGCATTTGTTCGGTAGCAGATTAGGTGCGGTCCTTACCGTGAGGCCGACATTGAAGTATATATTACATGTCCACTCCGTCTCTGTTTTTTCAGCCTATTTTAGTGCATGATCCCAAAAATAAAACAGATCTATATCTCAGGTGGACCAGGCATGTCATAGCTATATTCCAAACCACATTGGACTCGACCAAGTCCAAGTCGAATCGGAGAGGCCACGCCCGACTTGGATGAGTTGTCAATCCATGTTTCCAAGTATCAGATTGTGATCTAAAGTGATGCTTCTAGGCCAAGCATAAGATGGTTGCAGTACAGGAACTGATAAAAAAATTCATAGCAGACCCAATAAAAGAAAAGAAGAAAGGATAGAGTGCTTGAACACCAGCTGTCAATAATATTTAATATATTTAAAATATAAGAGTAGATTTTTGTTAAGCTCTATTTTGTGAAGCCAAGATGAGGTTTTTCTAGCCTTGATCGAGAAAAATTATTTCTTGAATTTCAATGAAATCTGATCGATTCAAGTTGGCTCGGTGAGTCAAATCAGGATATTTCATAAGATGAAAAGCAGACCTGTTACCCCAGGGTCCTCAGTAACACCTTTTGATTGAGCAGCCCAGCAAGGAGAAATCTGCTTCTCTATTACACCACTGCAGATGGGCCTGTTTACCAAGGTACAGCCCATCATGATGATTAACCTCCAATGCACGATTGTTGCAATTACCATCTTTTAATTGGAAAAAAAAAAGAGAAGGTAACATATGATATGATGTGGACCTGGTTATAGGTGATTTCACATGATGGATAGCATTCATGAGGTGGATTTTCAACTCAGATCAATATCAATGGTACTGCTGAGTGCATACTAAGAAGGCAAAAAAAGGTATCAAGAGATTGAGCAGTAGTGATCGATTCTGATCATGGAAAATTTATGAAAAGAGTGGTAACTGTGGTGAGTAAATGCTCACATGTGGATGTGCATATTTATTGTGCCGGCAAGATTTTCCATTTGGTATTTCGACCTTTTCTTCAGTACAAGTTATTTAGGTATGGCATTTGGGAAATGTGTGCATATCGAGTTTCTGTCATAGATGTATATGTCATACTTTAGTTTGCTGCTGACAGTTGGCCTATGATTTCACTTAATGTGTGATTGAACTTCATCTTTCAAATCAAAGTAGCATCTCACAAACAAAAGTCGAAAGAATGTTCTTACCATTAGAATTTTTTATGCTTTGAAGTTGAAAGGATGCCCTGCTTTTATGATATACCTAACATACCGACTCACATTGTTTCATTTTTAGTACGAAGTGTAATCCATTGGTTACAAATCTAGCAAGTGTTTATCTAGTTGCCAGCGTGAAGAATGTGGTCTTGGACACATGGTGTATTGTTAAGTTCCTGGCTGCAAGCTAGAGGTGCATTCTGAATGCCCTCGAGGATCTTTTACAAAATTGAACAAAATAGGTTCTGCTGAGGTCTATATTACTCAAACTCTGATCTGTGGGCATTGAACCTTTGGCTAACATTTCATTTTAAGTGTATGTGCCATACACATGATGTTTCAAGTTCTGTACTCTTTGCTGTGAGCAAGCAATGTGGATTAAAAAAAAACAAATACTAAACCTTGATCATTTCTTGAGCAAGGACAATACGGTACATGGATAGAAAGGATGATGGTGTTGAAAAGTTAATGTAGCGAGTTTAATCCAATGAATCAGGCTACTAAAAAAAAACCTATGAATCAGAACTTTGTCCCTTCTGTTTGTTGTTTCTTAACCATGAGTTGTAGAGGTGGTTTGTGAATGTTCTATCTAAACTCTCGTTGTTTTTCTTTCTGTGCTGTGAGTTCAACTTTGCATTTGTTAGTCAGGTGCCATTTCTCGTTGAGAAGAAGATTATGCAGAGTTTGCAGTAGCAATTCCTATGTTTTAACACTTTAGAGAAAGAGGTAAAAGTTCAGTGTTAGGAGTAATGGTTTGTAAGTTATAACGATTCATAGAAACGAGTTCAGAGTTAAAACCAGGAGTTATTGGTGAGCGTGTCAAATAATGGGTTCCTCTCTTTAGTCAAGAAAATGTAGTATGAATAAATTCTTTCAATAACATAGACGTAGTATAAAGAATCCATAGGATTAATATTTTGTTCTTTTGAAAAGTGAAATTTGTAATTGGCCCATCAAAACATTACAAAGCAGTATATTAGGGAGCACGCCCAACTTGAAGGTGACCCTCTCATGACTCAAATACACAGGCCCGTCACTAAGGTGGAAATTTACAACCTATGAAGAGGATACGTAAGAATAAAAATAGAAAAGTCCGAAGAGCATCCATCTTCCTGGCCTCTTGAATTTAGAAGTTTTTGAATGGTTTTCATTTGTTTTATATAACATAACCCACCTAATCATTTTACAGGCTTAATTTTTTTAGACCACCCAAGTGCCTACCTCCGGGTGTGCCTTGTATAGAAGAAGTACACATGCATGAGCTGAGATTAGGAGTACACAAAATACACATGCAACATTGTTTAGGATTGAAAACATAGGTTCTTTGATAGGCAAGCATAAGGAGATAGGTGATAGTGATACATTTTGAGATCACAGTAATGCATACATTTTTTATTTTTTTTTCAGAATGAGATCAATAGTTATGGCTTTGAGCTCTATCTGGTGACAGATCTACCAGATAGAGTGAATTTGACAGCAGGTCCTGAGTCGAAATGGGGGCATTTGGGTGTGCATTGAGGATCCACCAGTCAAAGACCCATCCTCTCCCCTACAAATCACACACCCAAACAATGCTTATGGTTTCGGATATCAAGAAGCCATTCCGATGAAAATCCTCATTTCAATTTCACTGATCCTCTGCCCTACAAGTCACACAACCCATCAATGCGTATGGTGGGTCAAGAAACCAAACCCACAGAAATCCCCATTCCAATTTCAGCTTCATGAAAACATCCATTCTACCAAGGGTCCAACCTGCAAATCCCCATCCTCCAGTCAACCCACGAAAATCCCCATTTGAAAACATCTTCATCAAAACATCCTTAACAGACTCAACACAAGCTGAAAATCCCCATTTTCCATGGTTCGTATCGGGTACTTACCTTCAAACGGTGAGATTCCACCCTAATCAACGCCGGTGAGGAAGATGAACGACCAACAGCCTGATTTTCTGCTGATCCCCACCAAGCAGCACCGTCGCCCTACCCTGCTAAGGCGTCGACATTATATGGAGACGCACATAGACCGGATTGATCGAGTCGTCTCTTCCATCACCCATCTGCTGTCCTGCCCACGCCGTCTGAAACCAGATTTTCCATCCCATCCCAAATCCCATGGTATTTCTAGGGATGGGGGAAATCTCAGTGGGATTTTCCGAATCCGTCTTTGTGGCGGGCGGTGTTTACGAGGGTGCGGCGGATGAAGTACACCTGCCATCCCAAACAGCAGATGGATGGGATTGCCTGCAATAACCCTCCTATTACATCTTAAAACCATATCCAGCGCCTGGCCAAACGCGCCCTTATGATTCTAAATAAGCTCTTTTGTCAGACAATCATAACCATCTCATCCGTGTCTTGTAGAAAGGATGGCTATAGAAAATAAGGCCAAATTAAGGATGAAGAAGATCAACCGATAGCCCACAAAATGTGTGCTGAACTTATTGAACTGTTCAGATTGATTAGTTGGAGTGTCCAAGTTACCTGATGCAACTAGGAGCACTATAAGCATCTCTCTTTTATAAATACATATAACATGTGTATGTGTGATAATATTTATAATACTAATATTAAGATAAAGTTGGTAATTGGGTACTTGCCAGGTACTTAATTAGGTACCTGACCTGACTTGATTCCAAAGGGGGCTGAAGTGGTGGACCTAAGCTGACCCCATTTTTTAGAAGGGTTTGGAAATTGGACCCAGGCCCATTTTAATCGTGTCTTGTCTGCCGGGTACTTGTGAATCTGGTACCCATTGATAGCCCTTGTGAGATGGTGCTGCCATGAGAGGAAGGGATGTCCTGTCGCAGCTGATCATATATCTTTTGCATTCTACCATTTGAAAGCCAACTCAAATTGTTGGGAGAAGGCTTATATGATGATGGTAATGGTGATTTAGGTTTGATATCCTAAATGTTAGGATGGCCATGCTGGGCCATGGCCTAGGCCCGAGCCCAGTCTGGTTAACCATACCTGTAATGGCCAATGGGCCTCAAATGCTAGGTCTGAGCCGGGACTGATTAGTATCATGCTTGAACTTTCAAGCCTGTGTCTGGCCTGCGGCCTGATGTTCAGAGTGGGCACATTTCTTGTTGGGCCAAGCCTGAAAGAATGATGACCTGGCTTGGTCTTTTTACAGCCCCAGGTCAGATTTATTTTATTGATAGAAAGATCACCATGACATACAAATCTGTCTACATTTGCATTTGCTATGGTCACTGCATTTTTTCGTTTAGAATATGGAGGTTGGTGCTTTCTTAAACTCATACCTGCCTATTTATGACATGCTGATCTGCTTTTAGTTGCTGCACAGGCTGAGAAAAAGCATAGTGAATTATTTGCATGGCCCATGAAGAATGACTTCTCAGGGTGGCACGAACATCTGTCAAAAGTTCATATTGGAGTCGGCTGTGATTCCTGTGGGGTAAAATGCTCCACACCCATCTAGTTTCATGCTTGCAGAATGATTCCACAATTGGCTTAATGGAGATTTGACTTATGAACCCATGACGGGCTCAATTTTGGATATCAGCCCTCTTTGCTTATTTTTGAAGGGCCAGGTTTAAAAAAATGCCACCGACTTTTCTTAATAAGATTGTTACTTTAGGGTGCTTTTGGTTACACCAAATTTCATGAAATTTCATGATGTTTGGTGCAATCAAATGCATCCTTAAGGGGGGGAAAAGGAAAGAAATGCCACCAATATTATTTCTGGGAGAAACGTATTGGAAGTACTAACTGTTCCAAAAAAAGAAGAAGAAGGTACTGGAAGTACTATTTGCATTTCAAAGATACAGTAACCGATGTACGGTCTTTATAGAATAATACACAGACAGCATGATCAGCTTTCGAGGGATGCAGTGTGCTACTGACACGTGTGATAGATACTCCCATATTTAATTTGGTGAACAGGGAAAAGGACTGATATGTCGTTTCTCTTGTCATTTGGAAAGACTCAGCAAATGATGGAAAAGTCTGTTAGAGAATTTCAAGGCCTGCATTCAGATGAATAGCTGCAATGCCATCTCTCAAATATCTTATATCCAGCTTTTGATCTAAAATTTCAGACCCAACATGATGCTTTCCAAAATGGCAGACCTTAATAAACATATCCCTAATTTGTGTTCCTGGCTAACCTGCCATTATTTATCACTATGGTAGTGGAAATTTTCCGGGAAACGATCCTTTGCTATCACATATCTCTGGTTTATCAGCACCATGTATCCTTGCACATAGCACAAAGATCACTCATCCGTATGGCCTGTTCTCTTAAAATCAAACAGGTTGGATGATCCTAATCTTCAATTGGAGGGATTTGATGGCTATGGTAGGACAACTAGAAAGAAGTCTAATCCATTGTTTGACACTCTATAGGGCCCAACAGATGATTGGTCCAGGTCTCATACCTATCAGATATGGTGCTTGACAACCAACTTAGAATGTTTATCCAGTATGCTTCTCTATTTCATACTTTTTCTTTATGAAAGTTGGGGTTGTTCTAGTCATTTGTCACTCACCTCCGAATGACAGTTAGTATTGTTACTACAGTACATCTTTCACATATTAGAGGGAGGTAAATACTCAATGATTTGAATATTTCTCTGCAGACGTGTCCAATAATTGGAAAGAGATACAAATGCATGGATTGTTCGGAAGCTGTTGGGCTTTGAACATTGCGAAAAGTTCTATGATACTTGCTCCAAGCTCCCTGGCCGATTCAATCAGCAGCATACCCCTGACCACAGGTTTCAGCTCGTTCAGGCTTGCATATTCCATAGTAGAGTGTTGAGGCTAGTAGAATAGCAATCTGATGATGGTTCCGTCACTTCCATTCTCTTGGATGATGCTCCAGAGGACCCAGAACATACAGATTCTATCATCTAAAACTGTAAGAAAAGCTTGGAAAATGCTGTCTTTGCTGTCATAACCTCCAAGCTTAATATTTTAGATCTTTTGTGGCCCCAAATCGCTACGTTTGTCGATTCCACTATCCTTCTGGGGCAGTGCAGATTTCTGGAAACTGCATTGCAAGGGATATGTTTTCTGCTTTTCTGCCCTAGACTGCAGGCAGAGGAGTTTCAGGTTTTGATTTGGATGGAAAACTGCCAAGTGTTTCCACCTCTCTAACAGTCAAATGAACTGTTTTTTATTTTTTCAGGTTGGGATTCTAACAGTATCTAAGCCGCACGAACTTGTGTGTACAGAAGATGGTTCGAAAGTTTTACAAAGCAAGGGAATAGATAAGTACATCAAAGAGGTTTTTTGCTCAGTTGTTTGATGCCCCATGTAATTAGTAAGAATGCTTCTCTGATTTCAGTTGCTCTCAGATGCAGATATATTACTTATCAATTTTGTTGTCTCATCTCCACACCCGTTTGATCTGTAATGTCGATCCCATTATTGCCCTTTTCCTCTTCAGAGCCCCATGTATTTAGGGTGGGCACCAAATCTACCTTTCATTCTAATTTATGTATTTGCAATGGAAGGCTCTGATAACAGATTTGGGAATATTTGAGTATAGATGTTGCTTCCAAATGTTTGTACCTGATGTACTACCAAAGGAGGTTGGTATGTAGTCACTTGTCGGCTGAGTTTGTGGAAGACATCCTAATATTGTGGGCCTCTTGACCAAAATCAGCTTGGTCCTGTCACTTAAAGTGAGGGGCATGAAAAATGTAATGCTTCTTCGGGCGATGGGGAGAAGTGGTTGTGTGGATGTAGGAACAATTATCAAATAAGAAAGATTGTAACGAAAGGTGCCAGTTAAGTTTTTTTTTCAGTATAAAATTTGAACTAATATTGGTAAATGTGGTATGTTAATCTAGAACATTTTAAAACCTTGCAAACAAATTTTTTTTTTCTTTAAACCTGAAAGGTGATGAATTTTATTGAGGTAAAAGACAGAAATTCTAAGGCGAAATATAATTGGAGGGCTTAATTAAGGAAGAAAAAGTACACTTGTCAAGGATCTTTATGCAAGAAGCCTAACCCAGAATATCTAATTTACCCCTTTTAAAAACTTCCACTACTAACCTTCGGAAATGCTGTAAGGGCTAACCTCCAAAGCGCCCTTCCTTTTTTCCGGACCCTGTACCTATCCCACATTAGAAGGGGCCCTCTATGGATCCCCATTAGCTTCAAAGAAATTCATCCACACCCCTCTAGCAAAGGGTCATGTGGATAAATGGATGGATCGACTCCACATTTTGCATACATGTTATACAAATATGTTTTATTACCATATTCCTCTTTTGAATGTTATCTATAGCGTGCACTTTTTTTTTTTTTTCCTTCTTTATTTCTTTATTTCTTTCTATACACCAATCAAGCAAAGTCTGCCACCTTAGGGGGGGCACTGTATTGCCAAACTTGAGAAGTATGACCACAACGATCCCTGAGGCAAGACCCTTAGGGCCCGTTTGGCCGGTCGGATTGGAAGGGATTGGAAGTTGAATCCTGGGATTGGCCTGGCGTGCCAAACGGAGTCGGTCATCTGATCCCAATCCCATGGATTTTAAGACAATCCACTGACAATACCATCATTACCTTTAAATTCCATCCAATCCATCTTAATCTGTTCAAATTTGCCTGGGACATGTTTGGCTCGAGGGAGTGGAAGGGATGGGAAGGTTTAACCCCGGGATTGGCCGGGCGTGCCAAACAGACTAGATTTAGCAATTCAGGTATATAGCAATCCCATGGATCTCAAGACAATCCACTGACAACACCATCATTTACCTAGAAATCCACGCCATCCACCCTAATACCATTCAATCCCTTCCAATCCACCCGGCCAAACGGGCCCTCAAATCAGCCAATAGAAAGACCGAATTGAAAACCGGCTGGCACTTCCTTTTCCTTCTTTTTTTTTTTTTTTTTCAAACCAACACATCTCTCTCATCCGAAGAGGGGCTATGATGATGAAGCCGCCCCAAAAGCCCGAATGTACTTGTCTGCTTCCTCATCCATCAAATATCTCAAGCACTGGGGAGATCTAACCACCTCATTGCCAGAACGTGAGAAACATCGAGCAATGGGAAAATTTACTTCCAGATATGATCTAACTAAGTTTGGAATTTACTTCCAGATATGATCTAACTAAGCTTGGTATTACATCGAGCGACATATCTCCAATCCATGTGGCCTCCCAAAATCAGATTTTCCTACTCTCCCTAGGAGAAAACCTAATAACTTGGTTGCCAACCTAGAAGCTCCCTTCCACAACCTATTTGTAAACAATGTGCTATTCTGCATTTAAATTAAGTATCAAAACACGGCCCATTAAGATGTCCATCTCTCCTGTTTAAGATATAATTTCACTTTATTTATTGGTTCATGATCTATCTAAAGTGGGACCGCCCTTTAATTGCCCATCATAAAATTTACTTTGTTATGACAATCCTAACTATTTCATCAGTGCTGAGAAAGTGGATGGTTCATTTTTTTTTTTCCTTTTAAATTTGATACGGTTCATATTTGTTATAATATAGAAAGACTATATCAACGATGTGGACCATCAATCATATGGGGCCCACCTTCAATTGCCAATTCCTCGTATGAATTTATTTTGATTAGCTATTTCTAACCATCTCAGCGGCTATGATAATGGACAATCTACATTAATTACAATAAAAAAAAGTTTAACCAATGATCTGGGCTGTCCATCATGTGAGACCCACACTTGATTTTCTAATCCTAACCAACCGATAATTGACTAGGAAATTGGACAATCTATATTGATTATAGTAGATGTCCAACTAACCACGACCATCCAATCAGTGGCTAAAGACACTCAAATGTGATTATCCTAACCATTTGATCAGTAGCTAAAAAAATTGTTGGTTTTTTTTTTTTAAAGAAAAAAATAATAATAATAATGATGACGAGGTGTCCCAGCTCCTTTAAGGGAAGACTATTATCTGCAGATGCAGGCAATCACCGGCAAACCATGTACATCGGGTAATCTTCGGGGAAGAGAATCGCACTCATGTTTGTAGAGAAAAAACCCACAATCAAAGTCATTCGCCTAAACCTTTGATAGTTTCACTTTTGATCATTGATCTAGATGATCCTACTCATTTGATCATTGGCTAGGAAAATAGGCGTCCATATTGATTATAAGAGGTGGGTCCAATTATTTATGTGGCTTGTCTATCATGTGGGTGCCACCTTTGAGCCGCCCTCTCTCTGAAAAGTCACTTCTATATGATGATCCCGTCACCATTAATGGACTCTACAAATTGATTTATAATAGAGAGATAAATCATTGATTTGGATTGTCCACAAGATGGGGCCCATCTTTGATTGATTGTCAATCCTAAAAGTCACCTTGATGGAATGATCCTAACCATCTGATCAATGGAAAATGACTGTTCTGTATTGATTGTAATAGAGGACTCCTGTTCTTCCGGTGGAGGGATAAGAGTTAATGGAATAACTGGTTAATTTTTTTTTTAAAAAAAAACAAAAAAAGGAGCCCTTTTGGTTAAAATTTTAACCTATTGAAAAGCTTTTTCACTGATGCAGGTAATTTATGTTACTATTGAGATTTTATTACTTAGCTGATAATCTTTGAATCCAAACAAAACTCAAAACTAGGAATTACATGTTCGGCCCTCAAGACCCAAGTCAGAAACTGTTTAGTTTCAGGGAAGATGGGCCAATAAGTCCAAATGAATTATCAATACAATGCGTCTGTTTAGTAAGTCATTGCTTGGATGATCAATGTAATTTTAGTAGGGATAGGCAATGGAAGGTCGGTCCCACATAAACTTTGTCCAGGTAATTGCTCATCTAAATCTCTTATGGCCCAAAAATCATAACATCTACCCTTTCTATTTTAAAAGTCTATTTATTGACTACCTACTAAAAGGTTAGGATTTTTTTTATTATGGGGAATGTTTCTTACATGGGTCATCTTAGTAACATCAACTGTTATAACCTTTCGGCGTGAAAATTGGGCATGCTTTATTTTGGCGCGCTTTGAATGATTCTTCATGGACTTGGATAATTTGAAACTGCATCTGTGGCTAGAGGGGATGTTTCCTTTGACATTTATTGATGAGCTTTTGAAAATCTTGCCATTTTTTTTTGTAAAATATTAATTAAACCATATTAGCTGTTATATCGCGCGAGATTTTAAAAATCTTGGTAGTTTTTAAAATTTCAAGACTTCATCCCCAAGTTATTTAGTGCATAGGAGAGTTCTTTAATACTTTGATAGAGGATGAGGCATGATACGTACCTACTAAGAATTCATGTATGTGACACTTGTTAAATTCGGTGGTAGACTCACAAGAGTGTCATGGGTTCAAGTACCTATTGTGGTGTGAGCTTGTGTGTAAAAAAAAAAAAAAAAATTAAAAAAATTAAAAAAAAATCAAATTAAACTATTTGAATTGTAGAGTCCGCTCTCTAAGTCAGGGTCTCAAAATCAATTTGTTAGAACCTTTGCTTCGTGGACACTTGTTTGTTGAAATAGGATAATTGGATATTTTCATCGTCAGCAGTGTAATCTAATATTCAGATAATCAAGTAAGTCGGGGATTTTAATAAATATCCATGAATCTAAGTCAGATAAGTCAGAAAATTTAATAACTATCCATGAATCTATTAGTCAGATAATCAAATAAGCTAGATATTTTTAGTTCTTGATACACTGTAATTAGGAACCAAAACTTGAAGAGTTCATTTTGATTACTTTTATGCCGTTCATGCAATCTCTATGTAATTTCTAAGTGCCTGAATATCATCCAAGAAAGTCTGCTAGAGCATCAAAGCATTGTAGTTTTTCATACATACACGTCCATACATGTGTGTTCGCCCACATATATGTTTTTAGTGAGATTTCTCTGATAATAACCCAAAGAAGACCTGGATCAGAAATCTACCGAGTGCTTTAGTCTGCTGAGTGTTGATCATTAGATTATTTTTTTTCTCCCTAACCTCTCAACTATGATATTAAAAGATAGTATAATTGGTTTCTAAGATCACAAATAGTTAAATTGGTTTCTGAGATCACAAACATCTTGACGTATTGCTCTTCTAACCGTTGTTTTGTGGGCCACTCTTAAGATCTTCTAACATTTAAGATTACTTTGGGTATTACCCAACCACAGACCCCAGATCAAACGGCAATAGTTCCTATGTACAGAATAGCATTACTTAGAGATGCATTGCAGCAAACCTTCAGATGAAGTGTAGGGAGAATGAACAAAACCTTTCAAAATGAGAAAATCGTCCAATGTAATGTGTTGATGAATATGTGGAATTGATGCGAGGCTCATCTCCACCACACATGCTGTCACGTGTACAATAGTCTGGAGAACACGTCCGAATGGTTGCGTACACAGTTCTGGTCATTGAATGTGCATTGCTGTCCATTTTTATTTAAACATCCGTTGGCAGGTCACTGTTTAAACGGTTCCCACCGTTAAATACGTGACCAAGAGATGGAGAGAGACAAAACATTGTTATATCAACTTTCATTTAAGACGGTTTAATGGGTCTCTTTGGTGGACCATCCCAACCATGAAAAAGGTGGGTCATACCCTGAAGCTAGCTTGGAGAAGAAATCAGAATAATTATCTCATTAGTTTGGCTACAACCATACATTGAGTTAGACCATCGGTTGTCCATTGATTTTTAACATGCAGTCAGCCCAACGAATGGACGGACCGTCTTGGCTCTGCCCTAAATGTTCTTGGTTGTGTTGCCTTCCTTTTACATGCATGGGATATTATACATGAGCCGACATGTTGGCGAAAACTCTGATGGAGATTTTCTCTTCATTGTTGGGTTCGATGAAATCGAACTAGCTTCGATATCATCGAGTATTTTTAGAATTTTTCACCCCTGGTTGCTAGACAGTTTTGGTCCATTTTCGATATCATCAAAGGACCTTAGATGATATCGAAGGTCGTCATCGAAGGACCTTCGATATCATCGAAGAGTTATGTAGATGCGATTGCGGAAACGCAGATTTTACGAATTTTGTTTCTTATTTTGATTTTGCCTCTTTCTATTATTATATAAAGGGGTGTATACGAGATTAATGTGTATTTCAGGATATTCTAAAGGTTTTTTAGGAGGGCTTAGGGTTATCAAAGGTCAGAGAGAGAGAGAAAGAAAGAGATGAAGCTTGTGGAAGGGAGGTTCTGCTCGTATATGTGATTTACTTCGCGATCCACGTCTCAGCACTTTTACGTCCTCGTGATTGGTGAGATCCCCCTATTTTTCATTATTCTCTTATCGTTCATCCACTCCTGCATGAGTGAAGAAGGTTTGATCCAAGCGGTGTGTGCTTGCGATCGGTTGTAACATTTTGCATTATAGTGGATTGTTGATCTGGACCAGGTCCTGTAGTTTTTATCTCTTTAAGGGTTTTCCAAGTAAAATTCCCTGGTGTCATGTGGTTTATGCTTTAATTATTTTATTGCTTTATTATCCCATAATTCTGGTGTTTTGGGCGGCTAGATCCTAAGGTTTTGTGCAATGTCCCCCAACAAAGTGGTATCAGAGATAAGTTCATTGAACAGAGTGAGATTAGTTCTGAATTATGGAAGGTGGCTCATCAAGAATGATTAACCTCAATGGTTCTAACTGAATCATATGGAAGGCTAAGATGGATGACTTGCTTCATTGCAAGGACTTATATTATCCAATTTTAGGCATATCCGTAAAATCTAAGGATATGTCTGATAATGATTGGAAGAAGCAGGATCAGAAGGCAGTGGGGTTTATTAGACAATGGCCGGATGATATTGTATTCGACCATGTGTCTACGGAGACCTCAGCCGCCAACCTATAGTTGAAATTTGAAGGGCTGTATGAGAGAAAGATAGCGGGTAATAAAATATTTTTGATAAGAGGACTTGTGAATCTTAAATTCAAATATAGTGGTTTTGTGGCCGAGCACATGAATGAGGTCAGAAATATAGTGAACTAGCTCTCCGCTATGAAGATGGTCCTGGATGATGAATTGTAGGCTTTGATATTGCTTAATTCATTGCCTGACAGTTGAGAGACATTAGTGGTGTCTCTAAGTAACTCTGTGCCAGACGGAAAGGTATCCATGGAACAGATAACCAGTTGTCTCTTCAATGAGGAGACAAGGAGGAAGTCTCAGGAGTTTACTCAGCAAGAGGCCCTTGTGACACAGGAATAGGGGAGAGGAAAGAACAGGAAGGGCGGGAAGGCCCGAGATAAATCAAGAGGCAAGTCGAATACTACGAAGGATGTTGAATGCTGGAATTGTGGCAAAAAGGCCACTATAAGCATGAATGTCGTAAGAATAAAAATGACAAGAAAGGAAAAGGAAAGGAGAAGGAAGATGAATCAGATTCCACTGCGGTCGCTTTAGATGGTGACGTTGTAGTTATTCTTTCAGCAGATCATGATGTTTGTCTCACGGTTACGAGTCAGAACACCGACTGGGTGATTGACTCGGGAGCCTCTTTTCATGCGACTCAACGCAGGAACTTCTTCACAAGATACAAGTCAGGTGACTATGGGACCGTGAAGATGGGAAATTCTTGCGTATCGAAGATCGTAGGGGTCGAAGATATTTATGTGAAGACCGATGTGGGCTGCACATTGGTTCTCAGAGATGTGAGATATATCTTAGACCTTCACTTCAACTTGATGTCGACGGAAAAATGGATGATAATGGCTATGAAAGCCGTTTTGCTGGTGGACGCTGGAAGTTCATCAAGGGTTTGTTGATCGCAGATAGAGGAAAGAAAGTGTTGCACCCTTTACAAGGCAAGTGTCAGTGTGTGCAAGGGTGAGTTGAACGCAACGGAAGATTCAACTATTGACATGTGACACAAGCGTCTAGGCCACATGAGTGAAAAAGGGCTTCATCTACTAGTACGGAAGCGGCTCCTTCCAGACGTGACAGGTATAGCTCTCAAAATCTATATTGATTGTTTATTAGGAAAACAACATAGAGTTTCATTTGTTAAATCTGCTTCTCATATTAATAAAGTGTATGTATTAAATTTAATTTATTCTAATGTTTGTGGTCCTATGAGGATAAAAATCTTGAGCGGGACATTGTATTTTATCACTTTTATAGATGATGCATTTAGGAGGGTTTGAATTTATGCTTTGAAATCCAAGGATGAGGCCTTTGATGTGTTTAAATTGTTTCATGATATGGTCGAGAGAGAGACAGGTTGATCATTGAAGTGCATCCGCACTGACAATGGTAGTGAATACATTGACGACTTTCATGAGTATTGTAAGTCCCTGGGTATACGGCATGAACAGACGGTTCCCAAGACTCCCCAGCATAATGGTGTGGCTGAGCAAATGAAGCGTACCATTGTAGAGAGAATCAGATGCATGTTATCCCATGTGAAATTGCCTAAGACGTTCTGAGGAGAAGCAATTCACACAGCAATGTATCTGATAAATAGGTCTCCATCAGCCCCATTGAATAGAGAAGTTCTTGAGAAGGTTTGGACTGGACAGGATCCATCATACAGTCATCTCAGGGTGTTTGGATGTAGGGCATCCATTCACGTACCAAAGGACGAGATGTCTAAGCTCGATATGAAGATCAGATAGTGCGTATTTTTAAGGTACGGTGATGAAAAGTTCGGTTATAGATTGTGAGATCCGACTGAGAAGAAGCTCATCAGAAGCAGAGATGTGGTTTTCTTTAAAGATCAGTGTATAGAAGACATTGATAAGCCAGAAAAGAACTAGCCTAGTTCAGGTGAGCTAGAGGATATGGATCCAATTATTCTTCCTGTGGTGCCTGATGACGGGGGAGTATAACAAGGTGCAGAGGACGAGCGAGTTCCTTAAGAAGATGGACCAGGGGAGTAACCCCCACTTGATCCACCTGTTGAGCCACAGGTGAGGAGGTGATCTAGGGACAGACAACCGTCCAAGAGGTACTCGCCACATGAGTACATTATGCTCACTGATGGGGGAGAGCCAGAAGATTATTGTAAGCCCCTAGCTGATGAGCATAAGGAGGAGTGATTGAAAGTTATGCAAGAGCAGATGGAGTCCTTGCATAAGAACTACACTTACGATATGGTGAAACTATCTAAGGGTAAAAAAGTTTTGAACAACAAGTGGGTATTCAAAAAGAAGGTTGAGCAGAAGAATTCATAGACGAGGTTCAAGGTCAGACTTGTGGTAAAGGGGTTCGGTCAGAGGAAAAGTATAGACTTCGAGGAGATATTCTCACAAGTGGTGGAGATGACATCCATACGAGTATTGCTTGAGTTGGCGGCTAACATGGATCTGGAGATAGAGCAGTTAGATGTTAAAACTACGTTTCTCCATGGTGACCTAGAAGAAGAGATCTATATGCACCAACCAAAGGGGTACGAAGTTAAGGGTAAGGATCATATGGTGTGTAGGCTGAGGAAGAGCTCGTATGGACTGAAACAAGCTCCACGACAATGGTACAAGAAGTTCTACTTATTTATGTTGAAGAATAGATATGATAGAACGGAGTCAGGCCACTATGTGTTTTTGTTCAAGTTCTCAGATGGTAATTTCTTAGTTCTACTGTTATACGTTGATGACATGCTCATCATGGGAAAAGACATCAAGAAGATCGATAGGCTAAAACAGGAGTTGGGCAAGTCGTTTGTGAAGAAAGACTTAGGCCCGGCTAAATAGATCTTAGAAATGGAGATAAACTCATGACAGAAGCAGTTGAAGCTTTGGCTGTCATAAGAGCGGTATATTGAAAAAGTCTTAGAGCGGTTTAATATAAATGCAACGAAGCCGGTCAGTACTCCACTGGATGGTCACTTTAGATTGAGCCACAGATAGTGTCTCAAGAAAAAGACAGAGGTGGATGAGATGCAGAAGATACTCTACGCGTCAGTAGTAGAAAGTTTGATGTATACTATGGTATGTATGTGTCCAGACATAGCATATGCAGTTGGTGTTGTTAGTCGGTATCTTGCCAATCCTGGCAAAGAACATTGGGCAGCTGTGAAGTGGATCCTGCGATATCTAAGACGCTCATTGTAACACCCTGAAAATCGGGGGTCGTGTACAAACTCAACTCCCGAGTTCCAGACCGTCACTTATGCAACAAAAAATGATTATGGTTCAATGTTGTCTGATTTAAAGCATTCACATGAGTAAAAGTATACCAAAACTGCAATTCATACTTCAAATCCAGTGATAAAAGCAAGCGGAAGACTAAACAATATATATATCACTGTATGGAAAAACAAAGTAAACCTCATCTGTCTCTAAAGTATGAATACATCTCTGAGTCTCATACACATATACATGAACAAAAATAAATATCCAAAATGGTCCCACTGAAGTCCCATCGATCCAGGTCGCCTACGCGAAGCCATCGTGATACTGCATGTACGAGAACTCGTCCTGGTCCTCGTCAAAGTCTGGCTCTGCCTCCTGGATCTCAGCCTCACTTGCATCTACAACAGGGTCTGGTGGGTGTTGTAAACACCATCCCATAACGTGGGAGTGAGTGATCAACTCAGTGAAATCATAGAGCAAAGATTAGCACGTTCACAATTCAATCATGCGATAATAGTAAAGCAGTAAATCAGACAATCCTAATACTGTTGTTAATGCAAGATGACATGACGTGATGTATGCCCTCACCGACGATCTCCCTCATACAGCAACATCTTACGACCGCGGCATGCAATCGACCCTCAAGTGCTCCACATCTTCCAGGCACATGCAATGGCATGGTGATATGATTTCCAAGTTGTTATTAGTCCATTCAAACAGCAGGATTGGAAAACTAAGGTACTTCCCTTGTATCAATCCCAACACAGATCCTGTATAGGGTCGTCACTCCTAGTAATCTCATACGATGTATATTTCGTAGGTCACTGCAAGGGCTGCCAGGGCTGTTGCTCGCACTCGTTGCACCGCTCCCCCATCACCTTATCAATACAGGCCTATTGTACTCTACTGCAACGGAAGGGTCGTCGCCTCCCGTGGACTCAGAATACACTCGCGGTCACTACAAAGGACTCGTCGCCTGATCAGTGTAGGCCGACAGCTAGAATATAGTGTCCCATACCACCATAATCTGTTCACGAGTTTAGGTGCTCACTGGTCACTACGGGGAGGTTTGTGGCCCCAGCGTATGCCGACAGCTCGACCACGGTGTCCCATACCACCATGCCCGGCTCATAAGTCTTCGTGGATCAAGGTACCATGGTTAACAGGGTTTACAATGGTAAGTTCAGTACCATAGGTTCAAGCAGTTATGACTCATACAAGGTGAACATACATCGGCCAGTCGGGTTACTTGACGGGCTCGACTAGCGCGATCGCATCTCAAGTCGAACGACATGAAGTGCGTAAAACACTTCGCGTGGCCTAACCACTGCCGCCAACTTCAAACACGACTCGCGTTCATCGACGCGTCGCTTGTGGCTAAGACCAGTCAGCCACGAATTCGCTCGGTTACCGACTGCCTGGACTAAGTCTAGTCCCAAATACTTATGGAATCACATCAGCAAATTATGTAAGAGTACTGGAATTGAAATACACTCATATGAGCATGTTAACACATGTTATAATATTCAACTTAAGTAAATCTTCAAACAAATATATTTCATGCATGTAATGAAATCATGCATATAGTCAACATGTAGGAAATCATTTAGGTCAGCATATTAATTGAGAAATCCATCTCAAACTAATTCATAACATCATTTAATTCAATACATACTAATACAAGCATTTATACAAACACATACACTACACACTTAAGTCTACATATGGTATGTCGACCCGAAGTGCGCAATTAGGCGAATCTCTTCGCCAAACTAAATATGCACGTATTCCTAACTTCTTAATGCGACAACAAACCATGTCAATTACATCAGCAAAATATGAATGTAAACAGTACTTCCTATAAATGACTAAAATGCCCTAAATCTCATATTCTTCGTTAGCTTATGAAACGGGAAATGGAGAGCATTTTGTACATGTCAAACGGCGATACCGTCAAGAATCTACTATTAAACGACATTGAAAGTGTTGGGAACCGTCAATCAAAGCGTTTAAAATCCTCACCTTATGTCTTGTAGACTCGTGAATTGAAACGGAGCGTATACGCTTCGTTTACGGCGAATAGGGAACCTAATACACGAGATCCATAAGCTACATCGCTATGGAAACAAAGAAAACTCAAATCAGCAACTATTTAGGGTATTTACTTATCTAGAATCGCGGTGAAATCGCCGGGAAAGCGGTAGAGGTGTGTTGCTTAAGCACGTGCAACACGTAGCACAAGTGGCAGGAAGAGCTCTCCCACTCTCTCTCACAATCTCTCACCTTTTTCTCTCTCCCAAGTTAGGGTTTCTCTCAAATTCGAATGGGAGAGAGGAGGGTTTCAACCCTTTTTATAGCCTAAAACATGTCCAAAATAGGCTTGGGAACAATGTTTACTTGGTGCCTAACCAAATCGGGGCCGTTTCGGTCCAAAAGAGCATTTCTGAAGGTCCCCTGGCCAAATGCGGTCGGACTTAAGCTCATGCATACTGGATCTAGCACACATCCAGTTTTCAGACCGGTAGGGTTCCCAGATCGCACGTGGCGGTCCAGTTTCAGTTTAACGGTCATCGCACCAAGATCAGGCCTATAAGTCTCGTGATATGTAATAGATATTTTTTCTGATCCAAGGGTGTAATTTGGATGTATTCTGACGGTCAGAATGCTTAATACTGATGTGTCAAATTGTGTGCAAGATTTGAATTTCAAATTCCAATTCTAACCCTATTCTCACTCTCTTCACTCCAGGCTCAATGAAATAGCCTCTGAATGTCAGTTGGACTTGATTTTCGAAACGATTGCTAAGCCCAGCTAAGTGGTCATAACGGTCTAAGATGGTAGGTATCGGACTTTCGACGCGCGGTCTAGATCCAATACAAAGTTTCAAGGAGGTCCCGAGAATAAACCGGCTTAGAGTTTGATCTGAGGCTTTAGAGCATTATAGCACCATTGGTTCCACTCGCTTTGGGCCTTGTAGAACGTATTTAAAGTGATTAGGGACCATTTTCCAGCTATTCTAACGTTGCACTAGCCAACCTAGTTATATTTTCTGAAGGAATGAATTCTACGCAATTTCGGGTCGAGTTGGTACTCGAGCCCAAGTACGGATTTTTCACGGGCGTTACACTCATCCAGGTTGAGCCCATGTTATGGTGATGAAAAACCTGTGTTAGAGGGGTACACAGATGCGGATATGGCAGGCGACATCGACTCTAGAAAGTCTACATCGGGGTTCATGTTCACGTTTGCAGGGGGAGCAGTTTCTTGGCAGAGTAAGCTATAGAAGGTCGTAGCATTGTTGACGACAGTGGCCGAGTACATTGCAGTCACAGAGGCATGTAAAGAGATGCTTTGGATGAAGAGGTTTTTATACGAACATAGCCTAAAGTAGGAGCAGCACGTTGCCTGTTGCGATAGTCAAAGTACTATACACTTAAGCAAGAATCTAAGTCAGCACTCCAAGTCGAAACACATAGAGATTTGGTATCACTCGATCAGGGATACTTTGGAGCGGAAGGTGTTACAGCTTGAGAAGGTCCACATGAACGATAATGGGTCAGACATAACGACCAAGGCTTTGCTCAAGGACAAGTTTGTTTTGTAGAAATCAAGCTGACTTGAAGAAGGTGAATTCCTCCTAAATCGAAAAGGGGAAGATTTGATGGGAATTTTCTCCTTATTGCTGGGTTCGATGAAATCGAACTAGCTTCGATATCATCGAGTATTTTTGAGATTTTTCATCCCTGGTTGCTGGATAGTTTTGGTCCGTTTTCGATATCATCGAAGGACCTTAGATGATATCGAAGGCTGTCATTGAAGGACCTTCGATATCATCGAAGAGTTATGTAGATGAGATTACGGAAACTCAGATTCTGCGAATTTTATTTTCTATTTTAATTCTACTTCTTTCTATTCTTATATAAAGGGGTGTATGCGGGATTGTAGTGTATTCCAGGGTATTCTAAGGTTTCCTAAAGGTTTTCTAGGAGGGCTTATGACTATCAAAGGTGAGAGAGAGAGAGAAAGAGAAAGAGAAAGAAGAAGCTTGTGGAATGGAGGTTCTGCTTGTACAGGTGATTTACTTCGCAGTCCACGTTTCAGCGCTTTTACGTTCTCGTGATCGGTGAGATCCATCTGTTTTTCATTATTCTCTTATCGTTCATCCACTCCTGCGTGAGTGAAGAAGGTTTGATCTAAGTAATGTGTGATTGTGATCTGTTGTAACGTTCTGCTTTATATTGGATTATTGATCTGGATGAGATCCCATGATTTTTACCTCTTCGAGAATTTTTCACGTAAAATTCCCCAGTGTCGAGTGATTTTATGCTTTGATTTATTTCATTATTTTATTATCTTATAATTCCGGTGCTTTGGGCAGCTAGATCCTAAGGTTTTGTGCAACGGCCCCTAACAAACTCGCCATACGATGTTGTTTATTTATCTTATTACCCTTATAATGTAAACTAAAAATGTCATCATTATGATTTTATTGTCACTGAATCAAATATAAAAATTGTCAATCAAATGCAGATCTTTCCGACAGATAAAATAAATTGTAATCATTATACTTTTTTATAATATTATCATAAAAATTTTAAATCCAAACAATAACATTAGTATATAAATAAGATAATTTAACATTAAAGTAATAAAAAAAGTCATTATTATAATTTTAACATATATTAATCAAACATGAAAATCAATAATTACACATTTCATTTACATTTTATAATAATGTGGTAATGGGTGAAACACACATGCCTAAAACTAGGAGATTCCTTCATGTGGAACATACATCATATCCATTCAAATTGAAAACATGGTGGCAAGAACCTCATTATCGAAGGCCCGGGACGAAAAGTCTATGATGATTGTGGGGTCATGTCAATCGCCGATAAATGGATAACCCTTTTGTTTGTCCACTTAGGGTACCCAAATGAAAAGTCTACTTGCAATTGAAATTCCAAAATGGCTTCAAAGGACACAAGGGGATGTGGATTCTACACTTGTTGCAATTTGTCTTTCCCACAACCATCTCTCTATGCAGGAAAGCCTCGTTTGGTTCATTCATGGCCGGGCCCATTATATTAGCGGTCTGGATCAACATACCAGCGAAAGTTCTATCATCAAGGACACAGCATGTTTACAGACCCGAGATGATTTGTGTTCTCTTGAAAGAAACAGCATGGGCCCATGATGTGAGGGTTTTCATCCCCGGCGGGTTTAAACTACCCAGAAACTTACGTTGAAAATGACCCTGTGATCTTTTATAGTCTCGCCTCTCACATCCACTTAAGTGGCACACGTGTGTAAGATGGTAGCTTATGACCGTCTATTTTCCTTGTGAGAAGAAAGTCATCTACCAAGTGGGGCCCACCCAATTATCAACTGAATATCGTGTACATATTCCACGTTGCCACGTGTGATAGGTGAACGCCTAAAAAGGTGTGCTAGGTTGAGTTTACATGAGATAGTGTGTATGCTTCCACGCAGTGTGTTGGATGAACGGTGGATTTCTTTCCAAGACACAAAGTCAATCATCTCATCATCTCAGCATGTGGGCCCACTAGAGATGGGATCCTAAGTCATGCAATCGAATTATTTTTTTAGAGCAAAGTGGAAGAAAAAAATTATAGGGTCGTACAGTACGAACGGCTGTGGAAAAAAGGGAAAAATCAACTTTAGAGGATTCCCATGTTTAGGCACTTCGTCTGTTCTCGTATCATATCATGCGAAGATCCAGATTATAATCTCTGGAAGAGTATGATGGTTGATATGCATGCACTAAGAAGCTGTACACGTGGGCCACAGGCAACTCAAATCAAACCGTAAAACGGTGATTCTGAAAATAAATGGATTATAGACCATGCAATATATTAATTTGATTTCCTAACTATCTGAATGATGGACACTTTAGTGGACGGCTGAAATGAAAAATATCTTACCTTCTGAGTTCAGCAAGCGTCCACGATACAGATGCTACGATTGGTGGACCAATCTTATTTTGGGATGGTGATATATCCACCGTTGGTTATGCAAGTTGGGCTGTTTAATTTGACTTAATATATACCATGTGGGCAATTTCCGAGTACGTGAGTATCAACCATCATTCCACGGGAGTATTAAATAACTCAGGGCTGTAACGGGCCGGGCCTGTGGCTCGTCTTGTTTCGGGGAGATGTCGGGCTGACCCTGTTCAAAATTTTGATTTTGCAGGCCGAGCCTGGCCCATTGACACCCCTGTTCTTCATGAGTGAGGGAGAATATTGGGGTTGGCATCTTGGATGTGAGTTACATGAGTGGATTTCAATTCCAAATAAGTACCTTTTGCCTTTGGCAATTTTGATTTGGAAGTAAATGGAATCGTAAGTATTTCATATACATCCTTTTAGTTATTTTGAAATCTCATCCAAACTTGGGGATTCCAAATGAAATGCCTTTTTTGGTTATTTTTTAAGGGTAGGAAGGTCACACTCTTAGCAAAGGTGTTGCTAGGCTATTAATCTATTATACACATGTCATGTTAATAATACTCTAAAATAATTTAATTATTGATTGCAATACTAAAATTAAATCAATAAAATGATCCGAATCATCCAAACATTGGATATATATAAATGGACGGTTAAAAAATATTAGCGAGTCGCTTGTTTCTGATTGTTACGTTTGTAGCTCATCCAAGGCTTGAAATTCCTTATTTTTAGATAAAGTATATATTTTAATAGATTTATTATAATCATTTTATAAAATATCACACATGTATACTAATTTGGGATATGAAAGATAATTTAATTTATTAAATCCAAAGCTTATGAATATATTGAAGAATTCCAATGCATTTCAAATGCAAACTTCTAAATGAAAGATTTGAATTCCAGTGCATTTCAACCAAGCACAATTACAGATTCAAAATCACCTTGATTACAATGTAATTAAGATTTAAATTCCAATGCATTTCAAATCCAAGCTCCCAAATGAGCCATTATAGTGGTCTTGTGCTGTTCTTAATCCATCTTTCCAATTCTCGCTTCCAAATTTATGAGATTTGCAAAGGCAAATCGAGCTTGGGAGAACTAAAGATGTCACATGTGTGGTTGTTGCACACTTGCAAGACCTTGCTTGGTCATGGTGGGGCCTTATCTTAATACACCCAACTCAAAAATTGGGTTGGCCAAACCATCAACTGCCAATCCAGTATGATAAAGTTTAACACATCCCAATTTTGGAGGTAATTAAACGGGTATATTTAGAGTACAACTACTTTTTTTGCATATAAATTTGGAGTTAAAAGGAATCTTTAGTATTTGAAACACACACTTTAATGCATTTTGAAATCTCAGCAAATTGTTGTGCTTGGGGTATAATCAGAGTGAAATGTCTTTTTTGGCTCCCTTTTAGAGGTAGGAGGGTCATGACCGTAACAAAGGTGTTGCTAAGCTACTAATTTACTATACATGTGACATGTTGATGATACTCCAAAATAATTTAATTATTGATTGTTACACTAAAATCACACCAATAAAATAATTCAAAATGCCCAAACGTTAGCCATTTAAACTAATAGTTAAAAAACATTGATACACACAACACTCTAATTTAGAAAACTCCTGTGAATGTATTGCAGAATTCCAATTCATTCCAAATTCATGCTCCCAAACAAAAGGTTTAGATTCTAATGCATCCAACCAAATCACCGGATGATTCAAAATCGCATTGATTCAAGTGTAGTTGTAATTAGGAGTCCAATACAATCTAAATATAAGCTTTGAAATGGGCCATTAGGCTTTAACCAAAGGACATGTGGCCAACCTGATGAGTGGACCAACTGATTTTTGGGACATAAAAGCATGCTTACCATGGTCTCACCACAATAAATGGAAAGATCTCACAAACTATGCATGCGAATTGTTCAACAATGAATCAATTCAAAGGACGAGCTCCTTACCTATGATGAGGAGGGAACTTGCTTGTTGTGCACCAAGTTTGTACAGCTGAGTCTTGGTTTAGCCAAGCTATTGATTTAATGGCCCCTAGCAGTAATGGACCATGGAAAAAAAAAAAAAAGTTCCAAATTCATTAAATGTAACTTTTCATTGTTGGCATGAAAATATGTCTAAAAAGAAATGCAGCAACAAAGTACATCAATAGACGAAAGACCAAAGATTGGAAGGCTAGCTTGTTCCAATTTGGAAGGGTGCATGGTCCATCCCTGATAGGTTAGTAAATCAATAGAAATAACATTGCCTCATATATACAAATTCAGTGCACAACAGATAACCATCTTATTTGTTAGGAAGATAGGCGGTTTAAATGAAGCTTATGAGTTGCCATTGGACACTGGATTGTTGGCACCACACCACACGGTTATCACCTTTGTTTTTTCCACACACACACCGACACCACACATTAACACCCACACCCAAGCCACATGGGCACTCAATTCCATGATATTAGTGTTGAAACAGAGTCTATCTACCAAGGGCGCGGATTAGATACTGACAAGGTCAGTAGCCAAATCGCTAATGAAGTGACGCCACCAAGCTCTCTGGACCCCACCATGATGCATTTGTTGCATCCATACCGTACATACATTTGGAGAGATCGTTTTATGGTATTACAGAAAGAATGAGATAGATCTAAAGTTTAAGTGGATCCCACCATAGAAAACAGTGAGGACAGTGACATCCACCGTTCAAAACTTCTTAGGGGCCACAGTAATTTCCGATCAAGCTGATATTTTTATTTTAACTTCATGTTTCTCCATGTTAACTTTCGAACATGTTGGATCTCAAAAATACATCACGGTGGGTTCTATAAATGTGTCAACGGTGGGTGTGACTGCTCCCACGGATTTCTGTGGTGGGTCCACTTGAACCTCAGATCTATCTCATTCTTTTTGTAATGCCATAAAACAATCTCTCCAAATGTTTGGACGGCATGGATACAACAAATGCACCATGGTGGGGTCCACAGAGCTTGGTGACGTCACTTCAGTAGCGATTTGGGTACTGACCTTGTCAGTATCTAATCCGCGCCCGTCTACCAAAGAGGTTAGTACTACTAATTTTTAAACTCTCTCTCTCTCTCTCATAAACAATTATCTTTGAATTGTTTTTATATTTCTATGTATTTAATCGCCATAGCCATATGCATTTATATATAACCTTTGGGATTCTTAGCGGACTGAGGTTTTGTTCATTGCTAGTCGGAAAAGATGACTTCATTCAACCATTTTCCTACATGACTGGGTTCATCCTTCTTGTCATGGGAGACATTCTCAACAATTGGGAGAGAAAATAGGACCACATAGCATACACAAATGTACATGTATACATGTGTCAGCATCTTTTACTTGGCTATGTATCATTGCAGATAACACATTAAATTTTAAATTTTCTTTCATTAATAAGTGGTTTATTCTGTTGGTTAATTTATCTATACGGTCACAATATAATGACATTTTGATGTTCTAAAGAAAGGATTTATTCTAATTTAGTAAATTTTTTTTTTTGTAATTTTTTTTACAATATAATGATGATTTTCCATCATTCTTAAATGTCAAGAAGTGCATCATTTATCCTATGGTATGGAAATCTTTTTTCATCATCCATGACTATAAGCACTACTCTTTTTCAATCAATACATCATCATTCCATTCTTAAACCCATGATGAACGTATGTTTTTTTTTTAAATCTTCATTAATTACTAATGTTATTAATGAGTATGCTATCTGTTGTTAAAAGATGTCTTACATCTGAAAAAGTTTGACTAGCCCAAAAATTTTGGCTCGAAGTCCAGCAACAAAGTATATTGGAATTTCTTAGATCCATGACTCGTCGAAGATCTGCTTCGACTCATCGAAAGTTACGCAGAAAGTACACGGACTGTGTAAATTTAAGGTGGTTTCCGCATTATTCCAATTCGATGCGAAAGTGAAGTTTCCTAAACTATAAATAAAAGTTCCTAGGGCATTTTAAAAAAATCACAGAGCATTCTAAAGGTATTTCAATGGATTCTAAAAGGGTTTTAAGATTTTCAAAGGGTGTAGTAAGGGTGAGATTAAAGGTTGTTCGAATCGTGTAACTCTTTTTTTTTTGTAATTTATGCTTTCATAGTAGATTTTTATCGCTTTGTACCGTGATTTTTTTCCGAAAGAATTTTTCATGTTAAATCTTTGTGTTATCTTGTGTTTGCTTAGTGCTCTTAGATTGCTATCCAAGATCAATTTCTGTGTGATTCCGCAGAACAAATCCCAACAAGTGGTATCAGAGCTATCATTAAGGCACAGATCTGGATTTGCAGGATTAGCATGAATGGGAAGCACTAGGTATGATATTAAGAAGTACTCAGGGAAAAATAACTTCGAGTTATGTAAGATCAGGATGATCAGTTCCTTAATTAAGTAAGGTAAAGATGGCGCTCTTGAGGAGCGAAAGTCTACTATGACTAATGATGATTGGAATACCCTTGATAAGAAAGCCTTATCCTCGATTTGTTTATGTCTCACGGATGAGGTTCTCTATAATATTTTGAGAGAAAAAATTACGGCTAGTTTATGAGTGAAATTAAAGGATACCTATGTGAAAAAATCATCTAAAAATTTCCTACACTTGAAGCTACAGTAGTATAACTTTAAGATGACAAAGGGTGGAGATTTAGAGGCCCACATCAGCAACTTTAATAAATTGATTTGCAAACTACTAGATATGGAAGAAGTGATCAAAGATGAGGAGCAAGCATGTATGTTGTTGAATTTTCTTCCGCCATCGTATGAGTCATTTAAGGACACAATGCGCATCGCAAATAAAATCTTGAGTGTCGACACCGTTATCTCAGCCCTTCAAGGGAAGGCCATGAGAAAGCTAAATAGCGATATGGGGACATCTTCCTATACACTGATTACGAGAGGCAGAAATTCTGATCAAGGTACAGGATCTTTAGGGTTAAGATCTGAGTCCATGTGCAAAGGCAAAGACAAGTTAAAGTGTTAAAATTGTGAGATGGAAGGACGTATGAAGAAGGATTATACAAATCTTAAATCTAAGAGAAAAGAATCTGAGTCTTCGTATAAGGAGGCCAATGTTGCCACGTCTAATGAAAGAATGAGTGGATGCGAAGGTGATGTCTTGTTTGTGTCTACGATTAGACACTTATACAATGATTGTAGGGATGAGTGGATTCTAGACACAAGAGTATCTTTTCACATGACTCCTCATCAAAGTTGATTCACCAGTTACAAGGAATGCAATGGTTGACATGTTTTAATAAGCAATAACAATGCCTGTAATGTTGTGGCTATTGGTACTATGAGCATCAAGATGTTTGATGAGATGGAGCGTACCTTCACTAATGTCACACACGCTCCTGATATGAAGAAAAGTTTAATTTCTCTCAGTGCACTCGAGGCTATAGGATGCAAGTTCACGGATATTGATGGTGCCCTTAAAGTATTTAAGGGGGCACGTATAATCATGAAAGTGCAATGACTCGATAACATTTATAGGTGATGCTGTAATGGCTATAGCAGATTCCACCTTTACACGTATGTGGTATGCTGGGCATGACCACATGAGCGAGTAGGGCATGAAGGCCGAGATACGCGAACAGAGATACGGAGCAGGTGGAATAGCTACCTGTGAGAAGAATCATACCACATAATCGCAGGTAACTGGCGAGGTACATGAACGACTCCAATATCGCATAATGCTCTCGTTACATACGAGGGAGATCCATTTAGTATTCAGATGACTCTAAGTGAGCCTGGTGCTGAGAAGTGGAAGGTGACTATGGACGATGTGATGGACTCGTTGTACCAGATCGATATATGAGAGCTGGTGGAGTTTCTAATGGGTTGGAAAGTAATTAGATGCAAGTGAAACTTCAAAAGGATACAACATAGATACAGACCGAGGCTGGTAGTGAATGGTTATGCTTAGAGAGAGGGGATTAACTTCTCAGAGATATTCGTGCTAGTGGTATAAGAGGTGTCTATTAGATTTGTATTAGCGTTGGTTGTCCAATGCGATCTCGAGCTGGAACTAATGGATGTGGAGACTGCACTTCTGCATGGAAAATTAGAAGAGATATTCTTCGTGAAGCAATCAGAGCGGTTCGAAGTTAAAAAGGCAGAAAACAATATTTACAAGAGGTCGTTGTACGACCTGCCGCCTAAGCAATGATATATAAATTTGATTCTTTATGGTGAGTTAAAATTTTTTTATGAGTGAATACGTTCACTGTGTTTATTATAAGATACTGAGTGACGACATGTTCATTATCTTGGAATTGTATGTTGATGACATGTATATCGTAAAAAATGACATGTCTGAAATCAATGTACTGATGACTCGATTAAGTAGGACATTCGAGATGAAGAATCTGAGGGTTGCAAAGGGGGTTCTTGGTAGTGATATTTATAGTGAGTAAAGGAGAAACAGACTTTGATTATTTTAGTTAGAATACTTTGAATCAGTATTGATCAAGTAAGTGATGGACTAGGCAAAGCTAATGAGTATTCCCTACGTGGCTCACTTCAAGTTTTTCTCAAGAAAATGTCCCAAAATGGATGAGAAAAAGCAGGATATATCTCATGAACCTTATTTGAATGTGGCTGGTAGTGCATGCCATGACATTTATTTCACAGGCAATCGGTGTTGTGAGTAAATACCCCGGCAAGCAACATTGGGTGGCGGTGAGATGGTTACTTCGATACATTCGAGGTATAGAAGACTACGTTTTAACTTTTGAAAAGACAGGAACAAAGTTTGTAAGGTATGTGGATTCAAACTACGCAGGCAGTGTAGGTTCCAGAAAGTCGACTTAAGGTTACTCGTTTGTACTAGTGGGTGGAGCAATTAATTGGATGTCAAAGCTTCAGTCGGTGGCTTTTTTCACGACTGAAGCAGAATATATAGTAGTGACAGAAGCATTTAAGGAAGATATTTGGTTAAGAGGCATGATAAATCAGCTGGAGCTTCAGCAGGAGGCCATGCCAGTTAATCGTGATAGCGAGAGCGCTATCAATTTGGCTAGAAATTTTATTTATCACTCATGTACTAAACACATGCATTGATGTTCATCATAACTTTATCTGATAGGTGCTTGAGGAAGAAAGCGTAACACTGAAAAAGATTCACACCAGCATGAATCTAACAGACATGCTCACCAAGGTCATTTATATAAAGAAGTTCAAGTTCTGTGTAACTTTTCTAAGCTCAGCGATGGCGTAAAAGAAGAACGGAATGTGTACAAGAAGCATTGATTGAAACTATGATGTGATGTGGAAATAAGAAAAGAGGTCAAGAACTATACGTTTGCAGATTGAAGACATGGTGAAGATCGTTGTTAAAAGATGTCTTAAATCTAAAAAAGTTTGACTAGCCCAAGAAAGTTCGGCTCGAAGTCTAGTAACAAAGTATATCGGAATTTTTGAGATCCTCAACTCATTGAAGATCTGCTTCGACTCGTAGAAGGTTACGTAGAAAGTGCACGGACTGCGTAAATTTGAAGCGGTTTCCGGACTATTCCAAGTCGGTGCAAAAGTGGGATTTCCTAAACTATAAATAACAGTTCCTAGGGCATTTCTAAAAAATCATAGGGCATTCTAAGGGATTCTAAAAAGGTTCTAAGGTTTTCAAAGGGTGTAGCAAGGGTGAGATTCAAGGTTATTCGAATCGGGTTAGTTCTTTTTCTTTGTAATTTATGCTTTCATAGTGGATTTCTGTCGCTTCGTGTCATGATTTTTTTTCGAAAAGGTTTTTCACGTTAAATCATTGTTTATCTTATGTTTGTTTGGTGCTCTTGGATGGCTATCCTAGATCCATCTCTATGTGATTCCGCAGAACAAATCCCAACACTATCATTGCTTCAAATTGTATAAAATAAATTGTTATTTTATTATTTTGCAATAATCACACAAACACACATATATGGGAAATGGTAATATGCGGTCGAGCGTATGCAATATTACCGTCAGGTCAAGTTATGTTGAATACGGATTTGTAATGAGGAAAAGAAGCGGATTGTGTGGTGTCCTTGGGGTGTGTTGACGTTATAAATTTATGTGGCCCCACAATGATGTATATGTTATATATAGTATTTTGATGTAATAAATTTTGATAGCTTTAGCAGTTTCTATACCTAAAGTGATATATTCCACATCCATCATATATTTTACTATACAAACTTACTTTTTACCATACCAAAATATAGGTCCACAAGTTAATATGAAAATATATCCTATAGTAGATGTTTTATCATCTTTATTTCCTGCAAAGTCATTATCAAAATATCCTTTTATTTCCAGCAAATGATCATCTTGACAACATAATTTGTATGTTTTAGTTTTTTAGACATATCGCATGATGCATTTAACCGCTAACCAATGAATAATCAAAAGATTGCATTGATATAGACTAACTAATTCTACTGCAAAACTTAGGTTAGGTCTAACACACAACATTACATACATTACACTTCCTATTGCATGTGCACACAGTTTATCATTCATTTCATTTTTTTTAAAAAAAATCATTGATAAGTGTCATATTCTTGGATAACTTTGTTGTTCCGTTGCATATGGGAGAGCCTAGGATTTTCAATTTATTCTTCTTAAATTTCTATTAAATATTTTCATGGTATGATTTTTTTTGAAGATAGATTTAGTTTCCTATTCTCTTTATCTATACTTATTGAATTCTTAAAATATATGGTGCTTCATCTATATCTTTCATTTCAAACTCTTACATCATTCTTTTATTTCGATAATTTTACTCATGTCGCTACTATTAACAAGATATCATCTACATAAAATGATAATATTACAATGAATCTTACCACTATCTAATGGGTATACATAATTGTTATTTTGATAAAATCAGGTTATATTACCACACACGTGTGTGTGCATGTGCGCGTGCGCGTGCGTGTGTGTATATATATATATATTTATATATATATATATATATCCAAATGCTTAGCTGCGCACCAGTTCACATGGAACACGTGCAAACTTTTTTGAGAACTCATCATATGTGATGTGACTCCAAAATCTAAACGGTTCATGTGAAGCAACACCTCATGAAACCCCCCAGGCCTAATTTTTACTTTGATCCAAAACTTTGGTGGGCCATGAAAAATGAAAATAATTTCTTTCCTTAATTTACATGTCTCTTTGCTATGGCCCATCAAAATTTTAGATCAGGGTGAAAATTTGTTCCTTTGGGTTTCATGGGATTTCGCATCATATGGACCGTTTGGATTAGATGCCCATGACACGTGTGCAAAGGTGCACATGTGCGTAGGTGTGTAGGTGAGCATGACTCTCTATCTCATTGACAAAAAATTGATCATAACTCCTATTGTGCTAAGCCTCTAGTGTAACATTGAAGTTGCATATCTACTATACATAATGCAAGTGGCAAGGTGATGTAGGGTGTGACATAGATACATTCCAAGCATGGTTGGACCAAAAGAAGAACCGTAAATTGACAATAACTTTTAATTCAGGTATCATTACAGGGCGCATAACCTATCAATCTTTACTGTAACGGGCCATCCGAGGTGAACTAACCCACATTATAGGTCGCGTCTATCCATTTCTTCAAAAAATGCGTGCTTTTAGCTCAAAAATAAAAATTTAAGAAAAAATTACTATTTTTAGTAATTTTATTTTTTTAATAATTTCTTATTTTTAGAGTTTTAGTTTTTTTTCTTTTTTAGAAATAACTTATAATCATGCTAGTACTCTTCTAGTAAAAGTTTATTTAGAATTTTTATTTTTAAAAATTGGGTTTTAGAAGAGTTTTATTAGATTAGGATTTTTATCAGAGTTAAAATTTTGTTGTTTTTGGTAATTACAAATTTTGGTTTAGTTTTTTTTCTTTATTAATGGTGTAATGGGGACACATACATATTAGACAATCATCAAATAATTTATTTTTAAATTTATTAGAATTATTTCTATTTTTTGATTTTTCCTTGTGAATTCGAGGAATCTCTGTGAGGAGTCCAAAGGAGCTCTGTGAATTTAGAGTAGTTATCTCTTATGAAGATGGTGATCAATCTCATCATGTCCATCCCTACGCCAATTGGTATCAGAATGAGGACTCCTCTCGGGCCGATGGTAAATAACGAAGGAATGGACTAAAATCATGTAAATGGTGATTCAGAGATTCGTTATGTTTTGGAATAAATGAAAGCTTTCCATCGAAAAAGTTAGTTAACCATCCAAAGGCTGTATACAACCCTCAATCGTATTGCGTATGTACTAATTCTGCTCCGATCCCACGGTGATACTCAGCCGCTCATAGTTGGTGTACGACACAACCCTAATTTTTGTAGAACACTTCCGGATGTGAATCGTGAGGCTACCCTAGATGAGTTGAATTCCAGTAACGATGATATTGATGATAGGAGTAGTGAGAATCTCGTGTCGAAAATAATTGTAGAAAAGCTACAATTGAAAACAGAGAAACACTCATCTTCATGCACAATTGGATAGATCAAAGAGGTCCACAAAATAGAGGCACAAGTAAATGAATTGATCCATACTAGTTAAGTTAATGAGAACATGAGTACATGTATTGTTTCAGCCCAAAAGCCTAATGCAAAGTAAAAGAAAAATGCTAATAAACATCGACACTAGAAATTATTTGAGTATCGTGAGCAAAGTCCCTTGAGTAAGTCGAGAACGAGTTTTTTTTCAAGTGGAGATGCCTGATGTAGGACGTGGCACAGATACATTCCTAGCATGATTGAACCAAAAGAAGGTGAACCATAAATTGGCCATAACTTTTGATCCGAGTGTCGTTATGGGGTGCACAACCTATCAATCTTTACTGTAACGAGCCATCTGCTGTGAACCGATCTACGTTGTAGGTCGCGCTTATTCATTTTGCCATAAAACGCATGTTTTTAGCTCAAAAATGAAATTTTAAGGAAATTACTATTTTTATTAATTTTAATTTTTTAATAATGTCTTATTTTTAATGTTTTAGATTTTCTTCTTTTTTATAAATAACTTGTAATCATATTAGAATTCTTCTAGTAAAAGTTTATTTGGAATTTTTATTTTCAGAAATTAAGTTTTTAAATTTTTTTTATTAGAATTAAGATTTTATAATTTTTGATAATTATGAATTTTAATTTATTTTTTCTTTATTAATGGTGTAATAGGAATACATATATATTAGACAATCATCAATCAATTTATTAGAATTATTTTTATTTTCCTATTTTCTCCCTTGAATTAGTTGAATATCTATGAGGAGTTCAGAGAAACTTCATGGATTCGGAGTAGTTATCCTTGATAAAGACAGTGATTGATCTCATTAGATACATCTCTGTGCCACATGGGTACTTTTACCCATGTAGTTTTTTAAGGGGACCCAACTTCAAAAAATTAAAAGATATGGAAACGAATTTAAATTAAATACACCCGTGTCAAGATAATTTGGAGAGCTTGGCTACTTGCCACTCCAGTACCACCTAAAATTTTCTAGCAAAAAGCTTGTTAACAGCCAAAAATGTACTTGCTTAAACCATGCAAGTAATCCGTAACCTATGACTGGGACTTTGCAGGTATCTCTCTCTCTCTCTCTCATACATTCTCTATCTGTATAGGTTGTGTGTACGCTATTCTCTCCTAACCTCCCTCCGGAGTCTTGTATCTCCTTCATCCTCCTGTCCTTTGGATGGTACCATGGTTGGTATATATAATAAAACCACATTACTACAACTAGCCTAACAAAACTGAAAAACTAAAATTGTGATTTCCTCACATTCACATTGATTTCTATGGCTCTAAATTGCATTTATATTAATTTAAGTCCAACCTAAAAGATGGTTCCTTCAATTTGAGGCAGCATGCTAGGAAACATCATTAACACGTGTAGTCTCTTTTTCATAATTAAAGCATTTGCAATTCAATTCACCTGTACATCCAAACACTAACTATAACAGCTATAACCCACAAGGAACAATAGGTTTTAAAAAAAAAAAAAAAGTGACTGACATTAAGGTTACTTCAAAGGAAGAAAGGGTGGTTAAAGAAGAAAGGAAGTAAAAGGAACACGGTTCAAAAGGGTCCCAATCTCTAGCCCTTTTCTTCTACGAACAGAGCCAAATGACATGATGTGTTTCATTTAAAACAGCATCTTTTGTAATGTGGATGGTGGGTCCAAAAACATGACCTTTGATAACTACAAAAAGACAACTAAACTTGAAAAAAAAAAAAAAAAACAAAAAGAAAGAAAAATGGAAGGATGAGAGTGATAGAGAGATGTTTATGTGATTGGGATTTGTGAGAGATGCTTGCATGCACGCATGAATCCTCACGTGTGCAAAAAAAAAAAAGAAAAAAAAGCATGGCAGTGTAGACATGGGGGCTAATGACAGAGCCCAAAAGCTGCAAAGACAACACTCTACACTATGCTATCTTGTGACTCAGACTCTGCTCCTTTCTCATCATCCCTTGTTAGACCACCCGTTCATGTGGTGGGCCCTGCTGTTTTTGTACCGTACTCAAAAAACCCACGTCTATCTGATCGCTTCCCCCATGGATAGTACAGTACTATCTAAGAATAGATAAGGACCGTTAAAAAGCTGATCAGTTGGTTCATGTTGGAATGGTACTTGGAACTTTCACATAGGTGGGATACTTTGGGGCACAGATCATTCAAAGGAGGGCCCACCAAATGAACGATCTGGATCTTGTACATGTGTCATATCTGTGGAAGGAAAAAAAAAAGAAAAAAAAAGGTAGTTTCAAACATTGGATCCATCTAGCGTTGTACGATGGTAATTAATAAAATAAGAATCCAATGATTATAGAAAAATGCGAAAATAGGATGAAGAAATAGTAATAAAATCGTCATAGGTTGATTTTTGGAGGGAAACGGTTGCGAGTTTGGGAAGTGTGATGATTGGCTGCGCATTTACACGTGGGTCCAGCGTACGGTGCTCAGGAATTCGAGGAATGGGCCATGAACTTCGCGTCCCAACACTACTCTGATAGTTCATCATCGGTTTAACTCGTGGTGTCCCAGTCATCGTAGACATCAGATATATTTAATCCAATCTGACCCGTTCAAGTTGTAGAAACTATAAAAATATTATAAAAAGGACAGTGCTCATTTGTTTATATTATCAAATAGGCATGTAAACAGGAAAAAAAGGACAACGTTACAAACCTAACATGTAAATAGATGGATAACGTCATTTGATACATGAGAACATAAAGAGTGCTCCATGACCGAGGTTTGGACAGTACGGATTTCTGTATATGGACACCACAACGGCGACGTATGAGATAACTTAGTTTTAAAAATGGTGGTAAACTACTATCTTTGTATTGGAAATAAATAATATCCAGTAGCTATTATGTCCACCCTTTAAAATTGATAGAATACCCCACAAAGATAGATTATATTTATTGGTTATTAACAAAAGCATACATTAGAAAAGTTATTATGACCATATTAGTTTAGTGGAGTGGTTTAGCAATTTGAGGGGGTTGGAGATTATATCTCCCGCCAGGGTCCTGGCGGGTTTTTACTTTTTTTAAGGTGCGAGGCACTGAATTCTGTGCTCCTCGGATCAATGAAGTGAACTCGTTGTACGCTAGTCAGGACATGGAAATGGATGATCCGGAACGTTCAAGGGGTAGGACCTATCATTAATAGCTAATATAAAATTTTTGAATAGATATGATAATTGTATCCGTCCGACCTTTGGATAAATAAGAATGAGAATCCTCGACGGTTTAGATTTAAATCCATTTTTTGAAAGCTTAGGATTATAATAATGGGAATGAAGGTCCTTCCATGGCCTCTCTGGTTTTTTCCCTACCCCTATCATTGGGTCTTATGCTGATCAACATGGCCCACTTGGAAGGACGACTACGCAACTTCGGTATTCCGAGGACTACCTGTCTTTCTAACTTTAGGGTTTCTAGATTCTGTGCGAGCAGGTGCCGCGATACGATTCGGATTGAAATCCTCTACAGGCAGGAAGCTCGTATTGATCAAAGATCTGTGGGGCCCACAGAGTCGTTCGTATGAAATCCAATCCGTCCATCAGTTGATGCCATTATATTCACTGTAAAAACGATGAATCAGCAAAATCTAAAGTGAGAAATAGTATAAACTGATACAAAATCTCTATGTTCCTTTGTTGTGTACTGTCTGTGGCTTTGAAAAAGGAGATTTTCGGTTCGTCCTTTTATCCTTATATGATGCACCTGATTAACGGGTTGGATGAAATATAAATACCATTTTGGGCCCCTAAACGAACCCAATTTTGGTGTCCCTTCCGCATCATTTATTTGGTATGGCCCACCGGACTTACATATAACACATATATTTTGTTCTGGAGCGTAAAATCCAGAGACGATGTACGGAGTAGATTTTACACAAGCGGGTCCCACGGAGCTCGGGTGCTGTGAGGACGACAGGTGTTTTACAGATTTTACACAAGGTTCTTTCCACGGTACGCGGATTGCGTCCTGCGCCCGCCCGTCTCTAGCCACGAACGGTCAGTTCTGTCGACGGGCCCACCTTTATGTATCTGTTTATCCACGCCGTACATGCCTTCTCTCAGATCATTTTAATATATGTTCACGAAAATGAGGTAGATCGAACGGCTCAATAGACTACACGAATAATAAGCTTGGGTTGCATTAAATCTAAGAGTAATCTTTGGTGTGGTTTACTTGAGCGTTGGATCGGACTCATTTTTTTAAATATATATTAAAATGAAACGAGAGAAGGGATGGACGGCGTGGATAAACAGATACATTAAGTGAACCCGCCCACAGAACTTACCGTTCGTGGCTAGAGGCGGGCGGGCGTAGGACGCAATTCGCGTCCGTTTCCACATTTTCGTGACGTAACGTGTAGCCACGTGGACGAATGAGATTGTAGATTTTTGGCGGGAACCTAAGAAAGAAAGATTCGATCCCAGCGAGCATATCCAAGTCGAGCTATGAGAGCAAGAGTCGTAGGAGGCTCGCCCTAACTGCTTGCCACTTCTGCCCCACCGCATGATGATCGAGACCGTTCATATATAATATCTCACCGTAAATATGGCTAATTCTTAAAATTCCACTGGTCAGACAACCTCTCAAGACATGGTATAGTGATTTATAGAGTGCCTTTTTACACCGTTGCTTCTAATTCATTGTTTTTGGATATATGATGTCCTGTGAGGAAGATTTTAGAGAAATTACGAGTCGACGGCGAGCACTTCTAGATGAACGGTACAGATAATCACTCGGTGGGATGGAAGGGGCGAGCTTCATAAGAGTGTGTCCTCCACGTCGGGTGCTTTTGAGGAGAATTAATGGCCGTTGATTTGTTAGATCCGTCTTCTTGGAAGCGGATTGCGTCCGACCCCGGTCGGAACTTTGAGCGTCCGATCAGATCTGCGTGGTATACCCACCGTGATGTATCTGTTTATCCACGCCGTTCATCCCTTTTCTCTTAAGGTATGGGCCCAAAAATGATTAAGATCCAACGCTTTAGTGGACCACATCAAATAGTAAGCTTGGGTTGATTGAGGGTTAAATCATGTTAAGGCATGGGCCCGAAAATGAGGCAGATCCAACGCTAATAGGAACTTGGATTTTTCCATGTAGCCTCCTGCCTTTCGACTGGGATTTTTCCATATGGCCTCCTGCCTTTGGTCCACTAGAGCGTTGGATCTGCCTCCTTTTTGGGCCTATATTTTAAAATGATCCAAAAAAATGGATGGACGGCGTGGATAAACAGATATATCACGGTGGGCCTCCACACAGATTTGGTCGGACGCTTAAATGTCCAACCGGGGTCGTACGCAATCCGCTTCTTAACAAAGCTTGGGAATGATCCAGTGGCCTCAGTATATGAAAACTTTTCCAGGCGCCTAGTTGCATTTGGATTTGCTGGAATTTAAAGTTACTATCCGGACCGTCCATTAGGTCTAATACACTCTTCATTGGCTTTTATTAAAAGGTTATACTGTTGGGATGATTGAAAGAGTAATTTCTGTGGCAGGAAAAATAGATGGGCAAGATCGTTAATAGAGTGCTGGTCACTTCACAGATGTTTAAGACGTGGATTGCAGTGAGTTTTATACGGTACCGAAGGAAGTATGTCCTGAACCATGGACGTTCCAGATAAGTTGATACAGGTTCCAAGGAGTCCAAATACGAGTAGGTGCATGAGAAGCTTTCTATACACTAACGTATTATATCATTATGCTTGACTGCGGCGGACGCGGATTGCATCCTAACCCCGCCCGGACAATAATCCGTACGGGCAGGGCTATGTGGGGCCCACCGTGATGTGAGTGTTTTATCCACTCCGTTCACCGACTCTATCAGATCATTTTAAGGTTTTATACAAAAAGTGAGGCACGTCCGCAGCTCCAGTGGACCAAATCAAAGGAAGCTGCACTGATAATGACATCCACCGTTGAAACCTTTAAAAGGGCCAACGAGATTTTTTTGTACCATCCAACCTATTCATAAGGTCATGTAGACGTGGATGAAGTGAAAACACAAATATCAGCTTGATCTAAAACTTCCGTAGCTCCCAAGAAGTGTTTAATGGTGGAAGTTTAATCCCCACTTTGTGGTCCACTTAAGCTCGTACCCCCGTCATTTTTTAGCTTGGCTATTAAAATGATCTTATAAAATCGTTGAACGGCATGGATAAAAAAATTACATCACGGTGGTTCCCAGAGAGCCCTGCCCGTGCGGGGCTAGGACACAATCCGCGTCTGGTTACGGGTAGGGTGTTAATGTGCCGGACTCAGGCCTGAAATATAAGACCTTTGAATTGGGCGTTCCGAATCCCGATGGCTCGTCCTGAAACAGTTCAAAATTCGGGCCACGACTAGGGGTGTACATGGGTCGGGCCGAGTCGAACTGGCCTTAGTCCGTCCAGGCCCGTTCAACAGCTGCACCAGGCCCGAACCAGACCGGGCCTGGTCACCGGGCCAACATCTCCAGTCCGGACCGGGCCCAAGCTGCAATCGTTCGAGTTCGGGCCAGTTTCGAACCTTCGAGTTCGGGCCAGTTTCGAACCTGAGTTTGGGCTAGTTTCGAACCTTACAGCAAATTCATGGGAAAGACTTTGACAGGTAATCCGTGTCTCATGACAAGGCCCTCGATCAACGGTTTAGATAGTTGAATTATAAACTCCACAAAAAATCTAATTAGTCAGGACATTTAGATACATTTGACAAATCATAAAATAAAACATTTTATACAAACTGAATACAGTCATACACTACTGACTACTGTTGAGGAAATTCATCTGCTGAGCCGGAGCTGCTATATAAATCTTCATATACGTACTCATTCACCTTTCCCTCTTTAGAAGGTGGAGATAGCTTTTTATCGCCCTCCTCTTGTATAGTTTGAATTAGATTTTTTGAACTATTTTTGTGAGAAGATTTATACGTAGTTTCCAACGTCCTGTAAAACGCGCCCAGACTGAAGAGAAACTTAGCTGAATTCTTACTATTCTTCTTTTTATCCGTGCAGCTTGAACCTACTTCAACATCATGTGGTGTTGGAGGACATCGTTGATGTGTAGAAGCCTCTTCCATACTGCGCTTTAAGGCGAGTTAGAATTGTTCTTCTTCCAATGCTAATAATTTAGCTTCCTTCTCTGCCTCAGAAAGTTTGGATTGGGGAGTGAAAGTTTTTTGGTTTGAGTCAATAACTGCTTGGAAAAGAACTTGAATTTCTTTTGAGACTTTAAGACACAGTTTTGCATCTCTACCCCGACAGGATAAGTGTAATCTGAGCCGATTAATTTTGTTAACAAACTTGGCTCCACAAAAATTATACAAAATCTTTAACTTTCCAGACTTTGGAGAATAGATTAAGAAACTATAGTCTCAAATGTCAATCGATGGTTCACTTGAAGACATCTACATATTATGTTGGAAAAGTATTTTAGGCCTTTTAGCAATAATAAAATACTGACATAAAATAAAAGTAATTTATGGATAAAAAAGAGCCATTAATGCATTGCGCAACTTGCATAATATCCATCAACATAATAGAGAAATAAAAATAAAAGTCAAAAGAGTATCCATTACAACATTTGCAAATTCAAAAAAACATAACAAGATCAAAACACCAAACATCCATCATATTGTCGTTGTTTCCTGTGTTGCAACTTCATTCACATTCTCCTCCTCTTCCTCATCCAGATCATAACCTCTTATACTTGGACGCAACCAATCTTGTGTACAAATTAATGCTTCCACTGTATTTGGTGCAAGGGAACTTCTAGTCTTGCTCACGACCCTGCTCCATATGCTAAATGTATATTCCAATGCCACTGTTGAAATAGGAATTGATAAAATATCTCGTGTCACCGTCGATAGTGCAAGATATTTTCCTTCACTAACTCGTAATTTTCACCACTCGAAAACATCGAACTCTGAATCCTGCCGCAGTATGACCGACTCTTTGAGATACATATCTAACTCTGATTCTTTCATGTCTATGTCTATATTTTCTTTTGCTAAGAAAGACATGAAATCAGCATCGTCGCAGCTTGAAGCAACTTGCGATCTAATTTCAGAAGCACTTGGTGTGGACACTGTGGTTGTGTACGCGTTGTACAGTGCTTCGATTGTGTCACGAACCTTCGAGATTTTAGATATTGCCTTTTCAGTAGGATAAATCCTCGTGAATATGTACTTAATATAACTCATCTGGCGCCGAGGATCAAGAATAATAGCTAAGGACATTATCATATGAAAATCACCCCAGTACTTATCGAACTTCATTTGCATACCACCTGTCATGATTTGGAGAAAAAATGTACCGTCATCAGCAGCTTTCTTCAGGGCATCCTTGATCTTCCACACAGATGGAAGAAACATATTTGCTATAGGAAACTTATTGCCAGAAAATATTTGTGTACAGTTATAAAAAATCTTCAAAAATTTATGAACTTCTTTCGCTTTGCTCCAATCATCATCAGTAGGCAACCAAGCATATGTTCTATCATGCACTGCATATTCTGGAAAGGCATGTTCCAATTCTAGGGCTGAATCCAACATCTCAAAAGTGAAATTCCAACGTGTGCATACATCTAGCTTCAACGTTTTTAGAGACGTCAAATTTAAACGTTGGACGATGTCATTCCATATGCTCAATCTTGACGGCGAGCCTCTTATATACTTCATACTCTCCCTCACATTCTCTATAGTTTAGTTAATTGATTTCAACCCTTCTTGTACAATTAAGTTGAGAATGTGTGCACAATACCGAACATGAAATATTTTTCCCTAAAAAAATAAACTGTCGGTTGCCTTGAACTGGTTACGTAAGAATTGTATGACACTGTCATTTATCGAAGCATTATATAAAGTTAATGAACTGACTTTCTTTTCAATGCCCCAATCTCGTAAATAGTTGTGAATACAATCTAAAATAACCAAACCAGAATGAGGAGGTGGAAGGTGGTGAAAGTTTAATATTCTCTTGCAGAGTTTTCAATTTTCATCAACATAGTGTGTAGTCAATGAAATATAACCATTTCTTTGATTTTGCGTCGTCCACATATCAGACATCAAACTTACCCTTGAAACCGAATCTAAAACTACTTTCAGCTTCATTTTCTCACTTGCATACATCTTCATGCACTCCCTCTTCACAGTAACACGGGAGACCTTCTCAAACTGAGGATTAAGGTATTTACCGTATCCCATAAATATTTCACTCTCTACCATCTTAAATGGTTGCTCATCAATGATAATAAGCTTTGCAAACTACTCATTCAACTTCCCTTTTTCAAACTTATGAGTGGTAAGTGTACCTTCAGAAGCAGATCCTTCGGACTTTGTAAACGATAACAATTGTTGGCCTGAACGTGAAAGTCTAGGTCTCCTTGCACAACTTTTTCTATGTCTGTTTAAATGAGACGTCGACCCCCCTACACTTTTGGTGTATAGACTTTTGCAGTGCATGCATTGGATCTTGGGGACATTGTTAACTACTACTTCTTCAAAATCATTCCAAACAACTGACCGTTTGTTTCCTTTGTTTACAGCTGAAGACCCCTCTCCCTCAACAACAAGTGGTGATGTGGCTGACGCACCGGCACCGCTACTAGGGGTAGCCGTAGGTGGGACTTCATCCTCACTAGCCATATCTAAAGATATGAAACAATTTCATTTATCTTTGGACCTTAATAAAGAATTTCTTAAGTAGATCAATCAGTTACCCATTCAATGTTGGATAGATATTAATGTTTTCATTATTCAATTTAAATGCCACGCCAAAATTTCGGCAGCATTTTCCCTTATCTCTCCAGAATATATTAATGTTGGATTTGATTCACACGTCAACTATCCACACAAAGTGTGGATATTTGATGAGGAAGTAAATGTAAGAAATATATCTAGAGAGAATTAAGAGAGACGAACCGAAATAAGCATGTGCATTTAAATTAGAATAAATGAAAACATTACTATCTATCCAACATTGAACTGTCCAAAAAGGGACAATTTGAGAATTTCAATGCATTCATGAACACACTCAATCTATGTCTGGTAACATATAAATCCTCAAATGGGTAACTGATTATCCTATACTATAAGAAAAACATAAAAAATAATTAAATCAGTTACCCATTCAATGTTGAATAGATAGTAATGCTTTCATTATTTAATTTAAATGTCACGTCAAAATTTCGGCAGCATCTCCCCTTATCTCTCCAGAATATATTAACCTTGGATTTGATTCATACGTCAACTATCCACACAAAGTGTGGATATTTGATGAGGAAGTAAATGCAAGAAATATATCCAGAGAGAATTAGGAGAGACGAACCGAAACAGACATGCGCATTTAAATTAGAATAAATGAAAACATTACTGTCTATCCAACATTGAACTGTCCAAAAAGGGACAATTTGAGAATTTCTATGCATCCATGAACACACTCAATATATGTCTGGCAACATAGAAATCCTCAAATGAGCAACTGATTATCTTATAACACAACAACAAGAACAAAAAAAAAATAAAAATATATCTAATAGGCAATTGGTATAAGCATAGATTAAGAGTAACTAATAAAAACAGAAAACATTGTCTCTTTTAGAGTCAATGGGCAGATATGGTAGTTCCACGCTATGAAAGCAGACTCCAAAGGAGCTACTGCTCAAAGTGCACGACTAGAGGTGTTACCTCTACTACCAAACGGGCTGTTGTTCTTGTTCTAAAGAAATCAATTATATAATTGGCAACTGATTGTCCTATATTTAAACAATTTCATAGTTAATCGTAATTCACATTCAGCATTTAGCTAAATGGTAACAAAAAGTGTTTAAACTGAATAAATAGATTTTATTTTTACAAATTAACGTAATAATATCTATTATATACTAGTATCATACAAGTAATATTGGGGCACCATACCATAAGCTGCAAGAATATCATGTCCCCCTAAAAAATACCTCCTCTAAGGATAACATATATATATATATATATATATATATATATATATATATATATATATATATATATATATATATATATAAAATAAGTTGTTTATTGTTATTCTCAATTGCAATTCGCAAGTATCAATCATCATCAAACTAACTATTAACAGCATTTACAAAAATATAAATAACTACTTAATATGCATTAAAAAGATTAGAATGGAGTGGCAGAAAATCTAATAAATGAAAATTTTTAATCATTCATTAGTCATAAGATTCATAAACAAAACTAACTATAATGTGATGGCCCTTGCACTAAAAATCTAATAAATGAAAATTTTTAATCATTCATTTATTTGGCAAGTGGATGGACTTAGTGCCTAAGGAAACATGGCATGTAATTCCTATTTGAATAAAACCCAACAGTATACCCAATCAACTAATGACAAAATTTAAAGAATCCTGAGTTAATCAGAAATAACGCTGACATATGCAGAGAAATTAGAGATCTGAAAAGCTCGCTCCACTAACTCAGTGTTGAAGTATCTTTCACTCAGTTTAGTTGTGTTCTCTCATCTGTCATCTACGTGGCTATATCTAGAAAGTTTTAGACTGTACAAATTGTGGTCCCCATTTCAGGTGTAGTATATCCTAAAAAGTCATAGATTTGAAGATCTTAATGATCTGATTCCGCTCGTTGAATTTAAGATTAGCCATTATATTTCTAACCGTCAATTTAATACCCACTAATCGCTTAGTAAGGACCACTATATCGTCGATGGTTTTCAGGACATTCTCCATCTAATGGGCCCTACAATTTGGATGGTTCACATAGACAAGATCAAATACCATAGTTATGGTGGATGAGACACCACAACTTAATAAACAGTGGAAAACCATCACCGTAGTATTCTACTATGAGAGTATGAGACAAAGCAACCATGTACATCAACCATATCAACCAACGCGATTGGTGTAATTTTGCAAATACAGCTAACCAAAATGTCACCGTTAGAGCGTCAACGGTCCATATTAATCTGCACATATCAAAGTCAAGAAGAATCCACTCCATGCAAATTTCTTTGTGTTCCATCTGGGAGATCACACATAAAATGAACGGTTCTGATCATCTGAAAATCTTTGCATGTGGGCTCTAGTAGGATAACACAAATTGTTGACCCTGACTATGAAAGACAAAATTCATAAAACCAGGGGCCTAAACATCCAAAAAAAGTAAAAGAAAAGGGGCGCCCACTTTTCTCTATCTAGGAAGAAAAGGACAAAAAATGTCTTTTTTTTTTTTTTTTTTTCAATAATCAAAACACCTACTCATGAATTGAGCAACAAAACCAGCCATGATCGGATTAAAGAGAATGATGAAGAATCGCATAAAACAGATGATTGAGAGCGTACTTACCAATGTAAAATTTGCTGGAGAAGGAAAGATCTGTGAATGCAATGGAGCTTCTGAGAGTCTTTTTTACGGAGGAGAGAAAGACTCTTCGGAGGGATTTGAGTTTTCGAAATCCAGACACGAAAAATGTCAGCCGATGACGAGAAAGCAGGGGGCTAAACAGATGAGGAAATCGTATTACATAGTAATTCAGTTGGGCCTACCTTGAATATATGTAGTCTATCCACGTCGTTCCAGCAGCGGACGGACGAGCAGAGACGAGCAACGGACGGACGGAGGAGAAGAGACGAGAGAGAGAGAGAGAGAGAGAGAGAGAGAGAGAGAGAGAGAGAGATTTGGTGTGGCCGCTGGGGCTGAGCAGGGAGAGGGTTTCGTGGGGTCGCTGGGGTCGGACGATTTCTCAAAAGGGGAAAGGGAAAGCGATAGATAGGGTTTATTTTTTAAAACAGGGTATATATACCCTAAGTGCGAGCCGGGTTGGGATGGTACGGGTCAAGTCGGGTTTCTGGCCGAGACGGGCCGAACTGGGAGGTATCCAAACTCGGCCTGAACTGGGTTTCGGGCCTAGAAAATTGGCCCGTCCTGACCCCGAACTCAGTTCCGGGTCAGGTCGAGTCGGGCTTTTTCAGGCCAGGTCGAGCGAGCTAACCGGGCTAGCCCGGTTTGTGTACACCCCTAGCCACGACGTAACCAGGCCCGGCCCGTCGAAAATCCGTAGATGCGGTGCTCATCCACACTTAATATAAATCGGGAAACGAAGGGAGGCTTGCAAGGGAAGATGCAATGGGTACATGTGCCAACGAGGCAAGCGTGTGTGAGATCTAACCATTCATCAGGCGCGTGAACCATTGGCGTGCCTTGGGCCAAAATCAAGCGTGTACATTCATCACGTGGACTACACGCGTGAAATAAACGATTACAACAAAATGTGATCAGTGTTCTAGATTATATGGGTGGGCCCTCAACAGTATCTTGCTATAATACGACACACCCAGATCCATAGCTCAAGTGGTAGACTGAGTGAAAGATACCTCGTTTAAGCACAGGGGTCTTGGCATCGACTCCCTAGTGGGGGTGGGGGTGTGGTTAACAGTGAAGTGTGATCTGACTGACAATATGACATGACATGTTCGTTGTTCGTGATGACCCCTGCTGCGATTATATTCGTAATGGTAATACTCTTGGAATCCAAATCACATGAGAAATGAAATATAAGTGGACTAGAATCCTCGGTTATGCTTGGATGCCCTTAATTAGAATATACTCAAATTTAAAAGTTTTTTTTATAAAAAAACTATATAATTAATGTTGATGCACGGATCTAGGCTGCCCTCCTTTGCTCACCTGCATAGGAAAGAAACAAATGAGACACTCACTAAAGCAGGGAACCCTCCAATGCCAAAGTCAGGCTAGGAATCTGGATTTGGTCGTGTATAAGGGGTTTTGGGTAGGAGATTTTGCGTAACTCCACATGTCGATGGCTCCCCTTACTTATGGTGTTTGTGGGACGAGGTGGCTTGTCATCTCAGGCACGATCTTAGTCATCCAGGCGAAATGTGCGCGAGTAATGGACGTTGATAAATATCTCGTAATTACGCGTTGGACGGTTACGTGTAAGCGATGGACTCCAGCAATTACCCTAGATTTGCACCCGCATGAAGATGATTATTTGCCGAGCCAAGGAAAGAGGTCGGCGTGGCATCGCTGCCATCCCTGGCTCAGTCTCCGAGAGCCCTAGTGTCGAGCTGGACTGATCCTCCAGCCATCCGTGTCGAAACTAAGCTGGCTTGTTCGATTGATCGATTGACTGTCGAGATGGGCTCGGAAGTTGTAACACCCCGACTTTTTAAGACCCGAGTATATGACTCATTTCCCAAACACATGAGTGTTAGCTTTAAAGGATGGTCAAATTCGAGTATGTAAGACCCGTATCCTAATTCGTACTGTTCCGTCAACTCCCGCGATCCTTCCAATCGAATTCCAACAATCCGCGACCTGTAGTCGACGTTACGCACGACCGTAAGTCGTATCCTTTACATTTGAGTCATCTTAATTCGAGATTTGTACCATTACGATCGCACAGTCGCCGCGGTTCCAACGCTGCGACTCATGTACCGATCCGATACCCTGACTAAGAGATGTGAGCCGGTGTTTATTTCGAGAAAACGTCGCGCGTTTGAAATTTTAAGAGAATCTCTACAATATGTCCCATCAATCCCATCAATCACCTCTCATGTCAAGTACAAAGCACACATGCTTCCTTTCTCCACAAGTTAAGCAAACCCAAAAGTCAACCAACCCATCACCTCACCCATCACTCACATCCATCAACCATCACCCCATCATCCATCAACCATCACCCCATCACTCACCTCACATCTCTCCTTACAACCCTCTCTTTCTCACTCTTTCTCATTCACATTTTCCCAAGAAGCAAGAGTGGTGGACGTCTAAGCTCCTCCATGAGAGAAAAATGAGATGTGTGGCCCACTTTCCCATCCTAAAATCTCCATCCTAGCCATTCAAACCTCATCTTCCACCATCAAAGTGAAGCACAAGGAGGTTGGCGTTCCAACGGACAGAAGATCGAACGGTGGGTGCTCTTAGCATTTGATTTTAAAGTAGGGTCCACATAATTTGGACCCATCTTGATGTATGCATTGTTTAGAGGGGCCCATAGTGGCGGGGTCCCTCCATCATCCGACTTCTCTCTCTCTCTATTTTTTTTTATGATGGCCCACCTATGATGAATACATTTTTATCTATGCCATCCACCGAGCGGTCCACTTGGCAGTCCATTTGGACGGGCCTGATCGTAGGAAAAGTACAAGTATCAGCTGATCTAAAACTCCGTGGGCCACCCTCACGTGGACCCACCTTGATGTTGTGTAAAATCCACACCGTTCGTGCTTGGATGGTGGTGTAAACCACATGATGTATGTGCGTACCCAACATCCAGATCGTCCATCCAGTGCACCTGAACGCTGGAGCAGGATGGTGCTTTGTGTGTGTGTGTGTGTGTGTGTGTGTGTGTGTGTGTGTATTTGTATGTGGTGGGTGGGCCACACCACGTGGGACCCACCTATCATGAATGGATTGGCAGGTTTTCCACACTCCACACCAGCTATATGGCATGGGGACGTCAGCAACATCCGTGGGTCTGATTTGAGGTATGGTTAGAACCATAACCGTTCATTCATTGGGCAGGAGGGGCCCACCATGATATGTGTTTCATGCCCACTCGTGTGGACCACCTCAACGTGAGGTATTGTTTCTTCCATCTCATCCACCGTTCAGATGGTCTGGATGGTGTGACCCACCTTGGTGTATATACTCTATATCTACCGTCCGTCCATCTGATCTGGACGGTGGACCCTGCTGTGATGCATGTGTTTTATACCATCCGTCCACTTGTTTTAGACGTGGGACTTGCCCCACACGTGTCACACGTGTGGCAGGTGGGACCCACCTTGATGTAAGTGTTCTATCTGTGCTGTCCATCCATGCAGGACCCACATGATATATGTGTTTATATATACCGTACATCCATCTGCACGAGGGCCTGAGCAAGAGGCATGTGATATATCTAAGCCGTTCATCTATTGAGTGCCAGACTAGCAACCCAGCACCACACAGCCGTTGATTGACGCCAGCAAGCTGTGTGCCTGATCGTGATGTATGTGTTACATCTCACACCGTTCATTTTTTGGGGATTCCAGCAGCAACAACTGCTGGATTGACGTCACCAAGATTTGTGAGCCACCAAGATGTACGTGTTTCTTCACACCGTCCATAGCTGGACGGTGCTACACGGGGCCACCGTGATGTATATGTTATTCATGTCGTCCACCACTCTGGCAACGAGTGGGACCCACCAGCAATATAGCTGACGTTTGACATCAGTAAGATCTGTGGAGCCTATATGAGGTCTGTGCTATATCCAGTCCATCCACATCGTGGGACGTGGGCCACCTTGACATGTGTGTTGTATCCACACCTTCCATCTGTGTGGCCCACCTGCTAGACATGCAGTGGCCATCTACTGGACGTGCAGGGCCTACCTATGATGCATGTGTTTTACCCTCTCGCCATCCAGCCACGTGGGCATGGGACCACTTTAAAGAATGTGTTCTCCACACCGTCCATCTATTTTGGCAGTAGGTAGAGCCCACGTTGATGTATGTATTTTGTATCCGCACCGTCCATATCTCGACGGTGTTGTGTGGAGCCCACGTTGGTGCATGTACTCCATATCTAGCTGTCAATCTGTTGCTTGACATGGGCCATACCTCGATGTATATCCACACTATCTATGGGACGTGGGGTCCACCATGATGTGTATTGTATTTATGGCCCATCTTGATGTATATTGAGGCCCATGGGTCGTAGCCAAGGTGGTGTATTTGAGGCCCATGGGTTGTGGCCCTTGGTGATGTATATTAGGCCCGTGTATGCAACCCACCGTGATGTATGTATTGTATATATATGTCATCCATTTCTGTGATCCTTAATGATTTATTTACGGCCCATATGATGGGGCCCAATGTAGTATATTTGTGGCCCATTGATGAGGCCCAAAGTGATGTATTAGGGCCCATGGGGTGAGGCTCATTGTGGTGTATTAGGCCCATGGGTTAAGGCCCATTGCGATGCATTAGGGCCCATGGGTTGAGACACATTGTGATGTATAAAGGCCCATGGGTTGAGACCCACCGTGATGTGTATAGGGCCCATAGGTTGAGGCCTAGTGTGATGTATTTAGAACCCATGGGTTGAGGCCCAGTGTAGTGTGATTTCACCATGGGTTATGTAATGACATTTATGGCGGGCCATGCCTTGGGAGCAATGTTGGTTTGACGTCCACATTGTAAGAATAATGTTGGTTAAATGTCCGCATTATAATTCTCCCTAAGGCTCATTGATAGGCCCATACTTGTTGTGTGTAGGCCATCAAGGCTCATCTTTGTTGTGAGGATATTTCATCATCATATAAAATGCTTATTTTAACTCCATGATTCATGCCCATACGCATCATATGTATACCTGATATGAGGAATGTTTGATCATAGCATACGCCATTGGATAGACTATTTACGGGACTCCTTATGAGACGAAGTGCCTGCATTATCGTGCCGTATGCACATGATTGCTGCATGACTGGGTAGTGTGATTCATGCATCTCGCATATATGTGACTTGATCATTGTATGCCCTAGTGACATCAAGGCTGTGGCCTCCACAGGCACATCATGGATGGCCATATGAGACACCGAAAATGCTTGGTTTTAGCACTATGGGCACGTACGATGTCCTTGGGTGAAAATCTCAGAACCTCCTTGGTACCAGGAGATGCTCCAACGTCTAGACCGAGTGGAATATGAGCGCCAGTGCCTATACCATGAGGCCGTGTCTCCCACTGTATCGTGGTCGGTTGGAAGGGGGTGTGGCCTTATCCGCCCGAGTGAGGGGGCTATAAGCTAGGCTGAGTATGACCAGCTCGTAAATGGGTCCGCTATCGACGAGCCGGGTAGGTATTGACAGACTGCTGGCTAGGCAGATAGTGAGGTCTCTTCCACTCGCAGGGCTATGCAGCTAGGGAGGAGGTAGTCGGTGTGGAGTGTAATAGACCCCGGTGATTTTCCAGAGAGGAACCGTACTGATATGTGGACTTGATATGAGGACTGACATGATATTATGATACCCCGTCACTGTTGTACGTGTGGGTGGACGCTGATGTGGGCGGGGCTGAGGCCTGGGCGAGCTACCAGCGGTTGGCAGGCTACTGTGCTGACAGGCTACTGAGTAGGAGTTGCATACTCATTCATTCATCCATTCACTATCCACTCGGGCTGGCGGTGCATAAATATTTGTTACGTGTACCTTCGCAATGGCCAGGATTTCGGTTGGGGCGCGCGACTAACCTAAGATTAAGAGTTTACCACATTGTGTTTGACTATCCAAATTTAGGTATCAGACTGGTTTGGATAGAATTCCCTTGTGATGGACCCCGTAGCCTGCGATACTACGTATTATCATCCCGACTTCACTCTGGCTTGGTCATTTCATTCACATCGCATATTGCATTTCATCTACGGCATATGACATTTTGGATTACTACGTTTCTACACTTATATGGTTTAGAAGGACTTGACAGGATCAGCATATTATATCGCATTTATAGTATATAATATTTGACTCATTATGATTTACATTGCGTACTCTGATATTATGTGACTCATGGACTTACCAGTATATTTCTGTTTACTCTGATATCGTATGATTCATGACCTTATCATTTTTCCTGCTTATCTCAATGATGTATGATTTATGAACTTTACTGTATACTTGGCACTTACCTTACACACACTTACACCACCCTCTAAGCTTTTGTAAGCTTATGCACGATAGATGTGTGCAGGTGGCGTTAGGTTGCAGCGGCGTTGAGCTTGGAGCGTGCAGCAATTTTCAGGAGCTCTGATTTTAATATATATATTTTCCTTTCGGCATTGTATTCAAGTGATTATATTAGTGGATATGTGATGATGATGTTGCCTTTATGATTTGGGTAAACTTGTGGTTATGCTTATTACAAGATAAAATGTACGTTAAAAAATCCTCCTTGTAGAATTTCAGAATCGGAACCTGGTGTATGTTGCACTGGGAGCCGAGAATGGGGTACTACGGAGGCTGTTGGCACCAGATTCGACGATCGAGATTCCTGTGAATCTGATTTTTGAATTTGGGGCATGACAGAGTACATATATTTTTTCAACTATCAGAGTAAGCAGATGAGTGTAAAATGGACAAGTAAGTACACAGAAAAAATTACAATTACATTTATAATATACAAGAGGTTGCCCATAATAATTTATACAAACCAATATCCTAACGTGAACAATTATAAGATTTACATACATGAGAAATTTAAAAGAAAATATATAAACGCAAGCCGCAAGATCGCGCAACTTCCTTGACAAGTACAACCATGCATCCTTGACCATCAAACGACTTCTCATCAGTCTGAACCTGCATATCACTTAAGCCACCTGTACTACCTATATGGTTGTATATTTGATGAATGAGTGGCTAACTCAGTGTGATTTTTTCTCAAGATTACACAGCGTCGCCTTAGCTGAGCATAGTTTAAAATGACAAGGCAATCAAAATAATACATAATGTAGTCTTTTTATATGCGTAGATACGTAAATATACATTGACCTAGGGATTTACATCTAGTCGGACTTGGGCTCGTCTCCCATGCGATCATCGACCTGAGAATTTCCTTCATCTTCTCTCGTACTTTCCATGCAGGAGGGCTGTGATGAAGCCACTTGGCCTATCGGACAGTCACAAGTGTGACAACCACCACTATCCAAAAGAAGGAAACCTGCTTTTTCTTCTTTATTAATTGCCTAGCCATTTTTGGGCTGTGAGAAGACCCTTCTCAGCTGGCAAGGAGGGAGGCTGAAAACCTCTGGTCCGTGGGATGTTGGATTGCCCAACAAGCCACCAGATGGTCCCTCTCATCGGATTTCAACCCTTTGTGAAGGAAATGGACGGCTGGGGCTGATCTTTCCTGCCTTAATTCATGGGTTAAAGACCCCACGCGATTTTGTTCAGTGGCCTACCACGATTGAAATGGACGGTTTAGATTGTCCGAAAAGTTCCTCAGATGGTCCACTTTGGGGTTTGAAAATCTCCCAGTTTAAAATTTCAAATGGCGGGAGGAGTTTTTGTATTTTTTCTTCTTTTTGCATTTTTGCTCGATCAAAGCTGTTTGATCGAACAAGCTTGGCTTGGTGCACCTCATGGGGTCTACTGTGATGTTCATGATAAATTTACACCGTTCATTTATTTGGGGGTCCCTATATAGGGGTCCCGGTCCAGTTTGGGGCACATGTGAGGCCCTGGTGGGCCGCTACACACCTCTTAGGGCTGTATTTGGCCCATATGATGCGATTTGACGATCAGACGGTTAAATACTTGTCTAAAACACAGGAATACTTTGTTGGTTACCCACTAATTTCTGTGGATCGTGTTTTCAGAATATTGCTAATATAAGTTGTCTTAGAAAGTGATTGGACTTAAGTGATTCGATCATGCTTACCTCCTTGACTGGTGTAGAGTATAAACTGAGTCTCTAGGGTCATGGCGGATTGTCTCAGCGTCGCTTGGAAATCCTACCCTGTACGTGTTAAGTCATTTGGTCTTGGTTTCAATAATCGAGGGTTTAAAAGGTAACACCCAAGTACTGAAAAGTATGGGGTGTTACAATCTACCCTCCTTAAAGAGAATTTCGTCCCTGAAATTCATCACTTCTATTATGAATGGGAACGACCATTTAACTTAAAGTGTCCCTGTGTATTTACTAGCTCTCCCATTGTAACGCTCGGAAAATCAGGGGTCGAGTAGAAACTCAGTTCCCGAGTTCCAACGCATCGCTTATGCAACATAGATAATGATGATTAAATGTTGTCTGTATTAGTGCAGTAAACATGAATGAGATTACACTGAATCAACATATCATACTCCAGAGACAATTAGATTATGCAAGCAGAAGACAGTGATAGATATATAAAGCATATAAGTGGTTGTAAGTCCCCAGAGTATAAACATGTCACCAGGTTAAATAATTACATGTATAGTTCCAAAATTCACAAAATGATACACTGTGATGTTCAATTAGTTTGTATTTCGGTAATCCCGTCGACGCAACTCCAGGTCTACATAGACCCACCAGAGAGTTGCCATCATACAAGTCAAGCTCCACTTCGTAAGCATTGTCATCATCTGCAGCTAAAACAGAGTCTAGTTGGTGTTTTAAAATACTGTCCTAGAGTGGGAGTGAGTGATTAACTCAGTGGAACGATAAGGCAAATGTTAACATGTTATCGATTCAGTCAAGTAATAATGATAAGGTAATATAACAATCATATCCTAAGTACTCATGTTAATGTAGGAATGGTATGATGTAATGATGCATGCCCTCACCTGCACTCCCTCAATAACATCATCTCAGGATCACGCATGACAAACTCCTTAAACGTGCTCTTCCTCGCCAAAGCACATGCAATGCGGTGCATGGTCGTGTTAGCCAAGTAATTTATTTAGGCTTATTCATACAACAGATTCATAAAGTTAAGGTACCTCATTTTATATTATTTACCCAAGCGATGATCCATATAAGGTCATCAATCCTAGTTAATCACATACGATAGGCAAGTTATAGGGCAACGTCACCCCTGATTTAAAAGCAGTGAACAAGCAAGTTCAGGTCGTTACAGGAGGCTCATCACCTCGGCGTAGGTCTAGTTTATACTCGAGGTCACTAAAGGAAAGGCTCGTCACCTTAGTGTAGGCCGATAGCTCGAATATAGTGTCCCATAACACCGTACGGCTCACGAGTTTGGCTTGCTCACTGGTCACTATGGGGAGGCTCTTCACCCCAGCGTAGGCCGACAGCTCGACCACGGTATCCCATACTACCATACCCAGCTTATGAGTCTTAGCGGATCATGGTACCAAGGTTAAATAGATTTTTCACTGGTAAGTGGTACCTTAGATTTAAGCAGTAACGTTCATACATGGTGAACATACATTAGGCCAATCGGGTTACTTCATAAGTTCAACTGATACGAGCGTACATTGAATTGATTGACATGGAGAGTGTAAGCATTCCGCGTGGCCTAACTACTGTCGACAAATAGCTTACGACTTGAATTCATCGAACGTGCGTCTTGTGTGGCGAAAAGACCTCGACCACTAACTCGGAAATTATTACCGATTGCCTGGACTACGTAGTAGTCCTAAACCAACTCAAGCACAATAGGCATTCATATATGATGGTCAAACCACATGTGACAACCAATTAAAATAGAAATATCATTTGAGCATTTTAACAAACACATAGCATACATGTTATAGTAAATAGGCATTTCATCCATAAATTACATAGCAACAAGATAAGCTACATGAGGAAAATTGTATATATAGATAAGGTAATTGAGAATCTTATCTCAATACCCTTATTAAATACATTTCAACAAACATTTTCTCATTCAGACATTTTATCAAACACTTAAACTACATATATCAACATTCATGTAATAAATTCGTTATAACATATATTATGACAAAGCCTCTCATAAGGAGTTGTCACACACATAACAATTATGTATTCTCAATCAAACATCATGTCAAGCATAAATCATAATTTCATATTCATTCAGACATTCCAATAAACATATGGAATGCATTATATTCAACATAGTTCATATATATGGGTAATTCACGGAAAACATCGCACCTAAGCACATGTGACAACAATCAAGTCAATCAAAAATCATTAACTGACATTGAAAGCCTTGAAAACTATAACCTAAACATTTATAATCCACACCTTTTGTCGATATACTCACATCAAACTCAGTTTGTACACTACGTTTCCGTTTATAGCAAAACGATTACCTGAATCATGAAATAGGTTAGCTATTTCACCTATTCATCTATTTGGATCTTTAAAACAGATTACGGTTAAAATTTCTTACCTAAAAATATATTCAGATTCAACAGTGTAGTGATATAGGAGGGATGATTCGACACGTGGAGTGGTGGGAACGAATCCTAACAAATATCTCTCTCTCTCTCTCTCTCTCTCTCTTCTCCTCACTCTTTCCTCCTCTTTTCTCTCTTCTCTCTCCTAGGGTTTAGAAAATTCATATGGAATGAGAGAAGGGTGGGTTAAGGGTCTTATATAGGCCCAGAACTGATGTTAATGGCCCTAGGGCTATGGTATACTTAGGTTATAACCAAAAGTCGTATGTCTCATGCCAACAGAGTTAATCTGAAGGCAAATTTCTTCACATGGTCTAGAGAAAGTTCCCTGACAATGGATCTATGACAAGTTAAGATTTCGATTTGATCGAATTTGTGGATCGACCGTGGAGGATAAGTTTCAGTTCAACGACTATCGTCCCTTGATCAGGGCCACAAGTACACTAACATGTGTAGAAAAATTTCCCTGATCCAAGGGTATAGTTGGGTCAGAATCTGATGATTTGAAACATTAGATTTGGCCTGTAAGTGAACGCGGCCTAAATCACTTAAGTTTGAGTTCATTTTCTAAAAATATTCACATTTTTCACACACTTTGCTCTACGCTCAAGTTGTGCATTTCTTGATACTATTTGGACTTAATTCTCTTGATGGTTGTCAAGCCCAGTAAGGCAGTCATAATTGTGTAGTTTTATGTTAATTAAATTTTTGACATGCAGTTCAGGTCCGATATAGAGTTTCAATGTACTCTCGAGAGCAACTGGGTTTTGAGATTGATCTTAGATTTTTACGTAATGTTAGATTAGCAATTTTAATGGTTTTGAGTCTTGCAGTTCATATAGAAAATGATTCGAGCTAATTCCACTGGTGATTAAGTTTAGTACTTAATTAGTTTTTGTCTAATTTTTATATAATTCGATCCTTAGTGATTTCTACCTGAGGTGATACTCGGATCTTTGTATGGATTTTTTCGAGACGTTACAATCTATCCCCCTTAAAAAAAATTTTGTTCTCGAAATTAATATCTTTTCATACTCCTCAAGAATCTGAGGGTAGTTCTTACGGACCTCGGCTTTTGTTTCTCAAGTAGCCTCTTCCTCAGTGTGATGTGTCCACAATACCTTCACAAGCGGAATTACCTTACTGCACAGTACTTGCTCCTTCCTGTCTAGGATACGCATTGGTCGCAGTACATAAGTAGCATTCTCACTCAACTATATCTGCTCCCATTTGATAATGTGGGAAGGATCAGGAACATATTTCTTCAACATCGATACATGGAATACGTTGTGCACGCCTGCGAGTGGTGTGGGCAAAGCAAGGTGGTTTGCTACCACACCCACTCGATCTAGTATCTAGAATGGGCCAATAAATCTCGGTGTGAGTTTTCTTTTCTTTTCAAACTGGAGGACTCCCTTTGTTGGGAAAACCTTTAAGAATACATGGTCCCCAACCTCAAACTCTAGTAGTCGTCATCTCGTATTGACGTAACTCTTCTATCTGCTCTGTGCTGCAAGAAGTCGATGCCTAATAATATCGATCTTCTCTTAGGTCGCCTGTATTAACTCGGGGCCAATCAATCTCTTCTCGCCAACCTCTACCCAGCAATGCGGTGTTCGACAGGAGCACCCATACAAGGCCTCGTAGGGAGTCATGTCAAGACTCACTTGAAAACTGTTGTTATAAGTGAACTCAGCATAGGGAAGACAGTCATCCCAATTATCTTTGAAATCGAGCATACATGCTCACAACATGTCTTCCAACACCTGATTCACTCATTCTGTCTGCCCGTCAGTCTATGGGTGGAACGCGGTACTGAACTTTAGCTTCACACCCATTGCTTCCTGAATATGAGTCCAGAAAATAGATGTGAATCACGTGTCTCGGTCTAACATGATCTCCATAGGAACTCCATGCAGACGTACTATCTCCTTGATGTACAGCCTGACCAAATCATTTGCTGTGTTTGAGACTCTAATAGGGAGAAAATGAGCCGATTTTATTAACCGGTCCACAATCACCCAAATGGAGTTATGCCCCTTCCTCGTCTTCGACAACCCTGAGATGAAATCCATATAAATAAAATCTCATTTCCATTCTGCTATGGGCATGGGCTGAAGCATCCAGGAGGTCAGCGATGCTCTGCCTTGACCTGCTGGCAAGTGAGACAACGGGATACATAATTTGCTATGTGAGCCTTCATATTGTCCTACCAGTACGAATGCTTCATATCTCGATACATCTTCGTACTAACAGGATGCATCAGCATCTTCAAATTGTGAGCATCTTCGAGAACTTCTCTTCTCAAGTCATGAAGATTTGGGACGCATAGGCGGCCACGATATCGTAAACCCCCATCTTACCAACTCTCTGTTCAGAGTCTTCATTGTCACTTACTTGCTTTCTCAATTCAACTAACCATTCATCTTCCTTCTGAGCCATAATAATTCGGTCATCAATAAGTGGCTGTACATGAATATGCGCGATGCTCACGAATGGTTCCTCTACTATAAGTTTCTACTTAAAGTCTTGCATAAACTCTACCATGTTCCATTCATCGATCATCTGCGGAGCTGCAAATGATATTGTCTTCTTACGGCTCAACGCATCTGCCACAAGGTTGGCTTTACTAGGATGGTAGGAGGCCTCAAACTTGAAGTCCTTTAAGGTTTCCATCCACCGTCGCTGCCTCATATTCAAGTCCCTCAGCGTGAATATGTACCTGAGGCTCTTATGGTCGTAAAATAGCTCAAACTCCTCTCCATAGAGGTAATGTCTCCAAAGCTTTAATGCAATGATGACGGCTGCTACCTCTAGGTCGTGTGTATGGTAGTTTTCCTCGTGTTTCCTCAACTGTCGCGAGGCATAAGCAATCACCTTGTCCTTCTGCATCAGAACACAACCCAAACTAACATGAGACGTGTCGGTGTATATCCTATATTTAACCCCCTACTTTGGTAATACAAGCATGGATGCAGACGTCAACTTGTCCTTCAGTTCCTCAAAGGCTGCCTTTGCCTTCTCATTCTAGGTAAACTTGAGGTCCTTCCGAGTGAGCTGAGACAATGGTCTACATATCTTGAAAAAGTCCCTGATGAATCGACGATAGTAACCAGCAAGTCCTAAAAATCTCCTCACCTCTGTAACCGAACTAGGTTGTTCCAGTCCTGAACTGCTGTCACCTTGGTAAGGTCTACAACTATGCCTTCCTTGGACACCACATGTCCTAAGAACTTGACTTCTTCCTTCCAGAAGTCACACTTCTTGTACTGAGCAAACAACTGGTTCTTTCTGAGCGTATTAAAGACTGCTCGTAGGTGCTCCTCATGATCCTCCCGACTCTTGGAGTATATCAAAATATCATCTATGAATATGATGATGAATCGGTATAAATACGGTCGAAACACCCGGTTCATAAGGTCCATGAACACGGCGGGTGCATTTGTGAGTCCAAATGACATCACGAGGAACTTGTAGTGCCCAAAGGTAGTTTTAAATGCTATCTTCTGCACGTCCGCATCCCTGACGCACAACTGATGATACCCTGACTGTAAGTCGGTCTTCGAGAAATATTGTGCCCCTTTTAACTGATCGAACAGATCATTTATCCTGGGCAAAGGATACTTGTTCTTCATCGTCACTTAGTTCAATCTGCGATAATCAATACACAATCGCAGTGATCCATCTTTCTTCTTCACGAACAACATGGGTGCTCTCTAGGGAGATACACTCGGTCGTATAAAGCCTGCATCCAATAGTTCATCGATCTGTCTCCTCAGTTCCTCCATCTCACACGGAGGCATGCGATACGTCGGTAGAGATATACATGTCGCACCTGGAAATAGATCGATAGTAAAATTGATCTCGCGCTGAAGAGGTAATCCAAGTATCTTTCTGAACACGTCCGTGAAATCCTAAACTATTGGCGTGTTCCCCAAACTCGGACCATCGACATGCTCTAATAAGGCTCTAACACGATAGCATAACAACTAATGTGGTTGTACCAGCTGACCTGAAATGAAAAAGTAAAGGTTGTGCCCTCAGGTCCATGGGCTGTTACTACTCTAGTATTGCAATCGATCTCTGCATTCATCTCAGTGAGCTAATCCATACCGAGATTAACGTCATAGTGATATAATGGGGCGACCATCAGATCAACGAGCACTGTTCTGCTCCCTAGGTCTATCGAGCAACCTCTACAAGTCTTGGTGGAGTCTGAGAAGGTCCCTATAGCAGTAAGTAGTCTCACCCCAACCATAGGAGTAGTTTTCAACATTAGTTGCTTGACCGCTGCACATGATATGATCGAGATAGTGTACCCGGTGTCCACCAATAAAAAGACTGGTGTACCTTAGATATGTGCCGTGACTTCGAAAGCTAGTGGTGCTGCAGTTGTTGTCTCGAATGCCTTAGCTGCAAGTGAGTACACACGAGCCTTTTGAGGACGATTTGACTGCGGTACCATAGGTCGTTGAGGCAGCCTACTATGAGGTACATTTGGCCTATAAAAAGGCTATGCTGGCGGTACTGAACGTAGAAGTGGAGCCGAGATAGCTTGAGGAAGATGGCGATTGATCTTCTGAGGCAGCGAGAAGCCATTATCCCTCATCTTGGTGAAACAGTAGATATCTATATGGCCTGATCTCTTGCAATAGGTGCACCACAAGTTTGTTCGCCTCAGCTGAGTTTGTGAAGCTGTAAGCCAAGGTGGCGAATCTGCACGTGGCCTCTTGCCGAGTAATGGCTTGCTCGGCAAATCTGGTTGAGGCCTAGGACCTACGGTACACCTGTACAGGATAGCTTATCCCTATTTGCTCAGCTTTCAGGGACATGCTCACTAGCTCGACATAGTTGTTAATGCTAGCGCAACACATCTTCGAGTGGATCTCAGGCCGCAAACCCTCAGAAAATCGTCGCATCTTCATTGGCTCGTTCGCTAGGATCAAAGGAACATATCTTGTCAGCTCCGTAAACCTGTTCTCTTACTCCACCACTGTCATTCCTCCCTGTCGGAGGTGAAAAAATTCTTCCTCCTTTTCATTACGGTACGTGAAGGGAAATACTTCTCATGGAAGCGGGTCTCAAAAGTGTCCCACGTCCATATATGTCCTAAGGGAACTGTTCACAGGATGTTATCCCACCACAGACTGGCCTTCGTCTCGAACATGTAGGTGACTAGCTCAACCTGCTCTGCCTCAGTACAGTGCAACGGCTTTAGTATCTTAGAGATGCGATCAAGCCAATATTCGGCCTCCTCGGGTCTATGAGTACCTGCAAAAGTAGGAGGTCGGAAGCACTGGAATCACTCAAAGAAGCCGCTGACACTCATGTTCCCAACAGGGTGCACAAGTGGTGCAGACGAGGCCACGCTCATGTTCTGGGAAAGGGCCCCTGCTATGGTGAATGGATGATGTAGATATGACATAAATATAATGGTGGGTCCACCCACTACAAGGTTGATTTTGCTTAATTATTGAAGTGAAATTTTGACCCTAAACCAAACATAGAGCATTAGTCATAATTGCTTGTTTATGAATTTATAGCTAACCAAAAACTCTAAAAATAAAATTCATATTTTAATAGTCTGTGAAAATAATTATTTCCTAATTATTACCTTTTTAGTTTTCTTTTTCCCTCTCGAAATATGTGTGCAAATGGGGCATAAACAAATTAGATATTTGATAATATCCAAATTTGTCTCACTTAGAATTTGAGTAATAAAATATTAGGTAAAAAATTTTAATTATATAAAAATATTCTAGATCTAAATCTTATTTTCTCGGGTGAACTTTTAAGTGTTGAAGACTTGTATGTGATCGTTATAAGTCGGATACACATTAATAAAACTTCTAGATTCCATGAAAAAAAATACGAAAAGAAAATCATTAATGCCTCTAATATAAAGACAACTATCACTTTGATGCCATCTTACAAATAATAGATTCTTAATGACATTATGGAAAAAATAAATCTCAACTTACTTTTGAATTAACTTGTACTTTTTGCTTGGGTTCCTACCCATGGCTCAATGGTAGACAGAGAGTATGTTTCAATATTGGGGTCTTGGGTTTGAGTGCCCATGTGGAGTGTGTATTTTAAAATAAAAAACTTGTACTTTTTGTAAGAAAACCTTGTGAAAATAACTAACAAGAGTAATAATTACAACTAAATATCGTTCTCAATATTTAATATTTTTCTTGTTTTCTAAGCTCCAGGGTCATGTTTTATGTAGCTAACACTTCTGACTTGGGATAAAATTTTAATTTCTAATATAGTTTTCATATAATTTTTATTTACAAGAACACATGATCTAAATGAACACGGAATTAGGAAGGGTCCATTTAGACCCCTTGAACCAACCATGTCTGATCAGGCAATTCCAAATTCATTGGGAATAGTATATCCATAAATAAGAGTTAAACAATACTTCAAAAACTTAATAATAATAAAAAATATCATTGCAAATGAAAGTACACAAAATTGGTAGACATATTCAATGAATATGGATAATAATATCCTCTCTAACAAGGCACTTGCAAATCACTAGTAATTTTATTAGATTCATCTAGTAGATGAAATTTGGGAGCTACTTAATTCATAGTTGAAAAGATACTATATAACTATAAACAGAAAATGCTATGTTTAATGTGGTTTTTATCTTTAAATAAATATACAAGTCAAAATATTGAAGAACAAGAAATTCATATTTTATATTGTTTAGACATGAACATATGAATGAAAATAATAACATATGACATAAGTAAGGCTTGTACATCTTGTCTTTACATGATAAATATCCGAATAGATCTCTTTTGTAAATATTCTCACTAGTTGTTACTCCATTTACTCACAACTTTAGTTTGAGAGTCGTTCGAAGCAACTTGACATTTAATCAAACTTTGACAAACTCATTCTAAGTGACATTTAGATTCATACAAGTTGTACTATTGAGTAATGTCACTATTGAGATTAATATAATTCCAATAGTTATAATTGTATCTACTAACATTTAAGAATTTTCACGGTGTACACATTCCTACCCAAAACTTTTTTTAAAAACTCAATCTCCCCACCTAAGTCGCAGTATCAATCTTCCATTAAAATCTTTATCACATTTACTAGATGGTCCACTGACATCAAGCAAAGATGATCGACATGATCTTTACATGATCCCCAATGAATCTATCGGATCACTTTACATGTCAGGCCATATTTGGACCTATTTTCGGAATCTGCAAATATTTCAGAAAGATTCATTTAAAGTCTGCAGTTTTTTATAAACTAAATAAACTTTATACATTCATCTATATCCAGTACCTTACATTCTCCACCCTGTAGATCATAATTCGATAATCAATTAAGAAAACTAACTATACATCTAATTCCTTATGCTTTGAATAATCCCATGGATCACTTGTCTCGCATGTTTAAAATCATCGACCATTCATTTTGGGATCAATCATTTTTAGCCATCCGATAAAAAATAACAAATTGGAACCATACTTTTGACAATTTAAACCATTCATTATATGGACCACCTAAGATCATACCATGTAATCAATCCCAACTATTCACACCTGTAACCAAACCAAAACAAGCAACCAGGAGTGAGTTAAATACAATGCCTCGAATCGATAAGTTATTGTTCAGACCTAACCTAAACTCTTCTCCTTCAACTTCGATCTTGCATAATACCAAACCACTTCATTAGATTGTTGATCTCTACTGTCCATTTCAATGCTCCGCACTTGCATAAAAGAGAGTTATGAAGTCAGTGTGTAAGACTTGACTTAGCTCCTCTATTTTTACAAAACTGAGAACCCCCGCTGACTTCCTTTCCTTCTTGTTCGATTCTCACCAGGAAACTTAACTCATGTCATTGATCGAGACCATCCAAACTCTATCCTTTAGTTATCATCAATGATACTCAAAACCTTAACATTGCACACTGCTAAGAACCGAGAGCAACGTCTTGCTTTCCCGAATTTTGCCTTCCTCGGCAGTTTATGGCAGTGGAAAACCTTCACCTCTGAAACCCACCAGCTAAACACATCTAAACCGTGAAAACCTCAGGTCCATAATCAAGCATCATCTCGATCATCCAAACCTTCTAGTGAATTGGTTTGTTGATATATATCAAGTGTGATGATTTACCATTAGAGACAATCATCTTCCAAGCTAAGAAATTTAAATCGTTCATTACAAATCATTACTTAACAGTCTAGTGTCTAGGCCATTTAGAATTAAAACTATTTAACGGTAAATGAATGCCCTTAATACTACATCTTCTCTACAAATTTAGAAGCAAATTGAAACTCAAGCGCTAAAACGTTTCAACGAGCTTATGAGATATCCTCTTGCTAGTAAGATTTTTAGAACTATATTAAAGTTGGTGAGAGAATGTTTTAAACACCAATGTATATTCATGAGAACAATCTAGAGAGAGAAAGAGTATTTAAAGAAACTCCAGCATCAATGCGTGAATGGTAGAGAGAGAAAGAGAGATCAACTAGCAAGTTTGATGTTGGGTCCATGATCGAGTCCACATTTGGGTCTACATTCGAGTGATTCAACTTCTCTAATATGTGAGTCATTGCATACAAATTCTCATATTATTATCTATTTTTTTGAGCATTACATTGTTCTTATATTAACTACAATTTTTTGAATATGCGTAACTGTATATGATGTTGTGTTTTCGATAAACGGTATACCTATAGATAGAATGATGACATCCAATCTATAAAAATAAAATAAAATTTTAGTGCTTAAATTGTGTAAAAACAAAAACCAATGTTTTTCGTAATAAACATAAAAATTAAGGGTCAAAATAGTAATTTAATAATCCAAATCTGATCATAAATCGATGGACGTGGAAACTTTGAATTTTGCATAAACGATCACTTGAAATCTTATCTTATTATGTTGTATGCTTGACAAGCTATACCATGACTCCAAAATCAAATAAATCGTGAGTTTTTTGTATAATTTTTCTAAGATTTTAATTTTGGTATTTTTATTTTGAGCATATGAAATATTGCTTGAAATTCAAGTTTTTTTATTTTGAATATTGATATTGTTCTCCAAAAAGTACATTTATTATGATTTTAAAAACTACATTGATTTTTGTTAAATACGTTGCCTTTATGGTTCAATTGGTAAGCCAAGAGTGCTCTTTGGATGGGTGAACATCACACAAAATATTCTTATTGCTGGGTGATGTGTTATATTAGAAAGGATTGGCCACTTGAATTAAAGGAACTCTATAATTCTATTGATTGATTACGTTTCTATCGATTAATAATATTACATATTTTGTATAACATGCATATCTCAAAATGCTCGAACCATTAAGTCTTAACTCAAAATTTGTATATACTTGTTTTCACAAATATTTATTTTTACGTGATTACGAACTTTTATTCTTACGTGATAAGTTGTATGAGATTATCTCATTGAGCTTTTAGTTCACTCCTTGCGAAGATTTAATTTCAAGTGCAAAGTTAGAGGAAAACATCCCATAATAGGAAGAATACTAGAGTTACCTCTATTAGTAGTTTATTTCCTTTCATAGTTTAAGAATATTTGTAATAAAGTCTTAGTAGCTTGACCATTTAGTTGATTAATTGAGAATGTGTTAGTAGTTAAAGAATAGTGATTGTTTTATTTAAACGTGGATATTATAGACGTGGGTGATGATATAAATATTTTTTTTATAGTATAAATGACGGGTGAATGTGCATGTGATTGTGTAGACATTAAAAAATCGACGTTCACGTTGATTTGTGATTTGTATTGTTGATTGGGGGTGATAGGCTAATTATGGATGTTGGAGTCGCCACTAGCCGAATAATCTCAAAATCTCGTGGTCGGCTAGAACCACGGAATACGTAATATGAGGAAAATTCAAAGACTTCCCTACCTTAAATTGACTCCTAATCTGCGATCCGAGATTCCGGGCAAGGGACCTCGGTTAGAAAGAGGGAAGTTGTTAGACACCCTCTCTGCCTGTACAAATGTACGGTCTTTACTCAGTATGGTAAAACAATCTCAAGGGATGATGGATGTTGTGGCCGAGATAAGACTAGGCACACACGTGGATTTCTGATGCGGTAAGATCTGAGATTTCGGCAAGCCACAGAGCATACGTCAAACAGCGTGTCTAGAAGGTGGATGTGATGATGCTTATGCAAAAGGGGGTAAGAAAAATGGACTATATCTCTAAAAATTTCTGATGTGATAGGATCCGATGTACGGCATGCCATAGAGCATACGTTCACTAGAGATCTAAAGAAGCAGGGGGGTTGAGAAAGGAGTAAATGTCATAATGAATGCTTGTATAATGAATGGATCTTTAGCTTGATCTCTTGAGTAAGCTAGGATGTGGGTTGAACCATGATTAACAAGGCTAGGCTGGGAGGTTAGGATGGCTAGGAAGGCAAGGAGTGGGCTAAGGAGATAGCTAAAAAATCTGGACTTAAGGGCTTTGGAGCTCCTCCTCACTCTCACTCTCTTCCTCCCTCTCTCCCTCTCACTCTCCTTTTCACTTGAGCTTGGAAGTGAAGAATGGTTTTTTTTTATGAAAATGAGAAGAGGAGAGGGCTATTTATAGCCATCTCCAATGACATTCTGGTAATTTTTGAGTTTGGGGGGGGGGGGGGGGGGATAAAGGATGACATGACAAGCTATGGTTGGTTGGTGAGAGAGGAATGCCACATGACACACTCTCATTTGCTATGGGGGCAGTAAAAAGGTAAATAGTGAAATCTGAGAGAGTAATTTTGAAAGAAAGTTGACTTTTGGACGCTAGGACAGCTGTTCGCATGCGGCCATCAAGCGGCGGCACTTGAGGTACTGCAGGCGGTAGTCAGACTACTGCCTGGGCTTAGTTCGGGCCGGTTTCACGCGTGTGAGCTTTGTACATCGTGCGGGTTCACCCAGAGGTCTCCTTTCAGGTTTTTCAGCTTAGAAAAGTGGGTTTTAGCTTGGGTAAGGGGGATTTGGGTCATGGTATAGGGTATAAGTGGGGTTGTGTGCATGCTGAACGGTTTGGATCGGGGTTTCAGGTTGCGAATTGGGAGTTTGGAGACTTTAGGTTGGGGTTCGATTTAGGTTGGGATTAGGGATTTGGTTTAAGGTATGATCATAGTTCTCGGACAGTCTTAACCTACTCAAGATTTAGCCTGGGTGGGGTGTCTACAGATGCCCCTCTTTGACCGAGGTTGCGAGCAATCGAAGGTCAAAGTGAGTGGACACCCCACCCTTCTGGTCAGAAAAAGGGTAGTGACTTGAATCTGTTGCCTGCCAATGTATCATTGTCAGTCGACTGTTTGAAAAAGAGATGACTTACACATATCATGAGGGTTGAGGAAGACGTTGTCATTGCCTCCTGCGCATTTGTCACAGCTTTACGGATCACCAATCACAACCCTTTCACGTCTGATTGTTAATAGCATTGGAGGGTAAGTCTGAAAAGTAAAGGCCTCTGCGCATTTGTCGCGGCTTTACGAGGGTTCTCATACTTTTTGGTCTGTCATTCCTTTGCTACGTAATCACCCTAAGAGTATTCGGTTTGTTTGATTATCAAAGTAGTCAGTTGCCCTGCGCGTTGGTGCGCCTTACGGGGAACTCACACGCCGACTTGGACTCAATCAAGTTTTTTGAACATCACGGACTAGGTGTGTGCAGGTAATCTATTGTCATGCAGTCTGCTGATTCTAATACTTTGGTTACAATGGATCGTGGTCACTTTGAATTTGATTATTCTTTCCAGAGGTAGATCCATTCATTTTACTAGCATTCGTACGACCGTCCAGATATTGAAATCGGGCCAATCATACTTGTATCATGTACGGATTCGATCATCCACTGGGGAAACCGGAAGAGATCGAATCTTATTTATCTGTGTGCACTGGCCGCAACTGGAGAATATGGAAGATTGCTCAGTGTACTGCGTGCCGCGTGCGGTTTTGAAAACCTTTTTTCAACGCTATTCCCTTTGGAGCTATACTCCTTAGGGATTTTTATTTAAAAATATATATATATATTTTTTAATTTTTAGAAAATATCCGTTTGATTTCGCGAATGGGCGTTGTCGTTCGGTTTTTATTTGCATAAGTAAACAGTCACGTTACCTCCACTGTTGAGTTGGCGGGGCTAACGGTTTTTATTTGAGGTATTTTTTGAGATTTTTTAAAACATCCGTCCAATCTCGCGGGAGGGCGTTGTCGTCCGATTTTATTGTAAAAAAGTTAGATGGCCTCCACTAATAACTTAATGGGGCTAATGGTTTGAAATATTTTTGAGTTTTTGAAAGATCCGTTCGATCTCGCGGGAGGGTGTTCATCGTCCGGTTTTTATTGCATAGTCTGGATCGAATAGCCAGATGGCCTCCACTAATGAATTAATGGGGCTAATAGCTTGGAAGAAGTAGACCCTTTTAAAGCTATACTTACTAGGGATTTATTGTGTGCATATTTTAGCAATTTTTAAAATTTTTTTTTTGAAAAGGAGGCTGTCTTGGTAAGTTTTGAAGAATTGGAGACTATTTTGGTGACTTCTGAAGGCTCGGGGACTATTTTGGCAACTGTTGAAGACTTGGAGACTGTTTTTATAACTTTTAAAAATTTGGGACTATTTTTGAAAACCTTTGAGAGTTTGGTTTTATTTTTTAAAAAGTTTTGGATATTGTCCAATGGTTAGAGGCAAAAATCGGTTACTTGTAACTACCCTAGGGGGACAGCCCGCTGTCCCATGCACCTTTTGGTCGGGCGGTGGTCGGACTGCTGCGGGCGGCAATCCGGCTACAGCTGGTCGTCCATTTTGTCCATCGGTCCGAGCCACGCACTGGTCCATCCGGTGTAGCCTTCTCCTCTATTTGAATCTTCCATTTGGACGTCCAGGCACCCATTGTAGTCCTTGGAGCTATTTTTGGAGGGATTTTCTAAGCTTATTTTTCCTTATATTTTCCTATTTTCTTCCATTTCAGGTAATCTTGGCCATTGAACTCTTACTGTACCATGTTGGGCCGGTCATCTTAGGGGCTTTTGATGGGTTGGATTTCTTCTTGGAGTTTGGAGAAGGCTATGATCGGGGCCATTAGACCACCTTGATTGGATCTGAACCGTTGAATTTTGTTGAAATTATTTTATTCGGGCCAAATGGTTGGCTGGACTATTATTTGTATTATTATATTTTTATTTTTTGATTTTTATTTTTAGGTGGAGTGGGGAGTGATAAGGAAAGGGCCCCACCCTTCATTTTTCATCACTTTTTTTTTGGTGATGAACTGAACCGTCGGATTGATGATTTGGGGCCTATTTGTATGTATGGACGATGTAAATGATGATTGGTTACTTATGGTGGATGACGGACGGGTGGAATTTTTCAGGTGGGCCCCACATTATGATCTTGATCGGTCTAGATGCATGGACGTGGTGAAAGTGGTTTTTTTGAATGATGGGTGGATGAGATTTTTAAAGTGGGCCCCACCTCATGATTTTGGCTAGTCCAGATGCAGGGATGTTGGGAATGGACTTATGAAATGTGTACTGGGTCTTTTGACATGGGCCAGGTGGGCCTTGAATCATGAGCCTGAAAATGGGCTTTTAAAATGGGCCTTAAACATGGGCCTAAATGTGGGCTTTGGACTTAGGCCTTTTGGTATGGGCCTTGGAATGGGTCTTTTGAAATGGACTTTGGAATGGGCATTTTGAGATGGGCCTTGAAAATAGGCCTTAGAATGGGCTTTTTGAAATGGGCCTTGGAATGGGCCTTGGACATGGGCCTTTTGAAATGAGCCTTTGAGATGGGCCTTGGAATGGGCTTTTTGAAATGAGTATTGGATATGGGCCTTTTGAAATGAGCCTTGAACATGGGCCTTGATGTGGGCTTTGAGGTAGGTTTTGGACGTGGGCCCTTCGAGTATACTTACTTGTGCACCTTATCTATGCAGCATGCCTCGTCGTAGTAAAAATGAAGCTAGCTCCTCCCGCCAGTCACCTGATCCATGTTTCGTGCCCCGTGAGGGCCGACATTTGTCTAACATTTCCCGAGAAGGTGGTGTGCTTGCTGTCTTGAGAGGGCGTGGGGTCAGGACGCACTGGCCTGATTGGTTCGAGGATCCGCAACCGTTGTTCTTCGAGGTTCTGGAGCGGACCCCCTTCGCTCACCTGTTCCGGGTCCGTCTGAGTCAGACAAATATGTCTCTCTTGTCCGGTCTGGTTGAGAGACGACATCCTGAGACCCATACCTTCCAGCTTCCTTTTAAAAAGTGGGAGATTACCCCATATGACATATATATGCAGCTGAGCCTTCGATATGATGGGAGGTCCGTCCCTTTTGAGGATGACCTTCCAGTGTCTACTGAGGAAGATTGGATGAATCTATTGGGGATGATGCCAGACGCAGCGAACTTTACTGGTCCTCTCTTCAAACTCCTCTGGTTATCATCGAACTTTGCCAGATGTATCCCTGAAATCGAAGTAGCGGCTGTGGTGAAGGCACGTGCCTTGATTTTGTACACTATGTGTGTGATGATTTTCTGTCACTGTAATGAGCTGGTGCGTTCTCGTTTGTTTTCACTCGTGGCAGATATCATCTTTCCCACATCGTACAATTGGAATGCAGCCCTCTTGGCCCACTTGTATGAAGGGCTGGACAAGGCCAGTCGTTGTATCAGCCGATCCCTGATTGGCTTTTACCCCATCATCGAGGTGCCCTCTTTGATCTCCACCTTTTGTAATATTTTCATAGGGGATGAATTGGTTTATCCTCCTCTTACCGTGATTCATGCAAGTCTGCTTCTTCGACCACTTTTCACATTTGGTCCCCACCTTGATCGACCATTCGCCTCCATTTTCTCACATGATGCTGTGGTATAAGGATAACCGCAGCTGCACGCGTCTATTTTCTGACCTTTCCTGGAGGTCAAATGTAATTGCCCTTGTTCCGAGTGATGTGACTGATCTTGCCATTTTCTATATTGCCCATGTGTTGCCGTTTTTTTTTGCTCAAATCTTCAATTTTTCTTTTTTACAGTTCCTATCCAGGCCGTATCTTCGATCGAATGCGGCACTTACTCATGGGGCCCAAGAAGCTTTTCAGGCTTATCGTCGACGTTGTATTCTTGAGGATCCTCATGTGATGAAATGGTACTTGGGAGAGAGACTTTTCTGGCAGCTGACCGGTAGTCCCATGGTGCCACTTAGTCCCCCGTCTGGTCCTTTGGATTGGAGATAGATTCCCGTGAGAGAACTGACTGCTGCATTGGAGGGCTATCACGCTAGTGCCTTCGTAGATCCATCTAGAGAGTATAGCTCCTGGTGTGAGCAGTATGGTATCGGCCTGATTTTACAGCCTGACTATGCCCCTGGCGGCAGTGCGCATTTTGTTGGAGGAGGGATCCTGGGGCCTCACTTTTATCACCAAGATACTAATGCATATCTTCTTGATGACGACTAGCTTGTTGTATCTTGCTTTCTTATATGTAAAATCTTCATGTTTATAGACTTTAATTTGCTGATACTGTTCTCTTTCAATCTTTAGTTTTATGCACCTTCGGGATCCCTGTTGGATGTATGGATATTTGTTCTAAGGTCCTGGCATACCGAGGTGGACCCCTCCCAAAATGTGGCTGAAAGTGGGCCCAGGTGGTAGTCGGACTACCGCGGGCAGCAATCGGACTGCTGCCCGCTGACTTTTTTCCTCCCGTTCTGTCTTGTCAGCGTTGCATCAATGACATAGAAGTGACAGGTCTCTAGGCGGTGATTGGATTACCACAGGCGGTAATCGGGGTGCCACCTCCGTTCATCTTTTCTTCCAACGATCATCTCCTCTTCCTGTTCATTCTTGCTGACTTGTTTCGGACATTTTTTGCTGTCCCTGCCCGTCAGATCATCTCCTTTGTCCATTCTCCTTTGTCTCCTTCTCTTTTGTCCTCTTTTTTCTTTTTCAGTGCTGGTTATAGCCAGCCATGATGGGTGCAATGATGGGCTCATGAGTGGTGAGAGAGTTGGTGGGTCCAATAATGGTGGAGGGCATCCATTTCTGAAAGAGTTGATGGAGGTTGGTGGGGGAGTAATGGGCTCTTTTGGGGAGATCAATGTTATTTATGGCATTACTCCCTCCACCATTAATGGAGGATGTGAGGTTGGATTGGATGGGATGGAAGGGTTTGATGGGTTCGATGGATCCATGCTAGATGGGCCACCAGGGTTTATGGATGTGAGTTTGGGGAGGATGGATGGCTTGGATGGATTTGATGGAGTTACTCCAGGTGGGCCTCTAGGTTTTATTGATGTGATGAGTGGGTTGGATGGTGGGGATGGTATGGTGATACTGAGGGATGACTTAGTTGATGGATCAATGACTATGAGTGGTGTGGATGGTGGCATTGTGGTAGTGGATGGCATGGATGAGATGGATCGGACCTTGCAGGGTGGTGGGCCTTATCCGGGTGATTTGGCTAGCTTGGATCTGACTCATGATGGACTTCCCATGGGTGAGTTAGGTCAGATTTTTGGCGCAGATTTTGAAGAGAGGATGGGACAGGTAGCTATTATTGATGTTCATGGCACAGGTTTTGTCGGCTCTACGGGTGCTACGGTTCTTGGGGCATGTATGTTCCAATCAGCTCCTGAGGTGGCAATTATTGGCGGCTCGGGCCCGCCTGTTGCTGCTTTTCAGGACACTCTGCGTGATGCGATGGGAGATACCGGCTTCTTCCGTCACCATGAGATATACCTACTAGAGGAGGGGATGCCCATTTTTGATGACTCTCCTGCTGATCCGGGGATCTTGATCATTGCAGCCTCGTGTTACATGTTCTGAGCGATTGCATCTCTGGATTGAGAGTTTCACCGAGTCCGAGATCTTCGTGTTGAGCTCCTTGGGTTTCCGAGAGATTCTCCACTTACATCGAGTCCGCCTAGATTGACGGTTGTTGAGTGCGGCGCTATATGATTGGGTTCCATTCTTGAATTTGTTCTCCTTTAATGACTTCGAGTTGGGCCCGTCATTGGAGGAGTTTTCTCGTCTGTCTGGCTTGCCTCTTACTTGGAAGTCTTATGTTCCTTCATCTGAGCCAATTCGTTCTTCTGATCTGATCGCCTGGTTTGGATTTCTTATGGCTCTCCCCACTGCGGAGGGTATGGCTGGTGAGTTATCACTTGGGATGTTGTATGATCGCTACTCTACCTCTCGAGGCACCCCTGGATCCGATCGTCAACTTCAGTGCCTGAATGTGTTGATATTTTGTGTCATAGCCGAGTTGCTCTTCTCAGGATAGAGGCAGTCGTCGTTGGGAGCTTTGTTGGACATATTCCGTCGTATATTGCATCGCAGGAGCATCATTTCTGTGGTGTTGACAGAGCTCTTCTTAGGGCTGACTGAGTGCTTTCTTGGACGTACCCACATCTTGTGAGATTGCTGCTCGTTCCTTCAAGTACTCTTTACTCTGCTCCCTTCTCTCTCTTTTTTCTTGCAACTTAAGTTTGGTTTTACTCCTCCCCTGGTGTGGTTATGAGAACATCTTTGTATGACTCCTGTGCTTACTTGGCCTGATTTTCGCAGTAATGATGTGTTATCTTTGCTACTTGATGGCCTTCCTTCTGGTGCGGAGGCCACTGAGCCCTTATACCGCCACATTCTCTCTCAACTTCAGGGATGGGAGGTTAACTGGGAGGCTACCTGGCTCTGTCGCCCGCCGCTGATTAGCAGGGCAGCTCGCTCTCCCTTGCTGTTGTTAGGCCTTCGGGGATGCTGCTCTTATCATCCTGTCCGATTTCTTCGTTAGTCTGGCTTTTGGCAGGACATCCCAGATTTTGCCTTTTCTGGATTTGGTCATGCTTCTTTTCCTTCCGATTTGATCGCTTTGTACAGACGGGTTTGGATTTCCTAGCAGGGGTCCTTGGATGCGGCGATGCTAGAGCTTGAGTCCTGGGCTCCCCCTTTGGCCACAGTGTCATATCAGAGGTGGGTTGCAGAGCAATCTCTTTATCAACAGGTTCCGGGCTGGCACTTGGAGGATGAGGCTGCTGATAAGGACATGCTGGGTGATACTGCTTCATCCTCTTCATGTGTTGTCGAATCATTTGAGGCTTTTGAGGAGCGATCCTTCATTGATCCTTCCTTCTTGTTGGTCACATATGGCCACTTGATCAGCGCGATTGCTGTCCTCCGACACACATGCGACGACATGGCTCATCGTCCGGCAGTGGGGCGGCGATATGATGAGGGTATGCTCGTGACGCACCTCCTGGAGAGGGATGAGGCCTTCTACCTGCGCATGGAGATAGAAGTTTAGGCAGAGATTATCGATGTACGAGGGATAGTAGCTTACCTGTGATGCTTGATGCCGACTAACTATTTTGCGTGCTTGAAACCTTTATTTTTTTGGTGTAGCCCCTTTTTTTGAAAATAGAAAGACAAAATACTTGCAAGAAAATTTTAAAGGAATGAAAGAAAATTTTTGTTTGTGCCAAATGTCAATGTTTACTTGTGTTTGGATTCGTGCTTTGGATGATTGGGATCAGAATCTTAAGCTCAGCCCACGTTGTTTGCAGTATCCTAGATTGTGTCTTTAAGGTCTTGGTTCCCTATGAAGGTGTTTGGGATCGCATCTCGCGAATTTGAGCAGAGTCTTATAGAGAACTGATCCGTAATTGATCTTTCCTTTGTATCTCATTGGGACACTTGTTGCTTCAGTTTTTTCTGTACCTGCACTTTTATTTTATTTTTTATTTTTCTTGTTGTTTTTACCCGTAGCGCCTTCTCAGGTTTTCACTACGTCCAACTTTTTCCTGTCATTTTTGCCCGTAGCGTACTCTCAGATTTTTACTACGTCCCAGGCTTTTGATCTTGCCTACCCCTTGGCAGCTATGCTGTTTTTACCCATAGCGCCTTTTCAGGTTTTCATCAAGTCCACTACATGCCTGCTGTTTTTACTCGAACAATCCTTTCGGATTTTTAACTCGCCCTTTTTGCTTAGGCATGTCCTTTATTTATTTTTTTATTTTTTTATTTTCCTTTGGTGCGCCAGGGGTGATGGAGGAGGCGGAGAGACTTCCTTCATTGTCGGCCAACTGATTACTATACTGTCCTTGTCTTTGAGTACAATCGTAAGCTGCTTTTGATGAGGGGGAGATTTTGGGAGGGATTTGTTTTATTCTTTCCGGGGTCTTATTTTCTTTTTCTTTTTTTTTTACTTTTGCTTTTGTCTTCTCTTCTTCTTTTTTGCTTCTTTTCCTTTTTTGTTTTGGGGATAGACGATTGGTGTTTTTCTGACGGGGAAAGTACTGGATATACCCCCTTTTTCTCTTCTTTTTTTTGGGTGGGAAAATGATGGGTGTAGCTTTGTGATTGTAATCATGGACAAAATTAGGTAGGGTTCCTCGTGATATATTTTCACGTTGTCGGCGTTGATGGGCTCGAGAAGATCTTCTCCCTTTAGACTGGTGAGCAGGAGGGCACCTCCTGGGAGCACTTCTCGGATGATTAGTGGTCCTTCCCACGAGGGTTTGAACTTTCCTCTGAAATTTGGTAGGTGCGGTGGCAAGATACGCTTCATGACCATGTCGTCGACTTTAAAACTTCTTTTTCGGACTCTTTTATTGTAGGCCCGAGCGATCCTTCTCTGATAACACTGGGAGTGGCTTAGCGCCCGCATGCGCTTTTCATCTGCCAGATGCAGTTGGTTGTATCTTACTTGTAACCACTCGCCCTCCTTGACTTCACTTTTTAGCAATATCCGCAGTGATGGGATTTCGATCTCAACTGGTAGTACTGACTCCATTCCGTATGTAAGCTCATATGGAGTTGTGCCTGTAGCAGACCGTACAAACATTCGATAGGCCCAAAGTGCATAAGGAAGTACCTCCGACCAGTCGTGATATGTTTTCACCATCTTCTCTAGTATATGGATGATGGTCTTGTTTGCCGCTTCAACCCCACCATTCATCTGAGGACGATAGGGGCTTGATCGATGACGCTGGCTCCGAAATTTGTCAAGGAAATCGCCCATCCTTTTATTGACGAACGGGGTTTCGTTGTCGGTAATGATGGCCTGAGGAACCCCGTAGCTGCTGATGATGTTGTTCTTCATAAACTTTACCACATGAGATGTTGCGATGGTGGTGTAGGATACTGCCTCTTTCCATTTGGTGAAGTAGTCTACTGCTACCAGGATATATTCATGCCCATTTGAAGCTTTAGGGTTGATTTTACCGATGATGTCTAGCCCCCATACAGAGAAGGGCCATGGAAATGTCAGGTTGTAGAGTTCGGATGTAGGGGCATGGATCTGGTTTGCATGTTCCTGACATTGGAAACATTTTCTGACATGCTTGTAACAATCTGTCTCCATTGTGAGCCAATAGTAGCCAAGTCGCAAGATCTTTTTCGCCATCATGTGCCCATTCATGTGTGGGCCGCATAGTCCTTAGTGGATTTCTGACATGACATGCGTTGCTTCTGTTTCATCCACGCAGCGAAGAAGGACTCGATTGAAGGATCGCTTATAGAGGATGTCGTCGGTAATTATGAATTGCGATGCCAATTGTTGTATGGTACGGCGATCTATCAGAGTTGCTCCTTCTGGGTACTTCTGGTGCTCGAGATACTCCTTGATGTCTGTGTACCACGGCCGATCGTTTGAGGGAAGGTCAGTTTCATTGATCTGCAGGCAGAATGCGGGTTCCTCTTGAAGTTCGACGGTGAGTTCCCATTCAGCAACTCCCCTTGGGATTTTCAGCATTGAGGCGAGGGTAGCCAAAACGTCTGCAAATTGATTCTTCACTCGGGGCATGTAAGAGAAAGTGATCTCCTCGAACTCTTCGATTAAATTCTCCAGATAGACATGATACGGGATCAGCTTCTCGTCCTTGGTCTTCCAGTCATCGTTTGTCTGATTGATGATAAGTTGCGAGTCCCCGAAGACCCGTAATTTCTTCACATTAAGGATTATGGCTTCTCTTAGACCGGCGATGCATGCTTCATATTCTTTTACGTTGTTAGTGCACTGGAATGCTAGTCTTCTGGATATGGAAACTGGGACTTCTTCGGGAGAGTAGAGAATGGCGCCTACTCCACTTCCTTTCGAGTTTGCAGCTCCGTCAAAGAAGAGTGTCCATTCTCCTGCCTCTCTTTTCTCTTCTTTCTTAATTAGGAGGATGTCCTCATCAGGGAAGAAGGTCTTCAGTGGCTGGTAGTCGGGTAGAGAATGTGCAGCTAGATGATCGGCCAGTGCTTGCCCCTTGATTACCTTCTGAGTGACATAGGTGATGTCGAACTCAGAAAGCAATAATTGCCATTTTGCAATCCTACCCGTTAGTGCTGGTTTCTCAAACAAGTACTTCAATGGATCCATGCGAGCGAGCAGAAGGACTAGGTGAGCGATAATGTATTGACGCAGCCGCTGTGTTGCCCAAACTAGGGCGAGACACGTTTTCTCTAAGCTGAAGTATTTGGCTTCATAGCTCGTAAAGCGTCTGCTCAGATAGTAGATCGCCTGCTCTTTTCTTCCTGTGTCATCGTGTTGGCCAAGAACGCATCTAATTGCTTTTGCTGCAACGGAGACGTATAACGGCAATGGCCTTCCTGGAACAGGTGGCATCAGTACTGGAGGGTTTACAAATGCCCTTTGATTTTGTCGAAGGCTGCTTAACAGTCATCATTCTATTCCTTTGGTGAGTTCTTCCGCAGGAGCTTGAATATGGGCTCACAGACTGGGGTGAGCTGTGCGATGAATCGGCTAATATACTGGATTCACCCGAGGAAGCCTCGAATTTCTTTCTCCGATTTGGGTGGTGGCATTTCGATGATTGCTTTGGTCTTGGTTTCATCTACTCGAATACCATCCTTGCTGATGATGAAGCCTAACAATTTGCCCCCGATTGCCCAGAAGACACATTTTTGTGGATTGAGTCGGAGCTTGAATTTTTCTAGCCTGTCGAAGAGCTTCTTGAGGTCTTCGAAGTGTCCTTCGATCGTGCGAGACTTGACGATTATGTCATCTACATAGACTTTCATTTCTTTGTTTATCATGTCGTGGAATAAGGCAGTCATGGCTTGCTAATATGTAGCTCCAGCATTCTTCAATCTGAAGGGCATGACCCGATAGTAGAAAGTTTCCCATGGTGTGATGAAGGAGGTCTTCTCGTGATCCTCGATGGCCATTTTAATCTGATTGTATCCAGAGAATCCGTCCATGAAGGAGAAGATCTTGTGTCCAGCAGTATTATCTACCAGTGTGTCGATTTGAGGTCGAGGGAAGTCATCTTTAGGACTTGCTTTGTTGAGATCTCCAAAATCGATGCACATTCTGAACTTTTCAACCTTCTTTGGAACTGGTACGATATTTGAGAGCCATTCCGAGTAGTTGGAGACTACCGAAAACCCCGCATTGTATTGCTTGATAACTTCATCATGGACCTTCAGGGCTCATTCTGGCTTCATTCTCCGCAGCTTTTGTTTGACTGGCTTCATGTCTGGCTTTGTTGGTAGATGATGCACCACCAGATCTTCATCAAGCCCAGGCATGTCCTCGTACGAGAAAACAAAGTTGTACAACCTTCGTTTCAGAAACTCCATCATCATCTGCTTGTACTCCTGAGACAACGATCTTCCGATGCGCACCTCCCTGGGGAGTTACGCTGACCCTAAGTTCACAATTTCGAAGTCGTCTGTTACAACATTGGCCTTTGTTTCGAATTTCGTGAGGGAATCCTTGAATTCAAGAGCTGTATTATCATTTTCCTCATCCGGGGCTTCATCCAAACCCATGAGCTCGAAGTCCAACTCGAGATCGAAATCATAAGAGTCAACTTCAAACTCCTGTGGTGCGTGTGGGATGTTTGGCACAATGGCTTTTGAAAGCTTTTCTGTTATTTTTATGTTTTAAAGATTTTCTGATGTTTTGTGATTTTGAGAAATATCTGATTTTTTGGTGCTTTCAGGAATATATGATGTTTTTGTGTTTTGAGAATTTTTTAATTTTTTTGTGTCACCTGGAGGTCCCGAACAGGACTGTGTTGCAAACCAGGATTGATCTTGTCCTAGTCCGGGTACTAACTGCTATTTACATTGGTGTTTTTTTTTCGAGGTCGGTATCCTTAGAAGATCCACCTACCGACTCAATTGTTAGGGGGATAGCTATCCACAGTGGTTCTTCCCTTCTTCCAATCTCGCTGTCCAAACTTGTGTGTTCCTGTGGGTCACCTGCTTTGATGACCATGATGTCTGCTGGGCTAGGCTCAGAGTCGGAATCTGATTCGACTTCCTCTCCCAAGAGTTGGAATTCTTCTGGTTCCTCTGATTGGTCCTGCGATGGGACCTTGATATCTATCCAGTCAAGGGCAGGCCACTTCCCTTTGTCAATCCAATGGATGGGCTGCTTCTGCCCCTTGTGTTGCTGGGTTGGTGTCGAGGACATGTTCCCTTGACTGTGTGTGGGAATGGGTGTCTCCCTGAGTTTGCCTGTATCCCTTTCAAGAGGCATTCCTGGTTCTGGATCCTGCATGGGCGGACCTGTTTCCATGCCCCTTGCCCTTTGTGGTGGATCTGGGGGTTCTGCCCCTTGTGTTAGATATGTTTTTGATGTCTTGAGAATCTTGTCCCATCTTATGGGTGGCCAGACAGACTCCGGGTGGGAATGATCAGAGAATTTGAGTTGTTGGAGATGGTCCTCAAGGGAAATCATCGGGTTTTCACAAACTGTTTCAGCCTTAATAAACTGGACGGGTGTGTACTTGAAGGATTGACCTTTCTTTGGCCTCTCGGCCTGATCCTCTGGTTTTGGTTGATACCCCAGCCTCTGTCTTTGCACGTTAGCACGTGCTGGTTGTATTACTATACCTTTTTCATGGAATTCAGTTCGGTAGTTCTAGATTAATCGTTCAGTGGGGGAGATGACATGTTCAGTAGTGAGTGGGCAAGGATTAGCGATTGAATTTACAACTTCAAAATCAAAGCTGTGATATGGTACATCGCCCTCTGCATGCTGGATGTCGATCACAGGGATGTCAGTTTTTGGAATATTAACCGTTACTGGCAGGACAGTTTCTGGCTCGGCCAACACTGAGATGATTCAATTTTCTGAATGGAATTTGACTCTTTGATGTAGGGTTGAAGAAATGGCCCCAACAGCATGGAGCCATGGCTGCCCCAATAGGAGATTAAACGAGGCAGGTATGCCAATGACTTAAAATGTGACAAGGGTCAGGTCTGGTCCGATTTGTAGCTCAATGTCAATCTCTGCCTCAACCTGCCTTTGGAAATTATCGAAGGCTCTGGCACTCATAATGTTGGGCCTGAAAGAGGATGATTCTATCCCTAACCGTTCAGCAGTTCTTAGAGGGTAAACATTAAGGCTAGATTCATTATCAATGAGTACAAGTGGGACTTTAAAATTTTTGTAGCGGGCCACTATGTTCAGTGAGCGCCCGTGCTTGCGTCCCTCAGGTGGTAATTCATCATCAGAGAAAGTGATGGCTCGTGGTGCGAGGAGTTGTCCAATCATACTTGTCACCATTTCAGGGGGTACGTTAGGAGAGATATGTACATCATTTAGAGTCTTCGCAAAGATTTCTCGATGCGATCTTGATGTGCATAGGAGTTCCCAGATGGATATTTGTGCAGGAATGGTTTTGAGCTGGGCTGCTATGTCATAAGCAGTGTCGGTTTTACAAGTGATTCCCAATAAAGCTCCTCGAATTTCCTTTAGATTCTGATTACCTCTTCTGAAGTACCTTTCCATTGTTACATACTTCAGGGCATTTTGGGTAATGACATGGGACTGCCTTCAGGTTGTAGGATGGAACTGCCCTTCCTTCTAAATATATTAGGGGTTCCTAAAGCTGAGGGGTTGTGGTCGTGACAGTTTATGGAAGGCTTGATGGTTTCTCTTGAGGTACCATCAGAGTTTGACAGGTTTTAACATTGGTGTCTTCTTTCACCTTTTGATGTATAGGAGAGGTCCTTTGGCCGTGTGCCAAATGGTGAGGCATCAGGAATTTGGGACCTTGAACCGGGGGTGCCCCTTGTAAAGTCAACGAAGATAGATCGGGGAGACCTATTGGAAAAATGACAGGTTCAAAATTTGACCTTTTTGGACATGCGAGGTGTGCCCCTTGAGAGGCAAGATGCTGCAAGTGTGACTTGTTGGGTGCCGCTTTGAGGGTCACGAGTGGCGGTGTTGATGGTGTTGCTTCTAGAAAGATAAGGGGTTGAATGACTGGTGCTACTTCGAGGAATATCTGTGGCCCAGGCGATGGTGCCTGTTGGTATCCCCATGCCTGGTTCATTATGTCTGGCATGATTGCTTGTATGGAATGATGTGGGGAGGAATACCTGGGTTGACCTCCTTCAATGTGGTTGACAGTAGAGGTGTCAGATGTGTTGGGTCCTGTTTGATGCGATGGCAGGAGATTTTAGAGAATGTTGGCTTGAGCTGTATTGTTAGCCTGTGGGGTGATTGCAATCTTCTAGCTTTCGATCAAATCTTGGACCGCATGTTTCAGGGCGAAGCAGCGGTCCGTCAGATGGCCAGGAGCCTGATGATATGCACAGTATTAATTTTCATTGTAACTAGGTAACAAGGGGTTAGGAGGAAGTCGAGGTTGGAGAGGTGTCAGGAGTTACTTTTGCATTAGCATTTTCAGAACTTGACTGTATGTTTGTGCTAAAGGGGTGAACTTCCTCCCTAACATTGCCTGTTTGTATGGGCCTGGAGCATTTCCCCTAGGCTGTTATTACTGTTGTTGAGGTGACTGCCCCTGATATCCCTGCTGGGCTTACTGTGTTTGGCACTGCCTGTTTGTTGTGATTGGTATTGCCTGTCATGTTGTGGCCCCTGTTGTGGAGCATACTTACTGTCTTGAGTGTTAGCAATAATGTTGTTAACTTCTGTAGTGCGCTGCGCGGGAGCAGTGCCGTTCTCATTCCCATAAACAACAGGTTTCCCTTCGACTCTGTTTCTTTTGATTGTAAAGGTCTGATATGGCCATGGAGAAATGGTTCCAGCTTTGATCTCTGCCTCGACTTGTTCTCCAGCTCGGATGAGTTGAGAAAAGTTTACGTATGGGTACGAGATTAGATATCCTGAAATACTAGGATTTGGCGAGTGTACAATCATGGATATCTGCTCCTCGTCATCGATGGGGTTTCTCATCCGAGCTGACATGGCTCGCCATCGTCCTACGTATGTTGATAAGGATTCGTCACTTTTTTGTCTCAAGGCAGGTAAGTCGAACCTTCTTGGAGCCATATTCAGGTTGTGTGAGAACCTGTCAATGAATGCCTGAGAGAGCTTTTCTCAGGTTCTGATTTGATAACTGTCCAAAGAGGTATACCAATCCAAAGCATCGCGTTTGAAGGATTTCTGGAAGAGCCGTATCAAGGCTCCATCATTTCCTACTATCGAATTGAGTTCCCCGCAAAATGCTTTCAAGTGTGTTGTGGGACACCCACTACCGTCATACCTTTTGAATTTTGGTACCTCAAAATTTGGAGGTACTCGGGCATCCAGGAAGGGACAAAGGTCCCTGAACTTAGTGGATGGGTGATCCACTCCTTATTGTTTTTGAAGCTGACTTTACACCATTTGTAATTGCTCTCGTAGTTCCTCAATCTCCGACTTGCCTTGTTGCGGATATCTTGCCCTTTGCTGTAGGGCTTGCGCTGCTTCTTCTTCATATGGATCGATGATGAGATGTTGTTGGAAAGAGGATGGACTCCCGGTGACAGGAGGTGGCTGGAATTGAACACTGCTCCCTTTCGGAGGAGGGTGTGAAGTTCGGAAGTGGCTCCCGGCTGGGGTATCTGCCAACTCTGGAATGTTACTCCCGTTAGGGGGAGTGAATTGGACTCGAAACTGGCCCCCTTCGTGGGCATCTGCCAGTTCTTGTCGGTGGTTCCCGTTAGGGGGAGCCTGTGTTGTAACTTGATTGTTGTGATGTGTTGAGTAGGGATGTACGGGAGGGTTACTCCCGTTTACTGGTTGTTGTTGTTTTGGTGCTGACTCTTCCGGGAGAAGGAGCACGAGATTTGCTTGAGAAGTTTTGGCTGCACGGGATCGAGTAGTCATGATTTGGATCTATGCCTAAACAAGAATAAGCCAAAAGACTTTTTTTTTCTTTGTATGGTTGCAAATGATGATATCCCTCGAGATTAGAGTACCATACGTTTTCGAGTCGGGTCTCAGCTAGTGTGCTCTAGCAAATATCCCCAATAGAGTCGTCATTCTGTAAACACTGAAAAATCGGCATCCACGTTGATTTGTGATTTGTATTGTTGATTGGAGGTGATAGGTTGATTATGGATGTTGGAGTCGCCACTAGCCGAATAATCTCGAAATCCCGTGGTCGGCTACAACCATGGAATACGCAAGATGAGGGAAATCTGAAGACTTCCCTACTTTAAATTGACTCCTGTTCTGCGATTCGGGATTCTGTGCAAGAGACCTCGGTTACAAAGAGAGAAAGTGTTAGGCACCCTCTCTGCCCGTACAAATGTACGGTCTCTACTCAGTATAGTAAAATAATCTCAAGGGATGATGGATGTTGTGGCCGAGATAGGACTAGGCACACACGTGAATTTCCAATGCGGCAAAATCTAAGATTTCGGCAAGCCACAGAGCATACGTCCAACGGTATGTCTAGAAGGCAGTGTGATGATGCTTATGCAAAAGGAGGTAAGAAAAATGGATTAGATCTCTAGGAATTTCTGATCTGACAGTATCAGATGTACGACAAGCCACAGAGCATACGTTCACTAGAGATCTAGAGAAGCAAAGGGGGTTGAGAAGGGAGTAAATGTCATGATGGATGTTTGTATAATGAATGGATCTTTGACTTGATCTCTTGAGTAGGCTAGGATGTGGGTTGAACCATGATCAATAAGGCTAGGTTGAGAGATTAGGATGTCTAAGAAGGCAAGGAGTGGGCTAAGGAGATAGCTGAAAAATCTGGACTTAAGGGCTTTGGAGCTCCTCCTCACCTTCACTCTCTTCCTCCCTCTCTCCCTCTCACTCTCCTTTTCACTTGAGCTTGGAAGTGAAGAATGTTTTTTTTTTTTTGTGGAAATGAGAAGAGGAGAGGGCTATTTATAGCCCTCTCCAATGGCATTCTGGTAATTTTTGAGTTTGGGGAGGGGGGGAGGGGTAAAGGATGACATGGCAAGTTATGGTTGGTTGGTAAGAGAGGAATGCCACATGGCACACTCTCATTTGCTATAGGGGCGGTAAAAAGGTAAATAGTGAAATCTGGGAGGGTAATTTTGAAGAAAAGTTGACTTTTGGATGCTGGGATAATTGTCCGCATACGGCCCGCGAGCGGCTGCACTTGAGGTACCGCAGGCGGTAGTCAGACTACCGCCCGAGCTCAGTTCGAGCCGGTTTCGCGCGTGCAAGCTTTGTACATCATGCGGGTTCACCCAGAGGTCTCCTTTTAGGTTTTTCGGCTCAGAAAAGTGGATTTTGACTTGGGTAAGGGGGATCTAGGTTATAGTATAGGGTATAAGCGGGGTTGTGTGCATGCTGAACAGTTTGGATCAGGGTTTCAAGTTGCAGATTGGGAGTTTGGAGACTTTGGGTCGAGGTTCGATTTAGGTTAGGATTAGGGATTTGGTTTAAGGTATGATCATGGTTCTCGAACAGTATTAAGCTACTCAAGATTTATCCTGGATGGGGTGTCTACAGATTGTAAATGTAATATGTAATGTTTAAAATTCAAATCTTACCTATCTTACACTCTAGAACTTGAGACTGGGGTTACCATACATGGGTATCAAATTTTAAGACGTGAGACTTTCCATTACTGAAATCCTATCGTCATCTTAGGAAAATTTTGCCCTCAATCACCATGAAATCCATATATGTGTATTTCAACATCATTGCTTTGACAAATGTGAGAATCGCCATCAATCTAATTGCGACCATCTATTGTGTGATTAATTGATCCACGTGCTTAATTAACTTGATCATTGGTCCCTTTTTAGAGATAATATAAGATAAAATCTTAGTTATAAATGAGATTCTTTGAAAAAAGTCTTCAAAGGTTTTAGCATGTTAGACTGTCCGATATTCGCGGTGCTCTTAAGCTCTTTAATATGCAAGTCCATGGAAACAAGTGTTGTTTTCAATAATTGATTTGTATTTTGATAGTACATGATTGTATGATCCAACGCTATGGGAGCATGGGTTGATTTGTCCAGTAATTTTTCTTATGATGACATTAAACATGCTAGAAAATCAATCAATTCTTTAATATTAGTGTATGGACCCAACGATTTATATGCAATAGTCTAAAAATAAAAGTACGAAAAGTTTTATAAAAAAAGAATAACAATCATTAGTCTTATTATGGAGTTAAGTCTTATAATTTATTTTTTAAAAATAAAATTCATTACAAGGAAGATCCCCTTTATAATCACTTATAGGGCTTATTTGGTTAGCGAAGAAGTTCCATTAGACAACCTTGTTTAAGTAGAGCATGTGTAAGACCCGTATCTTGGTCCGTACCTTTCCGTACACTTCCGCGGTCTTACCGGTCGAATTCCGGCAACTTTCGACCCTTAACGGATATCGACGCGCGACCCGGATTCATGTGCCGACAACCCGAGTCGACTCAACTCGAGACCTATACCATAGCGACCGCGCCGTCGTTGCGGTTCCGATACCGCGACTCGTGCGCCGAGGCGATACCCTGATCAAGAGTTATGGGCCAACGTTCGGTGCGAGAAAACGCCGCGCGTTGAGAAAACCAAGGGAATCTCAACGATGTGTCACATCAATCACATCAATCCCATCAATCAATCACCCATCAATCCATCACATGTCAAGTACACATCACTTCCATCCCTTTTCCCAAGCAACCACAAAAGTCTCCCAAACCCATACCTCTCTTACACAAAAAGCCACAAAAGTCTTCTTAACCCATACTTCTCTTACACAAAAGCCACAAAAGTCAAATTTCTCTTACACCACCATCACTCACCCATCCATCCATCACTCTCTCTCTCTCCCTTTACATCACTCTCTCTCTTTCTCTCTTTCTCATTTCAAAATTTCCAAGCAACAACAATTCCAAAGGGCTCCCACGTATGGAATTTCCCAAGTCCCTCTAAGCTTCAAGTGGCCCACCTTCCTACCCCAAAAATCCCCCATCTCAACCCTCCATTCTTCATCTTAGCCATTGAAGTTGAAGATAAGGTGCCAAGGAACCCCTAGGAGCGAGAAGATCGGACGGTGGGTGCTTCCATAGGGTAGTTTTTATTATTTTTATGGTGGACCAAGTGAGTCCCACCGATCAATGGTGTGGATCTCACTTGGGACCCCAAAATGTGGCCGATGGACCACTTGGATCATCATGATCGTTCCATGATGGGGCCATTCTCCATGGACCCCATCATGATGGTTATTTTCATTGCAAAAAGGTCATCTAGACCGTCCATAACGGTGGAGAATGGATCTCCACCGTTGATTTATAATTTTGATGATCCCATGATCAAAGGGGTCCATTTATTGTATGTTTCATTGCAAGGGAGGGCCCATAATGTCGGGGTCCCTCCATCACAAGCCGTGTCCCACTCTCCATGACTCTCTCTCTCTCTTTTATTTATTTTATTTTATTTTATTTTATTTTATTTTTGTGCAAAAGGATTGTGTGGCCCACTTGAATGGATCCCACCTTGGCATTATATACTTTTGATCTATTCAAGTGGGGCCCACCATATGCGTTGTACACCTGTCTGTGGTGGCCCACTTCATCAAGGCCCACTACACAAAAAAAAAAAGAGAGAAGAAAAGAAAAACCGTCCAGCGTCAGAGACGCTGGACGTTTCAACCAAACAAAAAAAAAAAAAAAAAAAAAGGGGAAACTTTTTGGTGGCCCACTTGCATAGGCCCCACCCTGATGTTTAAGTCCGATCCAAGTTGTCCATCCTCTTCCCCATATAGTTTTAACCGTCAAATAAAAGAATGGGACTGATCTGAATATCTTGTGGGCCATAGCAAGGGAAACATTGGCGGTTACCATTGAATAATTTTCTGGTATTTCTATGCGTCCAAAATTTTCGAACTCTAGACTCGTTTCGATTGTTACGGGCCACTGAATGCAATGGCTGGAGTGGATTTCCAGATTGCGGGCCCCACGTACGATTTTTGGCAAAAAAATAAAATTCAGGAGAGAGAGAAAGGGAGGTAGCCTTGCTTGTGTCAGGCGCTGGCAGCGCCTGCACGGCCAGCGGGCGGCCGTCCAGCAGGGGCCCACGGCCCTGCGTGTGGGCCCCACGGTAATGTTTATTTGTAATCCAATCTATTCATGAGGTGGGCCCCCTTCTCAGGTGGGTCCCCTCCAAGTTTCGGCTCCATCCGAGGTTCAGGTGGCCCACACCACGTGAAACAGCGTGGATGAAATTCTACCATTGAAAAGTTTCTGGGGCCCATAGAAGTTTTGGATCAAGATGAAAATTTTGTATTCCCTTCATCCAGGCCGGAGTGACCCCGTGAACTGGTTGGATTTCAAATAGGCATTTCAGTGGGCCCCACATGGGACCCACAGAGATGTATGCATTTTAAGGTGACGCTGTGGAGCCCATTTGGGCGTGAGTCCGTGCATGCGTGTGAGCGTGCACGGGTGTGTACATGCAGCATGAGTGTGTGTGTGCACGTGCCGCCTGAGTGCATGCAGCGTGTGCGTAAATTTATATATATATATATATATATATATATATATATATATATATATATATATATATATATATATATATATATATATATATATATATATATTACTATATATAATGATTATTTATAATGTTATTATATACATAATATTGTATAAATTATATATTTGTATATATAACATTAGTAGGTTCATGTTACATACATGATGGTGGGTCTTCATGCGGGCCCCACCATTGATTCAGGCGCTACCTCTACTCTGGCCGTCCACTTTAAAGATCATTTTTATGGAATGAGTCGAAGTATGAGCCAGATCCACGGTCCAAGTGGACCCCATCTTAGCATGAATTGAGGCTCATTTTAAATGTAGTTGTGACATTTATTGGGGTCCACTTTGATGTGGATGTACGACCCATGGGACTGGACCATTTGGTATGTTCCAAGGCCCTTGGGTCCAGGCCCATTTAAATTGTATAAAGCCCATGAATACAAACCTATTTGATATATATAAGGCCTAGGGGATTTAGGCCCACTTTGATATGCATACAAGGCCTACGGGTTTAGGCCCATTTGATTCGTTTACGGCTTAGGGAGTTAGGCCCATTTGACTCATATAAGGTCTATGGGTTGAGGCCCAATTGATACACATGTGGGGACCCGATTGGTGTGGCCCATTGGTCATATTTTAGACTCATGTGACTGCGCTCATTTGATACAATCCAAGGCCACGGGTTTGACCCATTGCAATGCACATCAGACCCATTGGTGTGGCCCATTTATGTGGCCTATCTGATGAATAAAAGGCTCATAGGATATGGCCCATTTGATATATATGTGAGGTCCAATGGGGACATCCTACAGTCCATTGCAATGTGTAAACCCAATACCGATTATGTAGCGGTGTTTTAAGAAGATTGTACCTGGAATGCAATGTTGGTTTGACGTCCACATTGCGAGTGTAATGTTGGTTGGATGTCCACATTACGACTCTCCTTAGGGCCCACTACTAGCCGTACTTGCCGTGTATAGGCCGTCCAGGCCCATCTGCACCGTAAGATAGTTCATTTCATTATAACATGTTTAGTATAGTTTCATGACTCATGATCATACGCATCATATGTATGCTTGATATGAGGACTGACTGATCATAGTAATTGCCTTCGGGCAGGTTGTTTATGGGCTCCCGGTTAGGCGGTGTTGCCCTACATGAGCGCACGGTATGCGCAGGATTGGTTGCATGACTGGATAGCGTGATTCATGCATTCCGCATTTGTGTGACATGGTTATTGTACGCCCTAGCGACATCAGGGCCGTAGCCTCCACAGACGCATCGTGGTTGGCAGGATTGGATACCGAAAATCTTGACTTACATGGGGTACTATAGATATCCCTGGGTGAAAGTCCCTAAACCCTTATGGTACCAAGAGGTTGCTCCAACGTCTAGACCGAGTGGGTAGATGACGTTGAGAGCCGATTACCAGACGGTTACGCTCTCCACTGTGTCGTGGTCGGTTGGAAGGGGGTGCGGCCTTACCCGCCCGAGTGTAGGGGGCAATGCTAGGCTGAGTCTGACCAGCTCGAGGAATGGGTCCGCTATCGACGAGTCGCGCCCGATATTGGCAGACGGATAGTGAGGTCTTTTCCACTTACCTTATTGTGCGCGATGTGGCGGCAATCTGGTTTAGAGTGTACTAGACCCCGGTGATATTCCATACTCTGAGCTGTACTGATATGTGGACATTGATGAGGATCTGTATGCTTGAGTTGCATTGCACATTGCATGGCCTTGGGGTGGCCAATACCATTCATGTCTTGCATCACATAAGCCTTGGTACGGCTCATGATATTATAGTTCCATCTGCATATTCCGCATTACTCTGATATTGCATGATCATATTCTACCTTGTGCACACACTTTCACCACCCTCTAAGCTTTCTGTAAGCTTATGCACGACCGCTGCGTGCAGGTGACGTTGGACTGCAGCAGCGCTGAGGTAGGAGCACGTTGCTGATCATTTTGGAGTTTTTGTTATTTGCCATTGTATTTCCCTTTATGCTCATTGTACTTGTAAAATTTTTGATCATAGTGGAAATGTAATGGAGTGCTTGGTTGTTGTTTGTGGGTTATGCCTTTGGTTATGCTTATTACGTATCAGACTGATGTTAAAAAATCCTCCTCGTAGCATCCCAGGATCGGAACCTGACGAATGGGAGCTAGGAGCCGAGAATGGGGTTCTACGGAGGCTGTCGGTGCCGGATTCGGCGATCGAGAATTTTGTGAGCCCGGTTTCCGAGTTTGGGGCGTGACAGAAGTTGGTATCAGAGTATAACTTGGGAATAACCGAGAACAACATTACATGTTTGCTATGAGTGAAGAATGATTAAGTTCTGAAGTTCGGATAACTTCGCGACCTTTCAATACTGACCGTTAACGTGCGTACATTCGAGAGTTTTGAAGTTGATAGGCGCTTTCGCTCTTTCCTGTAGGGTATGGCACCTGTTACTCGATCGACTCCCGCACCACCACCTGAGGATTCTACTTCACCATCAGAGACTCCAGCTCTACCACCTGCGTCTCCCATTCCACCCTCAGAGATTCCTGCTTCTTCCCATGAGGATGACATTCCTCCACCTGAGACCGATGAGGAGCCGACGGTGACTGTGAGTGCCTCTCAGTTACAGCAGATGTTACAGGCTGTGACCGCCGCACTCCAGGGACAGGGTAGACGCCCAGCTGTTTCACCAGCTCAGGCTGAGAAGGAGCGCGCGAGCGCCGTACTTCGTGAGTTTAGACGACAGGATCCCCCACGTTTCCAGGGCGAGCCGGATCCGACTGCAGCCGAGAGATGGCGCTCCGATGTGGAGAAGATATTCGATACCATGTTATGCACGACCGAGCAGCGCGTCCGGTTAGCAGTATTTCTCTTCCACGGTGAGGCCGAGCATTGGTGGACCTCTGTCGCCCGTGTCGTCGGACCTGATTATGTCTGGACATGGGAGGACGTTGTGGACCGATTCGAGGAGCAGTACTTCCCTGACCACATCCGCCGTCAGCGAGCCTTAGAGTTCGAGACTCTGGTGCAGGGAGACATGACCGTGGCACAGTACGCGGCCCGTTTCATGGCACTATCGAGATTCGCACCATACATGGTTGATGATGAGGGGCGGAAGGCCCGCCGTTTCAAGCACGGCTTACGTTACGGCCTTCGAGGTCGCGTTATTGGGCATGAGCTTCCTACTTTCCAGGCAGTAGTGCGGAAAGCTCAGATATACGAGACCGAGTGGGCCGGTTCTCAGTCTGATCGTGGTCAGAGGGGAGACCGGAAGAGGCAGGCTTCTTCCAGTCATTCCCAGCAGGGTCGACCACATCAGCAGAGGCGCACTGGTCGCCCAGCTTTCCGTGCACCATCAGCACCTCCACCACCACCTCAGAGACAGTTCACCGGCACTTGCTTCAGGTGCGGTGCGACGGGACACCGTTCATGGGAGTGTCCCAGTCCCCAGCAGCAGCAGAGAGGTCCACAGCAGCAGAGAGCTCCACCGCAGTAGCAGAGACCCCCACAGCAGCAGCGACAGCAGCCTCTACCACCGAGGCCACCTCAGCAGCAGCATCAGCATCAGCATCAGCCTCAGAGGCCGCAGCAGCAGAGGCAGCAGTTTCGACCGCCTCAGCGACCTCAGCAGCAGCAGCAGCACGTTCAGAGGGGACAGGCACCTCCCCAGCCAGCTCAGGCTAGATTTTATGCGGCTCAGCAGGATCCACAGTCATCCGGAGGAGTCGTTGAGGGTATATTGCCAGTTTCTGCATGCATTGCACGTGTATTGTTTGATTCCGGTGCATCGCATTCTTTTGTGGCCGAGAGCTTCTGTCGATCGGCTGGCTTACCGTTGGAGTCTGCTGGTGAGAGCCTATCAGTATCTACTCCCTTGGGGAGGACTGCAGCGTTAGGACGATTTTGCTCGTCATGCCCCGTTCTAGTTGGGGATACCTTCCTTCCTGCTGATTTGTTTGTTTTGCCGATGTCCGAGTTCGACGTTATCTTGGGCATGGATTGGCTCGCCGAGTACTATGCCATTTTGGACTGCGCCGCGAGGACCGTCACGTTTTGTATACCCGGCGTGCCACAGTTCCAGTTCGTTGCAGAGGCCAGAGGAGAGCAGTTGTCTTGTTTGATGTCGTGCGCCATAGAGGAGCATGTCGCCGTTGGCATCGACCATTTGCTGATAGTTTGCGATTTTCCCGATGTGTTCCAGGAGATTCTGGGATTACCGCCTCGTCGACTCACCGAGTTTCAGATCGATCTCGTGCCCGGTACCGCGCCTATTTCAAAGGCCCCGTATCGTATGGCACCGTTGGAGTTACGGGAACTGCAGAAGCAGTTGGACGAGTTGCGTGAGTTGGGCTTTATCCGTCCGAGCAGTTCTCCGTGGGGAGCACCGATACTCTTCGTGAAGAAGAAGGATGGCTCGTTGAGGCCCTGTGTTGACTATCGCGAGCTCAACAAAGTCACGATCAAGAACAAGTACCCGCTCCCTAGGATTGATGATTTGTTTGACCAGTTGCAGGGTGCACAGTTCTTCTCGAAGATTGACCTGTGTTCCGGTTATCATCAGATTCGGGTCCGAGATGAGGACATTCCGAAGACGGCATTCAGGACGCGTTACGGTCATTTTGAGTTTCAGGTCATGTCCTTCGGACTGACCAATGCACCCGCGGTCTTCATGCAGCTAATGAACGAGATTTTTCGCCCATATCTAGATCAGTTTGTTGTAGTCTTCATCGACGACATTCTGATCTACTCGAGGACTCGTGAGGAGCATGAGCAGCACTTGGAGACTACCTTGCAGACCCTCCGCGCACACCAGCTGTATGCAAAGCTGGAGAAGTGCGAGTTCTGGCAGGAGGAGGTGAAGTTCCTCGGTCACGTGGTGACGAGGGAGGGCGTCGCAGTGGACCCCTCGAAGGTCGAGGCAGTGCGTCAGTGGGGCCAGCCCACTACTGCGACAGAGATCTGTAGTTTCCTTGGTTTGGCAGGCTACTACCGGCGTTTCATTGAGGGTTTCTCTCGTATTGCAGCCCCGCTGACCAGGTTGACTCGGAAGGGCGCAGAGTTTATTTGGAGTGACGCCTGCGAGCGAGCATTTACGGAGTTGAAGGACCGTCTGACGTCCGCTCCTGTCCTCACTCTTCCATCTGGGAGTGACGGCTTCATTGTATTCACTGATGCCTCGCACATCGGTTTAGGTGCTATCCTGATGCAGCACGGGAGACCAGTGGCCTTCGCGTCTCGTCAGCTCAAGATCCATGAGCTGAACTACCCTACACATGATCTGGAGCTGGCTGTCGTTGTCTTCGCACTGAAGGTGTGGAGGCACTACCTTTACGGGATTAGGTTCGAGCTCTTCTCTGATCACAAGAGCTTGAAGTACCTCTTCTCGCAGTCTGAGTTGAATATGAGACAGACGCTGGATGGAGCTCCTGAAGGACTATGATTTCGACTTTCAGTACCACCCGGGTAAGGCGAACGTGGTGGTAGATGCCCTCAGCCGTCAGCCACGAGGCCTAGTGGCGCACATGATGATTCAGGAGTGGCGGATGCTTGAGGATATTGCTGCGTATGACTTTGAGTTCGGCCTGCAGTCTTCCATAGTACAGTTATCGAGCCTGTCGATTCAACCCTCTCTTGTCGCTAGGGTGATCGAGGCTCAGCAGGCTGATCAGTCGTTGCAAAGTTATATGGCTGAGGCGGCATCTGAGGGTCAGGCAGATTGGCAGATTGGTACAGACGGTGGACTTCGCTTCAGAGGCCGATTATGTGTTCCGGATATTCCAGAGTTACGCAGAGATCTTATGACCGAGGCACATCGATCGCGGTTTTCTATCCACCCGGGCTCGACGAAGATGTACCGTGACATGAGGCGACAGTATTTTTGGGCGGGGATGAAGCGCCAGATCGCGAGTTTTGTGGCCGAGTGTGACACGTGCCAGCGTGTCAAGGCCGATCATCAGAGACCTCCTGGGTTATTGCAGCCGTTGAGCGTCCCGATGTGGAAGTGGGAGCACGTGTCAACTGATTTCATTATGGGTTTGCCGAGGACTCAGCGCGGTCATGACTCCATTTGGGTTGTTGTGGATCGTCTGACGAAGTCGGCACATTTCCTTGCGATGCGTGCGACTTGGTCTATGGACCGGCTTGCGAGACTGTTTATTGAGGAGATTGTGAGACTGCATGGTGTTCCAGTCTCGATCGTTTCTGACCAAGACTCGAGGTTCACGTCTCAGTTTTGGGGGAGCTTCCAGCGTGCGATGGGGACTGATTTACAGCTCAGCACCGCGTACCATCCGCAGACCGATGGCCAGACCGAGAGGGTCAATCAGATACTTGAGGACATGCTTCGGGCCTGCGCGATTGACTTCGGGGGTAGCTGGGATGAGCATCTACGATTGGCTGAGTTTGCGTACAATAACAGCTATCAGGCGACCATCGGCATGGCTCCTTTTGAGGTACTATATGGCAGACCATGCAGATCACCGAGTTGTTGGACCGAGGTTGGAGAGCGTCGTCTCCTGGGTCCCGAGCTTGTGCAGGAGACTTCAGAGGCTATCGACATCATCAGGCAGAGGATGCGCACAGCTCAGAGCCGACAGAAGAGTTCTGCTGATCGTCGGCGTCGTCCCTTGGAGTTTGATGTAGGGGACCATGTGTATCTCAAGGTCTCGCCTATGAAGGGCGTAGTTCGATTTGGAGCGAAGGGCAAGCTTGCCCCGAGATTTATAGGACCTTTCGAGATCACTGGGCGCGTTGGCGCCGTGGCCTATCGGCTTGCCTTGCCATCTCAGTTGTCTGGCGTCCACAACGTGTTTCACGTCTCCATGTTGAGGAAGTGTGGGTCAGACATAGTTCCCGTTATTGATTGGCAGCCGTTGGGGGTTCGTGAGGACGCTTCTTACATTGAGCAGCCAGTTCGTATCCTTGATCGGAAGGAGCAGGTCCTCAGAACCAAGGTCATTCCGTTGGTGAAGGTGCAGTGGGGTCACCATTCTGTAGAGGAGGCTTCTTGGGAGCGTGAGGCTGAGATTCGAGAGCGATATCCTCATCTCTTTGAGGGTTGATGATCATGTATTGTATTTTGTACGCTGTCCCTGATTCTATATGACGACGTTATGTTTCTTATTCCTCGCGAGTTATGCTTAGTTGCGACGCTTGTGTAAATTTCGAGGATGAAATTTTTATAAGGAGGGGAGAGCTGTAAGACCCGTATCTTGGTCCGTACCTTTCCGTACACTTCCGCGGTCTTACCGGTCGAATTCCGGCAACTTTCGACCCTTAACGGATATCGACGCGCGACCCGGATTCATGTGCCGACAACCCGAGTCGACTCAACTCGAGACCTATACCATAGCGACCGCGCCGTCGTTGCGGTTCCGATACCGCGACTCGTGCACCGAGGCGATACCCTGATCAAGAGTTATGGGCCAACGTTCGGTGCGAGAAAACGCCGCGCGTTGCGAAAACCAAGGGAATCTCAACGATGTGTCACATCAATCACATCAATCCCATCAATCAATCACCCATCAATCCATCACATGTCAAGTACACATCACTTCCATCCCTTTTCCCAAGCAACCACAAAAGTCTCCCAAACCCATACCTCTCTTACACAAAAAGCCACAAAAGTCTTCTTAACCCATACTTCTCTTACACAAAAGCCACAAAAGTCAAATTTCTCTTACACCACCATCACTCACCCATCCATCCATCACTCTCTCTCTCTCCCTTTACATCACTCTCTCTCTTTCTCTCTTTCTCATTTCAAAATTTCCAAGCAACAACAATTCCAAAGGGCTCCCACGTATGGAATTTCCCAAGTCCCTCTAAGCTTCAAGTGGCCCACCTTCCTACCCCAAAAATCCCCCATCTCAATCCTCCATTCTTCATCTTAGCCATTGAAGTTGAAGATAAGGTGCCAAGGAACCCCTAGGAGCGAGAAGATCGGACGGTGGGTGCTTCCATAGGGTAGTTTTTATTATTTTTATGGTGGACCAAGTGAGTCCCACCGATCAATGGTGTGGATCTCACTTGGGACCCCAAAATGTGGCCGATGGACCACTTGGATCATCATGATCGTTCCATGATGGGGCCATTCTCCATGGACCCCATCATGATGGTTATTTTCATTGCAAAAAGGTCATCTAGACCGTCCATAACGGTGGAGAATGGATCTCCACCGTTGATTTATAATTTTGATGATCCCATGATCAAAGGGGTCCATTTATTGTATGTTTCATTGCAAGGGAGGGCCCATAATGTCGGGGTCCCTCCATCACAAGCCGTGTCCCACTCTCCATGACTCTCTCTCTCTCTTTTATTTATTTTATTTTATTTTATTTTATTTTATTTTTGTGCAAAAGGATTGTGTGGCCCACTTGAATGGATCCCACCTTGGCATTATATACTTTTGATCTATTCAAGTGGGGCCCACCATATGCGTTGTACACCTGTCTGTGGTGGCCCACTTCATCAAGGCCCACTACACAAAAAAAAAAAGAGAGAAGAAAAGAAAAACCGTCCAGCGTCAGAGACGCTGGACGTTTCAACCAAACAAAAAAAAAAAAAAAAAAAAAAAGGGGAAACTTTTTGGTGGCCCACTTGCATAGGCCCCACCCTGATGTTTAAGTCCGATCCAAGCTGTCCATCCTCTTCCCCATATAGTTTTAACCATCAAATAAAAGAATGAGACTGATCTGAATATCTTGTGGGCCATAGCAAGGGAAACATTGGCGGTTACCATTGAATAATTTTCTGGTATTTCTATGCGTCCAAAATTTTCGAACTCTAGACTCGTTTCGATTGTTACGGGCCACTGAATGCAATGGCTGGAGTGGATTTCCAGATTGCGGGCCCCACGTACGATTTTTGACAAAAAAATAAAATTCAGGAGAGAGAGAAAGGGAGGTAGCCTTGCTTGTGTCAGGCGCTGGCAGCGCCTGCACGGCCAGCGGGCGGCCGTCCAGCAGGAGCCCACGGCCCTGCGTGTGGACCCCACGGTAATGTTTATTTGTAATCCAATCTATTCATGAGGTGGGTCCCCTCCAAGTTTCGGCTCCATCCGAGGTTCAGGTGGCCCACACCACGTGAAACAGCGTGGATGAAATTCTACCATTGAAAAGTTTCTGGGGCCCATAGAAGTTTTGGATCAAGATGAAAATTTTGTATTCCCTTCATTCAGGCCGTAGTGACCCCGTGAACTGGTTGGATTTCAAATAGGCATTTCAGTGGGCCCCACATGAGACCCACAGAGATGTATGCATTTTAAGGTGACGCTGTGGAGCCCATTTGGGCGTGAGTCCGTGCATGCGTGTGAGCGTGCACGGGTGTGTACATGCAGCATGAGTGTGTGTGTGCACGTGCCGCCTGAGTGCATGCAGCGTGTGCGTAAATTTATATATATATATATATATATATATATATATATATATATATATATATATATATATATATATATATATATATATTACTATATATAATGATTATTTATAATGTTATTATATACATAATATTGTATAAATTATATATTTGTATATATAACATTAGTAGGTTCATGTTACATACATGATGGTGGGTCTTCATGCGGGCCCCACCATTGATTCAGGCGCTACCTCTACTCTGGCCGTCCACTTTAAAGATCATTTTTATGGAATGAGTCGAAGTATGAGCCAGATCCACGGTCCAAGTGGACCCCATCTTAGCATGAATTGAGGCTCATTTTAAATGTAGTTGTGACATTTATTGGGGTCCACTTTGATGTGGATGTACGACCCATGGGACTGGACCATTTGGTATGTTCCAAGGCCCTTGGGTCCAGGCCCATTTAAATTGTATAAAGCCCATGAATACAAACCTATTTGATATATATAAGGCCTAGGGGATTTAGGCCCACTTTGATATGCATACAAGGCCTACGGGTTTAGGCCCATTTGATTCGTTTACGGCTTAGGGAGTTAGGCCCATTTGACTCATATAAGGTCTATGGGTTGAGGCCCAATTGATACACATGTGGGGACCCGATTGGTGTGGCCCATTGGTCATATTTTAGACTCATGTGACTGCGCTCATTTGATACAATCCAAGGCCACGGGTTTGACCCATTGCAATGCACATCAGACCCATTGGTGTGGCCCATTTATGTGGCCTATCTGATGAATAAAAGGCTCATAGGATATGGCCCATTTGATATATATGTGAGGTCCAATGGGGACATCCTACAGTCCATTGCAATGTGTAAACCCAATACCGATTATGTAGCGGTGTTTTAAGAAGATTGTACCTGGAATGCAATGTTGGTTTGACGTCCACATTGCGAGTGTAATGTTGGTTGGATGTCCACATTACGACTCTCCTTAGGGCCCACTACTAGCCGTACTTGCCGTGTATAGGCCGTCCAGGCCCATCTGCACCGTAAGATAGTTCATTTCATTATAACATGTTTAGTATAGTTTCATGACTCATGATCATACGCATCATATGTATGCTTGATATGAGGACTGACTGATCATAGTAATTGCCTTCGGGCAGGTTGTTTATGGGCTCCCGGTTAGGCGGTGTTGCCCTACATGAGCGCACGGTATGCGCAGGATTGGTTGCATGACTGGATAGCGTGATTCATGCATTCCGCATTTGTGTGACATGGTTATTGTACGCCCTAGCGACATCAGGGCCGTAGCCTCCACAGACGCATCGTGGTTGGCAGGATTGGATACCGAAAATCTTGACTTACATGGGGTACTATAGATATCCCTGGGTGAAAGTCCCTAAACCCTTATGGTACCAAGAGGTTGCTCCAACGTCTAGACCGAGTGGGTAGATGACGTTGAGAGCCGATTACCAGACGGTTACGCTCTCCACTGTGTCGTGGTCGGTTGGAAGGGGGTGCGGCCTTACCCGCCCGAGTGTAGGGGGCAATGCTAGGCTGAGTCTGACCAGCTCGAGGAATGGGTCCGCTATCGACGAGTCGCGCCCGATATTGGCAGACGGATAGTGAGGTCTTTTCCACTTACCTTATTGTGCGCGATGTGGCGGCAATCTGGTTTAGAGTGTACTAGACCCCGGTGATATTCCATACTCTGAGCTGTACTGATATGTGGACATTGATGAGGATCTGTATGCTTGAGTTGCATTGCACATTGCATGGCCTTGGGGTGGCCAATACCATTCATGTCTTGCATCACATAAGCCTTGGTACGGCTCATGATATTATAGTTCCATCTGCATATTCCGCATTACTCTGATATTGCATGATCATATTCTACCTTGTGCACACACTTTCACCACCCTCTAAGCTTTCTGTAAGCTTATGCACGACCGCTGCGTGCAGGTGACGTTGGACTGCAGCAGCGCTGAGGTAGGAGCACGTTGCTGATCATTTTGGAGTTTTTGTTATTTGCCATTGTATTTCCCTTTATGCTCATTGTACTTGTAAAATTTTTGATCATAGTGGAAATGTAATGGAGTGCTTGGTTGTTGTTTGTGGGTTATGCCTTTGGTTATGCTTATTACGTATCAGACTGATGTTAAAAAATCCTCCTCGTAGCATCCCAGGATCGGAACCTGGCGAATGGGAGCTAGGAGCCGAGAATGGGGTTCTACGGAGGCTGTCGGTGCCGGATTCGGCGATCGAAAATTTTGTGAGCCCGGTTTCCGAGTTTGGGGCGTGACAGCATGTGTCAATGACTTGTCAACAACTATTATTTTGACAATAATATTGATTTCAATAAAATCATATTCAAGATAATCCAAAGATAAGACTATCCATGGTTAATGACATATGTGAATATGCTTGAGTGAGATTGTCCATCTTCAACCATCCATGTGCTAGTCTGGACCTTTAAGTGCCCCATACTAGCCAAGTGTGCCAGATGTATATAAGTACACCTATGTGCCTAATGTGTACAAGAGTTATAATATTTATTAACACAAAGTATTTAACAAATAATAGCCAATGCAAAAAATAATTAATACAAAGAAACCTATTCAAACAAGTCTAATTGGACAAATATGATTAAAAAAAGTTCTATCTTAACTTAATTTTAATGTAATAAAACTTGTCCTTATGTTTTCACTTTCTTTCTATAATAAGTAATATGATTTCAAAATTTTATCTACAAAGAAAATCCTGCCAAGATCTCTAAAGATCCACCCTATATTAATAATAACCACATGAAATTAAATCAAAATCTATCTCTTTGAGCTAAATTTGCATTTTTCATTCAATTGTACTTATGGTTGATGATAATCAATCTTTGTATATAAGTTATTTTTTTCTAAGAAATTTGTTCATGCTAGAAATTGATTTTCCTAGAATTTCCAGTTGAACTAAACTAGTCTTTGCTACTTTGTTCAAAAAAGAAAGAAGATTAAAAATAAAAATCAAAATTTCATAAGTTAGCCTTTTCTTTAAATCTCATCCAACACAAAAGATTCAATTTGAGAGGAGTTTTAACTGCTTTGTCTTAGAGTGTTTTTTTAAGATAATTCCTTTAATTACGTTGTCTTAGAGAGTGTCGATGCAATGGCATTCCCAACAGAATTTTCGGTGTGCAATGTAAAGGCATTCCAACCGAATTTTGTTTATGTGTGCAGATAGACTCATGGAGTATACCTTGCCATGCCCATGCAATCAGTTTTGCACATGGTATCATATGTATGTTTCAATCCAAGCCATTAAAATTCTTGGCCTCTTTATGGATTGCGCTTTTCCAATGCGAGCTTGAAGGGTCACCCTAATGAGATATGATCAATGGCCACTATTCAACACAACGATTTCAGTTGAGTTGGAGGTTATGACCATGAAACCAATCTGATTTAGGGTCTATAGTCCATCTCAAGTGAGGCCCACGATATGGACGGCTTGATTTAAGGCTAATATATGCCGAGTGTTAAGAGGTGATGTGCATGAGTATAGATGATCGTAGTGTGATAGTGTACAGAAAGAGAGTTTTAACCCGAGAGAGAAGCGCGCTGGCCACCTGTCTATTTCGAAAGGGTATCCAATGCGTTTGGCTCTAAGTCCATAATATAATTCTCGGCAGTTTCTCGGGATGTTCTCATTTCGCGAGAAATTAAGTGAGTGGTCAGGTGAGGATGAGGAGAGCGGATTCGGTGCGGCCCCGGCTGCACCCAAGATGGTACAGTCCTTACTGTGGGACCCATATTGATGCATGTATTCTATATCCACTTCGTCCATCCATTTTTACATGTAATTTTTGTACCTGAGATCAAAATTGAAGCAGATCCAAATTTCAACTGGACCATTTCATAGGAAAAATTTGTGATTGACCATTAACAACTTATAAAGGGACACAAAAGTTTTAGATCAAGCTGATACATATATTTTTTAATTTTCTTACAGGTTTATGTGACCTTATCAACAGGTTGGATGGAAAATCAACATTATGGTGGGCCCTCGAAATTTTTTAATGGTAACATTCCATCAACATTGTTTCCTATAATATGTTTCACCTGAGATTTTGATCTACTTTATTTTTGGGGTACTTCCTTATAAAGATTTTGAAAAATGATGGACGGTGTGGATATAGAATAAATACATCAAGGTGGGCCCACGGTAAGACCCGCACCGTCTTGGGTGAGGCCGGGGCCGCACCTAATCCGCTCCCAAAGAGGAGCAACAGAAATAGTACGATCGTACAGCCTACTGGAGCTATAGTTCGATCATCAGGACCATTGGTCTGGTGGGCCAAACGATGAATGAATCACGCCCCAAAATTTTCCTCTATAGGATAATCCCGACCCTTCAACTTTTAACCTGCAAATAGACAGTCCAGAATCGCAAAAGTGCATATTCGATTTTGAAGACGGCAGAAGATTGGTTTCAAGGCTCTTCCACTCATCCATGATCGAGGCCAACTACCAATGGTCAGGATTATCTGAGACAGCCAGAATTTATCGGCAAACTTAAATCCCGATTGGACTTCGCATACCCTCCGGCTGCACAAGGGTCTGGGGCTTGGTTTCGGTGGATGCATAACTATGGGGCCCACCTTAATGCATGTATCTTACATCTACACCGTCCATCCGTTTTTTCAGCTCATTTGACTGCATGGTCCAAAAAATGAAGCAAATCCAAATATCAGACGACCATATAACAAGAAATAGTAGTGAGTGACCATTAAAAACGTCTCGTGGGCCACGAAAGTTTTGGATCAAGCTAATACTTATGTGGTCCCTTCATCCAGGTCTTTGTAACCTTATCAACAGGTTGGATGGCAAATAAACATTCTCATAGCATCCAAGAAGTTTTGAATGGTGGGTATTTAATCACCCCCTTTCCTGGGTTTCGTCCAGCTAAGATTTGGATCTACTTCATTTTTACAATCATGCCTTAAAATAGCTGTCTAATCAGATGGACAACATGGATGTAATGCACATATATGAACTTGGGCACCACAGGAATCCACCCATGTGTCACTCTTCCCATGTTAGCCCACGCACCAAAAGATTACTCGAGTAGAAAAATCATAACCGTTGACTTATCAAGAAAGAAAAGACCGCCGTTGACATTCAATTCATAGAGGCAAAGGGAAGGCTTTTTGTGAATTGGAAAATATTCATAGTGGGGCCCATACTATCAACGGTTTGGATTACTGAGCCACACATTCTGATCTGAATACCTCATCAGCATGACATGGACTTACAGAACCTCCAATGTGATAGTCATCAATCAACTCATTCGAAGAAAATGAGATTTACTGTCCCTACATGCATGAATGACCCTGCTCATATTCACGTCCACTATTATTTTGATGGCCACAAATCAGATTGATAGAAATGAATAATAGCTATTATTTTTTTTATTAGCCTTAACGGCAATTGTGGGCTCATTAATGTGAATGGATCTGATGTTGCATGTCTAATGAGAAAAGCATACTTTGCGGAGATGTTCTATCATACCTTGCTTCATGCAGCTCTTTGCTGTGAGGGGTTTGCTAAGAAGGGCATATGGTAGGGCCAGAACAATCAGCGTATCGTTCAAACTCCTGCTCTTGGAAAGCCCTAGACATCACTTTTTCCGTAACAAGTGGGCTCAACGCATCCTTTGTCCATGTGCTCCTAATACCGCCATTGGAGTGGGCCAAACACAGAAGAGACGAGGGCAACTCATACCAAATAATTAACACAATGAAAATAGGGTTGGTCCAAGGGCGACATATATTTCATTTTCTGAGAGCTTAGGCCATTAGATAACAAATTACGGAGTAAAAATGACCAAATGCTGCTCATATATGTATAGATAATGTTTATGGTGAGGAACTTATAGCTCAGTGGTAAAATCACAAGAGTTTCAACACAAGGTCATGGGTTCGAGCACCCACTATGGTACAATTGCATGGGTAAACGTAAGGTGTGTTAGTGTGTGATAAAAAATTGTATTTATTGACACTATGGACTAAATAATGAATAAAATCTTACCATTCAACGAGGCTGTCTTTTATTCTCTTTAAGTTTATGTTAACTTTAAATTGTCTATTAATAAATATATAGTAGGTATTTATCTTTAATCTATATTTTTACTTATTTTGTTCATTTGTCAATTGTATTAAACTTTAAATATAAATTAATAAAATTAATATTATTAGCCTTTACTTTTTATCTTTTCAATCTGTCATTATCTTGTTGAGAAATATAAAACCTGCAATTATTGTTGAAAGAAAAGTTCATAACAAAAGGTAAAAAGAATTCATTTAAAATGACTAAATCCTACCCTTTTAAATTGCTTAGTTCTGATAGCAGTCAATGGCTAATGAAGATGATCAATCCCACGTATTCAATCTTAATTAGTCTATGTTAACATTAGGGATACTAGTGTTTAATTGAATTGGTGTTGAGTATGACTTTGGTACACCCATACTATCTTAATCATGTATGTTAACGGAATGCTAGCATTTGGTTAACACATGTAGCTTCGTGTTTAATTAAACTGTGCGAACAGATATGACATCACTCACAAAGCCAACTAGACCTAACTCGGTCTATTTTTAATTAGGTTAAGATGATGAACCTAACTTGAACTTAATTGGATTGATTCTCAGGACTTATGTGTTTTTCAATTTCCTATTAAAAATAAGGTAAATGAGACATCACTAACATTTTTTTTGGTGTTTATTTAAACAAAAGCTGAATACAAGTGATGACGGTACAAAAATAGATAATCATTATCATTTACAGTTATTTTTAACTAGTCCTATCAGAATTGGACGCCTAACTCCTCTTGATCTAACATAGCTTGTTTAAAAATAGTTTTGGATCAAATTGAAATTTATGTTTTCCCTTCATCCAATTCCTTATGACCTTATTGAGGTCCTGAATGGCAGATAAATATTTCAGTGGGCTCTATGAAATTTTTTAATAATTAACTTTTAATTAATACTATTTCTTGTGGTCCACCTGTGATTCGAGCATATCTCAATTTTTAGCTCATGCCTTGAATAAGATGGCAAAATGGATAGGCACATAGGATAAAACATATATATCATGGTGGGAGACAGATCTTTGACCCCACCTAATTGGCTGATGTTGGGTGACTAGGCAAACTGTTTCGGCTCAGCAAATCCACCTATTATTGGGTGATTTCTAGTTGACATAAAATAAAATAAAAATTCACTGAAGATGGTGTAAATGTAAAATGAGAAAAATGTTCAATCCCAGGTGAAAACGGGGATGAGGAGGCATCAATGAGATTCTGTCCAAGCGGACAATATGTCATTTTAGGTTTCAATGAATGGGTCTGAAACATCACATGGTGGGGGCTGAGCGGGTCGCGGATTGAGCGAGCATCGAAGCGGAGAGAAGCCTGACAGCAAGCCACGCATCCATGTACCCCAAAGTGCGCGGTTTTGTTGGGGGGAGGGGGGTAGGTACTTGGAAATGCGCATGCGTACATCATAAGATGGGGGCTACATGTGGAGGTCGAATATCAACCACCGCTATAATAAACGCATGGCCCGCATGATCAGCGGTACCGGAGCCTCAATTTACTGGAGACGCTCATCTACGCGGCGCGATGTCCGCACGTGTGATAATCTATCGCCGCGCGAATCGCGGAGGGGGCGGACTTCTCCCGCCATCCATACCCACCATTTTCTCTTCTTTCGTCTTATATTGAAAATATCGTGATAAATTGAGAACTGCAAACCCCTAAATCCTCCCTCCCTTCCTGCAAATAAAACCCTTCTACACCTCATCTCTCTCTCTCTCTCTCTCTCGTTACCTTCTTCCATTTGGGTTTTGCTCTCTCTCTCTCTCTCTCTCTCTCTCTCTCTCTCTCTGTCTCTCCTTTCATTTGGGTATAGCGCTCTCTTGTTTCCTTCTTTCTTCCATTTGGGCTCTCTCTCTCTCTCTCGCTAGTTCGCTGTCTGAATGAGATTTCATTAGATTAGGAAGAGAGAAGACATGGGAAAATACATGAAGAAGGCGAAGATCACAGGCGAGGTTGCAGTCATGGAGCTTACCCAGTCGTCTCTCGGCGTCATAACCCGAGCCAAAACCCTAGCTCTCCAGAGGCTCCAGAAGAACTCCGTCTCATCTCCTTCTTACCTCCAGCTCCGCAGTCGCAGGCTTGAAAAGCCCCCGATGGCTTCTGCCCCCGCCGAACCCAAGAAAGCCAAAGATGCTTGCAAAGAAAACCCGAATCCTAGGCTGGTAGTGTGTTCAGCGAATTCAGGGTCTGCCACGTCTGTCATGCAGAGCTGTTGGGACAGGAACGCCCCTGCTTCTGTGGGGAAAGAGGGCTTTTCTAGGGAGGGATCTTCGGAGAATGAGGTCTGTGTCGAGGCGTCGTTTGGAGAGAATGTTTTGGAGATTGATGGAAGAGAGAGGTGGGTTTTCTTTCTTTTTGTTTATGTTTTCTGTAGGTTTCTGAAAGAAGCCCTTTTGGAGGGTTTTCTTTTCTTCTTTTTTATGTTTTAGGGTTTTAAATGCTTGGAGAGATTGGTATTCTTTTGGTGGAGTTTTCTAAAATTGGCTATTTCAGAATCTATTTCGTATTAGGGCTTTTCATGTTTGAAAGAGGCTTTTGTGATATCTGGTTTTTTCCCCGAAGTGGGTACTTTCCAAGCCACTTCATTTTGTGTGTGTGTGTGTGTTTTATGTTGGGGTGAGTCTTGAGAACTTGTCTTTGCAAAAGCCTGTTTTCTAGGATTTTGACATGATAAATAGAATTTTTCTTCTTCTTCTTATTCACTATTAAAAATTGTGAAAGCCTTCTTTGATTAGTTCTTTTGTTTATTCTGATAAGGATTCTTTTGAGGTTTTTTTTTTTTTTTTTTTTTATCGTATCTTCTGATTTTTGTGGCATAGGTACTTGAAAGAAATCCTCTTTATTTTGAGTTTCATGCCTCAAACTGCCTCGTGTTTGAGACGTTGGTTGCCTCGAACTCCCTCATTTTAGCGGTTTCATACTTTAACCCCAACACCCCCCCATGTTGTTCTCCTTGTCATCCTACATACAAAATATCTATAAGAAAAAAGGGGAAAATCCAGTTATTCATGTCATGTGGTTTCAATTTTTTTTATTTTTTATTTTATTTTTATTTTTAATAAATTGGGGTCTAAATGTTCTTTATAAAAAATCTCCATTAAGGTTTGACAAAAAAGAAAAAAAGAAAAAAGCAAAAAAGAAAAATATCTTGCTAGTATTGAGGTTATTCATGTCATGAAGTGTGTGGTTGTGTGTGTTGCTGGAACTCAAGTACCGTTAGATAAAGTTTGCCTTGTTTGCTTGTTATGCATGTAGGTAGCTTTCTTTACTTTTTGCTTGTTGTTTCTCTATCGTTTCTGGAACATGGGTACTACTTGAATTGATTTTATTGAGAGGTTGCACATGTCTGAAAGATGTGTATTTAATATTGAGATACGGTTCTGTTTCTGGGACATGGGTACTGCAAATACACTGAGGGTTATTTATTGTACCCAAGGGGGTTTCTTCATTTGATACAAGTCACATAATTTAGATTTAATGTCCTTTTCTTGATTGTGGCTCTTCTATTGAAATCTCTTTTCCTTTTCGGTTCCTTTTTTAGGTTTATTCGTCCATAGAAATGATTTTGTTTTAGGTTTATAAGCCTTGAGAAGAAGAAGAAGAAGAAGAACAACAACTATTATTATTATTTGTATTATTAGCCATTGTTGTTGCGAGTTAATTTATTTCTCTTTCTGAGGCTTGATAATAATAATAATAATAATAATCTTAGGCAGTAATACTTATTTGTTTTGTCAATAGTAACAATAATAATTATTCTTCCAGTGTGCACTGATAGGAAGTTGCATATTGGGCATGGAGTCCACACAAGTGGGGCCTTTGCATCGAAGAATCAGTGTTCGACCTCCTTTTACATTAGATGTGGTTGCAACTTTTTCTCTTGACTGTCTATTTGAAGGGGAAAGATCAAGGACTCAAGATTGGAGGGATTTTGGGTCATGGTCCATCCATGGTGGGGGTCTTTGGATCAAGAATGTGGATCATATTGCTATCGGCCCTTCTTGCATCTTCTTCATATGCAATAGGATATTTACCTCTTTGCGTGCAACAGATTATTTGGCCTATCATTCATTATTGGGATTATAATAATCATTGTCATAACATTAAATTTACCATGCTTAATGTTGACCTATCTATGTGCAATAGAAGTAGCAGCAGCTACTGTTGTTTACCACTGAGGAATCGTTTGCCTGCAAGTGGAGCTTAGATAACCAGGAGTGGAATCACATGTTTGTGGACAGTCTGTTTGAAACCAGGGAAAAAAAACTTTACCCGGTTTGTGGAGCTTTATAAAGTTATGCACTTATGGTTTAGATGCCATGGGGCAGGATCACTTTTATGTTTGATTTTCTACAAAATAATATTACTTGAAAGAGGTAAAGAGAGACTATTTTACTTGTGTAAATCCTTCTTACGAATCTTTGGTGTCTGTTTATGGTCGAAAGGAACAAAAACCAGAACAAGAGAAGCAGAATCTTCTTTATGAAAATCTTGCTTTTGAGGGTTAGCTGATGCAAATTACTAGTTTTTAAAGTTGGTATAGTTCTTGATGGTGGTTATTGAAGCTTGATAGTATCTGCATATTATGCTGCTGCAATACTGTTTGATGCATCACAAATATTTGTCTGTGTACTGCATATAGGAGTTCTTGATGGTATTTATTGACACTTGATAGTACCTGCAGCATATGCTACCGCAATACTGTTTGATGCATCACAAATATTTGTTTGTGTACTGTGTTTTACTTGCACCCAGCTGGTTTAGTGATTTAGGTAGCATGAAACCTCATAAAAACATATACTACAGCGTACACGTTTAAAGTGTTTTTTCCTGAACCCCCTTGCTTGGCCTCTGGTTTTGCAGATCAGAGGCTTGTCAGCCCCAAAAGCACCGTTCCACATGCAACACTTGTACCAACCTGGCAAGCACATGGCAGTGTGCATAAGTTGCCTCCAACTGTGAATATGACGTTACACACAAATTGTCCACAATTAATGTACATGTGTGGAGTACAACTTATAAGACCAGCCTGATTTTGGTGTATGGGGTCATCTTGTTGGTGGGTGTCAGCTTGTGCAATCTCAGATTTGCCAGGTTGGCATGTGTTGTGTAATCATCCATGTGAGATGCACGAACCTCTTGCAGATCATGTTTCTCTCTTGCTTTCCCTGTTTATGGATGTCTTGAAGGAACATTTTTTTTTTTTTCCAGGGTTACGTTCCTTTCTGAAATCATGTTTTCTATTTGTGTTATCCATTTTCTGAAACTAAATTTGGTTCAATCATTTGGAGAGCTTGAGTTGACATTGAAAATTTGTATTTCTTAGTTTTTTTTTTTTTAAAATAAAAATTTAAATCATGATTGTGGGTGTTGAGCTCCCTCATGGGTTATGTAGCATTCTAATAATGAAAATACATTTCGTAAGGATGATGAAAATACATTCCTTCAAGCTTTTCTCAACGAACTGTTGTTGAATTATTTGATTGTTTGAACAGGAATATTTGTAAGGTGTTTATTTTCTTCTTTATAATGATTTTCACATTGTTACAGGAATGTTAGGGAAACCACACCTTCCAGTCTGATAAGGGACTCTGAGACCCTAGGAACTCCTGGTTCTACAACTCGGCCTACAAACTCAACGGCAACAAACAGGAGAATACAAAATGCAATGCTGCGAAATATCCCAACAGCACATGAGATGGAGGAGTTCTTTGCTGGCGCGGAGCAACATCAACAAAGAATATTTACAGAGAAGTATACCATCCTTGATGATTCTGCATCGAACTGCTTATGCTATTTCATTTCTTTAGTTCTAACTTATGTTAGAACTAGTAAATCCTAAACTTCCCTTGGTAGATCTTAAAAAGAAAAAGAAAAAGAAAAAAAACTCTTGGTAGTTATATTTGTGATCGAAAGTACTGATTACCAAGTTCGAAAAGGAATGGACTTCCTGACAAATGCCTACCAATATAAGCTTATACCAAATATATAAACCCTTGAATAGTTATTGAAATGGAAGTTAGGTTCCAGATTATCTCTTACCCACAATGTCCATGAATATGATGGGTGTTTGAAAATTTAGATGAGTCTACGTGACTCAATGCGGATGGATTGATAGGGCAGCTACAGTGATTCTGTTTCAGAGAGAGTTGTGTATTTCCACCCACTGGAACAGAATGGTTTGGTTGTTTCTGTTTGTTTGCGTTTCCATTTCCCATGGGTAAAGGTTTGTTTTGTTGGCTGCTCCAAAAGGCTCGCCACCCAAAAAAAAAAAAAACCTTGTAGGAAGACCCTCTCTTTCCTACAAGGAGTATGGCATTTCACACCTCTCTAACCTTGCCCTAAATCAATTGATAGCATCCGAACCAGCAAAATCTAGAAATTGTTTTGGAAATATTCTGGTGGAAAGGGAAAGGAGAAAATGTACAAGAACACATTTCTGGTGCCTGTCGCTATATTGGTTCCTCTACCGTTGCAGAAGTTTCTGCCAATAACAGAATTTGACTACTATGGCTAGCTCCCTTTGTAAAACTTACAACTAATTGGTGGCCCATTTTCAAAAACTTGAAAATACTTCTATGAGTGCTCTAAAAACTTACCGCAGTAATAATAATAATAATAAGCCTAAGAAAGCAGAAGATGGAATGAGCCTTCATTTCTGTATAGATCCAAGTTCTGCTACCCACTTGGACTCAGCCCATCTTGGAGCCTTTTAAGTCTGCATCATGAGATTCTGGGTGTCATCGCATTCAACCAGTGCCCTGACTCTGTGTTTGTTAGTGAAATGCCGCAATAGTCAGTGGCTCTTTTTATTTTTTTAGGTGAAAATATTTATCCCTATTGCTGATGATGTCTGTTCGGGGTGAATGTTTGCAGGTACAACTATGATCCAGTGAACGACTTGCCACTCCCCGGCCGTTATGAGTGGGTGAGAGTGGATTTGTAAGGGACACTCCATTGCCTTCTTCTCTGTTGTAAAAAGGGGAAATAGAAACATAGGGTAGGGTAGTGGAGTTAAATGGGTCTGTAACATAGAGAGAGAGAGAGAGAGAGAGAGAGAGAGAGAGAGAGAGCTCTTGAGTTACACTGAGAAGCAGTATAAATCCAAAAAGAAAAGAAAAGAAAAGTCCTTTGGTCTAACAAACAGATGATATATATAGAGAGGGAGGTGGTGGGTCAATGGGAAGGGGGTGTGTGGGTGGTCTCTGATAACTAGCGGATGGAAGAAGAGACTCTTTTGGGGGGGTAATAGGAAAATCCCTGATTTTGTTCTCTTGTCTATACTTCTACTGATGGAACTGAAAAAGCTCTTTAGAAATAAATGTGACCCTTTTTTACCTTGTCTTTATTAGTGCAGCATCTCTCTCTCTCTCTCTCTCTCTCTCTCTCTCTCTCTCTCTCTCTCTCATATTATTTTATGCAGTTTTTACCTATCATTTATTATTTTTTACAAGCGGTAAAAACAATGGATTGAAGATTCACTCGTGGGGACCTATTTGTTTTATCTGGAGAAATGATATATCTGCCCCCGAACTGATAATTGAGGCCCAACAAGGGGTAGTTTTGGTCAAAAGCACTCGTATAAACAGAAGAATTTCGCTATGGGGTGGTTTCCCACGCTACCCCTGCAGTGCTGTGTTATGTGTTGGGCGGATGCGGGGCCTACCCTGATGCATTTGTTTTATATCCATGCCTTCCAGTCATTTTGCCTGCTCTTTTTTTAGGCATGAACCCAGAAATGAAGTCTTCAAGTGGCCCACCCTACGGGAAACAGTGGTGATTGAGCGGCCACAAATTTTGGATCAATCTGATAGTTGTATGTTCCCTTCATCCAGTCCACGTGATCTTCGAATCTGCTTCATTTTTGTGTTCATGCCTTAAAATGAGTGGCAAAACGGATGGACGGTGTGGATATATATATATATATATATATATATATATATATATAATACATCAGGGTGCCACTACTGGGTGTGGGGCTGGCAACACTGCCTAATCCGCGTCCGTTTAATACGGACAGGTGTTCCAACTTTTCACCAGTCCGATCGATCGCATTAATGTTGGGACGGGCTAGCTATCCACCCTGTGGCCCACCGGAGGAAGGAACAGTGCAGATTATCAGGCAAGTTTGACACGTGTACGGTGAGGATACAACTGCTTGGAGCACTCCCCTATCTGTTGTTTCAGTTGGTGACACAGTCACCATGCATTGAATCGTGTTTTACCCGAATCTGGTGTTTTCTTTTGTTGGGTTCTGCTAACGTATACGTCCCTGAACGTACACAGGGTACCCAAATGTTAATCCGAACCGTTCATGCATTCATTCATACACCTAGGAGCAGGCCATGATGCAAAAATAATGCCAATCGGATGATCCTAACCTTCCGATCAGTAGCATGAGAATAGACCGTCAAGATTGACGGGAGAAACAAAAATCTTGAGAATCTGGCAAATAGAACCCACTGTCAATTTCTCATGCTTCTAAAGTAACACTCATGATTGTTACTCATGAATCTAATAAACATTTGATTTATGACCTGTAAACCACAAATGCTCGGAGCAAAGGATCCTTGGCCCATTCAAAAGGGTTAGGATCATCCAATTGGTTTGATTCTTTCATCATGGCCTGCTTTAGTTGTACGAATGAATGAATGGTTCAGATGGATGATAGGTGGCCCATGTGGTTTTCTAATGTTCTTTTGAGACTGTCTACTGAGGTGGTTCTAGACCCAACGTGTGGCTTATACAAGCCTTTAACGTTACTGAAAACTTGATTAAATCAAAATTTGCAATTAGGAAAAAGGTTTTCCATGTACACTCTTGATCAAACCGTTCATTTGGGTGCATGAGCATTCTGTGGGCCCTACCCAAAATGAGAAATGGACTAAGAAATTACCTCTATTGGCTTATCCTAACCGTTAAACCTGTGGCCTGCAAGTGGCATTTGAGAGAAAATTAAAATGGTGAGTTAGCCCATACACGGGGGACCTCATCCGTTGAGTGGTTCTGATCTCCTACGCATGCAACAGTGTTGGCCTTTCTTCTGGTAGAAGAGATTTTGAAAATTTCTTAAACCATGTTGTGGAAGGGAGGCTTAAGAAAGAAATCATGATTTTGAAGAAGTCTCAAGTCCAACGGTTTGAACCGGTTTATTGTCCACCGAAAGGATGACTTCCATCCTATTAAGTGCATGTGGCACTCAATCCGTCCAATAGGTTGGCCCCATCATGAGGATCACCTTTTACAAAAATCAGCCATATCCATTAATCCAGTTAACAACATTTGTATCTTTCTATTTATCAATGGCTGAAAATTGTTTTCTATCATCTGGCCCACCTGATGACTAGATAGGGCTGATTTTTGCTGAAAAATATGGTTAAATCTGGTTTCTTTTGTTCACTAAAAAATGTACATGGATAGATGGGGGACACGTGACGTGTTGGGCCCTGCCTGGATGGATGGCTGCCCAAAAATCACACGTTCAAATAATCCCGAGTCCCAACTGCTTCAACGGATGACTATTGTCTGATTAAAACGAGAGGAACATCCAACTGGTTGGTTTGAATTCTGGACTACCGTCCATCCATGATCGGTCCTCTAGATGAGTGGTTCCCTCGTGTCATCACAATTGCGTGTGGATATTGCTCCTACAGAAAGGCTTTGGTCCAATCCAAAGCTCACACTGTTTTCCATACAATGCATCTTGTCAATTTTTATTTTTTATTTTTATAGAATATCTGAGCCGTGCAAAATGTGGACCGCACCATAAAGTTGACCTGTGGCGAAATGTGAGATGGTTGCACATCAGGTGAAATCCATGAACGACCGATTGTCTTACGTAAACTAAAGGTGTCACCTACCTAATGACTGGATAAGTCCCATTTTAGCCCCACGTGATCTTACAGCGTGGCCCACCTTTTTTTTTGCACGGTTCAGATGTTCTAAAAAAAGTGACATATTGTTTAGCAGATCAGAAGGGATGCTGTCATATGTTGCTTATTTTCTAATGTCATCTGCAGATCAGCTTGAGGTTGCACCTGGGCTTTATGGGCTGGACCAAACCCCGAGTTTTGGGCCCATAAGTAATTACAATCACTAGAATCACGTGATTTTTGGGCCACATCATATCCATGATGTAGTCAGTGGTCCACCTAATGTGCGGGCCCCCTTCATGACCTTTAGATTGAGTGCACATGCTATGATCATCACTCCCAAAAGGGTTTTTCTTTTACTCTCTCTTCTTTTATTTTTTTTCTTTTTTCTTTTTTTTTGCTTTTTAAATAAAAATTGTGGGTCCCACTTTCTATGTTTTCGTTGGGTAAAAAAGAATTTCTTACCGTCGTGTGTTTTATAGCAGTCGGTTGGTAAAGGAGACATATTGTAAGTAGGCCATTCTAGAAAACTACCCGTTTTAATGGTGGTAGGTGAGATAGCATTATGGATTTCTTTGGTTGATAAAGTCAAAAACAGCCCAAGTTTTCAAAAGAACTTTGATAGCCTGCCTACCCTAAGTCAGAGGGTGTGACTCATCACTGTCTGAGCACTACCTGAGAGGAACACGCGTCAGATCCACACCGTCCATAACGTGTGGAAACCATATTTTTATCATGAATCTGACAAATCAGTCCACAATTCAGAACATAGATGAGTCGAATGGTATAAAATCATGCATGAAATCCATAAATTCACTTTGTGTTGCTCATGTGAAATTGAAATGCTCTGATTTTTTAGTAATCTCTTCATCATGGTGGGGCACATCAGATTAATGGATTGGATCACATATATACAACAGAGAGAAACCCAAGCAATTTGCATCCCCATCTCAAATGTTCCTGTTGATAAAACCACCAGAATTTTGAATCAGCCTTATTTTTGGGACCCATTTCAAAGACAGGATGGCGCAGCGAATGGACGGGGTAGATATTATACGCATGAAGTCGTCCATCCACGTCAGCGAAAGTCAAGCCCCCCATGTTGCTGTGGTAATTGGATTAGCGAGCCTCATGAAAATTAGGCCAGGTCAGTGCTTGTTGTGGTTGGGTGAGAGAAGTTTTTTGACAGTCTGTGGACGGCTAAAATTCTTCCCTGATTACTGGACTCTGACACCTGTGTAAAATCGAGGCCATTCATCTTGCGGGGTTGATGGTTAACGTGCCTCAATCTCTGTAGAAAGGCTATGGAGTGGAAGGTCTTTATATCACGAGAGAAATGGTGGAGCAGTTAGGAGAGAAAGAAAGTGCTCATTTTTTGTATTCAATAGAAGTATGAAAAGCACGACTTGGCTGCTACACTATAGGGCCCACCTCGATACATGCATTGTATATCCACGTCGTCTATATGTTTTAACAGCTTATTTTAAGGCCTACTCCCATAAATGAAGAAGATAAAAATTTCAGGTGGACAACACCATAGGAAACAGTGGTTGTTGAACGCCCACCATTATAAACTTCCTAGGGTCCAATGTAGTATTTATTGACCATCGAACCTGTTGATAAGATCAAACACACCTGGAAGATGAAAGGGATTTAAAAAAAAAAAAAAAAACCAAATGTAAACTTTATTTTAAACTTTGGTCACCCACAAAAGATTTTAAACAGACAATAACCACTATAGTCCATCTTAAATTTGTGTTTACGTTTTTAAAAACACATTCTAACAATAAGTTGGCAAAACAGATGTACAACATTAATGTATAATGCATAGCTTGAAGTGGGAAGTGGATTGCATAATAACTCACTACTCTTAGGGTACCCAGTAAACTCTATTAGACCATGATTTATGTATTTTATCCACTTCGTCCACCTATATTATTAGATAATTTTAAGACTTCATTCTTAAAATGAGGTATATAAACTATTCAAATGGACCACACCATAGGAAACAGTTGTATTGAATGTATACTGTTGAAAAATGCTTGGGGGCCATAGAAGTTCTAGATCAAGCTTATATTTGTATTTTCCTTTCATCTATGTCTGCATGATCTTATGAACATGGTAGATGACAAATAAACATCACTGTGGGGCCTAGAAAGGTTTCAACGGTAGAAATCATTATCCACACTGTTTCCAGTGGTTTGATCCACTTGATCTTTGGATATGCTTCAATTTTGGGATCAACCCTCTTAAATTAGATAGAAAAACGGATGGACGGCTTGGATAAACTACATACATTCAAGGTGGTCCCAACTGACGGGTATCTGATTTCATTGAAGTGAGCCCTACAGTCAGGCCCGCACGCACATCGCTGGTTCCCGTAGCACGCTCAAGTATAATATGGGTGACCTAATCCTTATAGATCATTGTCACAGCTGAGAGCATTTCCGGCCGGAGCACACGCCATACGACACTCGACCCACAACCTCCCTTGTGGGTGGGTCAGCGAATGACCCAAATGTTAGCTATTTCAACTTAAAGAAGGGAGCTAGTGATAGAGACTTTGAAAAGAATTATGTTCCACTAAAACTCAAAACATAAAATTTTCTTAGGTGACTAGCAAACGAGAACCCTTCCTTTAAATAGATAAGAATCTTATGACTGCTATACATTAATGATATTTGATAATTATCTAATGGTTAAGAATATCCTATAAATTTATCAAATATTCTACACAACAATCTCCCGCAATTGAGTTGCACCTCAGTTGTTGTCTCTACGGCATCCCTCACTCGACTGCGAGGAGTAAGAAGCCATCAAGACCAGACACTAAACCCAAATGGGTAGCTTTGTGGCATGAATGATATATCTAGGGAGGTCCTATTTCCAAGGGACAGAGGTTTTGGACAACCTACGAATAAGAACAGTACAATTATTGGATGGTACAGCTGACTTAGCCTGAGAAAAATGTATGGTTGGGAAGGAATGAGAAATGGTCCTCATTCAATCCACTTGTATGAGGCCACTTGATGACTTGGGTTGGATTGATTTTTTTTTTTAAGGTCAGAGCATTTTCTCAATTGACTCCATCTGATGAATGACCTGACCCGTATCTCTCACGTGTGCTATATTGGCATCACGTGACCTCGTTTTCTCTCTTTATTGGTTTGAGTGCTCCAATGAAATGTTTGAATTATGTACGGGTGCAATGATCATGCAAAGAGGACAGTGGGACCATGTATGATCATGTAGGCCATGCATTGCGCTTGGGATCTTGCTAATTTTCTTACTCTGTTTGGCTTTTAACCCCAACACTAGCCAGCTGGTTAGTGTTAAAGTTCTGTAAGTCTAGCATGATGTATGTGTTTCATCCATGCCGCCTAACCGTTTTACCTGTTCATTTTTGGGCATGCGCTCCAAAATAAGGCTATAACAGAAGTTTTGATAACTAGATATTTGTGTTTTCACTTTGTATAAGTTACGTGACCTTATCAGTAAATTGGAGGACAAATATGATCAATTTACATGACTTGTGAGAATGATTCAATTTCTAAGAAACAATCAACTGGCTAGAAACTTTTCAATGGGCCCTAGGAAGTTTTTAATGTGATATTCAATCAACACTGTTTTCATGTGATGTGGCAATTTGTCTTCTTTAATTAAGCCCTAATTTAAGGTTGAAGCAAGAATTCAAGCTGAAAAGTTGCCAATTGTCCCAAGTACATCGTCTTCTACCACTCAAACATTAGTACCTACTAAAAAGACTCCACTTGTAAATTGGATCTTCTTTATCTTTGAACTCATGCCTTAAAATAAGATAAAAAAATGAATAAACAGCATAGATAAAACACATATATCATGGAGTCATGGATTGCGTACTACCCTTGCCCTAACTTCGAGGGGGCAATTCTGTGGGTGGGCTCACTATGATGTATCTGTATATTCAAACTGTGAATCCCTTTTCTCATATTATTTTAATGCACGGACACGAAAATGAGGCATATCTAACGCCCACGTTGTCCACGCCAAATAATAAGCTTGGTTGCATTAAAATGCACAAAACATTGAATGTTAGTTGCTTTAAATGCAAAAGTCATACGTGGTATAGTCCATTTGGTTGTTGGATTTGCTTCATTCATCTTCTCATGCCTTAAAAATAACTTGGAAAAAGGGATAGACGGTTTAGATGTACATATACATTAAGGTGGGCCCACCCACAGAACCGCCCGTTTGAAGCTAGGGACGGGCTGGGGTAGCACGCAATCCGCGTCCACATCACGGTGGGGCTCACAGAGCCTTTGACACTAGCTAGCTTGCTAGTGTTGGGGTCACTATAGTGTCGTCCCTAATTTAGATTGATCCGATGATGGACCCCGCAAAAATCCAACTCCTCTCTCTTGCTTACGTCAGCCACGTCAGCCATTGGCTTCGGTTAAAAACTAGCAGTCCAGCGTCTTAAAACTCTGATATTTCTAGACAGCCGTCCAGAACATCCAGTTCCGTCGACCGTTATCCTCCACCTGTTTCAAAGCACTCAAGCAATTTAAGTCCCACCATGTTGTACATGTAAATCCAATCCGTCCATCAGATGAGTTACTCGATTCTAAGTGCTGATCCAAAAATCATCCAGATCCTCAGCTCAGATGGGTCACACAACAGGAAACGATGTGGATGGGACACCAACCGTAGGTTTTCATGTGAGGCCGCACCTTTCATCAAACCCATCAATTAGGCGTGACTTACTGGGAAGAAGGCAAGATACAAAAATCATCCTGCATGCTCCGAAACTCAGTGGGGCCACAACATGCAAAATTAAAGGTTTTAGGTGAAATTTCACATTGTTCTCATCGGTGTTTCCCATATGAGATTGTTATTGGCATGATATTTTTCTAAGTAGAGTAAACTTACTGGTTATCACCTGATGGACGGAGTGGATTTCACAAATAATACATGGTGGGCCACAAAGAGCTTACATGTTTTATGTAGGTATTTTATACAAACGGCGTCTGATTTCATCTGCCACGTGGCATATTGTAAGCCATAATCTGAATCTGGCCGTAGCTTTCAAACGAGTCGCACGCCCGTCCCATTCACATTTGATTTCCTCCTGAGGAATTATGTGAGGCGTGCGTTGCATCTTCGCACAGTACACACGTGTTCTGAAATCAGACAAGTGGGGCCCATGCACTTATAATCCAGAACATTGGTCTGTTGTCTCCTCCATAGATGCATGATTCTCCACAAATATTCCAGACAAGCGTAATGGGATTTGGGACCCTTTTCAGTCTCAACTTTTGTGTTTCTCCTAATAGCCGTCTATCTGTAGTCCAGAAAAACCAAAGGTTAATATTCTTTATTTGGGGCTGTCCATCCACTGTGATAAATAACAATCAATGGTTTGGATTATCGGAAAGTGGGCCCCACTTGTCAGAACAAAAAATTCATGTATACAGTGGAAAAATTCGAGCCGGGCATCATATAATTCGTATTTCTGCTGGTGAATGATGATATTTAATTTTCCTCTGTAAATTTCTTTCAAATTCAGATAATTACATTCTCCTGAATCTTGGAAAATTGAAAAAAAAAAAAAAAAAAAAAAAAAAAAAAGAGGGAAAAAACGAAAAGAAAAAGAAAAAGAGAGAAAGCAAGAAAGGAGGAAGAAAAAACAGAAGCCCATATGACTTTATTATTGTAGGGGGATGTTCTTGGCATTGGATACCGTTTGGCAATGAAAGAAATGAAATAAGATGGCACTAGCTTTTTCAAAGGACAGATGAAATTGAAGGAATGGGTGTTACTTTTTATTATTCGAAGGACCCAGCTTCCTCTTTCTTTTGGAAGAAGCCAAGGTGAAAAGGTACTTCCTCTGCGGTGATTTTCCACCTGCTTTTGGTCTTTTACTGCAATGAAATGACGGTGGCCCTGTTCCCCCCTTCAACCTAGGGTTTGTGATTGCATTTATGGTGCTGGTTGGAGGAGAATTCTCATCAGGGTGGGGGTTTTATTTTTTGGTGGGAGTTTCTTGTTTTCTGTTTTTCTTATCTGGGTTTCATGTTTTGGGGTCATGGTTGGGGTTTTAAGGGCTGAAGTTGGATGATTTGGGTGGCAATTTGGATTGTCTTTGTTGACAAAAATGGTGGGCTTTGCTGCTTTTTGTGGGGCTGTTTTGATTTGAGGGGTTAAATTGTGGAAATTGGGTCTTGAATTTTGATTTGGAGAAGAAGAAATTTGGGTTTGTTCTGTTGAATTTGGCAAGTAGGTGTGGAGTTTTGAGTGTGGGATTGCAGCCAAGAAAAATTTAAAAAGGTGCTAAAAAAAATAATTTGTTGTGGGTTGTATTGGGTTTTGAATTTAGGGTACTAGTGTTGAAAATGTTGGGTTTTGAATTCAAACTGTGGAGAAACAAATGATGGGTTTCTTTGTTGAGGGTTGTGTTCATCATTCTTCTTTTTCTTGGTGGGGTTGAATTGTCTACTTTAGGCCTTATTTTCCATATATGTATATGTAAATTTCTTTTGTTTCGTATTCGAGCATCTTGAATTTATTTATTATTATTTTTTTAATTCCAGAATTTAGTGGTTGGAGTTGGGATTAGTACTGAACTTGAGCTTGGACTGTTCTCAAAGTCTTTTCCAGTGAGGGGGTTTTGATTTCTATGTTTTATGGGCAATGATGGTGAAAGGGATTTGGAATTTAATGAAACAATATGAGAGGTATAAAATGGATGAAGCGGATGGGAACCATGGTTAGATCGAGATTAGGAAAGATAATGAAATGCCTTTGTTCGGCAGAACATTTGAATGTTGATGAAATGGATCCTTCGTCGGAGTCCCTAGCTACCAGGGATTATTCAGTAAGCGGCTACTCTTCTCGAACTGGTGAGGGTGAGCGCAGGCCGGAAACTGGCAACATTGAAGAAGCCGAATCATCTCTTCGTGAGGGCGTGTGTCTGAACTATGAGGTTGGTCCTTCTTGCTTTGATGTGCTGATCCTTTGGTTTTTAGTCTATGCCACTTTTAGTATGGATTAGTTGTCAGAAGAACTATTTGAAGACTATAATAGAATATTCACTGCATGGATGACTTGATGAAGTTGGGATGAATGGTGGATAGGCCTACAGAAATTTGTTTGCTATGTTCTGTTTTTAACGCAATTCATTGGACGTTCTGTAAATCATACAATTCATTTGGCCTTGCATTAGTAACTATGTTGGCCATTGTTCTTTGTTCCAGATCAAACATGTAGATATATGCACATATTTTAAGAAATGGTTCCTCCTCAAATAAAGAAATGCAGAATACGAAGTTGTTCTCTCCAATAGACACAAATGGAAGCTGTTAGGTGTGTTTTCTGAAAATTTACTTTGGTGGCCTATACTTTCAATGATTCTGCTTTGCTTTTCCATTCTTCTGTCACCGTGAGACTCATTGTTGCCACTGTCATCAAACAAAAGCAGATGCTGAGTTCATGCAGTTTTTTTTTTTTTTTGTGTGTGTGTGTGTTTGTGCGTGCGCGCGCGCGCCCATCTGTTAATGGAGTTAAATCTGTTAGATTGTTTCTTCAAGAGATAAGTTTGGAATGTACAACAGTGAGAGAAACAACCATGCTGCTGGCTTCCTTCTCACCTCCCTTCCATTCATTTCATTTTCCATTTTCCTTTCTGGTCATTTAACATGGGAAAATGCTGGAGCTTTGTAATGCGTAGGCATTCCATTTTAAGAGACGAGCATTGTTTTAAATCTTCTCTGTTGCTTTTGGGAACTTTCCGTAGTTGTTTCCTACACTTCAGGTTTTTTTACTTGCGCTTTTATTTCTTTTCTAATTGATTTAAATTGAAGATATCTGGAAGATAAAAGAAAAACAAAATTGCTTCAGCTGGCAAAACAATGTTACAAGTTCCACCTCAAATTTTTATTGGTCTACTAGTCATGGATTCCATCATATTACCACCCATTGGAATGAGGAAGATGTTTCCTTTTCTGGGACATGCCTTTGAATTCTCTGATTCTGTGTACTTTCTTGGGTTTATTATAGAAGCACAAATGGTTGAAGTTATGGAGAAGTCTAACTAGATATATACTTTCTTACTAGTAAGGTTTCAATTTTCGCTGTATTTAATTTGTAAAAATGGACTAATATGTGGTTACCCGTTCTATTCACTATCTTTAATGACATAACTTTTGAACGGTGTCTTTGAATGGAGGAGTATTTCTAATTTGTAGAGCAGGTCTTCTTCACCACCCGTGTATGGTGTGCACTGATTTTATCTTGAGAACATTTTACAGTTTGAATATCGCCTTGTAGGATCTAGTCTCAGTAGCATTCTATGCAAGCCTTCTCTTTGAACGAGTTGGTCACTCTCGCAAGATAACCCGTTTCACTTTGGCCATGCAGTTTGATTTAGTGCGGTGCTTATAAGCTTAATTGACTTTAATAGAAACACCCATTGATTCTTTGCTTGCATGTCTTCCAATTTTTTTACACCTTTCTGGAAAACTCTAGAAACAATTGTATCGGTTGTGTTAATAATCTTGAAATATTCAGGAATCCAGTAATTCATAGCTGTGTTTGATTAAACAGGAACTCAACATGACGCCCAATACCACAATTTTCTGACTTGGCAGCATAGTGCATATGGACTCTAGTTACTCTGCCCTTTTACATCATTTATTTTAGTAACACGATCATAGTCTATCTATACAATATTTTATTACATTTATGCCATTTTGTGTGATATTCAAAGGCAGGGCATGCATCAAAACTTTCAGTTTGTGTTGGCCATATTTCACCAATCACCTTGGGTTTTCATATTGGATTTACTTTAATTTTAATATTTAGATTCCTTTCATGGATATGAACATGAAATTTCATCTTGAGGCTTGAGCACACAGACGAGATATTATGGTGTGCTTTTCCCATATATATCTTCATTTAGAAGAAGTTTCTCTTTAAAATCCCACCATCTTCTTTATAAATTTCAATCAATGGGGCTGAGAGGGCTTTGGTATTCATAGGAAGCGAGAGCATTGTTAGGGAGGCTCGAATATCAAAGAGGAAACGTAGAAGCTGCACTGCGTGTATTTGATGGAATAGACATTGCTGCGGTGATTCCCAAGATTAAACTCTCCATTGCTAGAAGAGTAGATCGTCACAGACGCCGATCTAAAAGCGATGCTGCCCCACCCATGTCAATGCATGCTGTCAGTCTACTCTTTGAAGCCATTTTTCTCAAAGCAAAATCGCTGCAGGATCTTGGAAGATTTAAAGGTATTTGCAGATCTTCAAGTCATTATAGATTAGCTACATTTTTCATTTCCAATGGATCTCACGAACATGGCTTTGGAGCTAATAAAAAGTGCACTTTAAAAGCAATTTGTCTGGCTAATTTCTCTTTCCAATTGGTTTTTTGCAGAAGCGGCTCAATCGTGCAAAGTTATTCTGGACGCTGTTGAATCTGCATTGCCTGAAGGCTTGCCTGAAAACTTTGGCGCTGATTGTAAATTGCATGAGACTCTAAACAAGGCTGTTGAGTTGCTTCCTGAGCTATGGAAAGTCTCTGGTTCTTTCCAAGAAGCGATCCTGTCATACCGGCGAGCCCTCCTCTACCATTGGAACCTCGAAACCGAGCCCATTGCTAGAATACAGAAAGAATTTGCCATTTTTCTTCTCTATGGTGGCTGTGATGCAAGCCCCCCAAACCTCCGCTCACAGATGGAAAGTTCCTTCGTGCCGAAAAACAATATAGAAGAGGCAATCCTTCTGTTACTGATATTGTTAAGGAAGTTTGCTCTGAAGAGAATCGGATGGGATCCATCAATCATCAATCACCTTACCTTCGCATTTTCTGTGTCAGGTGATTTAAAGGCGTTGGCCAATCATGTTGAAGGGTTACTTCCCGGAATTCTGGAGAGAAGAGAAAGATATTACACTCTTGCACTATGTTACTTTGGGGAAGGTGATGACCTGGTTGCTTTAAATCTTCTGAGGAGGCTGTTGAGTAGTAGGGAAAATCCCAACTGCATCCAAGCTTTATTATTAGCTTCAAAGATTTGTGGTAGGAACAGCAACTTTGCAGAAGAGGGCGTCTGTTTTGCAAGAAGAGCGATTGCTAATATGCACGGCAAATGTGATCAGATGGGAAGTATCGCTAACTGCTTGTTGGGTATTTCTCTTTCGGCTCAGGCAAGATCTGCTGCTTCTGATCTGGAAAGAGTTACGAGACAATCTGACGCACTTGGGGCACTACGAACAGCTGAGAGATTAATGACAGCACAAGACCCAAATGTTATATTCCATATCAGCCTGGAAAATGCTGATCAAAGGAAGTTGGATATAGCACTTGATTATGCGAAGAAGTTGATGAAATTGGAAGCTGGATCGAATGTTCAAGGATGGCTTTTGTTGGCTCGGATCTTATCAGCTCAAAAACGCCTTTTTGACGCTGAGACAATCATTAATGCTGCTCTGGATCAGACTGGGAAGTGGGATCAGGGAGACTTGTTGCGGACGAAAGCTAAAATCCAGATTGCACAGGGTCAATTGAAGAATGCCATAGAGACGTACACTCATCTTCTTGCTGTTCTTCAAGTTCGGAGTAAAAGTTTTGGAAGTGGGAAGAAGCTTTTAAAGGTTTGGCATCAGATTGTTTGATCTCTTAGGGTGCATTTGGATGTACTATTGATTTGAACTTCAACCATTGGTCTAATAAAGTGGAAATTGTGAAACAGTAATTACCTTAGCATTCATATCAAGAACTGGGCTGCAAATTTCTTTTGACTTGAGAGTAATGTTACTGCGATTTTATGGTTACCCCCTCATATTGAATACTAGGAAATTATCACTCTCTTTTGTCATTTGCCATTGAATTTATTCATCATGACATCGTCATCATAGCCTTGTCCAAACTATTTGGGATCATCTTATGAATCATATTTAACCAATATATCCTATCGAAGGCCCTACCATTAGTAAATTAACTAACAAGCCTTCATGTGCTTACTACCCAACCTCAATACCAGTCCACCCTGCTTCGGCTTGGCAAAAACCAATCATATTGGTCTTTGCTTTATCACCTATTTCATCAAGTGGGGACAAGACCAAGGTGTTTCGTAATGGTAACGGTGGCCGTAACGGCCACCACCATTACCGTTATGATACGGGCCGTAACGGCCGTTACGACCATTTTTTATTTTTTGAAAAATGTTCTTCCTGGACCGTTACGGGCCGTTACAGTGTGTTTTTCTGTAACGGCCGTTACGGCCGTTTCGACCCCGTAACGCGTAACAATTATGACCGTTACCGTTACGTTACGGCCGTTACGTAACCGATTTGAAATACCATGGACAAAGTAGGGGTTTGTAAAGTCAATCCAAACAGACAACATCAACCGCCGTTTAGATCAAAATGGTGTTTCTTGAACACCCCTTCCGATGGTTCATCCAAATGAGCCCTAATTAATGTTCCTCTCCTCGCAAAGCCTTCTTTGGTCTTTGTTGCTCATGAATGAACCATATCTATCTGCTCTCCAACGTTTTCTCTTATTTGAACTACTAGACTGCTAATCTGACCTTATTTTTAATTCTGTCCTTGCTAGCGTTCACACAATTAAGTCGTTATCTCTGAGACAACCTTTGCTCATCCTTCTAACTTCACAACACTCTGGCCATATAACATACATAGTTTCATCATTGTCTTATAAAAATTTTCCTTAGGCAGGCGGTGATCATGGAACTCCCCGTTGGCACATCACCACTCCATCCACCCGAGTTTATTTTATTGCAAACATTCTCCTCAGTTCATCCTTTTGAATAATAGAGCCAAGTTAGCAGTACACGTTCATCGAGGAATCTCTTGGCCTTTAATTTGATTGATAGAGCGAAGTTAGTATCGCCTCTACAACTATTATTACTAAAGTTGTACACTAGACATTTAATTTTGATTCTGCTATTTTTTTAAGCCTCTGAAATTTAGGCCTACCTCCAAACATCCAATTTAGCATTTGCTCCGCTCCAGTCTCATTGACCAATACAATGTCATATGCAAACAACAAGCACCAAGGGACCCCATGTTGGACACTAGTGGTTAATTTATCCATGACAAGTGCAAAAACGATAAGGGCTTAATGTTGATTCCTAATGAAGGCCTACTAACACTTGGAACTCATCAGTCTCACCACATGCTGTTCTCACTCTTGTGGCACTTTCATATGTCTTTAATGATGTTATGTATTCTCATAGATCCTTTCTTCCCATCACCCAACACAACCTCCTGAGGCACTCAATGTATGCTTTCTCCAGATCTTTAAAAATCATGTGTGGATTCTTCCTCTTATCTCTGGACTTCTCCATCAATTGTCTAAGTAGAGAGAGAGCTTCAATTATCATTTATTCTTGATTAAACTGATTCTTTTGCAGTCCAATACACATGCATCTTGACACAGTTTAGTTGCTATTCCAGCACCAGCTGACTAGAAGCAACAATATATTGCAAACCACCCCCCCCCCAACACACACACACACACACACAAAGAACAAAAGAAAAGAAAAGAAAAGTAAGCTTGTTTTGATGTTTTTGTTTGGAAATATGAGCGTTAGTCCACCTCTCATAAACCAATGTGTTCCTTCTCTTCTTTCTTCTTTTTCCTTTTTCTCTTTGTATAAATCAGTTCTGTCATCATCATTCGTAAGAGTTCAGTTGCATTTCACATTAAAAAATAAATAAAAATAAAAATCCAGACATAATTTTACAATTTATGTTTAACTATTTTCCAAGAGTTAGAAATCTGTTGATGAGAGATTCTTATATCTGCTACTCTTTTCATGAATGTTGCATGCTGACAGGGAGCAAACAATGACAGAAGTTTGGAAATAGAAACGTGGCATGATTTGGCCAATGTTTATACAAGCATGTCACAGTGGCGTGATGCTGAGGTCTGTCTCTCCAAATCAAGGGCCATCAGTCCTCATTCTGCTTCAATGTGGCACACAACAGGTACTTCACTATGTTAGTTTTATGTTCTTTTAATCATCATCATCTAAGCCTTATCCGAATTAATTGAGGTCAGCTACATGAATCCTGTTCTGCCATTCTACTCTTTCAAGGGCTAGACCTTCAGAAGCCCTAGCATGAGTTTAGAATGTCATATTGTTCACAATCTTCAAATTCATGATGGAAGTTATGGCATAAGTTGGACACTGGCTGCCAACCTGACACAACGCTTGTCACGCCCCAAAATCTGGGTACAGAGTGTGCACCCTCAGACTCGAGTTTCAGTTCGTAACTCGTACACGAAGTGTACTAATTTAATTCCTTAATCAGTTTAATCAGAGATGATAATCATATTCAGTCTAAGTTCCACCATAATTTCAATCACACATGCATAACACTTAGCATCAATCAACCAGGCATATATAAATCTTGACAGCCCTTAAAATAAAATAAACATTAAAAATCATTAATTTATTATATCATCGTACTATAATTATGTTTATTCCATACTAACATTGTTTCAAAGAAATAAATCTAAATAATTCATTAAAATCTCAAAATCAATACCAATATACATTATACATTAATCAAACTATGTTAACAAATAAATCACATAATCAGAATTGTCTAATGTCGCCACTTCATCTTCAGATAAGTATGATCGCGTTTTACATGGGTCGTGTTCAGGTACGGTAGATCCTTCCGGTTCTTGCGACACATCATCTACTAATGGCTCCTCTGTACGATTTTTCTATCAATAAAAAGGTAAGCTGGCCAACCTTAGTGAAATAATCAAGCATGGTTCATAATCATAGCAATTAAAATAATATAAAAATATATGCATAATTATATGAATGCAAATGGTGTATGAATGCATCAGATGGGGTGATCGTCCATCTGCTTGGGTTGAAGGTCGTCAACCCGCATCCACCCGTTGGGCAGGCTTTCACATTTCGGTAGGCTTGGGCATAGCTCGCATCTGGTAATGCTCTAGCAGGATCGCCATTTCTTTCAGGGAGGGCTCCTAGGATCGATTATGCATTATGTAAATGTAATGAATGATAGATGATATGTAAATGCATATTTTTCATATTTGGCATATTTGTCTTAATCATAATATTCACATATGAATTTAGTGTACAATTATAATAACAAAATCTTTAAATCAGTATATCAATCAATCAAATAATCACAAACGATTTATTTGAATTTTAATGAATTATGAAACAAGTTGGGTTACTCACCTGAGTCTGGTAGTGTAGAATTACAAGGTAAATGGGTTGGTTTGAATTCAGAGATCCTATCAGTAATATCAACAACATTATTATTCATCTAGTTATTTTACATGGTGGGGCCCACTTTTGATTAACATCCTAAGTGGTTAGATCTAAAATAATCAAATAATTAAAAAATTTATTTTATATTTTTATATTTTATTTTCCTTTTAAGATTATAAAATTGATCGGAAATTATTTGATCGGATTGGCCCATCGGATGATCAGATCATTCAGATTCTTGAGGTTTGGTTATGTTTTGCCTTTACAAATTGGATGAATGGTGTGGATCTAACCACATATACACCAATGGCCCATCTCAACCTTCTACGCTAAGTGATACCAACACTTGCGCAAAAATCTAAGATTCCTTATTAAACATTTATAGATGTGACTAGTGTGGCCCATTTGATGGTCAAATTTATCTGAAAATTAGGGCCCTTGTATATTTTGGCCTTAAGGATCATATGATCCATACAGATTTATCTTAATATAATCAGATTCCATCCATTCAATTTATTCTTAAAATATTATTAACTAGATCTGAAATCATAAAAACATCACTTTATTAAAATTGACTATACACACCTATACGATGATGGTATAGATGATCCACACCATCCATTATATAGATTAAGAAGAAATTAACAACATAATAAAAAATTAAAACAATCTAACGATTAGAACTTACCTGATCGAACCTTCTTAGAATTTTCCTCTTCCTTTTACTTTAGGGTTTCCTATATATATATATATATATATATATATATATATATATATATATATATATATACAGAAACCTTCCGTATCGTTATTTAAAGAAAATTCTCATAAGATAGGATGAGCACATCCTTCCTTATCCTGAATTTGAATTTTATTTTTTTTTAATATTTGATAAAAAAAATTATTATTACTGCTTTAAGAATTGATCCCTAAACCTCTCTCTCGACTGAGAATATCTCTACCAACTCAACTATTAACTTATTCTTATTTTTTATTTATAAATAAAAAAATTTAATATTTAATTTAGTTTTTTTATAATGTAACAAAATTTAGTGTTGTTACAACGCTCCTTTATCCTTGAGACTAGCAATGAGAGCATAAAACTCCCACTTGCACTATGTGATAGACTACTACAGACTATTACATAGGTTGGTTACAATCAATGAGTTTTTATGGTGGTTTAAAGAGCTATTACAGATTATTACAGAATGTCATATTGTTCAGAATCTTCTGCTCATTGTTGACAATCACGCTCTAAAATATAGAAACAAGGTAGTGGGGAAATTTATGGAAATGCTTCAGTTTGCTAAATCACTAAAATTCTTCAAGTTTTGTATCTGGTGAGTAAATAAGGAGATTTGTGGGATGGGATCACATTGAATTTTACCTTGTCATGAGTTTACCAGGATTTACTACAGAAAGAAGTGAGCATGAGTGATTAAAGCTGACTTAAACCAGTTATTTTTAGGCTCCTTGTACTGAATGATAATTATTCTACTCAAAGATAGCTGTTTACAGGGCGCGATTAAGGTATGATTTACAGAGAAGCTCCCACTCAAATCATAAACCCCATATATTTTAAAAATGCTGATTGGACTTTAGGTTATATGAATACGATCTATGGAAACACATCACTGAATTGTTTTATCTCCACCCCTTATGGCGTCCGTGTTGCATGGCATGCTTGCTATGAAGACAAGTATATCTAAGCCTCCAGGAGTTGACACTTATGCTCTTTGCTGGAAATCGTCATCATCATTGTATCCTTTCTCCCAGCAATTTCAGTAGGCTTTTAAATGATAGATTAGCACCAGACATCTACCTTCCCCCTTTACCTGGGCTCCTGTAACCTACCATGGCAAAGCTCACATTGACACCACTCACATCCCACCACAGTCCTACCCATACTTAGCAAATAAGCGTATTTACTGGTTTTTTTAAAAACATTTTGTACGGTGTATAAGTCAGAAAATATGGATTAATTCGCATATTTGTGATCCATGATGCATAAAACACAACCTAATATGCCCCGGATGAACCAGCTTTGAACTGAACAGCATTGCCGGCCTACCTCATTTGCAGGCAGCTCCTCTCCCTCCCTCCCTCCCTCAGTGCGCGCGTGCATGTGTGTGTTGTTGTTGAGTTGACAGCAGTGAGATGCAAAAACTAAAGGAAAAGGATTTGTTATGTGATACTCTGGTAAAGTATGGCACTTGATACATGGCCATGAGCCAAAAGAAAAGGATGAGTTATTTGATATTCTAGCAAAGTACAACGCTTGATACACAGGCACAAGCCAAAAAAGAAGAAGAGAAAAGGATGAATTATTTGATAATCTTGCAAGTATGATGCTCGATACACGGGCTTCATCTTTGTTGTCGTCGTCATTTTCTTCTTCTTCCCTGTTATAGAGTTGATGGCGGCAGTGTGCTGCAAAAGCCAAAAGAAAAGGTTGACTCATTGACACTGGCAAAGTATAACTCTTGATACACAGGCACAAGCCAAAAGAAAAGGATGAGTTATTTGATACTTTGGCAACATATGACACTTGATACACAGGCACTCAGAAATTGGACATGTGGCATACAAGAACTCAATTAAACCAACTAAATTGCAGAAGCCACTATTGCTAACTTACAGTCCCAGAATCAGATTGGTTGAGCAAGCCTAACCTCCAATTCATGGACACTTATTTGTTGAAATTGGGTCATAGGATTTTTTATTTTTCATTTCTAACCGCCCAGTCAATATCCACCGATCAGATTTTTGTTCATGATGCATACTAGAACCCATTATGTGGTCAGTTTTATTTGAATTACTTGTCTGCTAACTGTAGCATTATCATAAATTTTTGGGGTTCCTGTTTTTTATGGCTGAATTTTAACCATATTTTCAATGTCTCCACTAAATAATACTCTTTTCCCATGCCGTATGCTAAATTGCTAACTATGGTCCTCCCCGGTCTCGAACCCTGCCCAACTATTTCATGCACACCTCAGAGGGTGAGCGAGCAAAGCAGGGTCATGGAGTGGCAGTTGCTAGCCAAAATGCTAAGCTCGAAGCACCCACAAGCATGAAAGGTCATGCTCGAGTAAGTGGCTGCAGAAAATAGTAGGGCACCCACTGATACATGATTACCCACACAGCTCACGTGCCAGTATGATCTAGCTCCACACTGCACCTTAGTGCAACTATTCACCATTACCTACGAAGGGTTTTATCTTTTTGAATTACTAAAACCTCCTGCTGGTGCTGTGATGGAAATGCTTTCCTGGTTTATCTTTTTGTTGAGAACCTTTTTGCCAATGAAGTGGGGTCCACTTTTTGTTCTTTTGTATATGTATTGTCGCCAGGCCATAGACATGCAAACACCTCTATCATGGTGAAGGTTTCACATAGATTTTAAGTTAGGATCTGCCGAATACTGTTAAACAACAAATGACTGCTCTCTTCAAAAGACATAAATGCCTTTCTAGGTCATAGGTTGTATATAGCCAAGTAGAACATGAAAAAAAATAATAATAAATAAAAAATTTCTTATTTGAAATGCTTCTTCAGTTTTCCGAAATGGGCGTGTTGCATGGTGTGCCGTTAAGGCCATTACGTAAAGGTAACGGTGGTAACCGTTACACGTTACGGGGTCGTAACAGCCGTAACAGCTGTTATGGAAAAAATGGCCCGTAATTGCTGTTGTCAGCATGTTATGTCCCCTATAAAGGCCATGATAGCTCCATAATGGTCTTTTACTGGACCAATACAAGTTTTTCATACTTTTTAATCAACATTACAGGGCATATACAAGTTTTTCGGGGATTTTTTCAATAAATAAATAAATAAAAAGAGAGACCGTAACGGCCGTTATGGGGCTGTAACAGCCGCTATGCCCCGTATCGTAAAGGTAACAGTGGTGACTGTTATGGCCACCGTTACCGCTACGGAACACCTTGGTGTGTTGGATGTTTACTGCATGAGTGGACTTTCACAACTTCCTGATGAAAAATGTTACCCATGTACTGTTGATTTCTTGACATGGCCCTTCTTATCGAGTGGAATGGTTACATAGTCCTGTTAACAGTGAAAAACCATTTTAAGCGCGGCAAACTTTTCATAGCTGGTTTGACGAGTCTTCCATATATAGCATCTTTCACCAGATACTTGAAGAACTAGAAGATACGAGATCTGTTAAATTCGTATTCTTCAGTTGTTTTCCATTCCTACCACAGAATTTCCATTTCCTGGTCTCCTGATCTTGGGTCTCTTCAACTTGGAAGGCTTCCATTCAAGATTGCTATTCATCCTGACGTGACAATCATGGGAATGGTATTAGCCTTGCATGGTTGCCAAGAGCCTTTTCAACTGAAATTGCTCTGGTGTTCATTTTCATATTGGCTCTGATGTGGTAGAGATCTTATACTGTGTTAGAGCCATCTCTCCACTGTAATCATGGTAGGGGTACACATGAACCAGGACTGTCCAAGTCAGTGGGCCCTATATGGTGGATGGTGCAAGGTTGAAATACCAGATCATTTCGATAATCCTAATACCTGCTAATTTTACCTAACTTATCCATGGTATCAATTAATTTTCTTTTCAACCATTGGTTTTAGGCTACTAATTAGATATTTACTGTTGTCCAATCAACCTTTTCTGTTTCTTTTTCTTTTTTAAAGTGGGCAATTGGCATAGGGCCACTAGATGGACAGTCCCAATTCGTACCCTCTGCCCATGTGCTCAGGGGAGGAGCTCTATTATATTAGAAGACATCTTAATCATTTCAGAGCTATTTCATATTTCACACTCAAGGACAGCAGAATTTTCTTTAGGCATTTTGTGGGTGGCTGATGATTTTGTTTCTGATTTTCGCAGGGGTACTGTATGAAGCAAAGGGCCTCCTTAAAGAGTCTCTGGGAGCATTTACAAATGCTTTAGAAGTAGAGCCAACCCATGTCCCAAGCTTGGTCTCTACAGCCACAGTTCTGACGCAGCTCGGCGACCAATCATCGGCCGTCGTGAGGACCTACCTAATGGATGCACTACGGCTAGACAGGACAAACCACCTCGCCTGGTTCAATCTGGGCCTACACTATAGAGCTGAGGGCAGTAGATCAGTGGTGGAAGCTGCTGAATGTTTTCAGGCAGCAGCTCTTCTTGAAGAGTCTGCGCCAGTCGAACCCTTCAGATGATGCCCGAGCTTTGCATACATACACCGTGTAAGTGATCAAAATACATCTACACCTATATTTCTTCCCTTCAAAAATGTAACTCATATATTTTGCAATTTGTAGTCTTTTGGATACAACAGTGAGCAATAAAAAGAGATTATTATTGTTCGGTTTCTATTGGATTGGGCCTCAGTGCACATGATGATGGTCCACCAAGCCAGATGGTGTTTTGGGTTTGGCCCAGAAACTTTATAGGTGGGACCCTCGACAGACCCAGCTAATTCATCTGGTGGGCTATGCTATGATTAACCACTGTCCAACTGTCATATTAGCAGCAGCCTAGAAATTTAGGATCTATTATCAACTTTGTTGTTTAGCGAAGCAAATATATATATATATATATATATATACAAATGTGGCACATGTGAGATGCTTGAAGTTGAATTGTGCGAGTCACATGTGATATATATTTGAGGTGCTCGAAGCTGTAAAGTTGGACATGTGGCGCAAGACACATTGGCGCATTTGACACATGGGCACTTGAAGTTAGTAGATGGCAGCACTTGCACACATTGGCATGTAGCATATTTGGAGCGATTAGAGATGAATGGCAACCCATATGGCACATTGGCCGCTTTGCACATGTGGGGGCGCAAGAGAAGATGAATGGGGGCACATGTGGAGCATAACTGAAGATGAACAAGGGTTCATTTGTCACATTGATGCATGTGGCACATGTTACGCGATTGAAGATGGATAATAGATAGTGATAAGGTTAGACTTAAATCTTTAATAAATCAATTCCCCTTCCATGGTGTCAAGTGGTTTTCTCCTGAGTTATGATTTATTTTCCAACAAAATAGGAAGTTAAAAAAATAGTATTTGACAGAAATTCCAAAGCAAGCAATGGAAAGTGAGTTCCACCATAAACAATGTTTTCTTTGATTTCCATGAATCCAAAAAGGCTGTTAAGGTGGTGAATTTTGTATGTTAGATTTTCTAAAGTGGGTGCGAACTTTGGGTGCATTGTCCATTGGACAGCGGTCTTGATCGCAGACAGCTGAGCCCTACCTGTAACCTGTAAGGGTTGCTGGTCGAATATGAACCACCGTTTGCGTTGGTTCGAGCATTTGTTGCGCATTGTAGTGTACTCGGGTTTTCCCATTTTGATAAGTGGGGCCCACGGTTTGGTAATACCGTCGACTGGGAAGCCGTTACCCTACTACTGAGTAACTCTTGAGTAAACTCTGTGGGGTCCACTGTGATGTATGTATCCTATCCACACCGTCCATCCATTTTACCAGCTCATTCTAGGTTATGAGCCCAAAATTGAAGCATATCCAAAGCTTACGTAGACCACACCACGGTAAAGAGTGTGAATTATGCTTGAAACGGATGGACGGCGTGGATAAGAAACGTACATCTACGGTGGGTCCCACAGAGTTAACTCAGTACGCCATCCGCTTCCAGTCCGCTGGTCTGTGCCGCCCTACTATCTATGGACTACGCCTCAAAAAAACCACGATTGGAAGATTCTAGCCACCAATCTCGAGATTTCTATGTGAAGACGGCCCGCGGCTGCATTTCTCTTCTTAGCCGTCTATTTGCAGAGACAAATTGAAAGGGTAGGATTATCCCATTGATGATAATTTTTGGGATATGGTCCATCCATGGCAGGACGCAACTGACGAGCGGTTGGGATTTCTGAATACTGAGCCTGGGCCCCACTTGTGAACCCGAGTATACCGCGCAGAGCCTTGGATTCCTTCCTCGGCCACGTCCCAATCTATCCTTTTCACTGGAAAATCATATCGGATTTGATAGAATATGGTTGACCGTGCGCGTGCGCAATGTCCACAGTTCACATGGCGCAAATTCAGGTTAATCTAAACCGTCCAAATCGTAGAATTTTTTTATGGATGGAAGGTATCCTAAAATATACATGCTTTGATCAGATGACCCATACGTTCTGATTGGCGGCCATCGCATGGGTGAGTGAAACAGTAATTATCGACGGTCCAAACTCACCGTGAAAATTTAGATGGTGAAAATCTTCCCATCTGTGTGACTTAGACGTCTAAGTTGGACCGTTGATTTCAGTAGCTTTGTTTGATTAAAATATGTAGATGGGCGTGCGAGTATGATCCACCGTACTGTCCGAAGTTGATACAGCTTCTGGCAGAGTGAATGCAAGTGTCGCAGATCTTGTGTGGTCACGTTAGATCAGCTATCCATGAGAGAGTAAAAATATAGAGAGTCACGTGCAAAGTGCATGACATTGATATCGACGTTTAACGAATGTCACGGACAAAAGACGGTCTCTGTCATTATCCAGAAACTTTCTTTAAAAGGCTCGCCCTCTGCCTCACTAGCCGGCTATCCAGGACCGTTCATCTGGACGATCCCACCATGTATGGCCCACGTAGGTAGAAATCTTTTACTGATAGGAATGTCCATACTCCATTGGTGGGTAAGGAATGTCTGCTCTTCTGGAGTGGTGTTTTGGATAAGAATTTGTTGTTTTATGGCCATTTTGTCCGGCATGGTTCCCACCGTTCGATGGCACAGGTGTTATAGATCTGAGCCATTTATCAGATAGGGTGCGCTGTGAACATGCCTTAGACAATAAATCATGTTGGTCCGTTGATCAGGCAGATCAAGTTTATACAGAAATAATGGGTGGTTGAAAATTTTAAGCACGCCAAATTCAATGGCATGTTACCTGATGAGTGGCTCGGATCTTTAACACGTGTGCTATCCGACGTGGGAACCAGGCTTTGGCTGGGAGTTGTCATACCACACCCGATCGAACCGTGGATCACTCGCATGCGAAATTCAATGTATATGTTGTCCAATGAGTGAAGTAGCATGATTTTTTGGCCGAAAGATCTAAAGACCATGGCCCATGTAACAAAAGCATGGACCTACTTATTTGATTTGGGCCCACCTGGCCAGGCTCATTTGGATTTTACGGGTGGAGATGATACGTTAGAGCTGGAAGAACCCTAGGCTGGTAGAGCCATCTCTCCATGATGCGGATTGGTTAGCCACGCTGCTGGTCGGTGCTCTGTGGGCTCCACCATTATGTATATGTTTTATCCATGTTGACCATCCATTTTTCAGATACTTCTATGGGTTTTTTACTTAAAATTGAAGCCTATCTAAATCTTAGTGGACCACACCAGAGAACAGTAGTGATTGAATATGTCCACGGTTAAAAACTTTCTAATACCCACTATAATGTTTATTTCACATTTAGGTCATATATACCGGGATGAAGTTAAAAATAAATAAATAAATAATAATATCAACTTTAGCCCAGGTAAGTTTCAATAGGCAGGTGATCCAAAACTTTTGTGGCCCCCGTGGAAGTTGTCAACGGTGAGCATTCATTCAACGCTGTTTCCTATGGTGTGGTCCACTTGAGATTTGGATCTATCTCATTTATTGGTTCTTACCATAAAATGATCCTGTAAACATGGACAGAAAGAGTGGAGTAAAAACATACATCATGGCGTATCCACGTAGCATCGACAACTAGCCATGGGCTAGTGCAGGGTCACTAGCCAATCCGTGTCCCTCTCTCCACGGACACGTGGACACGTGGAAGGGTGATGTATCCATCGCGTCCACCCAAAAGCCGGTACCACGAGAGATGGCTTACATTTTAAAAATAAAACTCACCGCATAATTCAATCCGTTACTTTTAATAGAGTTCATTCCACTGCACGTTTGACCGATTACTGTTTATGTTCTCCACCATCAGTTTAATGGCAACATATAGGAAAGATAGGATTGTCTGATAGATATGATTTTTGCGATATAAACAATCCATCCAGGGCCCTGCATATGGACGGACCCGATTCGGCCATAAACCTGCCACGTGTAGTAGGAAGATGGCTCTACCATATTCCAGTTATTCCGGCTTTAACGTACGCGCTTGGCTTTGATCCCCGAGAAAGGGCGAAAGCCCTTTTACGGTTATCAACGATAGAGATTTGACCACCTCGATTCTGGCTTTGACTCCGTCGATGTGACGGGCGAGGTTTGGGTGGATCACCGATTCACCCAGGTCGGTAGATCCCTAACAGTGGGGCCCACTTTGATGTATGTGCATTACATCCCCACCTCCCATCCATTTGGACGGATCATTACAGGGCATGATAAAAAAATGAAACAGATCCTAATCTTAGATGGACCAGACCATAGGAACACAATTGTTATTGAATCCCTACCATTAAAATTTTCCTGGGGCAACCAGAATATGTATTTCCTTGATAAAATCATAAAGACCTCCCATTCATCTTAACACATCATTTCAAGGCATGATAAAAATAATAATAATAATAAAATAAGCATATCTAAATCTTAGATGGATCATACCATTAGGAACATGGTCCCTATTGAATCCCTACCATTAAAAACTTCGTGAGGTGTCCGAAATGTTTATTTGCCATCTAACCTGTTGATAAGATTATAAAGAACCTGATGGAGGGACCAAATAAATATGATCTTGATTAAAAAAAAATTGTGGTTCACCGGAAGTTTTCAGTGGTCGATTACCAATTTTTACTATATTATAATATAGTTCACTTGACATTCGGATTTTCTTCATTTTTGGAATCATTCACTGAAATGAGTTTTCAAAACGAATTAACGGCGTTGATATAAGGCACATGCATCTCTGCGGGCCACACGGTCAGGTATACCACCCACCTCGGTGGATCTGGGGATCCACCGAAGCCTTTTGCGGACGTCACCGACTGCTCGTCTTTTGTTCCGTCAATCACGACATAGAGAGACCGAAAACTTTGCTACTCTGGCTGAGTAACGGCCAATATGCGCGCTCCCAAAAACCGTACACGTGGCATATATTTGTACCTCAATCTAAATTCCTAAATCGTGGGACCCACGTTAGATCGGTCATTGGCCAGAAAGAATTATGAAGGTATGATTGAAATTAGCCAATATGTGGACTTCTAATTGACGGCCAAAGTGGTCAACTGTCAGAATCCAGACGAGAAGTTAGAATCATCAAACCCTTGTCATTTTGGGGCTATAAACCATAGGCAGTGGGTCCCACTATTTGGACAGTTTGGATTTGATTGTGTGTCCGACGTTTACGGAGGCTGGTGCAACCACCTGTTTTCGTCTCGTGCACTGTTGTCCGCTGAAGCGGAGTTATTTAATGCTCTCGCACACTAGGACTCTTGATACTCAGGCACTCAGAAATTGACGCATGTTATACACTAACACGGATTAAACCGACTAAATTGTGGAATCCACTGTAGCTAAGTTGCAGGCCCAAAATCAGATTGGTTGAACAATTCTAACAAACAAATTGATCGGTTTTCATTGTTAACCGTCCAATAAATGTGCACTTCCGATAATCAGACAATGAATGATTGAATGTAGTTTTCCTGTTCATGATAGCTGATACATCTAAACGCGGAAGATAATCTGGACAGTTTATTTGAATGTCACATGCAAGCAATTTTTAAGTAATTTCCAGCGCAAGCGTATTATCCATTACACTCTGCCAGAGTATCAAAGGAACTTCCTACTCAAATTCGCGCTTGATGCGGAAGAATTTTCTTCTCCCAGTCCGTGAAAGGTGGGATGTGCGTCTGCATATGGATCCATACGTATATCTACTGTATTCTGTCCCGAATGGTTGCTTCTTCGAATCACATTAAACAGATGGTCCTGTCCATCCGTTCCCGATACCGACTTCTTGGGACCCACTAGTTGGTCGGCCTTGATTCGTCAATCCCGCGTAATGTGAGCAGTTCACGTGGGGCCGAGATCCAGTGATCCCAACCGTTGATCTGATGAAATGGTTAGGTCATGTGAGCTGTCACTAAAATCATCGAGATTGGAAGTCCTTAGCCAACAAATCTTCCGACGATAGGTTTTTAATAATCCAATCATTTCTTTTTTGGTGCACCCATCCCTGATGATGCCAATAGGATAATGGTTTGGATAATTAAAACTTGTTCCCGCATGCTGAAGTCTCAGCTAAGTTCTTCTCAATGCAAATCAAATACGGTATCCAATAAATTTTGTTGGGCCCACCGTGAATGCATGTGATTTATGTGTACTATACATACTAAGCTCAAAATTAAAGTATATTCAAAGCTCAAGTGAACCACACATCATGAATTAGTAAAAGTATTAGTTTCCACTGTTGAAACATTTTTAAGACTCATAGTAATTTTTATTTGTCATTTAATCTATTGATAAGATCGCATATACGTACGTGAAATGAAAACACAAATATCCACTTGATCTACAATGCCAGGAGCTTAGGGCGTGTTTGGCCAGTTGCATTGGGAAGTATTAGGAGGGATGGGATTCCAAAAATATAATCATTACCGATGGCAGGGGTTGTTCCCTCGTACCATGGGATAAACTTAATTCCCTACTTTATTTATAATACAGTGGTGCATTGAAAGGATATACTCACCATCATTTAAAACAATGAGAATAACACACATAAGTTATATCTAAACCGTTCATTTATTTTGTAACCTTATTTTATGGCATGTGTTTAAAAATGAGGCAGATCTATAACTTATATGACCCCAAAGAAGTTTTCAATGATAAGTATTTAATTCTCATTGCTTTCTATGGTGGGATCCACTTGTGCATCAGATCTATCTGATTTTTTGCATCAGATCTATCTGATTTTTTGGCCCATGCTCTAAAATAATCTTAAAAAATAAGTTGACAATATGGATATAAACCACACATCATGGTGGAACCTACACAACTCATTATAATTGAGTGAAATCGGCACAGGACCTAATGCGATTCCACGTAACCTAATTCCACTCTTTCCAGACATGGAGTGGAATTGGCACACGACCAGATGCAATTCCATCCCACCTAAGCCCGTCTAATCCAGCAGGCCAAATAGGCCCTGAGAACTTTTCAACAGTCGATGTTCCATTCACATTGTTTCTTACGGTGTGTTTCACTTGTGATTTGGGTATACTTCATTTTTAGGCTAAAGCTGTAAAATTATTTAGTAAAATGGATGGAGGAAATGGATAAAATGCATGAATGACGGTGTGCCCTGCAGAGTTACCCGTTAAGCAGCCTGCCTCATTCTCAATGGCACACATAGCTAGATCCTGGCCATTCATCATGCGGGTCTCATTTCGAACATGCTCCGACAAAAGTAGCTAACGCGTGATGGACCGGTGTTATATTGTTCGAACAATCCATTTTCTCGAATCCGTACAGTCATCACGAATGCCAGCTCATCGATGATTTGAGAGGGCTTGCGCCGTTGGCAGAGCGTGCCGCGAAGAGAGCCTCAGATCTCACGCCAGCGAGTCGCGTTGGCAAGGCGGCGCAAAATAGGATGCGGCCTGTATGGACCCCCGAACCACTGTGGGGTCCACCTTGATGTATTTTACTTACATCCACACCGTCCATATGTTTTGACAGATCCAAATCTCGAGTTGACCGTAACACAGGAAACAGTGGTGATCCAGCCACAAAAGTTTCGGATCAATCTGATATTTGTTTGGTCGCTTCATCCACGTATTGTTAACCTTATCAACGGGTTGGATGAAATATAAACATTCCGATGTGTTCCACAGGAGATTTGAATCTGCTTATTTTTTTTAAAAAAAATCATACCTAAAATGAGCTGTAAAAACGGAGGGACGGCATGGATGTAAGGAAAATACATCAATGTGGGCCCCATAATCAGTGATGCACCGGCTGTGGTGGATCCGAGATCCACCGAAGCCGTATACACAAAAATACGCCGTATATTCTCCCCATGAGTGTCTGGCCTGCCCGTCCACACGCAAGCACACATCCAAAATTCGCGTGCGAGATATGAACAGTCCATCACGTGGGCCACACAGTTCAGATCTTCTGATCTGAGAGCCGTTTCATTTCTCAGGTGGATCATATATGATGTGCAAAACAAATAGACGGGGAAAACAATCCTAGCCATCCATTAGTTCAGAACACTTAGGCCAACCTTAGAAAACGCCCCGATTTTTAGGCCAAAATATCTAAACACTGTGGCCATCTAATGCAAAGATCCAGTCTCTCACACGTGTGCCACATCGGCATGTGTGTTGCGCGTGGAAAGCACGTGTCCCACCCGCGCGTGGGCTAAGCAAACCTCCCAAGTAAAATTTTAAAACCCGCAATTGGAAGAGCTATCTCTCTCTTTCTTCTTTTGCCCCTGACATCCCCCGAAAAGATACGGAGTCAAATACATACGAAAACCCGTATAAATATACGTAGTGGAAGGGTAGATGGGCTTTCTTTCTATAAGACTGTTGTTTTGGTCAGAGGGTGGGAGGATTTTGGTATTGGCCCACTTGGGCAGTGGTGTTGATGGAGGGTGGGAGAGTAGAAGCAGGGCCCTCTGCTTCTTGGGTTTGTAGAGAGATGATTTCTGATGACAGAAATGGAGTTTCAGAGAAGACAGAGAAAGGTGGTGGTGATGAAGATGTTGTAGTGGTGATGGAAGAAGAAGAAGAAGATGATGATGGGAATGCTGTTGATTTTGTTCCTGGCCCTTTGATTCCTCTCAAAGAACAGCTGGAGAAAGACAAGGTCCTTTTTTTTTTTTTTTTGCCTTTTAATAATGTTAGCCTGGGTGTAGTTATTTTATATATGTGGGGTGATTCTAATGCTTGTTTGTTTGTATTTTTTGCATGAATTTAGATTGTGAAACGAGAATGCAATTTCTTAAGTGGGTTTTCTTTTTCATTGGCTTTTCTTAAACTTTTGTTTTAGTTTTGGTGTTTTGATTTGATTGGCTTTTGCAATTTTAGCATTTATGTTGTGTTTGAGATTTTGCTTCTGATAATTGGGGTTTAGATTTTGGTGGAACTATTGTTTTCTTTTCTTTTCTTTTCTTTTCTTGTTTAATGATTTTGATTGTTTTGGTGTATTTGTATCTTAATTACTTTTGTTTTTGTTTTTTTTTTCCCGATCGCTGAAATTACAATTTTCTAGAACCTGACCCGAAGAAGTGTGTGTGAGAGCGCGATCCCCTATCCAAGTATCAACCCAGAAGTAGCAAAGTAAAATAGTAGATACACTTCTTTTTTTATTATTATTATTAACACACGCACACACCCCACACACTCACGCTGGTGGAATTTCACCACCGACGGGTACTCGAATCCTTGACCAGGAGTTGAAACTCTTGAGAGTCTACCAACCGAGCAAGAGTAGATACACCTAATTCAACAAGTATCATGGTACCACATATGACCCAACTGGTAGAATGTTAGATTCTGACAGAAAGATTTGCCATATATGGTACATGTACCAAGATGGAGATACACATGCCAAGACGGAGGATTCAGACAGTTTGGACCAGTGGGACGAGGTGGCCCCCACAAGGATGTGATCATACAGTATCCAATAAGGGACTGTGTTACAATGTCCAATGCCAAGTGAGTTCTCTTAGATTTGCTTGGTTATCAATAATTGTCTCACTGTATGGAGAGATTCGTTTGATAGAGCCTAACTTATGATAGGATAGGAGAGTGTTGGATAAGAGTCCTATATAGATCTCTATTGCTTTAGATAGGTCCAAGTTAATTTAGAAGAGAAGGGCCCTTTATAGATCCGTATTGTCTTAGATAGAATCAAGCTCTGAGAGTTGTTAGAGAAGAGTCCTACATAAAAAAGGATAATCACTTTTCTAGTCAGGCTCTCTCATTTTGGTATCAGAATCTCTTCATCCTGCGGCCATGTCTTCTTCTGGAGGATACGACGTCCCTGTCAACAATAAGCTTAATCACTTTTGGAATGATCTTGCCTCTATCGATGACGGCATCACCAATTTACATGATTGAGTCACCGAGCTAACCAAAGTTGTTTTGAAGATCCAGGAGACCCTGGCTACATAGCTGCAAGTGCCAACACCTCTGCATTCCTCCCTACCACTTCCTCCTCCACTGTCTACTAATCACACCCCACATGTGTCACTAATGATAGTAGTTAACTCGGGTTCCACCTATAATTTTTTGCATCCGATTGCAGCCAAGCAATGCATATTTTTGGTAAGCTATGCTAATCCCATTAAGGTTATTGTCGCTAACAGCAATGTTGTGCACAGTCCGATACGTTGTCACAATATCGCCTTGTCTATATAAGGCTACAAATTCACCGGAAACTTTTTCCTCTTACCCATTTGTGGTTATGATGTAATTGGGGCGGCAGAATTGCTCAAGTCACTTGGAATTATGAACTGGAATTTCAGGGACCTAACGATGTAATTTCACTTAGGGGATCAATCCAATTGACTGGTGTTGCTTTTGTTTTCAACACTGTCAATAGATCTGTTGAATAATGCCTTCGTTGTTTTCGCCCACATCATTGGGTTCAATAACCTCCTTGGGCAGAGTATCGGTACAACACCTCCTTCCACAACTCCAATAAAATGTCACCCTTTCAGGTAGTATATTCCTTCACACATTGAAACTTATGTCCCACACTTCACAAGTGTGCATGCTATAGACTCTGCCTTGAGTGATCGTGACTATATCCTACGAGTGCTCGAAGATAATCTTCAGTTATCACAAAATCATATAAAGAGATATGTAGATTGCCAGTGCACGGACCATAATTTTGATATTATTGATTAGGTATTTCTACGTCTCCAACACTATTGACAACACTCTATGGGAGATCGTGGGCCACATAAATTGTCTCAGTTCTATGACCCTTTTCAAGTCATGGCATGTGTAGGACTGGTTGCTTATAAACTCACATTACCACCACGATCCAAGATCCATCTATTGTTTCATTTGTTGGTCCTCAAAAAGAAATTGGGGGCTAATGTCCCTTTTTGACCACGCTCCCTCTAATTTTTATTTTTATTTTTATATCTTGGTGCTACTACGTGGACCCAATGCAAAATACTCGATCGAGGAATTTTCAAGCATAAGAATCAAGCCATTACCAATGTTCTTGTGCAATGGGAAGGTGTACCAACAACTTTGTTGCTCATTTTTCAGCCTTTGCAACTTGAGGACAAGTTGTCATTCAAGAGAGGGTGTGTTGTTATGATGTCCAATGCAACGTATCAAGTTCTTTTAGATTTGCTTAGTTATCAATAATGATCTCAATGTATGGAGAGATTTGTTAGATAGATTTCAACCTATGTTAGGAGTGTGTTGGATAAGAGTCTTATATAATTCTCTATTGCTTTAGATAGAGTCCAAGTTATATTATGAGAATTGTTGGATAAGAGTCATATATAGATCCATTTTGTCTTAGAATTCAAGCAATGAGAGTTGTTAGAGAAGAGACTTGTATTTTTGTATTTGTTTGATTGGTAAGCAAGAAGGATAATCACTTTTCTTTATTATGTAGTTAGATAGCTAGTAGATAAAAATAACTTCTAGTCAGGCTCTATCAGACTGGAGTATCACATGGAATTCCTTTAAAGAGGCAATTGTATTGGATACAGAATCTAACGATGGGAAAGAATATCCACCACCAATCCATGCGTATAAGAAAGTGTCTCAGTCCCCTCACCCAACTCAAGCGGAAAAAATTCCCATTGTATGAAGGGTGAGGAGTGCAAGATCAGTGCGGTAATCATCATCCATGGTTGATAATGGGGGGAACAAGTACTATTTTCAGCTTTTCCATTTCATCCATGGTTGATAATGGGGGGAACAAGTACTATTTTCAGCTTTTCCATTTCATCCATGGTTGATGCGTGGAAGATCCTTGCAGAAGCATCGTTCCCAGTTCTTTCTTTGTTAGTTGGACTAAATTCTGCAGAGCAATTTCTTTTTGGTTGTTGGGAATGAGCATGCTTAGGGCTTGTTTGGGTTTGTTGAAATATAAATTACAGAAACGTTATTTTCATGAAAATGGTGTTTTGCTGTTTGTTTTTATAATTTTCTTTCAAATCTTGCTTCTCTTTCTCTCTCATTTCCTGAAAGATGCCCTTTCTTCATTTCCTTGGACTTAGGAAACATCATTTCCAAGAAATTGAAGGAAATGAGAGGAAACAACTCCTTTTATATATATATATATATATATATATATATATATATATATATATATATATATATATATATAGTACCCCAATATGGTAGCCACATGTGTCACTGCCTATCATCTACATGTGCAACCATCAATCTTCCAGTGCCCCGCATGTGCCAATATGCCACATGTGAAGCACGTACCACCATCTATCTTAAAGTGCCACACATGGCATTGTGCCATATGTACAACATGTGTTGTTGCCATCTTTTATTGACCCACATTTCAATGTGCCATGTGGATCATATGCCACTCTCATCTTTGAATGCCCTACGTGGCCACATGTGCCACCCTCATCTTTGAATGCCCTACATGTGTCCACACGTGTCACCCTCATCTTTGAATGCCCTCCATGTGGCAACATGTGCCACCCTCATATTCGAATGCCCTGCATGGTTTCACACACGTGACATGTGCCACCAACCACCCTCATGTACCCCACTTGCAAGTGTCCATTCAAGTGCCCCACATGTGCCACAATCCATATATAAGCACCTCACACATGCACAATATACCACATGTGTCCTGTTTCACCATTCCACTCTATCAAGGGCCACAGCTTCAGTTAGACCATAGATCAAGTCTTTTCTTACTAAACCACCCACATCTTTTTGGGCCTTCCCCTTGCCCTTTTAGAGCCTTCAACTTGCACCAACTCACTCCCTAACTGGCGATTTCTTGGTCTCCGTTGCACATGACCTAACCATCTAATTCTACTTTTCATCATCATATTACCTATTGGTGCTAATCCCAAGTTCGCTTATCTTATTAGAATGTCTCTAGGTTTAATTTTGGAGTTGTGTTTGATTATGCAGGAAGATGAGAGTTTAAAGAGGTGGAAGGAGAAGCTCCTTGGTTTTGTTGAAGGAGATTTAAATGGTACTGTCGGGTTTCTCTCACCCTTTTCTCTTCTTGCTTTGATCCCATTCATATAAAGGTGATTTCTTCTTGCAGACCAAATGGAACCTGAAGTTACATTCCATTCCTTAGGAATAGTAACTGAGGACTCTGCCGAGATAAATACACCCTTACCGGTCAATGAGAATCGGAAGAGTGTCTTGTTTACTCTCAAGGAAGGATCTCCATATCGTCTCAAGTTGACATTCACCGTCTCGCACAATATCGTCTCTGGCTTAACCTATTCAAACACAGTATGGAAGGGGGGGCTTCAAGGTACATTTCCTCCTCAGATTGAAAAAATTGGATTCTTCAAACTATATTTAGGATTGCCTGAAGTTTGAGGATGCTTTGCCAAAGTATCATGAACAAGAATGTGTTGTAATCTGTTTTAGTTGAAATCTTTGAAATCTGTTTCTTAACAAAGTTCTTTTCTTTTCTTTTCTTTTCTTTTTAGAACTTTGCTGAGCACACACACGTGTGCAATAAAGCTCATGTACACCTCCCACATGTGCCAGCATGGCACATAGATGCAAGATCTAATCCATTATCCATCTATCAGGTTGGTCTGACCTTGTACATGTTTTCCCAAAATTAAAATGCATTTCAATCAGCGTGTGGGCCCCAATATTGGAAACAGGTGATGGTTTAGAAAACTTCAGCCAAGTTTTTCAGAGCCGCATGCAGATTGCTTGGTGAGTGTGGGCCACGCAATGTCATCAGACATGCGGTCATGCAAAGCACGTTTGAAAATTGTTAGGTTGAGTACATACTCAATTGGGCCCCATCTCTGAATACATCACGTGGCCCAATCAAATCCCACCACATTGAGTCACCACAGACGTCGGTGGTGGCAGGATCAACAGGCAATCCAAGTCCTTCAGGGCCATACATTTATTTCTCAAACTGTGCCCCACCTGACCAGTGGATCAACCTGATTCTTGGGTTAGTGCATCCATAAAGAGATGTCATGTTGATGGATGGATTGGATCTCAAACCTATTGTGCCATGTTGGCAGCGTGTGGCATGTACATGAGCTTTATTGCACACTTGTGTGTGCTTAGCAAAGCTCTTATGTTGAAGTAGGGGGGGTTATGCTTGCCACTTATTAGTGGCATTCTGATCACGAAAAATACTGCTTTCTAAGATTCAAATCAAAGGTTGGTGTTCCATCTCAACTGTTTCCCTGTCATGTGGTCCACTTGGGTCACGGATTGGCATGATTTTTGGGCCCATGCCCAAAGAAGGGGTAATGTATCTGATGGTTGAAATGGATGTCATTGACGCATCACGGTGGGACCCAAAAATGGTTCGATGAACATTTTCACCAAAATTCCACCTCTCCGACCATCTGATGCAGCCCAGCTCATTTAGCCATGGGCCCTGAAAATAGGCCAATTGGTGACTCAGGTGAGCCACACGACAATAAACAGTTGAGGGAGACACTCACCTTTGATTTTGTAGAGGGCCCCACCGTGTTGTGTATATGCCATTCAATCCATGCACCTGGACAAGCTGCCCCAGGTGGAGAGATCCTGCAGCCATCATGGGGTTTTGACACTCTGGTTGGCCCCGTTTGAAATCAAGGAGGGCGGGCATCCCTCCTCACCTGTCTCCTATTGGGCAGCCCACCTGAATTTTGGATCAGATTGATTTTTAGGCCCTGGCAAACGGGCCAAGGCACATCTAATGGACAGGTTGGATGTCATTAACACATCATGGCGGGCCTATGCAAACCATTATCACCTTAATTTCGGTGGTAATGTTACCATGGAATCATTTCAAATAGTTTCATGTGTAATGATGGTATCAAAGCTTCTATCAGCCCAAAGGGTCATCAAGTTCAGTCTTCTATGGATCCATGATCTCAATAAATTAGTCTTGACCTGTATTTCTATAAATTAATCTACATACCAAGAAGGGCTTCTAATTACACAATCTGCATAAAAGCACCACCCTCATAAAATGCATCAGCTGCTTTAAGTCTGATTTATTTATAGTTGTAGGTGAGTTGTCACTCGACACTGGTTGTCCTTATTAGCCATTTATAGAACTGATCCTATGATAATAGGAAGATGAGTTACAACTATGATAGGATTCCAGCCTATTGCTCAATGGTAGACGGTGTGTTTCAACATTTTTTTTAAGGGTCAAGGCCACCAAAGGTCCGTAGTCAGAATGGACCATTAGCTAAGCTGAGTAGTCAGAATGGATACTGAGCTAGGTAGGAGGTCTCAACCTCTAGGGTTTTAGCCCATCTTACCTATCAAAAGAAGAAAACGGGAATTTAAAAATATAAAATATAAAATAAAATAAAAAAATCTATGATATTATATTTTAGTGCTTTTTAAATATTAGTATGATGCAACCTCTGCTCTTTGGTTTAGATGAAGAATGCTCTCAGGGCTTGAAGATGTTGAAAACTCATTTTTCACATTTCTCTGAACTGTGAATTCTCTTACAATACTCAAGAAAACTCAAAACTCATAAATTTGGAATGCCTACCTCATACTCCACTGGAGAAGAAATTTGAATATTAATAAAGTCATTTCTCCCTGTCTATTCTAAAATTCCATATGAGCGTATACCTGTTAATTTCTTTGTGATTTGGCTTTTCAGATTTTGGTGACTTGACAACCAGGTTGCACCACATTTTATTATGGTGATTTAGGTATTATTCCACTTGTTAATAATGAGAATGTGCTTCTTACAGAAGATTATTACAATGGCATTAATTAGTTAAAAGAAAATATCTGCAAAAAGACTAATGAGAGCCTTGATATTTTCTAGGCATTGAGATAAGAACATGAAAGCACTCACTCAATGACTATTATCGTGGATGTGCTATAGTTTCCTCCTTATAGGCAAACCTAAGGTTAATGTTGTTTTGTTCGTAGGTGGGATGATGAAGAAGATACATCTATACTAATATAAAAGTATGCAGTTTTCTTTTTTTTTGACATTTTTGCCCCCCACAATTAGCTTTTTAGGGTAGAAAACTTTGAATATTCAAAGTACATGAGAAGATATTTTAAATGAAGTCGGGGGTATTTTGGAAACTAGAAAATGCAGTTGTTGTTCTTTCAAATTTCAAAAGGCTTTTTAAATGGCTTAGATTTCACCCGCAGCCAAGTATTGTCTGTTCATTTCTTTGATGCAAGTAGACCATTGGAACTTCTCTTCTTTGTGTGTAGTCCACACAACGCATAGTAGGGAGAGTGCAAAAAAGGCTCTGTGGGGCTATTGTGATGAATGTGTGAAGTCCATACTGTACATCTTTTGTGCCAACTCATGTTAGGACATCAGCCCAAAAATGAGGCAGATCAAAGGCTTGAATAGGCCACAATACAGGAAAACATAGAGATGGGTCGCCCATTATTGAAACAATGATTCTGCTTCCTACAGTTTTCGTGGTTTTCCCTTTCCAATCTCTCACACTTTTCTCTCTCCCATTTTCTCTCTAGGTGTGTTGCACATGCCACATCCCCTGATTATAATAAATTACCTTTTGGCTACTTGGAGGAGTAGAATGTTTCTATTTTCTTCTCCCAGTCATTGGATAAGAAATTATGTTCATGCAGTATTTAGAATACTTAATTGTCTGTAAAAGGACTCATGTATCTATAAACCCCATTTGACCCACGCTGCTACTAGCTTTTGGCTTACCCATGGCATGATTTTACATGACTTATTATCCTTAAATGTTCTTTCTTGTGACCTCAATGGCAGTTGATCAATGCAAAGGCATGTTGGGTACCTTTGCTCCACAGAGGGATCCCTATATTCATACCCTGGAAGAGGAGACGACTCCATCTGGTCTGCTTGCTAGAGGAATTTACGTGGCGAAGCTTAAGGTACCGTTTCATTGCCATCTTTATGTTATTCTTGGACAGCTTACAATTCAAAGGTCGCACCATTTTGATTTGCTAGCCAGGTTCCACAATATAATACAGTGGGATTATGTTTCCCATCTGCTATTTGAATGAAGGGATCATCTTTAGAGGTGCAAATGGGTTGGGTCTGATCTAACCCATTAAGATTGGGTCGAGTCTAGGTCAGTTCCTAGTAAAAAATAACTGACCCATTAATTTAATTGGTCTAGTTTGGGTCCTGAAACCAGATTCAACCTGTTTATCACATGGATTGGATTTAGAACTACAATTTAGTTTTCACACAAAATAATGTTCCAAAACCATCCAATAGTGGATTTCAATTTTGATAGTAAAAAAGATAAAATGGCCAGCAGTCCAAATCAACAGGTAAATTTTTTTATGGTTAGGGTAGTTTAATTAATGTCATATCTGGTATATTTTCCATCAACAATGGGGCCCAAGATTTGCATGGTCCAGATTGTCACAACACAGAACAAAGGTTGTGAATTATTGCCATAGCCTACCTGAAAAGAAAACAGAAAAGCCACTTAATTAACTTTTTGGGTCTAGGTCTAGGTCATGTCTACGGTTGTGTCCATTTTACAATGTCCGAGTTGGGGTCAGGTAGGATTGCTCTTGAGAGGACCCAGACTAGCCTATATTGTAATTTGGATTAGCTTTTGGACCAAGACCTGCCCCATGGGTCTAAATTTTGGACTTAGACCCACTAGTTAGGGTCAGGTCTAATGACACATCAAGTCCACTCGACCCATTTACAACCATAGTCATATTTTCATGACAGTTGACTTTGACTATGCATGTACTTCGAAATGGTAGCTAATAGGCAGTATGACGCTCTGAGCAGAAACCCAAAAAATCAATAATTTTTGGGTAATATTGGATCGTGAGCCTGGCCAAATGTATTATTTGGCCAGAGATTGATTTAATGGGCTCCACCATGGATGGGGATGCCCCAAGAAATCTCACTGATGGGAAGATCCCAACCCTTGGATCCTTTGCCCTTATACACTGTTGAATGTGGACCACTGGGGTGTTTCTTTCTTAACCCTTTATTTTTATTTTTTTAAAAGGTGGATACACACACACACACACACCCACACACACCCCACATGGGTTCTCGAACCCATGACCACAGATTGGAAAAACAGTGTCTATACTGAGCAAGGAGCAGAGACCCTTTATTTGTGGGCTGGTGTCTGAAAACCACCCATTTTCTGAGGATGGGTGCCTCTAGTTTTAATAGCCTAAGCATCACTTCACCAGTTCATTATTTTCAGTTTTTTTTTCCCTAAATAATCTCTAGTGGAAACACCCTTCGTTGCTGTTTCTTAGCTGTGTCCTGCTTCTCTGCAGTTTGAAGATGATGACAGAAGATGTTATCTGGAACTTGATTATTCCTTCGAGATCAAGAAGCGCCGCTGATGAAGCCCTGCTGCAGGGACTCCAAGCTGTTTTTTAAACTTTTCATTACATGAACTATTACGAAGGAGAGATGAATTGTGAGAATGTGAATCACATTGTTCATAAGAATATGTGAAGGAGAGATGGGCAGAGAATTTTAGTGAATCACATTGTTCATGATATACAATTTAAACGTCTGTTTAGAACCCCACACGTTTATTGTAACTTTGTTGCCATTGCCTTAGCAGCAGGCATTTAATAACATAGATTCCTTTGAATTATCACAAATATTCAACTATTGAGGCACCACATCTAATAATGTAGCCAACCCATGGAAGGTAGGGCCGGCAAAGGGTCCAGATCAACCAGTAGGCTAACCAACTTGACCTGCTTAAGATGGACTTGGATTGAGCTCATTGGGTTCTGAGATGGACTCAAGTTGGGAAATGTCACTTGATTAAGCAAACTAATCGAGACAGTCAGACATGGCTATATACTTATAAGCAACAACTATACACTTGCTTTAGTGGTTCAAATGCATGGAACCTTAAAAAACAGTTTTGGGTTTTGTGCCTGTCCAATACAATTTTTAACAAGAGTAGCTTGACCTGAGCTCTGGAATCAGCTCATGGGTCAGGCCTGATCATTTCATCTCTGGTCATGGGTCAGGGTGTGCCTAGGTTAGGCTTGGGTTGCCCTACCTCAGCCCAACCCATTGCCACCTCTAATAAAAGCACATTGAAGTAAAAAAGAAATTACACGAGAAGAGTGTAAGTTTTTGCAAAATGCCTGTACTTAAGAAATAACCCTCCCTTAGTAGTAATTTTCTAATCAACAGAATCGATCAAAAAAAGAAAAAGAAAAAGAAACAACGAAATGCATTTCAAAATGCTAACCAATAACGTAAATTCCATCATTTCTTCCTCAGATCAATTCCAGCCTTTTTGGCAACTGCATCCAATCCATTCTTCTCAATAGTCTTCAATGCTTTAGTTGACAACCGCAGCTTGAGATAGCGCTTCCCTGCCTCCCACCAAACTCTCTTGTATTGTAAGTTGACAAACTGCAGTTTCTTAGTCTTGTGGTTTGAAAATGAAACTTTGTTTGCCCGGTTTGCCTTCTTGCCAGTGAAAGGGCATATTCTACCTGAGGAGAAGAACACAACTTGGTTGTGAGAATCATAGAACATGATATCATGAATACATATGCAACAAATTAGCAGAAACACTCAATAGAAGATTGTTGATGTGGACGGTAACTAGTAACTTGAATAAACCAAAAGTACAAATATCTGAGAAATGAAAATCTATTGGGTTCTTCATGTTTAAAATTAAACATTTTCTATGATCCAAGATAAATTAAACAAGATCAAGCATCTCTAGCAATGCTACAACTGCAAAATAAAAAAGCTGAGAAATCTTATATTATGCTTAATTGATAAGTTGATGTTGGCATGTGTGGCCATTTGGGCCTCATTAGATGTGATTAAAAGGGATTAGTTATGCTTGACCAAATCCTGAAATAAACCACCCAATAGACTTTCAAAGACTTAGAAATTGTGTGAACAAAAGGAGAGGGCCATTTCTCCAGATTGGATGTGGGAAAATCTAACCGCGAGTTGTTCATATATATAGGCCTCTTAAACTCTATCCATGTGTGGAGAAAATATACAACAATTGCAAACGATTAGCACAAAACCCATCCCAAATCCATGATCTCCAGCCTCACAGCAGTTTGTCTTCTTCGTTTGGCCATCATCTTCCATCAATAACAAGCCTAAGCTGGGAACTATTAGCTGAAATGCCATTGGTTCATTGATGCCGAATGTGGGCTTTGGCTAACAAAACCCAGTTGAATGAGTAGTGGAAATTTACAAACATTTTTGAAGTACTTTGGGATTTAGCTACAGCTATGGATGCTACTGTTTAATAAAATATCCCATGAAGTTAAAATGACTGTGGATGGTCTAGCTAGGGAAGGTGTCTCTAGAGATACATCCATGCGCCGAGCAATCTCCAAGGATCAAGAAAATCTTGTGGATGGTCTAGCTAGGGAAGGTGTCTCTAGAGATACATCCATGCGCCGAGCAATCTCCAAGGATCAAGAAAATCTTGAATTTGGTCCTCCGGCCCCATGACAACCTCTCTGGCAAAGAATCAAGCGAAAATGATTGCATTCTTGTCTGAGACTGGATCCATTTAGTGGAAAATTTTCCAACAACAAGACTCAATGAAGTTAATTAACATGAATGCAGAACAAGGGCGTGTTTGAAAGGCTTGGAATGTATTTGGGTGGAAAATATATTCCAAGAATACTCTTTCATAGAAAAAGTCCTAAAAAAATTACCAGCCCTAACTTGTTTTGTTTCTATTTTCTCCACATGCTTTCTTGGAAAATAACTTCCAAGATTGAAAAAATATCACTCTCCTTTTTTAATTTTCTAAGCTCCCAAACAGACCCTATACGAAAAGCATTGGTTTCCAAAATTCTCTGATAAATTATGTTAGTTTCTCATTGAGAGACGGAAAAAGTCTCCACTGAGCAGGGAGCAACAAAGCTATAAGTAGGTAGGGCCGTTTCCTTAAGGACGAATGGTGGCATGAACCCGAAATGGTGATTTCTTATGAAGAAGCTGGGTGATTTGGGCATCTGCTGAAAATGAAGAAGGAAACTTCTCTACTTCTATCATAACAATTTATCAAAGAAATGGATTTGAACTAAAAGGTAGAAATCATAACCCAAAAAAAAAGGGGGAAAGAATAATCAATGAATCAATTGCAATATGCAATTGCTTCAAAATTAGGAAAATAGAACAAAAAAAGAAAAAGAAAAAGAAAGATTAGATTTTTTTTTTTTTAAAAAAAAAAACAGATAAAAATCCGACTGCTAAAAAAAGGAAAAGAACAGAAAGGGAAACATTTTCACAGCGAATGAAGCAAAACCCAAATCAGACAATGCACAGGGTCGAAAATGAAACTAAAACAGCTCCAATTCTCTCAACCAAAAGCAAATGAGAAAGTGATTAGAAATAAGGATGGTATGAGATGAAATGGTAAGATGGATGGATTTTTACGAGCAACGGGTTGGATGGTAGTAGCAGGCCTGGTGGAGGAGTTCAATGCGGGACTCGCGGAAATGAAATCGTGAGAGATGTTGATTCCGCCGAACTGCGATGCCAGGGAACGTAGTCCCCATGCCTTCCTCTTCGTGGCCAGAGAACCATTGCAAGCAGCAGCAATAGAAACCCTAGATATACAACTCTCAGATTTCTGGTAGCAGATGAAGCTCGAATGGCCCAGCGTTGCTGATGCTGCAGCTGCCATGGCTGAGAGAGAGAGAGAGAGAGAAGATAAGGAAATATGCGGGTAGCGTTGAAATATGAATAGGTAATTTCGATTCTCACAAAAAGGGACCCATTCTCCGGTAAATCCAAACCATTGCCTTAGAAATCTCATGACCGACCAATCTTAAAACTTTCATCATGGGGCCTACACGCAGATGGTCAGGAAGAGAGATACGTTAACAGTTTTCGGCTTCTAACATTGGTCTATGAGATCTTCCTGTTTGGAGATTTTCGAGGTGTTTATCATCCAAGATGGGGCTCAAAAGACCAATGGTCTGGATTAACCCTTGAGCCTCACTTGTCGGGATTGGACGCGCGTGTACAATGTTGTGGGCCACGTAACGTATAAATCCTCATTCCTGTTAACTGAGGGGGAAAATACGTTGGCTACCTCGAGAGAGTAGCATTTGGAATCCTTCACCATATGCGCATGAAAATCCTTCATCTGCTCTGCTGCTGGCCCCACTGTATCTGGCAAGATCTCGGGGCAGCGGCTTTGATTTATCCGTGAGGCCCACCGTGATGTATGTGCCTTACATCCACACCGTCCATCCGTTTTGACATCTACTTTAATATCATGATCCCACCAATGAAGCATATCCAAACCTTAGGTAGACCACACCACAGGAAACAGTGGTGATTGAATAACTTCTTGGGGGCCACCGTAATGTTTATTTGTCGTCACACCTGTTGATAAGGTCACAAAGACCAGGATGAAGGGACTACACAAATATCAGCTTATTCTAAAACTCGTGCCCCACAAGAAGTTTTTTATGGTCAATCCCCATGTTTCCTGTGGTGGGTCCACCCGAAATTTGGATCTGCTTTATGTTTTGGGCCATGCCATAAAATGAGCTGTCAAAACGAATGAGACCCAAAAAAAAAAAAAAAACCATCCGTTCCACCTAGTGAAACGAGACCAAAGCCAAAAACACGCCGGGTCCTCATTAAACTGGGATAGGCATATTCATTGCGTCTAGCAAGCAGGTTATCCCCCTTCAATAGATCATTTTACATGCACCAGTAGACTGGCCTGACCTTGGGCTCTCAAGGCCATCAACCGCAGTGCTCGCCTGGAACTCTCGCACCCGTGCTACATTGGCAGGTGGCTTCATTATAATTTATTCGCTTACCTTAATTTTTCCTTTTTAAACAGCTATGCTATTTCCAAATGGCGTGAAATTCCCCTGATAGGCCATTTCCACAAAGGCCCACCGTGATATTTAACTGATGTACCTTTCTTGACGGCCTATGATGGATAGGATGGGCTTGTATTTTTTTTTGTTTTAAATTCATATATAAGCCTCTTTACCGGTGCTCTAGTCCTGTGGCTTTCACAATCAGCAGGCGCTTGACACACTTAAATGGCAGCATATGCTCCCACCTAGTATTGTTCACGGCTTAGCCATTAAATCCACAAGCCAAAGGGTGAGAGCCAGCAAGGTGATGCAATGCAATCCCACTGGGCGTATGATAACCTCTCAAATGCAAGTAAAACGGATACTAGCAACCAATTCGAGATCTCTCGCACCTTCATGCTTCAACTCCTCAAGCTCGCATACACGGCATGGAAAGCATCATCATCTCTTTTTGGATAGTGCATCTTCCGCAGTATTCTCAACCCCCACTTCTGACTTCATATCCAATTAATTTGGCCAGCCATTCTAGCTATAATTCAACACCACCATTCCAATTTAGGACACTGGTAGACATTTACATTTGGACTACTCACCTGGTGGCCCCCAACATTTTGGCCCATGGCACAATAATCAGGACGATGGATTAACCCTTCCTGCTTGATTAGAACAGGGGCAAAGAGTCAGCATGAGAATTTCCTATGCATACCAACAACCGGGATTATCCATCATCCTCATTTTCAAGCGCTATCCAATGGTTGCATGTACCCGCAAACATCCCCCATCAGAAATTAACATGCCACAAAAACCATCCCTCGTTTTTTGTCATACAGCACTTCATCGTTTGCCTTCTTTCAAAACCAAATTAAAATAAAGAGGATCTAATTACGTGTCCAGACAAACAAGCACCCTTGGAATTTCTGACCTTGAAAAAATGGATAGAATAATATCCTAGTTTCATTGATCCACTGGAAAACAATTTAATAATAATAATAACAATAATAATAATAATAATCTTTGTTTTTTTTATATTTTTTTCTAGGAAGATGTCACCCATGGTTTTCCATATCATCTGAAACTTGTATCGCCCAATATGTGCTGGTATTGCCCATGAACCATACAGTTGTATCAGCCCATAGAAGCCCAAAACAGCCTGATACCAGGGCAATAAAACATCATAAGCTAATTTGCAAACTTGAATTGTCCGCTCAAGATGGTCCTGCTAGTTCTGCCAATCTATTTCAACATTTTTATTTTACAATGAATAGGCCCACTCTATGACTCTTTTAACTCGTTTCTTCTAACAAATGATTTTTGGAAGGATTCTTCTAATAAAGGATAATGTCAGGCCATTGAAACAAGGTCCAATATTGTCCAATATGTCATTTGCATATATGACATCATTGTATGCAATGTATTGTGATCATTCCCAATATGAATGATGCATTCTGATATTATGGATTTTATGATATTAAATTCCATCAAAATTATCAGGCAAGGAATAATGAATACCGTCCGATTCTGTGCATCAAAATGAATCAATGATACAAACTGATACATGAGATACCTTTCGACTCATTCCTGTAACATGATGCATTGCAGTACATTCTTGATAGAATACCGTACATTCAAAATTTTGAACATTGCACAGACATGCATGTGCAAGTGGAATGCACACAATGAAATATGAGACAAAAACATGAGAGGAATAGCTTACAACATTCTATAAATAGTGCAGGAGGAGATCTGTGGAAGAGTTCTTCAACCTGCAGCTCTGTCCAAGGTGAACGTCCCCAAAAACATACCTGAATTATCCGATGGCTCATCACATTGGTTTTCAGTAATTCATAATGCAAAATACAAAAGACAGGAAGGAAGAGAAAGGTACCTATATTCACAATATTCTGACCATGCACACCGAGCTTTTCCATAATCCCAATAACAATCCTCATTCCTCAAAGGCCCACGCTTGGCTGTTCGTGTAAGAGAGTTTCAGCAAAATGGAATTGCACGATAAGCAATGGCAATAATATGAAAAAGCATGCACCTTTTGTCACAAATTTTGATTTGTCATCGGAATGAAGGTCGTGCCACATTTGAAGCCACACCTCTCGCATTAAAACCGGCAACCTAACAATGTTCCTGTGGTTTGCTATAAAAGGAGATGCAGATTAATACATGGAACTGCACTATACATGTTAAAAAGTAAAATTTTGGGCCTGTTTGGTAGCCAGCTGAATTGTCCCATACAGTGTCCTAGATAGTTTGTTTTAGATGGTCTGTTCCTGGATGCTGTTTGTCAAGCACCTGGAACAAGGAACATGGAATGGACAGTGGCGCATGTGGGGGAGCTAGAAGATGGTGCATGTGCACAATGGCATGTGGGGTGCTTGATGATTGATGGTGGCACATGCGGCACACGTGAGGTGTTGATGAACGATGATGGAAAATGCAGCACATGTGGCAATGTGTAGCAATGTCATATTCCAGCACATACCTTAGCAGGAAGACAACTTTTACACCTTTTCTTTCTTTTCTTTTTTGCTTTCTTTTTTGGAAGAAGAAGCTATCCTATACAACAAATTTTATTTTATTTTTTAAAGAAGAGTGGACAGTTGGGAAAAAGCGATCCATGTCTCGGTTCCCATGGAAAAACTGGGTTCACAAACTAGGAACACACTGTCTGACCCAGATGGACAGAACCAAGCTTGCAACCAAACAGCCCCTTTGGAAAAATGAAAGAGTTCCTATTAGACACTGACAACGATACAAAAAGCCACATTTAGCTAAGTCAAGCTATGAGCAAGAGACTAGGACATGAAATGCCATAACCAAGGATTTGATTGAGGCAGAGCAAAAGATACTCAGGCTGCCATCAAGTTGAGCTGTGGAAAGGGACCAGCCCAAATCATTTTAGGCATTTGTCGACTTTCATAACCTATTTAACACAACCTGTAAGTACTGATCACCACACCTTTATCAATTTCCCAAACCGCTGTCCTCCTTCCAGGAATGCTTTCAGAATCTTCATAATAGGTTATGTACTTGACGCGTGGAGTCCTTGTCATGTTTGGGACTATATCTGAATCATGATGATGCTCTACATTCAGGTCCACTTGGACATCAGACCCATCATGCTCTGACTGCATTTTTTTTTCATAGGATAGCGAGTCATTGCATAGTTAAAATGATATGACCAACCATTCCAGAGATACATGGATTTATATCACAGAGTAAAGCAAAAAAAGAAAAGAAAAAGAAAACACTTATTACTGACAAGCATTGATTTCCAAATTCATGCTAGGGCATTTTTATGGCCCTTGATAGAGTGGAATGGCAGAAAAGGATTGATGTAGCCAATCTCAATTAATTGGGACAAGGCTTAGATGATGATGATGCCCCGCCTTGGATGTTGACATGCCAATCACATTTTTCATGTCTGAATTATTTTGACGATTTATTAAATACAAGCACTCCCATATTTGAAATCATGAGACAACTACAACAGGAATTGATGGTGATTTATTGGACCTGCTGGGGATACCTGAGGAGCCCTTGTTATATTCACTTTAGACCCAAGCCAAGTCTTGCACCAAGAGAGGGAATTATACGGTACCTGAAAAAATAACTTGTTGAAGACAGTGTTACATAAAAACAGTAAGGAATACTGTTTTTGTTTTTATAATTAGCTAACTAATGCTAATTTATCCAACAGAACACTACATTAATTACTTCTTGAGCATACCGTCTCATCTCCACTTGAAAATCCTGGATTCCCATCAACTATATTGCCTGACCTGATAGTAACACATTTAAGCATTTCCATATGAGAGTTCAGAGATAGTGCCTAATAAATGTTCCAAGATTCACCAGATATCTGTTAGGGCGCGTTTGGTTGCACCAAATATCATGACATTTAATGACACTTCATGATTAATCATTGTAATTTGGTGCAAAATATAATGAAATCTCATAATATTTTGTGCAACCAAACGCACCCATATAATGTGAAACTATTTCATCAATGATGCAAGGAAATATGCAAGGAAACAGAAGAAAGGCACAGCAATATACCACAACTGAATCTAATGAAACTATTTCATCAATGATGCAAGGAAACAAAAGAAAGGCACACCAATATACCCCAACTGAATCTAATGCTGCAGTGAGATGCAAGAAGCATGAGCAAGGATTATGAGCGGACATGAATCAGTGGCAATATACAAATGCCAAATTTCCATTGGGAACAGTCCCTGAATCCCATTTGGAAGGATAAGACTGAACAAAACCGTTAATCTATATTGAGGAGCAATGCATTACAAGTTACAGCTGCTGCAATTTCCATGAAGGCAGGAGCTAAGCTGCAGTAAAATGGTAACCTGGCAGTCCTCAAAATCAGTAGCATATTAGGAGCATCCTCATGTGTATGCATGTATAGATATATTGCCAAAACATTCAAGGAATTTTCATGTACTCATGAATGGATACCGTCCACCTTGCACACATGTACCAATGTGTCACATTTCTATGTGTTGGCATCAAAATTTTATGATGTACGATCCGTGATAACAGGTATCAGCCACCGCGGGGAGATCCATGCTCATTTCAAAGTTAGTGCAGAGCCCTATATATGCAGCCATTTTGACAGTCCAAGCTAATGGTCAAGGCCAGAGTGGGACCATGTTCTCACTCCAAGCTCAGCGTCCAAGAAAAGCACGAGAAGAGCAGCAAGCAGCCTGGAAGGAGATAAAATCCGATCCGTGCTCGCCTCCGATGGCAGTGTGGGGCCCAGTATACCACATCGCACCACAGTCTGCAACCAAGTGCAGTACCAGTTCATTCAACTAGATTTTATCCCACGCTAATCACCTAGGTCAGCGCTTCGCACTTCCAGCACATGCCAACAGAAAGCATTCTGAGTCATCCAATGATAGCGCGACATGCGTCCAAACCGCTTAACAAGCTTTTAGGTGGGAAATAACCATGTAAACACCTCAGGGACAGGAAATAACTGTCTCCCATTATTATAAATACCCCTTTGGACCTTTACTTCCATAACTCATGACCAGTGTTTTAAATAGCGGTAGCGTGATGCATAGCGCTCAGCCCTCTATCGCGTGTAGCGTAAATATGTAGCATGTAGCAGAAGCTACACGATACTTCTATTTTTTACTTTAAAAATAGGACAAATATAATAAATAGTGAAAAAAAGAAAAGGAAAAAAATATAAAAATGCCTAAAAGATGATTCATTTTATCAATTATAAGCCTGTTCAAAAAAGTTATTAGTTATCATTATCAAAAGTCAATCCACATATATAAGTCAAATCAAATAATTATCACATCAACAACTTTCTAAGCAAACCACTTTAATTAATAATGTCTAATTGAAACCACAAGTCACAATTATGAAGAGAAATAAAAATCTCATAGGTTAAAGGTATCGAGTATATTACAAGTGTCACATTCCTCGACATTAGAAAAAAAAAAAAAAAAAAAAAAAACATTGTAGCTTACGCTATGGACGCCATGCACGCTACGGACGCTATGCGCTACGTAGCTGTGGCGTACGCTATGACCCCCTGTAGCATACGCTATTTGGGACGCTACATAGCGTACGCTACGGGTGCTATTTGAAACACTGCTCATGACATTTGGTTTTTGAGATAGCTTAAAAGTTCTCCGGATACTTTGCAAAGCCCTTCTCTTCCTTCTCCCCACACCAACGGTCGAGACAAGGTGAGAATGAGAGAGTTTAAGGACTCGTCCTTCTGAAAGGTTGCTCCACGCTAGCCTTTAGACCTCCACAGTGGCTTTATGCCAACTGTTTGAGTACCAACAGTCTCGCTCCAAGTAAACTGTCTGAGAAACTTGAGCAGTGGCCCAACACTCAACTGTTCAAGGCCCTGGTGGCGACTCCTCGCTGACTATTTAGAGCCCCAAACAATGGTCCCACGCTGACTGTTTGACTGATGAATTGTCAAGGCAATCCAGGCTAACCCTGGTTTCTCCAGTAGAATGGCCATGTGTTGTTTCTGTCTGAGGTCTTTTAAACACCTCAGGGCAAAGCAGACATGCTACTAGAACTTTCGAACTTCCTAGAGCTATACAGGACATGAATGCTAAAGCTATTTAAGTCCTAAATGCACCAGAATGCTCCACCTAATCGATGGTCTAGACACTTTGAAGATGAAGGATCATAGATTAGGACTTTATGCATCATTTGTATTACTCTATTTTGTACCTTGTAATGACTATTTTTCTCTAGTTTTTTTTAACAATTTAATTAAGGGTCTTTTCCCCAAGGAATACAATTAAGGGCCTATGCCAAACCACAATCTAGATTGTACTTTGTTCCCAGATTCATAGAAGCCTCTTGTTGTGAAACAGTATACCTTCGATTGATGAGATGATGTCAGTAAAGAATATGAAAATAGATCATCGAGGAGCAGGTTTTAGAGATGTCTTGTGAGTTTGACTACTACTTCAATGAGCCCAAAATATGTTTCAAAATCATCATCATCAAAGCATTAGACCGAACTTGCCTTGAGAATAGTGCCCCTTCAACCTCATAAATCACATCTGTTATGATCCAGTTATCGGGGTACGGCTTACCACTTGGTGCAAAGTAATAACCAACCTGTCTCACCAAGATACCCCAAGAATTATTTACTGAAATAAAAGATATCAATAGCTAATCAAATGCAGAACATAAAAGCATGTGATTAGAGCAGAATACAAAAGCATAAACATTATTAATAACAAATATGAACTATGTCTCAGAAAGAAGAATAGTAATCAGATATAAACTGAAACTCCTAAACACATGCACATTTTGGAAGAATGTGAACCAAAATAAAATACGGGAGCCACTACTTACATCCACCCTTTTTGATAGCTCACCCTTCAATCTACTTTTCGTAATACACTACTATCAATCAAACAGGGTGGTTTGTTTATCACTTCATATAAGATAACTTACAGTAACAAGTTGATGCAGGACATGAAATTCCAATATGATATGCAAGATCTCAGGCTAGAGATCACGTTAGTTCAGAAACAATTACACAAATTCCATATCCCACACAAAAGTCCAAACATTCAATTAAGGGGAATCTATGTGGGTCCAGGCTTACACATGATATGGCTGGATCAATAAAATTTATGAACCAAACGATGCTCACAAATAAAAAATAATCATCCACACATGCATAGTAATCAGTCCGTAATCCAAGGGATTCACCAATTCCAATTCAGAGAACCCAAGGGTAAGAAAATGGGCATAAAATTAGAGATTTGAGTAATTTAGGTTTAGGTCTAGGGATTTTGAGTGAAAACAGAGAGAAAGAGAGGAGAGAGACGAACCAGAGAAGTACCGCACGCGTAGACAACAATTATAGCCCATACACACGTGCGTGTGATCCCGGCCGCACGTGTGTGGGGCCCACTATTCAGAAAAAGCCTACCTTAGCCCTGGTCAGCCAGGGATAGACTCCAAAACCCCAAATCTCAGCTCGATTCGATGCACAGTTTGTGCGTGGTGCTCTGCCAAAGTTTCAGCCCTCCTGTAAGGTCAGATTTTGAAAATCTGCTGTAGAGAGAAAAACGGCTACAATAGAAGATGGATTTGAAGCACAGACGATTATAAGAGAATAGAAATATGGATGGAAGAAGGTGGGAAGTATGGATGATAGAAGATGGGTGGATCGGGATAGATGTGGCTTCGTACCACGGTAGTTAGCTCTTTGAGAAAGGGAGGGCTTCACACCCAATTAGGCTTCACAACTCAGAGAGTAGGAAAACACAAAAATTTTATTAAACTTCAATGAATCAAAAGAACTACAAGGGGTGCCTATTTATAGGGAAAACTTTATACCCCAAAACTCGCACCATGTGCGCAACCTATTACTTGGCAATGAAGTAAACTAAAATAAAAACCAATCAAAGAAATCTAAAGCGTTCACGATGTTCTAAATAACATAAATAAGAAAAATCTAAAATATAAAATCAATCTGACGAGTGGGCCGCAATCATGAGATCCCATGATGAGCTTTTCTTGACTAACGGGCCAACTCTTTTGAATTAAAACTTCATCTTCTAGCTAGGAAGCCCTTCCTGGACGTCGTTATCGATCCAGATTGATGGTGGGGCCCTCCTTCTAGCGTACGAGTGTAGGGGGGTGGTGTGCATGCACGTGTGGACGACGTGCGCGGGATGTCCCCATCACAAGTCACTAGTAGGGTTCATGAAACTAATTGTTTATCCAACGCATGATATTGGATCCTAGGTTAAGGAATTTCACTGGTACTTATTATTTACAGTATCAGGAGTTAAACACTCACAAACTTCACTCATACCCAATGAGAATCCAAATCTGACTGAAGTCAATCTTTAGTCAGGTGCTCAATTGAGTCGATCAATTTTGAGTTTTTGCTTAATAGTTAATATGATGTCTAAAAATTAACTCGGGAATGTCAGGGTTAGACAGATGCAGTGCTACAATTGGCTCAACCATAACAAATTACAAATTTTTTTTAAAGAAGAATTTAGAAATGATTATTATTCAAATAAAATAGCATTACCTCAGTCTTCATATCTATCCCATATATACAAAAAATGTTTTTCAATGGGGGTCTATCCCAAGGTGTAAGAGGATTTAGCACTGGATCACCATGATACAACCTGAAATTTACAGCATTAAAAAACATTAAGCCTGCTGGAAATGATATGACTCCAAAAATGCATAACATTAGTACAGCATGTGATCCTCAAGAGAGTAGGGCCGTCAAAGAAAGAGTCATATATTTAAAGGATGCATATACTATCAAAGAAACAAGATATATAAAAGTGGACAGTGTTTGTCATATGTGTGGCATACATATATGAGATCCAATCCCTTCATCTGGAGAGCACTACCAAGGATTAGTCATTCTCCAAAAGCTACACCAAGCAAACAATCCTAACCCTTAGAACAGGATTTTTTTTATATAATAAAAATAGAAGGTCAATGGAACTTTCTTTTCTGAAGGGTGATGACTACAACAAGGGAAGGGAATCTCCTATCTGAAGACATTGAACATTGGACCCCATTTTGGCCAAACCATTGGCTACACCATTTCCTTCCCTTAGGGTATGAGCAGAGGAAAGCGAGAGATCCTCAATCACTGATTTCCTAAACAAATCTCCCCAACTTTCACAGATAACCACGCTCAGAAGCGCATTTTAAGGCATTCAAAGAGTCTCAACTCAATTAACCAAAGCTAGGGTAATCAGAACATCGACATTTTTTTAAGAACCATCTGTTCTTCAGAAATTGTCCAATTTGAAGGGTTAGGATTGGATGATCGGTGTTTTGGGCTGTGGCCCATTCATGATAGGACCTAAAAGATGAACCCTTTGGATATAGTACGCTTGCACAAATTTTAAGTAAACAAGGTGACAAATAGATATATATTTGATAATAACTATTCACTGATAAGATGAATGATTGCAAGAGGGTAGACTGCCAAATACAAGGGTCAGTCTCAATGCATCCTCTTTAACAACAGAATTGGCAACTTCTTCCACCTCACTCAGGATATGGCCAAGGAATCAAGGATTTAACAAGCCGAAGCATGCAGATCTTAGATGCCTCATAAGCTATCAGATGTTGATGAACTTTGTTTCACCTCATTATAAATAAATCAACCAGCTATAAATAATTAACATAGCCAACAATTATGCAACATGAATATTTTCCAACCATGCCTATCCAGCTATCACCATAACTATCATGGGGATTACAGCCCATGCATGTTGTGTCATCAAATGCAAAAATAATGTCAACTCTGACATTATCAAGCTAGGGCAACGTGCATTCAGCTTAACGAATGGTATTACCAGACGTGGCTTTGCTTACTTTTCGAGTTGATACAATAGTCTTTTGCTATCCGGATCATAATCTTCTATTGCTTTAAAAAAGGTCCCATCTGATACTTCTCTGGCAGAAAAAGATAACTGAGTAGGAAGTCCACATTCCATGCCAGAAGATGTGGCATGTGCTACTTCAGGAAATGATGGGTTCGCATCAACACCTGGAAAGATGAAATGATTAACTGGTGCTTACAAGCATAAGACGTATCGTAGAAGATTTCATCATCTGGCTAATGTACAAGGCTTCAAAGCTGCACCTTGTTTAGAAGGAATTTCAATATTTATTATATTTGTAGGCCATCCCGAGTAATTTGACTGAAATTCTGTGTCATCACAATGGTATGTATGATGTCCCCTTCCTCCTCCCTCAAAGAAATGTTTCCAATGTGTATTATCGGTCCTACAATACTTTGAGAATGGTACCATCCATAAAGAAGAGCCAAATGAATTGAACATCAATCGAGCAGTTCCCTGATAACTTGTACAATCAAATGAAACATGTGTTAATGCATCGGATTTCCAAGACACATGATGACATAAATGTCCACAATTCAAAAGTATGAATACACTAATGAAAGATAATTTGAAAGAGTCCAAGCACAAGAGGAAATCCAGGTTGATGTAACATTGATTATACATTAAAATAAAAATGAGTTGCAGAAGTGCATTTGCTCTGAAAGTACAACTGCCCCAAACCTTTGTAACTTCTATCATCTTATTGTCTCTCCCACACATGTAAGCAAATGTGTTTCGCACATACATGTTCCATGGACAGATCACAGGAAGGAGGTGGCAGCTAACAGTGCATAATGAATCCAAGCATAAAATCAAACTCGTTGCACTAACGGATGGCTAAGCATTGTCAATTTGAAAGGTTTCCTTAATTTACTGCTCATTCAATGGAGGTACTGAGCCAAGAATTATCTCAGAGTTTGAAATATGTGATTGCCAATTCCTGATGTTCTGAAATATTGACCATAATTATAGGAATATTTGTGTAATATTCGCCAGATGCAAGGAAATTTACATGCATAGATCATAGATCTAATAGGCCCTTTTCCATGATGAGTAAACAATGTAGAGTGGATGGAATACTAAGGCCCTGTTTAGTAGATGCCTAAAATTGAGTTCCTCTCATTTTACTTAACAGTACCTGTGTATTAAAGATCAAAATCTTCAATACATGACCGCTGCTAACTAAAATGAGGTGAACTCATTTTAGGCATCCACCAAACTGGACCTAAGAATGTGCAGTAGCTCCGACAGAAAAAAAAAAAAAAAAAGAAAAGAAAAAAAAAAGAAAAGAAAAAAAAAAAGAAAAAAAGAAAAACGAAAAAGAGCACTGACAAAGGGTTTCACTATTATATCCAGTTTTCTATTGCAATTGATTCCATGCAGAAAACTGTTGTGGAGCATTGTTGGTTAGGATTCATTTAACCATTGTTGGTTAGGATTCATTTATCCCCAAGCAAGTTGTTAAAATGGTAAGATTTACGATTCAAACCATATCATATATGCCTACGATGCAAATCATAGCTCCAAATTGCAAATCTGCATGAATTGTACAGTCATTGTATCGAAACATATAACCATGTAATTATCATGGACTCTGCAAATGGGCCCAAATTTACTTCAAAAATTCTTTTTTTCTTTTTTGCATTTTTATTCATTTTTTCTTCTTCTTTTTTTTCACCCTTTTGCTTTTGAAACATGTAAAAGGCCCTTTGTCATTAACAAAAAATCCCCATTGCTGTCTTTTGACTTTTGAGAGAGAGAGAGAGAGAGAGAGAGAGAGAGAGAGGAAATTTGGCGATTTTTTAAAATTTTAAATTTGATTTTTGAGAGATAAATTGCATTTTATTAAAAGAAGCCCCAAGAGAACAACAAACCCAGCTAAGCAAAGCCAGCAAGGTAGATGGCCAACCAGAAGCAGCTACAAAAAGAAATGAAACTGAAAAACAACAACTGCCAGGAACAATGGAACTAGAAAAAGAAAAACAAGACTGAGACTACAACTATCCAGGACCACCCAACTGTCTGTTGTTTTGGGGATTTTAATATTAACAAACCCAAAACAAAGAAATCAAGATATCTCTTTCATTGGTCAACATAATCAAATGCCACTTTTTCGAACATGATTCTACACACATGAAAGGTACAAAAGAACATAAATTTTCATAGATTCTTGTATCTTTCCTTTGGTTGCTTTTTAACGTAAATTCTACCAAGACAAGGAAAAAGAAGAAGAAGAAGAAGAAGAAGAAGAAGAGATACAAGATTCCTTTAGGGTGCATTTGGTCGCATTGGTGTTTTAAATAGCGAATAGCATGTAGTGCAATGTTCATCTCTCTAAAGTGTAATGCTTAAGCTACATAGCATGCAGCATAGGCTACATGCAACTTCTAGATTTTTAATCATGGTTGCTCTTGGTTGCACCAATGTCATGATATTCTGCACCTTTAGACTTACTAATAATGAAATTTAACAAAGTTTCATAATATTTGGTGCAACTAAATGCAACCTAAAGTAATAGGAAAGGGCAATGATTAAGTATAAAGGTTAAGAAAGAGCAACAAAACTGGTTTAATGTTGTTACTTATATTATTTTACTAAAAGCACTGAAAAGATTAACTAATTTTTTAAAAGGTAAAAAAATAATTGAATAACATTAATTGATTTTAATGTTGCAGTAAAAAAATACTAATAATGTGACCTACATAGTGTGTAGCATAGTCTATGTAGCGTGTATCCTATAGTGTAGGCTGCATGCGATTTAAGCTTTTTCATGAGCTACGTAGTGTTAAGACTAAGTTACGCTACGTAGCATAAGCCGCATGCTACATAGTGAAACTATTTAAAACACTGGGTTGCATCAAATATCATGAAACTGCACCCTTAATATCACAATATGTTAATGTATATAGGTTTCTGATTTATTTTTATTTTTCATTTTTTAAGCAAATCAGAAAATTTTTACGATTGATGATATGATTTGCAATTCAATATGATTAGCCCCTATTACGATTTGCAATACATAAACAATTTTGACAACATTGGTCCCAAGCAATGTTTTAAAACCTACATTGGATCTTCGTCAGTTTTTGTCAGCAATTTTAATCCAAATAGGTCCAACCGGCAGTCTGACCTGTTAGGCCTATGACATGTATAATAAAAAGAAAAAAAAAATCATGGGAATTAAGCAGCTAAACACCAAAAGCACAGTGGATTTGCTTTTTATAAAGTTGTCATGATTAGAATCGCACACTGATCATTTGAAGTTTTTACCAAAAACAGATGAACAGGCCGATCCAATCTAAAAAATGCCCAACCTATACGTGCAACCAGTTAGATTGGATAGCTCGAATGGTATCTTTCCCAAATTTTGGTTTATAGGTAACACGATCCATTTCTGTGTCCGATTCCTGCCCAAAGTGGCCCAACCATCCAGTTTGATTCGGTTTTAAAACACTGATCTGAGGTATTTTTATTGTATTCCAAATACCCACTAAACTATGGTGTGCCCGTTTTAAATCTCAATGTCTCATCCAACTTTTATTGATTCAGGGTGGGTCATCCAGTTTTGCCTTGTCCAGTCCTAGAAGATCCTATGCAGATTTTTAATGATCTAGGGCTCATGACGACTTCGGATTTATCTCAAAATTTGTCGAATGTGACTGGACTTGTTGTAAATAATTTGAAGCTTTGAACCAAGCACGTAAAACAAACGTAGCAGAAACATAATGTGATAATCCGTTGAGAGCTGAGATATGAATACAGCTCACAACATGAAACTAAAATGCAATGGCATAGTCATGATTATTATTATTATTTTTTAAAGGGTGTCATGATATGACGTTTTCGATGTGAATCTATGCTTATTACAGAGAAAACAGCTTAAAAGGAGGATATAAGTGAGAAATCAAAAGCTTATAAGACAAAGCTCATTCTGTCCCAAAGCACTACACTTGTCTATAAGCACTAAGCAAGCCCATAAGTTACAGGGGCAATCTGTTGAAATGAAGGGGAGTTACTTCCAGTCAATGTTTTAAATATCGACTATATCGGTTGATATATCCCACGATATATATTGTATCTCAATCGTGTTATACGAAACGCACAGGTAGTGCCAATATATCCGACATGTTCAATCCGGTGAGCATTTTCAATTTTTGATCCATTTTTTTGTTGAAATTATGTTAAATTAGTGTCAAATGGTTATAAATTCATTGGTTCTTCATTTTTTGCATGAAAAATCATGGAGTTGGAGCTTTGATTTCGATATCCATTGGTTTTTCAAGTTCTTTTTTATTTTATTTTCGAAAATTTTCTTCAACCAACTGTCAATTTATAATTTCAAAGTATTTAGGAGTATTTGATGAAATGATCATCACATACACTCTGATTTTGAAATTTGAGTTTAGGTGGTCCAATTTGGGAAATTTTGGGGAAATTTCACTATTTCTCCCAAATTGCTTGCAATGTTGCACTCGAAACATGGAATCAAGCATGTATGAGGTCCGATCTAATGATTTGTTAAGTCCTTGTCAATTTTTTAAAAATAAAAATCATTTTTAATTAAACTTTTAAAATATATATATTTTAGTTTTTTTTCCAAAATTTCCCTTCAACCAGCTGTCAATTGAGACTAATTTCAAAGTATTTAAGAGTGTTTGATGAAACGATCATCGCATACACTCTTAAATGTTATGCATTCAATTTGAATATAGTTATATTAGTTCAGTTAGACAACACATAGCGTAGGACCCTATACAAAGGAAACCCATTATTTGCACTTCTTTTTTGAGATGTTATGATTTAAAAGTGTGTATTAAGGTCTGTTTTAATAATCCCTAAAGTTTCATTGAAAAAATCAACCACTTTCCCAATATTTTTCCATGTTTCCCAAAAAGTGCAATAAATTACCCGATACAAACAATATATCTCGTGCGATAACCGATATGTATCTGTATCCCAAGGATGTGATACGTAACATTATACCGATATTTCAAACACTACTTCCAGCATTTATGACTCTGGTAAAAACATGTGACAAGTAAATGACATGATTTGGAGGAATTACACATTGTCCATGTGATGATGCATCAATATATACAAGGGTTAATGATTCTAAAGGTCCCACTGACTGGATCAGCTACTTGTCAAAGTATGTGGTTGACACACCTGTATGGGCTTTCTTTTGATTGAAGCCAAAGTACCACATGCATGCATACATACATGGACTACTATATATAGTCATAGACTTATCTGACATTGATATGAGTGTGACAACATATGGTAATAGTCATGGCATTATGTTGCTAGTTGTTTTGATGCTATATAGCTGATTTTAAGCTATAGAAATAAAGGCTTTAAATGCAACATAAACCTGAAATTTTGGATCAGGGGGAACCATCACAATGCAAGTAGTTCATCGACCATCTCCATAGCATTGTGTCTGCTATCCCAATCATGATTTCCTACCTCAAAAGGTAAAGGAAAGGTCTTTCCCTTTTGGGTCGGATAATGATTTGATGTTCTTGATTATTTTATGCATAAGTAGAGAGTTGCAAATGACATAACTATCCTTGCTAATTTGCTATAATTTAAGATTGCGTGCCCATTAAAACGAATGAATGTAACAAATAAATAGCCACATAAGGAAAAAGGCATGCATGCTAACAACAGATTCAATGAAAATATTAATCTTTTCTTTTTGCTTCTATAAATTTCATAGGCATGCACATGCAACAAAAGAGATTTCTATACACACAACAAAACACATTCTATGTATTCAGGGAAGTGAATGAGATAACACGGACAATTGCCAAGGAAGGTTTGTTGAGATCCTATCTAGATATCAGAACCTTTCATTTACTTGTAGTTTTAAATTTTATCTTTATTTATCAATAAAAAGAATACAAAATATGCCACCTATCCAGTGATTTGCCAAAAGCTCACTTGAATGATGCCCATTAGAAAAAGCAATGGGAGTTCAAAACTCATGCCATATAGTAGGCTAAAGAAAAACTCATTGAAAAGAACATCACAAATGTGAAATGCCCCAGTGATATTAAAGCTATTAGTGCTGGAAGGTATAGGCGACTCCAGTTTCATGGAATAAAATTACCATCTCTAAGCAGTTCAGCCTGATAATATTTGAGGGGGATTCGCAGAATGTCATCAAGTGGGTGAATCTTGCAATCTCCCATGGAGACTGGCCACCATTTTTTGACAAGATCAGAAACCTTAAGGGGCTCATCGAAGCGGAATTTGTTCAGATTCATCATTCAACCAATGATAAGGCAGACAAGTTAGCTAATGAGGGGGCTTACAGCAGGGGTCTGCCACTCACCAGACGGTCAGGTGAATGGATAATGGTAATGTCATGTCTGGGTCAGCCAGGCCCTGGTGCCTTCAACTATCCATGGGGATGATGGGTTTTCGGTTGTAAATACTTTGTATAGGTTTGCTGCATGAGTCTGCTTGTTGTTGCGTCTGGGCTTAGCTTGATGCCAGATGGTTGTACAGTCCCAGGGGCATCTGTTTTTGAGTCTCCTGGGTTCTTTTGGTTTTTCTTAAATAAAATTTCCATTCATCACAATAAATGCCCAAGGGTGGGTTGTAAACATGTGGACAATATCGCTACTGTTAAATGAAGATGGCGTATCCTACTTTGGGAGTGACAATTTTAGCACCACTAAGGGAGATTTAAGTGTGTAAATATTGGGTCACCACTCAAGCATTGGGACCACTGCTTGAAGCAATGTTTGTGACTCCAAAGTATGAGATTAAATAAAGATATGCAGCAGTAGGCAACTATTTGTATGGTGCATTTCAGTATGAATAACGAGAGAGACACTCATTTATATCCCAAGGGAGATGATTCATAGGAAGCACTGGATTTTAGTATGTCAGGCAAGGTGTTCCGTAACGGTAATGGTAGCCATAACGGCCACCACCGTTACCTTTACATTACGGGGCATAACGGCTGTTACGGCCCCGTAACGGCCGTTATGTCTCTTTTTTTTTTATTTTTTTTTTATTGAAAGAAAAAAGCCCTAAAAAACCTATATATGCCCCTTAATGTTGATTAAAAAGTATGAAAAACCTCAATATGTCCCGTAATAGACCACTACGGGGCTATTATGGCCATTATAGGGGATGTAACGTGTTGTTAATGGCAATTACAGGTCATTTTTTCCATAACGGCTATTACGGCCGTTACGACCCTGTAACGTGTAACGATTGCCACCGTTACCTTTACGGCCCCATAACGGCCTTTATGGCACACCATGTTTTAAGCTACAACTCAAAAGATGACATATAGAGCAGAATATTTATCAAAATAATTAGATTTATAGACCTGGCAAATGACTTTGCAGGAAAACAAAGCTCAGTATCATAGGCAACAATAGAAGCATAAGTTTAACGATAATATATTGATCTACAAAGAGACGATGTAAAAAAATAAAAAAATAAAAAAGGGACAAAACACGACAAATCCAAGATGGATGGAAACATCTCAAGGGCCAGACCCTCGGTTAGACCATAGGTCATCAAGTCTCTTATGCTCCATCCACCTCCTTTTGAGCCTTCCTCTTGCCCTTTTAGAGACTTCAACTTCTATCAACTCACTCCTAACCGGCACAATTATTGGTCTCCATTGCACATAACAAAACTATTCAAGTCCACTTTCCCTAATCTTTTTTTATCCTTCCGCTACATGAATCTTGTTCCACCATTCCACTCTATCAAGGACCAGACCTTCAATTAGACCATAGGTCATCAAGTATTTTTTAAACTACCTCCAATCACGTCCTTTTAGGCCTTCCCCTTGCCTTTTTAGAAACTTCAACTTGTACCAACTCACTCCTAACCAGCACAGTTCTTGGTCTCTATTGACCGTTGCACATGGCCAAACCATCCAAGTCTACTTTCCCTCATCTTATTAGTACTCTCGTAAGTTCCCTCAAATGCATTCATTTCTAATTCTATCCTTTCTTGTCTTGTCACTCATCCATCTCAACATCCTCCTTTCAGCTATGCTCATCCTATGAACGTGTTCTTCCTTAACTGCCCAACAGTCTATCCCATAAAGTGTGGCTGGTTCATAGCTATCCTATAAATTTTCCCTTTCAGTTCTTGTGAAACAAGATGTAAACTACCAATCAATGTTGAAGCTTTTCCCTGGTATTGTTCTGATCATTTTTCATCACCATTCAATATTTTCCAGATAAAACAAGTTCAAATCTCCTGAGGTGGTCACAGAAAAGGTTCAAATTCCATGACATAGAACTAACTCAATGAACAGTTACTTTTATCATTTATTGTGAAAAAACAAGAAAGATCAGATTCAGTTTAAGGTAGGTCTAAATCAAAACATTTGAACATCCAAAGAATTCCAATGATATGATTAGTAGGGAGGAGCATCCACACTCTAGTTGATGTACTGCTTTTCTGTCTGCCTGAATCAATATGTACTCATGTAGCCTCAACAAATAGATATGATTTAAGAAGAGCACAAAAAGAACTATGACATAACCATGGATCATGAGAATTGGCAAGACAACTAACCAAAGGTAAAAAACAATACACGCATACAACATCTGCACCTTCCTACATAGGCCCTACTATGGAAGGGGCCAACCCCCAAAATCACATTGGTTGGATGGTCCTAGCCACTGAATGGAGGACAGTTGAGGATTACAAGTGGTCAGTCAGGAAAAGATCTCACCAAAATCAAGGTTCAATGGCTAAAATCCTCCAATCAATGGCTAGGATCATTCTGACTGGTGTCGTTTTTTGTATGCCAGCTATCCATGGTAGGGCGCAATATAGGAACAGTCCAGATGTCACATAAGTGTGCCAGGTGTAGGAGAATGATGCTTGATAACTTAGATTTTAGCATTTAGCACTGGATGCTTCTCAACCAATAAGGTCTCTAAGGTGGTATTTGGGAACGTGGAAAACCCTGGAAAGGAAATCATCTTCAATGGAAATGCTATTCATCCATTTGAGGAAAATAGTAGCATTGGAAAATGGTTTTCGTTTCTCAGCTTTTCATCAAAAAACTATGGAGAAAAAGGCGTTTAATCAATTTCCAAGGTAGAGAAGAGACGGGAGATGACTATTCGAGGTGAGCATATGTGTAGTCCATGTAAAAATGGAATGGAAAACAAAGGATGGAAGATTAGAATCCCATTCTTCCAATTTCCTGAGGATTCCAGGTTACCTTTTGCATCCAGATTCTACTTATCCTCCATCCAAACACAACCTAAGAAGAAAGTTCCGGCAATGTGTTCACATAAACAACAAGTGCAAAAGAAAAAATAAAATAAAAAACAAAACAAAAAAGAGTTTGAGAATACGGAAATCACCTCAGCAACGGGGAGGCCAAATGTGAATCCAGAAAGAGTGGCTTTGACTGTCTCAATTGCACCAAGAAGAGGGGAACCTGAAATTAACAGCCATGAAATGATTACAGTAAAAGGTATGCATTGCCATCCAGAAGCTTCAATATTTAAAGTAAATTGGCTCTAAAAAGGAAAGTGAGCACACCAACTGCAAAATAGGCATGTATGTGGTCATCAAGCCATTGCGTGTACATTTTTGGAGCAATTTCTAGCTTCAACCATTCCAAAAAGTAGCGAAAGACATTATTTCCCAATGAGTGGGCGAAAACTAATGAGGGTCCGCCACGAAGTTTAAGTGCTGTTTCAAAAGTCAACCTGCAACAAAGTAAAAAAGAAATCAAGGCCATCCTTGTACTAATTATTATCAATAAATGCATCCTAATGTAATTTTTGTTGGGCTAGATAATAGAAATGATAAAAGTTCAAATCTAAGTGCTTTTTCAGTATAAACCAAGACAAATTTTCTCTTTTGAGTCCTCTACTAAATAATGATCCTTGCAAGAAGTTGGGGGGTAGAGGAATGAGCAAAAGGTAGAGAAGTTATCTTCAGAATGCAAATGCAACTCAGTTTTAAGAAAGATTCTCTTCTTTCTGCTTATTTGGTTCTTCCCCTGAGATTAAAAAACCTTCAAAATTTTGTTGGAGCATGTTTGAAAGAATGGAATGGAAATCAGGAGAGAAAAAATGCTAGTTTCTCTCTTTTGGCTGGGTAAATAATAATTTATTTTATTTTTAAAAAAAAAAAAAGCACTACATCTACTAGAGGACTTCATGAAGATGCCTGCGGAAGGTGAATATGACTAGATTTTCACGATCGTTTAGCATTTAATATCGGATAGTAAGGGTTTAGTGGCTCATTGAATATTCAGAGCTTTTCCTCTCCTCACAAGGCATGTGATTTTGTTGGATGGTCATCTTGGGTGAAAATTATTGGGGTTGTGCCCTGGAAAACCAAAGTTAATAGTCCTTGTTTTATATGGCATGATGCCTTTTTTTATATATATATAGGAATTATGAATGAATTTTATTGAAAACAGGTTGACAAAGTCAAGACAAAGAATACATCCAGCAAAAAGGATTACACTTCCAATAGGGAACAGACTACATCTCTTTTCACCGTCCTCAGGAGCTGATCTGGAGATTTAAGCTTGTTGTCGAAGCACCGAGCATTGCGTTCAGCCCAGAGATTCCACATACCAGCCATAAGGAGTAGCCGCCACACAACTAACCTTTCTTTCGCCAAATGAATGCCATGCTAGGCCCAAAGGAGTTGCAGAACTGATTGTGGCATTCACCAATAGATCTCAAATAGATTGAAGATGTGGATCAAAAGCTGACTAGCATATGGGAAATGGATTAGAAGGTGATCTACGGATTCCATGCTGCTCATACAGAGTAGACAAATGTTCAGTAGAATCATACCCCTCCTTTGAAGATAGTTTATTGTTAGGATCCGCTTCCTACCCGCCAGCCATGTGAAGGAAGAGAACTTGGGAGGTGCCCCGTAGAACCAAAATGCAACGGGAGTGATGCTTTTGAAGGAATTTCGTGAAGGCTGGATCATGTTGTAAAAAGATTTTACCGAAAAAGAACCAGAGGCTGATGCCGACCACACCAAAGACTCACCCGAGCCTAGAGAGAGGTCGAGTTGCTGAAGTCATTGTAATAAATTTGCATAATCTTCGACTCCGAATCCGATAGGCCCTTCTACATGGGGGACACCATACTCCCCTTACCGTGAAAGAAAAGCAACGATCAACCGTAATATTCTTATGTAAAGACAGAGCTACTAATGACGGGAATTACTCTTGTAGACGTCTTGTCCCACACCACGTATCCTCCTCCTGTAGAGGTCTTGTCCTGCACCACCTTATGCAATCGCCATTTCCAAGAGAATAGGCTGATGTGGCTATAACTGATGGGGACACCGCAAGGATGGTTTTCCACACTGCTGAAAGCCGATAGAGTGATGACTTCTTTGTCTCCCAGCCTCTTTCTTCCAGCCCATACTTTTTAGCTATAAATTCTCTCCAAAGCCTTCCTTCGACCCCAAATCTCCATTGCCACTTGCCAAGCAATGCCACATTCATAGCTTTGAGATCTCTAAGTCCCGCTTCACCTTCGGTAGAGGTAAACAAACCTTGTTCTGTTTAAGGGGATGAAATTTATGTTTTTCCTCTGCACCTTGCCATAAGAAGTCCCCCCTTAGTTTTCTAAGTTTCTAGAATACCGATTTCAGGCATTTAAGAGAGACATGAAATATAGTGGAAGATTAGATAGGGCTGATTCAATGAGGATAATGCACCCAGCTAATGAAAGAAGCCCCCTGATAATTTCCATTAAAATCTCTCAATCACCTTGCTTCACAAATGTTTTGGTGGTTTCCACAAACATAGTGGATGACCCAAATAAGAAGGGAAAGATCCCATGCCACAACTGAATATTGTCACATTATCACATAGGTTGTTGCTTCTTCTTTAGAGAACACTATCCCCAGCATCTTGCTTTTGTGCGTATTGATTTTCAACCTGGATACCTCTTCGAAACAACCCACTATTTTCTGCAAATTGTCTATCTTAACCAGATCTACCTCACACGATAGAAGGGTGTCGTCTGTGAACTACAAGTGGGAAATATTGGGCCCAGAATTCGAGCTTCAAAAATGCAAGATTAATTCTTGATGTTGTCCTTTCAACATCATACCACTTAAAGCCTCCACTAAGACTATGAACAAGAAGGGAGCAAATGGGTCGCCTTGCCTAAGGCCCCTCGAGGCTTTAAAGAATCCTTTTAGAGCTCCGTTGACCAACACAGAGAAGGAAGCAGAAGATACACAATTCACCATCCAGTTTATCCATTTGCCACGACATCCAATCCTATTCAACATGTATTTTATGAAGTCCCAATCTACATGGTCGTACGCATTTTCGATGTCGAGTTTACATACAACCCCTTTTTTGCTTTTCCTTGTGTCTTGAATCAATGTGTGATTGGCTAGATGCACGTTATCTAGGATTTGCCAATCTGCAACAAAAGCTCCATGGTCATCCAATATGACCGAGGGTAGGACTTTCCTGAATCTAGAAGCCAAAACTTTGGCCAATATTTTGTAGAGACTCCCACTGAGGCTGATAGGTCTATAATCAAGTAAGGATTCCGCGCCTTGTTTTTTTTAGATAAGAACTATGAAAGTTGCCCCCATGCCTCTAAGGAGATGACCTTTTGGTATGAAATTCTTGGATGAAGTCAACCACATCTTTCTTAAGCATGTCCCAAAAAATTGAAAGAAATGAATAGGGAACCCATCAGGACCCGGAGCCTTGTCGCCCCCCAATGAGTCAATTGCTTCCTTGATTTCTTGTACGATATCTACCCCTCTAGGAACGGCCAAATCTGAGATCTTACAAAATTGTAGATTGCCTAATGTAGGACATGGCCATTCTTCCTTAGATAGCGATTTGGTATAAAAATCTACAATGGCTTTGCAAATTGCTTCCTTATCTTCTATTCTTTCCCCATCAACTAAGATGTTGCTGATATGATGATTCCTTGCCCAGGCACTAGCTATTTTGTGGAAGAATGAAGTGTTGTTGTCACATTCCTTGAGCCACACAGCTCACGAAATTTGTCTCCATATAATTTCTTCTTGCTTTAAAAACTTGGAATATTCAACAGAGAGGGATAATCGTTTGGTTTGATCTTTAGTAGATAGTGATTCTACCTCTTCTTTCATATCCAAATCATGTATCACGTTGATGATGCTATCAATTTTCTCTAGTCTTTTGTTAAAAACCTCTTTCTTCCAAAGTAATAGTTTGAAAGTAATTTGAGTTTTTGGAATAATTAATCCGCAGCTAACCCTGAAGCTGAGAACGATAGCTACCATTCTCTTACCATATTCACGAAATTTTCTACTTCTAACCACACAAGTTCAAAGCAGAAAGGTTTGGGTCCCCAACTGTCATCCTTGACTTCGAGTAAGATCGGGCGGTTATGGAACCTATGTTTGGGGTTTTAAAGGCATCACTTCGAATGCTCTTGGGCACTAGAAATTGGACACAGCGGCTTGGTAGCCAAGGAAGAGTTGTGTTTCATGGATCTCATTGCCCTAGCCATGATCATACAAGTTCCAGAGCATATCAACATGGATAGTCTCTGGCCATCAGGACCAACTTGATGTCAAATTGCTGCCTTCCCTAACCCACATGATTGTAGAATTGAGCCAATGGATGGCCCCTAGGATGGGGCCTTTGGTCACTTGCATTGGCATGGATCGCTTTCAAGCATTAAGATTAGGAGACCCATGATGCCCAGACTTGAATAGGCTTGTAGCTACACTAGCTCCATCGAATCCCCATGACCTGAGAATGTGTGGATAGAGAGGCCTTGATCGATCATGCTTTAGCTCTCCTTATGAGGCCTCTACATGCCATTGAAAGTAGGTGTAGCTACATTTCTTCATCAGGATCCTCAAAGCATGCACGATCCAACAAGGTTTCCACCATGTATTTCCAGGCAATGTTCGTAATATCGATACTATGGCCGATATTTCGGCCAATATTATCGGTATCGATGGTGAGTGATACAAAACCCCTCAAAAGGCCCATGAAATACAAAAAATTCGAAGAATCTTACGTAGCGTGTGAGATATCGCAAAATATTGTGCGATATCGATAGATATTATCACTTATACTGTTTTTTATCAAGGATTTTAACATTTCCTTCGCAGTTAAAGGGCCAGGAATGTCGAAAAATAGAAAAAACCGGAACCGCCCCAGAAAATCGATATATATATATATATATATATATATATATATATATATATATATATATATATATATATATAAAGGAAAAAACTTTCAAAATAGTGTATTTTGGTATTTGTAAAAGAGATTGCCTAATCAAAAGTTGCATTTGGTGGGCCAGTCGATCAAAGTCATGCGCCATTCGTAGGTTTTTTCGAAAAAAGCTTCAATTCCCTTCGATTTCGGCAAATGATCTAAAAAATTGGAGATTTGGAGTGTAATTGAGAGAAAAAGAGGGATTTTTGGGTTCCTCCGTTTCCGGGAAAAATAAAAAAGGGCCTCAAATGCCTTTTAGGGACGCGGATTAGCAGTTGACAGGTTTGAGTAGGAAGTCTCGCTACTAAAGTGACATCACCAAGTTATGTGGGCCCCACCATGATGTATGCATTGTATCCACACCGTTCATACATTTGGAGAGATCATTTTAAGGCATGATACAAAGAATGATTCAGATCCAAAGCTCCAATGGATCCCACTATAGAAAATGGTAGGGAGAGTTTGTTTTTCCCTTATTTCATGTATGTGTTAACTTATGGAAAAGTTAGATCTCAAATAAACATCATGGTGGACCTTAGGAAGGTTTCAACGGTGGGTGTCACTCTCCCCACTGTTTTCTGCGGTGCGGTCCACTACTGCTCTAGATCTGCCTCATTCTTTGTCTAATGCCCTAAAATGATCTCTCCAAATGAATGGACAGTGTAGATACAACACATAAATCATGGTGGGGCCTATGGAACTTGGTGATGTCACTTTAGTAGCGAGTCTCGCTACTCAACCTGTAGGAAGCGGATTGCATACAGTAACTCACTACACTTAGTGTATCGAGTAAACTCTGTGAGGGCCACCATGATTTATGCACTTTATCTGCTCCGTCCATACATTTTACCAAATAATTTTGGGTCTTAAGCCCAAAAATGAGGCATATCCAATGCTCAAATGGACCACACCACAAGAAAGAGTTGAATTGAATGTCTAACGTTGAAAAATTCTTGGGACCATAGAAGTTTTAGATCAAGTTTATATTTGTTTTTCACCTTAATCCATGTCTGTATGATCTTATGAACAGGTTAGATGACAAATAAACATCATTGAGGGGCCTAGAAAGGTTTCAACGGTGGAAATCATTATCCTCACTGTTTCCAGTGGTATGATCCACTTGATCTTTAGATATGCTTCAATTTTGGGCTCAACCCCTTAAATTAGATGGAAAAACGGACGGACGACGTGGATAGACCACATACATTCAAGATGGGCCGAACTGAGTTTATTCAGTATGATAAAAGTGTAGTGAGTAACTCAGTACACAATCCGATTTCCAACCTGTAGTGCTAATCAGCATCCTTTTTTTTACGAGCGTAGGCAGAATCGGTAGCCGAATATGGTCTTGTTGGGGGCTTTGTAGGGCCCACCATGATGTATGTGTTTTATCCACACCGTCCATCCATTTTGATAGGTTATTTTAGGGCATGAGCCCAAAAAGGAGGCGAATCTAAGGCTCAAGTGGACCACACCACAGGAAGCCGTGGTAACAATGATGCCTACCATTGAAACTTTCCCAGGGCCCGTCATGATGTTTATTTGTCATCCAATCTATTCATAAGGTCTAACAGACCTGGATGAAGAGAAAACATAAATATTAGCTTGATCCAAAACTTATGTGGCCCTCAAGACATTTTCAATTCTAGCCATTCAATCCTCACTGCTTCCTGTGGTGTGGTCCACTTGAGCCTTAGATCTCCCTACGTTTTTTAGCTCACGCTCTAAAATTATCTGTTACAATGAATGGATGGCGTGGATAAAATATATACATCACACTAGCCCCACAAACCCTTGATAAAACATATACATCACACTGGCCCCACAAACCCCTGATAAAACACATACATCACCTTACCGATGTGTAGTATATCTATCCTTTTCTCCAGCCTATATTAGCCTACATTAGAATGTGGTCCCAAAAATTAAGCAGATCCAAATCTTAGGTGGACCACACCATAAGAAACAATGGTGATTGACTATCTCATTATAAAAAAATCTTAAATTTTAAGCAGATCCAAATTCCACCGACACTTCATTAAAAACTTCATATGGCCCATGTTTCCAATGATGTGGTCCACATGAGATTTGAATCTGCCTCATATTTTGGATTATGGTATAAAATTATTTGGAAAAATAGATGGACAAAGTAGATAAAATGTATACATTACAATGAGGCCCTCAGATCAGTAGGCAATCCACATCCCGCTAGGACCTAGTTAGAGATGGATGGTCCTGTGGGGCTCATGGTGGGGCCCACAATGATGTTTGTGAGAAATCCACAATGTCCATCCATTTTTCCAGAGCATATTAAAGCATGAGACCAAAAACCAAGTAGATCCTAGATCAAGTGGGCCGCACGACATGAAATAGTGAGCATTAAATGTCCATGCCCCAAAAATCAGCTAGTCACATCATTGATGGGTATGTTTACAATTTCTACTTTTGAATGAATTAATTGTATTTTCATACATGTCTTAATACATTTATTAATGTTATGCATTCAATTTGAATATAGTTACATCAGTTCAATCAACTAGCACATAGCTTAGGACTCTTTACAAAGTAAACCTATTATGTACACTTCCTTTTTGAGATTTTATGATTTAAAAGTGTATTAAGGTCTTTTTTAATAATCCCTGAAATTTCATTGAAAAATTCAACAAATTTCCCAATGTTTCCCAAAAAGTGCAATAAATTATGTGATACAAACGATATATCCCGTGCGATAACCGATATGTATCTGTATCCCAAGGGTGCGATACATGGTGTGATACCGATATTTCGAACACTGTTTCCGGGACATGAATACCACATGAATTGGTGGGTGATCTTATGGTTTGAATGGTCCATTGAATGATTAAAGGTCAGCCAACACCGCTGAGGTTTTCAATTGGTTAACCAAAGTTTTTCAACCGTTGATTTTTGTTTTTGACCATTGATTTGTTTTAGATTACGCTCTATGGACATCCAATCGTTGAGATCTAAAATGATCCATACCCTAGGTGGCATGGGCATTGCTCAGGGATAGTGACAACTGATGGTGGAGGGATTTGGATGGTTGGGGTATATGTATAAGGTATATAGACGTCCTTCACAGTAAGGTACACAGATGTTCCATAGAGTGGAGAAGCACCATATGCAGTGCACCAAATTCCTTTTTATCTGACTTTTTTACTCTCTTTTTTTAAGGTATCCATAACTCCTCATAAGATCCTATCTGAGGGAAAGGAGATAGAGAGCCCTTGGACATCCACGTCTAAGGGGGAGGTGGACATTCCTACCCAGAGAGAGAGAGAGAGAGTGAAGGTGGGCCACACCTAACCCCTCTCACATCCCACACATTCACATGTTCCAGAGTGTGGGCCTCTTCTTCTGGGATGTTTTGTGATCAAATATGGCCCTTACTAGGATTCTGACAAGTGGCTCTTTACCCTTTCCACCTTTGATAGATCAAGGAGAGACTCCCTTGTTTGGGAGATCGACAACAGCACATGATCAAAGACTCTTCGTCAAGTATAATTTAATCTAATTATATTATTATTTTTTTATGGAAACACGGCTGAATCTAAACAAGGATCTTAATTAACTAATTAATTGAATTAGATTTTTTAAAAGCCTTCATTCCGTTGTGTTTCTAAAATCCGCCCATCAAAAACTCATGGGCAACCATCTTTGCTACCAAGGTTCCCTCCTCCCAGATAGATATGTTTTATGCAAGAAATCTCCATCATTAAGGTTTTTACTCAAGAGTTGTATTTGATGTTGTGAAGCAAGCAGTCCCCTCGTAGATTTTTACTATTGAAGGCAATCTTATTACATCACAATCCAGTGAGTTGGCGAGGAGACGTTCCATCCGAGGCAGGATCTTAGTTTAATGAACTTTTTACCAAGGTGCCACTACCACTTGGAACTAGCACTTCAAACTCACACCACCCCTCCTGTTGCCTAGGATTCTACATTGTTAACATTTTAAAACAAATGCTTTCTTGCTCCCATACCTAAATCCCCTCCCGCTTGCCTCCACTTTGTGCAGAGTACAATTAACTAAGGATTGGTTAGAGAAAATCTTGATTTGGCATGCTTTTGTGAAGGTCACTTTTCGCCAATATTCAGCAAGAGGCTAATGACGAGTGGGACTCAAGACTTACCTTCATCAATGGAAAATTGGGCTTAGATTCCTCCAGCTTAGTAGTTCCTTTACTTCCTCATTGAGGTTGGTTTCCTCTCACTGTATTCATCAGGAGGCCAACAAGGAATTAAGAGCATGTTTGATTTTCTTGGGTAAGTGTAAATGCAGTGGAAATGGGTAATAATTATTTACTTAGTAATTACCTTCGTCGTTACCTATGTTGATTTGACTCTTGCTTTTTTCAACACAAAAATCGAGGAGGCTGCCAAATATTAGGAGGGCCCACCATGATGCATGTGGATTATCCACGCCGTTCATCCATCATACCACCTAAATTTAACAGAAGCCAAAAAATGAGGCAGATTCAAAGTTCAAGTGGACCACACCACAGTAAAAATATAATCGAATACTTACCATTAAAAACTTCTTGAGGCCACTGTTTACTTTGGTATGGGACACTTGAATGTTGAATTTTTCTCATTTTTCGGCTCATGCCTCAAAATGTTAGAGTAAAACGGATGGGCGATGCAGATGTCATATACATGACGGTGGGGCCCACAAATTTATGCAGTCATTTTGGACCGTTTTTCAAAGCAGGAATACCCTGGCATTTTCAAACAGGTGAAATTGTAATATTGGGGCATTTACCTAGTATCTACCCTGTATCTGGAAAACCAAACAGGCCCTAAGCGAAAGGCATTCTTTCATCACTGGCAAATTAAGTTTAGATTCCTCGAGCATAATGGGTATTACAATTACTTTTTCTCTTTGAGGTTGGTCCAACCTTATTTGTTTTCCCTTCTCCTTATTATTATTATTATTATTAATTATTGCTCACATCCATAAGTAAAAGAGAAAAGTCATAGAATTAAAATAAATTCAGTTCCTCACAACTCGCTTGATTTTATCTCCTTCCCGCCTAGCTTGGTTAACCCTAACTCGACTCATTTACTTGATCAATGTCATTCTAGTTTCTTGCCTTGTAATTCTAATTTCTAATACATGAGATAGTGACACCACTGATGCTTCAATCCACACCATCCAATGTCATCCATTACTTCCATTTTCTGGAAATCTAGGACCACCAACCTCATCTACTAATCTCTATCAAATATGCTATTAATGGGTAAACGAGCAACAAAACCAGGCATTAAATATTTCAACTGGTAAGAAATTGTTTGAAAATATGCAGACACAAAAAAAGAAAGGAGATAGACAAACTTTAGCTTGTGGAAGTAAAGGTCCCGCTCCTCCAGCATTGACGCTGACAACCTCCAATCATATGGAACGGCAAGGATTGCATTTGCCTCAATACCAAATTCAATGCACCATTTAACCCACTCTTTCCAAACAGAGGAAAGAGGACCTGGACATGCATAATTTGCAATGTGTAAGTAATCAATTGAAGCAATAGAAATTTATTAAAGTGTGGACCTCTGCCAAACTATATTTACCATTGAAACATTCTCTCCAAAAAGATACTGCAGACCACCAAACTTTTCTTGACCGGTGGTGAATATCAATCTAAAGGAAATCCTCTAGTTGAACAAAGCGTGAAACAAAGTGGCAAGGTATTCGAGTGTGGGAGCAGGGAAGCATCTATTTCAAAATGTTAGCAAGTATAAACAGCAAGGAAGGAGGAGTTGGAGCATGATTCTGAAGGATGATTCAAAGTGGGAGAGGCACTGGGTTAGAAGGATTGTGCAACTATAATCCATAATCGCTAATTTCCTTATTGATGGTAGCGTATCCAATTGAGATTGTGGATTTATATACTTGAAACTCCTAATTTATGCCAGTGAAATGATTTACCCCAGCAAACCATGAATGCTAACATCTTGACATGTAGGAGCATGCAATAACTGGTAGAATAAGAAGTTTACCTGTAATATAACCTGGGTCCAGTTCTGTAATCGCAGAAAGACCACTGTCAGGTCGTGACTTGCATTCAGGGTGATCTGTTTGATTGTAAGGATCTAGCAAGATACACTTAAGCCAACAATTTACGGCAGATAGAACCTGCAAGAAACGTGAAATAGGTTGTGAGTTTGTAAATTATAACATATCACCTTGTCACATGTTTATCATCCAAAAACTGAATAGTAATAATCTACTATAATTTTTACATGGTCTGCATAAATAATGGTGACAGAATAAAACTTAGTTGATGAAAACTAAGACTAAGTAAAATCCTTTGCTGAATTGACCACACACATGATTTTATTTGATGAATGGGACTCAATTTAGAAGATCAATCTTGATAATCAACGCCCACTCATAACCCAACAGATGGCAATGAAATTGGATCGACCAGGTAATTTTACCTTCGGCAAGCTCATAAAAGTCCTTTAAGAGAGCATCCTCATGCCAAGGGAGTAAGCTATAGGAAAAAAGAAGCAAGGGGGAGGTCTCCTCCAACCAAAAATCCTCCCAAAAACAAACCCGCTCACCACATCCCACTTCAAATCTAACTCTATCATGAAAGTTTGACCCACAAATCTAGAATTATCACCATATTCCAAGATGGCTTTCCAAATAAAGCAGCTATTGCCTCTCACCGCCATGCTTGGAGTCCAACCTCCCTCTGATTCCTCATATTTTGAAGCATAATTTCCCCACAAAGCATCTCTTGCTCTTTTCCAAATCTCCACCACCACTTTGTAAGAAGTACCCAATTTCTTTGTTTGATCTACCAATACACCACCTCAATGACCTTCCCTAAGAAATATTTTTTAGTGTTCTCAAATAGGCTTCAAAGTTTAAATGGATATGATGGCTACAACTGACACATGGAAATTATACTTGATTACAATGTCTATGTGATTCTGATATTTGTTGATGATGAGCAACAACAGTGTTAATCTTTATTCAAGTGGTGAGTGAGGCTAAACTTAAGTCTTATGCTGATCTTCCCGATAGATTGAGGACAAGAGAAGGTGAGAAAAATGTCCTCAAATTTGCAAAAATGAGAGAGAAGAAGGGCAGGGACCTAGATTATACTAGATGTATTAAGAGCAATAACCGAAGGGTACTAGTAAAGAACAATGAGATTAATCAAAGGTAGATAAGCTATTTTCAGAACTTGTTAAAAACAACAACCACTCTAAGAGCATGGGTATAGAAGGAATCATAAACTCACATGATGTCGGAGACCATAAATACTTTTGTAGGAGATAAACAAGAAAGACATCTGGACCAAACGGTACACCATTAGAGGTTTGGAAGTGCACAGGAGAAGCTAGATTATTTTGATTAACAAAGTCGTTCTACAGGATTGTAAGATCAAACAAAATGTTAGACAGATTGAGGAAAAGAACCATGGTACCTATTTATAAGAATAAAGGAAACATGCATAGCTACACTAACTATCATGGATTGAACTTACGTGATGCAGGGCATGAAATTAAATATGACATGCAAGATTTCAAGCTATAGATCATACCAATGTTAAACAATCACAAAATTCCACGTCCCACATACGATCAAACATTCAACCAGGGGAATCTACGAGAGTCCAAGCCTACACTCGTTTAGGACTGGATCAAATAAAATTATAAACCAAACAATGCCCAAAGGAATGTAAGATTCATCTACTCTTGCAAAGGATTGTTCCCCAATTCAAGAGATTCACCATGTTTCAATTCGGGAAAAGTTTAGGGTATGCAAAAGTGGAAAAAACTTGGGATTAGGGTTTGGGATTTAAGGCGAAAAGGAGAGAAGATATAAAAAATCCAGAATCTGAGACAATCGGCACGTGTAGACAACAGCCTGGCCCAGATGCACATGCGTGGACCTCTGTCCGCATGTGTGTGGGGCCCACGAAACTAGAAATGTCTAGGTAGGGTCTGGTTGGCCAAGGGAGGTCCTCTCTCACGCCAAATTTCAAGCCGATCCAATATACGGTGAGTGCATGGTGCTTCGCCAAAGTTTCAGTCCTCTGGTGGGTCGGAATCTGGAATTTTGCTATAAAAGAGAACTTGAGTGCCAAAAAAAGAATAAATCTGAAGATGGGATGGCTGTGGGAAATGAGGGATGTGGGGTGTAGGGGTGGGAACGATTTGGGATGGTTGTGGCTTCGCACCACAGTAGTTAACCCTTCGAGAAGGGAAGGTTTCGCACTCAATTAGATTCTTCAACTCAGAGAACCAGAGAAGAAGAAGAAAATGCATGATTTTATTCATAACCTTCAATGAAAGAAAACCTACATGGGGTTGCATATTTATAAGAAAACTCTAAACCCCAAAAGCCACGCCATGTGCACACACTATTACTTAGAGACGAAGTAACAAAAATAACAACTAATCAACACAATCAAAACCGTTCATGATGTTTCTAATAACGATAATAACCAAAACTCAAAATCCTATATTATCTAGGGTAGTGTGCCACGATCATGAGATCCAATGGTGGAATCCCTATGATGATTGGGTCCACTCCAATGCTCCATAGCACGGCCCCCTAACTAAGAGGTCCTCCATAGATGCCGTCGTCAATTCAGATCGACAGTGGGGCCTTCCTCCTCCTTGAGTACATGCCTAGGGTGGGGGGCGTGTGCATGCGCCTGATGTCCCCATCAACTCTCCCCAGCTGCAAAGGTTTTGCCATTGGCGAAACGAAACTACTGAACCGATCCAAGATGTAATGATCAAGTCTCTGAAGTTCCTCCTCAATGAGTCACGCACTGTCTGAAGTTGGGCGTGACTTCCACTTGACCAGGAACTTTTGAAATCCACTGTCCGATACCAATACTATCAGATGGTCCAGAATATCCTCTATCTCCTTTCTGGGTGTGAGCAGGGTAGGTATGAGAGGTAGAAGATGGGAAGATGGGTCGAGAAGAGGCCGTGAATCAAGGGAAAGGTCTGGGGAATCAGAATGATTCGGTGCAAGGCTGGACAACGTATCAATGGTCCCCTGAAATGCAATTAGATCCTCCACATTAAATGTGAAACTAATTCCCAAGGAAAGTGGAAGATCTACCACATACGCATTGAGACCGTTTCGTTTTATAATTTTGAATGGTCCAGCGCTACGCGCGTGTAATTTACGAACGGCTCCCTGAGGGTACCGCTCTGGCGTGATGCGGATCATCATGGAATCCCCTATATTGAATTCCTTGAATCGTTTATGTTGGTCTGCAGAAATTTTATAGTGTTCATTACTAATATTGATCTTTCGCCTGATTTCTTGATGCAATGAATGAATGTGAGGTGCATGGGACTCTGCAAACTCTGATGACCTATGGGACAGGGACATAGGGACAAGATCAATAGGCTTTCTAGGAACAACATCACACCAAAGTGTGGCTTTATATGATCCAAACTGAATAGGAACAAGACAACGGTGCGAGACTGGACTGAAAGTGTCATCAATCCAAGACACTCTATAGGGTTGAGGATGGGCTTCAAGCTTCAAGACCAAACGGCTCACAGTGCCAATTGATGCCACGTTGGTACAACTACCACTATCCACGATTATCTTGCAGCTCTTATCACTACATTTTGCATGAGTATAGAAGATCGTGTTGCGGTGTCAATCGTCGCTATTCTTGGCTTGTGCAAAGACGCAACGTACAAGTGCGAGGGTCGCAGACTCTTGCGCTTCCTCTTCCTTGTCACTGAGGGTTTCTGCTAGCTCACATTCTTCCTCCTCACCGTCACTCTCTGGGGGCACTAATTCTACTTGCCCATCAATAAAGAACACCTTAGTGCCCTCTTTCATGCCACACTAATGGGCAAATTGACCAAACCCCTAACATCTAAAACACCTAGTCACATCACTTTTGCACGAGCTAGACCCGACAACGCCTTTACCCTTATCATCATTGGGCTTAGATTGAACACTCTGGAAGGCTTGTATTTAGATCCAGTGCTAGGCTTAGCCCCAGAAGAGTTGGCCTTAGCGCCAGAATTGTGAGGCTCAAACCGCCTTTTCACAAGTGTTTTGAGGTATTGCTCGACCTCCAACACTACTTGATACATTTGTTCAAGAGTGTTTGTCCTTGGCGAGCAACTCTCTCCTAATGTCAGAATGGAGGCCCGTCTTAAATCGAGCAAGAGTGAGTACGAGATCCTCATCAACTTTACACTGGGTCAAATACTCTTTGAACTTCTCAATGTATTCAGTCACACTCATGAAACCTTGTCAAAGAGACTGTCATTCTTCAACGAACCTCAAGTGATAGGAGAAAGGAAGGTACTTTTGCTTAAGAGTTTCTTTCATTTCTCCCCAATGGACTATTGGGGGCTCCCACGACCGTTCTTTCTTTCGCTTCACAGTAGCTCAAAACCTTTTTGCTTGGCCCACAAGCTTCATCTTAGCAAATCGGACTTGACGAGCATCCAACATGTCGTACCACTCAAAATAGTGGTTCATATCCGCCAACTAATCTAGAAAAGCTTTAGGGTCCAAGTGGTCATTAAACGTAGGGGCCTCTACTCTAACCCCCTAGAGGAGTCACTCATCTGGGTCATAGTAATTATGATGCCCCTCGCAGGGTGGGTGCACAGATGCGCGCCCATGACCAATTCTTTGGCCACCTTCATTCCTTTGTTTATCCTCCTGACCACCTACCTGAGATTGGACATCTTCCCCAATAGTGGGGTTTACCCAAGCGGAGGCCTTTAGTTGGGTAATGCGCACATTAAGTTGTTCAAAGCGTTGGTCAATATATTGTTTCAAGCGCCTACCCAAAAACTCAAACTGTCTAGTTATATTGTTCATTGACTCTTGCAATTGCTCCATGTTTAGTGCAGGGTGCAAGCCAAACCGACAACCAGTACATGTGGGCATACAACTACTCAATTAACTCAAAGACCCTCTAATACACTATATGCGTCTAAATGGGACTAAATGATCATATAGGACTCTATATGAGGGAAACTACACAACGCTGCTAAAATTCCAGCAACATAACTGCATAAATAGTTTGTTAACAGAAAATTCGACCATGAAAATTGGGGATGTTTTGACAACAGAAAATTCAGCAGTCCATGTTGTGAATGATGGGTCCTAAATAGCCCTATATGATGAGACTTGATGCAAAATAGACTAAACCCTAAACATGCAATGCATTCCTCTATGAAAACCCTAAGCTCTAATACCAAATTTGATGCAAGACAAGAAATTAAATATCACATGCAAGATTTCAAGCTATAGATCATACCAATGTTAAACAATCACAAAATTCCACTTCCCACCTACGATCAAACATTCAACCAGGGGAATCTAAGGGGGTTCAAGCCTACACTCGTTTAGGACTGGATCAAATAAAATTATCAACCAAACAATGTCCAAAGGAGTGTAAGATTCATCCACTCTTGCAAAGGATTATTCCCCAATTCAAGAGATTCACCATGTTTTAATTCGGGGAAAGTCTAGGGTTTGCAAAAGTGGAAAAAAAAAACTTGGGATTTGGGATTATTTAGGATTAGGGTCTAGGTTTTATGGCGAAAAGGAGAGAAGATAGAAAAAATCCAGAACCTGAGACAATCCGCGTGTACGGACAGCAGCCCTGCCCAGACGCACGTGCGTGGACCTCCGTTCGCACGTGTGTGGGGCCCATGAAACTGGAAACGTCCAGCTAGGGTCTGGTCGGCCAAGGGAGGTCCTCTCTCACTCCAAATTTCAGGCCAATCCGATGTACGGTGAGTGCATGGTGCTCCATCGAAGTTTTAGCCCTCTGGTGGGCAGAATCTAGAATTTTGTTGTAGAAGAGAACTTATGTGCCAAAAAAGGATAAATTTGAAGATGGGATGGTTATGGGAGATGAGGGATGTAGCGTGTAGGGGTAGAGACGATTTGAGATGGTTGTAACTTCGCACCACGGTAATTAGCCCTTCGAGAAGGGAGGGTTTCGCACCCAATTAGATTCTTCAACTCAGAGAACTAGAGAAGAAGAAGAAAATGCAAAATTTTATTCATAAACTTCAATGAAATAAAACTTACATGGGGTTGCCTATTTATAAAAAAACCTAAACCCCAAAAGCCGTGTCATGTGCGCAAACTATTACTTAGAGACGAAATAACAAAAATAACAACTAATCAACGCAATAAAATCGTTCATTATGTTTCTAATAACGATAATAACCAAAACTCAAAATCCTAGATCATCTAAGGTAGTGGGCCACGATCATGAGATCCAATGGTGGAATCCCTATGATGATCGGATCCACTCCAATGCTCCATAGCACGGCCCCCTAACTAAGAGGTCCTCCATAGATGTCGTCGTCGATCCAGATCGATAGTGAGGCATTCCTCCTCCTTGAGTATGTGCGTAGGGTGGGAGGTGTGCGCGTGCGCATGATGTCCCCATCATTATGAGACATTGGGAGAGAGTGACTGAGTAAAGACTAAGGCATGAGACAAATGAATCATAAAATCACTTTGGTGTCATGCCGGGGAGGTTTATTACTAAAGTTATTTTCCTACTTAGATGATTGATGGACTTGGAGAAATACATGGAGAGGAAGGATATTCACATGGTCTTTATTAACTTAGAGAAAGCATAAGACAGGGTGCCTACAAAGTTAATCTAATGGGTGTTGGGAAATAAAGGAGTTTCAAGAGAATAAATTAGTATGATTAAGAGTATGTATGAGGAAGCGGGTAACACATGTGAGGACCGCTTGTGGAGAGAAATGAGTTCCCAATTACCATAGGCTTGCACTAAGGGTTGTCATTGAGCTTGTACATTTCCGCATTGGTTATGGACGAGTTAACTAGGCATTTGCAAGAAGAGATCACATGGTGTATGTTGTTTGTAGATGACATAGTTTTGATTGACAAGACACGGGAAGGCACAAGCATAAAGCTAGATTTATGGAGGGATGCTTTAGAATCTAAAGGATTTAAAACTAGTCAAACTAAAATAAAAGTATATAGAGTACAATTTTAGTAACAATAAGAGTGAAAACAAGGAATTAGTTAAGATTATTGATTAAGAAGTTTCCCAAAATGAATACTTTCGATACCTAGGGTCAATAATTCATGAGAGTGGCGAGATTGAGAAGGTCTTTGCCCATAGAATTCACGCTGGGTGGAAGAAATGGAGATATGCCTTTGGAGTTTTACATGATGTTGAGTACCACTCAAACCAAAAAGGGAACTTTATGGGCTAGATATAAGACCAACCATGATTTATGGGACAAAATGTTGGGAGTTAAGGAACATGTTCATGGGATGAGTGTAGCTGAAATGAGAATGTTGAGATAGATGAGTGGCGGGACATGGAAGGATAGAATTAGTAATGCAGGGGCATTTTCACACTGAGCTCGAGGGGGGTAGCCCGTGGGATGTGATGACACACTCGAGGTGGGTGGCCTATGTGATTTGGGGCCCATGGGGGAGGTCTCGTGTTCGAGACTCCTGACCGAGGGTGATTAATGCACATTTCACACAGGGCTTAAATGGGGTAGCCCGTGGGATGTGGGGACACACTCAGGGTGGGCGACGCATGTGATTTGGGGCCCATAAGGGGGGTTCGGCCGAGGTCTTAACCCATGAGATGTGGAACCTGGGCTATGAGATAAAGGGATTAATTCGTCATAGTCTAACAGTTCGAGCTTTTAGAGTAACTGGTTAATTGTCCTGCATCAAAGTCTAACAGTTCGAGCTTTTAGAGTAACTGGTTAATTGTCCTGCATCAAACTGGTATCAAAGAGGGAGGTCTCATGATCGAGACTTGTCATCGGGGGTGATTACTGTGGGGGCATTTTCACACTGGGCTTGAGTGGGGTAGCCCGTGGGATGCAGGGACACACTCAGGGTGGGTGACCCATGTGATTTGAGGCCCACAAGGAAGGTCTCGTGTTCGAGACTCCTCACCGGGGGTGATTAATGCGCATTTCACACCGGACTCGAGTAGAATATCCCGTGGGATGCGGGGACACACTCGGGGTGAGTGGCGCATGTGATTTGGGGCCCACGAGGGGGGTTCGGCCAAAGTCCTAACCCATGAGATGTAGGGCTTGGGCTATGAGATAAAAGAATTAATTTGTTATACTCTAACAGTTCGAGCTTTTAGAGCAACTGGTTAATTGTCCTACATCAATTAAAAATGTATACATTCAAGGGAACTTAGGAGTAGAGGTGTACACGAGTCGAGTCGAGCCGAGCTTTGCCCAACTCATGCTTGACTCGGACAGCTTGAGTCTCAACTTGTGCTTGGCTTGGCTCGGCTCGGCTTTCGAGCTTGGAACAGCAGCTCAGTCCAATTCGAGCCGAGTTTGAGCCAAGTTCGAGTTTGAGTTTTCGAGCTGAGTTCGAGATCGTAACACAAGTTAGAAAAGACCCAATCTTCAAAAATCCAAATGAATAAATAAAAAAACTGAAGAACTGCTAACTGCTTAGTCACCATACTCTAGCTCCAGATCTATAAAAGAAAATGAATAGAGAGGGATAAATTACCGGATGCTAACATGACCGACGATCCCATTTGCCATCCCGGCCGACAACCCAGCAAGCCCCGATGAGAGGTGTGCATACCCATCGAAAAGAAATTACAGGAGAAGAAAAGGGCAACAACGGCGCTGAGGAAGCCGAAGAAGGGAGCAGTTTCGTCGCCGATGAAAGTAGAAGATATCTTCTCCTTGCTTTTTCTGCTACAAATTTAGGGTTTTGCTCTCTCTCTTCTCGGTGTTTTTGAAGAAGAAAAGATTTTTGGATCCGAAGTATTATATGATTGAGGAGATTTCTCGACGGACGTTGGACACTAAAGAGAGAGAGAGAGAGAGAGAGAGAGAGAGGGTTGGACGCTAGACAGATTTGGGGATTTAGGGGTTTAGTGTTTTTAAATTTAAAAAAAAAAAAAAAGAGTAAAGCGCCACCAAGTATTTATATATATAATATATTATATTATTAATATACCTGGTTTTTAATCCGAGCCGATCCAAGTCGAATTGAGTCAGGTTCGAGCCAATACCAAGTCGAGCTTAGGCAAGCTCAAACTCGGCTCGGAACTTTTCTAAGCTCAAAAAATTAGCTTGAACTCAGTTTCGAACCGAGTCGAGTGAGCTACCGAGCTAAATCTACTTGTGTACAACGCTACTTAGGAGGGGCACCAATGGTGATAAGATGAGGGAAAGTAAACTTAGATGGTTCGGTTACATGCAATGGAGACCAAGAATCGTGCTAACTAGAAGGAGTCAATTGGTACATGTTGAAGGCTCTAAGAGGACAAGGGGAAGGCACGAAAGGACGTGAATGGAGGAAGTAAGAAAAGACTTGATGACCTTGGATCTAGTGGAAGGTAGGGCCCTTGACAGAATAGGATAGAGTGGAATGACGGAATAAAATTCATGTAGCCAACCCCAATTAACTAGCTAAGGTTTATGTGATGATAATGATGTCATTGTCAACCTATGCATCTCTTAGGAAGTCGCACATGGAACATTGCCCACCACACGACATCACCACTAAAGGTGATATTTGACAAAAGACAATTTTTAGAATACAAAACCAAGACCATTTGGCATCTTAGCTCTCTACAAGAGACACATGGCACGAAGTTACACATGTCACTTATCTCGTGATTTAATGTATCACGTGATAAAACAAAGCATTTCACTAAAAGGAAGAGAAAAAGGTAACGTTCATCGCATGCAATGTAATGCATGGGCATTTTCACACCGGGCTCAAGTGGGGTTGCTTGTGGGATGCAGGGGCACACCCGAGGTGGGCGGCCCGTTTGAGGCGGGTGGCTCGTGTGATGCAGGCCCCACCCGTGGGAGGCGGGTGAGTTGTGTGAGGTGGTACCTATATGATTTGGGGCCCACAAGGGAGGTTCGGCCGAGGTCCTAACCCAAGAGATGTGGGGCCTATGCTATGAGATAAAGGGATTGATTCGCCATTATCTGACAATTCGAGCTTTTAGAACAAGTGGTTAATTGTCATACATCACAATTTGTGTGATGTAACTAAGCACTGTAGTTACTTCTATAGACAGGCTACTAATGATATGTCGGAAGCCCTTCTTCATGGTTCATCTACTTGATTACATTCTATCACCAGCAGCCTACACAGTATGGATAGAAAAAGTAATTTTTTTTTTTAAAAAAAAAAAAGTATCCAGCCACTTTCATGGGATAATGGATCATGTACCAAAAGAAGTAGAATAGAATTAAAAAAAGATGCCCATGGCCTCGTCTTAGTTACTTTTGTAAAGATAAATCATCATTCTTCATCATAGCCTTGTTCCGGATATTAGGGGTTGGCTTCTTTTTCTCACAACTGCTTGAAAAATCTTGATGACTGACTGCCTACCTGTCACCAACCCTACTCTTTCAAAACACATACGAAGCATGGTCTTCATTTCATTCAATGTCAAAATTCCAGTTAATATGCAATCTGCAGCTTAGCAACTTTGTTGATGACCAGATGTAATTTGTAAATTTCACATATCCTTCTTTCTTTTCAAAAAAAGAAAGATTCTCTTTCCTGATTATTTAAAATAAACACCCAAAAGGCATAGAAATGTAGGTGGGGTTTCTAATTCTGTTTTCTCCTTGTTTTTGAGTGGGCTGGGGGTCAAGGGATGGTTGGATAACCTGTAACGTTTTTTTCTTTTTATCCTTTTGGCCCTTTGTTGCTTTGTTTGTGTTTCCGTTTGTGACGCCTCCTCAGCGCCCCTTTTAACGGTAACTTCTGTTATCTTTCAAAAATAATAGTAATGATAATAACAATAATATTTAATAAATAAATAAAAGATTGAAAGTGGGCCATTTTTGAACGGGATTATATTAAATGATCCTCATCCAAGGATATCCATGGTACTTCTGGATTCCATTTTGTGCAAGCGGACCCATCGCTCAGCGATCCTAGTTGTCAATCTGATATGCCCCACTCTAGATGGACCATGACTGGACCATGACTGAAAAATAACCTCACCGACTGTCGATCTCCACACAGAATGTTTTTTTAAAAAAAATGCAGCAACAGTGGAAATTCCCCTGAGGAAAGAAAAAAAGTTGGATGGCTACAATTATCCAATTAGGAAAGATTTTTCACACATGCTCCATCAATAATAATTTCCACTTTATCAACTACACTGATCACTGAATCATGTAACCCTGCTTGTGCCAACAGAAAACCTGAGGATACATATATTGCCTCTTCTTTGAATCTCATGGACCCCAATCCATATGACGAGAATCCTCAAATCATGTCCGTTGAATTAGGACTCGAACGGATTTTTAAAAATAATAATAAACTCCGACGTGAAACTCGAATTAAAAGCTAGAAAAGAAAGAATCCAGACATTGAACTGAACCAAACGCAGCAGCTTGAAATTCATCGAGCAGAAATGAAAACCTAGAAAGTATGAATTTAAGGAAACGAATGCAGGGGATATTCATTAAGGAAAGATTGAAATGGAAGTAGTATCACCTTGGTGGTGTCGAGCCAGACAGAGTCGAGGGGATTGAAATCGAGAGGAGAGTAAGGGCAGTCGAGGACGGACCACGCGCGGAGCTGCGTGGAGGCGTAACCCGGGATTATAATCCCAGAAAGCTTCGAGTAATCTCCCGAGGAGTCCCTGCCACTGACGAAGCTGATGTTCAGAGCTCCAAGAAAGATAATTGCAGAGAGAATGGTGGGCAGATAAAGAGACGAGTGTAATTCTTTCATTACAAAAGATCAAAGCAAACGAGAGAGAGAGAGAGAGAGAGAGAGAGAGAGAGAGAGAGAGCCCCGGTTTTGCTGGTGCGAGTTTCAAGTGGGAATTGAAATGAGTCCTTTTTGTGAGGTTTATAGGGATTTTACCGCAAAATTCCTCCGATTTTAATCCCGTGTTCCGAACAGGCGCTCGGGGGATGGAATGACAACACTACCCTTCTAAGTTCTAAGGGCGCGGATTAGGTGGTGGCGGAGTAACGGCTTAGTGGGTGAGGCTACTGACCGTGGGGCCCACCGAAATATATATTTTTATATCAACACCGTCCATCCGTTTTTAAAGATTATTTAATGGCATGATACCAAAAATTAAGTATATATAAAACTCAAGTAGATCACATCACAGAAAAAAATTGGTGATTGACCGTTAAAAACTTCATGTGGCGAACAAAAGTTTCTTATCAAGCTAATATCTTTTTTTTCTGTTGGTTTTTACTTTATCCAGGTATGTTTAACCTTATCAACAGGTTGGATGGCAAGAAAACATTACGGTGGGCCGTAGGCAGTTTTTAATGGTGAGCGCTCAATCATCACTCTTTCCCATGGTATGGCCCACCTGAGATTTGGATCTGCTTGATTTTTTTTCTCATAATCTAAAATGAGGTGCAAAAATGGATGGACGGCATTGATATACATTTGATACATCAAATTGGGCCCCACGGTAGGGACCTCACCCTCTTTAAGTTGTTCCCCGCTTGTCACCGAATCCCCGCTACCTTCTAGGCACTTTTTTTTTCCGAAAATGATGGCGGTGATGTGATTAACAACGACCGGATTCCCACATTACACCTTTTTTTTTCTTAAACAGTGTCGATCATAGGTTTGTGCGCGGGGCCACGACGTGTATCTTTCGTCGAACCCGAACAGTGACAATTAACCAGGATGACGTGAATAGTAAGAATCCAAACTCAGGTTGGCCACCCTACCAGAGCTTAGTATTAAGGGTAACTTTACATTTTCTTTTCCATTTCCATGTCCCATCTAAGTTCTCCGTTAAGTTGATAGAATGTGTGTTTGTTTTACTCTATTTTTAATTATTGTTAGGAAATTCAATGGGCAATGACATGTGTCATAATAAGAGAAATATAGAACATGTTAAAGATCATCGATGATTTTTTATCACTTTTTATAAAATCAGAGTTAACAGAATGACAAGATAATGGGCAATTTGAAAGGAATTAAAAAGTAAACTAAGTGACAGAGAGGCATACAGAAGGTCAATTGAGAGAGCAACCAAGATAAAACATTGGTCGACAAAGTAAAGTAGCCGATAATGATACGAAAGTGGAAAAAGTGACCGATAGGCGTCCAAAAGTAAACCGAATGACCGAAGGAAACCAAGAAATGGAATATGGCTAAAAAACTTAGTCGAGTAATTAAACAAAAAGCCGCGAAGAGCAGTCAAGTGAAAAGTAGTTGAGTCAATAAGAAAACCTAAAGTGATTATTAGACTAGGACATGTAGCAAGTTCAGAAGAAATTTTTTATAAGGTTATGTAGTGATGAAATGATTATAATAATCGTCAGAGCGTGAGAAGCATTCAAATGATCATTTTATGACTATAAATAGCAAGAATTTTAATAATATAAAGTATTTCATACCAATCAAACTAAATCAAATATATCATTTATTTACTTCATACCTATTAGTATTATTCATTGTTTACATTTAATGTAATTAGATCTGTACACAAGTTGAACAAGTCAAGGTTGGCATAACTTGACCAACAATCAACCCCAACTTGAACTCATTCAACTCGGTCCTCGAGCCTAAGTGGTCAGCTTAGCTCAGTTTGATCAGCAGCTTGAGATAACTCAAGTCAAGTTTGAGCTTGTGCAATATTTTCTCAAACATATAGAATGCATCTTCAATATTTCATGCTTTAAATGTAAAACAGTAATGACACTCTATAAACAATTTATTAAGTACTCATGCGAGTAGAATCAAGATAAAAATATGAAAGTACTCTTATAAAAAATAAAAATTGTGGTGATTTGTTTCTTTAATCTTACCATGAATGTCCATTTCAAAAATACCCTTATATGATCCTAGTTCAAGAAACAATAATTCGTTGAGTCATTCTATCAAACACTCGGTGAGTAGCATTAAGATAAAATTAACCAAGTCATTAAGCCTATTCGATTCGAGATGGGGTTTGAGCTGAATCAAGTCAAGCTCGGGCAAGCTTGAACTCGGCTCGGAATTTTTTTCAGGCTCAAAAAACAAGCTCAACTTGGTTTGAATCCAATTTTGAGCTGAGGCGAATCAAGCTTTTTCGAGTTGAGTTAAGCGAGCTGAGTAAGTTAACTTGTGTACAGCTCTAAGTGTAATCCATAGCAATGATCAAACAAATATTAATCTTAGTTGTAATTTGAGTCTATGCCCATATGTTGGATTCAATTCAATTATCAAGCAAATTTCCTATTCAAAGAAGTGCTCTACAGCTTTCTATAACTGATTATGATAATTTTAATTTCTTTTTATCTATATTAAAAAAAAAAAAATACTTTCATACAGAAGGCAAATGTGCAATCCATTTTCAAAAGAGGAACTTCATTCTTTTATGACCGTCTAATCATCTTAAACAATATTATGCAAGTGGCTAAATAGCCAACCGATCTCATTTGATCTCAATCACATACAGTCAATTCCAACATATCCGCTTATTTTGGCGCTTGAGATTGTAATTGTTTGGTTTGAATTAAGCTGCACATTTAATTTTAACATAACCATATAAATCACATCACCGAAATTGAAACCGAAAAAAATGGATAACATAATTAACATAAGCTTTCCCACTTGATGTAGGGGAGTAGATTTACACATAAGCATACAAATCTGGATCATCAGTTTGCCACCAACATAAATATTTTATTTATTGTAATATGATTGAACCACATCATCACACACGCTGCATTTAATCCCTCACTTCTGTTAACATCAATAATGATGTGGATCAATCATAATGCAGTGAAATTAAAATTTCCTGCTGGTCATGAGGAGAGGATCCCGATTCAAAACATACCCACCCTCGCAGATTTGATGTTTGACCTGATGTGTAAAATAGGAGTTGTAGACAACTCATGTTTTAGTATTCCACTTACTAATTTGGAGGTGTTTTTTGAGCGGTGTACATTGTTTTTTATAGTGTGGTCCACTGATCGTTGGATCAGTCAAAGTCTTTGCTCCATCTGTTCATCGCAATGGCGTGCATCGTAAGATACACAGCATTTGAAGAAAAAAAGCCACCGAGGGCATTTTAGTCATTTCGTTCAAAGGAAGACATTGTTTTTCAGTGACATCCGCGGTAAAAATCCCGTTATTGCATGCCCCACTTTTTTTCATCGTTTTATCATATGGGGCCCTCGGTAAAGATGCCCGGCGCAGGATCGGGCCCATCTGGTGAATGATCCAAACGCGGCACATGCGTGCTCAGACGGCAAACGGACTTGCCATTTCCTCGGAATGTTCGCAGGCTTACTTGGAGATGCTCCCACCGGAATGGGACACTTGACACAATGGTTCGCTCATCCACTGCTCCTGACTGTTCATCGGGTGGGCCACACCTGGGTGGGTAGCCGGTACACGGCAAGAGAATGGCACTCACGAAATTCCAATCAAAGAATGAGGGTAGTCCTTACGAAAATGATACAAATTTCTCCCCGCGGAAAGCTGACCAAAAGGTAAATGGAAGACCTTCGAACAGCTGATTTGCTTTGAGTGTCCCCACCAAATACCTGATTGAAAGTTTGGATTTTTATAAAGGGAGTTATTATTTTAAGGCACTGCTTGGCATGCGGTGTATGGAAGTTTTGAATTATACTTATTCGCACAATTCAATGAAAAACACTAGGCCATGCATGTAAATGAGTGCTTGTATTCAATTTGTATGTAATTAAGAAGTATGGGCATACTAAAGTTGTACTTAATGCTTGATTGGACACTAATGGCCTGTATTGAGATGGGCTTATTAAAACTAGATACAGAAATTTTACCCCTCTTAACTATCGGTTGTAACAACAATCAAGCAATTTGCATAAGGGTATAAGTTGGTTATTCTTGATGGATTATTTTTTTCTTATGTTCGGGATATTACTTTCACTAATAATTGCAATCAATATATTTCTTAAGAGAATGGAGATGAACAGATAAATGAAACAAGGTTAAAATAATTCTGATTTGATTAATTTGTAGATGATACTCATTACAAACAGTGGACAGAGTAAAAATAACGAGAGAAATAAAGAGATAAATACATGATTCATTCGTATAAATAAAGAATCCAGGAAAATAGTCAACGGGGATGTGACCAAAATGTTCGATTTCCTTAGTAAGAACTGAATTGATTGTAATATAACTACAAAAGGTTGTAGATGGACCATATTTGGAGGTAGACCTTGAGTTCTTCATTGCATTGTCTTTTTATAGACTTTTAGGATGCAATAAAACCCTTGTTGGGTTTTCTTTATGGTCTATAAAATCCTTCACAGCTACCGCTTATAGTATTCCCATAAGGAGTCTTCGTAAATTTAAAACCGTTAGTCAAATCTCCACTTTTATATATATATATATATATATATATATATATATATATATGTTGCCCATAAATTGGACCTTCAAGATACCGTTACATCGAAATCTTGCTCAATCAAAGCTATATATCTACCATTTTTCTACTGTACCCTTGAACATTTGTGGATTTAATGATCGAGCCTCAATTCACTAGTTCCAATCCACTTAAATATTGTTTCAAATTCATATCTTCGTAGTCTTTATAATCACCAGGAGAGCTCTGAACATAGTTGTATCATTCCTCGAACGGCATGTGTTGATGTCAAAATCTGGTTGGCTCTCCCCTCAGTCTCTCGAACTATGGATCACTTCATTGTCTTGATCCTGCACAATGAAAATAGGCAAAGGCGACCCTGGCTAGATCGGGGGACTCTCCAATGCCTAAGTCAGGCCAAGGGAATCGGGGTCTAAGTTGAAAGGTAGAGGGAGAGTGTCAGATCTTGCGTACCTGTAGCAGTGGGGTCTTAATGCATTTATATCTGACTGTCAGACAGTCTGAGTCCGCTATTGTCGGCATGATTCACTCAATTAACAGGATACTAAGATCGTAAGGATATTATACGCAATCCATGGATCGTGAAGCACATCAGGCGGATCATGCGTATCTGGGAGCGAAGCAAACGGTCAGGTTCACTTATGGTAGCTGCCAAATTTCGCAATCAGAGCGCCGTATTCAACATATTGCCTTGGCTCGGTTCGTCTGGTTGAAACAACGCCACTCACCCTTGACCATTTATTTAGTTGAAGAATAACGTTTTCTCAGTCCGAGCCGAGGCCCGAATTGGGACAATGGATCCCGTTCTTAGCTTATCAAATGTTCTGAAAACTCCCTGAGGTCCAAGGCAAGGTGTCAAACTTATCTTATTGGGTCTGACTTCATGCAATCGATGCCAGGGACCGAACTGCTTCGGATCGAAATGTGGTAATCACACCGATCCATTATTCCGAAGTGGGAACACCTTCACGGCGCATGGCTTCTCTAGGGACGTTCTCATTAGGTCGGACGAGCATATCCTCGATTGTTCCTGCACTTGGATTAATTTGGTGCTTACTTTTGATTTTATTATGGGCTCAGATCTTCCCATAATAACATGCATACAGTTTTATGTCATCACATTAATGACAAAAGACATATTGCTAAAGGAAATGTGATAAAAGATATCTTCAAGTACAAGTATAATTATGACAACATCAAATCCGTACTGACGACTTTTGATCGGTCTATGTATGTGTATTGAAAATTGATGTAAAAAAATATTAATGAGTGATTACATGATGAAAGTACTGTCAGCTATTGCCAATGAAATAGAAATTGCCAATAATGTTTAAAACAATGACTTAAACACGTTAATGAAACTTGTCTTTGGATAAACCCATATTTAAAAAACAAATATTTAAAATTCTCTATACTGTTTGAAAACCAAGCTCTTTTGGGCTACGTGTTTTATCTATGATGTCCATCACTTTTGCATGGTCATTTTAGAACATGAACAAATAAATGCATATCCAAAGCTCAAGTAAACTGCATCCCTGAAAACAATATGGGTTGAACACTTATTTAAAACTTCACCGGATTTTGGAAGATTTACATGAAGCTTGCTTAATGTTTTTTCTTAGTCTAGGTTTATTTGACCCTTATTTTTTTTTTTACACACGCACACACACCCCCACACACTCATGCCGTGGGATTTCACCACCATGGGTACTCGAACCCTTGACCCGGTGTTGAAACTCCAGGGAGTCTACCACCCGGGTCTAGGTTTATTTGACCCTATGAACAGGTTGGATGACAAATAAATTAATATAATAAACTTTAGGGAGTTTTTAACGGTGGATGTTCAATCCCTTCTTCTGTTTTCTGTAGTGTGGTTCGCTTAAGTATTGTATCTACATCATTTTTAGGCCATGTCCTAAATGAGCGGGCATAAAGGATGAACCAGGTGGATAAAATACATACATCACCGTCATCGGTAGAGTTTGGGATTTATTTATTTATTTCATTTCCACATCCTTACAGGCGGATGCTGATATTATGCAAATAAAAAATGCACGTGACATGAACCTCCTAACCATAGAAGCCACTGGAATTCCGTTGCATTCCCAAATCAAGCTGCTTAATTAATTCTTCCTCTGACAGTTGTTTGCAGAAATAGGACCGTCAGATTTTTTCCATTACAACTGTCAAATATATGTCCACCATTCCTTAAAATTACATAATAAAACTAAGAAACTTTAATTTTTAGGTCCATTATACATCTAAGTAGGCCCTATTATTTGGCCAATTCGAATTAATTACTAGTATGCCATCCATCACGCTCTGCCAGAGTATAAAAGTTTACCTCATTAGCTAATTTAAAGAGAAATTTAGGACTGTGGACCCCACCTTTTAGCCAGCTGTTTTTATGGAGAAATACAAACTTTGTTTTGCAACTTAAACCCGCACGTGCAGATTTAGAATTTCAGGATGAAAATACCCCTCCTTTCAAGGAAACGGATTGGATACTCCGCCTGCCACCAACCGATGGCGGATGGTTGGTGGTATGTGGGCCCCATCTTGATGTATGCTTTTCATCCATGTCGTCCATATATTTTTCCAGATCATTTTATGGTATGAGACTAAAAATGAGATATATCCAAATCTCAAGTGTACCACATTATAGGAAACAGTGTTGAATGAGTGTTAACCATTAGAAACCTTTAGGGGGCCCACTGTGATGTTTGTGAGAAATCCTCCCCATCTAAGTTCATTCATAGGGTCAAAAAGACCCGGATGAAGAGGAAAAATAAATTTCATAGTGATCCAAAACTTCTGTAACCCCTAAAAGGGTTTCAATGGTAGACGTTCAATTCCCCACTGCCTTTTACAGTGTGGTCCACTTGATAGTTAGATCTATCTTATTTTTCGTCTCAAGCCTTAATATGAGCTCATAAAATATATGGACGGTTTGACTATAACACATACATCATGATGGGACCCAGAAAAGTAACATAGCAAAAAAAAATAAAAATCAGTTTGCCCCGTTCAATTTCTAGTTGAGCTGGGAAAACTAGAAATTGAGCGGGGTAAACTAGAAATTGAGCGGGGCAAACTGAATTTTTTTTTGCTATGCTGCTTTTGTGGGTCCCATCATGATGTATGTGTTATATCCAAACTATCCATATATGAGCGGGGCAAACTGAAAATTGAGCAGGGCAAACTGAAAATTGAGCGGGGCAAACTAGAAATTGAGCGGGGCAAACATGAAATTGACCCCACTGTCAACATCTAGTTTGCCCACCTTTTATCTAGCTGTTTTTATGAAAGAATACAAAGTTACTTTTGCAATTTATACCTCCACGTGCGGAGACCCAATTCCAGGATGAAAATACCCATCTTTTTCACTACTGTCTACTTTTTCTCTCCCTTTTCACTATTTGATTTTCATCTCCCTTTCCATTGTTGCTTTCACCTCCCTTTCCACCCTCTGGTTGTACGAGAAAGATGAAAAAAACTCATTTTGTGGGCCCCCCTTATCAGCATTTTGTCTTCTTCCAAAAATGGTCAGTCCAGGAAAGAAATCACGCATCAGTTGGGCCCACATTGAATGTATGCAGTATAGGAAATAGATTAACTACTCTCCCTGACACTAGCCCCGTGGCTAGTGGTCAGTGCTCTGTGGGCCCCACTATGATGTATGTGTTTCATCCATTTCGTTCATCCATTTGTAAAGATCATTTCAGGGCTTCATCCTAAAAATAAGAGGGATATAAATCTTAGATGTACTACGCGATAGGAAAACAATAGTGATTGAATATCCATCATTTAAATCCATCATTTCAAGTTTCTCCCGCTCAAAATTCAAATTTCCCCTACTTATTTTCTAGTCTGCCCTGCTCAATTTCATGTTTTCCCCGGTCAATTTCATGCTTGACCCGCTCATTTCCTAATTTGTCCCACTGAATTTCTATTTTGACCCGCTCAATTTTCAGGTTGTCCTACTAAATTTCATGTGTGCCCCGCTTAAACTGATAATGCTCCCCTCGCTCGATGGCATGATAGATAGCGTCACAAAATTAAACAAGAACCACTCATTTTTCATGTTTCCCCCGATCAATTTCTAGTTTGCCCCACTCAATTTCATGTTTCCCCCGCTCAATTTCATGTTCGCCCCACTGATTTTCTAGTTTACCCCCACTCAGTTTCATGTTTGCCCATGCTCAAAACTTAAACCTAAACCTAAACCTAAAACCTAAATGTATTCTCAAATCCCTAAACCTAAACCTTAACTTATTCTCAATTCCCTAAACATTAACCCATAATTTAACTTAAACCAAAACATATATCGTACCCTTGTAACCTAAGACCTAAATGTATTCTCAAATCCCTAAACCTAAACCTGCACCTAATCCTAATATCAACTCCTTAACTTAAACCTAAACTTGAAAACCTAGACCTAAACCTGGTCAAGACTAAAATATAGTATATGGAGTGCAATTTTAGTAATAATAAGAATGAGAACGATGAATTAGTCAAGATTACTTACTTGGATTGACAATTCATGAGAGTGGATAGATTGAGAAGGATGTTGCGCATAGAATTCAAGTGAGGTGGAAGAAATGGAGATGTGCCTCTGGAGTTTTATGTGATCGTCGTGTACTCACTTAAATTGCCCCGATCCCATTGACTAAGGATCAAGGCAAGCAAGAGCCCTGTAGCAAGAGGATAGATTGAAGAGGCACATAATCCCCCCTCCCCTCTTTCCTTACCATCATCGTCAAATGAAAGTAGAGTTGTGGCTGCTCTCTACTTCTGCTTGTAGGCTTCTTCTCCTTTGTGCTTCAAGTGACAAAATGTGAAGCAGAGGTAGGTGAAGAACATGTGGTCCCTAGTAAAAATGGTTATGAAATAGATGTTGAACAACGAAGTTTGATTTTAGAAAAGCACCATTACTATGAGAATGTACACACGGTAAAAAAAGTTACGTCAATCCGTTGAGATATGATATGCTACAAGTGAATAATTGAGACAAAAAATGCATCCTAATTTAGGATGACTGATCCTTCTAATCTAGTCCACATAATGTCCTTTTCGGGAGTGTACATATAAAGAAATGATCAAAAGGGTCGTATTTGTTAGGAAATTGGGAGTTCTATATTTATAACCTAAAACTATTTCCAAATCCCAAAATGTATAACCTAAACCTAACCTTAACCTAAACCTAAACCTTAACCAAAACCTATAACCTAAACCTAAACCTAAACCTTATCCTAAACCTATAACCTATAACCTAAGCTAAAACCTATAACCTAAACCAAAACCAAAACCTATAACCATTATCAAATCCCAAAACCTATAACCTAAACCTAACCTTAACCTAAACCTAAACCTATAACCTATAACCTTAACCAAAACCTATAACCTAAACCAATACCAAAACCTATAACTTAAACCCGAACCCATTCTCAAATCTCAAAACCTATAACCAAAACCAAAACCAAAACCAAAACCTATAACCTAAACCCGAACCCATTCCCAAATCTTAAAACCTATAACCTATAACTTAAACCAAAACCTAAACCTATAACATAAACCCGAACCCATTCTCAAATCCCAAAACCTATAACCTATCCCTAAACCTTAACTTATAACCTAACCTAAACTTATACCCTAAAACTATTCCCAAATCCCAAAACTTATAACCTAAACCTAACCTTTCCCAAAACCTATAACCTAAACTCAATTTCCTAAAGTAAAACCTACACCTAATCCTAATCTCAACTTCCTAACCTAAACCTAAACCTAAACTTAAAAACCCAAACTTAGACCCAATCCCGAACCTGAACACGATTTCCCAAACCTAAACCATAACTCATTCTCAAATCCAAAAACCTATAACCTAAACCTTATCCTAAACCAAAGCCTATAACCTAAACCAAAACCAAAACCTATAACCTAAACCCGAACCCATTCTTAAATCCCAAAACCTAAACCTAAACCTATAACCTAAACCCTAACCCATTCTCAAATCCCAAAACCTATAACCTATCCCTAAACCTTAACTTATAACCTAACCTAAACCTATACTTATAACGTAAAACTATCCCCAAATCCCAAAACCTATAACCTAAGCCTAACCTTTCCCAAAACCTATAACCTAAACTCAATTCCCTAAAGCGAAACCTACACCTAATCCTAATCTCAACACCCTAACCTAAACCTAAACCTAAACTTAAAAACCCAAACTTAAACCCAATCCCTAACCTAAACCTAAACCTAAACCTAAACTTAAAAACTCAAACCTAAACCTAAACCTTATCCTGGAAAGGGAGAAGAAAAGTGGACAGTAGTGAAAATGAGGGGTATTTTCATCCTGAAATTGGGTCTCCGCACGTGGAGGTCTAAGTTGCAAAAGTAAGTTTGTATTCTTCACAAAAACAGCTGGATAAAAGGTGGACAAACTAGATTTTGACAGTGGGGTCAATTTCATGTTTGCCCCGCTCAATTTCTAGTTTGCCCCGCTCAATTTCTAATTAAGCGGGGCAAATTGTTTTTTTTTTGCTATGTTGCTTTTGTGGGTCCCATCATGATGTATGTGTTATATCCAAACCGTCCATATATTTTACGAGCTCATATTAAGGCTTGAGACGAAAAATAAGATAGATCTAACTATCAAGTGGACCACACTATAAAAGGCAGTGGGGAATTGAATGTCTACCAAAGAAACCCTTTTAGGGGTTACAGAAGTTTTGGATCATTATGAAATTTATTTTTCCTCTTCATCCAGGTCTTTTTGACCTTATGAATGAACTTAGACGGGGAGGATTTCTCACAAACATCACAGTGGGCCCAAATCCCAAAACCTATAACCTAAACCTTAACCTATTCTCAATTCCCTAAACCTTAACCTATAATCTAACTTAAACTTAAACCTATAACCTACACTTATAACCTAAAATCTAAATGTATTCTCAAATCCCTAAACCTAAACCTACACCTAATCCTAACATCAACTCCTTAACCTAAATCTAAACTTGAAAACCCAAACCTAAACCCAGTCCCGACCCGATTTCCTAGACCTAAACCTTAACCTATTCTTAGTTCCATAAACCTTAACATATAACCGACACTTATAACCTAAACCTAAACCTATAACCTAAATGTATTCTCAAATCCCTAAACCTAAACCTATATCTAATCCTAATCTCAACTCCTTAACCTAAACCTAAACAAGAAAACTCAAACCTAAACCCAGTCCCGAACCCGATTTCCTAAACCTAAACCTTAACCTATTCTCAGTTCTCTAAACCTTAACCTATAACTTAAATTAAACCTAAACCCATAACCTACACTTATAACCTAAACCTATAACCTACACTTAGATGGGCCCATATTGAATGTATGTAGTATATCCACGTCGTCCATCTAATTTTAGCGATTGAGCCTTAAATTGAAGCATATCAAAATATCAAGTGAATCATCTGTTTATCTGAAATCCAATCTATTTATTAGGTCATAAAGACCCAGATAAAGTCTAAAAATAAAGATCATCTTTATCCAATACTTTTATGACCCCCAAAAATTTTTTAATGGTCGATGTTCATGAAACACTGTTTCGTGTAATGTGGTCCAATTGAGATCAGGATATACCTCATTTTTTGTATAATATCAGAAAATGATCTATAAAAATAGATGGACGGCATGGATGAAACACATACATCATGATGGGGCCCACAAAGCACCAAACATAGTGGGCATAATGATTTTCTAGTTTGTCCCATTGAATTTCATGTTTCCCCTGCTCAATTTCATGTTTGCCTTGCTGATTTCCTAGTTTGCCCCTCTGATTTTATAGTTTGTCCCACTCAAATTCAAGTTTCCCACGCTAAATTCATGTTTCCTCCGCTCAATTTCATATTTGCCTCGCTGATTTCCTAGTTTGCCCCGCTGATTTTGTAGTTTTTTCACTCAAAATTCAAGTTTCCCCCGCTCAAAATTCAAATTTTCCTTGCTCATTTTCTAGTCTGCCCTGCTCAATTTCATGTTTGCCCCGCTCAATTTCATGCTTGACCCGCTCATTTCCTAGTTTGCCCCGCTTAATTTCATGCTTACCCCGCTCGTTTCCTAGTTTGCCCCGCTCAATTTCTTGTTACTCCTGCTGAATTTTTTATTTGCCCCACAGAATTTCTATTTTGACCTGCTTAATTTTCAGGTTGTCCTGCTGAATTTAATGTGTGCCCTGCTTAAACTGACAATGCTTCCCTTGCTCAATGGCATGATAGATAGCGTCATAAAATTAAACAAGCACCACTCATTTTTCATGTTTCCCTCGCTCAATTTCTAGTTTGTCCCACTCAATTTCATGTTTCCCCCGCTCAATTTCTTGTTTGCTCCGCTGATTTTCTAGTTTACCCCCACTCAATTTCATGTTTGCCCTCGCTCAAAACTTAAACCTAAACCTAAACCTTAAACCTAAACCTAAACCTAAAACCTAAATGTATTCTCAAATCCCTAAACCTAAACCTTAACTTATTCTCAATTCCCTAAACCTTAACCTATAATCTAACTTAAACCAAAATGTATATCGTACACTTGTAACCTAAAACCTAAATGTATTCTCAAATCCCTAAACCTAAACCTTAACCTATTCTAAATTCCCTAAACCTTGACCTATAACCTAACTTAAACCTAAACCTATAACCTACACTTATAACCTAAAACCTAAATGTATTCTCAAATCCCTAAACCTAAACCTACACCTAATCCTAATATCAACTCCTTAACCTAAACCTAAACTTGAAAACCCAAGAGAAAACACTACCAAAACATAAACCTATAACATAAACCTAAACCTTAACCTAAACCGTTAACTTATAACCTAAATCAAAACCTATAACTTAAACCAAAAACCAAAACCTATAACCTAAACTCGAACCATTCTCAAATCCTATAACCTATAACCTAAACCTAAACCAAAACCTAAACCTAAAACCTATAACCTAAACCAAAACCTATAACCTAAACCAAAACCAAAACCTATAACCCAAACCCGAACCCATTCTCAAATCCCAAAATCTATAACCTAAACCAAAACCAAAGCCTATAACCTAAACCTGAATCCATTCTCAAATCCAAAAACCTATAACCTAAACTTAAACCTTAACCTAAACTGTTAACCTATAACCTAAATCAAAACCTATAGCCTAAACCAAAACCAAAACCTATAACCTAAACCCGAACCCATTCTCAAATCCAAAACCTATAACCTTAACCTAAACCTTAACCTAAACCGTTAACCTATAACTTAAATCAAAACCTATAGCCTAAACCAAAACCAAAACCTATAACCTAAACCCGAACCCATTTTCAAATCCTATAACCTAAACCAAAACCAAAACCAAAACCTATAACCTATAACCTAAACCAAAACCAATAACCTAAACCTGAGCCCATTCTCAAATCCCAAAACCTATAACTTATAACCTAAACCAAAACCTATAAACTAAACCAAAACCAAAACCTATAACCTAAACTCGAACCCATTCTCAAATCCCAAAACTTATAACCTAAACTAAAACCAAAACCTATAACCTAAACCCAAACCCATTCTCAAATCCAAAAACCTAAACCTAAACCTAAACCTAAACCGTTAACCTATAACCTAAATGAAAAACTATAACTTAAACCAAAACCTATAACCTAAACGAAAACAAAAACAAAAAAAAAAAAAACATATATTTTTTTTTTTTGCAAAAGATGCAAACGTCGATATTATCTACATATCGTTGATATTATCGACATAAGTTGTCGATATTATCTACATATCATCGATATATCGACATTAATCATAGATAACAATTTTTGATACATTTTAGCTACGGATTATAACCGTAGCTATAATTGTGTCGATATATCGACAATCTGTCGATATTATCAAAAAAGTTCAGAATTTTCCAACGAGTTTACTTTAAAAATCTGAAATTTTCGATACACTTTAACTATGGATTATAAGCATAGCGGACAGGCAGCGCCGCGGCCATCTTTTTTTTTTTGGTATGTTGCTTTTGTGAGTCCCATCATGATGTCTGTGTTATATCCAAACCATCCATCTATTTGGAGAGCTCATATTAAGGCTTGGGACGAAAAATAAGATAGATCTAACTATCAAGTGGACCACACTGTAAAAGGCAGGAATTGAACGTCTACCATTGAAACCCTTTTAGGGGTTACGAAAGTTTTGGATCATTATGAAAACTTTTTTCCTTCTTCATCCAGGCCTTTGTGACCTCATGAATAGATTGGATGGAAAATAAATGTTATGGTGGGCCCTACAAATTTTTTAATGGTGAAAATCAGTTTTCCTATTGCTCTTTATGGTGTGGTCCAGTTGATCTTTGGATATGATTTTTTTTTTGTTTTTTGGATAATGCTCCGAAATAATCTCAAAATATGGATGAACGTTGTGGATATAATAAATACATAGCTGTGGGGCCATGTAACTTTGATCTCTTTTGAGCCGTTCGTACAACTCTCGGCTGGAGGAGCGTCAGCGCTCATCTTCGAAAGGGAGGGGTATTTTTGTCCTCAAATTTGCTGTCTGTACGAGCAGGTTTAAGTTGCAAAACAAAGTTTGCCTTCTTTCATAAAACTCGACTGGATAAAAGGTGGGGTCCACAGTCCTAAATTTCTCTAATTTAAAAAAGGTACAATTTGGAACATTGACGGAGCACCAAATCACTTGTGCATGCGGCTCCCAGTGGTAGAACCGAACTGATCGTCTGAAATCAGAGAAGGTAGGTGGGGCCCACCTTAATGTTTGTGAGAAATCCACCCTATCCATCCTGATGGGATTTTCCTCCTTAATTTAGAGGAGAGATAGTGCAGGCGGTTGAAAATTGGAGTGTTTCACCGCACTGCTCGACCAATCGAGGGTCACTCGACTCAAAGTCCAGCGAGCTCAGTGAATAGTGCACGACCAGTCGAGGGCTGGCTCGACCAGTCGAGGACTCTGCTCGAATAGTCGAGCTTACGCAGATTTGAGTCCGGATCTTGTGCGGACTGTGGAAATTGGAGGCGGTTTCGTAAGAGATGCGAAAGGGGGTTTCCAAATCTATAAATATAGGTGCATAGGGCCTTTCTAGGTAATGTAAGAGGGTTTCCTAAAACTCTACAAAGGTTTGCTAAAGGGTTTAGGTCTATCAAAGGTGTGTGTGAGAGAGAGAGAGAAGAAACTTGTAAAAAGGAGGTTACACTAGTAGAGGTGATTTACTATATCTCAGCACTTCCACGTCCTCGTAATCAGTGAGATCTCTCCATTTTTCTTTTATTCTCTTATTGTTTATCCACTCCTGCGTGAGTGAAGAAGGTTGTAACATTTTACTTCATAGAAGATTGTTGATATGGACAAGGTCCCGTGGTTTTTACCTCTTTAAGAGTTTTCCACGTAAAAAACTCTTGTGTCGTGTGGCTTATGCTTTGATTTATTTCATTACTTTATTATTCCATAATTCTGATTTATTTTGGGAGGCTAGATCCTAAGGTTTTGTCTAAAGCCTCCAACAAAGTGGTATTAAAGCTAAGTTCATTGAATGGTAGGATCAGTTTTGAATTATGGAAGATGGCTCATCAAGGATGATCAGCCTCAATGAATCTAACTAGACCATATAGAAGGTTAAGATGGAGGATTTGCTTTATTGCAAGGACTTATATTCTCCAATTTTAGGCATATCAGTAAAATATAAGGATATGTCTGATGATGATTGAAAGAAGATAAACCGAAAGGCGGTGGGATTTATTTTTAATGGTTGGACGATTTCGTATTCCTTCATGTGTCTACAGAGACCTCAACTGTTAGTTTATGACTGAAATTACAAGGGCTTATGAGAGGAAGACTGCCGGTAATAAGATTTTTCTGATAAGGCGACTTGTGAATCTCAAGTTCAAAGATGGCGGTTCTGTGGTCAAACACATGAATGAGGTTAGCAGTATAGTGAACTTATTAGACAATGGTTGGACGATTTCGTATTCCATCATGTGTCTACAGAGACCTCAACTGTTAGCTTATGACTGAAATTACAAGGGCTTATGAGAGGAAGACTGCCGGTAATAAGATTTTTCTGATAATGCAACTTGTGAATCTCAAGTTCAAAGATGGCGGTTCTGTGGTCAAGCACATGAATGAGGTTAACAGTATAGTGAACTGGATCTCCGCTATGAAGATGGTCCTGGATGATGAATTGCAGGCTTTAGTATTGCTTAGTTCATTGCCTGACACTTGGGAGACATTGGTAGTGTCTCTAAGTGACTCCGCGCCAGACGGAAAGGTATCCATGGAACAGGTAACTAGCTGTCTCTTCAATGAGGAGACAAGGAAGAAGTCTTATGGGTCTATTCAGTAAGAGTCCTTTGTGACTTGTGACACAGGAACGTGGGAGAGGAAAGAACAGGAAGGGCGAAAAGGCCCGATATAAATCAAAAGGCAAGTCAAGTACTAGGAAGGATGTTGAATGCTGGAATTGTGGCAAGAAGAGCCACTATAAGCATGAATGTCGTAAGAATAAGAACGACAAGAAAGGAAAAAGAAAGGAGAAAGAAGATGAATTAGATTCCACTACGGTCGCTTCAAGTGCCGACGTTGTAGTTATTCTTTCAGCAGATCATAATGTTTGTCTCATGGCTACAAGTCAGGACACTGACTGGGTGATAGACTCGAGAGTCTCATTTTATGCGACTCCACGGAGAGACTTCTTCACAAGCTACAACTCAAGTGACTATAGGACCATGAAGATGAGAAATTTTGGCATATCGAAGATTGTAGGGATCGATGATATTTGTGTAAAGATCGATGTGGGCTGCACATTGGTTCTCAGGAATGTCATACATATCTTAGACCTTCGCCTCAACTTGATGTCGATGAGAAGGTTAGATGATGATGGCTATGAAAGTCGGTTTGTTGGTGGGCGTTGGAAGCTCATTAATGGTTCATTGATCACAGCTAGAGGAAAGAAGTATTGCACCATTTACAAGGCAAGTGCCAATGTGTGCAAGGGTGGGTTGAACGTAGTGGAAGATTCAGTTATTGATATATGACACAGGCATCTAGGGCACATGAGTGGAAAAGGCATTCAGGTACTAGCAATGAAGCGGCTCATTCTAAACATGACAAGTATGCCTCTCAAAACCTTTATTGATTGTTTATCAGGAAAACAACATAGAGTTTTATTTATTAAATCTGTTTCTCATGTTAATAAAGTGCATGCAGTAGATTTGCTTTATTCTGATGTTTGTGGTCCTATGAGGACAAAAACCTTGGGTGGGGTATTGTATTTTGTTACTTTTATAGATGATGCATTTAAGAGGGTTTGAGTTTATACTCTGAAATTCAAGGACGATATCTTTGGTGTGTTTAAATTGTTTCATGCTATGGTCGAGAGAGAGACAGGTAGATCATTGAAGTGCATCCGCATTGACAATGGTGGTGAATACATTGGTGACTTTCACGAGTATTGTAAGTCCCTGGGTATACGTCATGAACAGATGGTTCCCAAGACCCCCCAGCATAATAGTGTAGTTGAGCGAATGAATCGCACCATTGTTGAGAGAATCAGATGCATATTATCTCATGTGAAGTTGTCCACGACGTTCTGGAGAAAAGCAATGCACATGGCGGTACATTTGATAAACAAGTCTCCATCAGTCCCATTGAATGAAAAAGTACCTGAGAAGGTGCAGACTAGATAGGATCTATCATACAGTCATCTCAGGGTGTTTGAATACAGGGCATCCATTCACATACTAAAGGATGAGAGGTCTACGCTCGATATGAAGATCAGGTAGCGTGTGTTCTTGGGGTACAGTGATGAAAAATTCAGTTACAAATTATGAAATCCGATCGAGAAGAAGCTCGTTAGGATCATAGATGTGGTTTTCTTTGAAGATCAGTGTATAGAAGACATTAGTAAGTCAGAGAAGAACCAGCCTAGTTCAGGTGAGCTAGAGGACATGGATCCGGTTATTTTTCCTGTGATGCTTGATGACGGGGGAGTACAGTAAGGTGCAGAGGACGAGGGAGTTCCTTCAGAAGATGGAACAGGGAAGCATCCTCCACTTGATCCACCTGTTGAGTTCCAGGTGAGGAGGTCATCTAGGGACAGACAACCATCCAAGAGGTACTCACCGCATGAGTAAATTATGCTCACTGATAAGGGAGAGCCAGAAGATTATTCTGATGCCTTAGCCGGCGAGCATAAGGGAGAATGGTTGAGAGTTATGCAAGAGGAGATGAGATCCTTGCATAAGAACCACACCTATGATATGGTGAAGTGGATACTGCGGTATCTAAGAGGCTCATCCAAGTTGAGCCTATGCTATGGTGATGGAAAACCTGTGTTAGAGGGCTACACAAATGCAGATATGAAAGGTGACATAGACTTCAGGAAGTCTACATCGGGGTCCATATTCACATTTGCAAGGGGAGCGGTCTCTTGCTAGAGTAAGATATAGAAGGTTATAGCATTGTCAATGAAAGAGGACGAGTACATTGCAGTCATAGAGGCATGTAAAGAGATGTTTTGGATGAAGAGGTTCCTACAAGAACTTAGCTTGAAACAGGATTAACACGTGGTCTACTGCGATAGTCAAAGTGCTATATACTTGAGCAAGAATCTAAGTCAGCACTCTAAGTCGAAGTACATAAAGATTCGGTATCACTGGATCAGAGATACTTTGGAACAAAAGGTATTATAACTTGAGAAGGTTCACACGGACAATAATGGATCAGACATGATGACCAAGATTTTTCTAAAGGGCAAGTTTGAGGTTTGTAAAAACCGGACTGGCTTGAAGAAGGTGAATTCCTCCTGAGTCGAAAATGGAGAGATTTGATGGGATTTTCTCCTCAGTTCAAAGAAGAGATAGTGAGACGGTTAAAAATTGGAGTGTTTCACCGCATTGCTCGACTGGTCGAGTGGATTGCTCGACTGATTGAGTGAACAGTGCTCGACCAGTCGAAGGTCACTCAACTCAAAGTCTAGCGAGCTCAGTGAACAATGCTTAACCAGTCTTGGGCTGGCTCAACTAGTCAAGTAAACAGTGCTCAACCAGTCGAGGACTCTGCTTGACTAGTCGAGCTTACGCAGATTTGAGTCCGGATCTTGTGCGGACTGCGAAAATTAGAGGAGGTTTCATAAGAGGTGCGAAAGGGGGTTTTCAAATCTATAAATATGGGTACCTAGGGCCTTTCTAGGTAATGCAAGATTGTTTCCTAAAGCTTTGCAAGGATTTGCTAAAGGGTTTGGGGCTATCAAAGGTGTGAGAGAGAGAGAGAGAAAGAGAGAGAGGAAGCTTGTGGAAGAGAGGTTATGCTCATAGAGGTGATCTACTATATCTCAGCACTTCCACGTCCTCGTAATCGGTGAGATCTCTCATTTTTTCTTTTGTTCTCTTATTGTTTATCCACTCCTGCGTGAGTAAAGAAGGTTGTAATGTTCTACTTTAGAGTGGATTATTGATCTGGACGAGATTCCGTGATTTTTACCTCTTTGAGGGTTTTCCATGTAAAAATCTCTTGTGTCGTGTGATTTATGCTTTGATTTATTTCATTATTTTATTATCTCATAATTCTGGTTTGTTTTGGGAGGCTAGATCTTAAGGTTTTGTGCAAGGGCCCCAAGACATCCGTCTTACCGGACAAGAGACCAAAAATTACGTAGATCCAAAACTCATAGGCAAAAGAGATAAGATAGGAAAAATTGGGGAAAGAAATGTCCGCCATTGAAACTTTCCTGAGCTCCATCTTGATGTTTGTATGCAATCCAATCCATTTATAAGTTGATTCTCATTGGGATGAACCGTAATCACTAAAAACTTAACCTGATACAAATCTTTTGTGATTGCAAGAATGTTTCAATGGTAGTCGTTTAAACCCCACTATTTCCTCTCATGTCGCTTACTTGAGTTTTACGTTTGCCTCATTTTTTATCACATATCTTAAAATGAGTTCGCAAAACAAATGGATAGAGTAGATTTCTCACAAACATCATGTTAGGCCCACCTAGCTTCAAAGCCCAGGAGCTTCTTACGAAACATTGAATTCTAATCAAGGAAACGTGGGTGGTGTGATGGATGATATGCTTTCATGGACACATGGGCTAGCTTTACTGTGTTGGATTTTTCGGCTCAAGAAGGCATATCTCACGCCTTCTCGTAGGGAATGAATTTATGTGCATAAGATCTAGCTGTCCATTAGGTGAACTATCGTGTTCGACCGTGAGCCTAATACTCAGGCCGATCCAAAACTCAAATGGACCACAACACAGGGAATGCTTGGGACCAGGACAGCCGAACAACCACTATTGGGGTCTGCGTGGGCTTGAACTACTTACACATTGGGGGGGTTGAACTGGCCAGCACCGTGGTTTTTTTCCGGACGAATATGATGCAGCTTGTCCAGTTGACTAATAGGACTTGATTCGGTTCAATACTACGACTCACCCCTAACTCAGGTTAGTTCCAACGATTCACTCGTGACTTTGACTGAATGAGTTGGTCCAAGTTACTGTTAGCACAAATTACATATGTATAATTTCTGTAAAATAATACAAGAAATCAAAATATTAAGGACAGGCTGAAGCATGTGTGATCATTTTGTTTTTAAAGCATTATTTGCCCCTTCTCAAAGTAATTGAAACTATTGATAGGTCGTAGTCATATAGCTCTGAAGATACAACGAGCTTGTATGTGGTTCTGTGTTTAGTAAGCACAAAGAACCACCAATAAAACTTTGTGTACATATATAGTTTTGTCTGGCAAATAAAATGAAGGTAAAATCCCAAATCATAGAGAATATTACAAAAATAGTAATTGGTTAAGACCACTGCTCTGGTTTATTTCTTGAACACTGCTGGTTAAAGTTTATATTAAACCTTGTTGGCTTGATCAGAAGTCACTAGAGTTTTTCTTGTTGACTTGTATGTGAGAGTGATTCGAGTGGTTAGTGATAATCCAATGAACCATCCATGCACTGTTTATATAGGCCAGATTGCTGGACTTTTTGGTCCAGAGTCATCACTCCATATGACCATTTATGGTTGTTGGTGATAAACTAGTCGTTATTTGATTTTTTCTGACCGTTATGCATGTGGGATAACCAACTGCTGCATGCCAGCTGTTTAGACTCACTTGCTAGCCATTTTATGATTGTTGGGCTAAATACATGCAACAATTTCTGCATGGTCTAGTTTAATACTGCATAAGTAATTACACATATCTTAAATGGCTAGTTTCTAGCTTATATAAAAGATTGACTGGTATCATTTAGACCTCTCACCCACAACACTCCAACCACTTGACCCATAGCCTTCGTCGCACCGCAACTTGCACTAGTCTCGTGAGGGAGAGACCCATCCATGACATGTGTGCCACTAGCACCTCTATAACCACATTGCTCACATACCTACGCCCTCACACCGAGCTCGAGAATGTACCCGCATGCGCGTGTTACAGTACAACACTAGAACACGCAAGTTTCGGTACTCAATGGATCCACCAAGCAAATAATAAGGTACTCCACACCCTATATATAAACACAATATTTTCTTCTCTCCTTTCTAATATGAGATTATTCCTAAAATACCAAAAAATTTAAAAATTTCAAACAAACACTTTATATATATATATATATATATATATAAAATTTAAAATATTTTTTTAATCAACTATTTTTCACAATAGTTGTCGAGTCTTCTTAACCACAGGCAGCACACTTGCCAACCTAGCCCGTTTTTTGTAAGTGCAAAAATACACTGAACAAGATTTGCCCGTTAGAAGGATTTGTTGAGGAATTTTTGTACAAAGATAAATTTAAAATATTGAAAAGTAAATTTTTAATGATTCATTGTCAAATCCAAGAGTTAAAAGTCAGGATTTATTGCAGATGATTTTACCATTCAAACCAACTTAATTTATCCTTCAACAAATCGGCCATAATCTCTGCCGAAGATTCTATAATTTGTGTATTATAAGATAAAAGTTTTAAAGGTTTAGTAATGAGAATATGAAGAGTTCATATCATCATCCATGGTTGAGAACCTATGCCTACCTTCTGTATATAGCTTATGATTGTCTCTCCTTCACTCTCTTTCTTTTATTTTGAGGAGCACAAACTAATTTTTATATGGATTCAATTATGGTTTTTTTTTTTTTTTTTTTGAAAGTTGTGTGGATAATAATTCCTTTTATTATGGAAAACTAGAAGGAGCCCTTTAATGCCTCCTTAAGAGAGCGAATGCTCATGAATTAGGGTTTTCATTTGACATCTTGATTCACTTGCTTTTTTTAAAGGAAAAGCAAGTAAATTGATGGATAGTTATTTAGTTTATTGTGGAGATCAATCAAATATTTATATGAATATTGATTTGTTTTCCAATTAAGGCTTTGTTTGGATGGTGGGAAAATAAAAGAAAGGTAAAAGAAATTTGTAACGATTATCTAATAATGATTTTCAATAAGCATCAATTTCATGGATTTTATTTTTGAGGTTTTATTTTAATAATGATGGAAATCTAAGTAAAGCTCTCACAATAATCACTTCGTATTTCATGCGTGAAATTTTGATTATAATGTTTGGATAGTGATTTCATTTTTTCATTAAATATTTACTTTGCTATCTAAACATAATATATGTCCCATCACAAGAAAAGTCATCCATTCTTTCTCTTCTTTTCTTTTCCCATAATCTAAACATCCTAATGATGATTCCATTTAGTGTTAAAAACTAAGAGGAACCCTTTAGTGCCTAAGCAATGGAAGAAAATTGCTTATGGATAGAAGTTTTTTTTTTTTTTTTTTCTCACGAGGCATTAATTCACTCAGTTCCAACAAAATCATAATAACTACAATTTATAATATGAACAAGGAAAACATTTAATGCATACTACTCAAATTTCATTTTAAACCATTTCTAGCATAAAAAATTGCATAAATGGTCATTTGAGTGACTATAAACCAGATCTTTGTAAAGGATTTAGATATTACAGGATACAAAACACTTTGGGAAGTGACTCGATTTTTTCCAGGGATTTTATTGTATTTTAGATTACTTGTAATATAATTATAGCTCAATTGTCATATTTTTTAAATTGACCTTTGTTGTAGCTTGTCTCTCCTCCAAAGTCTTGCATCTCTCTCAAATAGCTCTCCTCTCTCCAGTGACCGGCCTCCTTTCAATCGCTAGTGTGGATGCAATGTTTTATGTCCTTTTATTTATTTTTAGTGTCACCCTACCTCCTAACCAAAAGTAGGAAAGAAATATACCCAACATGGTACCCATTCTTATGATGCATTATGGTGCACATGCACTGTCTACCGGTCTACTGTGATGTTATGAACAAATCAAACCTGTTCATTAGTGGCTCAACTCGGTTATTGAATTAATGAGATATCAACATGAGAATCGCAAACAAGTGGATAAAATTACATCAAAAGAATATGTGAGTAGTAAGGGAGAAATGACTTTATTGATACTAAATTTCTTATAAAACTAAAGAAAACTCATATTTAAAAAAAACTTAGAATGACTAATTACAAACACCCCTTTCCCTTTAAAATAAAACCCTTAAGTGATTTTCAAATGAGAGTTCCTCCAACTAAAAGATTAATTTTAAATCAAACATATTTAAGTTCGGATCAATTTAATCTACTTAAGATGATAAAAGCCCAATTATAATCAAAGCAAACATAAAAAAAATAATCCTAACGATATCTCTAGATGAGCTCAAAACCTTCAATTACATCCTCTCATATCTTTAATCACATCCTTAAATCATATCTTTAAATAAACCTGATATCATCTATTATATCCTCTCATATCTTCCACAAATAATAAATTGTAACTTTTGATATTTTGGTTCAAAATCTATTGATAAACAATGCAAAATCAATGCATGTTGGGCAATGGGCCTACATCAAATTTTGCTGGCTTTGAAAGAACTTGTTCTTGAGTTGGAAACCAATCCCAACCGTTACATTTGTAATACCTCTATGATAAATCTTGTTCTTCTTTGGTGGAAGATAATGGTACAACTTAAAGCGTCAGTTTGAAACAACCTTTGCCAAAGTCTGTTGTAGATAAGATCTTTTTTGCTTGCATTTTTATGGGTGCCAACTTGTTGTAAGATTAAAATTTTTCATGAATCCTAAAACATTTGTTTTATTTTTGTGCCTCATTTATCTTTCTTTGTTTTTTTTTTTTCTTCTTTTTTTTTTTTTGCAAAGATGCTTACATTTGAGTGTTAAGTGATGGGGACACGTCCCCCACCCTACACACGTACTCAAGGAGGAGGAGGGCCCCACTATCGATCTGAATTGACGACGACATCTATGGAAGACCTCTTAGTCAGGGAGCTGTGATATAAAGCATTGGAGTGGACCCAATCATCATAGGGATTCTGCCATTGGATTTCATGATCGTGACGTTAATTAATTGTTATTTTTGTTACTTCGTTTCTAAGTAATAATGTGCGCACATGACATGACTTTTGAGGTTTAAGGTTTTCTTATAAATAGGCAACCTCATGTAGGTTTTTTTTCATTGAAGTTTATGAATAAAATTTTACGTTTTTTCTTCTCTATCACTCTGAGTTGAAGAAGCTAATTAGGTGTAAAACTCTCCATTCCTCTAAGGGCTAACTACCGTAGTGCGAAGCTACAACTAACCCAAATCATCCCCATCTCTTCTACCCCACATCCACCATCTTCCATAGCCCTCCCATCTTCAGATTTATCTTCTTTTTTTTTTTTTGTACCCAAGTTCTCCACTACAACAGATTTCCATATTCTGGCCCACTAGAGAGGCTGAAACTTCGGTAGAACACCACGCACATACTGAAAGACGGATCGTCGCGAAACTTGGTGTGAGAGTGGGCCTCTCCTGTCTGACCAAGCCTTAGCTGGCCTTTTTCAGGTTTGTGGGCCCCACACACGTGCGACCAAACAGCCATACATGTGCGCCTAGGTGGGCCTGCTGTCCACACACAGAATCCTTCTCAAGTTCTTCTCTCTCCTCTATTTCTTTTCTCTCTCGTCTTAACTTCCAAACCCTAACCCTAGAAAATCCTAGATTCTAAGTATTTTCAACTTTTGCAAACCCTAGGTTTTTCCTTATTTGAAACATGGTGAATCTCTTGAATTGAGGAACAATCCTTTGCAGGATTGGATGAATCTACACTCCATGAGGTATTGTTTGGTTTATAATTTTACCTAATCCAACCCTAAACGTGTGTAGGCTTGGACCCCCGTAGATTCCCTTTGTTGAATGTTTGAATGTATGTGGGACGTGATTTTCTGTGATTGTTTAGAAATTGATATGATCTAAAGTTTGAAATCTTGCACCTCATATTTAATTTCATGTCCTGCATCAAATTTGGCATCAGAGTTTAGGGTTTTCATAAGGGAATGCATTATATGTTTAGGGTTTAGTCTATTCATATTTATTTTGCATTAATTCTCATCATATAGAGATGTTTAGGGCTCATCATTCACAACATGGACTGTTGAATTTTCTATTGTAAGAAAATCTCCAATTTTTATGGCTAAATTTTCTGTTAACAAACTATTTGAGTAGTTATGTTGCTGGAATTTTAGTAGCATTGTGTAGTTTCCCTCATATAGAGTCCTATAAGATCATTTAGTCCCATTTAGACACATATAGTTATATTAGAGGGTCTTTAAGTTAAGTGAGTAGTTGTATGCCCAAATATACTGGTTGTAGTTTTGGCTTGCACCCTACATTAAACATGGACCAATTACAAGAGTCAATGAACAATATAACCCGGTAGTTTGAGTCTTTGGATAGGCGCTTGGAACAACGTATTCACCAATGCATTGAATAGCTTAATGTGCGCATTATCTGACTAGAGACCTCCGCTCGGGCAAACCTCACCATTAGGGAAGATCCCTAATCTCAGGCAAGTAGTCAGGAGATAAAAGAATGAAAGTGGCCAATGAAATTGGTCACCCTGCGAGGGGCATCATGATTGTTATGTCCCAGATGCGCTACTCCTCTAGGGAGCTAGAGTAGAGGCCCTTATGTTTGATGGCCACTTGGACCCTAAAAATTTTCTAAATTGGTTGGCAAATATGGACCACTATTTTGAGTGGTACGACATGTCGTATACTTGTTGAGTCCGATTTTTTAAGATAAAGCTTGTGGGCCAAGCAAAGAGGTTTTGGGCTACTGTGGAGTAAAAGAAAGAAATGTCGAGGGAGCCCCCAATAGTCCATTAGAGAGAAATAAAAGAAACTCTTAAGGAAAAGTACCTCAATTTCTCATATCACTTGACGTTGGTTGAAGAATGACAGTCTCTTCGACAAGGTTCCATGAGTGTGGCTGAATACATTGAGAAGTTCGAAGAGTACTTGACCCAGTGCAAAGTTGATGAGGATCCCTACTCACTCTTGCTCGATTGAAGATGAGCCTCCGTTCTGAAATTAGGAGAGAGTTGCTCCCAAGGACATAAACACTCTTGAACAGATGTATCAAGTAGTGTTGGAGGTCGAGCAATACCTCAAAACACCTGTGGAAAGGCGGTTTGAGCCCTGCGATTCTAGTGCTAAGGCTAACCTTTCTGGGGCTAAGCCTAGCATTGGATATCAATACAAGCCTTCTAGTAGTGTTCAATCTGGGCCCAAGGATGATAAGGGTAAAAATTTTATTGAGTCTAACTCGTGCAAAAGTGATTCGACTAGGTGTTTTAGATGTCAGTGGTTTGGTCACTTTGCCCACCAGTATAACACGAGAGAAGGCACCAATGTATTCCTTATTGATGAGCAAGGAAAAGTAGTACACCCAGAAAGTGATGGTGAGGAGGAAGAATATGAGCCAGCAGAAACTCCCGGTGATGAGGAAGAGGGAGCGCAAGAGTCTGTGACCCTTGTAGTTGCATGTTGCGCATTTGCACAAGCAAAGAATACAAACGATTAGTGTCAACACGACCCTCTATACTCAAGCAAAATGTGGTGATAAGAGCTGTAAGATGATCGTGGATAGTGGTAGTTGTACTAACATGACATCAACTAGCACTGTGAGCTGTTTGATCTTGAAGCTTGAAGTCCATCCTCTACCCTATAAAGTGTCTTGGGTTGATGAAACTTCCTGTCTAGTCCCGCACCCTTGTTTCGTTCCTATTTAGTTTGTATCATATAAAGCGACACTTTGGTGTGATGTTGTTCCCAGGAAGCCTATTGATCTTGTCCCCATGTCCTTATCCCATACATAGGTCATCAAAGTTTGAAGAGTCCTTTGCACATCACACTCATTCATCGTATCAAGAACTTAGGCGAAAGATCAATACTAGTAATGAACATTACAAAATTTTTGCAGACCAACATAAGCGATTCAAGGAATTCAATGTAGGAGACTCTGTGATGGTCCGTATCAAGCCAGAGCGGTACCCTCAGGGAGCCGTTCGTAAATTACACGCGCATAGCGCTGAACCATTGAAAATTATAAAATAAAATGGTCTCAATGTGTATATGGTAGCTTTTTCACCTTCCATGGGAATTAGTTCCACATTTAATGTGGATGATCTAATTACATTTCGGGGACCACTGATACATTGTCCAGCCTTACACTGTACCATCCTGATTCTCCAGACATTTACCTTGATTCATGGCCTCTTTCCGACCCATCTTCCTAGCCTCTACCTCCCATACTTATCCTTTCCACACCTAGAAAGGAGATAGGATATTCTGGACCATCAGATAATATCGATGTCGGACGTCGGACTTCAAAAGTTCTGGGTCAAGTAGAAGTCACGTTGGTTCACTGAGGAGGAGCTTCAGAGACTTGATCTTGACATCTTTGAGCGGTTCAGGAGTTTTGTTTCGCCAGTGGTGATATCTTTCCAACTGGAGAGAGTTGATGGGGCATCATGCGCACGCGCATGCCCCCACCTTATGCACGTACTTAAGGAGGATGAAAGCCTCACTATCGATTTAGATCGACGATGACATCTATGGAGGACCTCTTAGTTAAGAGGCCGTATTATGAAGCATTGGAGTGGACCCGATCATCATAAAAATTCCACCATTGAATCTCATAATCGTGGCCCACTACCCTATATGATCTAAGATTTTGAGTTTTGGTTATTATCATTATTAGAAATATTATGAATGCTTTTAATTGTGTTAATTAGTTGTTATTTTTGTTACTTCATCTTTAAGTAATAGTGTGTGCACATGGCACGACTTCTGGAGTTTAGGGTTTTCTTATAAATAGTCAACCCCATGTAGTTTTTTCATTAAATTTTATGAATAAAATTATACATTTTTTCTTCTCTATCCCTCTGAGTTGAAGAAGCTAATTGGGTGCGAAACTCTCAACTCTTCAAAGGGCTAACTACCGTGGTGCAAAGCCACAACTATCCCAAATCATCCCCATCTCTTCCACCCCACATCCACCATCTTCCACAGCCCTCCCATCTTCAAATTTATCCCTTTTTCTGTACCAAAGTTCTCCACTACAACAAATTTCTAGATTCTAGTCCACCAGATGGGATGAAACTTTGGCGGCGCACCACACACATACCAGAAGGCGGATTGTCGTGAAACTTGGTGTAAGAGTGGGCCTCCCTTGGCTGACCAAGCCCTAGCTGGTATTTTTCAGTTTCGTCGGCCTCACACACATGCGGCCAGACAGCCACGCACATGCGCCTAGGTGGGCCTGTTGTTCACATACAGAATCCTTCTCAGACTCCTTTATTTCTATCATCTCTCGCCTTAAATCCCAAACCCTAACCCTAGAAAATCCCAAATTCTAAGTATTTCTAACTTTTACAAACCCTAGATTTTTTCTTATTTGAAACATGGTGAATCTCTTAAATTGGGGAACAGTCCTTTGCAGGATTGGATGAATATACATTCCATGGGGTATTGTTTGGTTTATAATTTTACTTGATCCAGCCCTAAACGTGTGTAGGCTTAAACCCCTGTAGATTCCTCTCGTTGAATATTTGAACGTATGTGGGACATGATTTTTTATGATTGTTTAGAAATTGATATGATATAAAGCTTGAAATCTTGTACCGCATATTTAATTTCATGTCCTGTATCATTAAGACTTATTTTCATGTCTATCAATGTGACTGGTACTATAGTTGATCATTCGATTACTAAATTCAAGTGGTAGGTCCAATATTAATGTATCAATCACTTCATATATCAATTTTTCTTTTAACTCCATACTTCTCTTCACTGTTTTTGAAATTTCTAATTCAATTATAGGTGTTCTCACATTCCAACAATCATAGGGTTTGATTATTGGTAAATTCATAAGTCGAGGCTACCCATTGTTGGTTAGGACATTGGTGGGGACCTTTCTTTATGTGTTCACATGCTCCAATTTTAATCATCGGTTTCCATTCATGCCAAAGCTCTCCTACTTATTTGTGAGATTGCCTACTGTATGTGTAATTGACCTACCACTCAGTGAGTATCTTGATCAATTGGATTACTTGCATAAACTCTTCTCATGTCACCTCCTTTGAAGCTATTAAGAGATGATGTAGAGTCAGTAATTTTCAACAACAACCCATTCTAATACCAAAAATAGTGCAACCTAAATATTGAAATCAATGAAATATTGATACCTGAATCGTAAAGAAGTTAATAATAATTACACTCACATGAATATTCGAGTAGAGATGGGTAAATAACTTTATCGATATCAAGCTTCAAAACTTGAGAAGACTCACACTTAAAAAAATAGAATGATTATTTTCTATACTGCCCCCTATTTTATAGACTTTAAGTGAATACTTAATGAAAATTCACCAAAATAAGAGATTGATTTTAAATTAATCATAGTTGACTTCAAATCAATCTAACCTATCTAAAATGTTAAAAGCCTAATATAATGATAAAAGCATGCATAAAAAGTAGTCCTAATTACACCTATAAGTTAGTACCACATCTTCAATCACATTTTTAAATCATATATTTAAATCGATCTCATAGCATCCATCATATCCTCCATATCTTCAATGTCACATCCTCCAATATCTCTCGTAAATAATAAATTGTAGTTTCTAATATTTAGGCTCAAAATGTATAAACAAACAATCTAAAATTAACACATGTTGGGCCCTATGGCAAACTGTAGATCCGCATGTTAATGAATCATCCTCTTTTTCTATCATTGAACCCAAATAATTAGGCTGATCTCAAAATCAAGTGGCTAATGATTTGAACAATTTTAATAGCAAATAACGTTTAGTTTTTAACCATATAATAAATGCCACATTTCAAATAATATAAAAATCAACTTCAGTTTATAAGTATGCTTCAAATTTAAATTATTCATAGTTTTCTTCATATAAAAAGACATTTGCAATGGAGGACTTATTTTTTAGCCCACTCGATGCTTAATTAAGCCTATTGATCCACTTAGGACTAAGCTTAACTCAATGACCCAGGAATTAACGTGGGTCATTGGGTTAAGCTTAGCCCTTACATATGATTTAAAGAGGTAAGAGGTCTTTATTATTGCAAGCTCTCTTTGATGGGAATATACTTAATTAATAAATACTTAACAAGTTATTCAAACACAAAATATTCTTCTGTTTTTTTGGTAAATAGTATATAACTTAGAGTCAAATAAAGTATAGAAGCACCAACATTGTACCTATCCTTCCAACAAAATTTCATAAGCTTGACTGTGCCAAACTAGAAAAGAAATGAAAAAATGAGAAAAAAAGAAAGAAAGAAAAAAAAAGATACTACAATGTTGTTAAGTACCTATTTGGGACCTTGTAATTGGAATGCATTAGAATCCAATTAACAATTACACTAGAATCCATGTGAATTGAAATTCTTAATTGTTTTTGGCCACTTCTAATTGAAAATACACTAGATGCTTGTAATTGAAATGAGTTGGAATTCTTTATTATATTAATAAGAACTTGAATTTGATTAACTAAATCAAATTTAATATTCAAAATTAGTATACATATGTGATATTTTGATGTAATGCTTGCAACAAGTGTTGTTGATAGTTGTCTTAAATCTGCTATATCAATAATTTGTCGATGACGTAAATGAGTTGGAAATGCTCACATATGTCTTAAGAAAACATATGTGAGTATTTCCCAGATTTCATTTGTTGGTTATTGGGCATGTTTGTGTCATTTTTGGATGACTCGCCAATGTTTTCTTACTGTCTATTTAAATGACCAATGTTTGAACAATTTATATTATTCCGTTAGTGTAATCCATAATTGGCTTGTTTTGGAGTATGATTAATGTGATTTTAGTAGTGGAATCGATAATCGAATTGCTTTGGGTATCATCGGCATGTTAAGTGTACGACAAATTAATAGCTTAGTGACACCTTTGTCATTAGACATTCATACATTTAAAAAGAGGGTTAAAAAAACCCACTTCGCATCAATCGCATCCGATTCACAACAAAATAATGCGACTTTAAAACACACTAAAAAGTGCATTTTTCTTTTACCTCTCGTTCCGTTACTTCTGAAACCACCCACTGTGGCACCAAATTAAACACACCATTTTGGTGCCTTTACCTCCCATGACATTCAATTCTAAGGTGTTGAAGGGGGTGTAAAAGATAAAAGGTTTTGCTTAGCCCAGCTACGTATCTTCTAATGTTTGTTTCAATTCGGGTTTGATAGTAAATGGAGATCCTTCTCATCACTTATATCCAATTTATCCTACGGAATATTCAACCGTTATCTTTTTATATTTTCATCATATTTTTGAGATGTCTCTGCCCTATTCTAGCTCTCGCTCGACCATATTATTTATTAATTAGTTACCTCTACAATGGTACCCACAGCTACAATGCAATATGGTGCACACATACTAATTGTGGGGCCCAACTCAATGTGCACACCCAACACATCCATTAGTTTTGTCTTCCTTATGTTATTCTTAGGCCTAAAAAATTAGGCTGATCTCAAAATCAGGTGGGCCACAATAACAATCTGGACAATTTTAATTACAAACATTAAAAAAAAACCTTTTAACCATATAATAAATGCCCTCTTTAAAACGATATGAAAATTGAGTACAATTTACAAGTATGTTTTCAATTTAAATCATTAAGTAGCTTTTCCACTTAAAAAAGATTTTTGCATCAGTGAACTCACTTTTGTAGTCCACTCAATGCTTAATTTAACCTAAGGATTAATCTAGTACAAGGATAAATTCAACTACCCATAGAGTTGTACAGGAACCGAGTTAGCTCAGTTAGCTCGCTCAACTCGACTCAAAAAAGCTCAATTCAACTCGATTCAAAATTGAGTTTGAGCCGAGTCGTGCTGATTTTTTGAGCTCGAAAAAATTTCGAACTAAGTTTGAGCTTGCGCGAGCTTGATTCGACTCAATTGAACCCCAACTTAAATTGAACTCAGATCAAATCAATTTAGTGACTCAGTTATTTTGATATTGATGTTGCTCAACAAGTGTTTGATGAAATGACTCAACGAAGTGTTGGCTGGTGACAAGGAGGGCATGAATATGAAACAAATACCTTTATATCTTGATTTTTATGTTGCCTATTTAGTATTTGATGAAATACCCGTAACCCAATGTTGTTTGCTTTACATTCCATGAGAAATTGAAAGTATACTCCATGTGTCTAAGAAAATGTTGTAGAGTTTTGATCTTAGCTTGAACTTGGCTCGAACTAGCCCGAATTGCTGACCGAACCAAGTTGAGTTAGTTAGTCAAGCTCAAGGACCAAGCTAAGCTAAGTTCAAGCTGGCCCAGCTAGTGTTTAAGCTGAGTCGAGTTGTGCCAAGCTTAACTCGGTTCAGCTTGTGTACACCTCTAACTGCCCATATTATATCAATTCTTTTAATATAATTCAAATATTCTAAGCAAATTTATTACCCATAAACCTTTTTGATATGAAATCCTTATTGCTAATTGGTAAATACTTTACAATGATATAAACACAAAACATTATTTTTCTTTAAATAATTTACAACTTAGTGCCTAATTAAAATTAAAATTAAAATTATTATTATTTTGTGTTAGTTTGTTAGTACAAGCCCCATTGCTAGCACACACCCCCACCTAGGAATCAATGCTAAGACCTTATTTGTTGAAACAAGGTTATCTTCGCCCAATCTACTACAAAAGCCAAATAAAATAAACTACTTAAACTTTTTATAAGGATTTTCCAAGCGGCGCTAACATTATTTCTATCGTTTCCTACAATATTTTGTAATATTATGCAGGCTTGACGGTGCTGAGTTGGCCAGAGAAAGAAAAAAAAAACAAAAAAATAAAAACTGCAATGTTTCTTAAAGGATAGGATTTTGGTCGGACCCGGCACGCCCTGTCTGTGTTTCGTATAACGTTTCTTTCAATTTAGGTTATAATAGAAGTGAAGATCCTTTTCATAACTTTTATCCAATTTATCCCAAAGAATATTTGACCGTTGTTATTTTTTCTTGTCATCTTCATTTGTATCTTTGAGAGCCACCGATCAATTTGAATTTTTAAAAAATAGTCCATCCATGCTAGGGTCCAATAGATGAATGGAATTGATTGACACATTATCATGCCACGTTTACCAATCAGAGATGTCTGTACCATACTTTGGTTCTCCCCGTTCTACCGTATCATCTCCCCACCTCTATCTTCCCGCTTCATTTGAGCAAACATCCGCTTCTGTCCATGCGTTGCCGCCCATCCGAGTCTGATGCGAGACATGCGACTCGCCCGAGTCCGATCCGGTTCGTTTAAACGAGTCGCCGAGTATATCCCCGACTAGACCCGACTCGGACGAGTTACCCCCAATATCCGGACAGGACCCGAGTCGCGCGAGTTTCAACTCGACTCAGGACCAAACTAGTCGGTCCGAGTCGTCTGGTGAGGGAAACCATGCTGCTGTCCAGAAAAGAAGGAGAGTCCTTTCTTTATACTCTCTATCTAGAAGAGAATAAAATACTCCATCCGATCCCTTTCGTTATCTTCGAAGAAATCGTCTCCCTTCTCCCAATCGAAAATGGCAGAAAACGACGATCGAAACCTCCAAACCTCCAATACTCCCTTCAAAACCTCCACTACTAATCTCAACAGCCTTCAATTCGGTCTTACGACGGAGAATTCCCCATGGGTTCCACCTCCAGATTCCGTTTCAGAGATCAAGGGATCGGAGATTCCACAGAATCCGAAAGCAATTCGGAATCTTCGTCCGTTTCTGGTCTCGCCGATGACGATTCCGAGCTCGAATCCATGACCGGAAAGGTACCCGTTTCTGTTTTGTTTTTCTCTTTCTTTGGATTGATTTCTGGAAAATTTAAAGGGTTACATTTTTGTTCATGAAGATTAGAAAATGAACGGAACACCTGTCATACTTAGAAGATAGTGTAAGATTTATTGCATAATCCTATAAAGTTATTGATGTATACACAAGATTCAGTTTTGGAAATCTTGCTTTTGCACATGAGATTCGAACTAAAATTCCAATTCAAGAAAATCTATACCACATGCATGAAACCAATCTCAGGGTGTGTCAAGATGAACTCCCAAGTTGCAAGTAGATGGTGTATTTTGAGGCGATGGAGTGTACGCTTCATGCACAGGGACATTTCCAATTTGGAAACGTCTATCCTCTCCTCGTATGCATGTATGAAGCCTAGTTTTGTAGGCTTTAAACAACTCTCTTTATGGGGTGTGTTGTCTACAGAAGGGTAATGCATCCTTAGTGAGAGATTCCTTGTACAGTGAAAGAGTGGGAGAAAGAGGTAAGCCTTGTACTTCCTAATTTATCTTGTTTTAATAAAGAAGAAAGTTCTGTGTTGTTACCCTGTTGGCACAGACAGATTGCTAAATCATGTAAATCTTTGTACCTCTCTCTCTCTGGCTTTTGGGTTTTGTTTGGCTCTGTTATTTTGTGGTTGTGTTGTGTGTTACCTGCATTGATTGATTGTGTGTGGATGTTTTTCCATAACAATTGGTATCAGCGCCAAAGGTTGAAAAGCCTTTTAGCACAATATTGGTGTTGGTGGTTGTGTTGCATTTGTTTTAGATGGTCAGATTTAGTTCTACCAGATTCAAGGTGCTGAAGTTTGTTGGATCCAATTACGCATTGTATAAATCGAAGATGAATGCTGTGTTAGTGAAGGAAGTCTGAGATTGCGATCGAAGTAAAAGAAAAGAAGCCTGTAGAGATGACTGATTTTTTAGGAGAAAAATCAATTAACCATGACATATCTTCTTTTTGCACTAGATGTTCGATTTTGTTTAACGTGCCCGATCAAACCATTTCTAAAGATTTGTAGGATAAATTGTGAAACTTATATGATAATACGAATGGAAATCAATGTCAAATAAGATCTTTCTTTGATGACAGTTGTATAACTTGAAGATGAATGGTCCTCTTTATAAGAACACTTGAATGGGTTTGATACCCCGATTAGCAAATTGGTGGCAATCGATATGAGAATTGACTACGAAGTAAAAGTTGTACTTCTACTTTGTTTGATTCCAAATTCGTAGGATGGTTTGGTTATGAATCTCAGCAATGGTCCAGATCTCAATATGGGGTTAATTGTATTCATATTGCTTATCAATGAGTCCTGCAAAAAAGAAAAAAGAAAAAAGCTAAAAAAAGAGGGATCTTCATGCTATGATGGTTAGAGGAAGAAGATCTATTGAGAGATGTATCGATGGGATAGATTAGACGAGATCCAAGTCGAAAGAACACGAAATAAGAAAGTACTGGAATTGCAGAAAGAAGGGCCACTTGCACACAAATTGTAAACTTAGAAGGGAAATTAGGAAAAATTTAAAATTGATTTGCATGATCAAGCATCAGATTCAAAGGGTTCCTCGGGAAATTGAGAAAGTTGATTTATCCTAGGACATGAGAACTGCAACATGCAATAAAGCCATCGAAATGAAATCTCCATCACCATTCCTTAGGTCTTAAGGATGTATGGATAAGGTATTGGGAAGTGTATGCTCCCATAATGGGACCTACAAGCATTCCTTCTGCCAAGGAGAACCACAACATGCAATGTAGCCATCGAAATGAAGTTTCAATCATCATTCCTTATGTCTAAGGATGTATGGACAGGGTATTAGGAAATGTATGCTCCCAAAATGGGACCTACAAGCATTTGTTCACTTGATTTCTTATTCAATGTGCCAACTACCCGTGTTTTGCACTGTCATGTATTGATGTGAGTCAACAACTCAAATAGCCCAAGACAAGGCCCCACTGCTTTAGCAGTCATCAAGTCACATGAAAACCTTACCTATGTACTGTAGGCCTGGCAACGGGTTGGGTTAAGTCTGGGTCGGGGTCAGGCCAAGCCCAAACCATTTAATGAATGGGCTAAGAAATCCAGGCCGGGATCCTAAGCCCATGCCCGACCCATTTAATAAATGGGCCGCGGACAAAGCCGTGCATAACTTTCAAGTATATGAAGCATTTGATTGTTTTGAGATTTTATAAGCTATTTGAGACCCAAATTTGGTTTTAAGTTTTGCTAAATATTTATTCCTTTTTGTGTCATCATTTTGCTTATCTTGTTGTTTTCTTCATTTTTTGTGATGAGTAGGGAATAAAGCGCCTTTGTTCAGAGCTCCTTGAACTAAAGAAGGCATCAGATGATGATTTTCACAGAAGTGTTTATTCAAATTACTCAGAATTTATTAGGTAATCATCTTAATTCTCTTACAGATTTAGGCAGTGAGATGAGGATATTGTGAATATGGTTGGTAACGTAGGCCATGATCATACTCTCGTGTCTGAATTGGCATGATTTATCAAGTGAATTTGCAGCTGCTTGAATATGATTTCACTACAGTGGTTCATTGAGTGCCGGCCTAACGTCTGCTATCTGTGTAAACGTTTAAGTACTGAGCATGGACACATGGAATAAAACTACATATGTAATTGTTTTCTGTTCTCCTGGTAAGTCTTGTGTCTTGTATTGAGAACTGACTTGTGCCCCACCATATAGTTTTCAATGAATTCCAGATATTGTTGACTTTTCTTTTCTCTTTCCCTTTTTTTCCTTTATCGTTTTTATTCTAACTAGATTCTATACTGAAATTGCACACATTCATTGTAATTATATGATCATGGATCTTAATTCCTATTTCAAATGATCTGCTATATATCAGATTTGTGGCTCTGAGTCATTCACTGTGTGGACTGTTGAGGCATCAGGCAGTAGCATAGGCTTGATCATTTTTTATGATCCAATTTTTTGATTCAACAGCTTCTATTGTTACTGCAGTTTTTTCCTCATCCATTTACCATTTGAATCAAAACGTGCTCGATCTGCAGTATTTAGTTATGAATTTTAATGATTCTTTAGTATAATGATTGAGGTTTCTCACTTTACATGCAGAATAATGAAAGAAGCAGAAGTCCTGGAAAGTGAACTGATGGAACTGAAAAAACATCTTTTAATCCAGAGAAAGCTTATACGCGATCTTATGAATGGCATCTATTTAGAGATTCTACTGGAGGAGTCAACAGAATCGTATATTGAGGAATATTCTGATTCTGAGCTATGTCCTCTGAGCCAATTAGAGACTCTCACCTGTGCTATTACAGAAACACTGGATATTCTTCTCTCGGAACATAGACTTGATGAAGCTCTAATCATTCTGGAAAGAGAGCACGCAACTTTACAACAGATACAGTCAGAAGAAGATTTTCCACCTCAAATTGTGACTTCTTACTACTCGGAAATATCAGAAAGGAGAAAAAGGCTTGCAGATCAATTTTCCCTGGTTGCTGAACACCCAAGAACAGCTGCACCAGAACTCCAAAAGGCACTTTCTGGGCTGTGCAGGCTTGGTGACTGTCACAGGGCAAATCTTTTGTTGTTCCAATTCTACCAATCACGTCTAGCTCGTGGCATGCATGATTTGCAGTGTTCAAAATCATATCTGCCTGATATATACATCAGGGAACTTGCAAAGTTTGTGTTTTCCGTGATCTCACAAGCAGCCACAAGTTTTATAATCTTATATGGTGAAACATCTCCATATACTTCAGAACTCATCCAGTGGGCACGGGAAGAAACAGAAATGTTTGTTAGCTATTTTGATAGACATGTCAAGTCTATCTCAGAAACAACCGGTGGCTTGTCTTTGGCAGTAGAATCTGTGAAACATGCAATATCATTTTGCTCTTTGCTAGAATCTCAGAGAATATTGCTGCGGCCATACTTGATCAAGCTAATCCGCCCTTGTATGGAAGGGGTATTACAGATGCATATAAACCATTTTAAAAAAGTCATTCGTATCTTTGCAACAACTGATACTTGGGTCCTAGGTAAATTTCTGACTTCTGGACTTGTTAAGGATAGGCCCTCTCATGTAAGGACCGGTGACAATGTGGAATACTGCCAGCTTAGTAACAGTGGACGGAAGTTTGTTACCCTGATACAGGTATGTTTAATCCTTCCTGATCTTCTGGCAGCCAATGGCATTAGGAAGGGTAAAAATTACGAAGCAAGAACAATAATTGCATTGTTGGATGAAATTTATTTTGATAGAAATGCTTTATAATTTCATCTTCGATCCAGTTCTTTTTGACTCTGTGTTCTGGTTATGCTTTATAAATTCTAGGTTGAATGATATGTTGTCACAAATTTGACCATTCCTATTGGTTTTTACAAGCACCTCTTTTTATACTTGTCACAATCATATAGGGCTTTAGATGTTCATGCTTCTGATACTTTTCCTCTTTACAGAGCAGGGCATAACTGTTTTATATATTGTAGGCTGCAATGAGGGCGAGAAACACTAGCTGAGCTGCACTGATATTTGTAGAATCTCACAATTAGAGATTAATTGAGATTAGGGCTCCTCCACACCTCTCTCTCTAAGAAAGTATTACTTTCGCTTGAATGAACTTGTTGTTAATTAGGCATTGGTAGTGAAACTGCAGATTCTTGGTTAATGCACACTGATATCCTGCTACTATTTCCCGGCTACTGCCTTCTATTGTTGCTTGCTCGACAGTATTTTCATATTTCTTGCCAGTTTCTTTCAGGCTATCATTGAAGACGTTTCTCCATTGCTTCTCCTCCAAATGGAAAGTTCAATTCTCAAAGGACTTGCAGATCTCTTCACTGAGTATGTTGACATCCTCAAAAGATCCATCCCAAGTGAAGCAAATGTTGTTGACAAAGGTGGTCTGAGAACCAATTCAGCAAAAACATTGCATCAACAGCTTTCCCTTCTAGTCAATTCAGCTACACTTGTGATACATTTTTTCTCTAGCATTGCTGGGAGTATATTTAAGGGCATCAAAAGCTCATATGATGAGATATTAACAGAGGACAGAGAACATTCTCAACAAAAGGAGCTTGATAACTGGATCTTCTCTGTTCAAGAAGCTGGAGATCAACTTAGATGTTATTTCTGCCAGCAGTTTGTATTAAGTATCATGACACATGCTGAAGGTGGACAAGAACTAAGCTCCGAAACATATGTTCATGGTCAGAGCGAATCTGTCTCCGTGCAGGATCAGATGCCTTCTGCTGCTTTCCAGGTTTGGTGTTTTCCTTCAGATAGAAGCATAGAGTTTTGGAGCACTAAAGATCTGAGTTGTTTAAAACTTCTGATACACCCCACTTTAATGCTCCTAAAGGGAGGAGGACAATGCCCTTGGGAATTTCAATTTGATTGAAATGCCTCCTAATTTTCATAATCTAGTAATTTCAAGTTGATAGAAATGCCTCCAAATTTTCATAATCAACTAACCGTTACATGTTCTCAGTTTATTCTTTCTAGATACAAGAGTAAATGACTTTGTATAATGGTTCTGAGATTTAATCTGCTTACAGAAATGGTAAAAATGGAAATTTACTTCTTTTTTTTTTGGTATCGTAAATTTCTTTTAAAATGAAACTATGAAATAATATCCAGGACAAAACGGATATTTCTGAGTTAAATAAGAACTTCTCTTAAAAGTAATAGATATTTCTTATTTTTCCATTTTACTGGAAAATATAGTTAAATTTTGCCAAAAAAGATGTTTCATTTTTGTGATTGTAGGTTGTAACATTATTTCTGCTGATTGTCATTAGGCCCTAAAATTTGGCCAAGTGCTTCATGTCTTGTTGCTTAGATTTGATCTTCTATAAACATTTGGGAGAGCAAGAAAGAGATTGGTCATTAATATGCATGTCGATTACTGGAGAATAGTTAACCAGTTTGAAAATTTAATTAGATGGTGATGTTTAGAATGTGTGTTTCTAGCCGTGAATATTGTCTTATATTTTTTTTTTTTTGGAGAATAATGTTCAGGTGTTGTTTCTACAACTGAGGCGTTTGGAGAAACTTGCTAAGGATGTCTTTGTTGGAGTGGATTGGGTGGTGGAAGACCTATTGAGGGAGCTTATAGAGGCCGTATTTGTTTGGCTCTCAAATAACCAGGAGTTCTGGACAGTCATAGGAGGGAGCTCAATCGTCCAACAAACTAGCAATTTCAACCAGGTAGATTTATGTTCCTTTGTGTAGTGGAAAATATATGAAAATTGCTGAACCGAAGCTCAAAATCTGTATTTTTAGTGCAATTTCATGAAAGTATTGTTACTAAGATTGGAACAATATGTGAAGTTATGAGTGGGACCGATCAAATAAGATTAGAAATCAAGAAGTTCATCACCATCATCATCATAGCCTTGTCCCAGTTATTTGGTGTCTGCTTTACCAATCCTATTTCACCAATCATGCCCAGGGCCCTTTCCTTGGTTAGTTAGCAAGTCTTCATGTTCCCTCTCACTACCTTGTCCTAGTCCTTTTAGGGCTTCCTTTTAAGATCCTTTCTGGCCCTTAACCTTAATTGAAGTTGGCCTCGTTACTATGGTAAGTGTGGTTAATTGGTTATCTATTGGTTTTCAGAGTGCATGGCCTAACCATCTCAATATGTTCTCCATCACTCTCCAATTGTGGCTACTCTTAAATCTACTTCAGGTGACTCATTCTTGATTTGGTTGATTTGTAAAAAAAAAAAAAAATGAAGAAAGAGAAGAAAAGGAAAAGAAGAAGAAAAGAACATGTTCTTTGGTTGTACCCTTTCATTTTCCCTCACATCCATCTCAGATTCTCAATATCCTCGACTCTGCACTCATGCTCCGCTCGTGTTGCATCCTAAGTGCCAAATAATCTGCTCCATATACCATGTCTGGTTAAATAGCAATCTTACAGTCCCTTGAATTTCATTGGGTTATGGGAGATTTGATTTCATGTCCCTTCAATCCATAGGATAAACTTTTTTACTTGATTACAGTCCTGAAACTCCATTCCATTCCTGGCTGAAGCATGCAATTCATTCATGGTTCTTTTCAAATAGGATTCAAGTTGAATCTTGAATTTTCTTCTACTGGATTCGGGGCAATTGTAGGATTCGAGTGAATAGTCACAAGTTCTGGGATTTTAAGACTGCCTGATAATTCAAATGTATGCTTGACTTCCATATGCATGACCTGTCTTTCCATTTGCTCAATGATCCATAAAGAAACTCCATAGTTATCTTTGAAAGGAACAGGAAATTGTAACGGCCACTGCATAGACATGTTTTGCATGCATTCACATGCACATGTATCTGTAGGTACTCAAGCAAGCATCCTTAGTACACACGTACATGTGCACATATATTGCTGTGGAGACGGATGTTTATATATGCATAATGAATCATTGAAACCCATCTATTGATGCAGCTTGCTATCCATTAATTGTAATTTTATCTTGTTTCTTTTGGTATTCATATTTCAATTTCACCTGTTGATTGTATGTACTTACGCTGTCTGTTTGAACTCCTGGAACAGTTTCTTTTAGATGTGCAATTTCTGGTGGAAATCGCGAAGTTTGGGGGATACTTTACGGATAAGCTGATGGATGCTTCCTTAGCTCTTATAGACAGCATGGAAACATCATTCGTTGAAGCTGGGATCAATCCCAATAGTGATATACTTGATGATGGGCAGGCTGTAAAATCTGCCAAAGCAGTGATTGACAGGCTACTGGAGATCGAGAAAACAAAGTTGCCTCCTGCAGAAGGTTCTCTTATGGGTACTCTCAAAGAGTATTCTGAAAACCAACAATATAGAGATGGGGATGCTAGAAGTTCCTGGGGTGATTCTGTTCACATGGAAGATGGACAGGCAACAAATGCAGCTTTATCACCTATCAGCAGGCTACAAGACATGGAGAAGGCTGAAGTGACACCCTCAGAAGGATCTACAGATATCCTTGAAGAGGAAGTTTCTGATGATGAAATTTCTCAAAGTTCCTTGGACAATGCCATGGACTCGGAGGACCCACAAGTAGAAAATGCAGCTAACAAAGTAATTAGCAATCTGCAGGAATTCGAGGAAGCAGAATCACAAAATGTGGAAGGATCTGTGGGTGTTCTTGTGGATGATTGTGATAAACTAGGGGAAGAGACGGAGGCATCTGTTGAGGAGTGTGCTGCAAGCTCCTCCAATGAATCCATTACTTACTCAGATGAACGGTTAGAAAATGCAGCTGATTCGGTGATTAAAGAGATCCAAGATATCCCAGAACCAGAATCATCAGCCATAGAAGGCACTGTGCTAGTCCTAGAAGAAGATTTCGATAAACAGCTACTTGGAGACGCGAGCAACCATGTCGAGGAGAGTAATAGAAATTCCTTAGACTTGAGAGATGGGTGGGCTTCAAATGTAGTGGTTGATGAGCGAACGGAATCCAATGGAATGGAATTTCCAGATATGGAAGGGTATGAGTTCTTTCTGGACGAAGTTCCAGACCAACATGGAAGGGTAGATGTCGACAACTCTGTTGAGGAAGAGGACACATATTATTTCTCAGTAGAATCAGAAGATGGACACGAGTGTCCCAAAGGCTTCAATTCTGCAGAATCTCAATAAGCTCAAATCACAATTTGTGACCTTGGGTCTGTAATCGCATGAGTTGGGGCTGCTCTCCACATGCAGCATGTAGCCAGTGCTTGGCCATAGCCAGCATGGTGATGTGAGGGGTAAGTTTATGTAGAATAGTTGCAAAACTACGGGATATTTTTCAAAATAACTACCCAGTGTGAGTTCTCTTCACTCAATACTAGTATAGTCACTTCACGTCCATTAGGTTTTGAGCAGATGATGATGCATGGGGCCCATAACCTGATCCTGATCAAGCTACATGCATCGAGAGTAAGGCAAACTCCACATCAATCCCTTGCATTTGCTCATAAACTAATAAAGAAACTCCGCATTGATCAGGACCATCCACCTAGTGGCCCCGCCTTGGGTTCTCAGCCTCAGACAGTCAGATTCCCTTTAATTGGACAACACAATAGTCATAAGCAAATTCAGAATTTCCTGCCCACATGTTAGAGAGCTGTATTTCTCGTCTCCTTTTAAATTGTCCAATATTTATGTAGTTTTGGAAGTTCTCCAGTACTCAAACAGCCATCAGATGCAACAAGAGAATTCTGTTAAGCACCTTGCACCAGCTAAAATAGCGCCATGAAGCCCAGCTGTTGCTGTGAATTGCAATCATGAGTAGGAAACTGATGCTGAGGTGGCAATGCAGAGTCCAATATGCAGTGGTTCAAATTGAGATGTAGGGGAATGATATCAGCTTGATTAGACAATCCTGACCTTTAATTGATGGAACATTTTTATTGTTGAATTTGGATGGTTTACTAGTTTTCTGTGGCTGGCATCAGATGTCTGCCAGTCAACCAGCTAGGATTATTATACTTTCCAGCGTAACTTTTGCAGTCCATTGGATGACATCACAATTGGATTAACCTTCCCACAAACTACATGGATAAATGAAGGTTCTGGATTGATGTTTTATAATAATAATACTGTCCTAGGCTTCAGAAAAAAATAATAATACTGATTTGTATATAAGCTGCTAGAAACATATCAAAATTCTTTTAAAATTCAATCTCACTAAAGAAAAACATAAAACAGTGTGTTGAGCCCTGTCCATCTTCATGCAAGTACACATGACAACATGGAAAGCAAGCTCTGGCCTGAAAATAGGACTGTTTCCTTCTTGAGGTGGGCCAATGTTCAAAACAAATGGATGGCGATGAAAGAATGTTGTAATGTTCATTTGTTTGAACATTGTAGCTCACCCGATGAGTGACACTTTTTTCTTTTTTTACCCTTCTTAAATGTAGATCTAATTAGGACACCCCACTAGATGGAAAGCTCGGATCTTGCACACGTGCTTCTGTGCAATTTGGATGGGCGGAGCACCACATGCGGGCATAGCAAGCCGAAGAAAATTTTACTCGCAGTTGTAGGGATGTCAGCGGCCAGGCCCAGCCCTACTAAAAATTTGGTTTTCTTCAGCCTGGGGTTTGACCCATTGACAGTCTCACAGGATAGTATTGATCTGGTACAAATTTTGGGAATGAAGGCAAATATGCTTTATCCAAGGGTTCAACTGCTTGCTAAGTCGATCCCAAAATCAGATTGGTTGAACAATCCTAACCTTTGATTTGTTGGAATCCAATAATCAGATAATCAAATAAACGGAAACTGTGGTTCATAATGTATCTAAAGTGGGACCATTTGATTGGACAATTTAACTTGACCACCTTATGCCATTTATGCAATTTTCTAAGTTCCTGCTTGGCATTTACACACGGCCAGAGTATTATCATCCATCACTGTAGAAATTGGTACATGGCTTTGTAACCCAGATGAATGTGGGACCATAGCAAAAAACCCACGTCCCCAGCCACCAATCTTAGGTCATCTCCGAGCAGAACGTGGGCCCATTGCTATGGTTTGCTACTAGACTATCCACTGCAGCATTTTGCAAGGTGAGGACCGTCCTGTCAAGGGGGGTTTTAGGGCTGGATACAACTATGGCGGGGCCAAACAGCTCAAAGGACTGAGTCGATAACCCATGCCATGGGGCCACGCTTCAAGATACACTTGGAGTCGTATTTTGTACAAACTACCCTTTTTCTTTTGCAGGAATCATTGGATTCAGGCAGAAAGAAGTCAAGTGAGCTGTAGCCTCAAAACCACTTTACGCAATGTACTCAATTTTCTCAATTCTACCAAGTGGATGAATGCAATCTAGACCACCAGTTCGTTGTGTTCTATGGACAAGGCATTCTATAATCCATTCATGGTGGGACACAGGAAACCCAATGGGCTGGATTACCAAACCAAGGATCCTTGACAGATGGGAAAACAAAGCATATCATGTAAAGCCTCGGCTCCATGATCCAATGTATCAAGGGGTTTTCCATGGACTCTGCTGTACAATAGATTACCAAAACATGGGCCGAGCTGTACAAAATAGATACATAGGGAGAGGATAGCATTCACGCCCTAATGCTAACGCATCGAGAACAAATACATCCTCCACTAGTAGTCTATGAGACTCAGGAATGATAGCTCTCTCTCTCTCTCTCTCTCTCTCTCTCTCTCAATAGGGGCGATGATAAACATCATGGATGGAATGGAAAATCTGTCTATTGCATTGACTGAGGTTGATGATGAAAGTGGTTTCAAATTCAATCCTTAAGTCTTTAGATGAATACCATACCCCAACTTAGTCTTTAGACGAATATCATACCAATGCTCTAAGCTAAAGCAACATCTAGTATTTTTTCTTCTTTTGACACCATCATGCCGGCCATCGGAACACTAGAGAACAGTCTCCCATTCACCATGTATACAGCTAAAACACTTCAGATACACATCACCGCTGGTTTTCTCTGCGCCTCACATATCGGGTCCTGTCATTGTATCTCGGCCTATCTTGAGCTCTCTGGGGTACCGGCTCAACCCTCCTCTGTCTCTCTGGTGACCTTTGAACTATCTCCCCATTTACAAACAGTTCAGCTGCAATTCAAAACAAAGTTCAAAAAACACAGCATAGGAAATTCCGTCAATCTAGTAAGGAATTGGTTATCAGAAATCTCACGGGACAACAGTGGATCTATGATCCAGCACATAAATGGTCCTCATTTTAAATTCAAATCTGACAACCGGCAAAAATAACATTGATGCATACATAAATGAATCCAGGGATTGAAATGGGAGTACTGGATGAGCCAGAGAGGTGAGTCGCACTCCTAAAACCACTATTTAAATACATGAACTGTTTAGCACCACAGCCGTACATTTGTGCATTGGAGTGTTGGCTTCTAAAGTAGGTTCGTAATTAGACCATACTTATTATTTCCAGCAAAGTATTTGTTATTTCTTCATGCTTGGAAAAAATATAATATGTGGACCAATAATCATCCAAGAAAAATGTAGACCAACAATGGAGGTCCACATTTCTCCAGGGGGGAATGTGTGGTGCTAGAATTCTATTTCTAGACTGGTCAGCTGTTTGGGCTTTCTTATATCAATCGTGAAGCATGTTGGAGGAAGAAATGAGATCTAAATAGGTACCTATACATCTTAGTTCTATAAGTTCCAAGTTTCTTTTGGTTTGCTGCATATCACAAATTTACTCATTGGGCAGGACACCGCGTATGAGAACAACAGGCAGTTCAACATAGCCAGTGAGTTACATGGCATTTGCATATATCATTGCCAACATTATATCTTCTGATTGTAGGCGGTAGGATTATTTTACAGCTAAGGAGAACTTCATTTTCTATTTTACAGGCATGAACACAATAAAGAACCACCCAATGACTATATGATCCCAAATAATGGGAAAAAAGGATCACTATCCCAAGACTACTTTAAATATTGCAATTGAAATATAAAGTAAAGAAACACCTGCAATGTCACTTAACAGGCCACATACAATTATATATTGGGGGCAAAAAAGACTCTTGACTTCTTACCAAACCCATGTTGGGTTGAATAACACAAATGAAATATAATCAGATAAGTCTTCCTCCTAAATACTTGTAAAAAATGTTGGGTTGAAAACACAAAGGAAATATAATCAGACAAGTCTTCCTCCTAAATACTTGTAAAAAATGTTGGGTTGAATAACACAAAGGAAATATAATCAGATAAGTTTTCCTCCTAAATACTTATAAAAAATGTTGAGTAGAATAACACAAAGGAAATATAATCAGATAAGTTTTCCTCCAAAATACTTATAGGAATGTTGGGTTGAGTAACACAAAGGAAATATAATCATATAGGTCTACCTCCTAAATACTTGCAAAAAATTCAGCCATTTAGCAAACAAGTAGTATAACATGAACACACACACACACACACACACACACACACACACACATAAAAGAACACCCCCCAACATTATATCTTCTGATTGTAGGCGGTAGGATTATTTTACAGCTAAGGAGAACTTCATTTTCTATTTTACAGGCATGAACACAATAAAGAACCACCCAATGACTATATGATCCCAAATAATGGGAAAAAAGGATCACTATCCCAATACTACTTTAAATATTGCAATTGAAATATAAAGTAAAGAAACACCTGCAATGTCACTTAACAGGCCACATACAATTATATATTGGGGGCAAAAAAGACTCTTGACTTCTTACCAAACCCGTGTTGGGTTGAATAACACAAAGGAAATATAATCAGATAAGTCTTCCTCCTAAATACTTGTAAAAAATGTTGGGTTGAAAACACAAAGGAAATATAATCAGACGAGTCTTCCTCCTAAATACTTGTAAAAAATGTTGGGTTGAATAACACAAAGGAAATATAATCAGATAGTCTTCCTCCTAAATACTTATAAAAAATGTTGGGTAGAATAACACAAAGGAAATATAATCAGATAAGTTTTCCTCCTAAATACTTATAGGAATGTTGGGTTGAGTAACACAAAGGAAATATAATCATATAGGTCTACCTCCTAAATACTTGCAAAAAATTCAGCCATTTAGCAAACAAGTAGTATAACATGAACACACACACACACACACACATAAAAGGAGAAAGAAAAAGGAGAAAGAAAAAAAGAAAATGGATATCTACAGGCAGCCGGAAAAAAAAAAGGAGAAAGAAAAAAAGAAAAGAAAATGGATATCTACAGGCAGCCGAAATTTGCATGTTTCCTCCTCGTCGTTCTGCATCCCCAACAAGTATGAGAAGTTTATAACTAATGGCGAGGACTTCAATCTAAGTCCATTAGCATTCAAAGCAAGACATCGCCTTTCAAGGCTGTTCTGCTTTGCCAAGATGGACTGAAGATATTAATTAAAATATGGTATGGATTCATAATCAATCTGCTTTGTAGGAAAATATTGCATGTCCGGTATAAAAGTGAATGTTTCCTCCTTACTGATCTGCAACTGCATTGAGTATGTGAAGTGCAGAACGTGAGGGAAAAATTTGCATGTTTCCTCCTCATCAATCTGCATCCCCAACGAGTATGAGGACTTCGTAACTAATGGTGAGGACTTCAATCTAAGTCCATTAGCATTCAAAGCAAGACATCGCCTTTCAAGGCTGTTCCGCTTTGCCAAGATGGACTGAAGATATTAAAATATGGCATGGATCCATAATCAATCTGCTTTGTAGGAAAATGTTGCATGTCCTGAATAAAAGTGAATGTTTCCTCCTTACTGATCTGCAACTCCATTATGTGAAGTGCAGAACGTGAGGGAGAACTTCGATGTGAGTCCATTAGCATTCAAAGCAAGACATTGCCTTTTAAGGCTGTTTCACTTTGCCAAGATGGACTGAGGATATAAGAAATACAGCATACATCCATAATCAATCTATTGACCAGAAAAATATAGCATGGTCACAATAAAATCAGTTTCCCTCATTACTGATCTGTCTCCATTGTAAGATTGTTGAGAGAAACTTGATTCGATTAGCATTCAAAGCAAAATATTGCCTTTAAGGCTATTCCACTTTACCAAGATGCACTGAGAACATTAAAATCATGGCTTGCATGACACATCCGTAATCAATCCACTTCACAAAAAGTACAGCACGGACAGTATAAAATTGCATGTTCTCTCCTTACTGAACTGCAACTTCATTGAGTACATGAAGTGCAGAACTGATAGAGAGGACTTTAATGTAAGTCCATTAGCATTCAAAGAAAGATAATGCCTTTTAAGGCTTTCCCACTTTGCCAAGATGGACTGAAGATATTTAAAACATAGGATGCATAAAAAATCAGATCGCTTGCAAAGAAAAATCTACAGTAAGATAAATCATCTTCAGATCTGGAAATGCACTACCGCAATTGACATGAAAGATGCTCTAACAAGACACAACAATAAATATGGTCGATGAAACTTTCATGTCATATGTTGCTTTGAGAAAGTAAGATACTAGGAAAACTTAGAATCTTCTCATGATGCTGAAACACTTACCTCCATAGTCCTTGTTCTCAGCATCAACATAGGAATCTGGAAGCACAAATAGGACACCAGGCAGACCTGTAGAGAGAGGGATAAAATCAGTGAAATATTTTTTAAAAGGTAAAATCATAACAAATATTTACCAGCCAACACAATTTCATAAAAAATATAAAACCCCCCTTGATACCAACCTTCAAGCTTATTTGAGGTCTCCTCATCAATCTCACATCCAAAACCAAAATATCTCTCGCAAGAAACGTTATAGATCTTCTTCTTTGCCTCTTCCTCACTGATAGATCATCCATAATGAAAAAGGTTCAGAACTCTAAAAATTCTTAAAGATGTCGAATCAGCATAGTTAAAATTGGATTCAATTTCCTCAATTACTTGGAAGCAATATAAAACCCTAACTTCCAATGTCATGGATCAATGTATGTAAACAATACCCATCAACCCAAAAAATAAAAAATAAAAAAAGAAATTAAATGCCCTGGTAAGGGGTTGTTTGGACGCATGTAAATGGGGCTAGTAGTAAATGATTTACAGGGAAATCTACACTTTGCATTTGGAAGACCTTTTTTTCCTATAAATCATTTACAGCATTTATCCCCATCTCATTTACAGGCAAAAAGGTGGGATTTCATTTACAGGCTCTCCATTGACTCTCTGTTTACAAGCAAAAAGGTTTCTATTTTTTCTGGTTTTGTCAGCTTTTCCCTGTTTTGCTTCCCTTTCTGCTGAATAAAATTTCAACTTTGAATTTTAGTTCTTATTTTACAGAACTTAAACAATTTACATGTTATCCAAACATAGACAATCATTTACTTGTAAATCATTTACAGCTTACAGCCAAGCAGGACAGACTGTAAACGGTTTACACCTGTAAATCATTTACCACCTAAACCATTTACAGGCATCCAAATGACCCTTAAGTAAAGGCCAAAAAATGAGTTCATCTATAATACATAATTACTGACAACTAAAATGAGATGAACCCATTATGCATTAGAGACCAACAGCTCTAATACATAATCACTGTTAACTAAAATGAGGTGAACTCATATTTAGGAGTCTACCAAACAGGGCCAAAGAACCAACATTTCACAAGTTGCCACAAAACTCAAGCAGAAAACAGAATCCGTCTAAATAATAACAACCAAGCATTGCATGACTGAATAACAACAAACAAATCTAAGACATCTATAACCGACGTATTCACCCACAAAACAAAATCAGATATTCAAAAAGGAAAAGGGGGGAAGCCTAGAGGAAATACTAAGAAACCATAAATGGAAAAATTGAAAATCCCAAATAGAAAGAGCCATCTGTAGCTTTTTCCTCAGTACTGGGTGAAAATCAAACCTTAATTATTATTATTTAAAAAAAAAAAAACTGATCATCCACTTTGGAGCCCACCTGATGATGCAAATTCCGATGTGTACATTTTTTATGTTTTAGCCGCAATAATATCATGAAACATCGAAAAGAATATCATGCTTGAGTCTTCTCATTTTTTGCCCTAATTTAAGGTTATTATTTCTATGCAACGTCGTTTACTAATTTTAATTTCTGCATTTGTCGTAAAATCCCTAAAATCAAGAACCGAAGGAGATTAGTCAAGCAATGTCTAGAAGCTTCTAAAAAAAAAGCAGTGGGAGGGGAAAATCGTGGAGAGAAGAAGCCTAACCTCCCGAGGACCTTGGCTAGGGTTTGGACGTAGCAGTCGATCATCTGCTGCTTGGTGGCCCCCTCGCCGCCAGGCTTGTCCATGACGATGAGCCAGTGCTCGTAGTCGCAGCCCGGGAAGAGCGGCGCCATCTCCGTCGGAGGACGATCGCTGAAGTTCGAACCCGAGTTGAGGGGCGAGTAAGCCGAGTCACCGCCAGACCGCTGGACGCGGCAACGGACGGGGATGAGACGGGAAGAACGGGGAGAGATAACCCGAACAGCGTGGGAGAGGGGCGTGGGGCGGGCTCGGGCGAAGCCGAGGAAGGGAGAACCCAAGCCCAGTGAAGAAGGAGAGGAGAAGAGACGTTTGGGGAGAAAGATAGGAGGATTGCAACGAGAGGAGGAGGAAATAATGGCTCGGGCTATTGCGGCCATCGCCATTTCTGCGGAAGAGTGTGAGAGTGAGGGTTTTGGGGCTTGGAAGGGTATTTATCTTGCTTTCATCCGGATATTTCCGAAGGTGAGGCTACGGTTCGGTCATCCAGACCGTTGGCTTTGGACGTGGATTGCGCCCTGCCCACTCTGTGGGGCCCACCTTGATGTAAGTGTTTTATCCACGCCGTTCACCGCTTTTGTAAGATCATTTTAAGGTACAACAATAAAAATGAGGCAAGTCCACACCTCCAGTGGACCACACAAAAGGAAGCTGCAATGATAATGACAAGGATGTATTTTTACCATCCAACATATTTCGCAAGGTCATGTAGACGTGTGGATGAAGTGAAAACACAAACATAAGTTGGATACTAAACTTCTCCAGCTCTGAGGAAGTTTTTAATGTTGGAAGTTCAATCCCCACTTTGTGGTCCACTTATGCCTTGTACCTGCCTCATTTTTTGGTTCATATTTTAAATATCTGTAAAAAGTGCTTAACGGCGTGGATAAAACATATACATCACGGTGGGTCTCATAAAACCCACCCGGAACGGATGGATGGATTACCCTCGGGCAAGGTAGGACGCAATCCGCTTCCGTTGGTTTTATGGTCCCGACTGCGGATGCGGGATTTCCCCTCGGATGCGGATTGCGTGGGGTGTCCATGCCACCGACATCTGACGCGGCAAAGTTCAATGGCCCACCAAAATGTATTTGTTATATGCACACTGTCAGTCATTATACCAAAAATAAGACAGATCCAAATCTCCAGTGGATCACACTACATAAAGCAGTGGTGATTAAAATTTCTTGGGGCTAACTCAAGTTTTGGTTAAGTTGATGTTTTTGTATTTTCTCTTCAGTTTGGCCTACGTGAACTTACGAACAAAATTCGAATTGGGCAGCAAATAAGGTAAGATTTATGGCCTGGTTGGGAGTGTGGATTTGGAACCCGGGATTGAAAACCCCCTCGATTGACAATTCTCCCTGTGTGTTTGGCATCCGAGTGGGAATCAACTTTAATTCAAAAATACCTGCACATGGTATATTCATAAAAGTTTAAATTTATTTACTAAATCAACTTTAATATTTTTAATTAATGAGATATATAATTTTTGACATTATTGTTGTGATAAGCTGGCTGAAATATATGCTTTGCTTGAAAATGATGAAATTTAAGTCTCGGATCTACTGCAAACACAAGATCATGTATAAGTGACTAACCAATAATTTTTAATTATTGATTAATATGAACAATATTTGGATGATGCTGGATAATTTTTGAACGGTGCTAATTTACATGGACAATGTTTGGACAGTATTGATGATCATTAGTAGGTCATGTGCTCAATATAATAATAGTCTAAAGTGACATACATGTTATACCGGCAACTATTGAAATGATTTTAAGTGCAATCCAAGCTTTTGTGGATTACAAACCCCCTCAAAGAGAAAACCCCATGGATTGATTGGCAATCCCCAGTTACAACCAAGGGGATTTGAAATCCCCTTCAATTCCCTCCAATCCACGGTGCTGATTATTTTTGGCTAATATCCTAAAATGATCACAGTCGGCTTACATACATACGCCACAATCGGGTTACAGACTTTCCTCAGGTTATGAGTTGTGTGAGGGCACCAAGAAGTTGTTTATATGGAATCTAAGCCGTTCATCTGGTGTGCCTCCACTTAGGCAGTGCACATGTCAAGAACGGGGTGGATTATGTATTACCCCGGTGTTACCCATCTGCAGGCTCACATGATACGTTGTCTATTCATCCGGTTCATCCTTTTCTAACCCATTTTGGTACGTGGCACAAAAAAATTGAAATCAGATTGCCTGCTGAGTTACTCAGTAAGCTCTTAACGTACTTAGTAAATTCAGTTGTGGCCACCACGAATGTCTGTGGTTTATCCACGCTGTCCATCCGTTTTTTCAGCTCATTTAAGGGTCGAGCCCAAAATCGAAGCATATACAAAGCTCACGTGGATCATACAACGAGAAAAAGTGAAAATAATGACATCCACAGTTTATTTGTCATCCACCCTGTTCATAAGATCATGCTGACATGAGTGGAGGGGAAATACAAATATATGCTTGATCCAAAACTTCAGTGGCCTTAAGAAATTTTTAATTGTAGAATTTCAATTCACACGGTTTCCTATAGTGTGGTCCATTTTATTTTTGGATATGTTTCATTTTTGAGTTCAAGCCATAAAATTATCTGATAAAATGGATGGACAGACTGGATTAAATACATAAATCATGGTGAAGTTCACAAAGTTTACACAGTACGCAATCCGGTTCCTAAAAAATTAGGCATATCCAAATCTAAAGTACCCCACACTAGAAGAAGCAATGGTGATTGAATGCCGACCATTAAAACTTTCTTAGGGCCCACTTTAAGCAAATCTGTAATGTGTATTTTCCATCCAACCCGTTGATAAGAAAAGAAAATACAAAAAAAAAAAAATAGCCTAATCCAAAACTTTTGAGGCATATAAAATATTTTTGATGGTCATTTATCACTTTTACAGTGGTGTGATCCAAGATTTGGGTGAACTAAAATTTTAGGACAATATCTTAAAATGAGATGAAAAAACGGATGGTGGCCTGAATATACAATGCATTCATCAATGTTGGCACCACGCATTAAGGTAACACCTACTCTGCTCTTTTAACCTTCCCTAGCTGATGGTGGCGCACCCAATGTGTGATGACTGGATTTGGGTTAAGAGTCAATTATTTAGAGACGTAGTATGATCGGTTATGTGGGCCCACCATGATGCATGTGTTTTATCCGTGCCATTTCATTAACTCATACCCTAAAATAAGGGAGATCCAAATCTAGGAAACACAGGAGATAATTGTGATAGAACACCCACCATACAAAAATTCATGATATAAATAATTTATTTTTATTTTTATTTTTATTTTTACCTTCATTCATATCCGTGTGACTTAATTGACAAATTAGATGGTAAATAAACGGTGAGAATTTTTTTATACGATGGGCATTCAATTTCCAATTTTTTTTGTGTATAATCTACCTGAGATCTAGATCTGTGTCATTAATAGGCCCATGCACTAAAATGATCTTGCAAGATTATTGGACCACGTGGATAAAATACACACATCATGATTAGGCTCACAGAGCTTTTTCAGCGGGACGCCGGTACTTGAGGGTTCGCTACCCATGTACAATAGTGTGCATTTTGGCGTGGCCCACCTAAGTTATGGATCAGGTTGAGTTTTGGGATCTAAGGCGGGCGGGTGCATCAATGAACAGTTTGGATGGCATTCACACGTTATTTCAAACATTATATGGGCCCGTACGGCTCGAGCCCATGTGATTATTCCCTTTCTCATCTACCATATCCAGCGTCGCAATCAGGAGAGTTGGAGAGACGACAAGAATACATCAACGGTCTAGGGAAAAGGTCAGAGATCTGATGGCTAGCATAAAACGATCTGGAACGTGTTTGTTCCGTGAACCATATCCAAGTTAGTTGCCCTGTAAACTATACACTTAATTACACATCAGGACTGTAGTTGCTCTTCTGAAGTGCAGTTTCATATCGAGCTAGGATAACTACTCGAGCTCGCCCTGCAATGGAGATCCGAACCGTTCATCAGGTGATCCCTACATTGTACGTCTTGTGACACCTGAAAAAATAAGCGGGCACGATGGCCATTCGGTCACACTTATCTGAAAAAAATGAATTGTTAAATGGAATAAACCTGCACGCGTGGCATATCCGATGGTCAGACGGGCCTGGTTTTCAGGTCAGGAAGCATCCGAGATCCTGCTCCCTCAAGTTCCATATAGCAAAGAGGGTTGTAAATGGGTGTGAGGCCCAGCTCTGCTCCCGCCCGTCCATTTAGATGAATTTTGCATTGGCTGAAGGTCATGGCAGGGACCATTGGATCATCAAACCACCACTACTATTTTCGCATCATGGATCCATCCATGCCGAGACCCACATATTGATAGTTGTATTCAAGGAGGTGGTCCCATGTATGAAATGTGGGTCGGTCGAACCAGACTGATGGTCCATATCTGACTATCGGTGTGTAGCACATTAAGACCGTCAAAGCTCCCTGCTGCAATGCCTTGGATTTCGCTTCCGGGAGAATTAAACCCTTTGTACTCGAAGCCACGTATAGAGACGAGAGCGGATTGCATACCGAGTAAAACTCTGTGGGGCCCACACAAGCTCAAGTGGACAACGCCATAGGAAACAGTGGGAATGGAGTGCCTACTGATGAAAACTTCTTGAGTGCACAGAAGATATTTGTTTTTTTTTTCCCTTCATCCATGTCTATGTGACACCATATGAACAGGTTGGATTACATGAAAACATCACCATGGGCCAAAAGTTTTGGATCCAACTGATATTTGTGTTTTCCCTTCGTCAATGTCCATGACCTTATGAACAGGTTTGATAACCCCAAAAAATAAAAATAAAAATAAAAATAAAAATTCACTGTAGGGGCCTCAGGAAGGTTTCAATGGTGGATGTCATTATCACCACCGTTTCTTGTGGTGTCGTCCACTTGAGCTTTGGATATGCTTCCATTTTTGGATCTTGCTCTAAAATGATATGGAAAAACAGTGGATAAGATAAATACATGATGGTGGGCCCCATAGAGTTTACTCAGTAACTCAATATGCAATCCGCTCTATAGAGACACCATTTGTCAGGTGGGCCACACATGTACATTGAATAAATGCAATGGCTGACCATTTTATCAATTGTTGTAACAGTGCAGCCCACCCGATGAATGGATCTGCCTGATTATTATTATTATTTTGTTACAGGCAGCTTGCACTCCATGGGCAGCAACTATCATTGTCCATTGACATGCATCTTAAAATTCCTCTATCCCAAATGAAAAGAAAGGAAAAAAATCCCTCCCATCTAGTGTTGATCATTAATCACTTATTGTTCCAAGTTGTTTTGAAAACCATGTTTGAAGCCATGATCAGCGGCACAAGTGATCAACCCACACCAGCAGTCAGGTGGGTCCCAACTCCTATGTAAACATGCCCTGGCCCAACACTCAAGCTGGTCTGCCCACACTCATACTCATCAGGTGAGCCGTGAGCCAATTCATAGAATATATACTGTTGGTATATTTTTTCTAACCACTGAATTTTCAAACCCACATGACCACTGATAGGTAAGAGTGCCTGATTTTTAGGCCAATGTCTGCTGGGCCCACCTGATGAGTGCCCCGGATTTTGCAAACCCATTGCCAAGCTGGCATGTGTGCTGCAAATGGCCTCTTCAATCTCTCCCGGAGCAAATGTATCTGCCACTTACCTGATGGCAGCAGTGCACCAAATCTCACAAATAAATTGGCAAACCACCCATAAAATAGAACTTGGTAATATGTTTGAATTATTCTTCTAAATAGAAAATAAGTGGAAAGCAGTTGAAGAAGGCTAATGATGACCCATGCTCACAAAAGGAACATAAATACATGCATATATACCCCCTAAAACAGACATTAGTGGTGGGATTTTAACAGTTCTGAGAATCCTTTCAAGTTCTTCCTACTTCCTCAACCTTGACATCATGTGCTCACACTTCTGTACAGGGGAAAATAAAAAAAAAAAAAAAGAACTTTAAAATATTTTACAAGTGGACCTGATCATGACTCGTGCAGATTTAACTTTAAGGGCCTCTCGTTTTAGTTAACAGTGATTATGTATTAGAAATCTCTAATACATAATCTCTGTTAACTAAAACGAGATAAGCTCACTTTTAAGATGTCTAACAAACAGGGCCCATGATGTGAGATGGGCATCCACCCCATCATTCAGACGCACCCTTCCATGGTTGGCCATGGGCCTAAAATTTAGGCCAATCCATGAATAAGGTGGGCCGCACTATAGACAACAGTTGAGAGTGGATATCCACCCATTAAAATTTTCATGATTGTTTATAGGGTCCACTACGATGTGTTTTAGAAATCCAGCCCATCCATTATGTGTGTCCCACCAAGTGCTTTTAGATGAGGGGTCACATCAAGTTTTAGCTGTATCCAAATCTCAGGTGGGGCCCAACAAGTGCTTTTAGATGTTTTAGTCTTGATTTCACACTGTTTTAGATGGTATGGCCCACTTGGGTTCTAGATACAGCTGATTTTTGCACATCCCCTAACCTAGATGGGACCTACCCAATGCATGACTTGGATGTCCATCACACATCACGGTGGGGCCCACACAGCTTGACCTCATGGTACCATTTCCCATATATATGTCCATTAATCTTTTCACTACTTTCAGGTTGACTTGGAACCTTTTGTTATTGAGTTTTCAAACCTTGGACAGATGAACCAAAGAAGGTTGACCAAATGTAAATCCGTTTTGTCCAAAAATTTTGGAGAACTGACAAATATTTCCATTTAGTAAACAACATCACGGGAAAAAAGAAATTTTTTTTAGGGAGCAAAAGAAAGGTGTTTTCATATCGTTTGTTTGAATATTTTATTCAACAGCTAAAACTCCTTTCCCTGCTCTTGACTGTTGATTTCTTCTAATTGGTAAAAAAAAAAAAGGCAACACACTTGCTTCAAATGATTCCCATTTTATTGCATTAGGGTGCATTTGGTTGCACAAAATATTATGAAAGATAATGATATGTTACGATTGATCAGTCTAATTTGGAGCAGAATATCATGAAATTTCCTGATATTTGGTGCAAACAAACACATCCATTTTATTTTTATACGAAATTATGCTTTTGTTTTATCCCATGGCTAGTAAAGCAAAGGGATGAAGTTGGTAATTCTTTCCAAGTTGTGGAAGAAGATTTACTAATTGTGTTGTCTAGATAGTTTAATAAAATTTCCTTTCTGAATTGTATAGAGCAAGGAAAAGTACTAACCTGTTCAGTGTGAGGTAGATACTTTCCATCGAATGTCAAAACCACACGATCCTTCCCATCGACACCTTTAACCTTATCGACGGAGCAGTAGAAGTCTATAGCTGACATACTAATAGCAAGGAAACAAAGTTACTGTGCAATAAAATACCATGAAATTGAAGTTAACAGAAAATGACTCGTGGAGTTTTATCTGTTCAGTACATATGAGAACTCTCAGACATGCATGCATGCAGACATCAGAGACACACTTCAGATTATCCTTCGTTTCCTAATCCAGATCACCATTTGCAATCCTGATTGATCGCTAACTACCCTATGGTTTACGATCCAGATCATGATTTCAATTGGTACTTTTAGCGACATATATTTGTGCTCATGCACTCTTTTGAGTAAGTTGTAATTTAGATTTTTCCACAATGGTATGTGTATACTACAGTTTCAGTGCATCGCATGAAAAGTTACATATAATACTATTATGTAATAGTAAAGAGAAGGATGTTGCTCATAAAATTAGACTTAGGTGTATGAAGTGGAGATGTACCTGATCGACGCATACCAATCAAACAGAAAGGGAGGTTTTATAATACGGGACAGGACCAACCATACTTAATGGGACAGAATGTTGGGGAGTCGAGGAACAACATGTTCAAAGGATAAGTGTAGCCTAAAATGAGGATGTTGAGATGGATGGGTGGCAACACGAGGAAGGATAGAATTAGAAATGAATGCACTCAAGAGAATCTAGGAGCAACAACAATAGGTAATATGATAAGGGAAAGTATACCGGGTGGATTGGCCATGTGCAATGGAGAACAAGAACTGCACCGGTTAGGAGTGAGTTGGTTCAAGTTGAAGGCTCTAAAAAGGCAAGGGGTAGGCTCAAAATGACATGGGTGGAGGAAGTAAGAAAATATTTGATGACCTATAGTTTAACTGAGGATATAGCTGCTGATAGAGCTGTACACAAACCGAGAAAGCTCGGTTATCTTGCTCGACTTGACTCAGAAAAGCTCAACTCGACTCGGCTCAAAATTGGGTTCGAGCCGAGGCAAGCTGATTTTTTGAGGTCGAAAACATTTTGAGCTGAGTCCGAGCTAGACCGAACTCGACTCGACTCGGCTTGAAACTGGGTTCGAGCCAAGTCGAGCTGATTTTTTGAGGTTGAAAAAATTTCGAGCCGAGTCCGAGCTAGACTGAACTCGACTCAACTCGGCTCGGAATTTGACTCGGTTCGAATCGATTCAACTCGGATCAGGTTCACTTAGTATAAATATTTTGTATATATATATATATATATATATATAACCTAAACTATTTGGGCCCAGCTTTACAGATCTTGTTTCACCAAAATAGAGATTCGGAACATGAATTCTCATAGGTAGCATAATACTATGCTTGAAATATTTATAATAATATTCAATTTGACACATAAATTACAACAACAATTTGTGTCTGCAGTTATATAACACATACTTGGTAGTTCGTACAGGAGTGACCAAATGGTAATGCTCATACTGCATGCCCATAGCCATACCATGCACTTGAGTGACCTGCATTCCAGGTAACCGTGACTCATGCACCTATGCTGCAATTACACCTCACACGTTCTTTCTTACCCTTTTGAAGCAGACAATGAAATCATTTTCGCATGAATTCTTGGTATAATAAAAAGCTCTCTCTCTCTCTCTCTCTCTCTCTCTCTGTCTGTCTGTCTTTTATTTTTATTTATTTATATTGCTATCTCTAACAATATGAGAAAATATCAAGAACTCCTAAAACTTGCTGACTTGATAACACAATGCCTATGCAAATACTGAAGATGATCCAAACCACCACCTCTATTGTAGTAAATCTGCAGCCTCCAAGAATAAATGGCACAAGAACAAACCTTGATCAGGTCAATCAATGCCTATTTCATGACTTCGAAAGTTAGGCTTAACATCCCAATCTTCAACACCAAAGCTTCCCATCTCTCCTAGACAACCACACTCCTTGTTATTGTTGAAATGACTACATTATACTGCTTATATTTTTTTAAAAAATAATCCGGTAGAGGAAACCCTCTGTGCTGTCAAAACTGATCATTGCTGAAAAGCGAAACATCTCTATAAAAAGTCTCTTTAACCGGGTGGTATGGTTAACCCCCAATCTTCTCATTGCTCATCTCAATCTTATATATTGAAGATCCTACTTCTGTAGTCTCTTCGGGTAATAACCATTCCACGATAGGCATTAGGTTTCACCAGCAATAATGTGTGCTCCCACAAATTTCCCTTCACCCATCCAATTGTATGGACCTCAATTAGTCATGAGTTTACTCTTGGTCTTCATAATGCATGTACCGTTCTTGTTACAAACAAACTCAGAGCAAATCTTCAACAGAAAGGGTAAGAGCAAAACACACATCTCCAGAACAAAGCTATCTCTGTCTTTTCTGGAAGCACACACTATCATTGTTGTAAAAGGAGGCAGATCTAAAATAGAGTGCTCTAATTATTCCTCTTCAATGGTTTGGTCTTCAACTGCTTGCACAATCTCAGTTGTGATGCTCCTTTCACATTGCAATCATGTGCAAATTGAGAGGGAATCTGCTTGTAGCATCTTCTCACTTAGCTTTAGTTTTGTATGTCTTCCTTAACCCTAGTTCTCACTACTATATATATCCCCATTCAATTTCAACTTCAAGAAAATAAAACCAAGAAGAATAATATTCTTAGAGATGCAACCACGTGTTCACCATGGTAGAGCTCCTTGCTTGAGAATAAACTCAAACAACTACAAGTAAGAATGAATGCTTTCATTCAATTTCCCAAAAGCATCATATAAAAGGGGAAACGATTGTTTACAAAGTTTTAAGGAAACATAAGCAACTCAACCTACTTCTCAAAAAATAAATAAATTAAAATAAAATAAAAAATCAACTCAACCTCCACATGGAATGAGATAAGATGTTTTATTTTTCAACTTACAAAAACAGCCAACCAACTTTTATCATCAAAGGATACAAACTCAACTAAACTAGGTAAAATGTCAAATATAGCTTGGACCTTAAAAATCTCCTATACATGGGGCTACAAAAGACTTCCTTAAATATGAGACCGACTGTAACTTATTTTTTTATTTTTTAATTTTTAAATTACCAAATAAAAACCATTACATTTCAATTTCCATTTTTAAGAACTCCATATGACTCCAAAATTCCAATACTACACACAGTGTAGATAGTAATCGATTTGAATCAAACCAGTTTGTCACTGTAGACACAAGATTAACCAAATCGCAAAAAGATGGTGCTAGAGTAAGATAATAGTTTGCAACATAGCACCATGGGGGACCCATTACAACAAAACTCTCACAACAACATCCACACATTCAAGAGACTAGAACTACATTATCTAAAAGATAAAAGAGACCATGATTCTACCTCATCCAACATTGATATGCCAATTTATGTTCACCATAATCAAATCCTAATAGTTAAATAGTCCTAATATAACCAGTTGTGCAAATAATTGATTAAACCTAAGACTAGGACTGCATTTTGGATGCAGAAAGGAATATAATTGTGAACGTTCAGTTCAATCGAGACCAAATTCCCAATAGAAAGAGCCAATCGGCCTACACACCACTCAGCCACTCTCTACCAACATGAGTACACAACATGATTGGCTTAGAGGTAAAAGATCTAATTTCGTTAAAAACAAAGCACAACTCTTGCGGCTCAGCCCTCACTTTTTTGGCCCCTTAATTACATTGGATGAATCCCCTTTAGACATAATCACACCATTAAACTTCCTTAAAAACTGTAAAGAGCTGAAATGATGATGTTTCCTTTGATTTTCCCTTGCAACATTGGCACAAGAATCAGAATCGACTCTTCATTGAAGATTCAATTCTTTCTTTCCTTCCAAATTTCCCAACAAAATGCATACAGAAGCAAATGCCAAAGCACCTTTCCTATTTCCCTTGAAAGGGCCATTTCCCCATCTAGTGAACACCTCATTAAGCTTCCCCTAACATACCAAGCAATTTCATAAAAGATGGACAAAATCAACCCACATTGAGCTAGCTACTAAGTAATGGAGGAAGATGGGGAATTCCTCTTCCTCACACAGCACACACCTGTTAAGAAAGTTGAAATATCTTTGTTTCTCATCGTATTGAAATCCCATCTAGATATTCATAGTTTTAGCCTAATCTAGGTTCCTGTAAACAAGCCTTGGGTCAATTATTTTTTTTTCACCTACGAATCTTACCATTGCTGCCATCATAATCTAATCAAGGTCATTGAATTTGAATCCCGGTAATTACAAATGCTTTGTTAAGATTTGAAGATGTATCCAACTATCTATCTATGTGAAGGAATTATACCATGCTCTACCAGAGTATAGTGCACACACACTCTTATGTACACATGGCATTTGTGTGGCTCAGTCGAAACAATCCAAATCATTCGTTCCACAGCAGATGGGATATAAGCCAAAAACCATGCTGGCAGGACCATCCTAACCATTGGATTAATTGACAGTTGATTGCTGTTCAACAACTTGAAAACTTGACTAGACTCGATGTCTTGTTGGGTTGGGTCAACTCAAGGATTACTGTATCTTAAATTGACTAGACTCAGCATTTAATAATTAAATTAAAAATACTTATAGTGGAGACATATACTAACAATAGTTATCTTAAGTTAAAGTATATAAAATGGGGAGTTATTTGATACTCTGGCAGCATATGATGCTCAACAAAGAAATTGTATGCATGGCATACATTGTCTCCAATTAAACCAAATAAATTGTGGAACCGACTGTCACTAGTTGACAGTCTTAAAATCAGATTGGTTGAACAATCCTAGCCTCTGATTTGTGGATACCTATGTTGAAATAGAACCATTGTATGTTTCTCATTATTAATTGTCCAATAAATGCCCATCAATCCAATATTAAAACAATCAAACAAGTGCAATGTTTGGTTCACGATATATATAAACTGGGACTATAATTTGGACAGTTTATCTTGAATAATATGCCAGGTATGCAATTCCTAAGCAATTTGTAGGTGCTTGTGTATCATTCATCACACTGCCAGAGTATCAAAGTTTTTCTCATACAAAATAAACAAAGTGAACAAAAGCATTCTGCATCGCCTGCTGGTTACAGGCGTTTCCTCTCTTTGATAAGTTGTGAGTTTGAGTTTCACTAGCAACTTTTCACTGTTCACCAGGCGAGTGTGTAGGCATGATTTGTCGAGTCAGTGAGCCGACTTGACGAGTCTTGTTGAGCCAATACTGACTCATGCTCAGGAGAGAGTTTCCTAGTGACATACTAGGCTCAAAATCTCACCAAATTGAGTTGACTCATCCGAGTTTAAATTCAATTCACCGAGTTTTGAACTGGAACTGTTGATTACTCCTTGTAACTGTCCATTTCACCACCACCGAGCAGATGGTCAGGTTGTCTGTTCAGTGTAAAAAAAAAAAAAAAAAAAACCAACACCCATCCAGAGTGCAGGCCGCAATTTGGATGGTTTGGATTGAGGTAAGTGCATGTGTATTAGATGCCTGAGCACAGCATGGTAGAATTCCTCATCTACATATCTGCCCTGTATTACAGAAATACAAAAATCCACCCAAAATCGTAAAAAATCTCAAATCGCAGAATCCAAACTAGGGATTTGAGGACTAACATGCCATCTCCGAATTCCTCATTGATAATTTCTTTAATGCTCTCGCCGAAATGCATTACAGCTTCATTCAATCTACAAAAATAAATAAATAAATAAATCAAATTCATATTCATATTTTTAAAAAAAAAAAAAAAAAGAGGAAGGAAAAAAGGAAAAGAAAATCCACCGGTAGATAGCAGGTTCTTGAATGATGTGGGGATCGTAGGATCTCATGGGCGGCTTCATCATCTCAGCGATGAGGTCTTCGCTCAGCTCGGGCAGTGCCGCCCGCAGTACCAGGGCAGTATCGGGCTGGAGCTGAGCCTGCCTTCTAAGGAGCTGAGCAACGTAGACGTTAGTCAGACCCGTCTCCGCCGAGATCTGACTGAACGTCTTGCCGGAATCTCGTTTCACGGCTAGGAGACGGCCAACGACGCTCGCCTTGCTGCTCTCTTCCATTTCTTCAAAAAACCGGGCGCTGATTGGGTACACTGCCCGAACCTGGACATAACTATGGACGGATGGTCCTCGCTGGGGCTCTGTGGAGCCCTCCTTGCCGTATCTTTCCATCCCCCACTCTTTCCTGTGATGTGGTCCACTTGAACTCTAGATCTGCCTCCCTTATTAGCTCATGCTCTAAAATGATCTTTCAAAACGGATGGACGGCTCGGATAAAACACATACATCAAAATGGGCCCCACAGAGCACCTTACAGGACCGTCCCTCTCGGATGCGTATTGCCTCCGACCCAGTCACACAGAGATATCTCTCTGCCCGGGGCTGTGTGGGGTCCACAGATATGTCCGTGACAAATCCACTCCGTCAATCTGTTCTGAAAGACCCAAACAGTGTAGGATTCAAAAAATCAGGTAGATCCAAAACTCAGGTGAACCGTACCAACAAAAATGTGTGAACGGCAACATCAACTTTTGAAACCTTCCTAAGATGACCATGATGTTTATATGTCATCCAAACCGTTCATAGAATTATTATCACTCAGATAAAACTATAAGAACCAATATCATCCTAATGCAAAACCTCTGTAACTGCCAACCATTCAATCTCAACTGTTTAGTGTGGAATCGCCCGTATGACTTTTGGATCTGCATGATTTTTAACATCCTGCCCCATTGTGGTCTTTCAAAACAGATGAACGGAGTGGATTTATCATGAACATCTATCTAGGCCCCACATGGCCCTAAGCACAAAGATATCTCTGTACCCGAGTCACATGGAATCCACTTCCATCCCCCACTGTCAAGAGCGGATTACCTGTTGCCCAGGCAACAGCTTTAGTGGGTGTTACCCCGTACTGGGTGGGGCCCACATTAATTGACTTGTTGTATATTCACGCCGTCCGTTTTAGCATATCAATTTAAGAAGTTATGCCAAAAATTAACCAGATTAAAATCTAAGGTGGACCTTAACACTTGGGAAAGTAGTAAAGTACACTTTCAGCTCTTTTTTTTTTTTTTTTTTGAATGTCATAAAAGTTTCGGATCAAACTTATATTTTTCTTTCATTCAGGTCTGTTTGGTATTATGAACGATAGGTGTAGTCCAACTGAGATTTGGATATACTTAATTTTCGAAACTACATCTTAAAATAAACTTAGGAATGGTATGGATATACAAAATATCATCAATATGGGCCCTACTGTAAAGGTAACACTCGCTAAGGTTTTCCCAGGAAACGTATGATCCGCTATCCACTTTTATCTAGTCCCGGCGGCGGTACTATGCAATCTGCGTAAAAAACAAACGCCGCCCTGTCTGCCTGTCATCATTTAAGGCTTAATACCTTGGTAGGGTGTGATGGATGATACACAGGCTCGTAGAAACTAATTACAAAGTGAACACGTTGTAATAAGTACGTAAATTAAACCGTCCATATTATGTTATCCAGAGGAGATGGCTCATGAACAAAAAAATAGCTTATTTTATTATCTGACCATAGGATTGGTGGACGTGTATATTGGACGGTTAAAATGAGAGAAATAAAAATCCAGCGGTAGCATTTCCAATGAATCGGACTGCCCGTGACATAAGCGTAGGGATATACTTCTCCCCGGGGCTGTGTGGGGTCCACAGAGATTTCGTAAAAACTCTAATCCTACATATGTTTTGAAAGAGTACGATAAATCAGGAATTAAAAAATTACCCATATACAAAACTCAGGTGGGCCACACCAAACGAAACAGTAGGAACGGAAACTTCCACCGTTGAAACCTTCCTGGAGCTGACCATGCTATTTATACGCCATCCAAACTGTTCATAGGGTTATAAAAACTCAGATAAACTGTAGTAACAAATATTATCCTGATACAAAACTTCTGTCACCCTAGGTATTCAATATTCACTTTTTCTTTCGGTATGGACCACACAAGTTTTGGATCTACCTGAGTTTTATATTCCTACTCTATGGTGGTCTTCTAAAACGCATGGACGGAGCGGATTTATCACAGACATCTCTATGGGCCTCACATAGCCACAGGCAGGGGAGTATTTAGGTGCCGGGTCAATCCGCTCGGATAGTGACTGGCGAACAGTTGGTTGCACAGTCCAGTCGGTTTTGTCTGTATCATGTCACATGTCCTGAGTGCCGCGCATCCATGTGCGCATGATCGGGCCCACTTTCAAAGCCGCCGCGGGAGCGGATAGGGTGTGGCCCACGTGCACCCAAGACGTTGCGGCCGGACGCTGATTAGCTACCGACTCCGACAGTAGCGAGTTGGCTAAAGTGAGGCCCCATGGTGTATGTGTTGGATCACAAGATCCTTGCACTTGAACAGATCGTTTTAAGTAATGAGCCAAAGAATTAGTCATATCCAAAGGCTCAATCGGACCCACCACACAAAACAGTGAGACGCACACCTTTGAAACTTCTTAAGGTCCATCGTGATGTTTATTTGGTATCCTACGTGTTTATAAGTTAATATAAACATGAAATAAGAGAAAACAAAAATATCAGCTTAATCAAGAAACTTCCATGGCCCGAAGAACTTTTTAATGGCAGGCTATCAATCCCTAGGGTTTTTGGTGGCGAGTCCTTGTGAACTTTGGATATGCCTTATTCTTTTGTTCATGCATTAAAATGGATAGACGGTATGGATACAATACACATCATTTCAGGGCCAAGGAATGTGGTGACGTCACTTCCGTAGCAAGACTAGCTACGGTCATCCTAAACTTGAAGGGGCTAGTCTTGCTACTTAAGTGATGTCACCACATTATATGGGCCCATCATGAAGTATGTGTTATATGCATCGTACATACATTTGGAAAGATCATTATAGGGTATGAACTAAAGAATGAGGCAAATTCAAAGCTCAAGTGCACACCATGATAAAAAAACATGGGGATTGGTCACATACCATTAAAAACTTCCTTCGGCAATAAAAGTTTTCAATCAAGCTGGTATTTGTGTTTTCCCTTATTTTATGTATGTGTTAACTTATAAACAAGTTAGATCTTAAATAAACATCATGGTGGGACCTAACAAGGTTTCAATGGTGGGTGTTACTGTCCCCACTTTTTTTTTTTTTTTTTTTTTTTTTTTCTGTTTTGTTTTTGTAGTGGGGTGCACTTGAGCTTTGGATTTGCCTCATTCTTTGAATCATGTCCTAGAATGTTATCTCCAAATGTACGGACAATATGGATAAAACACATACTTCATGGTGAGGCCCACAGAATGTGGTCTAGTGTCAAGTTCAATAGCTAATCCATGTCCATGTAGCCCTAACCGTGGGGCCCACCTTGATGTATGTATTCCATATCCACGTCGTGCATTCTTTTTTCCAGATTAATTTAGGGCATAGGCCAAAAAATGGAGTAGATCCAATTCTCAGGTGGACGAAACAGTGGTGATTGACCATTAATGAGCCGTAAAAGTTTTGGATGAAGCTGATATCTGTTTTTTCCATGGTCATAGATGAAGCTGATATATTTTTTTTCCAGGTTTATGTTATCTTATCAAGAGGTTGGATGGCAAATAAGCACTATGGAAACATTATATTAGGCCCTGAAAAATTTTAACAGTAAGGAGTTCAATCACGAGTGTTTCTTATGGTCCACTTGAGATTTGGATCTTCTTCATTTTTGACAGCATGCCCTAAAATGATCTAAAAAAATTGGATGGACAGTGTGGATATAGAATACATACATCGAGGTGGGCCCCATGGTAAGGGCTGCACCCAATTCCCTCCCGCAGTCTGTCAACCTTCAGCCTCATGCCAGTTAGGTGTGGTAATGAAACGGGTCTAGTTTCGAATGGGATTGGATCTTTTTGTTAGTCACAAACTAGGCTGGGGCTAGCCATGTATGACCCGATCAATCTTTAGGCTAGGCTTGGGCTCTAAATCATTTTAGCCTGACCGAGCCAAGCTTAGCTTATGTCACGCCCTGGGATGCTATAAGGAGAATTTATAATCATCAATTTGAATTGTAATGAGCATAATCATAAGCATAACCCACGAATAATAACCACAAGAACATCATCACACAATCCAGTATGATCAAAAACTTTTGAGTACAAGGCGTATGAAAGGGAAATATAATATAATACGATAACAAAAACTCCAAAAGCTCGACTGCACGCTCCTGCTGCTACTATGCTACGATTGTATCCTGGTGTCACCTGCACGCATCGATCGTGCATTAGCTTATAGGAAGCTTAGAAGGCAGTGTAAGTGTGTGCACAATAAGAGCGTACTTAGAATGCAAGGTCAGAGAAATGCAAAATCATACTGGTGAGTACATGAATGCAATCAGCCGTACCAAGGCTATGCGGTGCAAGATATGAATGCTATCGGCCATATCAAGACCATATGATGTAAGATACAACTCAAGTATGCCAATCCTCATCATATATTAATACAGTTCTCATTCTGGATAATCAACGGGATTTAGTACACTCCAAATGGCACTGCCGCTCTCCCAGCCACACAGTCTAACTTAGTATAAGAAACCTCACTATCCGCCTGACCAATAGTCTGCCAATACCTACCCGGCACGTTGATATCAGACCCATTCATGAGCTGGTCAGACTTAACCTAGTACTGCCCCCTACCCTCGAGCAAGTAAGGCCACACCCCTTTTCAACCGACCACGACACAGTAGGAGGTGCGGCCTCCTGGTATTCGGCCCTCGTGCACTCATATATCCACTCGGTCTCGATGTTGGAGTCATCCTCTGGTACCATCGGATTTAGAGATTTTCATCCATGGACATCTATGGTGCCTCAATACTTAATAACAATATTTCTAGTATCCAATCCAGCCACCCACGATGTGTCTGTGGAGGCTATGACCCTGATGTCGCTAGGGCATACAATAATCACAATCACACAATGCAAGTGCATGAATCATACTACCAAACATGTAACAATCCTGTGTATACCACGTGCTCATGTAAGGCAACTCCGCCTATCAGGGAGCCCATAAACAATCTACCCGAGGGCATATGCTATGATCAGTCACTTCTCATATAAAATATACATATGATGCGTATGAGTATGAATTATGGAGATATAGTAAATATGTTATATAGTAGTGGACTCTGTTCATAACGAAGATGAGCTTAGATGACCTACACACTACAATTATGGGCCTATCAATGGGCCTTAGGGGAAGTGACAATGCGGACATTTAACCAACATCATCCATACAATGTGGACGTCAAACCATCATTGCTCCCAAGGCGTAACCCGCTGTCAAGATCATCACATAAATCACTGTGGAAACACATTATAATGGGCCTTATGTACATCTCATTGGGCCTCGGCCCATGGGCCTCCGATACGTCAAATGGGCAACCTAGCATGGGTCTCATATATATCAAAGTGGGCCTCAGTAGGTGGGCCACAAATACATTAAGTTGGGCCAAATCACATGGGCCTTGCATACGTCACAATGGGCCTCATAACATGGGCCTCATATCTATTAAGGCAGGCTTCAACAATGGGTCTTATACAAACCAAGTTGGGCCTCAACAATGGGCCATAATTATATCAAGATGGGCCTAGTCACTTGGTCCTTATAGACATACCAAGGTGGGGTCCACTTAAACTATAGATCTGTCTTATTTTTTAGTCTCAGGCCTGTTAAGACAGGCTTGCTGAATGGTTGGATGGTTTGGATGCCACATGCATCAAGGGTGGGGTCCACATGAACAATGGATCTGACTCAGTCTTTAGCCCTTGCCATAAAATGGGCTTCTAAAATGGTTGAACAATTTGGATGCAGTACATGCATCATGGTAGGTCCCACCGTCCAGGTGTGAATGGTGTGGATAAAACACAAAAATCATGGTGGGATCGATGATGTGGAGAGGACACATACACCATGATGGGTTCCACCATCCCGTACTGAGGACGGTGTGAATAAAACACTACATCATTGTGGGTCCCACATGGGGCCCACCATAATGTTTATATGCCATCCAATCCGTTGATGAGGCCACGTATACCCAGATGAAGAGAAAAAACAAATTTCATGTTGATCCAGAACTCTTGGACGCCCAAAAAGGGTTTCAATGATAGACGTTCGGTCACCCTGCTTCTTGCTGTGTGGGCCACCTGACTTTTGGATGTGGCTGATTTTTGGGAGGCCCATTGTCCCAAAGGGGACCCAACATATGTACGGTGTAGATTTTCAAAACACAACACGGTGGGGCCCACATATAGGACCATGGTCCTTGGTCATCTGCCCACGCAACAACAGGACGCTGCTCGTCCTCTGCCAGCAGTAGCAGCAACGCTGCTGTTGTTTGTTTTAATTTTTTTTTTAGAAAAACTGAAAATTTGGGGTTTTTCATACGTGGGGCCCGCATTAACAAAATCCACTCTGTCCACTCGCTCCTGCGGCTCAAAACAAGCCAAACGAGTCTAATATCTGTAGTATTTTGGTGTACAAGATCATCAAGTGAATTTTTTAACGGTAAAGGCCACCATTTTCCAAGATACAATCCACAAAACACTCAGATTAACTTCATTTTTCGGCACAACGCCTAAACTGATCTGAGGAAGAGGATGAACGACTTGGATGAAGTACATGCATCAAGGTGGGGCTTGCATAAGTGGCCCACCCCAAAACTTTAAAAAGCTATACATTTTATTTTTTATATATATATATATATATATATATATATATATATATATATATATATATATATATATATATATATATATATATATATAGACTTAGGTTAGCCGTTAGTATACACCATGTCAGTACATGCACACCATGTTAGCCATGCCCATCTAGTGTTCAGAGATGTTGGATGACATGGATATAAGCCAGGCATCATGGTGGGTCCCACATGTACCTGGCCCACCATGCATGTATATATGTTTATATATATATATATTAATATAAAATAAACATAATATATTATATAGCATGTGGGACTTCCCACCATCCCAAAATGGACGGTGGATTTCACCTGAAATGTGGTGGGCCACACCGTTTGATGGATGGAATAGATTTAACATGATTCGGTGGGCCCACATCATTCTAGGTGAAAGATAGATAGATAGATAGAGAGAGAGAGAGAGAGAGAGAGAGAGAGAGAGAGAGAGAGAGAGAGAGTGAGTGACACGTGAAGGGGAGGGACCCCACCGCTATTGAGCCCTCCCAATTATAATGCATACATCAAGTGGGTCCCACAACAAGTCTGCCCTCAAATCATGAAATCAACGGTAGAAACTCAAAGATCACCCACCTTACTAGCCTCCTTCTCAGTTCCTTAGCCTCCTTAGCTCCTATGCTCAATGTTTAACGGTAGATAATGAAATTTTGATGGTGTGGATGAGAGATGATAGGGTGGGCCACACTTGGCCTTAGGGAGAGTTGGGGAGGCTTGGACGTGTAGATTTTCTTGTTGCTTGGGAGAGAGTTTTTAAGAAATGAAGGAAATGGAACATTAATGGATGAAAGGGATAGATGGAGTGGTGGGTGTAAGGAAAAGTGATGGGGAAGTAAGATTATGTTTGAAATTTTGTAAAAAGAGGTATGGTGAGGGGAAGAGAATATTGACTTATGGTAAAAGAAGTAGTGGCAATGTGTACTTGTTGTTGGGTGAGGTGGCATGGAGGTAAGGTGGTATACTTGACATTGATTGATGTGACATATTGTAGAGATTCCTTTGAAATTCACAACACGCGGCGTTTCTTCGGAACAAACGCAGACCCACATCTTCTAACCTAGGTATAGGTCCGATGCGCGAGTCACGACGTTAAAACCACGGCGACAGCGCGGTTGCTATTATACAAGTTCTGGTTCGAGCCGACTTTGGTATGTGGGATCTGGCTTAAGATAGCACGCAAACATCGGATACGGGTCAAGAATTGCCGAAAATTGACCTGTAGGACTGCGAAATCCAACGAAACAGTTCGGTCTAGGATACGGGTATTACAACTCTCCCCTCCAAATAAAAATTTCATCCTCAAAATTTACACAATCATTGCAAGTAAACATAACTCATAATAGAAGAAGAAACAAGGTATCATCATATAAAATTGGAGACAACATACATGATACAACATATAATCAATTGTTAAAGAGATGTGGATAACACTCTCGAATCTCGGCCTCGCGCTCCAAGATGCCTCATCAATCAAATGGTGACCTCACTGAACCTTCACCAAGGGAATGACCTTGGTCCGGAGGACTTACTCATTTCGTTCAAAGATATGAACTGACTGCTCAATGTAAGAAGTGTCCTCATGAACCTCTAGCGGCTGCCAATCAATAAATGGAACGATGTCTGACCCACACTTTCTCAGCATAGAGACATGAAAAATGTTATGGACGCCGGACAACTTAGATAGTAAGGCAAGCCGATAGGCCACGGCGCCAACGAGTCCAGTGATCTCAAAAGGTCCTATAAATCTTGGGACAAGCTTGCGCTTTGCTCCAAATTGAACTACGCCCTTCATGGGTGAGACCTTAAGATACACTCTATCCCCAACAACAAACTCCAAACGACGACGCCGACGATCAGCAAAACTCTTCTGCCGACTCTGAGCTATGCGCATTTTTTGTCTGATGATATCGATAGCCTCTGACATCTGCTGCACAAGCTCGGGACCTAGGAGACACCGCTCTCCAACCTCGGTCCAACAACTCGGAGATCTGCACGGTTTGCCATACAATGCCTCAAAAGGAGCCATGCAAATGGTCGCCTGATAACTGTTGTTGTATGCGAACTCAGCCAATCGCAGATGTTCATCCCAGTTATTCCCGAAATCAATCACACAGGCCCAAAGCATATCCTCAAGTATCTGGTTGACCCTCTCGGTTTGGCCATCGGTCTGTGGATGATATGGGGTGCTGAGCCACAAATCAGTGCCCATAGCTCTTTGAAAGCTCCTCCAAAACTGGGACGTGAACTTCGGGTCTCGGTCTGAAACGATCGAGACTGGAACGCCATGCAATCTCACTATCTCCTCAACAAATAACCTGGCAAGCCGGTCCATATGCCAAGTCTCACGGATCGTAAGGAAGTATGCCGACTTCGTCAGATGGTCCACGACAACCCAGATAGCGTTATAACCGTGCTGAGTCCTCGGCAAGCCCATAATGAAGTCTATAGATATGTGCTCCCACTTCCACATCGGGACACTCAGCAGTTGTAATAGAGCAGGGGGTCTCTGATGATCGGCTTTGACACGTTGACATGTGTCATACTCGGCCACAAAACTGATAATCTGGCGCTTTATTCTCACCCAAAAATACTGTCTCCTCATATCATGATACATCTTTGTCGAGCCAGGGTAGATAGAAAAATCGTGATCGATGTGCCTCGGTCATAAGATCTCTGTGCAACTCAAAAATATTCGGGACACATAATCGGCTTCTGAAGCGAAGTCCACTATCAGAACTAATCTGCCAATCTGTTGACTCTCAGATGCTGCCTTTGCTCGGTAATCCTATAACGACTCATCTGTCTGTTGAGCCTCGATCACCTTTGCGATAAGAGAGGGTTGAATCGACAGGCTCGATGACTGAACGATAGAAGATTGCATACCAAACTCAAAGTCGTATTCTACTATATCTTCGAGCATCCTCCACTCCCGAATTATCATATGTGCCATCAGGCCTTATGGCTAACAGTTGAGGGCATCCGCTACCACATTCGCCTTGCTTGGATGGTACTGGAGGTCAAAATCATAATTCTTCAGAAGCTCCATCCAACGTCTCTGCCTCATGTTCAGCTCGGACTGAGAGAATAGATACTTCAAGCTCTTATGGTCGGAGAAGAGCTCGAACATGACCCCATAGAGGTAGTGTCTCTTGTGAAGACGACTGTTGCCAGCTCCAAATCGTGAGTGGGGTAGTTCAGCTCATAGACCTTGAACTGACAAGACGCGAAGGCTACCGGTCTGCCGTGCTACATCAGGACAACACCTAATTCAATACGTGAGCCATTGGTAAATACAACAAATCCATCACTCCCAGAGGGAAGAGTGAGGATAGGAGTGAACGTCAGACGGTCATTCAACTCCATAAATGCTTACTCACACGCGCTAGTCTAAACAAAATTTGCACCCTTCCGAGTTAACCTGGTCAACGGGACTACAATATGGGAAAAGCCCTCAATGAAACGCTGATATATCCCGCTAAAGCAAGAAAACTGCGGATCTCGGACGCAGTAGTGGGCTGACCCCACTGACACACTGCCTCAACTTTTGAGGGGTCTACTGCGACACCTTCCCTCGTCACCACGTGACCGAGGAATCTCACCACATCCTTTTAAAACTCGCACTTCTCCAGCTTCGCATACAGCTGGTGGGCACGGAAGGTCTGCAAAGCGATCTCCAGATGCTGCATATAGTCCTCACGAGTCCTCGAATATATCAGAATGTCGTCGATGTAGACCACAACAAATTGATCGAGCTATGAATGAAAGACCTCATTCATCAACTGCATGAAGACCGCGGGTGCATTACTCAGTTTGAAGGACATAACCTAAAACTCAATATGACCATAACGAGTCTTGAAAGCCATCTTCGGGATGTCCTCCTCTCGGACTCGAATCTGATGATATCCGGAACACAGGTCAATCTTCGAAAAGAACTGTGCACCCTTCAGCTGATCAAACAAATCATCTATCCTCGGGAGCGGGTACTTGTTCTTGATTGTGACCCGATTGAGCTCGCGATAATCCACGCAGAGCCTCAACGAGCCATCCTTCTTCCTGACGAAGAGTACCAATGCTCCACATGGAGAACCACTCGGACGAATGAATCCCAACTCACACAACTCGTCCAACTGTCGCTGCAACTCATGCAACTCCATCGGTGCCATACGGTACGGGGCCTTCGAGATAGGCGCGGTACCAGACACAAGATCTATCTAGAACTCAACATGACGACGAGGTGGTAACCCCGGAATCTCTTGGAACACGTAGGAAAAATCATAAACAATCGAAAAATGGTCAATACATGCTGCAACAGACTCCTCAATGGCGCAAGACATCAAGCATGACAATGACTCTTCTCTAGGCTTGGCAACAAACTGAAACTGCGGTAAGCCTGGTATGTAGAATGTGACTGTCCTCGCGGAGCAGTATAAGATGGCGTAATACTCGGTAAACCAATCCATGCCTAAGATAACGTCAAAATTTGACATCGGCAGCACGAATAAGTCAGTGGATAAAAAGATACACCGACCAAAACAGGGCAAGACGAATAAAAATGGCCCAATACTGTAGTCTTCCATAAGGGCGTCGATATGATCAATCCCTCATTAGCAGACTCTGTTGGAAATCTAGTCGATCGACAAAAATCCTTAAACATGAATGAGTGCGAAGCACCGGAATCAAATAGTACACGTGCGATGCATGAAGAGACTAGAAGCATACCCTTTACGACTCCACCAGAGGTCTGCGGGTCTTGCTGAGCTGCATAAAATCTAGCCTGAGCTGGCTGGAGAGGTGCCTGTCCCCTTTGAGGTCCCTGGTGCAACTGCTGCCTCTGCAGCGGTATGTAATGCTATCTCTGCTACTGCTGGGGCCTCGGTGACTGAGGTGGTTGCGGTTGCTGCTACTATGGGGGCTGCTGCGGTGCTCTCGGATGCTGATGTGGAGGCTGCTGTGGTGCTCTCGGATGCTGCAGATGAGGGCGGGGGCACTCAGATAGGCGATGCCCTGTCCCACCACATTTAAAACAAGTCCCTGTAAATAGTTGTTGGGGTGGCGCTGTAGGTGCTGTCAGTGCTCTAGCAGGTGGGTGACTCCTGTACCTCTGTGGTCATCGATGCTGCTAGGAGCTACTAGAGGGGGCCTGCCTCTTCCAATTCTGTCCTATCCTCCGATCTCGATCGCTCTACGAGCTGGCCCACTCAGTCTCGTAAATCTAAGCCCTCCGCATTACCACCTGAAAGGTCGGGAGCTTATGCCCAATAACACGGCCTCAAAGACCTTAACGTAAGCCATTCTCAAAACGGCGGGCCTTCCACCCCTCATCATCAACCATATATGGTGCAAATCTTGATAGTGCTACAAAACGGGCCCCATACTGCGCCACGGTCATGTCTCCCTGCACCAGAGTCTCGAACTCCAGTGCTCTCTGATGATGAATGTGGTCAGGGAAGTACTGCTCCTCGAATCAGTTAATAAAGTCATCCCATGTCCAGACATAGTCAGGTCCGACAACAAGGGTAACGGAGGTCTACCAATGCTTTGCAAGGAATACAGCCAATTGGACTCGCTGCTCGATCGTGCATGCTATAGTATCGAAGATCTTCTCCACATCGGAGCGCCACCTCTCGACTGCAATCGGATCTGGCTCGCCCTGGAAGCGCGGAGAACCAAGCTGTCGAAACTCTCGAAGTAGGGCGCTCGCGCGCTCCTGCTCCGCCTGAGCTGGTGAAACAGCTGGGCGCCTGTCCTATCCCTGAAGTGTGGCTGTCACAGCCTATAACATCTGCTGTAACTGAGAGGCACTCACAGGTATAGTTGGATCCACACTAGCCTCAGGTGGAAGAACGTCATCCTAAGGCAGGGAAGCACGGATCTCATGCGGTGGAACGAGAGGCGCAGGTGGTAAAGCTAGAGCCTCAAGTGGTGGAGCTGGATTTGCTTGAGTCGCTCTCCTGGGTGGCATGTCCTATAGGAAGAATAAGGATAGTAATTAACCCTGAGAACGCATGTTAGGGAACTCAATCAAAAGATTATGCACTCCGAACCTAATCGACATAGTAAACATGTGATCTTGTTTCGGTTATTCCCAAGTTATGCTCTGATACCAACTCTGTCACACCCCAAACTCGAAAATCGGGCTCACAAAATTCTCGATCGCTGAATTCGGCGCCAACAACCTCCGTAGAATCCCATTCTCAGCTCCCAACACCCATTTACCAGGTTCTGATCCTGGGATGCTACAAGGAGGATTTTTAATCATCAATTTGAATCGTAATGAGCATAACCATAAGCATAACTCACGAATAATAACTACAAGAACATCATCACACAATCCACTATGATAAAAAACTTTTGAGTACAAGGCGTATGAAAAGGAAATACAATATAATGGAAGTTCCAAAAGCTCGACTGCACGCTCCTGCTGCTACTATGATACGGCTGCGTCCTGACGTCACCTGCACGCATCGATCGTGCATACGCTTATAGGAAGCTTAAAGCGTGCTCAGAATGTAAGGTTAGAGAAATGCGAAATCATATTGGTGAGTACATGAATGCAATCAGTCGTACCAAGGCTATGCGGTGCAAGATATGAATGTTATTGGCCATATCAAGACCATGTGATGTGAGATGCGACTCAAGCATGCCAATCCTCATCATATATCAGTACAGTTCTCATTCTTGATAATCACTAGGGTTTAGTACACTCCAAATGGCACTGTCGCTCTCCCAGTCACACAGTCCAAGTGAGATCAAGAAACCTGACTATTCGCTTGGCCAATAGTCTGTCAATACCTACCCGGCATGTTGATAGCTGACCCATTCACGAGCTGGTCAAACTCAGTCTAGTATTGTCCCCTATCCTCGAGCGAGTAAGGCCACACCTCTTTCCAACTGACCACCATACAGTGGGAGGAGCGGCCTCCTAGTATTCGGCCCTCATGTGCTCATATATATACTCGGTCTCGACGTTGGAATCATCCTCTGGTACCATCGGGTTTAAAAATTTTCACCTAGGAACATTTATGGCGCCTCGATACTTAATAACAATATTTTTAGTATCCAATCCAGCCACCCACGATGTGTCTGTGGAGGCTATGGCCCTGATGTCGCTAGAGCATACAATAATCACAATCACACAATGCAAGTGCATGAATCATGCTAACAGACATGCAACAATCCTATGTATACCACGTGCTCATGTAGGGCAACTCCGCCTATCAGGGAGCCCAAAAATAATCTGCCCGAGGGTATATGCTATGATCAGTCACTTCTCATATAAAACATACATATGATGCGTATGAGTATGAATCATGGAGCTATACTAAATATGTTATATGGTAGTGGACTATGTTCATAACGAAGATGGGCTTAAACGACCTACACACTACAATTATGGGCCTATCAATGGGCCTTAAGAGAAGTGACAATGCGAACATTTAACCAACATCATCCATACAATGTGGACGTCAAACCATCATTGCTCCCGAGGCATAGCCCGCCGTTGAGATCGTCACATAAACCACTGTGGAAACACATTATAATGGGCCTTATGTACATCCCATTGGGCCTCGGTCCATGGGCCTCCGATACGTCAAATGGGCCTCCTAGCATGGGTCTCATATATATCAAAGTGGGCCTCAGTAGGCGGGCCACAAATACATTAAGTTGGGCCAAATCACATGGGCCTTGCATATGTCACAATGGGCCTCATAACACGGGCCTCATATCTATTAAGTCAGGCTTCAACAACGGGCCTTATACAAACCAAGGTGGGCCTCAACAATGGGCCATAATTATATTAAGATGGGCCTAGTCACTTGGTCCTTATATACATACCAAGGTGGGGTCCACTTAAACTATAGATCTGTCTTATTTTTTAGTCTCAGGCCTGTTAAGATAGGCTTGCCAAATGGTTGGACGGTTTGGATGCCACATGCATCAAGGGTGGGGTCCACATGAACAATGGATCTGACTTAGTCTTTAGCCCCTGCCATAAAATGGGCTTCCAAAATGGTTGAACGGTTTGGATGCAACACATGCATCATTGTAGGTCCCACCGTCCAGGTGTGGACGGTGTGGATAAAACACAAAAATCATGGTGGGATCCATTGTCCACGACAGTGGACGCTGTGGAGAGGACACATACACCATGGTGGGTTCCACCGTCCCGTACTGGGGACGGTGTGAATAAAACACTATATCACTGTGGGTCCCACGTGGGGCCCACCATAATGTTTATATGCCATCCAATCCGTTGATGAGGCCATGTATACCTAGATGAAGAGGAAAAATAAATTTCATATTGATCCAGAACTCCTGGACGCCTAAAAAGGGTTTCAATGAGTCACCCTGCTTCCTGCTGTGTGGGCCACCTGACTTCTGGATACGATTGATTTTTGGTAGGCCCATTGTCTCAAAGGGGACCCAACATATGTACCGCGTGGATTTTCAAAATGAAACACGGTGGGGCCCACATATGGGACCGTGGTCCCTGGTCGTCCGCCCATGCAGTCGTAGGACGCTGCTCGTCCTTTGCCAGCAACAGCAACAACGCTGCTGTTGTTTGTTTTAATTTTTTTTTTTTTTTGAAAAACTGAAAATTTGGGGTTTTTCATACGTGGGGCTCGCATCAGAAAAATCTACTCCGTCCACTCACTCCTACGGCTTAAGACAAGCTAAACGAGTCTAATATCCGTAATATTTTGGTGTATAAGATCGTCAAGTGGATTTTTTAATGGTAAAGGCCATCATTTTCCAAGATACGGTCCACAAAATACTAGGATTAACTTCATTTTTTGACACAACACCTAAAATGATCTGAGGAAGAGAATGGACGGCTTGGATGAAGTACATGCACCAAGGTGGGGCTTGCATAAGTGGCCCACCCCAAAACTTTAAAAAGCCATGTATTTTATTATTATTATTTTATTTTAATTTTTAATTTTTTTGGTTAGTCGTTAGTATACACCATGTCAGTACACACACACCATGTTAGCCACGCTCATCCAGTGTCCAGAGACGCTGGACGACATGGATATAAGGCCGGCATCATGGTGAGTCCCACATGTACATGGCCCACCATGCATGTATATATGTTTATATATATATATTAATATAAAATAAACATAATATATTATATAGCATGTGCGACTTCCCACCATTCCAAAATGGACGGTGGATTTCACCTAAAATGTGGTGGGCCACACCGTTTAATGGATGGAATAGATTTAACACGATTCGGTGGGCCCACATCATTCTAGGGGAAAGATAGATAGATACATAGATACATACATAGAGAGAGAGAGAGAGAGAGAGAGAGAGAGAGAGAGAGAGAGAGAGAGAGAGAGAGAGAGAGAGAGAGAGAGACATGAAGGGGAGGGACCCCGCCACTATTGGGCCCTCCCAATTATAATGCATACATCAAGTGGGTCCTACAACAAGTGTGCCCTCAAACCATGAAATCAATGGTAGAAACTCAAAGATCACCCACCTTACTAGCTTCGTTCTTGGTCCCTTAACGTCCTTAGCTCCTATGCTCAATGTTTAACGGTGGATGATGAAATTTTGATGGTGTGGATGAGAGATGAGAGGGTGGGCCACACTTGGCCTTAGGGAGAGTTGGGGAGGCTTGGACGTGTAGATTTTTTTATTGCTTGGGAGAGAGTTTTTAAGAAATGAAGGAAATGGAACATTAAAGGATGAAAGGGATAGATGGAGTGGTGGGTGTAAGGAAAAATGATAGGGAAGTAAGATTATGTTTGAAATTTTGTAAAAAGATGTATGGTGAGGGGAAGAGAATATTGACTTATGGTAAAAGAAATAGTGGCCATGTGTACTTATTGCTGGGTGAGGTGGCATGGAGGTAAGGTAGTATACTTGACAATGATTGATATGACATATCGTAGAGATTCCCTCAAAATTCGCGACGCATGGCATTTCTTCGGAACGAATGCTGACCCACATCTTCTAGCCTAGGTATCGGTTCGGTGCGCGTGTCGCTGCGTTAGAACCACGACGATAACACGGTTGCTATGGTACAAGTTCTGGTTCGAACCGACTTCAGTATGCGGGATTCGGCTTAGGATCGGCGCAAACGTCGGATACGGGTCGAGAATTGTTGAAATTCGACCGGTAGGACCGTGGAAGCCAATGAAACAGTACGGTCTAGGATATGGGTATTATAACTATGTACATATAAAACGAAGGAGGACAACTACTAATTTCTAAACTTAATTAATCAACATTAAAATAACTAATTAAATTAAATAACTTATTACATTAACACTGTAATTTCAAACTAAACCTAATGCGATTAATAATAAAAGGCCTGCCTGCTCGAAATATTCCAACTTGGCACCTATATGGTTTAAATTTAACGTGAGTACAACGACTTAGTATGATCATTTCAGACACAAATCTGAAGTTCTAAATTTCTTATGTCTTTAAGTATATAATATATTTGGAATAAACATAACAATATGACTTATGCTAACATTAAGTAAAATGAATGTAAAAATGATATGCATATAATACTACTTGATAATTCGACGTAATTAATTAAATAAACATCCATGATTAATTACAACACCGTACTTAGTGTATAGCCACGTTGCATTAACGTCCATACATTAGTACCTCGTGGTGAGAGACCCATTTATACATTAGTTGGTTAGACTACTGCTCCAGTTGTACTTTTGATATATGTCCACGTACATAATTGTAGTCATACGCCGTACACAAAGGAGACTCCAAAGGATCCATTGAGTTTTAGGATCTTTCACCAAAGGGACACGATTTCCCTAATTGCTGGCTTTAGGGTCTCTCACCCAAGGGATATTATTACCCTACTTGCTGATACAAATATAATTTATTTTTTTTTAAATTCAATAAAAATAGAAGAGTAGGAATGACATAAACTATTCTAAAATCAATAATAAAATAATTTAGTAAATCTAATTTCTACGTTACAATGCCGAATCTATATAAGGTGTATAAATTTAATGCTGATAAACATTTAGTCCATAAAATTGTAAAAGGACGGTTTACTGTAATCGACAGTAAATTTGAATTTTCTGCGGTACAAGCCGTGTTTCGTAATAGTGTGGACATTTATGCCAAAGTCCTTGAAAATTTTATTTGAGCTCTTAATTTATGATTTTCTTTTTATATTTTATATATTGATATAACTAATTAATTTTTAAAATTTTAAAATAATATAAAAATTATAATATTAAATTCTAACTTAAATAATTATTTAATCATATATATTAAAATTTATATTAATTGCTAAACACTAGATCATAAGATTCTCAACAATTCCATAAATAATCTTAATCTCATTTAATTAATTTTAAATAAATTTAGTTCTTAATATTTGAATTGAATTCGTATTCCAAGTGAACGTAATTACTATTAATTTTATAAGTAACTACAAATTAAATTATAATTTAAACTTATAACTTAATTAAACATCTTAAGGTAATTCTTGATTTAGGTTAATAAATCAAATAATCTAAAGTCTTGGATATATATTTTGTATATATTAAATTTATTGAATTAATTATTCTGAAACGTTAATCAATACATCAAATTAAAATTTTAAAATGAGGATTTATGGTGCTAGTTTAATTTATTTACATCAAATTTTCTTATAAATTGTATTTAAGTTAATTAATTTATAACATTACACACACACACACACACACACACATATATATATATATATATATATATATATATTATAAATTTTTGAATTAATTTAAAGTTAAATATAAAAGAATTTCAATTAATTAATAAATCTATAAATTTAAAGTGGGCTTTATATTATTGATGATAAAACAATTCAATTCAAAAGAGTCTATAAATTATAACAAATTGAAACTATAAATTTATGTAACATTTGAGTAATTATTTAAAATTAATAATTCTTAAGAATTTTATATGTTATATTAATTATATATAAATTTTTTATAACAAAAATTTAATAAACAAAAGCATTTAAAAATTTCATATATGAGTTAAAATCACACCAAGAACACAAAATAATTTATTTAAAATTTAAAGGATTAACTAACCTAGTATATGAATTTTAATTAATAATTTATAAATAAAATTCTATGAAAATTCGAATTTAAAAACATAGAAATATAAATTTCTAAATTCGTAAAAGATCACTTACCTTTAAAAAAAAATATGATAATCCGGCCCTGCTCCAAAATTTTTTTTTTCTCTTGTTCTACATAGTTCTCTCTCTTTCTTTTTTATTTGATTTTTTATTTTTTTAATTTTTATTTAAGGAGGTGAGTAATGAAATGAAAAAGTGGAGAACGTGGACAGTTTTGATTGGTAAGAGGTTTCGGTGCCCATTAGTATACGAAAAAGAAGGAAGAAAGGAGAGAGTGGGTTAGTCTGTGGCATGTCACTGAAGATAATTTATTTTTTTTAGATGTGTTGGGTCCCACTAATGATGTTATAAATCAACTCCGTTCATCATCTTGGTTTGGCCATAAGAGGTCATGAGGCCAAAAATGAGGCTGATCCAAAACTCAGGTGGGCCACACGCAAGCAGACGGTAGGGTTGGTTCCCACAAAAAAATGAGTTTTTTCGTATGTACATGTGTCCTGCCTTCCAAAAAAATGAACCGCACACGGTTCGGCTCTGTCTTAATCCATCTTGCATGTGGCCTGCATCACTTCATCTTTTTATATGTCCATTTCATTACACATGCATGCTCATTTGATCAACGGATGGATTAAGAGCATTCACATGGAAAATAAAAGATTTGATCAATTTTCAGGCCAGGTCAGTTCGTGTTAGGCCCAGCTAATTTTTACCATGCTCAAGCTCGGCCCTGCTGTGGGAACATAGACCAAACAATTTATAATAATAAAAATTGCTTGGACCTGCTATGCTGGCTCATATCAGGCTCCGGCCTCAGTGTGTTCCGGCCTACCAGAAACCTGGTCCATCACCTCTACAAATCCCAGTTCCCTCCCAAAGTGGGCTGGACCCGGACTAGACAGGCCTGCCAAGATCAATTTCGTACCTTACCCATTAGCTTATCAAGTGGTCCCTGCAGTAGATGGTCCAATGAAGGCCTGTAGATAGGATTTTCAGTGGGCCAGGCCTGAGTTGGTGGCCCATGTTTTAAATAGTGGGCCTGGCCTTTCAAGCAATCTCTATTTGAAAATTTTGATTTTCCAATTGGCAGACCTATACCTACGTGTACGTTAATAGACTTAAGGGACTGAGCGCGTGAAATGGAAGAGCTTCCATGTGGCATACGAGTGTGAAATCCAGGCCATTCAACGGCAGCCCACCATGAACGTTCCCCAAAAATCATTTTAGCAAACCAATCAAATGGGGTACGTGTGAACATCAGATATGGACCATTGATCTTTTTTTTTTTTTTCTAACCATCAATTTTTTCTTTTCTTACATGTCATGTACGGATATCATCCAATCCATCCAACAGGTTGGCCCCACCATGAATCTTATCTTCGTCAAAAACAAGACCGATTGACTCATTAGGTGGGCCACAAGATGTCATTTGGATTAAGTCTTCAGAGCAATAAGTGGATCAAGTGCTGGGGCCCACTATTCCAACGTGTTTGATGTTGTCAGATTGTGTGGGAGACCTCATAACACACACACACACACACACAAATGAAGACCATTTGGCTATATCACATGTCAGTAGACCTCATTTATATTTAAGAGAAACATTCAACTGTGTACTTTTTAAGTGAGAACTCGTGTGCACACGTGTCATGTACATAAAATCTAAACAGTCCATTCGATGCAGCACCCCATGAAACCTCTAAGGCCTAACTTTTAGTCTCATCCAAAAAACTCTGGTGGGCCATAGCGACGAGAAACAATTTCTTCTCTTGATTTACCTATCACTTTGCTATGACCCACCATTCATGTGAATTAAATTATAGCCTCAGACGTACCTTTAACTATATAATAATTGAATAATTAATAAATAAAATACCAAGCCCCTCAACCTCTTTTATTCATAAAAATCATAGCAAAATTAGATAACCAAATGTAGTAATTTTATCTAAACTAGGACCCATAATTTGGACAGTTTAATTTAACCTGCATACCATGGTATAAACTTTAGTTAATTTATGAGTGCTTGCATATCATCTATCCCACTATTCCTCTCTCTCTCTGGCAAATTATCAAGTGCCGACATTTTTCAAAATTGTTGATGTGGACCCACCATGATGTGTTGATGAGACCACTTCAGCTATTATGCATCCCCTCTCATATTTAACCGTTGGTTCGTAAAGATGCTAAAGCAATGTTCTATTAGATTATTTGTCTCTTTGTAGTTGGATTAAGAGTAATGTTGTATCAAACTACCTGTCTCCTTGTAATTGGATATCTGATAATTATGTTACACGTCCAATCTCACTTTAGCATCAAAATAGGCATAACTAGTTTGGATTGTTTGGTGTCATAACCTATTTGTAAATGAGTTTCTTGTGATTTCCATCAAGATTGTCGGTCCCTCTTTAAATGATTTTGCTTGTGTTGGACTATTCTCAATGTCCCTTGTGAATCTTTGAAATGATTTATTTTTATTTCTGGCTTGAGGAATGGCCTATGCACAAAAGAAAATGCTAATTATTTATTTAAATAATTACCATCACCATCATCATGATCAATGTTATCCTTATCAATCTCGTCCGCATGGTAATTTATGCAGGAAAGTCTAGGGCATGAGACAATATCGGGTTTTAAGCTGCTCTAACAATCCTCCAAATGCTGTTTGCATTATGCCCAACAAATCACCATGCTTTCATTGGTATTTGATATGTACTATTACACAAATGACGTGGCAATGACGATGCCAAAGTGATGTGGACAACAATAATTTTAACATCTTCATTTTTTGTTATTTTATTATTATTATAATAATAATAATCATCATCACCATCATCACCATGCTACTGTCTTATTATCATCATCAACCATTTCTTAAAATTTCCATGATTTTACTCCAAAAAAAATATATGCTATTATTGAACTAATTTAGAATACATTAAGGTCGCAATCACGCTGCGACCTGGTTTGTTGTGCTCATAAGCTAATGGCCTGGGCTCAGGTCAGCCTAATCAGCTAGCCCAAGTGTCTAAATCGAACAATTAATGTTGAATGAGTCAGCCAGCCGGGTTTTCGTTTTGCATAGGCTTGGCCCTAGGAATAGCCTGCTGGTCTTCAGGCCCAATCAAATAGGGTCCAATCCAGCCCAACCCATTTGCATAGATAGTGATATAAACCTTTTGGTCTTTTTCCATGATAGACTTGCATAGATAGTGGTAGATCCCTTCGGTCCTTTTCCAAAGTAGATTTGCCTACCACCTTCCTGAAATAGGGTAGCATGGATGCTTTCAAAGAGAATAATGGAAGATACAACTCCACTTAGTTGAATTAGGTCATGTGTAACATTCAATGCTTTTGACTTATGAAAAGCAATTGGAGATAAACAGGCACAAGAGAACTCCAATTAGAAACATGGGATGGGGTTTAGCTCACAATTTTTTAGAGTTGTGGTGTCTCATCAACCATATGCATTACACACACCTATGACAATCTCAACCCTCCAATGGATATTTTAGTGTTTCAAAGGCGTATGGTGAACGAAACATGACGACTTCAAGTATCTTGGCAAACTGACACCCTAGTGTGTCCAAGAAAGATAAAGATATGAATAGTGTGAAAAGAATCCTGCAGAAAAAACTGCTGACTTTGGGGATCGAGTTGTTTGATGCTCTGGTAGGGTATGGTGCTTGATAAGCAGAACCTATATATAGACTGTTACGTGGTATCCAATAACTCTGACTGGATCAACTAAATTGTGGAACCCACTGTTTTTAAGTAAGGTCTCAAAATCATTTTGGTTGAACAATCCTAACCTTTGATACATGAACACTTGTTAGTTATAATGGACCATTCGGTATTTTTTTTTTAATTTTTAACCATCTAATAAATGCCAGCCAATCTGATAGTTAGATAATCAAATGAGTATACTTTTTTTTTTTTGGTTCATAATACATTTAAATTGGGGCCCATAATTGTGCAATTTAATTTAAATTATTGGAATGCCATTTATGCAATTTTTAGCAATTTCTAATGGGCTCTTATTATTATTATAATTTATTATTATTTAAAGAGAATGCTTTCTTTCATGAAAAGACCATTAATTGTAAATGTTTTGAGTGTGATTGAAGATCTTTCCCATGGTAATCTAGGGTTAGTTGAGAATTAAGAAAATTAGGCGGAAAGAAAGAATTAATATAAAATAGAAAAACAATAATAGCTGACTATCTACACAACTAAGTAGTGTATACTCTCCTGATGGGTGTAAGCTTAGAATCAGGTCTTACCACCGGCGTTGGCCACCGACCTCAAAAAATATAATGGTCGTTTGATTAGCAAAGTATATTATTATATATATTAGTACTATACGAATTGCAGATCAGAAGTGTCTCGAATTACATGTGGTTGCACTGATAAGCGTATTTTATGTAATTTAAATATAGTTGTATCTTTAGTAACTAACTGTTCAAATTTTAGTCGTTCATTTTTATTATTGGGGATGATTTTTCTTATAAAGGATATTTTTATTTATTTATGATTATTATTATTATTATTATGTTGAGTAGCCTACCCCCTTTTCTTTCCTCTCTCTCTCTCTCTCTCTCTCTCTCTCTCCCTGCACCCTTTCTACATGTAATGTAACCTTTTACATAGGCCTCTACTCCCCATCCCCTTACAAGTAGTACTCCACAACATCTCTCTCATCCTTGAGCTCTCTTTTTCTTATCTCTTCACATGATAGGCTTTCTAGCGTGTGTTTTTCTTTCTTTTCTTTTCTCATCTCAGTACGTTTTGAGTCAAAATCATATGCTTCTCTAAATCTTTGACTGAATTTTGGACCATATTCAGGATCAAAATGAACATTTTCTACACTTGTTTTGAGCCGACACAGCATCTTACTAACTACAGTCCAAACCGTCTATGAACAAGGTCATGGTTTCAATTGATTTGTCTTTTCGTGGCTGTAAGAACAAGAGACAGCTACCTTTAGACGGAGCGGATTAGGTGCGGCCTTACTTAAGAAGGTGCAGCCCTCACCGTGGGCCCACCTTGATGTGTGGATTCTATATCCACGCCCTCCATCCGTTTTTTCAGTAGGACATAAGTCCAAAAATAAAGAATATCCAACTCTCAGATGGATCATACTGTAAGAAACAATGGTGATTAAACCATCCACCATTAAAAACTACCTAGAGATAACTATAATATTTCATAAATGTTTATTTTCCATCAAACATGTTATTAAGTTCACAAAAAAGCAGGATGAAGGGAAAAACAAATATCATCTTGATCAAAATCTTTTGTTGCCCATAAAAAGCTTTTAATTACCAATCACCACTTTTTCCTATAGTATGGTCCACCTGAGAGTTGGATCTTCTTTATTTTTTGGATAATACCCTAAAATGATCTGAAGAAACCGATGGACGGCGTGGATATAGATAAATGCATCAATATAAGCCCCATGGTAAGGACCGCACCGTCTTTGGTGAGGCCTGGGCCGCACCTAAACCGCTCCTCCTTTAGTCCCGGAAGGTAAAAAAAAGTCATGTGAATGCATGCCTGGTTTTCATTCATCTAGAAATGCAAAGTCCACTCTCCCTCCACTTGCTTCTCTCACGTTATGGGCCAGCACACGTGAGAGAGAGATAAAAACAGTTCATTCGTGAAGCCCCTCCTCGTAATTTTCATGGGGACTAAACATTTCTTTGAATGCAGTATGCTGGGTAATTTCCTGATCATAGAACTGACCTATTGTTTCCCACATAAATCTACATGGTGGGGTCCACCTGATGAACGGATCAGATTTTTCATAGGTGATCTATGTTGGTTCATGAGAGATGCAGTTCCTTGGTAGGTTCGTGCTACCGAATTGCATGGAACGTTTTAGTCCTTCGGTCTACGTTATACGAAACATGAACCAATATTATGGAAACGGATTGGCTACTCCCCCTGCCACCAGCCCCGTGGCTGATGGTCGGTGCTCTGTGGGCCCCACCATGATGTAGGTATTTCATCCATGCCGTTCATACATTTTTACAGATTATTTTGTTGCTTCATCCAAAAAATTAGATGATATAAATCTCAGACGGACCACACCACAGGAAAACAATAGTGATTGGATATCTGAAATTAAAATCGTCCTGAGACCAACTGTACTGTTTATTTGACATCTAATCTGTTTATTAGGTCATACAGAGCTAGATGAATGGAAAAAACAAAGATCAGCTTGATAAAAAACTTTTATGGCCACCAAAAAGTTTTTAATGGTCGATGCTTATTCAACACTGTTTCCTTAATGTGGTCCATTTGAGATTGGTATATACCTCATTTTTTTTCTTATTTCCTAAAACGATCTAGAAAAATAAATGGACGGCATGGATGAAACACATACATCATGGTGGGTCCCACATAGCACCGACCACCTGTCATTGGCTGATGGCAGGGGGCGTAGCCAATCCCTTTCCCTATATTATATACCATCTTATCCATTGGATCAACTCTAACCAACGAAATATATCTAGCCCGTATAATTTAAATTGATGATATCATCAAACCGTTGCAGAAAATCAACGATCAGATCCTCGGTTGTATCAATTGACTAATCGTCTTATTTATTTATTCAGATTTTTTAGTGGTTGATACGACTCTAGCATTTAATAATCTGTACGAGTTAGTGTGATCATGTGTAACTCCTAATAATATTTCACGTGATCTGTTCTAGAAGTCTACACTAATAACGGTATTATTTAAAGACTATATTATTTAAAGATAGATGATATGGTGGGCTATGTGCATGGGAACCTTCCATTCACTTAGTTGCATCTGGACTTGTTGGTATACACCTTTCCTATCTGGACGGTCCATTATGCTCGAGCCAATCTTTATAGGCTTCCTTGAAAAATCCATGCTAATCGGATGATCCACACGGTCCATCAGTGGGATGCCAAAAAGGGTAGAAGATACGTCGGATTGCTAGATCTATGCACAGTAGGTTAAGAGTATCCAGATGGGTGACTTGGATGGAGACTAAGTCCACGTGCAATTAAGTACATGGGAAAGTTCCTAAACACTCGTTAAATCGATTAGTCCTTACGCTTGCCAGGGTGGTAGACTCTTAGGAGTTTCAAATCCTGGTCAAGGGTTCGAGTCCCCATAGGTGGTGAAATTCCACCAGCGTGAGTGCGTGGGGGTGTAAAAAAAAAAAAAATCACTACATTTGTGAGACCAATGCTGATGCATGTGTTTTAGTGTTTTATTCATACCATTCCAATTATATGCGCTCTCTATACGTGACATTTGGGTTGCTGGAGTTCACTAAATGCAATGTCTTGCTGAAGGGAAGAATTTGATCCAAACGTGAGATTAGACGGTCAGAACTCTATGATACTTGTATAATAATGATGTTAATTCAATACCGCCTAATCGTGCGCTTCCAAAAGCCTTAGAAGTGAAGGTTATTAGCAGGACACTGGCCAACACGTAAGAATTGTGCATGATCCCTGCCATTCACATATGGGGTACACGTGAGCATTCTATGGTACAGACCAGTCGACAAATCGAGTGGGCAATATGGATACGAGTAAAATGACTAGGTGGAGGATAGACGGTTGGTCCAACTGATGGATGGACGAGATGGTATCTTAGAGCAGGCTTTATCAACAGCGTGGGGACACGTGTAACGGATTTTCAATGTTTGCTTGCGCGATTGGTCAGTGGATCTTATATATTAAAAAGTTCCGATACTTTAGCCGTAATGTTGGTTTGGAAGTACGTGCGCTTTTCAAACTCCTACGAAGGAAGAACTACCTAGAAAGCAAGCTCAAGCTAAGATCTTTTCATTAATCATTAATCGGTCAACCAAATTGACTATTGGAACCAACTTGGCCTACAACCTAACCGGTTCTCTTTCTTTTTATATATATATATATAGGTCATGCTGTGTGGGCTCCACTGTGGTATGTGTTGAAAATCTATCTCATCAGTTGGATGCACCATTCCGAAGATATGCCTAAAACATATAATTAAAGTATTTGGTGAGGCCCACCTAAGTCTTAGATGTAGCTGAAACTTGGTCTAACCCTTCATCCAAGTGAGACACACACAATGAATGGGCTAGATTTGTGAAACACATTTAGGTGGGCCCAATAAATAATTATGAATGTTTTAATGGGAGGGTAACCCCTCTCAACTGTTGTAGTCAAATCATCTTAACCACTGGGTTAGAGATATATTACTTGTTAGTTCTTTTTTATGTTTTAAGATTTTTGATTTAGCAAATTCTTAGTCCGAAATGGGCCAAACTAGGATTGGCTGTTAGAATGAAAGCATGAACAAAATGGGTTGAGTTTCCATCTGGGTTTACAATTGAGTTGGTTTTGTTCATGTAACAACTATACAGTGGAGGAGGAAGAGATAAAGGCTTGAATTCACTATAAGCCTTGAATTTATGAGTAAAAGACTTTTACACTTAAATAGTTTTTCATGACTCGAACGAGGACTTTAGGCATAACTGGACCTCTCTTCAAATCCTAAAACACTTCAAAAAAGAGTAAAATTTATAAATGACTAAAAATAATAAATTTTAAATCAAAACAAAAGAAACCTTTAAAATGACTTTATTTTTTTAAAAAATATCTAAGATTAAAGTAGAGTTCATCAATAGCTTTTCAAAGACATATTATACATGTGAAATGAACCCTTGGTCACAGAATTATAGCCATCAAAAGCAGAATGTGCATTTAACCATTGGATTGAACTTTGGAGTTTGTTTTCTTTTGACTATAGATGTCTAAGTGATTGTCTTTGACTTTAACCAACAACAACTTAAACTCCTCCTCGAGTTTAGAATGGTAATAACCCAAAAAATAAAACCTCACATTCTATTTCTTTATAATAAATCCTCCACACTTGGAATGTCGACTTCCACATCTTTTGTAACTATGGATTTATGAATGATCGCTCTTAATAAACACCAACTAGCCATGTTGTTGTTTCTACCGCCAATCTTCAACGTCGGTAACTTTGGTTGTCATGAAAAAGGTAGAGGGATGACAAATATTTCACCATGATGGCTGTAAAATTGTTAACTTCCTTGGCCATCTAATTATCCTTAACCTACAATTCATCGATCACTTTTGCCGTTCCATTCATCAACTAATATTTTAATTGAAACCTTTTCTAGATCGTTCATTAATCCATCAAGCAATTAGATGGTGGATTTGTCAAGAAACATTTATTCATGTAGATCGGGTTATTCTTCTTAATTATTCTCAAGAGGCATTCTTCATTTGTATATGTCTCACTGATTACTTGACCACAAACTAATCAACCATAAGATCCTTGGAGAGATATGAGTCTTTTATTACCATTATTATATTTGTGATCCACGGCCTCAGTCAACCAAACAACAGTTGCTTATACCTTCTACATTGACTGTTGCTAGGCCATAAACTTTATCCTCGTAACTATTGATTTGATACAACACCACATGTAGGACTATCGTTGCCTGATATGTTATTAGAAACTTTTGACTTGAGGAAAAGCTTCGCCATAATACCAACTGGCATGACAAGTTTATGGTGAAAAAGGGAAGAAGAGATCACCTTCTTCTTCTTCTTCAAAAAGCCTTGAATCCATGAAGAACTTTGAATCCACAAGATATAAAATCTCTAAAAAAGAAAATAATATTGAAATATAATGAATAAAAGTTTGTTATTAAGCCCTTCAATATAACTTATATAAACCTAAAAAATGTTTTTGAAATAGTAACATTTCCCAAATAGTAAATTTAATAAAAATAATAAAAAACTTATAAACCGACTCAAATGCTTTTTTATAATTCAAACAAAGACTTTAAGCATGGCTAGACTTTTTCATGTCTTAAAACACTAAAAATTACAACAAACAAAATATATATAATAAATTTTATCTTAAAACTACAAAAGAAATTTAAATAACCTTATTTTGAAACTGCGAAGGGACTAAAGGCCAAAGACATCAACTAACATGTAGAGCTCATTGATATCTTTCCAACAACATGTTATATGCATGAAATGGATAATTGGCCATAGAGTTATGATTGTCGATAACTACAATGCACGTTATACCTTTTGATTGAACTTTTTGTAGCCTAATTTCTTTCAATCCTAGCCAGTCATATTATTGTTGCCCTTGCCCCACATCATTTTAATTTGGTGTATTAGAACCTTAATTGGGACTGTAAAATTTGATTTAATTGGATGTTAACTTGATTGGTTCGCATCATTTTAAGAAAGCTAGTTATGTAGGTAATTTCAACGATGGGATTAGTGATTTGTGTGATCATAGAATATTATATAAAGCTAATTGTTATAGCCATCTTTTGGGAAGAAAAGTTGTTGAGATGAATATTTGTGCCGACATGGAGTGAAGGGAAAAAAGAAAGCTAATTTTGCCTTGTAAGTAGGTTTGCCCACTCGAAGTGCTGAATAAATATTTATTATTTTTATTTTCATAATTTTGAGTTCATATAATTTGGTATCCAAGCAATGGAAAATGTAATATGCTTGAGTGAAATTCAAAATGAGATTAAACAACTTAAGAAAGGTTTGGAATGCAGAGTCAAGGTCAAGGTCATGGAGAGATGTTGTGAAAACCCTCAACAATTGTATCACAACACAAGATGGTAACTGGATTAATACATCATAAGTAAGCCGTGGAGTTGACTAACCATTTACCCTCAACTAGATCTTTGAGGATCCTTGGGCCTATTTGTGATTATGAAATGAGGAGGAAGGATTGAGAGATCCCTGGATGAGGGAAGGAGTGAGAGACCTTGGATGTCCAAACTTCCTTGGACGCCCATAGCTAGATAGAGAGAGAGACGTCCAGCTCGTCATCTCCCATCTGCACGTGTACAGGCCCTTTACCAGGAGTGTGGTCTCCTCGAACTATTTAGGTCAGATCTAGGCCCTACAGAGATTAGGACGTAGTTTCTCGCCTTTTTATACATGTGATGGATTGTGGAGAGGCTCCCTTAAGTAGTTAGGAGATTGACACTGACTATATTGAGTGAAATATCGAGTGATTTTTTTTAATTTTTTTTAATTTTTGTAAATATGTATGATCTTATGATATATGCTTGCATTTTACTCGTGAAATATGGCGTGGTCAAAATAATTATCCTATTTTCAACTTTGTTGTTTGGCAAAAAAAAAAAAAAAACTCTTGATAAAATTGGTAATATATAGTTATTGGAATGTTAGAAATGGACAACTTGAAATGTGACATCCAAAACATATTTGGCATGTTTAAACTTGAATTGTGGCACACATGGCACATGTAGGGCACAGGAGAAGATTGATAGTAGCTCATGTGGCACATTAGCATGGGGTAAATGATAGCACATATCCTACAACGACACATGTGAGGCATATTGGAGATGGAAAATGGGTCATGTGGCATGTGTATGGTGGTCGAAGATAGTGATATATTTAGATTTTACTCTTGGAAAGCTCATTTTCATTCACCGTGAAAAAAAATGCATTTATTAGAATTTGAGGAATAAAAATAAATATATTATCTCTTCAACAAAAAATAAAAAAGTATCTGAAAAATTGTACTTAACCACATATTCTTATAAAGAAAGGATTCTATTAACTCTTCAACCAAAAATAAAAATAAAAAATTGAAAACTTATACTTTTCACAATTTTTTTATAAAGAAAGTGTTGATGCAATTTTTCGATGGACCCTCTTCAGACTCTTTGACACCTGCACACAAGAGACGAAAGAAGAAAGAAAGACCTTGGCTAATGTAGGGGACCTTCCGATGCCAAAGTCAGGGATCCAGGTCTTTGTGGAGATAGTCCAAAGTAAAAGAGTCGCCAATCTTTTTGAGTTTATGAGTTGCATACATTTAAACGTCTAGGGCCTTTCATATTTATACGAGAGAGAAAATTACACGGTCAGAAGATCTTCCCTGTTAGAAGGAAGATCACATCGTTGGATTTCTTTTTCCATTTGAGATTCTTGATATGCCTGAGATCTTACTTAGATCATGAATGTCTGATATCTCTAGGATCCTGAATTTATCTCTCGAGATCTTTCGAAAAATCTTTGGGTCGTTCGCTTTGAATAAAATCAAATGTTAGCTGAGAACCGATAGACCCATCTGACCCTTAGGCAAGATTGGATTGCAGATAAGTCTCGAAGGCAGAAGGTAGTACCGAGTTATCAGTAGGTCGGTATTGTCCCAATGTTAAGTAACCCTTAACTTCTTTTGTCAAGCTTAATAGTTCTTACTAAGCCGTTGTTCCGAAAAGTTCGTCGAGGGTTATGTCGACCTTTAGTTATGCCGACCTATCTTATGATCGTGCCGACCTATAATGATGCCAATCTATTTTATGGTTGGCCCTTCCTTACCAGTAGTTTGGCTCTCTCGGTTCATGCTGGTTGTTGGTTTGACCTCATTTTGTGGACCATCTGATCTTTTCCATTACAAAAAGAGTTCACAAACAACATAAAAATAGTTTCATAGAAAATAGTGTTTTATTTTATTCTCTTTTCATGAATCCAAGATCATTTAAGAAAGAACAAACAAGTTCATAGGAAGAAACAGTAGCAGTTGAGGCCAGGTCCTAGATGAAAATGTAAATAAAATAATAAATGATGAAATGAATGAAATTCATTGGGATTGGACCAAAAAACATGTGGTAGAAAATGATGTAGAGTGGGTCGCGAACAGTTACATGGCTAAGAAGGATCAGAAAAGGCCCGGTCGACGACAGAAGTGATCCAGACTATCGGACCTTAAATTGGGCATATCTCACAATCCGAAATGAGTTTTCTGATGTAAAATATATGATTTTGGGGTAGAACGAGCTACTTTAGCCAACCAACCCCGCTATGTAGGGTTGCGCAAGCCAGATTTGCAAAATCCCTTGGATCGATGGTCGTAATTTCTCTGTTTTAATTTCGTTTTTACTGTAAATAGTAAGTTTTAGTTTGATTATAACTCTTCATCCGTTGGGCTTTAGGAGTTGTGTCCAACGTGAAAAGAACTTAGAAAAATTAGAAGAACGGTTTGGTGAGGCTAAATAGGACACTTACTATTTTTGGCCGAAAACCTTGCGCACTAGTAGACATCACGACCGTTTATAAATAGTAAGTTTATTATTTATAGTAAGTCGTGGATTCTATGAGTTTTAGTTATAGTTTGGTTTTGATTTCTTTTCCATTGCTTGGTATCCTTGTTTAAAGGATTGTGAACTCATTTTTATTCATTCATTAATTAATTTTAATTTTATTAGAATTTATTTCAATTTTCTGCTTTTTTTCATCGTGGATTCGAAAAATTTTTGTGAGGAGTTCAGAAAAATTTCTTGTATTTGGAATAGATATCCTCTTGAGGAAGAAGGTGCCCGGCCTCACATCCTCCGTTGCGTCAGATAACAATCAAAAGGCCATACGGGATATGAATTCTCCAAAGATACGGTCAGGTGAGACTACTGAAATGAACAAAAATAGGTACATACAAAGGTAAGTTCTATCACCTGTCCAATCGTACTTATTAGGAAGTTTGATACGAATCGTCTAAGTTCACGTGCTGTATATATACTCTATGAGCTTTTGATATCTTCCCTTGATCTTAATGAGTCACACGCACCTTATGAGCAGAATGAAAGATACACGCAATGTCAAAATGAGTCACGCCAGACGTAAGCAGATAGTGTCCTATCTCATATAGTCAACGGATGTGTGGAGTCCACAGTGATGTATGGGTGATATCTAGTGCAGTCCATTCATTTTTTAAATCATTTTAGGATATGAGCCAAAAATAAGGTAAAACCACACCACATAAAGCAACAATGATAACAATGCCCTCCTTGCCATCCAACCTGTTCATAAGGTCACAAAGACTAGATTAAAGAAAAACACAAACATCAACCTGATCAAAACTAGTGCAGCTCTTGAGAAGTTTTTAATAGTTGACATTCAATTCCAATGTTTGTTTTCCTTAAGCTTGAGCTTTAGATCTACCTCATTTTTTAGCTCTTGTCCTAAAATAATATTAGAAAAAATAAATGGACTACGTGAATAAAACCCATACATGATGGTGGCCCCATAGAGCCGGTCGGAGCAGGACTCAATCTGCGTGCACTCCAGACATCATGCTTAAAACATGTCTAATGTGAAACCACCATTATTGCTTGACTGGGCTACCTTGCCGTGCATGTGCACTTGACTTAAAATCTCAATCATGCATCTGGACATAATAAATATTACTTGGTCCTATGGCTCAATAACTACGGTTGTTACTAGATTGCTAACCGTTTGATCAATGATATTTGGGTCATTGTATGTGGACCACTGGTTTAGCCGTCCATTTCCCCACGTTGGATGAATATTTAGGATCGTCTGATGGGCTGCAACCCATCCACATAAAGACATCCAAAACCAAATTAAAATATATTCAAGTACATCTGGGGGATTTTTAGGGATTGAGGCATATTTTAAAAAGTTTTCAAATACAACTTTGTATGAACTGTTGCATACAATTATCTATTTTCGACAAATGTATCACTTACATATAACAACATCTGATCTATCCAAAAGGTAGGCCACATCATAAAGATCATCTTTGGTAGAAACTATGGTGGTCCATTCATGATCCTTACTCTTGCTCGGGTGGTAGACTCTCAGGAGTTTCAACACCCGGTCAAGGGTTTGAGTATCTATAGGTGGTGAAATTCCACTAACGTGAGTGTGTGTTAAAAAAATAAATAATAATAAAGAAAAAAATGGTGGTCCATTCATTAATGTGCACATGCACCGCTTTAATCATTGGAAAGTTTGGTGGATCCAACCCATGCCCTAATTAATGGCAGATAAAGTGCATTATAACACTGAGGTCATGGGTAAAAATAAAACGAATTTCTTGGAATTCATAGGTGGACATCTCTTTCCTAATTATTTTCTTTTGTGTGGCCCACTAGGATAATAAGACAACCACGGCCCACTCAAAATCAAGAGTGCCGTCCCAAACCATTTGGTTTGTTCTCTCATTACTCACTCTTTGCGAAGGTGATTGTTGCCTTTAATAACCTTTCCATTCATGTGGTCCACCTAAATCATGGATTTTACATCAAACCTCATGGTGTAGTCCCCCTTACGTAACTAACCCATTTGCTCAGACGCCTACCCAATTGGCTCTTAACTGTTTGAGAGAGGCATCAGAATGTAAATTTCATTTTAATTAGGTACCTACCTGTAGAATTTCTTAAAAATCAATGGAAAGCTTGGTCTTAACTCAATTTGTGTATGACTGTCAAAAAAGGTCGTTTGTAAAAGTCAACATTCAAGATTGCATGTGAACATTTTCTTTATTTAATAATGTTTTTCATACAATGCCGCACATGTATAATGATCCAATTGGGCATCCAGCTGTCTGGAACCATATAAAAAGGGGCCTTCTTTTTCTTTCAGTACTGGATGGTCCATTTGAATGCTACAGATTGAATGGCTAGAATTGTGAAAACAGTCTAATTTTTGAATTATGATCCATTCATTATATACCACATCAAATGAATGGTTTTGATCTATTCCATGTGTTCCATACAGCAATAACACAGAGGCATCATACACACAATGCATCGAGAGGCACTGGATCCGGTCCCACTGTAACACCCTGAAAATCGGGGGTCGTGTATAAACTCAACTCTCGAGTTTCAGACCGTCACTTATGCAACAAAAATGGTTATGATTCAATGTTGTCTGATTTAAAGCATTCACATGAGTAAAAGTATACCAAAACTGCAATTCATACTTCAGATCCAGTGATAAAAGCAAGCGGAAGACTAAACAATGTATATATCACTGTATGGAAAAACAAAGTAATCTCATCTGTCTCCAAAGTATGACTACATCTCTGAGTCTCATGTACATATACATAACAAAAGAATAATGTTCAAAAGGAAAGTCTCACTGATGTTCCCTCGATCCAGGTCGCCTACGGGAAGCCGTCATGATACTGCATATACGAGAACTCATCCTGGTCCTCGTCGATCTCTGGCTCCACGTCCTGGATCTCGTCCTCACCTGCAGCTACAACAGGGTCTGTTGGGTGTTGCAAACACCATCCCGTAACGTGGGAATGAGTGATCAACTCAGTGGAATCATAGAGCAAAGATTAGCATGTTCACAATTCAATCACGCAATAATAGTAAAGCAGTAAATCAGACAATCCTAATACTGTTGTTAATACAAGATGATATGACGTGATGTATACCCTCACCGACGATCACCCTCATGCGGCAACATCTTACGACCGCGGCATGCCACACTCCCTAGAGTGCTCCACATCTTCCAGGCACATGCAATGCTATGGTGATATGATTTCCAAGTTGTTATTAGTCCATTCAAACAGCAGGATTGGGAAACTAAGGTACTTCCCTTGTATCAATCCCAACACAGATCCTGTCTAGGGTCGTCACTCCTAGTAATCTCATACGATGTATATTTCGTAGGTCACTGTAAGGGCTGCCAGGGCTGTTGCTCGCACTCGTTGCACCGCTCCCCCATCACCTTATCAATACAGGCCTACAGTACTCTACTGCAACGGAAGGGTCGTCGCCTCCCGTGGACTCAGAATACGCTCGCGGTCACTACAAGGGGCTCGTCGCCTGATCAGTGTACGCCGACAGCTAGAATATAGTGTTCCATACCACCATAATCTGCTCACGAGTCAAGGTGCTCACTGGTCACTACGGGGAGGTTTGTGGCCCCAGCGTAGGCCGACAGCTTGACCACGGTGTCCCATACCACCATGCCCGGCTCATAAGTCTTCGTGGATCAAGGTACCACGGTTAACAGGGTTTACAATGGTAAGTTCAGTACCCTAGGTTCAAGCAGTTATGATACATACAAGGTGAACATACATCGGCCAGTCGGGTTACTTGACGGGCTCGACTAGCGCGATCGCATCTCAAGTTGAACGACATGAAGTGCGTGAAACACTTCGCGTGGCCTAACCACTGCCGCCAACTCTCAACACGAATCACGTTCATCGACGCGTCGTTCGTGGCTATGACCAGTCAGCCACGAATTCGCTCGGTTACCGACTGCCTGGACTAGGTCAAGTCCCACACATCTATGGAATCATATTAGCATTACATGTTAAAGTATTGGAATTGAAATACATCATGTGAGCATGTTAACACATGTTATAACATTCAACTTAAGCAATTCTTCAAGGCATACTTCCTATGCATGTAATGCAATCATGCATAAGGTCAACATGTAGGAAATCATTTAGGTCAGCATTTTAATCATGAAATCAATCTCAAACTACTTCATAACATCATTTAATTCAATACATACTAATACAAGTATTTACACAAACACATACACTACACACTTAAGTCCACATATAGTATGTCGACCCAAAGTGCGCAACTTGGCGAATCTCTTCGCCAAACTGATTATGCAATCATTCCTAACTCTCTAATATGGCGACAAACCATGTCAATCACGTCAGCAAAATATGCATGTAGACCGTACTTCCTACAAATGACTAAAATGCCCTAAATCTCATATTCTTCGTTAATTTACGAAACAGGAAACGGAGAGCATGTTGTACATGTCAAACGGCGATGCCGTCGATAATCTACTATTAAACGACATTGAAAGCGTTGTAAACCGTCAATCAAAGCGTCTAAAATCCTCACCTAGTCTCTTACGGTTGCGGGATTTTGAACGGAGCGTGTACGCTTCGTCTACGGCAGTAAGATAGCCTGATTTATGGAATACGTTAGCTAAGATGCCATGAATCTTAGTAAACCCTAAATCAGTAAGTTTTTGGGGTTATTTTATACCTGAAAAAGTGGAGAAATCACCAGCCAGGTGATTGGAAAGAAGTGCTGAAGCAGCAACTGTCAGGGGCTCGGAAGCGGGAAAATTCTCTTCTTCTCTTTCTCTCAAACTGTCTCTCTTTTTCTCCTAGGGTTGCAATTTTCGGATGGAAGGGAGGAATGAGGGTTTCAACCCCTTTTATAAGCTTAAAATCACCGAAAATAGGCTCCGGGACGAAGTTTACTTGGTGCCTATCCATTTCGGGGCTGTTTCGGTCCAAAAACTGCTTTCTGGTGGTCCCCTGGTCGATTGCGATCAGACTTAAGCTCATGGGTACCAGATGTACCTCGTATTAAGTTTTCAGTCTGGCAGGGTTCGCAGATCGCACGTGGCGGACCAGTTTCAGTTCAGCGGTCACCGCACGTAGATCAGGGCTGAAAGTCTCATGATAATAAATAGAAATTTTTCCTGATCCGAGGGTGTAATCTGGATGAATTCTGACGGTCAGAACGCTTAATACTGACGTGTCAAGTCGTGTGCCAGATTTGAATTTGAAATTCCAAATCCGTCCCTATTCGCGGTCGCTTCAGTCCGGGTTCAACGAAATTGTCTGTGATTATCGGTTTGACTTGATTTTCGAGACGATTGTCAAGTCCAGCTGGGCGGTTCTAACGGTCTAAGATAGGAGGTATCGGACCTTCGACGCGTGGTCTAAATCCAATACAAAATTTCAATATGGTCCAGAGAACAAACCTGCTTAGAGTTTGATCCGAGGTTATAGAGTGTTGTAGAGTTGTTTGTTCTACTCGATTTGGGTCTTGTAGAACGTATTTAAAGTGATCAGGGACTATTTCCCAGCTCCTCTAGCGTTGCGCTAGCTAACTTACGCTTAATTTCCATGGAAATTATTTCTACGCGATTTCGGGTCAAATCGGTACTCGAACCCAAGTACGGATTTTTCACGGGCGTTACAATCTACCCCCCTTAACAAATAATTTCGTCCTCGAAATTTGTACCTTTTTGTACTCCTCGAGAAGCTGTGGGTAATTCTTTCTGATCTCGGCTTCGGTCTCCCAAGTAGCCTCCTCCTCAGAGTGATGCGTCCATAGTACCTTCACAAGGGGAATCACCTTGCTACGCAGTACCTGCTCCTTCTTGTCTAAGATGCGTGTCGGTCGCAGGGTATAAGTAACATCCTCTCCTAACTGCACCTGCTCCCATCTGATGATATGGGAAGGATCAGTAACGTACTTCTTCAGCATAGAAACATGAAATACGTTGTGGACGCTCGCGAGGGGCGTGGGTAAAGCCAATCGGTAAGCCACTGCTCCCACACGATCGAGGATCTGGAATGGACCAATGAATCGCGGTGCCAGCTTCTCCTTCTTCCCGAACCGAAGGACTCCCTTCATAGGGGAAACTCGCAAAAACACGTGATCCCCGACTGTGAACTCTAATGGCCGTTGTCTCGTATCGGCGTAGATCTTCTGTCTGCTCTGCGCTGTAAGAAGCCGACGTCGAATAATATCGATCTTCTCTGACGTCGCCTGCACCAACTCTGGGCCGATCAAGCTACGCTCACCGACCTCTAACCAGCAATGCGGTGCGCGACAAGGTCGCCCATAAAGTGCCTCATAAGGTGCCATGCCGATACTCGCCTGGAAGCTATTGTTGTATGCAAACTCCGCATATGCAAGACAGTCATCCCAACTGTCCTTGAAGTCCAATGCGCAAGCTCGCAACATGTCCTCCAGGATCTGGTTCACTCGCTCCGTCTGTCCGTCCGTCTGTGGGTGGAAGGCAGTACTGAACTTCAACTTCACACCCATAGCCTCCTGAATGCGAGTCTAGAAAATAGAAGTGAACCGCGTGTCTCTGTCCGACACGATCTCCAACGGAACTCCATGCAAACGCACAATCTCTCGGATGTACAATCTAGCCAGCTCGTCTGCAGAGTTCGTAACTCTGATCGGTAGGAAGTGCGTCGACTTCGTCAATCGGTCGACGATCACCCAAATGGAATCATGCCCCTTCCTCGTCTTCGGCAACCCAGAAATGAAGTCCATGGAAATGAAATCCCACTTCCACTCTGCAATCGGCATAGGCTGCAAAAGTCCAGGTGGTCGGCGATGCTCTGCCTTCACCTGCTGACAAGTGAGACAACGGGACACGAACTCAGCTATGTGGGTCTTCATACCTTCCCACCAATATGTCCTCTTCACATCACGATACATCTTCGTGCTGCCTGGATGCATCGCGAGTCTAGTAGAATGCGCAGCCTCGAGAATCTCTCGTCTCAAGTCAGGGACATCTGGGACGCATAGGCGGCCACGGTAACGTAAGCCCCCATCCATACCAACTCGCCAGTCGGCGTCAGCATCATCACTGGCCTGCTCTCGAAGCTCAATAAGATGCGCGTCGTCCCTCTGCGCCTCGATGACTTGGTCATCGATCTGGGATCGCACCTGTACGTGTGCGATGAACTCAAATGGCTTCTCTATGGTGAGTTTCTACTCAAAGTCTCGCAAAAACTCCACCATATCCCACTCGGCAACCATCAGCGGAGCCGCAAACTCTATCGCCTTCTTGCGGCTCAACGCATCAGCCACAAGGTTCGCCTTACCAGGATGGTAAGAGACTTCAAACTTGAAGTCCTTCAACGTCTCCATCCATCTCCGCTGTCTCATATTCAAGTCTCGCTGCGTGAATATGTACTTGAGGCTCTTGTGGTCGCAAAAGAGCTCAAACTCCTCTCCGTAGAGGTAATGTCTCCAGAGTCTCAGTGCAAATATAACGGCTGCCAACTCTAGGTCGTGTGTAGGGTAATTCTCCTCGTGCTTCCTTAATTGTCTCGAGGCATACGAAATTACCCTGTCCCTCTGCATAAGGACACAACCCAAACCAACGCTAGATGCGTCAGTGTATATAGTGTATCTAACCCCTTGCTCTGGCAATACTAGCACAGGGGCGGACGTAAGCCTGTCCTTCAGCTCCTGAAAAGCTGACTCCGCCTTATCATTCCAGGCGAACTTCACGTCCTTCCGTGTCAACTGAGATAAGGGTCTCGCGATCTTCGAGAAGTCCTGAATGAAACGCCGATAGTAGCCAGCGAGTCACAAGAAACTCCTCACCTCAGTGACAGAACCAGGCTGCTCCCAGTCCTGCACCGCAGCTACCTTAGACAGGTCAACTGCCATGCCATCCTTGGACACCACGTGTCCCAGAAACTTCACCTCCTGCTTCCAGAAGTCGCACTTCTTATACTGTGCGAACAACTGATGTCGTCTGAGCGTATCAAGGACCAAACGCAAGTGCTCCTCATGCTCCTCTCGACTCCTAGAGTAGACCAAAATGTCGTCAATGAAGACAACGACGAATCGATAGAGGAAAGGCCGAAATACCCGGTTCATCAGATCCATGAACACGGCCGGTGCGTTCGTGAGACCGAACGACATCACGAGGAACTCGTAGTGACCAAAACTGGTCCTGAATGCTGTCTTCTGCACGTCCTCATCTCTGACGCGCAGCTGATGATAACCTGACTGAAGATCAATCTTCGAGAAGTACTGCGCTCCTCTCAACTGATCAAACAAGTCATCGATCCTGGGCAAAGGGTACTTGTTCTTCACTGTGAGCTGGTTCAGCCTGCGATAATCAATACATAATCGCAGCGAACCATCCTTCTTCTTCACGAACAAGACCGGTGCTCCCCAAGGAGACACGCTAGGCCGTATAAAGCCAAGCTCTAGCAGACCATCAATCTGCGTCCTCAACTCCTCCATCTCACATGGTGCCATGCGATATGTCGGCAGTGAGACGGGTGTAGAACCAGGAACCAGATCGATAGTGAAATCGATCTCACGTCTGGGCGGCAAACCAGGGATCTTCCTGAACAGATCCCCGAACTCAGAAACAACTGGCGTCTGCTCAAGTACCTGGGCACCAGCGTCACGCAATAGAGTGGCGTAGCTAAGAATGCGGAAAGGAAGATTTACCCGCACTGGAAATGTGAAGGATTTACCCTCAGGCTCGTACACTGTGACTATACGAGTCTCGTAGTCAATCTCGGCTCTCGCTGCAGTCAACCAGTCCATGCCAAGAATGACGTCGAGATAAACGAGCGAGGGATCGACGACCAGATCAAGAGTCATCGTCCTGCCTCCCAGATCAACCAAACAACCCTCACACATCTGGGTGACATCCGAATAATCTCCATGAGCTGCAAAGACTCGCACGCTATCCATAGTGATAGTCTGTAACCCAAGACGTCTGACTACGGCACGCGATATCAAAGAAATCGTGGAACCAGTGTCCACCATGATAAGAACGGGAGTACCTCCGATATGGGCCGTGACCTCAAAGGCTGAATGCTGGAAAGTCGGCGTCGTAGCTGCCTCAGCGTCAATGCATGAACCCGAGCCTACTGTGGCCGGTTCGGCTGCTGTGTCAAGGGCCGTGGAGGCTGTCGAATCTGCGATACCGTAGGTCTGAAAGAAGGATGCGCAGGAGCTGACCGTATAGGCAGTGCTGATATCTCCTGTGGACGTACACGATCAATCTTCTGTGGCGGTGAAAACCCACTGTCCCGCATCCTCGAAAAGCAACTCTGCGCTAAGTGGCCCGTCCTCCCACAGTATGTGCATGACAAATCAGGGCGCCGAAACGGTGGTACAGGCGCCGTAGTCCTGGTAGGAGGATCAAAGCGAGGCCTCTTGCCCGCGAAGGGCCTGTCTGGCAAATTCGGTCGTGGCCTAGAAGTAGTCAGGCCTTGTGATCGCGCAAGTCGATCCACGTCCTGCTCTGCCCGCATGGACATGTGAACCAACTCCGCATAGGAGGGAAAACTGACACAGCACATCTTCGACCGAATATCCGGTCGCAAGCCCTCCAAAAAGTGCCGTATGCGCATCTGCTCATCAGCTAGAATCGTCGGGACGTACCTGCCCAACTCTGTGAACCGATGCTCATACTCGGTAACTGTCATCGCTGCCTGTCTGAGACGGAGAAACTCATTCTCCCTCTCGTGCCTGTAGGTCTGGGGATAATACTTCTCATGGAAGCGGAACTCAAATGCTGCCCACGTCCATACAAAATCTGCGGCAACAGTCCGCAGTACGCTATCCCACCACATACTGGTCTCTCTCTCAAACAGGAAGGTAGCCAGCTTTACCTGCTCAGTCTCGGTGCAGTGCAACTTCCGTAGAATCTTCGACACTCGGTCGAGCCAGAACTCAGCTTCCTCGGGTCTGTGAGAACCCTTGAAAGTAGGAGGCCGCAAGCGCTGAAATCGCTCCAGTAGGCCCCGTGTGTCGGCAGGATTCCCCGCAGGGAAAGCAGGCGGCGCAGGATGGGCCATGCCCTCATCCTGGGCGTAAGTATAGGCATCCTCAGCTGGATGCGCAGGTGGTGCAGGTGGAGTAGATGTAGTCGCACCCCCACCCTGGGTTAAAGTCCCCACTATGGTGGTCAGAAGCTGCTGCTGCTGTAGCATCATAGCCATCATCTGCTCGAATCTGTCAGGGGGTGGAGCAGGCTGTGGCGGATGAGGTGCGGAAGTAGATGCGCGATGTGGCTCTCTAACTGATGGTGTAAATGGCGGTGGTCCATCTGTAGGACCAACAGCAGGCTGAGACGATCGAACCGTCTCAGGAATCGGGCCCACAGCAGGGTCCGGACGAGTGCCAGACTGAGAGGGAGTCTGATCCATATGCTCTGACAATGCAAGCCGAACCGCGCTCCGCGTAGTCTTAGGTGGCATTCCCTATATTCAAAATAGGGTGCAACCTTGTCAGTCTCAATTGCACAAATACACCACAATCATTCACTTAAAGAGTCAAAGGCATTCCATGCATTTCAATTTATCAAAATTGTCACAATACAAGGGATATATCCTTACAAGCATCATGACTAGAATTACATGGAAATTAAGACAGTTAAGCAACAGCAACATAAGCAAAGCACTAGCCCTAACAGGCTTACACACATAAAACAGGAAATGGCTAACTACTAATAACAACATCAAAGATCGCATCGCTAGTCAGAGTCTGGTGACGGAGGAGGAGCACCCTTATCCTGTAAGCAACACAGGATTGCCTTCAAGGTGCGAGTCACCTTGCCAAACTTCTTCTTTGTAACGGCCTTGGCATCAGCGACTTCTGCTCGAAGTTCTTGGACTTCCCTTCGCAAAGCGGTCTGACTCTCCTCCATCCGAGCAATGCGGTCGTCGATAGTAGTCTGCGCAGAAGGAGGAGGACTCTCATCAGTATCCTGAGCCTCCTCTTCTGCTTCTTCCTGAACCTCTGCTCTAGGTTCTTCTTCGCTTTGATCTTCCTCTTCATCAAAGTCATCCCCACTATCCCTTTCAAGTTGATTTTCACGGTATTGCGACCCAATCTTCATCTTGACCATTGTCGACTCATCGATGGTGTGAATCGATACCGGTAATTCGGGCCCAAGTCTATAGGCAAACTCAAGTGCAATCTTGCAAATAAGTCGGCCAAAGGGAAGCGATTCGGATGTTTTCCTCGACCTGGCTATGAGAACTATCTGCCGTAAGATGAAAGTGGCCATACATACGTTCTCTCCCTGGGCCACCAGAAATAAGAAATCGACCATAAGACGTGTACATTCAATGCGGTTCGTCGACCTGGGATAAACATTAAACGTGCAAATATGGTGCAGCAGGCGCAAATCCTCAGACATGTATGTCGCCTTGAGGCTATTATTAGGCTGCCATGGAACCAACTTACCGCACAGAAACCTGGTGCGGCGATCTCGTTCACGTCTAGTCCTCAAATTCTTCTCACTAGGATGCACATCACCTAAAGGCACGTTGAGAAGTCGCGCAATCAACCGGACGTCGATCGTAGCCATCCGATCTCTACCAAAAGGGATTTTGAACTGCAAAGGCTCCAAGGTAGGACTCTGGATGCTAACATAGAAGGCACGAACAGTGCTCACATTAGCACGAGCACGAGCTTCAAAGATCGGTCCCCAGTGCGCAGCTTCAATGCGTTCGAACAACAGATATTCGCCGAACAATCGTCCATCTACGTCCGCCTCAAATAACACTCTACGATCAGTGTATTCGCCATGAGGCATCTCTGATAAAATGGTTCATCCAAGGTGTGCATGGGGATCCAAATCCCGCTTTGTACGGCACTCCAGGACTGGAGCTGAACCTGTGGCGGTGCTTGAACTTGCGGCACCACCCCGCGGTCTTCTCGATCGAGCAGGGCGGCTTGGCCCAGCCTCGTCTGTCGCAGTTTTTCTCTTACCCATCAAAGACAGGATGGATGAGAGTGACAAAAGACCCAAAATGGCTTCCACAAAAGCCATGGAAAACGCCGAAAATGCGAGAAATGACTGCCCAATCTGAGAAAAGGAAATCTAGGCATCGTAGAGGGATGCTTCAAGCTTCCCAAGGCTATAGTTTCAAAGAGAAATACAAACAAAAAGATAGAATGGAGCACCTCACGATTTCAGCTATATTTGGGAGATTTTGGAGCTCCAAATGGTGAGATTTTTAAGGAAAGAGGCTGCCAACACCCAATAAGTGATGGGTGGTGGTCAGTTTTGGCTAAAGAGGGTCCTAGAAGTGGTTTGGGACGCTGGGGTTTGGAATGGGTTGCTGAAAATCGAAAATAGGGCTATGTAGAGGGCTGTTTGTGAAGGAAGGGTAAGATTTGGGGGTTTTTATGAGGTGGGAGTTATATAGGGAGGGTGTGGACCCCATTTAAGGGCGTGCGCCCGAAGAACATCTCAAATAGGCCCCGCCGGTCGGCGATGCATCGCCCGACCGGCGATGGCATCGCCGGCCAACTGCCACGTTGGCCGGTGGGACCCCATGGGTCTGGTCCCCCATGGTCCCAGGGTCCCAAAAAGTCAGGTCCCACCCCCTAGTTCATAGTAATTTGGTCTGTATGAGCCCAAACATGTGTTCGGGGCTTTCCGGGTCCACATCGCAATCTCGAATACCAAACTATATGATGCAGCATATGAATTTAGGGTAGAAGGAGCCAGTACATCTATCTAAACCCTTAGTTGCTAAAGTGAGTGAAGTTAGAATGGCCTTATGGCCATTTTTCATGAAATTTTACTATTCACTGTAAAATTTTATGAAAGTAATAATTTGTGTTATTTTCACATTAGGTTTGATGCCTAACATGAAATGGATAAGAAAGAACTGAAGGTCGGAGTGTTTAGAGGAGGAATTTTGAGAATTTTTGGCGAAACGGGGTTTTTAAGCCCTGACGATTGATTACAGGAGTCGTGGTCATCCCACGGCCCAAGAATTCACTTTTGCGGTTTAAAACCGCTCATAGGACGTCCCCACCAGACTTCCTACAGCTTAGAAGTGATTCGGGTTGCTTTACGCGACCCGAGATACGTTACAGACTCGATCTTGCGATCGATCCTAATAGACTTCGCCTATCGGCGAATCTGCAATCCTAGAAGTGTTTCTAGACCCTTCTCGCACCCACCTATGTCAAAGGAAGCGACAGCGTACGTCGCAAGACCATAACCCAGGCCCAGTATACTCTTATTCATGCTCTGATACCAACTTGTAACACCCTGAAAATCGGGGGTCGTGTATAAACTCAACTCCCGAGTTCCAGACCGTCACTTATGCAACAAAAATGGTTATGATTCAATGTTGTCTGATTTAAAGCATTCACATGAGTAAAAGTATACCAAAACTGCAATTCATACTTCAGATCCAGTGATAAAAGCAAGCGGAAGACTAAACAATGTATATATCACTGTATGGAAAAACAAAGTAATCTCATCTGTCTCCAAAGTATGACTACATCTCTGAGTCTCGTGTACATATACATAACAAAAGAATAATATTCAAAAGGAAAGTCCCACTGATGTCCCCTCGATCCAGGTCGCCTACGGGAAGCCGTCATGATACTGCATATACGAGAACTCATCCTGGTCCTCGTCGATCTCTGGCTCCACGTCCTGGATCTCGTCCTCACCTGCAGCTACAACAGGGTCTGGTGGGTGTTGCAAACACCATCCCGTAACGTGGGAATGAGTGATCAACTCAGTGGAATCATAGAGCAAAGATTAGCATGTTCACAATTCAATCACGCGATAATAGTAAAGCAGTAAATCAGACAATCCTAATACTGTTGTTAATCCAAGATGATATGACGTGATGTATGCCCTCACCGACGATCACCCTCATGCGGTAACATCTTACAACCGCGGCATGCCACACTCCCTAGAGTGCTCCACATCTTCCAGGCACATGCAATGCTATGGTGATATGATTTCCAAGTTGTTATTAGTCCATTCAAACAGCAGGATTGGGAAACTAAGGTACTTCCCTTGTATCAATCCCAACACAGATCCTGTCTAGGGTCGTCACTCCTAGTAATCTCATACGATGTATATTTCGTAGGTCACTGTAAGGGCTGCCAGGGCTGTTGCTCGCACTCGTTGCACCGCTCCCCCATCACCTTATCAATACAGGCCTACAGTACTCTACTGCAACGGAAGGGTCGTCGCCTCCCGTGGACTCAGAATACGCTCGCGGTCACTACAAGGGGCTCGTCGCCTGATCAGTGTACGCCGACAGCTAGAATATAGTGTTCCATACCACCATAATCTGCTCACGAGTCAAGGTGCTCACTGGTCACTACGGGGAGGTTTGTGGCCCCAGCGTAGGCCGACAGCTTGACCACGGTGTCCCATACCACCATGCCCGGCTCATAAGTCTTCGTGGATCAAGGTACCACGGTTAACAGGGTTTACAATGGTAAGTTCAGTACCCTAGGTTCAAGCAGTTATGATACATACAAGGTGAACATACATCGGCCAGTCGGGTTACTTGACGGGCTCGACTAGCGCGATCGCATCTCAAGTTGAACGACATGAAGTGCGTGAAACACTTCGCGTGGCCTAACCACTGCCGCCAACTCTCAACACGAATCACGTTTATCGACGCGTCGTTCGTGGCTATGACCAGTCAGCCACGAATTCGCTCGGTTACCGACTGCCTGGACTAGGTCAAGTCCCACACATCTATGGAATCATATTAGCATTACATGTTAAAGTATTGGAATTGAAATACATCATGTGAGCATGTTAACACATGTTATAACATTCAACTTAAGCAATTCTTCAAGGCATACTTCCTATGCATGTAATGCAATCATGCATAAGGTCAACATGTAGGAAATCATTTAGGTCAGCATTTTAATCATGAAATCAATCTCAAACTACTTCATAACATCATTTAATTCAATACATACTAATACAAGTATTTACACAAACACATACACTACACACTTAAGTCCACATATAGTATGTCGACCCAAAGTGCGCAACTTGGCGAATCTCTTCGCCAAACTGATTATGCAATCATTCCTAACTCTCTAATATGGCGACAAACCATGTCAATCACGTCAGCAAAATATGCATGTAGACCGTACTTCCTACAAATGACTAAAATGCCCTAAATCTCATATTCTTCGTTAATTTACGAAACAGGAAACGGAGAGCATGTTGTACATGTCAAACGGCGATGCCGTCGATAATCTACTATTAAACGACATTGAAAGCGTTGTAAACCGTCAATCAAAGCGTCTAAAATCCTCACCTAGTCTCTTACGGTTGCGGGATTTTGAACGGAGCGTGTACGCTTCGTCTACGGCAGTAAGATAGCCTGATTTATGGAATACGTTAGCTAAGATGCCATGAATCTTAGTAAACCCTAAATCAGTAAGTTTTTGGGGTTATTTTATACCTGAAAAAGTGGAGAAATCACCAGCCAGGTGATTGGAAAGAAGTGCTGAAGCAGCAACTGTCAGGGGCTCGGAAGCGGAAAAATTCTCTTCTTCTCTTTCTCTCAAACTCTCTCTCTTTTTCTCCTAGGGTTGCAATTTTCGGATGGAAGGGAGGAATGAGGGTTTCAACCCCTTTTATAAGCTTAAAATCACCGAAAATAGGCTCCGGGACGAAGTTTACTTGGTGCCTATCCATTTCGGGGCTGTTTCGGTCCAAAAACTGCTTTCTGGTGGTCCCCTGGTCGATTGCGATCAGACTTAAGCTCATGGGTACCAGATGTACCTCGTATTAAGTTTTCAGTCTGGCAGGGTTCGCAGATCGCACGTGGCGGACCAGTTTCAGTTCAGCGGTCACCGCACGTAGATCAGGGCTGAAAGTCTCATGATAATAAATAGAAATTTTTCCTGATCCGAGGGTGTAATCTGGATGAATTCTGACGGTCAGAACGCTTAATACTGACGTGTCAAGTCGTGTGCCAGATTTGAATTTGAAATTTCAAATCCGTCCCTATTCGCGGTCGCTTCAGTCCGGGTTCAACGAAATTGTCTGTGATTATCGGTTTGACTTGATTTTCGAGACGATTGTCAAGTCCAGCTGGGCGGTTCTAACGGTCTAAGATAGGAGGTATCGGACCTCCGACGCGCGGTCTAAATCCAATACAAAATTTCAATATGGTCCAGAGAACAAACCTGCTTAGAGTTTGATCCGAGGTTATAGAGTGTTGTAGAGTTGTTTGTTCTACTCGATTTGGGTCTTGTAGAACGTATTTAAAGTGATCAGGGACTATTTCCCAGCTACTCTAGCGTTGCGCTAGCTAACTTACGCTTAATTTCCATGGAAATTATTTCTACGCGATTTCGGGTCAAATCGGTACTCGAACCCAAGTACGGATTTTTCACGGGCGTTACACCCACGTTCCAGGAACAGCGTTGTTTTCCCTCGAATGTGGGCCGTTTACTTAATCTTATTTTTGCGGGCTATTGACCGAAGGGTTATGATCTTCTAATCTTAAATAGTTATGAGGCAGTCCCCACCAGATATTCATCTCACCAGTCAACGGTTCGGATCACCCGATCATGGCTCCACATGTACGGAATTAGTCAGCAAACGTTACGTCAGTTGATGAGCAAGGTCTGTGGGACGGTAGTATTATCCCCACTGGGACCCAGCTAGAGATGGACGGTCATGTCAGCGCCTGTGGGTGTATATGCTCTATCCACACCGTTTATCTATTTTAAAGGATTATTTTAATTCACGGTCCAAAAAGGAGTAGATTGAAGGTTTAAGTGGACCACATCACAAAAAGCAGTCGGCATTGGACTCTTACCCTTGAAAACTTTCTAAAGCCCTCCGGTATATTTATTTTCCATCCGATTTATTCATAAAGTCACATAGACCTGGACGAAGGGAAATATAAATATAGCTTCATTCAAAATGTAACGCCCAAACTTTTTGATATTCGAATATTGAAAGTTTTTGAGCCTTACCATAAGATACAAGGTAATATATACGATGTAAGTAACGCGAATCCAACTATTATAACCTTACACCCTTGCTCTACTCTAACTCAACCATTTGAAAATGACCTCATGAACTAAGTCATTTGACCACTAGTCACATGAATTGAGTACACGTAGACTTCCTTGAACTAAATCAAACTCCGATCTACCATCTATATGGACCTGGATATAGGTTCTTTTATGGGAACAACTTAGAATCATAACTAATAACTTGAAGACACAAAAATTAGTAGATTGGCCCAAGGCCATTAACATTGATCCTGTAATTCTAGTTCACAAGGTTCCACTATCCATCGGAAACAAAATTCTGTACCATGGCCTTATATCACATATTAACTGTACACCTCAAATTTCGACCCACAGAGGATCGTAAAACTAACCCAATGAGAAAGATCAGCTAGCAACTAGCGATTTGGACCACATGACCTTTGGAGATGCCTCCATTTTAGTCCTAAACCATTAATATTAGGTGGGAAACCGGATAGACGGAGCGGATTTCCATAAACCACTAAGGTGGGCTCCACATCACATGGCCGCGTACACAGAAAGAGTACGCCCGCTGTGTACCGACCAGCAACGTCGGTCAAAACCGCGCTGACCGTAGAATCTCGAAAGGGTTCCCATTTCAAAGAACTCTCGCCGCAGGAGAGAGTTGCGGACCCCGCCAAAGGGCCACCATCTAGATTCGGAAGCCCCATCCGGACCGTCCATTAGAACTGGAAGGTGGCCCTGACCACTAGTTAGGTAATATTGGTCCGGGAAGCGTAAAAAATCCTCCTCTAGATCACCGAATGGCGAAATCAGCACCGCACGATGGATCAGGTGGGCCGCATCTTCGAGGAGCCAAAACAACACATCCCGGAACGGAATCTCATCACTAAGACGATGGATGGGGTGGATTTCTCCAACTCCAGATAATACAGACCCCACCTATATGGCGCAGTAGATAGTGTGCGACCGTTCGGGAGATCCGGACGCTCTGGTGAAATGGACGAGTAAACCGTCCATCAAGCGATCAATCCAGACCATTCAATCAACAGAGAAGGGATCTTTGACTGCTTTCACGTAGTCGGATTGATCAGGACGAATGGTCTCTCCATGTTAACGCAAGACGACCGCAAGATCTCTTCACGATTTCGCAACGCAGAAACAGGGCTTGCGTAGATTGGTCCTGCGAACGGATTCTGCTGGAATAATCTAGAACATAAATACAACGATTGAAGGAATGAAAGAAAGGAAAACCGTAAGAAAGAGAAGAAAATAAGGGAGAGAAAGGCCGAGTTCAGCTGGACGTTCCAGCCCAGGGAGGAGGAAGGAAAAAAGAAAAGAAAAAAAAAAAAAAGAGAAGAAAGAAAAGAAAAGAGAAAGAAAAGAGAAAGAGAAAGAAGGAAGAGAAAGAGAAAAGAGAGAAAAAGAGAATGAAAGAAAGAAAGACAAGAGAGGGAAGAAAGGAGGGAAAGAAGAAACCAAGTTGACTCGCCGAGTTCGAGTCGAGGTCGGGTGAGGGTTTTATCTTTTAGGCTTACGGTAATTTGATTGAATGTTTTACTATGCTCTTTCACGCTTTTGTGAATATGATTTTTCCTTTTTATGTCATTACTTGGGTTAAGCCTTTTCATGCCTTCATTTCGCCTTTTATACCTTGATAATGTTTTCCTGTTGTTTTAATTGAGTTGAAGCATTTTATCTTGCCTTTACCTTTGCCTTTCGCCTATAATCAGATTTCTATTGCTTTATGTAACATTTCATATTTTTCTGTACTCGGGTGTTATTATGAGAACCTGACTTAGTATAAATATAATCTTGATTTATGTAAACATTTACACTCTAGCCTAAATCCAACCGTCGAGATAGTGGAGCAACTACGAGATTCGAGATCTACCGTCCAACTGAAATGTAGGGAAAAATAAATTATGTATATTATTTAAACTATATAAAAATAAATTGCATGCCAACACATTATCATATAATTGATGTATATTAACTAATATTTACATTTTATAATTTTAACTATACATTAATGTATTATACTATATATATATGGGAAAAGGTACTATGTGCTCGAGCTCACGATAAGCTTATCGTGAGGTCGAGCTGTGTGGGCCCCACCGTGATGCATGTCGACCATCAACATCGTGCATTTGATGGTTCCCCTTTAAATAATGGGATATCCCAAAAATCAGCCGTATATGGAACTCAGGTGGGCTATACCATCTAAAATCATGTGAAGACACCGTTAAAACATATAAAAGCACTTAGTGGGGCCCATCTAAGTCTTGAATGCTACCGAAACTTGGTATGACCCCTAATTCTAGTGGGACACACATAATGGATGGGCTGGATTTGCAAACCACATCTTGGTGGGACCCAAAAAATGATTATGAATGTTTTAATGGTGCACGGCCCCCTCTCCACTGCTGTATGTGGTGTGGCCCACAAAAGACACGGATTTACTTGATTTTTGAGACATATGTCCACGATGGAATGGTGCATCTGACTGATGGAGTAGATGTTCGAAATGCATCACGGTGGGGCCCACACAGCTCGACCGCATAGGACGGAGCCGTGAGCTCGAGCTCATTGTACCTTTTCCCTATATATATATATATATATATATATATATATATATATATATATATATATATATATATATATCTTAATATAAATTTTTTCTATACTAACATATGTATGTATAACAAAAAACAAAAAAAAAAACATTATAAATATTAATGGGTGTAAATAAATACTTATCTATAACTATTAATGTATTGGACTAAACAAATAGGTAAATGTATTTTTAATTACTAATATTTATTATAATAATATTGTATTAAGTAACTATAGTACACTTGGAATATTATTATTATTAATATTTATATATGCATAAAAGAAATATATATATATATATATATATATATATATATATATATATAATATTACAAATTAAATAATTTATTAATTGACAACTAATTATTAATATAAAATGTAAAATAAATACAATGTATTTTAAGTTGTGTATATATTTATAAAATATACTATATTATATATTAATGTAATTAGCATTACATGATATATCTTTATACTAATGTTGAAACTAATGGACGGGCCAAATTTCACTTAATGTCACCATGGGCCGTGCAAACCACTAATCAAGCACAAATTTGGCTTGTATGGCCCACATAAGACTTGGATCTGCCTCTTACTTTGGGTTGGACCCTATTTTAGGCTGAAAAAATAGATGAACGGATCAGATTGGATCAAAGGAGAGGATTTTCCTCTTTTTCTTTTGAAATTCTCCCGCCCGCAGCTGGCAAACGGACGACGTCCATTGAGGACAATTTTTGGCCCACAATCACGGATCTATTGTCCAATCCAAACCTTCCATGTTGTAGAGGACACAGGGAAGACCAAATCCTGTCCAATTTCTCCCACTGTATCACACATGTGTGACCATAATCACAGGCGTAATAGGGTTGGTTGTGTTTCTTCTCTTTCCAAAAATAGAAAGCTCTGTTTTCTTCCAGCTCAGCGATCCACGTGAGCCAGCAAGGGCTCACCTAGACCGTCCGAAATGGAGTAACCCTGATCGTCCACTCACTGTTCACATGAAGCAGGATTTTCCACTGGAAAACCGACGCCCAAAACCGGGTCCCATTAGCGGTTTTGTTTAAAACCAGATGCTAGGATCAATCCTAGCCTTCCATTCACATCCAACGGGTCTAAGAGGGTTGGAATCCCTACTAGAGAGAGAGAAAAAGCCCTATCTTCCCATTCTCGCAGCAATCCAAGAGAAAACCGCCATTTTTCTTCTTCCTTCGAACCCACCACCTGAATCTCCAAGAAGCTTCGAAAAGACATCTCCCTAAGCTCCCATGGACCAGTCCTGACCTTCTGAAAGCAGCACTTCGAAGAAACGAGCATCGAGGGTGAAGCTGTCATTAACGCCCGTGCCGTCTTCCCCATTTAAACCACACCGAGTGGGCAAGTTTAGCTATGGTCAAGACAAGCTTGATCGTCCAGCAGTACTGTTGGCCTTGGCAGACAAAAAGAAAAAAAAAAGAATCAGAAAGAAAGAAAGAAGGAGGAAGGGACGTGTGGGTGCGGCTGTTGCTGCAGTAGCACGGCTCGATCGAGCCATGGAGCGAGTTGGGTCTGTTTTGCTGGGTCTTGGGCTGTGTCTAGGACGAGTCCAGATGCTCCTGGACCTGCAACAGATGGGAAGTAGAAAGTAAAGGAGAGTGGGAGAAAAGAGAGAGAGAGAGAGAGAGAGAGAGAGAGAGAGAGAGAGAGAGAGAGAGAGAGAGAGAGAGAGGGCGTTGTTGACTGAGTTCGGGTCGAGTCTAGCTCGAGCCGAGTTGATGGGCCATTCTGGACCAAGTCATCTCAGTTTGGAGGCTGTTACCAGTCATTCTCTAGTAAGAGAAGATAGGTAGAAAAAGGAGGAAGAAGAAGACAATGATGTTGGGTGGCTGGTTTGAATCCAAACAAGGATCGGGTTGGGTAACTCATCTTTAGGGCGACTTAGCGGGTCACGCACTGTGTTCAGCAAAATCGGGCCTAAGATCAGTTGTTCCGTCCACAGACCTAGCCCAGATCAACCCCAACTACGTTGACAGGGAGTTGTTACAACCGCCATTTAAACTCAAGCCCAAAAACCGAGTTAAATTGAAGCCTAGTTGAAATGCCAAGTTGACTCAGTGGGGTCTTCCTGATCTGCATTGATTGAGGTTTACTCTAGGTTGGGATCTAATCCAACACATCTTCGGAGAGATTTCCCAGTGGGCCATGCATTTCACGTGACGATGGGAACCTGATTCAAGCCAAGTTAGGATTAGTTGACATCAATGACCAAGGTATGTTAGCAAGAAATCTTCCATTTCAAATCAATTCTTATGCAGTTCGATTTTATTACCAGGTAGGAGTTAAGGCTTCTTAATTTCACGAATAAACTAACCTCTTGTCAGATTGGGGCTAGCCGAGCTCAAGTTGAATCCAAGACGAAGGGAGTTAAGGTCGGGTTGGAGATTTTGACTTCGTTTTATCCAAAAGTCGAGCCGTACCATGACTCATCTAAGTAAGTCAATTTTGGAGTTTAGCTTAAATCCTAATGTAGTAACAATTTAACTATGCTAATCTTGTATTGGAGTTCGAATTAACCTCTCTAGGTCGTAGTTTCATACACAAATCCTACATTATTAAACCTTTAGGATTGACCTTAGGGAATGACGTGGTGATCGAACTAAACAAATGGTATGTGTGATAGGATTGGATTTGTGAACATGTGTATACGATTTCGACAACATTGGTAGCCAATTCAACTCTTGAGAGGTGAGGACTCACCCTTTGAGCTTCCCACTTAACTTCATTAATCTGGATATAAATGATGACATGATTCCTCTAATTGAGTTACTTACCTTGCTATTGAATATGCTAATTCGTTGTGAAATGAATTCATGTGTTAGATGATAGACATCTCTATTTAATTACGACATGCATAAATTGTATGATGATAACATGCTGTTTTTCTAGTTGTACATGCATTAATTAGCTATACGTTACCATTTGTCCTTAAGTGATGGAATGAATGGAACCTATCTTGGACTTACTATCCCGCGGTCCCTATTTGCCTTACATGGCTTGGACCACATGTTTGCCTTACACGATTTGGACTGTATATATGCCCTCATGGCTTTGATGGGTTTATTAGAGCCCTTTTGTGGCTTATTGGTTATATTTACATATCCTGTCTTTTCCTAGCCATCTTGCAGTGTTCATTCATACCATGATTTTTGTGTGGAGCTGAAGTTCGCTTAACGATTTTCTATTCATCTTGCGGTGTTCACATACGATATGATTTTTGGGTGGTCTAAAGTTTGTATGTTGGTGTCCTAGCCATCTTGCGGTGTTCATTCGTACCATGATTTTTGGGTGGAGCTAAAGTTCGTTTATCAATTTTTTAGCCATCTTGCGGTGTTCACATACAATATGATTTCTGGGTGGTCTAAGGTTTGTATGTTGTTTCTCTTCATCTATGGTGTTCAGTCATACCATGATTTTGGGATGGAGCTGAAATTTGCTTATCAATTTTCTAGTCATCTTGCGGAGTTCACGTACGACATGGTCTCTAGATGAAGAAGATATTTGATGGTTGATTTTTTATTAATCTCATGGATTTCACTTGTACCATGATTTTCGGGTGGAGCTGAAGTTCGCTTATCGAGTTTCTAGCCATCTTGTGGAGTTCACGTATAAATGTGATTATCGGGTGTAGTAGAAAGTCGTGTGGTTGATTGTTTGGTTATCTGTATATATTTCCATGTATTGCGATTGTTATTATATTTTGCTTATGATGAAATTCTATTGATTAGTTTAATTTTTGAGTATATGAGTATGATTATGCAATTTCATGTTTAATATATCCATTTTCATGACTTGCGGTCTATATTGGATTATGAATGATGAGGTACAATCTTGGAGGGTACTCCTCACTGTGATAACCATTAACGCTATCAAAACATAACAGTTGATGCAGGTGTAGAGCGAGTCGATGACTTCACTGGATCGCTAAAGTAGATCGGTTATCTGGGGAGATAGGCGGGGTCCCTGCGGCCCATATTGAGTTCCACCATTACATGATAGATTTTTTATTTTTGTTATTAATAAACTTTATATTTGAGATTGTATAAGTCCTGTATGGGCGCTACATTTGAAATTTCATTATGGTTGAAATGTTCTTATTCAATGCATGGTGTATTGTAGTTTCGTTGCTGTTAACTCTGATTAATGATAAAAGGTTCAAATTTACACTGGATGTTAAAAGGTAACATTCGAGTTTTTGGGAAATGGGTCATATACTCGGGTCCTAAAAACACGGGGCATTACACTTTCCCTCTAGTTTCATTTTAATATATTATCATCAGTGGTTGACCCTTTTTTTAGATCTTATATAATATTCGTTGTAAGAGACTTTCCTAGATTCATGGGAGGCTATGGATGCAAGCCTTTCCTTTGCCTTACCATTAATTTAGCTCTGCCATTCTCCATTACCAATAATCGACGATGGTCACTCTTCTAATTATGGATTTGATTGTTGCCATCATTATTAAAGAATCAGTCGTTGCCGCTCTTCTATTTAATGAGTTGGCTTTAATCTCTCTCCTCATCTTCGAGTTGACCCTCGTACTTGCCTTTTATTCGAGTTGGTTATTGTCACTCGCTCTTTTCCTTAAGGGCTTGGCATGTGTCTTATTATTCTTAACCAACTATGAGTAGAGGAATTCCCTTGATGTAGGTACTATATTGGGAATCCCTCTTCTAGTGATCGATAAAATATCGTGGAAGTAATGTGCTTTCGGTAGCGGCCCTAGGGGCGATGCGTAAATCCATGTTTCATGGGTAGTAGTGCACAAATTAGTGCATGTAATTCGCAAAGATTAGATGTTACAAATAGTCACTCTATGAACAAATTGTGTCACATAATTCTTCTAGGCATGTGTTGTATTTATCTTGAAATCACCGTGTAAAACCATGTTAAGCATGGGACACACCAACGAATATCCGTAGTATGGGATGCGGGTCGAGTCGGATAGCTATAATCATATTTCACATTGTGACGATCACTAAGTGTGATATACCGCATATACTTTATTGAGCATGCATCTCATATAGATTGATTGTGCATTGATACCTCTTGTAGTGTGGATTACTTAACGTATCAGAACATTCACGTCATTTTTATGAATCTCTTAAATTACTATTAATCTTAAAGGATAACCATTACTATAAGTAGGGCATTGACCCTCTTCCAACTGTACAGTTGATGCAGGTGACATAGAAATTGAAGACTTAGAGAACTACTTCTCTATAAAAGATCACACGAAAAAAAATGAGAAGATAGATTTATAATTTAGTTATTTACTTCTGCTGCAAACTCGATGAATGTAATAAGCTTCCACTGGGAAGGCCTTTGATTATTCTTTTTACTTTGAGAAAATATAATTAATACAGTTAAATTTATTCTTGTGAATGTTACCTTCATAAATGTATCTGGATGTAAACCAAATGAAAAAAATAGGGTGCGATTTCATAGCATTTAATTATGCATTATTAACACCCGATTTTCTCAGGCACGAGTATAAACTCTGGCTGTGAAAATTCGGGATGTTACACAAAATTTTCGTGGCCCCAGAGAAGTTGTCAATGGTAGGCTTTTAATCCCCATTACTTTATGTGAAGTGGTCCACTTGATCATTCAATCTACCTCATTTTTAGTATCAAGAACTAAAATGATCTATCAAAATGGATGAAAGGTTAGGATAAAAAATATACATCAAGATGGGCCCCATAAAGCCCTTGACAAGATCGTCTGTCTCTGCCTATGTCATGGTGGTGTAGTACCTAATCCACGTTAGAGTCTGTGGCCCGAGCATCTGGACTGAAGATTCCTTCGCATGTAGAAGGTGGGGCCCGCCATCAAATATCGTTGACTCGTCGACACTTTTGGAAGCCGGAAAGGTACTCGTATTCACCCTGAATTTTTGAAAATGCCCTTCTATGAGGGAAGTATGAACTTCATGAAATGACCCAAATACCCTCATCTCTCGTACGCAGGATCAAATGGGTCCGCGGTATATGACTGCAATACACTGCCAGGGCGACTAGCGAAAGTTGAAAATACCCATCCCTTACAAAAGATAGATTCCATATATCAGTCCATGTCGAACGCGGATTAGCCAGTGAATTGAGTCGCTACTGAAGTGACGTCACCGCGTTCTGTGGGCCCCACCATGATGTATGTGTCACCGCCCATTCATTTGGATAGATTATTTTAGGGCATGAGCTAAAGAACAAAGCAGATCCAAAGCTCAAGTGGACCCACAATAAAAAAACAGTGGGGATTGAACGCCTATCATCATTAAAAACTTCTTTGAGCCATAAAAGTTTTTGATCAAGCTGATATTCTTGTTTTCCCTTATTCCATTCTTGTGTTAACTTATAAACAGGTTGGATCTCAAATAAACATCATGGTGGGCCTTAGGAAGGTTTCAATAGTAGGTGTCACTAAGGAAGGTTTCAACAGTAGGCGTCACTATACTCCCACCACTGTTTTTTGTGGTGGTTCCACTTGAACTTTGGATCTGTATCATTCTTTGGCTCATTCCCTAAAATAATCTCTTTAAATGGATGGAAGGTGTGGATACAACAATACATCATAGTGGGCCCAGAAAGGTGGTGACGTCACTTCAGTAGCATTTCTCGCTATTGTGGGATCAGTATGTAACCTGCTCTGTCTGTGTTGAGGGAAGCGGATTGGCTAGTGCACCTCACACCAACTATATAGCTATTGTATTGACGTCAGCAAGTTATATGGGTTTGATCATGAGATATGTGTTATATCCAAACCGTCCATCCATTTGGTGAGCTCGTTTTAAGGCTTGAGATAAAAAATAAGACAGATTTAACTATCAAGTAGACCATGTTGCAAAAAGCAGTGGGGGATTGAACGTCTACCATTGAAACCCTTTTTGGGGTCACAAAAGTTTTAGATTAATATGAAATTTTTTTTTCCTCTTAATTCAGGTTTTTGTGATCTTATGAACAGATTGAATGAAAAATAAACATTATGGTGGGCTCTACGAATTGTTTAATGGTGAAAATCATTATCTTCGCTGCTATTTGTGGTGTGGTCCACATGATCTTTGTATATGATTCATTTTTTGGATGATGCTCTAAAATGATCTCTAAAAATAGATGAACAGTGTAGATATAATAAATATATCACCGTGGGGCCCATGTAACATTGATCTCCTTTGAACTGTTCGTACAACTTGGAGCTCGAGGAGTGTCAGTGTTCAACTTCGCCTGACATGTATCTACAATAGCTATATAGCTGGTGTGTGGTACACTAGCCAAACCGCTTCCCATGTCGAGGCATTTTTTTTTTTTCATTTGTCTGATACTTGCGTCTATCTTTTCGAGAAGTGAATTGGCTGGTGTACACACACTAGCGATGTAGCTAGTGTGTTGATGTCAGCTAGTTCTGTGGGTCCCATCATGAGATGTGTTATATCCAAATCGTCCATCCATTTTTTGAGATCGTTGTAAGGCTTGAGCCAAAAAATAAGACACATATAAAGATCAAGTGGACCACACTGCAAAAAGCAGTGGGGGATTGAACGTCTACCATTAAAACCAAGTGGACCACACCTTGCGTCTATCTTTTCAGGGGCGGATTGTGTGGGACCCTACACCACGTAGCTACTTCGTGTAAGCACTACGTGAGGCATACCATGATGTATGTGTTTCATAGAAGATGTTCACCTATTTTGCTAGTTAATGATGGTAGATAATGATTCCAAAATTTAAGCATATCCAAAACCTAAGTAGGCCACCGCATAGGAAACAGTGTGAATTATACGTATAAGTGTTTAAAATCTTATGAAAGCCACAGAGTTAATACTTGTGTTTTCCCTTTAGAGTCTGTGTGAACTTATAAATAGGTTGGATGACAAATAAACATCGCGAGAACTAAGGCTTCAAAAGTGAATGTCATTATCTCCGCTGTCTCTTGTGGTGTGGTTTACTTGAGCATATAATACGCTTCAATTTTAAATTTATACCCTAAATCATTTGACGTGCATGATAAAACATATACATCATGTATTGTATTTTATTTCAAAATAAACATTAAAAATTTAATTTTCAAATTTTCAGTTTCCCTCCACATTTGAAATTTTGGTGCTTTTGTGTTGTGGGTTTTCTTATACATTGGATTTTCCAACGAAATTCTTCTTGTATTTAAGATAGACTTTTTACCTTAGGGCTTGAGCCCCATTAAGGGGGCATGTGAATTTGGTCCCTTGGGGGGGGGGGGGGGGGGTACTAATCCAATAGCTTTAATCTATGCCATTGACCACACATGTGCGCGCGTGACCGGATGGGCTGGGTGTGGCGTGGGTGCGTGTGTGAGTGCGGTACCAGTGTACTTACGTGAGTGTGTGTGTGTGTGTATGGGTACTCATGGGACTTTATTTACAAGAGTGTACTAAATCTTATGAACAAACACCTTATGAACTTTGAATAAATCATGTTCCTAGTTATAAATATATTAAAGTGTAGGATGTCTTGTTAAAGTAAGATTACTTGAAATTAAGAAAAGAAAATTAGGCCCTAAAACGACCGACTGTGTATTTATATATTATACACAAAACAGTGCAGCCTACATGTTTACAATTATAGAAGTTAGGGATGTAGAGTTCTTTGAGAACATATTCTCTATAAAATCTAAATCCATAGGAGTAGAGAAAGTTAATGAATCAGATATCGCATCCACAAGTAAAAGTGCTTACAAGAAAGTATTAGAAGTGGTACATTCAAGAAAAAGTACTAGGGTTAAAAGAGAAACTAACCTAGGAGATGATTTTTTTTCTTTTTAGTAGAAGATGATCCTACAACCTATACAGAAGCAATTAATTCTCCAGATGTAACCTTTTAAAAGGAAGCAATAAATAATAAGTTGGAATCTATTATATCTAATAACACTTGAAAACTTGTATACCTACCACTTGAAAATAAACTAATAGACTGTAAATGAGTATTTAGAAAGAAACTAAAACTAGATGAGACTATTGATAAGTTTGAGGCTAGGTTGGTAGTGAAAGGCTTTAAACAAAAGGAAGAAATAGATTATTTTGGTACATATTCCTCTATAACTAGGATTACAATTATTAGGGTCTTAATAGCAATAGCTTCCATATATAAATTTGTGGTACATCAGATGGACGTTAAGACAACTTTCTTAAATGGAGATTTAGAAGAAGAAATATATATATGGAGAAATCTGAGGGTTATAAGATATCTGGTAAAGAAAATAAAGTATGTAGACTAATTAAATCACTATATGGTCTAAAACAGACTTCTAAATAATGGCATGAAAAATTTGATGGTGTTTTAAAATCAAATGGTTATCATATAAATGATATAGATAAATGTGTATATAGTAAAATTTTTAAAAATGATTATATTATTATATGCCTTTATGTTGATGACATGCTTATTTTTAAAACTAATATTTGTAAGTGCTATATTTTCTAGCTCTTATGATTATCAAATTTTCTAGTGTCAAAACCTGTTGGAATCTGTGTCTTGTGTAGCTCATCTACATATTTAAGATCATGCAATTCATGTTCAAGAACAAAGGTCTTTACCTTTAAATACAAGAATAAGAGATTCTCAAATTCAAGGTTTCAAAGCTTCATCTATATTAAGACAAACTGCCTTCTTTTGGAACTTAAAAATCAAAGTGAAGTTTAAGCTTCAAAGTACTTCAAGATCAAGCTATAAAGTACGTCAAGAGATCAAGCTTCGTGTACTTCAAGGTTAACTATCAACCGAAGCAAATGATGGTTCAATGTTCAAATATCACTTATAAGGTATGAATGACCCTAGATTGACTATAGGTTAGGTCATATTATTTGTATACTTAAATTGGGTCACTTTATAATTATTTAGGTTATTTCTTAACTGGTCTTAGCCTATGTTCGATTAGTCTAGACACTTGATCGACCAGTCCAAGAAATTCATCGACCAGTCCAAGGTTTATTGTGAATTTTTGAGATTTTTTGTTGGACTCTCGACCAGTCCTGGAGACTGCTCGACCAGTCGAGTGAACAGTGCTCGACCAGTCCAGCAGGCTTGACTCAAAGTCTAGTAACCAATTTGTGTCTCACTCGACTAGTTGAGAGCATGGCTCGACCGGTCATGAAGGCCACTCGACCGGTCGTGAAAGCCACTCGACCAATCATGGAACGATTTTATCTTATCGCGCCCAAAATTTTAAAAGTTTGTCGGTCCTTCGATCAGTCGAACTGACTTCTGGGCCAGTCGAGTGAACAGTTTCTAAACCTATAAATTGAGCACGATTTTCAGAGTTTTTTAATTCAATTTAAGCAAAATTAAGACACCACTCTGAAAGATAAGTTTGTGATATTCTTAAGCTATTTAGTGCTCATTTAATATTCTCTTTAATTAGTTTTTTATATTTGATTTTGAGTTCTATATTCCAATCTTATTTGAAGAAGGGATTGAAGTTTTCTCTTTCTTGGAATCAAAATCAAATCAATCAAGCTTGAGGTGATTTAATTTTAAAATCATTTAGAACTTAGAACCTTTTCATAAGTAAGTGTGGACATTGAATATCTACGTTGAACATTTACTTCGAATTGGTTCTTCCGGACTTCATCAAAGGAGAATATCTAGATAAGTGTTTTACGTTTCTGTAAATCTATTTTTTGGTTTATTTGAGATTGTGTCAGAAAAATCTCTTTCTTTTTGGTTTGTCTGAGGTGATCCAAAAAACATATAGTGTGGGGTTTTTGAATTGTGTAAGCCCACTTTAAAGACACAATTGTAAAGGTTTTAGGTGAACCTTGAAAAAACCTATTGCATAGTGAACGCCAATATCCATTATGTGAGGATATTGAGAGTGGAGTAGTTGTCTGGCTGTTTTTTCTAAACAGTTGGTGTGCACACAAGCGAACCACGATAATTTCTGGTCTTGTGGTGGATGATTGATTGTGACTTTGTGTGAATGTTGTAATTCCTTTTTTTAAGCATTTGTGGAGAATGTTGTAATCATCTTATGTAAGTGTGAGAATGTTGTAATAGCTTAGTTTATTTTTCTTGTTAATTTCATTTCTTTATTCCTCTGTATCGGTTTGAGATTTTGATACAAAGACTGTTCTAGGAATCAGGTTGTCCTACCATAAGCCATTGGTTTTTGGTGTAAGGTTGTCCTTAACACAACATCTATATTAACCTCTCAATACTTGTACATTTAAGGTTGTTATTCTTTTCTGCTTTGTAGGATTATTTAATGCTGTCTTTGCTTATTTGTTTATTATTCCGATCTTAAATTTTTTTAATCTGGCATAGTCTTATTCAACCCTACACAGACCGTTTTAGGAATCAGGTTGTCCTACCACAAGCCATTGGTTTTTGGTGTAAGGTTGTCCTTAACACAACATCTATAATACTCGTAAATTTAAGGTTGTTATTCTTTTTTGCTTTGTGGGATTGTTTAATGCTATCTTTGCTTATTTGTTTATTATTCCGCTCTTAAATTTTTTTAATTTGGCATAATCTTATTCAACCCCCCCTAGGACTTAGCTTGGCCTTTTCAAGTGGTATCAAAGCCTACTAGCTCGCTTTATATTTTGGATTAATTTCCTAAGCTAATCGATCTGAGCTTTTTTTTTTAAGATATCAAATTTTGATAGCATTTCAACCACTAGGCCTCCACCTTTTAATGGCCCAATTATGCCTATTAGAAAGCCAGAATGAGAATTTTCTTAAAATCCATGGATCAGAGCGTGTGGCAAGCCACAATGACCAATTGGACCCCTCCTACTACTGAAGTGACTGGTATTGATGGATCTAAAACTGTAAAAGTCACACCTTACTTCACTTAGACCACTCTTCAGAAAAGTGAGAGTAGTGCTAATGCAAAGGCTTTAAATACAATTACTTGTGCACTATCACCAGATGATTTCTAGAGAATTATATCCTTTGATACTGCAAAGCAAGCCTGAGATATTTTGGAAATGACACACGAGGGAACAACAATTGTCAAGAAATCTATAGTGCAAATCCTTATATCCAAATTTAAGGAAATACGTATGAAAAAAAGTGAAACTTTCATAGACTTCTATATAAGATTGAATGATATTATCAACTCTATATGGGGTCTTGGTGATAGAATCCCAAAAAGTAAAGTCTGTGCAAAGATATTGCGCTCACTGCCTAAACGGTTCAATTCAAAGGTAACTGCGATTCAGGAACTTCGTGATACAAATAATATGAAGGTATAAGAATTGGTTGGTTCCTTACAGACCTATGAGTTAAACTTTAAAGCTCCTAAAGGTAAGTCTATCGCCCTTAAGTCTTCTAAAAGTATTTCTCATGAAAATAGTAATTCTAAAGATGATATGACCTTTTTAACAAAAAAATTTTATAAGATTTTTAAAAGTAATAAGAGAGTTGATTTGCAAAAACCTAATGAAAAGAAAAGATTTAGATCTAAAACTTGAAAATCTTTAAAAGACAGTCAATGCTACAACTGCCATGAATATGAGCATCTAGCAAACAAATATCCTAAAAAGGATAAACCTAAAAAGAAAGGTATGTTGGCTACATGGGATGAATCTTCCTGCTCTGAAACTTCTTCTGAGTTAGAAGATTCTAAAATCGAGTTGGGTAATGATGTTAAAGCCCTAATGACTCTAGCTAAGTTTACTTTTTTAGATAATGATGATTCAACCAGTGAAGAAAATCTGAATAGTGATTATAAAAATAAAGAAGATCTTCAAGATGCTTATAATGCCCTATAGAAGGAAAGTTGTAAAATTGCTACAAAACTAAAACTTTAAAAAGAAAAGTTTTCAAAACTAAAATAAAATTTTGATAATCTAGTCTTAGAAAAATCATACATTTCAGATTGCTTTGAAAAAAAACTAAGTATGACTTAGATTTCAAAACCTCCTAAGTTGAAAGATTAAAATTTAAAAATAAAAAGTTAAAACTAGAAGTCTCTTCGCTTTTGAGTTTGAAGGACATATGGAAGTATACCCAAGGTGATCCTAAATTAGAAAAACTTCTATCAGGATTGAGAAAATGTGGTGATCGATCTGGATTGGGCTATGACAAAAGTATTCCTCCCAAACATAAGAATACTCCACCCAAATTTGTAAAAGGAGAGTCTTCTAACTAAAAGGGAAAAGTCAAAATAAAAATAATTCTAAAATTTTTAAAACTTTTTAGACTTTAAAACCTAAAAGTAACCATATCAACTATAAAAATCAGAATTGCAATCCTCTAGCTAAGAAAATTGTTGACTTACTTAAGAAGCTTAAACTTATAAATCCTACAAACATAAGAAGACCAAATACACTCCTAAACCCAAGGCTGTAATGAAATGGGTCCATAAGGTTACTTGTTTGGTTGCCTAAACCGCTTTCAAAGCTTCGAATTATTCAAAGTGGTACCTAGACAGTGGTTGCTCCAGACATATGATAGGTGACAAAGGTCTATTCATCAATCTTAAAGACATGACTAATGGTTCAGTCACATTTGGTGATGGTAACAATTGTTGGCCAAGGTACGGTTCAACTTTATAACCTCACTCTGTTTGAGAATGTTTTATATGTAGAAGGGTTAAAACATAATTTATTAAGCATCTTTTAAATATGCGATAATAATCATAGTGTAAAATTTACTAACCAAGGGTGTAAAATTTTAAATAAAAATAGTTTTGTGATATTAACTGGTCGCAGAACTTCTGAAAACTACTACATTGTTTATGATTCAAGCTCATCCAATTTATCGTGTTACATAGTCCATACTGATAAACCGAATTATGGCATAAGCGCCTCAGACATGTACACTACCGTAATTTGTATAGATTGAGTAAAAGAAAGTTGATAAGAGGTCTACCCAAAATACAGAAAGTAAAAAAAATATGTGGCGAGTGCCAGATTGGTAAACAAACCAGGTGTACTCACAGAAAGGTAAACTCCAATGCCACATCCAAACCACTCGAACTTCTTCACATGGATCTCATTGGACCAACTAAAATGGAGAGTGGAGGTGGCAAGAAACATTTCTAGTAATTGTTGATGACTTTACAAGGTACACTTGGGTAGTCTTCTTAAGAGAGAAATGGAAACTCTAAATGAAGTAAAGTGGGTACTTAAACGTATCCAAACAGGAAAAGAATCACAAGTCTTTAAAATCCGTAGTAATCATGGTTATGAATTTGAAAATAACGATTTTGAAAAATTTGACAATGATCAGGGCATATCACATGAATATTCTGTGCCCAAAACACCATAACAAAATGGGGTAGTGGAAAGGAAAAATAGAGTGCTTCAAGAAATGACGAATGTAATGTTAAATAGTATGAAGCTTCCTAAAAATCTTTAGGCTGAGGCAGTAAATACTGCTTGTTATATAATTAACTATGTTTACACTAGAAAATCAAACAATAAAACTGCTTATGAAATGTGGTTTGATAAAAAAACATACTGTCAAATACTTTCAAGTTTTTGACAGCAAGTGCTACATCTTTCGTGACCGAGAAAATCTGGGTAAATTTGACACCAAAAGTGATGAAGGAATATTTTTAGGGTATGCTTTGAATAGTTGAGCATATCGGGTTCTTAACACGAGGACTGATGTAATTCAAGAGTCCATTAATGTCGTCAGTGACGATTACTTGAATACACATATCTCATGTTCAGAAAATGATGAAGTTCTTTTAATTGATAAACCAGACTCTTCATCAAGTCAAAATAATACTGAACTGAGAATAGTTAAAGACCATCCATCTAATCAAATCCTTAGAAACCCTCACACTGGTGTGCGCACTCCTAAACAACTTTAAGATATGTGTAATTACGTGTGCTTTACATCACATATAAAATCGGCTAACGTAAAAGAAGCTCTTACTGACGAAAACTGGGTTGTAGCAATGCAAGAAGAGCTCGATCAGCTTGTTAGAAATGATGTTTTGTACTTAGTTCCAAGACCAAAAGTTAAACACATTATCGGAACAAAATGAATTTTTAAAAATAAGTCTGATGAACTTGGTAATATTATTAGAAACAAGGCTAGGCTGGTTGTACAAGGGTATACTCAAATTGAAGGCATCGATTATGATGAGACCTTTGCCCCAATAGCTCGTCTTGAATCAATCAGACTATTTATATCCATTGCGTGTTTTAAAAAATTTAAAATATACCAAATGGATGTAAAGAATGCGTTCCTAAATGACGATTTACATGAAGAAGTGTATGTTAAACAACCAACGGGTTTTAAAGACCCTATGCATGCTAATCATGTATACCGCCTGAAAAAGACACTCTATGGTTTGAAACAAGCTCCCAGGGTATGGTACGAAAAGTTGACTAAGTTTTTACTAAGTCATAACTTTAAAATGGGAAGTGTTGATAAGACATTGTTTGTAAAGAAACATAATGATCATATACTAATAGTGCAAATCTATGTTAATGATATTATTTATGCATCTACCTGTACTAACATGACTGTTGAGTTTGCAGATCTTATGAAATCTAAATTTAAAATGAGCATGGTTGGAGAACTAAACTATTTCTTAGGGTTGTAAGTTAAATAGCTTCCTGATGGTTTCTTTATCTCTTAAACCAAATATGCTCTGAACTTAGTTAAAAGTTCAGATTTGAGAGTGAAATTTTTTTTGATATTCCAATGAGTACTGCTCTAAAACTCTTTAAGAATTCGACAGGTAAAAGTGTGAATCCTAAGTTGTATCGCAGTATGATAAGAAGTTTACTTTATTTAACTACGAGCTGACCTGATATTACATTTAGCGTAGGAATTTATACTAGATATCAATTTGACCCTAAAGAGTCACATCTGATTGCTGTTAAGCATATTTTACGATATGTCACTAGTTCAGGTAATTTGGTCTCTGGTATCCACATGATACTAGTGTGCAATTAGCTAGTTTCGCGGATGCTAATTGGGCTGGTAACATTGAGGATCATAAATCGACCAGCGATGGTTGTTTCTATGTCGGGAATTGTTTACTTTCTTGGCTAAGAAATAAAGTTCCGTATCATTCTCAACAGTTGAGGCTGAATATATTACTGCTAGTAATGCATACACTCAGCTTGTACGGATGAAAAGAATGCTAAGCGATTACATAATTGGGCAAGAGTCCATGATTTTATATTGTGATAATTCAAGTATAATTAATATCTCTAAAAATTCAATACAACATTCACGAACCAAACATATTAACATTAGATATCACTATATTTGTGAATTAGTGAAAAACAAGACAATTTCTTTGGATTATATTCCGACCGAGACTCAACTTGCAGACATATTCACAAAATCGTTAGACAAAAACAGGTTTGTAAAATTGAAATTTGATCTTAGTATGTACAATATGAACTGATGATTTATGTCTACTTGTATCATAATGTATATATTTTTATTTTAAAATATTTAGAATTTAAAATTTTATGAAAAATTGCATAGTTCGTTCTGTGCACGACCAGTCGAGTACATACTCGACCAGTCATGGCACGACCGGTCGAGCATGTACTCGACCCATCGTGGAACATGGGTTTGACCTTTTATTTTTGGAAAATTATTTTTTCTTCATTTGGGTCTTCTTCTCCAACGAGCCCTACCTCGACTGATCAAACCCATCTTTGATTCCTCCATGGTTAGTGCTTTATTTTCGATTTTCTTTTAGATTCAAGTCCTTTGCACTCCCTTTACTTCATTTGTGTGGTTTATTTCATGCTTTGTGATTGTTTTGGAATTTTTTTCAAAAATCTAATCTAGTAAAAATCCATTTGTGTATCTTTTGCAATCTTTTTATTCTTTAATTCCTTTATTGCAAATAGAGGGTAGAACAAAGAAGAAAGTATCTTATGGTCCCTCTTCATCTCGTTCAGATCCTATCATGGTGTGTCACCTTTGGTCGCCCGAGGATGATCCTGAGTTTGTGCAGGATATTCGCTTGCACAATGTGATAGTAAAACGACCTGTTAATCTTGATCATTTGGCACCGTTTGATGTTGTTTTTCTCCTTCAGTTTGTAGGATGGGATAACATATTACATTCGGGTGGACTGACATACTGCTCTATTACGCAGGCTATGTATGTTGCATTAGTGACTTCTCTTATGAGAATCTAACATTTACTATTATGACCAGAGAAGGTCCAATTGATGTGGACCGCCATCTTATTTCTGGATTAATAAATATACCTGTTAATGACGAAGGTATTCCAATTAGTATACTAGTGGCAAAACCTTCTGAAAATGAGAAGCAAATGCTCACTAGGGATTTATGTAATATGAATGCGAAATGGAGTACCGAAAATGCGCTCACCTCCAAGTTTATGTTACCCAGATTAGAATTCTTCATAGGATTTTCATTTCAAATGTCTATCCTCAATCTGATAATAAAACTGAGCTTACAAGTTTCATAGTTCGTATTCTTCATTCTATCATTTCTGGAGTCTCTGTATGTCTTCCTTTTTTGATTTGTTATATCATGATTCAGTTTTATCTCCACCCAGGTCACAACGACATACCCTTTACTTATCTTATGACTGTGTTAACCACCCATTATTTAGTGGCTATGCCTGTTGGAGAAGCTCACATTCATCATTTAACCTTCAACAAATCTAACATTAATAAAATGAATTTGAAGTTGGCCCAGGCCAAGTTAATGTGGGTGCTAGTGGAGCTGCTGAAGCAAATGAAGAGGAGGGTGATTTGCCTCCAGATGATGTCAATATGGATGACATTTTTATGAAATTGAATCCGATTCTGCTGCTGATCCTGATTACCAACCATCTGATTTTGATGCGTATTTGCGCTCACTTGAGGAGAAGATTAAAGGTATGCATGTGTCCCAAGAAATGCAATTCAAATATATGCACAAATATCTTAGGCGCATTAACAAGGGACTTCATCAAATTGATCCATCCATACCTGCTCTTTCTTTTGGTTCAGATTAATTTTGAGTATCTGATATGTAATCACTTTTAAATACTTGAATTTCTCTTGTTTTTATGTGCTTGGACATGTTTTCTTATTATTATGGACATGTTTAATTGGTTATTTTTTCCTTATCTTCTTTTTTCTTCCATATTTATTTACTTCCATCTTCATTTATCGATTCTTTCATTTGTCATATTTTGACAAAAATGAGGAGAATTTATTTTAATATGCCTATTTCATTATGATAAATGTGAAGAATGAATGTAAAACTATGGAGTGTAATATAGTATGATATTAAGGGGGAGATTTTTTTTATGAGAGTGCATGATTCTTTAACCATGTCGTAATTGGTGCAGGATTCTTTATTGCACGTATTATGCTCATCTTATTTTAATGAAGTGTGTTTTGTCACAAAATTTGACAAAGGGAGAGATTGTAAGTGCTATGTTTTCTAGCTAGCTCTTATGATTGTCAAATTTTGTAGTACCAAAACCTCTTGGAATCTGTCTTGTGTAGCTCATCTACATATTCAAGATCATATAATTCATGTACAATAACAAATGTCTTTTACGTAAAAGGTAATATGGCCAATGGTTTATATTATAATGGTTATCCTGCTGTATTAGAATGATATAGTGATGCTAACTGGATCAGTGATTCAGATGAGACAAAATCTACAAGTGGAAATGTTTTCACTTTGGGTGGAAGAACAGTCTCTTAGAAGTTTACCAAACAGACATGTATTTGTTGAGGGTCAAATAGTGCATATTAGACCCCAAATATTGTCCAGATTTCGAGCATAATAGTGTTTAACGGCTAATTTACTCGTGTTGATGTTGCAGGTTGATTTTACAAGCTTGGATCGAAATAGGATACTAAATGCATGAATTTAACGCTCCAAATTCACCAAAGCATGGGACGCACTCCAGGGGACCAAGATCGACTAAAATTAAACGCCAGGGATCTGAGAAAATTAAGGAACTGAAGCTCAAGTGGCTTAAAACTCATCCAGAATGCAAGATAACAAAGTTTCCACCATCCGTTCAACTCCAAAATTCAGACATGGCTTGAATACCAGTAATTAACCATACATGTAAAAAAATCAGTCATTGGATCGCTGTGCAAGTGGCCCAACTATTAAATCAGCCCATAAAACAGTAAATTGGGGCCCGCTGGATATCTGAATATGCTTCAAGGTTGGTCTTGATGGTATAAATGAATTAAGAGAAAGGATGGACGAAACGGATTTCCAAGATGCATCACAGTGGACCCTATCCTGCAGTGCACGCGTACACCACAAGAGAAGCACACGCGCCGCACCAAAACCGGTCAGCACCGCTGACCCGTTCAAATTCGAAAAAAAAGATTTCGCAATCTGGTTGCGAAACAGGGGCTGCTGGAGGTCTTCGTGGGCCACCAAGAAGGATCCAGAGCAATGATCCAAACCGTTCATCATGTTCAGAAGCCATAGATCTCATAAACCTAGGAGTCTTTATGCAAAAATGTGAACGAAGGTGCTCAGATTCTCCGGTAGAAAGAGAGCTACTGCAGTGCGTTGTTCACGGACAGAGATCATTTAAAACTCAATATGGCCCACCATCGCGAATGTTTTGAGAGATCTGAGCCGACCAGAGTGCTCCCAGGGTGAATCCGACCGTGCTCTAAGTGTGAATTCGTGTACATCTATACGTTTATGTACGGATATCGCAGCAGAAATACATTGGTAACAAGAGGCGGGACCTATTCTTCCTGAAGATGGGGCCTCACTGACGATTCTGATCGCCCATCTGGTTGGAGCACACACAAGGAATGGGCCACGTAGGGAGACGGTTTCAAAGAAACGAAACAGGGACTTCGTTCCGCACGAAATCCCGAAATCAACGGGATTCCCCATTGCGCACGCAACGGACAGCGTCTGTTTGAAAGACGGTATGGTCCATCCTTGTGATCAGACTGGGTAATCCGGTCCATCTATCACAATTAAAGGACAGTTACGGCCCCAACAGAGTTTGTTTCGCATCAAGAGGAGACCTTACGAATGCACAAATTGATGCGAAAACCCATGCGGTACTGTTGCTGCGAAAAGTCTCAGGCGTTGTTACTGCGTAAGATGAGTCAGTTTTCTGACTCCAGCTAGCTCTAAAATAACACCCACTCCCACCGACTTCTTTGGCCTATAAAAGAGAAGGAGAAACAGAGAAAAGGGGATCAAAAAAAAAAAAGGAGGACTGAGGCTTGGAGCTGTACGTGAGTGTGGAGCAAGGAGAGGCTATCTGTAGAGGTTTTATTTTTATTTTATTTTATTCATATGAGATTTAGTCCACTCATGTGTGGCTAAACCTCTTAGCTAGTGCTAAGAGGTGAAGCTTATAGTGAGATGGGAGATTTTATTTTATGATTTTTATTTAATTTATGAACTGAATTCATGTTGATGCTAGTTTAATCATTGGAATTATTTTTAGTCTTTAATGGTCTGTTGTGACTGAAATTACAGTGGGTCTGCAATGGCTTTGAGTATTTCCTTTCCCTTTTTATGTTTATGACGTCAGGAAGCCCTGTTGTTCACCATCGTCTCCTGGGCATGGTCGGATGTCGGTACCCTTCCTAACTTTCATAGCATGTGATTGGTTGGTAATTAGTTTAATTCTGTTGTTTGCCATAGTCTTTGGGCATGGTTTGGTGATGGAATCCATTCTAATTCATACACCTTTCATCTCTTTGAAAACTAGATCAACGACAGTTCAGTAATTTCCATGATTTTGGATGCAAGCATAAGTTCTCCCTGATCTTTACAAGTGGATCCTCTGAATCCCTAGTTTCCTTTCCTCTGATTTTTATAAATTTTAAATTAATAAGTTTACAATTATTCCTCAATTTATAATTCAATTTAGATTTCATCTTACCTTAGTTCTAGTTCTAGTTAGTTTAAGATAACGTACAAGTTTCAGTCCCTTGGGATTCGACCTCGGTCTTACCAAGTTATTACTACATCACAACCCTGCACTTGGGGAGTGAACAAGTTTTTGGCGCCGTTGCCGGGGACTGTCGGCTACGTTTTTCTGAAATTAATTAGTTTTGGGATTAGTTTAAGATTAGATTTTCTTTAGAATTTTTAATTCTAAGTTTAAAAGTAGTTATTTTCCTTGTTAGAAATTTTTCCTAACGTTAGAAACTTGCTATTCTTCATTCTATCTGATCTTTAGAACTAACCTAATTATTTTTCTGTTTTGTAGGCTTCTAAGATAGTTTCAAAATTGTTAAATTCTTTCTTAAATTCTTCCTCTCTATTCTAGATTAGGATTTATTTCTTTTTTTTAGTAGTTGCTAATTCTAATCCTTTTTAAAAATCCTAACTTTGGTTCTTATTCTATTTTTAGAATTTCTCTATTTTATAGACTTTTTGTTTAAAAACTAACTTGTTTTTTATTCTGCAGGTTCTTAACCTAGGACTTCAAATTTGGTAACTTCTTTCCATCTTTCTCTTTTATTTTCTAGATTTCTTCTTCCTTTCTCTTAGGTTTAAGTTAGAATTTAAGGGCTGAGTGTGTTTTATGCCCCAGTGGGCACGCGACAACATTCGACGTCTTATAACTGAAGGAGGATTAGTTGAGGGGTTGACTGTCCATCGCCGAACTAGACACCACTTGAATTCTCCTGAGTTAGAGGACATTATGGCTGAAAATCAACCTCAAGCACTACCCCAACCAAGGGTTGAGGAAGTACATGATGAGAATGAGGTGCATCAGGCACCCCCGCCTCGTACTTTACGAGATTACTTACAACCGGCGGGGGTAAGTACGCCCTCATGCATGATTTTTCCTGCGAATACAGGACATATGGACATCAAGCTAGGGGTTATTCAGCTCCTTCCTAAGTTCCATGGGCTTGAGTCTGAAGAACCATACTTGCATCTGAAAGAGTTCGATGAAATCATAGGCACCTTATACTTTCCTAATATATCTGAGGATACTATTAGGCTGAAACTCTTTCCATTTTCCTTGAAAGAAAAAGCCAAGACGTGGCTACATTCACTGCGTCCTAGGTCCATTGGCACATGGAATGATTTGCAGAGGAAATTTATAAAGAAAATTTTCCCACATCATAAGACAATTACCCTCAGGAGAGCAATCATGAACTTTGCCTAAAAGGAAGATGAAACATTCTTCTAATGTTGGAAAAGGTTCAAGGATCTGGTTAATGCATGCCCACAACATGGCTTTGAAATATGGCGCATTACGAATTTTTTCTATGATGGGCTAACATCTTTCATGCGCCAAATGGTCGAGACAATGTGTAACGGAGATTTTATTAATAAAAATGTCGACGAGGTATGGGATTACCTCGATAGTCTCGCTGAAAAAACACAATCATGGGACTATTACCCAAGGATGAACGCTACGTTTAGGCCAACTCATTTAAGGAAAAAAGGAGGAATATATCTCCTGAAAGAGGACGATGATCTTAACGCTAAGGTGGCCAATCTCACCAGAAAATTTGAGGCCATGGAAGGAAAGAAGGAAAAGGTTAATGAAAGTGTTTGCGGCATCTGTGATTGCAACATTCATACTACTGAAAATTGTCCTTCAATACCTGCCTTTCGAGAAGTATTGAATGAACAATCTAATGGCGTAAATAACTATCAAAGACCTTTCAATGGATCACCCTCTAATACGTACAATCTTGTCTGGAAAAATCATCCGAATTTTAGTTGGAGGAACGGACAAACTGCTACCCCTCAAGGTTTCTTTAATCAAAATCCAAATCAGGGGAAACCTCAAGAAGAATAGGTTCAAATTTCCATACAAGAGTTGGCTCGGACAATGCAAGGAATTTCAAATTTTATGCAAAAAATAGATTCATGTATGACGGCTATGGAAAAAGGGATGCTCCCTGCACAATCACTCCCTAATCCGAAACCGCAATACGAGACAGGTGATCCAGCTCTTCAAATCAAATGGAGCACGCTAAATCCATCACCACTCTTAGGAGTGGGAAGGTTATTGATAAAACCCTTCTGGTTAGGCCCGAAAAGCCCCAAGAACCAGAAGAGGACAACAATGATGGATCTAGTGGCGCCCCACAAAAATTTGAACCGGAACCTCTAGAAAAGCCAGTTGCTCCGTTTCCCCAACGGTTGGTTGAACCAAAACGTCTATCTAACTCTCAGGATAACCTTGAGGTGTTGAAACAAGTGAAAGTCAACATTCCTCTACTTGACGTTGTAAAATAGATTCCTTTATATGCTAAATTTCTAAAGGACTTATGCACTACCAAACGATGAAAAAATGTTCAAAAGAAGATCTCCTTGACTGAGAAAGTGAGTGCCATCATGAAACAAGATGTGCCGCAAAAATTCAAAGATCCCAGTTGCCCAACCATATCATGTGTAATCTGGAACTATCGAATTAATCACGCACTTCTTGACTTAGGAGCAAGCGTCAATCTGATTCCTTACTCGGTATACCAACAGTTAGGTTTGGGTGAATTAAAACCCACTCAAACCACACTACAACTTGCTGATCGTTCTGTTCGTTTACCAAGAGAGATCATCGAGGATTTGTTGGTCCAGGTTGATAGATTCTACTACCCTGTTGATTTTATCATCTTGGACACCGAACCCATCAATGACACGAGCACTCAGATTCCCGTCATTCTTGGTCACCCATTCCTGTCCACTTCAAATGCAATTATCAATTGCAGGAATGGTGTCATGACTATGTCCTTTGGAAATTTATCATTGGAATCGAATATCTTTTTCAATAACGGCAGCAACTCAGAGGATGATGACGACTTCCACGATGTTAACATGATTGATTCTTTTGTGGAAGATAGAACACCTCTCACCTTATCCTCTGATCTTCTAGAGACGTGCCTGGCCCACTCCCATGATCTTGATGATGATATAATTAGGGAGATGTGTGCCATGATTGATACTGCACTGGTACTTGAAGTTAACCGGTGGAGGCCACACATTGAAGAATTGTCCCAAACTGATGTAGTGCCTCTACCGTCTAACCTCAAGCCACCGAAGCTTGATCTAAAACCTTTGCCCTCTGATTTAAAATATGTCTATTTAGGTCAAGATGAAACATACCCGGTGGTGATCTCTGCCCACCTGGAGAAAGAACAGGAGAGTATGCTGATATCTACTCTCATTGAGCATAAGGGAGCTCTTGGATGGACGATAGCGGACCTCAAGGGAATTAGCCCATTGATTTGTACTCACCGTATATATCTTGAGGAAAATACAAAGGCTTTTCGACAATCACAACGTAGACTAAATCCAAACATGAAGGAAGTGGTTAAGGGCGAGGTTCTCAAACTATTGGAAGTGGGGATCATTTACCCCATATCCGATAGTCAATGGGTGAGTCCAACTCAGGTGGTTCTTAAGAAGTCCGGGATCACCATCGTAGCCAATGCCAATAATGAACTCGTGCCGACCAGAGTTATGACTGGTTGGAGAATGTGCATTGACTACAGAAAGCTGAATACTGTCACAAGGAAAGACCACTTTCCTTTGCCCTTCATTGATCAAATCCTGGAAAGGCTAGCTGGTCATTCCTATTATTGTTTCCTTGACGGGTATTCAAGTTATAATCAGATTGAAATCGCCCCTGAGGATCAGGAAAAGACCACATTTACATGTCCATATGACACCTTTTCTTACAGAAGGTTATATTCGAGTTATGTAATGCCCCTGCCACCTTTCAGCGATGCATGACGAGTATCTTTTCTGACATGGTGGGAAAATATCTAGAGGTCTTCATGGACGATTTCTTTATTTTTGGTTCATCTTTCAGTGAATGTATAGCAAGTCTTAAATGTGTGCTGAAAAGATGTGAAGAAAAAAATTTGGTACTTAACTGGGAGAAGTGCCATTTTATGGTTCAAAAGGGAATTGTCCTTGGGCATATCATCTCGTCCAAAGGAATCGAGGTAGATAAGGCAAAAATCGATCTTATCTCTAACCTACCTCCACCCAAGAACATCAGAGATGTGCGATCCTTCTTGGGACACGCAGGATTTTATAGACGATTCATAAAGGACTTTAGTCTCCTCTCTCGTCCTTTATGTAATCTTCTTCAAAAGGATACACTATACGAGTGGACTGAGCAGTGCCAAGAAGCTTTCACTAAGCTTAAGGGCATGTTAACCACTGCACCTATCATTGGCCAAGATGGATCAGAAAAGGCACGGTCGGCGACAAAAGTTTGAGTATAACTTTTCATCCGTTGGGCTTTAGGAGTTGTGTCCAACATGAAAAGTGCTTAGGATAATTAGGAGAACGGTTTGGTGAAGCCAAATAGGACACTTACTATTTTTGGCCGAAAACCTTGCGCACTAGTAGACATCATGACCGTCTATAAATAGTAAGTTTACTATTTATAGTAAGTTGCAAATTCTAGGAGTTTTAGTTGTAGTTTGAGTCTGATTTCTTTCTTATTGCTTGGTTCCCTTATTTAAAGGGTTGTGAACTCGCCACCCGACTGGAGTCTTCCTTTTGAACTTATGTGCGACGCTTCTGATTATGCTCTTGGAGCGGTTCTAGGCCAGAGAAAAGATAAGCAGCCTTACATTATTCACTATGCAAGTAGGACTCTAAATCCTGCCCAAGTGAACTACTCGACTTCGGAAAAGGAACTCTTAGCCGTAGTGTTCGCTTTGGACAAATTTCGTGTCCTACCTGATCGGATTCAAGATCATTATTTATACAGATCATGCGGCACTTAAGTATCTTCTTTCCAAGAATGATTCTAAGCCCCGCCTAATACGATGGATCCTTCTACTCCAAGAATTTGATTTAGAAATTAAAGACAAAAAGGGAGTAGAGAACGTAACGGCTGATCACCTTTCTCGTCTTAATACCTCTGATTCCCTTGAGGCGACTCACATTAATGATATGTTCCCTGATGAACAACTGTTTAGAGTCTCCCATTTACCTTGGTTCGCTGATATTGCTAATTATCTTGCTACAGGTGCCATACCGACACACTGGACGTCACAAAATAAGAAGAAATTCTTTACCAAGGTGCGTTTCTGGGATGATCCACATTTGTTTAAATATTGTCCAGACCAAATCTTAAGGAGATATGTGACAGACAATGAGCATCAGAGTGTCATCTCCTTCTGTCACTCACAGGCCTGTGGTGGTCACTTTTCTGCTAAAAAGACCACGGCCAAGATTCTACAGTGTGGATTTTACTGGCCCACTATGTTCAGGGACACTCATGAGTTTTGCAAAGCTTGTGAGCGTTGTCAAAAATTGAGAGCATTGTCCCGTCGAAATATGATGCCTTTGAATCCCATCCTTATCATTGAAGCATTTGATTGCTGGGGCATTGATTTCATGGGACCATTCCCCTAATCATTTGGAAATCTATATATTTTGCTCGCCGTAGACTATGTCACTAAATGGGTCGAAGCAATTCCGTGCCACAAAAATGACCATCGCACGGTCATTAAATTTTTGAAAGAAAATATCCTGTCGCGGTTCAGAACGCATCGAGTCATCATTAGTGACGGGGGCTCACACTTCTACAATAGACCATTCGAGAGTTTAATGAAGAAATACGGTATCTCGCATAAGGTGAGCACCCCATACCATCCACAAACAAGTGGACAAGCTGAGATTTTCAATAGAGAGATCAAACATATCCTAGAGAAAACGGTTAACCCTGATCGTAAGGACTGGTCAATTCGATTGACCGATGCCTTATGGGCGTACCGTACTGCTTTTAAAACTCCTATTGAAACATCTCCCTTTAGACTTGTCTATGGAAAGGCTTGTCACTTGCCGGTGGAATTAGAACATAAAGCATACTGGGCGATCAAAAATCTAAATTTCAATCTAGACAACGCTGGTTCGCTACGTAAATTTCAATTAAATGAACTTGAAGAAATCCGGAATGATGTGTACGAAAACTCGAGAATTTACAAGGACAGGATGAAGACGTTTCATGATCAACATATTCTACGAAAATCATTCACGCCAGGTCAGAAAGTCCTTTTGTATGATTCTTGACTACATCTCTTTCCGGGTAAGCTTCGATCTCGTTGGACCGGCCCTTACATTGTTGTTACTACTTATCCTCATGGGGCCGTCGAGATAAGAGATCCCGACAATGATAAGGAGTTTAAAGTAAATGGATATCGATTAAAGCCATTTATTGAGACATTTGATTCAGAGGACATGTCCATGCCTCTGATTGCTCCTGTTTACCAGGACTGATATCCTAGTCTGATGGAGGTATAAGTAGGTTTATCTCTTTCATAGGACTAGGATTGTTGCTTTATTTGTCTGTGTCACGCCCCAAACTTGGAAACCGGACTTACAAAATTCCTGATCACCGAATCCGGAGCCGACGGCCTCCTTAGAACCCCATTCTCGGCTCCTAGCTCCCATTCGCTAGGTTCCGATCCTAGGATGATACGAGGAGGATTTTAAATATCAGTTTGATTCGTAATAAGCATAACCAAAGGCATAACGCACAAACAACAAATAAGCACTCCATTACATTTTCACTATGATAAAAAACTTTACAAGTATAATGAGCATAAAGGGAAATACAATGGTAAATAACAAAAACTCCAAAATGATCAGCAACGTGCTCCTGCCTCAGTGCTGCTGCGATCCAACGTCACCTGCACACAACGATCGTGCATAAGCTTACAGAAAGCTTAGAGGGTGGTAAAAGTGTGTGCGCAAGGTAGTAATATGAACATGCAATGACAGTAATGCGGAATATACAGATGGAACCATAATATCATGAGCCGTACCAAGGCTTATGCGTTGCAAGACATGAATGGTATCGGCCATCCCAAGGTCATGCGATGTGCAATGCAACTCAAGCATACGAATCCTCATCTATGTCCACACATCAATACAGCTCAAAATATAGAATATCACAGGGGTCTAGTACACTCTAAACCAGATTGCCGCCACATCGCGCGAAATAAGGTAAGTGGAAGAGACCTCACTATCCGTTTGCCAATATCGGGCGTGACTCGTCGATAGCGGACCCATTCCTCGAGCTGGTTAGACTCAGCCTAGCATTGCCCCCTACTCTCTGGCGGGTAAGGCTGCACCCCCTTCTAACTGACCACGATACGGTGGAGAGTGTAACCGTCTGGTAATCGGCACTCAACGCTTATCTACCCACTCGGTCTAGACGTTGGAGCAACCTCTTGGTACCACAAGGGTTTAGGGACTTTCACCCAAGGATATCTATAGTACCCCATGTAGAATAAGATTTTCAGTATCCAATCCTGCCAACCACAATGCGTCTGTGGAGGCTACGGCCCTGATGTCGCTAGGGCGTACAATAACCATATCACACAAATGCGGAATGCATGAATCACGCTACCCAGTCATGCAACCAATCATGCACATAACGTGCGCTCATATAGGGCAACACCGCCTAACCAGGAGCCCATAAATAACCTGTCCAAAGGCAAATGCTATGATCAGACAATCCTCACGTCAAGCATACATATGATGCGTATGAACATGAGTCATGAAACTGTACTAAACATGTTATAATAAAATGAACTATTTTACAATGCAGATGGACCTGGACGGCCTATACACGATAAGTATGGTCCATAATGGGCCCTAAGAAGAGTCGTAATGTGGACATCCAACCAGCATCACACTCGCAATATGGACGTCAAACCAACATTGCCCCCAAGGCACAATCGCCGTAAACATTGCTAGTTAATCTGTATGGGAATTACACATTGCAATGGACCGTAGGTTCCTCCCATTGGGCTTACATGTATATCAAATGGGTCATATCTTATGGGCCTTTTATTTATCAGATGGGCCACATAAATGGGTCACACCAATGGGTCTTATGTGCATTGCAATGGGTCAAAACCCGTGGGCCTTGGATTGCATCAAATGAGCTTAACTCATGGGTCGAATGGGTCACACCAATTGAATCCCATATGAACGCCAAATGGGCCTTAACCCTTAGGCATTATATGAGTTCAATGGGCCTAAACCCCTAGGCCTTATGGTACATCAAATGGGCCTAAACCCATAGGCCTTAAACAATCAAATGGGCCTGATCCCATGGGCTCAAAAATGCAACAAATGGGTCCAATCTCAATGGCCTTGGAATACATAAAAAAGGGCCTAGTCTAATGGACTTAAAACATAACAAGTGGGCCTAAACCCATAAGCCTTTTACAAAGCAAATGGGCCTAGCCCATAGGCTTTAGATAGTCCAAATGGGCCCAACCCATAGGCCTTGCATGCATAACAAAGTGGGCCTAAACCCATGGACCCTTTTTGTAATCAAATGGGTTTAGTACCATGGGCCTTACAATATATCAAATGGCCTAGTCTTATGGCCTTAGAACATATCAATTTGGGCCCAATCCCATGGCCTTACATAAATCAAAGTGGGCCCCAATGAACTACTGTATTTGCATTAGGATGGTCCTCAAAACAGGCCAAGGTGGGGTCCATATGAGTTAAGGATCTAACTCATTCTTTAAGCCAATGTTATAAAACGGACTCTTAAAATGAATGGACGGTTTGGATGTAGCCCATGCATCATGGGTGGGTCCCATTACCGCTGGACAACGCGGGTAAGGCACATACATCACCCAGGGCCCCACCGTCCGCTGGACGGTGGAGGCCACACAAACATCAGGTGGGTGCCACCATCCACTGGACGGTGGACTTGACACAAACATCAATGTGGGTCCCATGTGGGGCCCACCACACTTCCCAGACGCCATCCAGCCCGTTCATCAGGTCCCCCGGGCTTGAATGAAGGAAAAACATGAATTTCAGCTTGATTCAAAATTTTTGTGGGCCCCAAATAAAATTTCAATGGCAGACGTTCATTCGCACTATTTCCTATGATGTGGGCCACCTGAGTATTGGATCAGGCTGTTCTTTGGAGAGGGGCCCACCATTGGGTGGCCCACCTCAAGAGCCAGTTGGATCATAAATAAACATTATGGTGGGGCCCACACGCAGGGCCGTGGGCCCCTGCTGGACGTCCGCTCGCCGCTGCACGGCTGCACGTTGTCAGGGAGGGGGGCAACTCCCTTGCAAAAATTTGGAAAAATTTGAATTTCTGGGGTTTTTCGCACGTGGGGCCCACTGCGCCAAAATCCGTCCTGGCCATTGCGATCAGCAGCTCGAGGCCATCCAAATGAGTCCAGAGTTTGAATTTTTTTGATACTTGGAAGTGAAATAAAATAAGAAAATAGAGTTTGAATGGTGAGGGTGCAATCTTTGACGCTATGGCCCACCAGGTGCTCCGTTCAATCTCATTTTCTGGCTTAACGCCTAAAATGAGATGGTGAAAGGAATGGACGGCTTGGATTAGAGCAATACATCAGGGTGGGGCCTATACAAGTGGGCCACCAAAAAGCCCTTCTTTCTTCTTTCCCTTTTATTCTTTCCTTTGAAAACGTCCAGCGTCCCAGACGCTGGACAGTTATATTCGTATTTTTTTTTAAAAGGTGGGCCCTGATGAAGTGGGCCACCACTGATGAGTGGCATGGGAATAACGTCTAAGGTGGGCCCCACTTGAATAAAATAAATACATCAAGATGGGATCCATTCAAGTGGGCCACATAATCCTATTGCATAAACACAAAATAAAATAAAATAAAATAAAATAAAAAGAAATAAAAGAGAGAGAGAGAGAGAGACATGGAGAGTGGGACACGGCTTGTGATGGAGGGACCCCGACATTATGGGCCCTCCCTTACAATGAATCATAAATCAAGTGGGCCTTAAAGCATGAGGGACCATCAAACTTAAAATCAACGGTGGGGATCCTTTCCCCACCAATATGGATGGTCTAGATGACCTTTTTGTAATGGAATAAACATCATGATGGGGTCCATAGAGAATGACCCCCTCATGGAGTGATCATGATGATCCAAATGGGCCATTGGCCACATTTTACGGTCCCAAGTGAGATCCGCACCATTGATCGGTGGGCCTCACTTGGCACATCATAAAAATAAGAAAAACTAGAATGATCTAGCACCCACCGTCCGATCTTCTCGCTCCTAGGGGTTCCTTGGCACCTTGGCTTCAACTTCAACGGTTAAGATGAGGAATGGAGGGTTGAGATGGGAGATCTTGGGATGAAGAGGTGGGCCACTTGGAGTTTAAGGAGCTTGGAGAAATTCCATACGTATGGACTCTTGTTGCTTGGAATTTTTGAAATGAGAAGGAGAGAAAGAGAGAGAGTGATGGATGGATGTGGTGAGTGATGGTTGTGTAAGAAAAGCTTGACTTTTGAGGCTTTTGTGTAAGAGAGGTATGGGAGATGAAGACTTTTGTGGCTTTTTGTGTAAGAGAGGTATGGGAGATGAAGACTTTTGTGGTTGCTTGGGAAAATGGAATAAAGTGATGTGTACTTGACATGTGATGGATTGATGAGTGATTGATTGATGGGATTGATGTGATTGATGTGACACATCGTAAGATTCTTTTGGATTTCGCAACGCGCGGCGTTTTCTCGCACCGAACGTTGGCCCATATCTCTTGACCAGGGTATCGCCTCGGGGCGCGAGTCGTGGCATTGGAACCGCAACGACGGCGCAGTCGCTATGGTATTGGTCTTGGGTTGAGTCGACTCGGGTTGTCGGCATATGAATCAGGGTCGCGTGTCGATATCGATTAAGGGTCGAAGGTCGCCGGAATTCGACTGGTAAGACCGCGGAAGTCTACGAAAATGTACGGACCAAGATACGGGTCTTACAGTCTAGCTGAAGACGATAAATTTAGCGCTCCTGGGAGGCAACCTAGATTTTTAGTTAGATGATTCAATGTTTGTGGGTAACATTACTGCAAACCCTCACGAGACTACAACTCGTCCACTAGGGATAACCTAGGGGTTTAAAAGCTTGTTGCATACGCTAAATGCAATCGAGAGCACCTGCGAAAGTGGTATAGGTAGAATTTTATTTTCGTTATTTTTGTTCTGCTTTCTCTCTCATGCTGACAAGCTTCCATGCCGTGATCTCTTGGAAAGTCTCTCTCTTGATTCGTTATCCAGGTACTATCTTCCCATCACTTTACTTTTGTTGTTCCATGTTTAGATCTTTTACATTGAGGACAATGTAGATTTTAGGTTGGGGGTGGGGGATTAGGTTACCTAATCAGTGTTTTGTTTAGTCTTGAGCAAAAATTGTGAAAATTTTTAAAATCTCGAAGTGATTTTAACATCTATCTTTGATTTAGAATTGCGAGATACGGGATGTTGGTAATTTATGACTCTTGAATTTAGCTGCCTGATAGATTCCACGGTTGAGTTCGAATTATTAATCCATGATTAGAAGTTGTAAACATTGATTGAATCATGATTACGTCACATCTCGCTTTCACGTTAAGATTTCAGTCTGACATTGAAGGGTTAATTTGGTAATTATTAAAGCATGAAAGGAACTAGCCTGGAATATTTGCCTAACAGGATTGATATGAAAAAAAAAAAGAAAAAGGAAAAGATGATACTTTTGGAAAGATTTGGGCAAATGGTCTTCACCATAGGTATGCTCCCTATAGGCGAGGATTTGACTCCCCACAGTTAATATTCGAAAAATGTTAGGCGATTAGATTTCACCACAGGTTTGCTCCCTATGGGTGAGGATTTGATTCTCTTCCTTGGCATTACTGTGAATAGAAAAATCACAAGTTAAGAGGTTAATCTATGAGGTAAGTTTTGGGTTAGGTTTTAGTTATCATGAATTTTCTTGTCGGTTACCAATGATTTCATGAAATTGACGATTGGATCTCTTAATGATGATAAGCCGAGATTACACGATACACCCATGGATCTTAATGTTTAAAATTATTCTAATTGTTAGATTAATACTTTGAACTTGATTATGAGTTTACCGAACTTGAGTCCAGGAGAACATAATACACAACATCCATGAATCTTGGAATTCTAATGCTTGGATTATTTTTCAAATATCACTCGGGTTTACAAAATCTTTTATATCAATCTCAACTCATTTTTTGCATATTTTACTCGGGACTAGCAAAATGCTGGTTGGGGGTTGTGTTGAGGGTCAAATAGTGCATATTAGACCCCAAATATTGTCCGAATTTACGAGCATAATAGTGTTTAACGGCTGATTTACTCGTGTTGATGTTGCAGGTTGATTTTACAAGCTTGGATCGAAATAGGATACTAAATGCATGAATTTAACGCTCCAAATTCACCAAAGCATTGGACGCACTCCAGGGAACCAAGATCGACTGAAATTACATGCCAAGGATCCGAGAAAATTAAGGAACTGAAGCTCAAGTGGCTTAAAACTCGTCCAGAATGCAAGATAACAAAGTTCCCACCATCCGTTCAACTCCAAAATTCAGACATGGCTTGAATACCAGTAATTAACCGTACATGTAAAACAATCAGTCATTGGATCACTGTGCAAGTGGCCCAATGTTAAATCAGCCCATAAAACAGTAAATTGGGGCCCGCTGGATATCTGAATATGCTTCAAGGTTGGTCTTGATGGTCTAAATGAATTAAGAGAAAGGATGGACGGAACGGATTTCCAAGATGCATCACAGTGGACCCTATCCTGCAGTGCACGCGTACACCACAAGAGAAGCACACGCGCCGTACCAAAACCGGTCAGCACCGCTGACCCGTTCAAATTCGAAAAAAAAGATTTCGCAATCTGGTTGCGAAACAGGGGCTGCTGGAGGTCTTCGTGGGCCACCAAGAAGGATCCAGAGCAATGATCCAAACCGTTCATCATGTTCAGAAGCCACAGATCTCATAAACCTAGGAGTCTTTATGCAAAAATGTGAACGAAGGTGCTCAGATTCTCCGGCAGAAAGAGAGCTACTGCAGTGCGTTGTTCAAGGACAGAGATTGTTTAAAACTCAATATGGCCCACCATCGCGAATGTTTTGAGAGATCTGAGCCGACCAGAGTGCTCCCAGGGTGAATCGGACCGTACTCTAAGTGTGAATTCGTGTACATCTATACGTTTATGTACGGATATCGCAGCAGAAATACGTTGGTAACAAGAGGCGGGACCTATTTTGCCTGAAGATGGGGCCTCACTGACGATTCTGATCGCCCATCTGGTTGGAACACACACAAGGAATGGGCCACGCAGGGAGACGGTTTGAAAGAAACGAAACAGGGACTTCGTTCCGCACAAAATCCCGGAATCAACGGGATTCCCCATTGCGCATGCAACGGACAACGTCCGTTTGAAGCCGAGTGGCTTAGAAATCTCCTAGCTGACATACCATTGTGGCCAATAGCTGTATCAGCCGTGTCTGTTCATTGTGATTGTCAAGCAGCTATAACAAAAGTAAAGAGTAAAATATATAATGGAAAGAGCAGACATATTAGACTCAGACACAACATAGTAAAACACATGTTACGTGATGGAGTTATATCTATTGACTTTGTGAGGTCAGAAAATAATCTGGTAGATCCGCTGACCAAAGGACTATCTAAAAGATTAGTCAATGATACATCGAAAGGAATGAGACCGATCATAATATATGAGCTGCCAGTATCGATAACTCAACCCATATAAGTGATGATATAATGAGATAAGTTTAATGGATAAATAAAAAGATACGAGGGAGATGATTGCACTGAGTTATATAAGCCCCTTCTATGGTGTACAGTGCGAACAACAATACAGAAGGATGAGTTTTTTTGAACTCTTAATGAATTTATAGTCATATATTTGGTGGTGTATACAATTATTATATACACTTAATGAAATTCACCTATATGAGTGTGGAGGTGGAGGCCGCTTCCTATGAGAATCTAGGCAAATTCTCTAGAGCACTCATGAAATCTAGGTAATGGTGTATGAACGAAACGCGCTGAACCACAGAATCACTTGTAAAGGAAGAGTTGTGTGAGTGACATGTACTTGCGATTTACATTAAAAGGATTCAGGTTTAAGACTATGGTGTCACCTAATTCCTGTAAAACTATTTTGCTTACTTTAATGTTGGTTCAAGTTTATGATAGCACCAACACCATTGCACAACTATTATGCTTTAACCTGAAAGATTTTTTTATTTTGAAACACTTGGGGATTGTTGTATTTTCTTTCAAAATAAACATTAAAATTTTAATTTTAAAATTTTTAGTTTCCCTCAACATTTGAAATTTTAGTGCTTTTGGGTTGTGAGTTTTGTCCCACATTAGATTTTTCAAAGAAAATCTTCTTGTATTTAAGATATGCTTTTTGTCTTGGGGCTTAAGCCCCATTTAGGGGGCATGTGAATTTGGTCCTATGGGGGAAGCTATACCAATAGTTTTAATCTATGTCATTGACCACATACGTGTGCGCATGCCGAGCCGAGCCGTGCCGTGCCGAGTCTGAGTTTGAGTCCGTGTTCATGTGAGTGTGCATGTGTGCGATGTGATGCGACGGGATAGGATGGGCTGGGCTAGGCATGAGCGTGGGTGCGGGTGCGAGTGTAGTCGTGTGGGTGTGTGTGTATGGGTACTCGCGGGACTTTATTTGCGAGAGTTTACTCATACTTGCACCTATTCATTTTAAACCAAAAAGATGCGTCCGTTTCGGTTGGTCGCATCTGTTGAGTTTAAACCCAACAAACTTAACCTTTCTAAAGGGTGCTTATGCGACACTTCAGAGTCTATATAAAGACTTCCAATTCATATTTCAAATATATGAAAATCATTTTCTCTCTTATAAAACTCTCTTTGTTATTCTGGTTTAAGAAATTTTTCTGAGTTCATTACTGAGTCAACTTAGCACTTTCGGCTTAAACTACAAGTGGTTCGAGCTCACGTACAGTGAGTGCACCGCTGGGACCAGGTCATGTCATTGTATCTTGGAAGTGGATTGCTCTAGAAACCTATTGCACTTGGGACGTTGTCCAAAGGGAGTTTGATTTCAAGCCGAGTGACTCACGTCACGCCTTGACTCAGTTTAATAAGTCTTCTTTCTCAGATTTTATTTTCTTTTTTAGTTTTTCAATTTTTTTATATAGTCTATTTAATTCAACATATATTCTAACATCATGATGGGCTCCACATGGCTATATGGTGATGGGCTTATAGTAATTGATTAAAATTACATGAAATATGATACCACAATTATGTGTAGAAGCTTGATAGAGTTAGTGGTGATTGAACGTCCATCATTATCAAAAAAAAAAAAAAAAAACTAGCTAGGACTTGATGTAATGTTTATTTGTTATACAACTTATTGGTAAGGTCACACCTACCCAGATGAAAAGGACAAACATAAGTATCAACTTGAGTAAAGACATTCATGGCCTTAGGAATATTTTAATGGTGGGAATTCAATACCTATTGTGTAGTCCACCCAGGATTTGGATATACCTAATTTTTGGGACCATGTCCTTAAATGAATTGAAAAATTAGATAAAAGGCATGGATATACAACATATGCATCGAGGTGGACCTCACAATTAGGTGCTCACGGGCTCTTTTGGATAATAGGTTGCTTTATAAAAGCTACTTATAGACGTAAGTAGCTTAATTTGGTTTCTAATCATTTTTTAATATAAGTTTAGAAGAGATGATATTTATCATCAAAAAAGTTATAAAGCAGATTTTGGCATTATAAAGCAGATTTGGCATTCAACAACGCACAAGTATTTGTCCCTTCATTTTGTTTGGTCCATTCATAACATCCACCTTGCATGATGTGGAACAAACTTTTTATGTGGACTTTTTATTATGTTGAGCCCCCATTGATCCTATATTCAATGTGAACCGTCCATGGGCCTACCTTCAATGTGAACCATCCACCTTGCAAGGCCCACCTATGAGCCACGAAAGTTTTGGATAAAGTTGATATTTGTGTTTTCCTTTCATTTGGGTCAGTGTGAACTTATGAACAAGTTGGATGACAAAATAAATATCAATGAGAGCCCTAAGACTTTTGTTATGGGGAAAAATGGACCGACCTATAAACGCAAGTCAGGTCAAGACCTAACACGTCCGATGGCTAAAAGAGGCGAGAAGCCTAGCACGTCCTGATGGCTAAAAGAGATGAGAAACCCGACGTCCGTTTAAGGAGAAAGGTTGTCTCAAAGGTCAGCACGAGCAAGGTCGTCTCAAAGGTCAGCATGACCCAGAATGGATTATCCGGGGAAGACAACGAATGAGCTAAAGACTACAAGAACTGGAGTTCACAACGACTGTTGGTCAGTTTAATCAGCGGACGATGCCAACCTTCTTATAGTTTGGTCGACATTGTGACTTCTACCCGCCGACCTTAATCGAACCTCGGACAACTATGCCTCAGTCTTTAGACAATGACCAAGTTAATACAAAGGAAGACCTGTTTAATCTTTCCTCCAAGGATCGCGGAAACTAACTTGTGACTAGTTTGAGATTTCAAGAGCCCCACCGAAGATATCTAGAGATATCCTATACATTTGGAATTTTAATCCAATTACAACACGTACCTATTAAATAGGGAGGATCCCTTTACGATACGATCTCCTTTACAATAGGATCTCCTCTCTATTATAAATAGGGAGACCTCTAATGGTAAAAGGTTCACACACATCATTTTTACCCCCATACAATTTGTACAAAAATCTAAATTCCTTATTTTGACATTGGAGGGTACCCTGCATTAGCCGGGGTCTTCTTTATTTGCTCTATGTGCAGGTACTCAAGGGTCAAAGAAGAGTTAACTAGAAAACAACATCAATAACTTTAACCATGGATGCCATTATCTCCACAATTTCCTATGGGGTGGTTCACTTGAGTATTGGATGGACTTACATTTCAAAATAAATTAAAGGATAATTTTGGGCTCGTTTGGCATTCCAATTACAGCAATAAATAAATAATGATTATTCACCCCGGTAACTGTTACATTGCTTATATTTGACTGCAATGGTGATCTTATTGTATTGTTTGTATAATCCCAAGTAATATTGTAAAAATGGTAGTTTTATATATAATGTGAAAATATAATAATAATAATTTACTTTAGGTATTTTTTATAAGTGTGGTGGACTCGATATACAGATATACGAACTATAATAATAGTTCATTTACTTTGTATTTAATATGAAATAAGAAAACCAAACAGGCCCTAATTACCTATGGGTGAAGATGATCACTTTTAGGCTTAAGTCGGCATCATTGATTCTTTAAAATTACTTAAAATTGGCGATTGCCGACCTATTGGCATCTCGGAGGGAACTGCTTAGAGCGAAGGGCATTCTCGTAATTCACATGAAAACGAACCGGTTGCCGTTTTCAACGTGGACGCGGATTGTGTAGTGAGCAACTCACCCTGCTATAACGTGGTGAGTAAGGCCACTGGGGCCTACCTTGATGTACATGTCATTATCCACGCCGGCCATCCGTTTTTTCAGATCATTTTCAAGTATAATATCAAAATAGAAGCATATCCAGTGCACCACACCACAGTAAATAGTGTGGGATAATGACATCCATGGTTGAAACCTTCTTAGGGCCAACCGTGATGTTTATTTATCATCCAATGTAATATCAAATCACGAAGACATGGATGATGGAAAAACACAAATATGAACTTTATTTAAAACTTTCGTGGCCCTCAAAAACTTTCAAATGGTAAGAGTTCAATTCTCACTTTTTCATGGTGTGGTCTACTTAAGCTGTTCAATTCTCACATTTTCATGCGGTGTGGTCTACTTGAGCCGTGGATATATTTAAAATTTAGTATAATTTCTTAAAATGAGCTAAAAAAAGTGGTTGGACGGAGAAAATGGAACGATTACATCATAGTGGGGCCATAGAGTTTACTCATCACGCTATAGCATGATCCATCACTGTCAACAGTCAACACGGCAAGGGTTTGAATGTGGAGAAATTTACAACTGTACGACCCATTTATGATTCATTTATATTTGTAGGCCCACTTCTTTTTACTTTTCAAGAATAAGCCCCATGTGTACGGATAACTTCTCAAAGGTCAAAAATGGCCCTGCTTTTCCTTCCGCGAGAGGATCAGCTGGTGTTCGAAGACAAGCGCTGACGCCCCTCAAATGACAAGTTGTACGAACGGTTCAAAAGATATCAAAGTCACATGGGCCCCACAGTTATGTATTTATTATATCCATAACGTTCATACATATTTTGAGATAATTTCGGAGCATTATCAAATATATATATATATATATATATATATATATATATATGTATCATACCCAAAGATCAACTGGACACACCACAGAGCAGCAAGGAAAATTGATTTTCTAAAAATTTTGTAGGGCCCACCCTAACGTTTATTTTCCATCCAATCTATTCATAAGTTCACATGACCTGGATGAAGAGGAAAAACAAATTTTATAATATCTAAAACTTTTGCTACCCCTAAAAGGGTTTCAATGGTAGACTTTCAATCCTCCACTGCCTTTTATAATGTGGTCCACTTGATAACTAAATCTGTCTTATATTTTCGTCTCAAGACTTAATACAAGTTCGCTAAATAGATGAACGGTTTGGATATAAAACATACCTCATAAAAGTATCCACAAAAAGCGATGGGCATTACCACGGAAAAAGGAATAAAAAAAAAGCTAGGAACCATAGCCATAACCCCAACCCATGCTTAGGCGACATGTCCTACGCTACACATCGAAGGTCTTTCGATATGATAAAAAAAGCTCCAGAACTGTCCAGGGAGTTTGCCTAAAAAATCTTGCAATTTTCGATACATATCGAAGTATATTTGATATGTATCGAAGCTATAGCTATAGATTACAGCTGTATCCATAACTGTAGTCCGTAACAGTTTATGCAAATTATTTATTTATTTTTACATGGAGAATTTTATTCTACCTATAATTTTCTCTAATACATATATATATATATATATATATATATATATATATATATATATATATATATATATATATATATATATATAAATTTTCCCTCTTTTTTCATTTATTTCTTTATTCATTTAACAAGAGTATCTTTTAAACTAAAATTAGTTACTTGATGTACCATATGTGATTTTGGGGTAGGAGAAGCTACTTTAGCCAACTAAACTTATTATTTTCCAAGATTCCATCAGGTCGATGGTCAAAAATCCATTTCATTCACTTCGTAGACATTTTCAATTAGTTTACGGTCAATTTCATTTATTTCATTTACTTCGTGATCAATTCCATGCATTTCACAGTCAATATCGACGATTCCCCTTCACTTCACAGTCAATTCCATGCATTTCACGATCATTTTCGGTGATTCCGTTTAGATCTATGGTCATTTCCATGGACTTCACGGTCAATTCCCTTCACTTCATGGTCATTTCCATGCATTTCACAGTCAATTCGCTTAACTTCAGGGTCATTTCTATGCATTTCATGATCATTTCAAGCGATTCCGTTTAGATTCACTATCATTTTCATGCACTTCATGGTTAATTCCCTTCACTTCATGGTCATTTCCATGCATTTTACGATCAATTCACTTCACTGCATGGTCATTTTTATGCATTTCATGGTCATTTCTAGCTATTCCGTTTAGATTCACGGTCATTTCCATGCACTTCACGGTCAATTACCTTCACTTCAAGGTCATTTCCACACATTTCATGGTCAATTCTCTTCACTTCAGGGTCATTTTCATGCATTTCATGGTCATTTTCGTTGATTTCGTTTAGATTCACGGTCATTTCCATGCACTTCACGATCAATTCCCTTCACTTCACGGTCAATTCGCTTCACTTCAGTGTCATTTCTATGTATTTCATGGTCATTTTCGGTGATTTCATTTAGATTCACGGTCATTTCCATGTACTTTACGGTCAATTCCTATCACTTCATGGTCATTTCCACGCATTTCATGGTCAATTCGCTTCACTTCACGGTCATTTCCATGTACTTTACGGTCAATTCCCATCACTTCATGTCATTTTCACGCATTTCACAGTTAATTCGCTTCACTTCACGGTCATTTCCATTCATTTCACGATTATTTCCAACGATTCTGTTTAGATTCACGGTCATTGCCATTCACTTCACGGTCAATTGCCTTCACTTCACGATAATTTCCACGCATTTCACGGTTAATTCGCTTTACTGCACGGTCATTTCCATACATTTTGCGGTCATTTTCGACGATTCCATTTAGATTCATGGTCATTTCCATGCACTTCACGGTCAACTGCCTTCACTTCACGTTCATTTCCACGCATTTCACAGTCAATTTGCTTCACTTCATGGTCATTTCCATGCATTTCACGGTCATTTCCGGCGATTCCGTTTAGATTCATGGTCATTTCCATGCACTTCACGGTCAATTCCCTTCACAGTTATTTTCATGCATTTCACGGTTAATTCGCTTCATTGCATGGTCATTTCCATGCATTTCACAGTCATTTTCAGCGATTCCGTTTAGATTCACGGTCATTTCCATGTACTTCATGGTCAATTGCCTTCATGTCACGGTCATTTTCACGCATTCCATGGTCAATTTGCATCACTTCAGGGTCATTTCCATGCATTTCATGGTCATTTTCGATGATTCAGTTTAGATTCACGGTCATTTCCATGCATTTCATGGTCATTTTCGATGATTCCGTTTAGATTCACGATCATTTCCATGCATTTCACGGTCAATTTTCTTCACTTCACGATCATTTCCACGCATTTCATGCTCAATTCGCTTCACTTTAGTGTCATTTCCGGCGATTCCGTTTAGATTCACTGTAATTTCCATGCACTTCAAGTCAGTTTCCTTCACGGTCATTTGCACGCATTTCACGGTCAATTCGCTTCACTTCACGGTCATTTCCTGCGATTCCGTTTAGATTTACAGTCATTTCCATTCACTTCACAGTCAATTGCCTTTACTTCACAATCATTTCGACGCATTTCACGGTCAATTCGCTTCACTACACGGTCATTTCCATGCATTTCGCAGTTATTTTCGATGATTCCGTTTAGATTCACGGTCATTTGCATGCACTTCACGATCATTTCCTCACATTTCACGGTCAATTCGCTTCACTTTACAGTCATTTCCTTGCATTTCACAGTCATTTTCGACGATTTCGTTTAGATTCATGATCATTTCCATGCACTTAACGGTCAATTCCCTTCACTTCATGGTCATTTTTATGCATTTCACGGTCATTTCGCTTCACTTTACGGTCATTTGCATGCATTTCACGGTCATTTCCAGCGATTCTGTTTAAACTCACGGTCATTTCCATGCACGTCATGGTCAATTGCCTTCACTTCACGGTCATTACCACGTATTTCACAGTCAATTCACTTCACTTAACGGTCATTTCTATGCATTTCACGGTCATTTCTGGCGATTCCGTTTAGATTCACAGTCAATTCTTTGCACTTCACGGTCAATTCCCTTCACTTCACGGTCATTTCCACTCATTTCACGGTCAACTCACTTCACTTCACGGTCATTTCTGTGCATTTCACGGTAATTTTCTACAATTTCGTTTAGATTCACCGTGAAGTGAAGCAAATGACCGTGATGTGCATGGAAATGACCGTGAATCTAAATGGAATCGCTGGAAATGACCATGAAATGCATGGAAATGACCGTGAAGTGAAACAAATTGACCATGAAATGCATGAAAATGACCATGAAGTGAAGGTAATTGACCGTGAAGTGCATGGAAATGACTATAAATCTAAATGAAATCACTAGAAATGAATGGAAACGATTGTAAATCTAAACGAAATCGCCAAAAATGACCGTGAAATGAATGGAAATGACCATGAATTGAAGCAAAATGACCATGAAACGCATGGAAATGACCGTGAAGTGAAGGGAATTGACCGTGAAGTGCATGGAAATTACCGTGAATCTAAACGGAATCACCGAAAATGACTGTGAAATGCACGAACATGACCGTGAAGTGAAGCGAATTGACCGTGAAATGCATGGAAATGACCGTGAAGTGAAGGTAATGACCGTGATGTGCATGGAAATGACCGTAAATCTAAACAAAATCGTTGGAAATGATCGCAAAATGCATGAAAATGACCGTGAAGTGAAGGGAAATGACCGTGAAAAGCACCGAAATGACCGTGAATTGAAGGAAATTGACTGTGAAGTGCATGGAAATGATCGTGAATCTAAAAAGAATCGCCGAAAATGACCGCAGAATGCATGGAAATGACCGTGTAGTGAAGCGAAATGATCGTGAAATGCATGGAAATGACCGTGAAGTGAAGGCAATTGATCGTGAAGTGAATGGAAATGACCATGAATCTAAACAGAATCGCCAAAAAGGACCGTGAAATACATGGAAATGACTGTGAAGTGAAGCGAATTGATCGTGAAATGTGTGGAAATGACCATGAAGTGAAGGGAATTGACCGTCAAGTGCATGGAAATGACCGCGAATCTAAACGGAATTGTCAAAAATGAACATGAAATGCATCATAATGTTCGTGAAGTGAAGCAAATTGACCGTGAAATGCATGGAGATGACTGTGAAGTGAAGGCAATTGATTGTGAAGTGCATTGAAAAGACTGTGAATCTAAACAGAATCGTCGAAAATGACTGTGAAGTGAATGGAAATGACAGGGAATTGAAGCGAAATGACCGTGAAATGCATGAAAATGACCTTGAAGTGAAGTGAATTGACCGTGAAATACATGGAAATGACCGTGAAGTGAAGGCAATTGACTGTGAAGTGCATGGAAATGACCGTAAATCTAAACAGAATCGCCGAAAACGATCGCAAAATGTATGGAAATGACCGTGAAGTGAAGGGGAATTACCGTGAAGTGAAGGGAATTAACCGTGAAGTGCATGGAAATGACCGTGAATCTAAATGAAATCGTCGAAAATAACCGCAAAATGCATGGAAATGACCGTGCAGTGAAGCGAGTTGATCATGAAATGCGTGGAAATGACCGTGAAGTGAAGACAATTAACCATGAAGTGAATGAAAATGACCTTGAATCTAAACGGAATCGCTAGAAATGACCGTGAAGTGAAGCGAATTGAACATGAAATGCGTGGAAATGACCGTCAAGTGAAGGGAATTGATCGTGAAGAGCATGGAAATGACCGCGAATCTAAACGGAATTGCCAGAAATGAACGTGAAATGCATTGAAATGCCCGTGAAGTGAAGCAAATTGACCATGAAATGTGTGGAGTTGACCGTGAAGTGAAGGCAATTGACCGTGAAGTGCATGGAAATGATCGTGAATCTAAACGGAATCGTCAAAAATGAACGTGAAATGCATGGAAATGACCATGAAGTGATGAGAATTGACCGTGAAGTGCATGAAAATGACCATGAATCTAAACAGAATCGCTGAAAATGACCGTGAAATACATGGAGATGACCGTGAAGTGAAGCGAGTTGACCGTAAAATGCGTGGAAATAACCGTGATGTGAAGGCAATTGATTGTGAAGTGCATGGAAATGACTGTAAATCTAAACGGAATCATCGAAAATGACCGCAAAATGCATGGAAATGACCATGAAGTGAAGCTAAATGACTGTGAAATGTACAGAAATGACCGTGAAGTGCATGGAAATGACCTTGAATCTAAACGGAATCACCGAAAATGACTGTAAAATGAATGGAAATGACCGTGAAGTGAAGAAAATTGACCGTGAAATGCGTGGAAATGACCGTGAAGTGAAGGGAATTGACCATGAAGTGCATGGAAATGACCGTGAATCTAAACGGAATCGTCGAAAATGACTGTAAAATGCATAGAAATGACACTGAAGTGAAGCGAATTAACTGTGAAATACGTGAAAATGACCGTGAAGTGAAGGGAATTGACCGTGAAGTGCATGGAAATGACCCTGAATCTAAACGGAATCGCCGAAAATAACCGTGAAATGCATGAAAATGACCCTGAAGTGAAGCGAATTGACTGTGAAATGCGTGGAAATGACTGTGAAGTGAAGGCAATTGACCGTGAAGTGCATGGAAATGACCATGAATCTAAATGTAATCGCAGAAAATGACCGCGAAATGCATGGAAATGACCATGCAGTGAAGCGAATTGACCATGAAATGCATGGAAATGACCGTGAAGTGAAGGGAATTGATCGTGAAGTGCATGGAAATGACCATGAATTTAAACGAAATCGCCGAAAATGATTGTGAAATGCATAAAAATGACATTGAAGTGAAGTGAATTGACTGTGAAATGCATGGAAATGACCGTGAAGTGAAGGGAAATGACCGTGAAGTGCATGGAAATGATTGTGAATTTAAATAGAATTGCCAGAAATGACTGTGAATTGCATGGAATTGACCGTGAAGTGAAGGGGATTCGTCAGGATTGACCATGAAATGCATGAAATTGGTTGTGAAGTAAATGAAATAAAAGAAATTGACTACAAACTGATTGAAATTGTCTGCGAAGTGAATGAAATGGATTTTCGACCATCAACCTGATGAAATCTTAGAAAATAACAAGGTTAGTTGGCTAAAGTAGCTTCTCCTACCCCAAAATCATATATGGTATGTCAAGTAACTAATTTTGGTTTAGAAGATATTCTTGTTAAATGAATAAAGAAAGAAATGAAAAAAAGAGTGAAAAATTTATGTACTTATATAAATATGTATTAAAGAAAATTGTAGGTAGAATAAAGTTCTCCATTAAATTTTTTTTTTTTAAAATAAAATAAAAAAAAAAAATTTGCATAGACTTTTACGGACTACAGCTATGGCTACGTCTATAATCTGTAGCTATAGCTTCAATACATATCAAATATACTTTGATATGTATTGAAAATTGTAGGATTTTTTAGGCAAACTCGTTGGATAGTTTTAGAGCTTTTTCGATCATATCAAAAGACCTTATATATTGAAGTACATATCGAAAGACCTTCAATACATAGCAAATGACATATTGAAAAAGCATGGGCTATGGTTATGGCTACGGTTATAATCCGTAGCCATAGGTTTTCAGCTTTTTTTTTTTTGGTTATAATCCCCGCTGTTTTTTATGGGTTCTTTTATGAAGTATGTGTTATATCCAAACTGTCCATCTATTTGGCGAACTCATATTAAGTTTTGAGACAAAAAATAAGACAGATTTAACTATCAAGTGGACTACATTGTAAAAGGCAGTAGAGGATTGAACGTCTACCATTGAAACCCTTTTAGGGGTAGCAGAAATTTTAGATCATTATAAAATTTATTTTTTCTCTTCATCCTGGTCTCCATGACCTTATGAATAGATTGGATGGAAAATAAACGTTATGGTGGGCCTTATAAAATTTTTAACAGTGAAAATTAATTTTCCTGCTGCTCTTTGTGGTGTGGTCCAGTTGATCTTTGTGTTTTTTTTTTTAAATTTTTGATAATGGTCCAAAATGATCTCAAAATATGGATGATCGTAGATACGATAAATACATGACTGCGGGGCTTACGTTACTTTGATATCTTTTGAACCGTTCGTACACTTGGAGTTCGAGGAGCGTCCGCGCTCGTCTTCGAGCACAGCCGATCCTCTTGTGGAAGGAAAAGCAGAGGCATTTTCGACCTGTGGTAAGCCGTCCGTACGTATAGGGCGTATTCTTGGAAGGAAAAAAGAAATAGGTTTACCAATGTAAATGGGCCATAAATGAGTCGTACAGTTGTAAATTTCTTTTGCACGTGAATTCTGCACAATTTACTAAATGGTGGTTACTCAACCACTATCCGAGCGGAAACCATACACGCCGATCCAAACCGTGCAAATCGTGGGCCCCATTGTGAATCTACTATAACCAAAAAATCTTTCTTTAAATTTCAACAAATACGATTTGCTTTTAACCTTCAATTTGGAATTTTGCGGCCTGACGAGAATGATGGACAATAGGTGCATGTCCCTTCGATTCTTGATCAATGGCCATAAGGCCTCTTGATCCTGACCGGTCTTGGTGGAGATCGGGTACATCCCACTAGGGTTTGGTAATCAATTTCAATAAACCCATTTTGACTATATTATTATTATAATTATCATTTATATCCTAAAATTCGTTGTGAACCATTCAAATGAAAGGCGTAAAGTGCATTAGTGTTTCTAGAACAAGAGGAGGGCTTTTTTTAATTTGGGTAGTCAAGATTCGACCGCTAACATAGTAGATCAGAGTTTATAAAAAAGTTTTACCAGCTCATCCTAACGTACAATAGAATATATATTAAATGATACACGTATCTTTTGGATATTTTTACCCTTGTCAAAAAAGGATTCCAGTGAATTATAATTTTATATTTTTATCCTGATTTCTGTCCGGATGAAAAAAAATATGCTGCAAAATCATCATTGTAATAAAATGTAAGTAATGTTACGGAGAAATACAATAGTAAATAATCATTACTCATTTATAAATGTCATCACACGGGTACAAGGGTAAATAATTATTATACTTTTATGGCCACCACTATTTACCGTTGTACTTGAAAAACCAAATGGGCTAGATGGTATTTTGAAAATTTAAGAAAATTATAGTTATAGTTTGGTTAATGATTTAAACTCTTACTGGGCTTACAATGACTAAGATTTTTGGATTTTTTTAATTCAAAAAATCCTACATAAATTTTAAATTTATCAAAGAATTTCCTACAAATAAATTTTTTTGAGCAGGGCATTTTGAGGAGAAATGTTACTGAAGTATTCCCATATATTGTTTCTCTTTAAAAAGTAATAAAGTAAAAAAAAATTAAGTCTACATGATATTTCAGCCTATCAAGTGTAAGCACCCAACTATAATAACAACATAAATAAAAAATCTTTGTAATCAATTCACTATATGGACCCCATGTGCATTTTGAAAATTTGAAAGTGTGGCTTACCTTTGTATAAATCAACCAATTTTTTTCTTATTTACATCATGGTAAATTATATTCGTTAGAGAGATTAGATATCATACAAATATCATGTTGTCACATTCAATTCTTTATTTTGCTGGTTTTTCAGAAAATAAAGTATATGGTAGGCATTATGATATAATTTCAAGCTAAACAAAGTAAATGTTCATGGAATTTTGTGTTTTTTTACCAAATCACAAAGCTTGCTCAAGTCCTTCCTATTCTTAGATTAAATGGAGCATGAAGGAAGGGAGATTGTGCAACAAAGGATCATATCTATAGCCTAAATGGGTAATAACATAAGAAAATGTGAAGAGTGTTAGAGATGGATTGTCACAGCAGTACTGGTCGAAGCTCCATGGCCCCTCAGCCTGAGGTTTTTATTTTATGTACGTCATACATTCATTTTGCTAGCTTATTTTAGTGCATTATTCTAAAATTGTAACAGATACAAAGTAGTCCATATCATAAGAAGCAATGAGGATTATATGCATATTAGTGAAACTTTTTATATGCCACAATTTTTTAATCAAGCTGATTATTTTTTTCTTTATCCAAGTGTACATGACTTTATGAACATGTTAGATTGTTAATAAACATTTCATAGAGTTGCAAAAAAGATTCAATGTAGTGAATAACTATCCTTACTATTTCCTGTGGTGTGGATTAGTTGAGCTTTGGATCTGCCTGTTTTTTAGTTTCATTTTTTGAGTTCATATCATATAACGTTCTTGCAAAATGAATGGATGGTATGGAAAGAACGCATACATTATGGTGGGGCTCAAAGAGATTTACCAATACCCGAAATCATGAAGTGACCAAGAAATAAAAAGAAAAACCAAAACGGACACTCCTCCCCCTGTTTATATTGGCAACGATCGAGGGGTCCAATAAATGTATTTGTCACCACCACCACCATTTAGGAAAATAAACGGACACATTAATGAAGCCCACTTGTCTTGAGAAAAGGAGACGGGCGGCATTTTGGAAATTATCTCAGATCCTCTGCAAGCACAGAAATCCCTATAAATAAGGCGTTGGGTGGGTAAGAACAAAAAAAAAAAAAAAAAAAAAAAAAAAAAAGAAGGAGAGGGAAAAAGAAAAGATCTGATGGCTAGTTGCGTAGAAACAGCGCGTGGGGATTTCACACAGGACGGCTCTGTGGATCTAAAAGGGAACCCTGTCCGTCGATCAGAGAGAGGAGGATGGAAGGCTTGTGGTTTCGTTGTAGGTAGTACTCTCTCTCTCTCTCTCTCTCTCTCTCTCTCTCTCTCTCTCTCTCTCTCTCTCTCTCTCTTTTCTATTTTTATGGGCACTTTCATTCCATGTCCCATAGATATTTAGTCGGGCTGCTCTGCTTTCATGTGGGGAACATTGTGGATGGTTCCTAGTTGGAATATCACACTGATCAAGCAATCCTAACCATCCAATCCGTGGTCATTAAGTAACCAAATTCAATGGACAATATCAGATGGTTACTCTCATTAAAGGGTTTTCTTCTTCTTTTATTTTTTATTTGAACTTATATATATATATATATATATATATATATATATATATATATATATATATATATGGGATCTGTTTTTTCTTATTATCTCAAGAGTCAGAGCGCCCTTGAATTTTGTACGCCCATCTTATCTCGAAGCTGGCTTATTTCTGCATTTTGACAATGGGAATGGACTTCTGTATTAGCTTTGCACAATCTAAGAAGATTAGCGCTGCTTGTCTTCCTTGCATTTGGCGCTAATGTACAGCTATCCGGCTCGTCCAAATTGTTGATGGAGGATCTGTTTTAAAATCAGAATGATCAAGTAATCCTGACAGTCCGATTAATGGCTATCAAGAAGATAGCCAGGATTGTCGTACAACCGTGTGCAATTGAAGAACCACCGCCATTTTAGAGTTGCGCAAAATCAACGTAAGAGTCGGATGCTGGTTGGGTTTGCACGCCAGTGTGCTGAGTAAACTCTGTGGGGCTCGCTGTGATGTATGTATCTTATCCACACCGTCCATCCATTTTTCCATCTCATTTTATATCAGTAGGCCAAAATCGAAGCGTAATTAAAGCTCAAGTGGACCACACCACATGAAACAGTGGAGATAATAAAATCCACCGTTGAAACCTTCCCAGGGTCCAATGTTCATAAGGTGACACAGACATGGGTGAAGGGAAACACAATTATCAGCTTCATCAAGTACTTCTGTGAGCATTCAATTCCCAATCTTTTGATGGTGTGGTCCACTTAAACTTTGGGTATACTTCAATTTTGGGTTCATGCTATAAGATGAGCTGGATATACGGATGGAAGGCGTGGATAAGACACATAGATTATGGTGCCCAGTGCACAATCCGCGTCCATAAGATTATCTTTTGAACCCTCTCCTCCCGCTGGGCGTGTGATAAGCTACTTTTTTTTTTTTTTTTTTTATAAATTTATTATTATTATTAGTTTTTAACAATAATAAATAAAGTATACACTCGTTGGGATCACCATCATTTATGTTGATGTATTTTATCCACTCCGTTCATACATTTTAGCACAAGTGGACCACACTGCAGAAAATAATGGTAATTGCACATCTACTATTGGGAAATTCACCGGGCCAAAAAAGTTTTATATGAAGTTAATATTTTAATATTTTATTATTATTATTATTTTTTGTTTTATTTTTTCTTTCGTCCATGTTTTTGTGATCTTATAAACAAGTTATAGGCCCTAGAAAGGTTTATAGGGTGAAAATCGTTACTTCCATTATTTCCTGTGGTATAGTCCACCTAAGCTTTAGATATGCTCCAATTTTTTTTAACAACCCTAAAATGACCTTGAAAAAAAGGATGGACGGCATAGATGATGCAAGTATAATGACTTGGGCTCAATTGAGTTTACTTGGTACGATAAGAGTATAATGAGTAACTCAGCACGCAATCTGATTACCCTTTCTTAATGCCGAATCCATGTGTTGCACGTTTACATCAAATGTTGCGTGAGACGTTCACCTACAACTCTTCGTTTCTCTCCAACGTGTTGCATCTATAGGATGTGCGACTCTTGAAGAACGTGGGCCCTGTTATAAAAAGATCACCAGGAGAGAAAACCAGGATCATAATTCATAGACTCATCAGAAAAGCTAAATCGTCAAAATCAATAGAGACCAGATGGTTTGTCTCAATGCACGGATGTGGCCCACCTGATAAGTTGATTGGTTCTAATTTCTCTATTTAATCTCTACAATGAGATACAAGTTTTTGCAAGGTTTGGATTTTACGCACGAACAACAAGCTAGTGGGAAAAGAAAACGATGTATGTGAAGGATCACATGCAATGTTGTATGTGAACATTTCTCTACGGGCGCTGTTTGACTAGTGACCTGCCACTACGCAGGTGGCTAGTGGTGGGTGGTATGTGGCCGCCGCCATAATGTATGCGATTTATCCATGCCCTCCATTCATTTTTTTCATATCATTTTTGTAGAAATTCATTTTTTTCTGATCATTTTCGAGCATGATCCTAAAAAATGAGTTTGATGTAAATCTCAGGTGGACCACATCACAAGAAAACAATAGTGATTAAATGTACACCACTAAAACCTACTAAGGCTCATTATAATATTTATTTGACATTGAATCTTTTGATTAGGTCATACAGAGAGACAAAAAAAACAAATATCAAACTTGATCCAAAACTTCTATAGCCTCCTGAAGTTTTTAATGGCTTTTTTTTGGTGTGAGCGTACCAATCAACACTTTTCCTGTATGGTAGTCCACTCAAGATTTGGACGTACTTCATTTCGGGCTAGTGCCATAAAAGGATGCCTGGCGTGAATGATATATATATATATATATATATATATATATATATATATATATATATATATATATATATATATAGAGCACGGACAACTAGCCATCCTTTATCGGAACAATTTACACCTTAATCATTAGGAGTCTCGATCCATTGATGAAACGAAATCTTTTATTTCTTACATTTTCATTGGATCATGTCATTGGACACTACTGAATTGAATAATGAAGGTTGATGGCATCAATAAAGATCTGAGCCAGTGAAAATGCAAGAAAGTGAATTCCCTATCTCCCAGCGACAGAGGATCCAAATTCTATCAGAAACTATGGAGGTGGATTGCATGGTGACACCAACACCACAGACATCCCTGTTGACCGGGCGCTTTGTTTCTACCATGTTCATAGGAAAAAAGAAAAAGAAAAAGCAGGGATGATGACATCCACCATCTAAACCTACCTAGGATGTGCATGTCATTGGAGAATTCTCTATAGGCCAAAAACAGGACCCTTTCAGGAAGGAGGACTTCTTGGACTATATGCAAACCTTATGAAAATTCTTCGGCATGTAGTGCTAGGTTATGTGTCAGCACATAGTTGATAGGACCATTGGCAACCCTCCTACCACCAATCTTTTACATACGAAGTTTGCTATTGTCATGTTCTTTTATTATTTTATTATTTTGCATGATTGTCTTTTATTTAGTGTATGTATAAAAATTGTTTACTTTTAAAGTCTTTCCAAATAAAGATTTATCTTTGAGATCATTAAAAAGTAACTATTCCCTAAGATATGATATTTTTTAAATGATTAAAATGCTCATAGTAAAAGTTCCTCCATCTAGTCAACTAATGTTTAAATATCATCTATCATATTGTTTATTCGTGCTATTAGATATATAGAGGTTGCGTAACCAAAAGCTTCGTGGGGTTGACCATGATGTCCTTGTGATTTGTTCATCAATTTTGTTTACTTCACCATAAGGTGTGAGACAAAAAATAGGTAGATCTAAAACTTGAGTGGGCCACACTATAGGAAACAGTGACAGATGGAAAACACCTATATTATAGAAATCTTTATACAGCTCAATTTGATATCTTTGTGAAATTCACTCTATTTATCAGTTTCACAAGCCTATGTAAGATGTGAATTTCAAAATTAGGCAAGCATAAAACTCAGGTTGGCTATACCACTAAAAAGAGTGGGGGATGAAGAAAACTTAATGTTAATACCTTCATAATGCCCACCATTACTTCTTCCATTCAGCACATTCATAAGTTGATGCTTTCTGGGATGAAGTGAAATTACAAATATTAACCTTATCCGTAACTTCCACTAGTTGTAATAAAATTTCAATAACGTATTCAATCCAAATGTATCGTGGGACATAGCTCACCTAAATTTTGGATATGCTTAATTTTTGAGCTCACATTCTACTTAAGCTTTTAGGCTGTCCATCAAAATTTATGTGTTTTATATTTGCTGTCCATCTCATTTAAGGTATAATCTCTACGATAGTCAAAGAAAAAGTAATTGCTTTTTAGGCTAAAGCATTTATTTAGAAATTTTTTAGAAGTAGGCTGTTTCTTTTTTTCTTTTTATTATTATTATATGCAGTAAATGATTAGGTGGTTATATGAAAAATGGCTTCATTAAACGATGCAATATTTGATCATTTGAATAATCCCTCTCTCAATTTCCATGCCCTGTTTTGATAGAAACTAGTCATGCTGCATGACGGCTACCATCCTAAGCTTGGTTCCACTTCCACCTGACGCTGATGTGGGCGCCACCACGATACATGTGTTTTATCAGTACTGCCTATTTACTTTTGCATATCATTTTAGGGGATAATACCAAAAATGAGACATGCAGATCTCAAGTGGCCCCCACAAGAAGATAACAGTGGTGATTGAATGCCCGTCATAATTCCTAAGGTCTATTGTAGTTGTTCAAAAAACAAATGTTTATTTTCCATCCAACCTTTTGATTAGGTCACACAGACCTGGATGAACGGAAAACAAAAATATCAGCTTCATCTAAAACTTTTGTGACCCTTAAGAAGTTTTAATGGTAGCCATTCATTCACCACTCTTTCCTTGAGTGTGGTCCACATGTTACGTTTATCTGCCTCATTTTTGTGCTCGTGGCCTAAAATGTGATATAAAAATGAATTGAAGGATTGGATGAAACAAATACCTCATGGTGGGGTCCACAGGGCACCATCCAATAGCCACCGGCGTCAGTAGGCAATCCGCGTCCGGTTCGACCGAGGCTGGGTTGGAGATATAGGTCATTTATGAGGTAGTGCGTACCATGCCAAAAATCAGATAGTACGCCAGTGGTTGAACCATAAATATAGGTTGAACTTAGATCATCAGGGTTCTTTCCTAACATTAAATTTTCTGTCAGTACCAGTCTGGCCTCAGTCATGATCAGTGGACCAATATTGTTTTCAGTCTGGACATTTTCACACTACACCCCACTTGATGAAGGGCTCTAATCTTTCACATGTGCCATCTGACCAAAGAATGATACCAGTCATGCAGGCCCCGCTTTCTATCAAAACCAGCACGCGCCACCCTTATTTTACACGACTTAGCCAATGGTTCAGTCGTCGTGTGGGTTATACTGTGCATGGCCCATGCATCCTAATTCCCAAAATTGAAAGATCCTCGCTACGTAATATTCCACCTTTAAGGTGGCAATGTGCCACTTCACTATTTTCCATTTGATAATTCCACCATATCATGATGAACGGCTACACTACCACAGCCACGTGTAACATTTCGTGTAACACATCTCACATCCTACGGTGGTGGTTGGTGAGAATCCATATTAATTTTCCCGCCAACTTTTGGTTGTCTCTGTTGGGAATGGTTCGGTTACGATTTCACCCCAAACTCGGACCAAATCGAACCGTGTGCACCCCTAGATGCACCTAGAGTCGACGGCCTGATCTGCAAATGGCTACATGTCATGCATGTGTGAGATCCAATCCGTCCATGCGGTGGACCCCACCTAAAAAGTAGTGAAAAACCATGTTGTTCGGTCCACAGGGCAACTAGACAGTCGGACCCAAATGATGGACCGCCTGGATATTTGACAGTGGGCCATGTTCCTATGTAAATAATTACATTAAAAAGGATGTTTGGATGTGTATGGTTGGCAGTTTACGAAGTGTTTGAAAGGATGGCATTCTACGGAATATCGTCAAACCTGGTGTTGTATATGACGAAGAAGCTTCATCAGGGCACTGTCTCTTCTTCGAACAACGTCACCAACTGGGCCGGAACCGTTTGGTTGATGCCCATCTTGGGAGCATACGTCGCTGATGCTCATCTCGGTCGCTATTGGACTTTCTCCATCGCCTCCTGTATTTATCTCTCGGTAATGTATTCCCATCTTCAACATCATCATCATATAAACGTTTTGGATCATTGAACTAATGGACCCGCTAATTGAAACCCAACGTTCAAGTTCTGTAAGTCTCTTAGCTAGAGCATTGAATAATAATTCCTCTGAACGCTTGTTTGGATAGGAAGATAGTTCAGGTGGAATCCCGTAGACATTGAAAACCATGGACATGAGTCACAGTTAATTTTCTTGGAAATATCAAAAGGTCAAATTGTAAAAAGTGTGCCTTCTAAATTCATTGATTCAGGACAATGCCAAAAAATACCATCTATAGACTTTCCTGACTAATTAACCTGCCACGGTTCCATACAGTTGCAAGTTCTCACCCCGTGGCTATGGCCTTATAATCATTCTTAATTATATTTATCTTTGTATCTCGAATTGAGTATGAGCCATTAAATATTTAATCTTTTTAGATAATCACTTATTCAACAAAATAATGTTTCTTACAATCGCCTGGGCATTATAGAATTCAAAACAAGAACACGTCATGTCATGATTTAAGATGCAGTTAAAGGGTGGAAACTGGAACTCATTTGGCACTACAGTGGGGGCACCATATTTTGTCTCGAAATTTGGTCGTTAATACATGCATATAGTGCCAAGAGTGTTAGAACCTGTTAGAGTCAATCCAAACCAATCACATGTGACCCAAGAGTGCTAGAGCCTGTTAGAGTCAATCCAAACCAATCACATGTGACCCCAAGCATTGAGATATACAAAGAGACTATCAATGGTCGTCTATGACCAAGAACTAAAGCAGTTCAGCTATTTATTTAGTCACTTGCAAATGAAATCAAGTGATTTGTGGATGGGAGATTCATCCTTTTAATTAGTTCTTTTTTACTTTCAGTTGAAAAAACTTTTTCTTACTATATAATAGTAGAGATAACTTGATTCATACAATATGTAGAGTGAACTCAATTGTATTAATTAAAATGTAAATAAAAATTTATAATAATATCCCTTGGCAATCCATTATTGTTTGCAGTGTAGATAGTGATGCCTTAGATCTAAGTTTTCATTGGTCCAACAACTTATGTGTAGACAAAAGTAATTACACTACTAAAAAAGGAAATAAAATGTAATACTTGTGATCCAATGCTCAGCGTAAATAGAAGAAAATTACACTACTTCTAATCTAAGTCAGTCTAATGTAACAGTGTAGACACACGATGTTATACTAGTATACTAAAGTCAATCCAACATAAGGGCCCGTCTGGCCGGGTGGATTGGAAGGGATTGAATGGTATTAGGGTGGATGACATGGATTTCAAGGTAATGATGGTGTTGTCAGTGGATTGTCTTAAGATCCATAGGATTGCTATATCGAGTTTGTTTGGCACACCCGGCCAATCTCGGGATTAAACCTTTCCATCCCTTCTAATCCCTCGAACCAAACAAGTCGTAGGCAAATTTGAACGGATTAAGGAGGATTGGATGGGATTTAAAGGTAATGATGGTGTTGTTAGTGGATTGTCTTAAGATCCATGAGACTGATATATCCTGGGATTAGATCACCCCGTCTGTTTGGCATGCCCGGTCAATCTCGGAATTTAACTTCCAATCCGTTCCAATACCATCCAATCCCTTCCAATTCGCCCCGCCAAACCGGCCCTAATAGCATAGATAGATTAGATTACACTATTACTAGTTCAGGATAAAAGTAAGATAAGATAAAATAGGTTAGCCTTCATTGTGCTGTAGATTTGATTTGTATTGAATTGAGAGACCTAAAGCTTTTCATCTTTCTCCTATTTATAGAGTTTTCGAGGAAGTATTTAGAGAGAGATCTTCATATTCACTCCTCACACCTGTTGATGTAAAAATAATCGTTTGGGCCTGAAGACAGTTGTAGCCTATTAAGAAATGCCATGCATATTAGTCATTTGACATAGATTGACTATTGGTTGTGCGCGGATCTAGCTCCTGTTATGTGGATGAATTTTTCTCAAGACACCATGTGTTGGTGATAGTTATTTCTTTCTCCACACGAATGTGTATAGTGCACATGAAACTCTACCAACCTGGCATTGTTGTCACTCTACTACTTAAGTGGTTTAGGTTGTAAAGGCTTTAATTTGCAAGATACTATGATGCCTTGTTTGAATTCGTATATCACTAACTACGACTGTGTTTTGGTTGACACCCATCTTCGTTCATGAGGTTATTATAATGAATAGTTGACTTTACCACGTGAGTAGGATACACAAGACTTATCTTATGATTGTATTTTATTGAACTTGTCTTTTTGAGATTATTTATGACTTTTCGGATTCTAATCATATTTAACCGTCGATGCAGACAAATAGATCTTTGATTTATCTTTTATTGAGATTTTACTACTATTTAATATCACCTAAGTCATTAGATCTAATAGGGTCAAATCAGGAAAAAATATATACCATAAGTGGTATTATATAGTCGTTCATTATTATTGTTTAAGATCCCGCTGGTATTCCGTTGCGGTGTATTAAGATCCTTGCTAGTTCTCTAGGCCTGGCTAGATGTGTTTGTTAAGTTTGAAAGGAGCTTTATTTATTTATTTATTAATTAGGTACCTAACGCAATTGAATCCATGACCCTAAAGTGGGACACAGTGTCTGCTACAGAGGTTCCACCCCTCCATCAATGATGAACTTGTTTTACGTAGGCCTGACCTCATCATTGTTTTTCACTTTTTATTTTTTAACATGCAACGCTCTGGCCGAAAGGTTAGGTTGTACATTACCATCGGAGTCCTTGTCTTGGACAACTAGGTCCCTTGATGTGACGGGCCTCAACATGGACGTCAACCACAAAAATACCTTAGATTGGAAGATTCTTGCTGGATGATATTGATATCTGACCATGTCCATTTGTTTGCCACTATTTAAAGGTAGGATTCCTCTAATCCGATATTTTTGGTGCATGGGCTATCCACAGTGTGAAAAATAATACCAACCGTTCGGATCAATGAACCACAGCCCCACCTGTACGTAAGGTTAAAAAACGAATAGTAGTGTGCAACATTTCGGAGAGAGCATGGTGGACGCAGATTGCATGCAGCCAGCTGCAGTCTGTGGTCCACCCTGATGCGTGTATTACATCCACTCTGTCCATCCATTTCTCCAGCTCATGTTATTTGATGAATCCAAATACGACGCAGATCCAAAGGTCAAGTGGGCCACACCATAGTAAAAAGTGAGGATTGAATGATGACCATTAAAAACCTATTGGGGGACACAAATTTTTGTGGTCAAGCTGATATTTATGTTTTCCTTTCATCTATCTTGGAATCACGTTATCAACGGGTTGGATAGCATGTAAGCATCATGGTGGGCCATAGGAAGGTTTCAACGCAAGCGTATTTATCCCCACTATTTCCCTGGTGTGGTCCACTTTTAGCTTTGGATCTTTTTCATATTTGGATTTTTGTCCTGAAATGAGCTCGAAAAAATAGATGGACCGAGTGGATAAAACACATACATCACAGTAGGCCCGACAGAGCTTAGGGTTGCAGGCAATCCGCCTCTCAGCATGGGATAACACCTCTTTCTTTCTCTCTGTCTCTAGTTTTGGTGTTCTACTTCAGACTGTATTGAGTCAACCCTATTGTATACGTAAAATCTACTCCGTTCATCAGGTTCTATCCTCAACTCTTGGCTCTGAAGTGATATGGGCCACACCATTGGCGGCAATAGGGATGGGAGTCCAACCATAGGACTGTGTGTGGGGCCACCATTCTGTTTATTCTCATCAAACCCGATAATCAGGTGTAACTCACTGTCATGAAGTAAACAAATAAAAACAGCCTGATCCAAATATCATGTGAACCACACCATTTGAACTTTTAGATGTTTTAGGAGCAAATTCACATTGTTTCCATTGGTATTGTCCATCATAACTTTCTATTGAAACCATGTACGGTTCAAATAAGGGTTCCTACCTGATGGACGGAATGGATTTACTAATAAAGCATGGCAGGCCCCACAGAGCTTGGGTGTCTTACGTAGCCGCCTAAAATCGGCGTTGTAGACGGTTCGGGTCCCTCAACCCGAAGTGACTCACCAGCATTCTAAATTGAGCTCGACTAGGGTGATGCTTCACCTTACAATGGTGGTAACTCAATGGTCATTCATATAGCCATCCAAACCGTCCAATTTGCTCGTCCTACTGTGATGGACGATGGCCCAAAAATCACACCAAGTGGATGATCTTAACCTTAACCATCTGATTTCGCCCAAAAAAATCTGACCGCCGACCATTTTATGCACGAACCGTTCGTTACCATGGCCACAATTAGATGGTGGGGCCCATTCAATCAGTTTGTTTTTCCTGCTAGAGAGTTTGAATGGATTTTGATGCTTTGTTTCCCATCTCATGCCGTGCAATTGCAAGTGTTATAACTTTTTCGTATGTTTTGGCGCGTTTGGCCTGCATTAAAAATTCGAATTTAGGAGAAATGATAAGGTTGTCACAATTTGAAAAAGGGTGGTGACTCATCCCCCTCAATCTGACACTAATAATGTACAGCTATCCAGACCATCCAAATTGTGGGTCCCATTGTCGATTGAGCATCTCTCTCAAACCACACTGATCAAGAAATCCTAATCATCCAACTAATCAAATAGATGGTTGAAAGTGAAATAGTGAGTAGCCCAAATTAGAAGGCAAAATCAGCTGGTTACTACTATCTTCTCAGTGCAATTTTTCACTCATACTCCATCCACTGTTGGGCCAATGATTTGGACAACCTGAATGTTGGGGATTTTGACTTGCGGAATCACACAGATCTAGATCTAGGATAGCAATCCAATGACACCAAGCACACAAGAGAACACACAAATTTAACGTGGAAAATCCTTGCGGGAAAAAATCACGGCACAAAGCGATAGATCTTCACTATGAAAGCATCAATTATAAAGAGAAAGGACTTATCCGATTCGAACAACCTCGAATCTCACCCTTGCTACACCCTTTGATAACCCTAGAACTCTTTAGAAAGCTTTTACCTTCCCTTAGAATAACCCTAGGGACCCCTATTTATAGTTTAAGAAACTTTCCTTTCACATCCCAGTTGCGAAAGGACTTAAATCCGCAGTTTCACGTAAAATCGCGAAACAAATTGCGTAACCTACGACTAGTCCTGAAAATTCTTGGACTGGTCTTAGCCTCCTTCGACTGGTCAAAGCTCACCTACGACTGGTCAAAGATTGCGGAGAAAAATAGTAAAAACTCGGTGGACTTTGAGTCGTGCTAGGGCTCGAACCTACGACCGGTCGAGCGCATCCCACGACCAGTCAAAGCTGTCCCACGACCGGTCGAACGACCTCAAAAAACTTCAGATTTAAGACTTTTCTCAACAATCTCCACCAAGTCTTCAATCTTCAACCGTGTAGCTCCTTGACCTCTTCTCTTATCTCTGCATCACATCATAGCTTCTCGTGCACACTCTGTCTTTCTTTTCCGTCGTCGCCAAGCCTAGAGAAGTTACACATAACTTAAACTTCTCTGCAGGAATCACCTAGGTGAGCATTTCTGCCGGATCAAAATCCACGTGCTTAATCACCTTTGCTCCTGTCTTCTCAAAAAGAAAAACGTAGTCTTCTTACCATCTCACCGCTACCCAATATTGCTTGCCGGGGTACTTGCTCACAACACTGATAGCTTGTGAAATAATCAGTCTAAACCAGACCATGACATGCACTGCCCAGCGCATTCGAATAAGGTTCATGAGATATCTTGCTTTTCCTCATCTATTTTGGGACATGTCCTGAGAAAAACTTGAGGAGAGATACGTAGGGAACGCTCTTCAGCTTTACCTGGCCCATCACATCCTGGATCAATACGTACACACAAGGTATTCCTCTTGTGATTACCAAAGCCTACTCCTCCTTTAGTCTCAACGCCGAGAACCATCTTTGTAACCTCCCGATCTTTCATCCTGAATGTTCCAATTGATCGAGTCTTTAGTACATTGATTTCAGACATGTTACAATTGGCGATCCACACGTCATCAACATACAATACCTGACCCACCATGAAGGAATCAAACCACTGCTTAGGCGACATGCTGAACAACGACCTCCTGCAAAGTCTTTTCTCAGCCCCTTTCACTTCGAACCACCCTGGTTGCTTCATGTAGATCTGCTCTTCACTTTCCCTTGCAGAAGTGCAGACTCCACATCCTTCCTTCCAGCTCAAGATCACATTGGCCAACTAACGCCAATCACTGATCTAATAGACACCTGCTATACCGTCGGCGTGAATATATCTGAGAAGCCGATCCCTTCTCCCTGAGCATAACCCATCACCACCAACCTTGTTCTGTATCTATGTTGTATCCTCCTGAAGATCCACCTGCATCCAACCATTTTTTGACCCACTGGAAGCTCCACGCGCTCCCATATGTCGGTCTAGTACAACGAATCCATCACATCGCCCATGGTCACCTTTCACTTCTCAGCACTAGGCTCACCTAGAGCCATCTGAATAGAAGATGAATACTCCTGCGATATTGGAGTTGTCCATGTACCTCGCCGATATCCCACGATCATGCCGTGTGTTTCTTCTCACAGGTGGCTCAGGTGGCTGCTTCACCTTCTCTTTATCCCTGTCCGCGTCTCAGCCTTCCTACCCTGCCCAACGTGCCACACACATGCAGAAGTGGAATCCGTTACATCCACTGCAGCTCCACCTTTTGAAGTGCTCGCAATCAACCTGTACAAGTTACCGAGTCATTACGCTTTCATGATTACTCGTGCCCCCTTGGATACATTAAGAGCACTATCAATACCTGTGTACTTGCAACCTTTTGCCTCAAGCACACCAAGAGAAATCAGATTCTGCTTCAAATCAGGAACGTGCCTCACATATGTCAAGGTACGCTTCACCCCTTCAAACATTCTGATGCACACAGAACCAATAGCCACAACATTATAGGCAATGCTATTACCCATAAATACATGTCCACCATCGCACTCCTTGTAGCTAGTGAACCAACTTCGATGAGGAGTCATGTAAAAAGATGCCCCTGTGTCTAGCATCCACTCGTCCTTACGATCATCGTATGACCGCTTGAGTGAAGACACAAATAAAACATCACCATCACATCCATCTGACGTGACAATGTTGGCCTCCCTGCATGAAGCCTCAAAATCTTCCCTCTTCGATTTAGGATTTTCACAATCCTTCTTCACATGTCCTTCCTTCCCACAATTTCAGTACTTTACGTTTCCTTTGTCCTTACCCCTGGATTTAGATCTAGAACCAGAAGAACCTGTACCTTGTTCGAAATTCCTACCCACTGTAAATAGTGCATCAGAAGACGTCCTCATGTCGCTGTTTAGTTGTCTCATAGCCTTCCCTTGAAGGGCTGAGATAACTGTGTCGACACTCAGGATTTTATTCATGCTGCACAGTGTTCTTGAATGCCTCATACGACGCCAGGAGAGAATTCAGCAACATACATGCTTGTTCTTCATCTTTCATCACTTCCTCCATATCCAACAATTTGCAAATCAATTTATTAATGTTGCTGATGTGAGCCTCCAGATTTCCACCCTCTACCATCTTGAAGTTATACCACTGCCGCTTCAAGTGTAGGCGATTTTTCGAGGATTTCTTCACATAGACATCCTCTAATTTCGCCCACAAACTAGCCGCAGTTTTCTCCCTCATGAGGTTGTAGAGAACCTCATCCGTGAGACATAAACGGATCGTTGATAATGCCTTCTTATCAAGAGTATTCCATTCATCATCTTTCATGGTAGACTTCTACTCCTCAAGAGCACTATCCTCGCCTTGCTTGGTTAACAGGCTAATCATCTTAACCTTCCATAACTCAATTATTTTTTCCTGAGTACTTTTCAAACTCATACCTGGCACTCGCCATTATTACTAATCCCTCAGATTCAGATTTGTGCCTCAACGATCGCTCTGATACCAGTTGTTGGGGGTTTTGACCTGCAGAATCACACAGATTTAGATCTAAGATAGCAATCCAATGACACCAAGCACACAAGAGAATACACAGATTTAATGTGAAAAATCCTTACAGGAATAAACCATGGCACAAAGCGACAAATCTCCACTATGAAAGCATCAATTACAAAGAGAAAAGACTTAACCGATTCGAACAACCTCGAATCTCACCCTTGCTACACCCTTTGATAACCCTAGAACTCTTTAGAAAGCCTTTACCATCCTTTAGAATAACTCTAGGGACCCTTATTTATAGTTTAAGAAACTTTCCTTCCGCATCCTAGTTGCAAAAGGACTCAAATCCGCAGTTTGCGCAAAATCGCGGAACAAACTGTGTAACCTAGGACTAGTCCTGAAAATTTCGGGACTGATCTTAGCCTCCTTCGACTGGTCGAAGCTCATCTACAACTACAACTGATCGAAGCTCACTTACGACTAGTCGAAGACCGCAGAGAAAAACAGTAAAAAACTCGCTAGACTTTGAGTTGTGCCAAGGTTCGAACCTACGACGGGTCGAGCGCCTCCCACGACCAGTCGAAGCTGTCCCATGACCGGTCGAACGACCTCAAAAAATTTCAGATTTAAGACTTTTCTCATCACTGAATTGTCAAACAACCATGCCACATGTACAGCCGAAAAGTGGGCCACCCTTTTCTTAAATTGTGAAAAAAAAAACAGCACATGAGTCCAGCCCTTGAAACCAGTAGTGAAACTTAGCTATTGGTAAGATTTAGTGGGGCCCATTAATCGTCCCTTTCAAATCATGAACGGATGAACACATTTCACCCACAGCATTACTCTACAATTGATATATAACGAGATACGTTAGTGCAAATCTAACCATGCATGGTTGTTTTTTTTTTTTTTTTGCCGTCGCCGATGAATTTCTATTAATCAATCTTCTCTGTTTCCAGGGGATGTGTCTGCTGACGCTGACGGTATCTCTCCCTTCACTAAAACCGCCTCCTTGTCATCTAGACAACATTGCCGACTGCAAGAAAGCTTCTACATTGCAACTTGGTGTATTCTTCTGTGGGCTATATATACTGGCGGTCGGGACGGGCGGGACTAAGCCCAACATCTCAACCATAGGCGCGGACCAGTTTGATGATTTTGAGCCCAAGGAGAGGGCCCACAAGCTCTCATTCTTCAACTGGTGGATGTTCAGCATATTCTTCGGGACGCTCTTTGCGTACACGGTCCTTGTGTACATACAGGACAATGTGGGGTGGACACTGGGCTATGGGCTGCCGACGCTTGGGCTTGCGATTTCAGTGGCAATCTTCTTAGCTGGGACACCTTTCTATAGGCACAAGTTACCCTCTGGGAGTCCCTTTACAAGGATGGCTAGAGTCATTGTTGCTGCCCTTAGTAAATGGAGGGTCCCATTACCAAACGACCCCAAAGAACTCTATGAGCTGGACTTGGAAGAGTATGCAAGAAAACACAAGTTTAGGATCGATTCTACCCCTTCTTTGAGGTCAGTGATTTTATTTTTTAAAATATAATAATTCCCATTCGGGTGAAATGTGGGTCGTTTGGCTACCTGGAAAGGAACCTATACCTTAGGTAACATTCCTTTAGATACTTGAAATCCAAAAGAAAAGATAAATAACAACAACAACAACAACAATAATAGTAATTATTATTATTTAATGATGATTTCCATTAGAACTATTAAAACATGGATTCATGTGTTTGAGTAGAAAGTAAAATTTTATATTCCTCTAACTATACTTAGTTTTTTTATTCCAACTTATAAATTATACAAGTATAATGATTGCTAGGTGGAATTCAGCCTTTTCTTTGCTATTCGAATAACACAATTTGTCACATTAAAGAAACACCCTTTTTTCTTCCCATTGTTTGGCGACACATTCCCCCATTCGATAGAGTGGTCTGTTTGGATATGAGGAATCTATGGTGTGGAATACATATCTGTAATGATTACATTTTTCATTACTACTCACCTGAGGATTTCTAAAAGGATGGACAGGTTGAATAACACCTTAAAGTCTTATTTTTCATTAGACAATAGTCACCTTGTAACTTGTGCCAATTGTGGTAAAGTGCATCCAAATACACGAAATTATTACATCTATGGAAAACTGAATGTTTTGATTTTCCTGACCCTCCATGGGAGAATAATATATTAGCGAGGCATATTTGTAGCTCTCGAGATTCGAACATAGAACCTTTTGTTCTGGTACCATGTCAAACAAACATTTACTCCAAAAGCTTAAGCTATCAGAGTTTGGTGTATCAATGTATATCAAGGGAATTTATCACTTCAACAGACTACCCATATTAGTAAAATGCTCATGCCATGCAAGTGATAGAGAAGAAATGCATGGTGTGTGACCTGTATGTTGCACACTGTTTGCAGTCTTCGATTCTGACAAGTGGGGTGCATGATTTTGTAATTCCCGCCATGGATGTAGCTGACAAGTGGGGTGCATGATTTTGTAATTCCCGCCATGGATGGGCTACAGCTCAAATATCTCCTTGAATGGACATGCTTAGCCTTTCGATTTGTGCCGATTAAGAAGAGAAACACAACAATGGTACACATTCAACTCAAAGGGATCCGAATATTGGTTGGTCGGGTCTTCCAATCATGGAGATTTTTGGAGCATTCTACATCCACTGTGGGACACTAATAAAATGGTCCGGAATACCCTTTTGTACTGTGCAAAGATGCGGGCATTTAGAAATGAGATTGGTGTAATTAAGGTTTCCTATATTTTGCCAGCATTTGGATGAACTATTGATTCGGTTTCGATTATGAATCTAATAAATTTATAATAAACAAATTGTGATATCCTCCCTTTGCATTCATATTGATTCGTTTGGACTCCAAATTTCCATCAAATTGGAACTTGAAAGAAATACAATTGTAATACAAGAGCTACTTCCTTGCTATGATTGCTAGGAAAACATCGCTATTTTTTCTCAAGTCCTCTTGATTAAACTAAGTTCTCAATGCCTTACATTTGTGTAATTCGAATTGTAATTGAATTCATGGATGCAGATTTCTCAACAAGGCGGCTGTGAAAACCGGCCTAGACTCTCCATGGACACTCTGTCCAGTCACCCAAGTAGAAGAAACAAAACAAATGCTACGAATGATTCCAATCTTATTTGCAACCTTTATTCCAAGCACGATGATCGCTCAAGTCAATACCCTTTTCATCAAGCAAGGTACAACGCTGAAGAGACACATCGGTTCCAGCTTCAAGATTCCCCCTGCCAGCTTAGGCGGCTTTGTAACACTAACCATGCTCATCTCTGTTGTGATATATGACCGTTGCTTCGTTAAGATCATGAGAAAGTGGACCAAGAATCCGAGGGGGATCACTCTCCTCCAGAGGATGGGAATTGGCCTTCTCTTCCACATTGTGATCATGTTGACTGCATCTCTAACTGAAAGGCATAGACTGCGAGTCGCTAGAGATCACGGCGTAGTCCAAAATGGAGGGGAAGTTCCACTCACTATATTCATCTTACTCCCTCAATTCGTGCTTATGGGAGTCGCGGACTCTTTCCTTGAGGTGGCAAAGATCGAATTCTTCTATGATCAGGCTCCAGAGGGAATGAAAAGCCTTGGGACCTCTTACTCCATGACGAGTCTTGGGATTGGGAACTTCCTTAGCAGTTTCCTTCTTTCAACGGTGTCCCACATCACTGAGAAACATGGCCACAAAGGGTGGATTCTGAATAATCTCAATGCCTCTCATCTGGACTACTATTACGCGTTCTTCGCTATCTTGAACGTATTGAATTTCATTTTCTTCCTAACTGTAGTCAAGCTCTATGTATATAAAGCCGAGGTGACAGATTCGATGGAAATGCTCGAAGGAGAAAACGGGAAGTTGGCAATGAGCACTAGTAACCATGAAGAAAACGGGAAGTTGGCATTGAGCACTAGTAACCATGAATAAAACGGGAAGTTGGCATTGAGCGCTAGTAACCATGAAGTGTCATCAACTTAAATCTTATTACTAGATTCGATGGAGAAGAGCCTATCGTTCTTGTGGTATGTCCTTTTGGGGGACATGTACCTAGACAAAAGTGGTTTTCTATGCATCAAGAAGCAACGACAGACAATGAAGTGAATCGTATTGGATGCCGGTTTTGAAAATCATGTGGTGTACCAACATTGAAGATTGCAGGGTAGATGGTGTTTTGATATGGGGTGACATGTATCATATCATGGTCTGATTCAAAGTACAATGTATACCTTTTGGCTTATCGATCTGCCACAAACGATAATAAATTGTTGTATGAAAGTTTACAAGATAAACAGAAAAAATTGGATTGAAATAGGTAGTACATGGTTAGTACCATGAGATTGTTGTATGAAAGTGTACAAGATACACAGAAAAAATTGGATTGAAATAGGTAGTACATGGTTAGTACAGTGATTAGACGCTGTTCTTGATGATGGATGGTTCTGGTTTCATGTCTTCTTTGATAGATTCTTTGCATTCCCTCAATTTAAGCTTTCTGAGAACTCGAAGAGTCAGGCCAGAGCTCCTTTCCAAGCGAAGTTGGATATAATAGTTACCATGTTAAGAAAAAGGCTCTACTCACCTTAATGAACTTGTTTTGCATGATTTTTTAATACACACTCGTCTAGCATGTATCATTCCTAAGGGACCCATATCAAGAAATGGTTGGATAATCAGAAGTTGGGGTTTAAATTGGAAACAAATGGGTGGATTATAACCATTTTTTATACACATTCGTCCAGCATGTGTCCCTCTTTTTTTTTTAGGGAAAGGTGGAACGTCACCATCTTTCATTCACAGAGGAACTAAAAACTGTGCAGCCATTTCGGGCGGGCCCCAACAAAAAGAAGCAGGCCTCGCCTATCACATGAGAAACAAAGCAAGGAAAAGGAAACACAACGCTTGAAAGAAAAGAGATCATGGGACCCGAGGAGGCGCTTAGGAGGACCTCAAGGAGCCCAAGCCCACCTTGTCGAGGAAAACCAAGCCATGGATCGGGGCGGAAGAGAGGCAGAGCTTGTAAAGAAAGACGAGATTTGGGATTCACTCCCAAGATGAGCAAGGCCATCGGCCGGGCCATTGCCTTCCCGAAGAGTGTGGATGAAGGACAGCTGCCCACATTGCTTCAGCTTACAGATTCTCTCCCTCCAATTGTTCCACTTCTATGAAGGATTGGAAGAGAGATTGAGAATGTCCACAACCATTCTAGAATCAGATTCCACCACAATCTAAGACAGGTCCCTCGAAAGACAGTGGGACAAGCCGTCCCAGATTGCTCTAATTTCTGCTTGGTTGTTGGAACCCGAACCATACCCCACCGAGAATGCAAAGATAAAGGAGCCATTTTCGTCTCTACATATTCCACCTCCGCCAGATGGGCCCAGGTTGCCCCTAGAGGAACCGTCAGTGTTGAGTTTAACCCAGCCGTTTGAGGGCAGGGCCCACTTGACTAGAGTAGGTGAGGGACGAGGTTGATGGTGGGTTGCAATGTTGAGGTGCTGAAGGGTTAGAAATTCTACCTGTTTGGATGGCGTGGAGATCTTCAAAGCTTTGCCGATTTGTTTTAACCACCATTTCACACGCGCAATGGTTGATGCGGTGTTTATAGCCTTGGCGTCGTATCTCGCCTCATTCCTAGCCTTTCAGATTTCCCACATCACCAAGCAAGGGAGCAGGACTTGCAAGGGAGAAATCGATTTACCTGCACTAGAGGAGAGCCACCATTGGTTTAATCTTGCTTCAACTGAATTTTCCTGAAGGAGAAGGACGCCAAAGATCCTGCCGAAATGGACCCACAGCTGAGCCGCAATTGCACTGTTAAGAAAGAGGTGGGATAGGGATTCCTCCTTCGGATGTAGATTCGATGCGCCCTCACAACAAACACATTTGGAAGCTAGGTGAACGCCCTTGGTTTTGACTCGATTGTCTAGAGGAATGGCTCGCTTCAACAACCTCCACATGAAAATAGAAATCTTTGGCGGAAGCTTGGTATGACAAATTTTGCTCAAGCAGCTAAGAAGGGGGGTAGGGGCTCTACTCAACCGCTAGGCCGACTTCACCGTGAAGCTACCTGATGGATCCCACGGTCAGAAACAACTGTCCGAGGTGTCTGTCAGAAGTGGCGTGACCACCCAGGAAAATTGCATCCAGCGCATGTTGAGGGAGCATGGTGAACATCGAGCATGGAGGAAAAGGGCCCGAAGAACCAATCACATTAGCAACTTTGGTTTGCAGCAGATTGGGAGGAATGGTTTGATCGGCAATGTTGGATAGAGCCCTTAACCCGGTCCAGCTGTCCTCCCAGAAGTTGTAGTCCCCACGACCCATAGACCATTGCACCCTGTCATCAATTGCTTAGAAACTAGCTTTAATGGATTTCCACAATGGAGAGCGGGTAACAGCCGCCCCAAGCACACCGGCCGAATCTAAGTCGGTTCCATATCTGGCCTTCACCAGCTCTACCCACGGAGAGTTGCACGTCCCGCATTTAACAACCCAGCCCAATTTCATTCTCAAAGCCACCATCATCTCATTAAGGGACCTAATACCAAGGCCACCTTCCCTCAGCGGCTTGGTTATGGATTGCCATTTGACCCAGCGAAGCTTCCTTTTTCTGTTCGCCTAACCCCAGAAAAAATCAGCAAATTTCATTTCAAGGGCCCGAAGGAGAGTTCTTGGCACCTGCGTGGTAGCCATCACATGAATGGGGATGCTCCCCGATACGTTCCTGATAAGAGTGGCTCTACCACCTTGAGAGAGGTGTCTGTTATTCCACCCATTGATGCGATTGTTAATCTTATCGAAGAGGAATTGGAAATCTGAGACTTTAGTGCGCCCTCGAATAATCGGCACCCCTAGATACTGTGAGGTCGAAGAGGCCTTAGGAATCCCTAAGAGATCCTCAATTCTTCTAACCCTGCTTGCAGCCAGTTTGTCCAAACACATGAAAGAACTTTTTCTGAAGTTAATTTGCTAGCCCGAAGAAGCTTGGAAAGATCGGAGGAAGTTTTTAGTGGCCTAAATGGACGAGAGACTACTGTTTAGGAACAAAAGGGTGTTGTCCGCGAAAAGAAGATGGAAAATGGTTGGGTAGCCCCTACGTAGGTGGATCTGAGTGCAGGCACTAGATTGGATGAGAGCTTTAAAACCACAGCTAAGAACTTCCGCTGCAATCACGAACAAACCAGACGAGATCAGATCTCCCTGTCTCAGCCCTCTTGGGGATTTGAAGTAGTTAGAGGGTTCTCCATTGATCAACATAGAAAACCAATTGTTGCTCCAACAAGCCTCCAAACAAGAAATGGCTGCCATGTTGAACCTGAAGCATGTTAGCACTCCTTTCAAGAAGGACCAATCGACCCTGTCATATGCCTTCTCAAGGTCCACTTTAAGTATTAGATTTCCCACTTGCACCTTCCTGTTTAGGCCCCTAACCATCTCCTGGGCCAGCGCCACATTTTCTGCAATGGAGTGGCCAGCAATGAACGCCCCTTTTTCACCAAAAATGATTTTGAGGAGGAGTAAACTGAGTCTAGTAGCCAGAATTTTGGACAGTACTTTGTATACCACATTGCACAAGCTAGTTGGGCGAAAATCGCTCCAAGAAGAGGCCGAAGATGCTTTGGGGATCAGGCATATGAGGGTGGAAGAGAATGCTTTCTGCAAAGGGTCACCTTGAAACCAGGAAATAGCCGCCTTGTGGAGATTAGGCCCAATGGTGGACCAACATGAGGAGAAGAAAGTTGCTGAGAAGCTGTCCAGGCCGGGCACACCATCCAACGACATAATTGAAATAGCCTGTTTGACCTCCTCAAAGGAAGGGGGAGCTATAAGGTTGTCATTATCCTGCGGGGATAACATGGGTGGAATGATAGAAGATACGTCTGAAGGGATGATGGAAGGGTCAGCCTTGAAGGCTTGCTGGAAGAAGTTGATAGCTGCGGATTTGATCTCCATTTGGTCTGTGATGACGCGATCATTCTCGGCTGCAATGGAACTGATGAAAGCTCGTCTGGATCTCTCTTAAATTGATGAGTGGAAGAACTTAGTGTTTCTGTCTCCCTCATGGAGCTAGGAAATCCTAGATTTTTGTTTCCAAAAGATCTTTTCCATCAGTTCAGCATGTTCCAAATTCTGTTTCGCCAGAAGAAGCTCATTAGAGAGGTCTTCACTAGGATTTAGTTGCCATCGGTTTTCCATATTATTTAGGTGCGTAGCAGCTAGTTGGACCCTATTGGAGATGTTGCCGAACATGTCTCTATTTGTAACGTCCCAGAAAAATTCGTACAAAGACCCGAGTACCACCTCAGGCAAAAACCACTCAAGACCAAATCCATTAGAAATTAGATGAAATTAACAAGTGTTAAACTATAATACCTGTGAAATTATCACTAATCACTTTAAATACAATCTGTAAGACCCAAAACTTATGAAATCATTAACGCTACATTACCCTAAAACCTATGATCAATCTCTAAACCCAGTTGCTCTCGGGAGCATCTGGAAACTTCGTATCAGACCTGGACCGCACGTCGAAAGTTCGATAGCTACAAAACTATATGATTATGACCGCCTAGTTGGACTTGACAATCACCTCGAAAATCAAGTCCAGATGGTGTCCTGTGACTATTTACTTGAGTCCGGAGCGAAGTGTGTGAGAAACGTAAATATTTTTTGGAAATAAATTCAAATTTAAGTAATCTAAGTCGTATCACTTGCGGGCCAAATATAAGAATTCAGACCGTCAGAATCTAACCCAATTATACCCTCAGATTAGGGAACATGTCTCACACATATCAGTGCACTTGTGGCCCTGATCGAATGCTGGTGACCGTCGAACTGAAACGGGTCCGCCACGGGCGATCTGTAAATCCGATCAGACTGAAAATTTAGGTTGACCTGGATCCAATATCAGGGAGCTTAAGTCCGACCGCATTCAACAAAGGGGCCTCCAAAAGTGCTCCGTTAGATCGGAACAGTCCCGATTTGGCTATAACCTAAGTATACCTTGGCCCTAGGGCCATTCCCATCAGTTTTGGGCCTATATAAGGTCTTAAAACCCTCTCTCTCTCACTCCATATGAATTCCCTAAACCCTAAGAGAGAGAAGATAAGAAAGAGAAGGAAAGAGAGAGAAAGTTTGAGCTAGAGTTGGAGTTACTCCTGGGATTCGATCCCCGCTACTCCACGTGCTTTACCACCCCTCCTATATCGTTATACAGGCGATACTGATCCCGTTCTTAGGTAAGAAAACCTAACCCTAATCTGCTTTAGAGTTTCAAAAAGTGTAAGTTACGAAATAGCTAACCTAACTCATGCTATAGGTTGCCAATCCACCATTGACAAAGATAAACGTCTAAAACGAATCCATTACGCGTCTACCGGTGTAAGGTGCGGACTATATGCGTTTAGGTTATGGTTTTTAAGGATTTTAATGTCGGTTAATGATTTATTACTGACGTACGTGCCATTTCACATGCCAAATGTGACGATTGTTTCGCTTTACGAATACACATGAGTTATGTCAAGTATAGTGTATTCTATGTATTTGTTGAAATACTTGAACACGTATGGATTTTGGAATTGTGGTTGACATGATTATCTGTCGTGCATATAAGCTTGGTGCATTGGTGAGAATTCCTTGGCGAAAAGAGTTTCCCTAATGCGTAATATAACCAACATACGTCATGTATGTTGGAATGTGTAGTCTAAATGTTTGTAAAAATGTCTAAATGAGCTAGTATTAAGTAAATTATACTTTGTGTGCGTGTTGAGATATGATTCTCAACTACCTTAACTATATGTATGATTTCCTCCATGTACCTTGTATTATAGTGTCTGTCTTATTTATGGAATGCATATGTGTGAATCCATGTTTAAGTTATATTCCATAACATGCTCAAATGATTTCATTACTGCTTTGGCTATCTCATATGATTTTTTGTTGGAATTAAATGTGGTTGGGACTACGTTATAGTCTAGGCAATCGGTAATAGGCTTTGCTTTGGTGGCTGAGGTTGTCTTCCTTACATAGGACGTGTTCGATGAATCCAAGCCGTACTTGGGAGGTTGGTAGTAGTTAGGCCACACGAAGTGCTTACGCACTTCATGTCGATCAACTCAACGTGCGCTTTGCTAGTCGAGCTCATCAATTAACCCGATTGCTTAATGTTTGTTCACCATGTTTGGACGCTACTGCTTGAATTTAAGGTACTAAACTCACCAGCGAAAATCCTGTAAACCTTGGTACCTCGATCCGCTAAGACTCATGAGCTAGACACCATGGTATAAGACACCGTGGTCGAGCTTTCAGCCTACGTCGGGGTGACGAGCCCACTCGTAGTGACCAGTGAGCAACCTAGACTCGTGAGCCAAATACGTAGTATGGGACACTGTATTCGAGCTGTCGGCCTACACTGATCAGGTAACGAACCCTTTGTAGTGACCTCGAGCATACCCTGAAATTATGTTAAGGCGACGAGCTTTTTCGTAGTAACTAGGGTATAACTAGGCCTGCATTAATTAGGTGACGAGCTCTTTGCAGCGACCTAAAACCATAAAATCGTATGAGATTTGCTAGGATTGACGACCTTAGGATGGATCATTGTTTGGGTAATGATATAAGGGAGGTACATTAGCTTCCCAATCCTACTGTATGAAAAGAACTAATAAGAACTTGGTAATCACATTCATGCACCGCATTGCATGTGCTATTTGACGTTGGGCAGAGCACTGAGGAAGTGACTGACATGCGCGACTGTGAGATGAAGATCGCAGAGAGAGTGCAGGCGAGGGCATGTATCATTTATACATACCATTCCTGCATTAATCAGAGTACTTAGGGATGTTTGATTGTACTACTTTATCACTACTACTTGATTGAATTGATAACATGTTAACCTTGCAGTATAGTTCCACTGAGTTGATCACTCACTCCTACGTTCTGGGACGGTGTTTAAACACCAACTAGACTCTGTCTTAGTTGCAGATGACGATGCAACCTATGAGGCAGAGCCAGACTTTGAGGATAACGAGGAGGCATTCTCTTATATGCAGTATTCAGGCGGGTTCATCTGAGTCGTGTCCTGATCGATGGGGCGTTAGGGTTATACTTGTAGTGGACTATCACATTTTTTGACATTTTATATTTTGAATATTTATAATTATTGACCTGGTAATGCATACACACTCTGGGGACCTATAGTGGTTTATATATTCATTTCAGTCTTTCGCTTACATATTACAACTGTCCCTGGTTTATGTTATACTGATTTGGCTTAATCTAATTCATGTTTTGTGCACTCATACAGACAACATACAATCATCATTAAATATGTTGCATAAGTGATGTTTTGGAACTCGGGAGCTGAGCTTTGCTCGACCCCTGATTTTCTGGGCGTTACACTATTCCATGCTTTAAGGGCCTACTTGGTCCTTCTAAGCTTCAACTAAAAGTTAACCAAAGGTTGTGAAGAGGGATCATCTTCCCAAGCCTTCTTGATTACTTCATGGAATCTGGCATGAAAGTTCCACATGCGTTGGAACCTGAAAGGCCTAGCACAAGCTTGGAGGGGCCTTGGGAAGAGAAGACGAAGAGGGGCGTGGTCAGAAGAAGCTCTTGGAAGGTGCTCTACCTTGAACTGCTGCCAAAGGATGAGCTAATCATCATTCACAAGCACTCTGTCTAGTCTAGCCCACCTTCTTAATGCCCCAGACTGATTGTTCGACCCAGTGAATTTGTTCCTTGTAAATCCGACAACACATAAACCAGTTGTGTTAATGGCTTCCAGGAAGTCAGATCAGCTAGCCTAGTCGTTGGTGCGGCTTCCCAAACGTTCTGCAACTGAGACCACTGCATTGAATTCGCCCCCAACTGCCCAAGGGTCGTGATACGACCTGCTGATGGAGGCCATTTCCTCTTAGAGAAGTCTTCGTTGGAACCTATTATTACACTTAGCATATACAAAGGATAGTAGAATATTGTTGGGGGGATTAGAAATATTGATGTTTAAAGAAAGCATTTGGCAAGAGGAAGAGAACACTGAGATACTTAAGTTGTTGTTGGCAAATACCCAGATCTTTCCACTATCATTGGTATTGGAGAAAGATGAGTGGAAGCCTAGCTTTAGGCCTACACTAACTCTTCTTGAGTCTGGTAACATAGGTTCTAGGATTGCGACAATCCAAGGATTGGAGTTACGGATAATCTTGGATACAGTCCTAATCGTGGATTGATTACCCACACCTCGGACATTCCAAATGATGATGCTATCCATCAGTAACACAACCAGAGTTGACAGCTCGTCTTCCACAATCTGTGGTACCACTCGCCTTCCTTCATGTTGGCTATCCCTGTTTTGAATATCTGTTTCTTTCTCCTGATTCGAGTCTGGTTGGTATTCTTGACTTTACTGTCTTGGATAACCTAAGAATTTGGTTGCTGGCTATCCAACCCTTATCGATGGTCTGAGCCTAGGTCTGTTAGAGAAGAGGTAGCAACCACCTCCTTCTAGTCTGGTATGCACTCGCCTACTGCCTGGGGTATATCCTCAATTGGGGCTGGCTGAGAGAGGCCATCAGAAACAAAATGATCCTCCTCATCAGCCTTGTCGAGGGCCTCAGGGTCCTCTCTCACCATGGTTTGTGCAAACAAGGCAGAGAATTGATCTGACTTTAGGTATTGTTCCGATGTCCCCAAAGGGGAGTGACCAGTTGAGAAGGACCTCCTTAGACCGAGAGGTAAATGATCAACATTGTTGTGTGGGAATCGAAGCTCTGTTAGCTGCTACTGGGGGGGACTGATGCAACATGGCGGGCTCTCTCTAGTTGGGCTAAACTGAGGGCAATGACCCTCAACTAGTTGCTGATGAGGATCTACTGGCGATGTCTGCTGGTCTCTTGTTGCTATAGGAATGTTGCCAAAGGACCCCGGGCTAGAATATACTATCCTTGGAGAAATAACCACCCGGGGGAATAGGTTCCTAATGTGGGGCAGGGACCCTCGAAGGCCGTTAATGTTTGACTATCTATTGTAACTGGGGAGCTGCTTGGGAGTAGCCTCCACAACCTGGGCAACATCTGATCCTCTCCCTTCAAAGTAAGGAGAGAGATCCACTTCCAATTCCCCGTTGATGACTTGGGTTGGGTTGGATGTTTGGGCTAGTTGGTCGATATATTGCTGAGGGTTGGGCTCCCTTGTTGGCCTAGGGTTGTACTTCCTTAATTCTCCCCTGATTGCCACTGAGGGGGGATGAGGAATCTGATTAAGCGCTATGGGATCAGACGGCAGGGAATGTGTCAGGCCAGGGAGCGGGGCCTCCCTCCCAGAAGGCCATATCTCTATTGAGCAGGCAGCGGGTGAAGGATTCACTCCTTGGGAACTAAGAGTGGAAGCACTGTTCCCATTTAGAGGGAGAATTTGGACTATCAGGTGTTGCTCTGTAGTAGAACTAGGGGGCTAAGTTGAGGCCCCCTTCTGGTTGGCAATGCAACTGGCACTTGCAGTGTTGGAAGAAGCAAGCAAAATATAGTTCCTCAATGGCACAATGTCTGCTGAAGGGGAAGTCTTGTCGCGGCCAGCCATTTGCCTGTAGCTCGGGGATAAGAAAGGCCTGGGATTTTAAAAAAGCTCTTACTCTGGGATAGCCATACCCCTTGAGAGGTGCCCTGTCCCGGCGGAAGCACTAGTAGCCACATTTTGTCGAACACTTGGAGGGTGGGTGGGAGAACTAGTTCCCTGATGTTCCTCCACTCCCAGAATAAGTAATCATTCCGACCTGGGGCTACTATTTAGGGAGGCTTCGTCAGAATCACTACCACAATCCTCTTGGACCGTCCGCCCTGGTCCCTGGGATGGCCAATCAGCACTTGTCTTGACCAGTTCCAACATGGCCGAAATCAGATATTCAGAGCCAACCACATGGAGCTTGATCTGTTGGTTGATGTCCTTACCCGGATCTCTTCTGATTTTAACCCTCGGAAACATCTGAAATATTCCAAATTTTTGCATTCGAATCGATTTGCAAGACGCTGCGAAAAGCACTTGCCAGTCAATAATGACCAATTCCGTCCATGCGTGGGTAGGAATACCCATCAAACAGATCCAGTATCCTTCTGCACAGGGGTTAAATGTTGGGGACCAAGGTTCCACACTCACTAGCCCCATATCTTTCGATAGGGTCGGGTTAGCGAGAAAGTCAGATAAATCTGATTTATGCTTGAAAACAATCAGGAAGTGGATTCGAGAAAGACGAGAAATGTCGATAGAGGAAGCCACGGAGAAAGAAGACCTGAGGGTATCGATTAGCTGAAGGATCGATATCGAGGGGGATTCTATTGTGCTAATCAACTCAAGTTCCAGTTCTTTGAGTTTCATCTCCACTGATCGTGCATCCGCGACAATCAGATCGACTCCCTTAGAACTCTGGGAGGCTAATAGGGGAGTTTTCTCCCATCTTCTGCTGGTTGGAGGGGCTACCAAGTGAGGGGAAGCTGGGGTGTAGGTTTTGGGATTCGATGTTACCGATTTGGGATGAGCCGGGCAGGGTTTAACATCCTTCACCGTAACTACTTTCCCATCAATTCACTACCCATAGAGAACCCCTTTTGCCACTCTGGCATCGTCCTTATACCAGAAATGCATAAATGCAAATCCTCTCAGTTGAATGGTGCCTGGAAATTTGGGGATGAAGACTTTCGCCACCCTTCCATACTGCTGGAAGATCTTGAGTAGGTCTTCTTGGGAGCAATCGAACGGAAGATTGCCGATGAATAGGGAGAATCCACACTTTGGCCCAAGGCCATGAATACCGGAAGATGAAGACTGCCGAGCTCTTGGGGGGGCTCACTCTCTAGAGCGACCTCGCATTTGAATAAGTGACCTGCAGGTGTAATCTAATTCTTACTTTGTTTTTTCTCTCTTTGTATGTAACTTGAAAGTGGACAAATCAATGGTTTGGATCATCCTCTCAGCATGGTTCTTCAACTGCGACCAATCTAGAACCATTCCATTTATCCGACCATCTCTGCATTGGGTTCGCAATACACAAAGTTAGCTCAGATCAACATAAGATCAAACAATCTCAAAACAAGAAGAGGAAGAGAGTGAGATAGAGATCCCAAAACAAGAGGGCCATGAAAATTCCATCAAATGATTTTAGGATTTCCTTTATATTTCTATTCCCAAAACAAAACACAAACGAACACTACAAGAAAAGGGGGCTTTAGCCTTGGTTCCTATGCAACTGAGGCTAAAGGGTAGACTTTTCGCCTCCGTTCCTATGCAACGGAGACTAAAAGGTAGACTGAGCTATTAATGATGCGTCTTTTAATTTAGATTTGTTGCTTGGGAGATTTGTTGATCACCCTTCTATTTGAAATCTGAAGCCTGAATCTGAAATCTAAAGTAAAAAAACTTGTTTGATAATTATGGCTGAAGTCTAAAGAAATCCGAAGCCCGAATCTAAAATCTAAATACCGAATCTGAAATTTGAAGCCTGAATCTGAAATCTAAATACCAAATCTGAAATCTGATGCCTGCATCTGAAATCTAAAGTGAAAAACTTGTTTGATAATTATGGCTTAAGTCTAAAAATTAAGTACTGAATTTGAAACAAATTGTTTGTTAACAAACATCTTAAATGTCTGAAATATTTTAATTTGACACATTTGCCCCTATATCCTCTCAATTGGTCGACTCTAACCTTCCAATTGTTAGCATGCAAATACATGTTTAACAGATTTGACGGTGAGGATATATATTCCAATTTGGGGAATTTTGAGGGAATTGTTCACCCATGATAGGGGCCAACAGATCAATGGCTTGGATATATAGATCAACCATGAACTCACATCTTTAAACTAATTTCAAATAGGGAACTCAGGCCTTGAATGAAACACACCATGGCCTCTTCTACTGTAAAGAGCGCCAAATTTGCTTTTGATTGTGAAAGAGATTCCTCTCTTGATAGGACATTACTTTCCCTTTCATGGAAGGAAGCATTGACCATTCTCTTCATGGACGGAAGCATCCACTTCCTCATACTTGCCTTCATATCTACCTCTAGGCAGCATATATAAACACCGTATGAAGCTTTTAGGCGTACTGCAGCAGTTGATTCCTTGTTAATTTTATTTGAGTTGCTACTGGAAACTCACCAAGGAGTATTAAATGTTCTTTTATTTTATTTGACTCCTTGTGGTATAGGACATTTTTAGTCATTGGATGCATTAAATGTTCTTTTATTTTATTTTTCCATGGCACCCACTCAACGCATTCAATGGCTGAAAATGCATGTACGACGAGGTATGGTGCAGCCCCTGTAGGCGATCAGTTCCCCTTGATAAGTGGATCTGAGTTTCAAACCCAACCCAATCCACTGCATGGGTTGGATTTAGGTCCGTTTCAAGTTTGAGGCCCTGTTTGTTAAATCTGAAGTCTAAAGACCGAATCTAAAATCTGAAGCCTGAATCTGAAATCTAAAGCCTGAATCTGAAATCTAAGTATAAAAAACTTGTTTGATAATTATGGCTGAAGTCTGAAAATTAAATACTGAATTTGAAACAAACTGTTTGTTAACAAACATCTTAAATGTCTGAAACATGTTAATTTGACACATTTGCCCCTATCTCTTCCCACTCTCTCTCTCTCTATCCCCACCTATGTTATTGTTGCCGAACGCCCAACCCATGTGCACCCTCTCTATCTCTATCTGAAGCTTGGTTGAAGGCTACAAATTCCATAAAGATTGAGGTATCTCTCTCTCTCTCTCTCTCAATGCCGATTTAGGGATTTAGAGATTTTGCACAGAAAGATTGTTGGGTGTGAGGATTTAGGTGGACCATCTGGCTTGGTTAGGTTAGATTTGAGAGTCAACCTGAGCCTGAACCAACTTCAAGAGGACCCAAATTCCAACCCAACCTCCTCTGCACTCAGCCCTAGCTGAAAATGAACCCAAGCCAACCCAACAGCAACAAATGCCTCCACCCCCTCACGAAAGCAGATAACAACTAAGATGAGAGTCATAGCATGCAACATGTACCTGGACAAAAGACTCCTCCAAGCTTGGTGTCCTCGTGTGGAATTTGAATGTTAGCATCCTTTACATGTGTCTCCATTTGATCTTTATGCTAGAATGGATTTGGGTCATTGATTGTTCAGAGGAACATGTAGAAGGCCCAACAACCTGCTTGTGGGGCCTAGTTCTTGCTCAATGGTGTTTGGCATTGATCCATGTTTCTGACGTACCCAGAGGGTGCATATATAATTGTTGTTCAGGTCTTTGAAGGCATGATTCTCAAATATGACCTCGGGTTGCATCTATAGTTGCTTGAAGCATGAAGGGAAGTGGCAGCAGCTTTAAATGTGGGAGTGGGGAAGCTTGATGTGGGTTGCATATAGGCAAAACCAATTTCAATTGTTGATTTTTGTACAACACATGATTGAGCTGATGTCTATATGCAATGCACGTTTAAAAGTTCTCCATGGAGGACACCCCCAAGAGGGTGTGACACCCCGCCTTTCCTCACTTGAAGTGTGGAGCAGTCAGATTTTTTAGGCAGGGTGTGTTGATCCCCTTGCAAGAGATCATGAAAAAATTAGTACCACCATTTATATGTGCATTCATCCTTTAAATGGCTAATCTGCATCAGATTTCCAACATCAACACTCAAGTCTCTCTGTTAATAAATCTTCGTTGCCTTCCAAAAAAAAAAAAAAAAGGTCTTTCTGTTAAATGGCTAATCTGCATCAAAATTTGCATCATATTTGTGCATTCATCCTAATTATTTGTACACACCACAAGAAATATATGAAAACTTCCAAACTTGCGAAAGAGATTAGGATAATAAGAGTAAGAAAGCTGAGTTTCCAATTGACTGGAATAAAATACTTCCATTTTGAAGTCAATGGCAAAAATTCCTTTTATTGATCTAAAATGCAACAGGAAAAATCTTCCCTACAATGTAAGCAGATGTTTGGATAAAGAGAAACCAAAGGTCCCATTTAGATGCAATCAAAGTTCTGTTACGTACACTCATGTTGTCTTGGATATGCTATTCAACTCATGTTATTTGGGACTAGCTGTACTTGTTCCTTTTGTCTTGGGTAAGCTATACACCATATCATAGTTGTAAATAGCTTACCAAGTTCACAGTTCATGGTGTAAATCCATTACCTAAGCTTAGGAAGCAGCAAAAAATCAATTTAAGTTTACAAGGATTAGTTTCCTCTAATAGTAACATTACATCCAACCATGATTTCTTTCATACATTCCAAGCTTGTATTTTGATTGCTCTGAATCTTTATATAAAACCAATCAAAATTAAGAACTTGTGTCCATTACTTAAATCATTGGATCCTTCTGCTTTCCTTGATCTTCTGTGTTAGATTTCTTAACATTATTCTTGGGGAAAGATGACATATACTATTCTTGATTATATACCTGCAATGCCATTCAAAATTTGCTCAAAAAGTCTAATTCCAGAGTCTTGAAGTTCTTCTATTTCCACGCACTTTGATTGAGCTTGACGGTTTTTTTTTTTTTTTCATATATATGGTTCTAGATGTTTGATTGTCGCAAAATGCCAAGTGGTTTCTCTTGCACTTGAAAGGGACATCAAGACTGAAATAAAAAGAGAAGAATTATTTTGTAGCCAAAGCAAGAAAGAATTACAAAATCTGCCACTCAGATTGTGCAAGAACAACATGGAAAGTGAGTGTTGTTGCTTCATTTCCTTTTTTAGCGAGTTTGATTCTTGTAGTACTAAATTATAGTACATTGCAGAAGGGCCTGTTTGACAATCAATTATTGAATTATGAACAACATTGTCAAATAATTAATCATTGACAAAAAAATTTAAGTAACTGTCACCTCAATAATTGATCATTCTTGCTTCAACAATGGCAGTGGCAAAGGCGATCTTCTTGGAATCTCATATTCAAATATGACCTCATATTACGATGTAAGCGGAGACGAGAACAGCCAATGATGCCTACACCATCCTCAATGACAAAAACACCAACCAGACTATCATCAACCTCAAAGGCATCGCTGTATGGAGGGACTTGCTGCAAGTGTGGTTGATAGGCAACAAATACATCGAACTATGTCTGAGGTCCTGCATCTCTTGGATTTGTATTTTAATTGACGGGATATAATTATGATGATCATTTGTTTAGTTTTCAGGGCAAATGATATTCTTTACTAAATATCATCAGTAGCTGACCTAATTTTGGCTATTTACTAATTATCAATGTGTTTGGATGCTCTGAAGGCCTGAATAAAAAACGGATCTAAATATATGGTAAACACATTGGTATTTAGCCAAGTTTCATATTCAGCTTTATCTTTTGAATTTTGTGAATAGGATTCTTATTAAACAATTGTGTGAATTATTTTTTGAATGACTATCAGGTGTAAGATTTAATTTTATTTTTAAAAAAAAAAATCTGACTTTTTTTTAATTTATAGATATTTTAGCGACGGACCAAATCCGTCGCTAATTTCTGGTCAATGAGCCTCCGTATATTAGCGACGAATAATATTTTTAATGACGACGGCTTTTTGGAATTTTTGGGACGGATACTATGCAACAGACCTTATCCGTCGCAGATTAAACGACGGACTTTACCCGTCGAAAAGAAAAAAGACTAAACCCTGACCAAGCAATAAATGAAATCCGTCGTTTATTTGGTTTTACGACGGATTTGGTCCGTCTTAAATTCGTGATTTTGGCATAGTAAATCCGCTTGTGATACATCGTTTGAAGTAGATTATGATGTGTTGTGAAGGAATCCTATGATATGTTACAAAAATCAGACCATCTGCCATTATCTGTATGCCATCTATTAAGTATGTTAGGAGGTCTTTTGGGTTTTTCTACAGGATTTGATTGATTCTATGCACAGAATTCATCATTATTTATGAAGGAGAGCTAAAATCAAAGAGTTTTCCATTAAAAAAAGGTCTGTTTTCTGCCATCTATTTCTCTCATTAATCAGCTTACCATGACAAGTAAATTCCTAATACTACATGGATCTACTTTGAGCTATCAGCTCCCCCATTTTGCGTGGTCAAAATAAATGTAAGCTCATGATATATGATTTAATTGTGGACTTGTTCTGCGTATGAACTGAATGTTTCTTTTGCATGTGCTCCTTGGACTTGGATTGCATAGTGTGGCACATATCACCAATGTCAGTACTATGCACTATTGGAGAAGCTGTGGGCCCCATCATGATGCATGTGTTTTATCCACGACAAGCAGATTCCTACTACCACATGGATCTACTTTGAGTGATTGGGTCTCCCATTTTGTGCAGTCAAAATAAATGTTAAGGTGCGATTTCGTGTGTGCCACTAATTAGATTGGCAAGAGTTCTACAAATGGCTCTGCCCACCAGACATTACTCTCCATCACTTATAGATTCATGTGTGCCACTAATTAGATGACAGGGAATTTGAGTTCAAGTAAAACTTAAAATTCATTCTGAAACCTTTTTTTTCCCTACATTTCCTTCCCTTCAGTTCTTTGATTTATGCTCTATGTTTTTCGTCTATTGTGTTATTCGAGAAGGAAATACAGAAGCAAGAAGGACACTAAAGTGGCATATGCAGGAGGACAGAGAAGTTTACATTTTCTTCATTCTTCTCTTCATTTCTCTGATATTCCATTGTATTAAAGAAGTCTTGTACTAAGAAAGATTTGATTCACAACTTAGAAAATCACAAAGCAACAATATTTTTGTGAATACAAATTCCTCATGTTTAAAGTAATCAAATACCTGATTGGTCAAAAGCTTCTCAATCACCATTTGTCAGCATTGCCTGCAATTTTCATATTTTTATGCAATCATGTGGTCTTTTTTTTTTTCTTTTTACTTTTTTCTTTTGTATGCTGCAGGTTGCATTGTTGGACAACGGGCTATGATATTGACATTTTCAAACTTTATATATTGACAAATTCAGTCTTTGCATAATCTATATAACACAATGAATTCACAATTAGCAGGGGCTGAGCAACTCTCTGATTACCTCTTAAAATAGATGGATGTGCTTAATATAGAGTCAATGCCTGTAAAGAAATAGTGTAGCAAAAGAGTTGTTTGATTCAATTGGCCTAGCCTATGATGGTGATGGCTTCTTTTTTTTTTTTTTTGGTTTCTTCAATGAATTTCTAGTATGTGTTGTGGTATTTTTTCCACCTTTATTTGATTGTGTTGTTGGGATTTTGATGTTTTGCTTGATATGAGTTGCATTGAGTTGTGTTTTTTTTTTTTTTTTGAGAAATTGGCGGGCATCATTGGAATGTGAAACGGGTTTATCTAGTGTCAATTGTAGAGGAATCATTATATCCTCTTCTTCTTCTTTTTTGTGTTAGTTTCGGTCTTCTATGTACTTTGTCGACTCTATGAATGGTTCATCGCTTTCCGTATTCTATTGTTTCCACATGCTTCTGTCTTAGTAGTTAGTTACTTGGAGTTTTGCAACAATTTACTTTTTTTGGACGAGTATAGTAGTAGGGAGTACTATGTTAAAATGCTCCAGGCCATGGTCAGATAATTTCTTATGTTATTTGTATTCTTTACTTCTCACAGTTATACATGACTTGCAACCTATTCACACAGATCTGAAGCCGGAAAATATTCTTCTTATTTCTGTAGAATATTTGAAGGTGCCTGATTCTAAGGTGTACTTAAAACATGCATATTTAGGTTTACAATTTCATATGAGATTTTTATTGAAGTTCAACCTAGTAAATTTGTTTTCCATTTTTTTTTTTTGTTGAAATATGTATCCTCTGACATGCATCATCATCTCATTTTTATTTTTGTTTTGTTTTGTTTTGTTTTGTTTTGTTTTTTTGTGATTTGTTTATGTTATATAGATATGTTATATGTATACAAACATGCTACAAGGATTTAATTGTGTTTATTTTATTTGTATCATGCAGAAGGCTTCCTTCTACAAATGTTCAGTCACCTGACATAAATGCACTGTAGTTCTAGAAATGAGAAGGTATTCTATTCATTTGAGTGTTTAGACCATTTCCACCTTTTTGTCTAGAGAATTCCACACTTGGATGCTCAAACTACATTTTTCTATTGTTCTTCTTTTAACACATTTGTGACTGCCATTTTCAGAAAGCTTGCATTTGGTAGTTTTCTATACTGAAGTTGGGCTAAAAGGCTTTCTTCACATCATAATTTGTTGCAACTTGTTGACAGATGTGTGAAGTCGTGCAGGATGTTGCAAACTATTTCCCAACGGCAATAATTAGTGGAAGATGACGTGATAAGGTACTAGAGCAATTAGCTACTTTGCATGGAAAATGATCCAATTTTGGACCTGTGTATCTAAGTTATTGTGCATTGCATTTCCATACACTTGGCATGCATGTATTGTTCATCTTCTAGGCATTGTCACGGATGGCACATGGCCCAAATATGCTAGTCAGTGCATCATAGCTGCCGAGTGGACTTTTGAGATTACAAATGTTCTGAAGACGGGTATTGAAGCTGCCAAGTTCCTTGCATATTAACATAAGTTTACCAAATTCATTCAGTAAACCAAAAGCTTAAACACTCTGCAACTGAATGTTCAAACTCAAAGCTGTTGGATGGTTGTAATGAATTCTCTATATCTTGGATCCCCATTCGCATGGAGTTTGTGTTAGCATTATCATCTATTTTGAAGTCTCCGGGCTACTTCGACCCCTTTCCATCTTGGTCACATTCTTTTTTTTTTTTTTGGCTGACGTATACATAGGGGCTAATCCCTTCACACTCAGTGTCTCATACAAACTCTACTATTTGTAGTTGGCATATGGTGGTATCAATGGTTGCAGGACAAACTGTACAACTGCCCCATTGTTCGAGGCATTTGGAGGAGTGCCCTTTCAGTCAGGTCCAGATGAGTCCATCCAAAAAAAAAAAAAAAAAACAGGCGCATGCATTGGGTACATCGCCGGTATCAGTCAAATACATCCAATACAACATGGAGGCTAAAATTTGAATTTTGTTTTTTTTATTTTTCAAAATCTCTCCTTTTAAATTTTTTTTTTTTTTATAATAGGTGGACTGTGTATGTAAAACAAATGAATGGTCAATAGAATTGGACCAACAACCCATGGTGCAGATGAACAAGTTCCCTTTCTTTTTTTCTTTTTCTTTTTTAAATAATGTTTGTACTATTCCCTTTTTAGTTTTAAGATTGGCTGGTTTTCAAATGGCTATAGATTGTTGTTTTACCCTGCTATCTAATCTAGTCTTTGAGTACTCTTTTGAATTTTTGAGCTATTGATCAAAATGTCAAAGTATCTTTGACTGTTCTTTAGGTTTAGAGAAACCCAAGCTAGCTTGCTGTAAGTATTGATTGACTCAATTGGAATTGACTTGATCAAGTGACTTTGTTCATTACAAGTCAATCAAACTTAGACCCTTTTTATTTGCAGGAATATTATTCCTATATGTCTTAGAACTGCATATTGTCATGTCCACGCCTTTATTATTGTATGGCATCTCAATTCATGGGAGATGCATTGGCCTTCTCTGATCCAATTATATAACTAGTAGGACTTGTTGACTTGAGTTACGGTACTTTCCCTTCATTAACAGTCATGTGTTTATCAAATCTGTTTTCTTCTAACTGTGGCATGATCCAACTGATTCACATAAGTTGGATGCAGTGGATTTGCATAATATTGTGATGCATGGTAGAACTTGATAGATTTTATTGGCATAGGTATTTAACTGAATGACTAGGAAAGTAAATGGTTGTGAACAGGACATTTCAGTGAATGAAATTTGCAACAGTTTCCAGAACTGAGTTCCAGACAATGAATTCAGTCCTTTCATCATGAATATACTTGATTTTCCATTCGTCCATGCCAATTAAAAACCAAGATGTTTTCATCTCTTTTTAAAACTGAAAACCTTAATTTCCTTTTGAGAGGGCTCTGCTTCACAAACTGTGTTTTACAATAGTAACTTAGTACAATGTTCTCATGGTTATATCTCGAGAAAAGCTCATTTCTTGGAAATGCTAACCTTTTTCGATTGGTTTTCATTACTTTTAGCATCTCCACCAGGCATCAAGGTAGCATTTGTATTACAGTGTTGTGGCCGAAAACATGCCTTGTTAGATAACCTAATCTCTTATGCATTTGCATTACTTGCCAGATAACCTAATCTCTTATGCATCTGCATTATAGTGCTGTGGAACAAAACATGCCTTGTCACAAAAACTGGATTATTATGAGTGATTAGTACTGCAGAGGCCAAACGACGTAAGAAGAAAGATGCAAAGCAGAAAGCCTTCATTAAATTTAATCTGCTGAAACTCTGGCCTACCACAAAATTGTGATTATTTGATTTTATAAGTTTTTGTTACAAGCAACATCCCAAGTATGCTCGCGGAATGATTGCTTTCAGTTTAAAAAAAAAGTATGATCCTTTTGTGTCAAGGTTAATCTTGCATTCTGGTAAAACATTGCCTATCTTATATTAGTCATTCTTATTGTTTTCTTCCACCTCTAAAGCCTTTAGTAATTTTTGAGGGTCATCATTTGAAGAAGGGCAACAACACACCACCAATCCCAAAAACAGGGCATATCTCTACTCTTGCACAGTTTCGGGATGATCCCAGAATAGATGGGGTCAGCCTAGTACTTGGCTAGAATCGACGTCCAGGATAAGCTCAATGAAGTGGAGGTCGCCAAAAAAACAGGGGTGAGAACAATATTTCACTGGGAGAGTCCAGCGGTATCCTGGGCTCATGGTAGTTGTTTTCATGTGGAGTATATGTTCTTCCTGGGCTTATTTGCATGTTACTTTTTCTTGAGTAGTTGACATGGTTTTCACATACCCAAAACTCATACACATTATGGAGCTGACTGATTTTTTGAGCTTGGAACTGTGTTCTTGCTTCACTTGTGTAGGAAGAAGAGGCTCTCATTTCAGCTCATAGAAAAGAAATTGAAGAGACGATGGAGATTGTGCGTGAAGTAAGTGTGTTGTTGATCGGCTCTTTGCTACCTTTTTAATTCAAGATCACCATATGTTTCTCAATTACTAATGATGCATGACTTGTGGATTCTAACATATATTATTGATTGCGATTGATTTTCCTTCCATCCTTGTTGCTCGTAGAATGATTGCTTTCCAATGGATCTACTTTTGTGGCTGGAATACTTTTTATGATTTCCATGAGCAATGCTCCTCACTAGTGTCGTTTTTATAACTGTACTATTTTGTAGATTGCATTAGTATACAAACTATATTTGATCATGGTGTTTCTCTTATCTAGAATGTTTATGTTAAATAACTCCGAGACATGGTTTCTATTTCTTCGGAAACTGGTACTTGATAGCACAACAACATAACTAGTTTGTGTATGAAGCATTACTTTCTATCTGCTGAATTTTACTTTATTGGCACAAATCTCTCAAGTCTAGGAACTACACCAACCATCTGGTGTTGGGAAGTAATCTTGTTGATGGGGTTTGTCAAACTAAATTAGGAAAGCCCTGTTTAGTAAAGAGTAGGAAGCAGTTGCTCAGCCAACTAATTCTCAAGTCATTTGATACTTACATTAACATGGTTGCATTGTATGAGGAAATGAAGCTACTTGCAAAGGTGGACCAACCGAGTAGCCTGATTGATAATTATGTGACCTAGCTGAGCTTTGTGCTCTCACGCAAGGCTGCAGGTTTGGTCTTTTTCAAACAGTTCTTGTACAGTTCAACTACAAGGAAAACCTCTACTGTTTCAGTCTAAGAAAAATAAAAATAAAAATCAAATTTCCAGGTTGCATTTGGATGCTCAATTGAATTGATTTCCAATAGTTTGATTCAAGGAAGCGGAAGGAAGTGGAAATGATTGAATTGGGCTAGTCAATTTGTAATTTAGAACATCTTCATGATGTGGAGTGTGGACCAAATTGTTACCATTTTTTTCATATATGCGACTCCAAGATGATCAGATGCATGGGCATGCAGGAATATTGACAATTGGATGCCCCATGAATGTCTCAGCAAACAAGTGCCATTTTGGTTTGGCACTGCTGGGAGTTATTTTGTAGTGTGCTTGAAGACCAGTCATCTTCGAAAAGGCTATTTGTTGTTCTCTGGTCCTTTTGGTGGCCAAAATTGAAATGGACACAAACCAATTTTATGCATCTGTTCCTTTGGCCTTGAGTTAGACACTGGACAGGGGCTTATGTCAACCCTTAGTGTGGTGTGGATGCCACTATCCTTACAAGTGAGTGTGGGCTTGGAAACCTTTCCTTGTCTTTCAAACACAGTGAAAACAGAGTTTTGACACTACTAGCCTGATTGGCTTGCATGTAATATTGGTGATAACCATCAACTAAGAAATGAGTTTAAAAAAATGTAAATACAACAAGTCAGGATGACATCGAAATAACAATGTTTTTTTAAATCCATTGATCACATTGAAAAATTGATCATAACAACTAAGAAATGACTTCTGTTGTTGCCTGTTTAGAGGCCTTGTACTTTTAATTGCAAAGCATTGATTTGGGGTTTTCCATTTGCATGGACTTGGCAACAACAGAAGAATACCTCTTGATCGACAATCGATTCTCATTCGACCGTTGATCTAAATGATGGAATAGAAACGGATCTCTCTCCAAATTGGGATGATGAGCGAGTGTTTTTTTTTTCCCAATTTTATTTCATGTTAGCGATTTGGTTGTGGTTTTTCCCTCATGATTCTGAAAATGGAATGTTTCCACAGCTGTTTTATGAGCTGTTTGCTGAATCATTTGAGGGGAAATGGATTGTATCGGGGAAGGATGAGTACAAAGGTACGATTTCAGATCTGGGGATACTAGAATTCCTTTTATTGCGTTTTGTTGATGATTTTTACTAGATTTTCTTTGCTTACCAGTGGTTGGTTTAGATGATGTTTGGAGTTGTTATCTTAGATCGGAATGTGAGAAAAGGGAAATTCAGATAGTAAAACTATATTTCCTTCCTGGTTTACTACGTAATAGGGTTTCAATAGATCTTATGTATGAAAGGATTTCAAGTGAGTTTGATACCCATTAGGTAGTGACAGTTAACACATCCCTTATACCTGTTGCAGAAGAGGTTACACATCCATATCGTCCTTATTGTGGGGGCCATTGTTGGCTGATTGTTGATCTTACAGATGAATGGCCAGCAGGGAATAACAGATGAATAACTAATAATTTAGACCGATGAATGATCAGAAAAGTGGCCTAAACAGCTATGATTTGGAGAAGAGGAAGAGTGTTCAACCTGGCGAATGTTACCATCTCTATCCCAGAAGTGTATATGATGCATTTGCAGATTACCAGTTGCCGGAACTTCTAAGGACACCTCTAAAATCTCTTTGCTTGCAAATTAAGAGTCTGTAGCTTAGAAGCATTTCGGAGTTCTTATCTAGGGCCTTACAATCGCTTGAACTACTATCGATATGTGTAGATTGTGATATGCTTTTCTTTCTACTTGCATATTTTTATTGAATCACCTGCATGGGAACAACGATGCAACCTCAACATTTTTATTTTATTTTTCTAAGGAATTTGGTAGCATTTCCTTGACTTCCCCTCCAGTTCTGTTTGCCCTAGTGTCTATCTACATGGCTCATGTTGTGATAGTTACTAAAGGGCATTTATCTTACAGGTCCAAAATGCTGTTGAATATTTGAAAATCATTGAGGCTTTTTGGATGAGAATCTTACGGTTCTAGGTGCGCATGTTCTGCTCCATGTCCATTGATGTTTTGTTACTCAACATTGTAGATATTTTTAGATAAATGAACTTAGTTGCAGTCTTAAGACGAGCATACCTTTGTGCTACTCTTGTTTTTCTTTGGATTAATCTCTATTTTGATGGAATGCAATAAACTTCTGTTAATTTATTTCCCTCGACCTTAAATTTTGTGTGTTTATGAGGGTTTGAAATTGTTCTTAAAATTTTGTCCTAAAATTTGACCGGTGGCACTTAGAATGGTTTGAAACGGTTCTGAGCCGTTCCTTTTTTTTGTGCTGCCTCATTTAGGAACGGTTTTAAACCGTTCCTGAAGTATTTAAGAACAATTTTGAAGCATTCAGGAACGGTTTACCTAAATGATGATTTTGGTGTAGCCATTTAGCCTCAGCCCCTTAGCAACCAAGGCTAAAAAACACATTTAGCCTCCATTTTTTCAACTGAGGCCAAAAAATTGTGGCTAAGGGCCTATTTTCTTGTAGTGGAACTAAACTATAGGTTTTTCCCGCTATTTCCATCTGCCACACTTGCATTCTCTTCAATACCAGCCTTGCTAGGCAATCTCGAGTTCTGCAATTCTATCTTTGATTCTATAATATCAACACTATAAGAATATGATTTTGAACAACCACAAAACAAACAAGGTTCAGAGCAGTAATCACAGCCAAAAATGTGTACTAGTAGTCCAAATGAGAGAGATTTAAATTGTTTTGCACCCACCCATTCCCACCATTCCTCTTGGTTATATTAGTTACTGTCGAAAGTAGGAAACTACTTAAAAAATTTCCAATTCCTCTTAGTAGTGAAATATGATGTTCCCAAGCTCTTCATTCCTTGTGCTGCCTGATCATAGAAGAACTCGATCTTGGCCACTTCCATGAATGCGTCAATCCCCGTCAACGTGAACTGTGGCAGGAGTATGAAGATGGTGAGAAGGACGACCCCTTTGGGCTATGTGATGCTGTGGTTCCTCGCAACTTCTAGCCTCTTCCTTTCGAAGAGTGCCGCAATGGTCAAGATGATCACATGCATCACCAGGCCAATCCCCATCCTTTGCAACAATGTGATCCCTCTAGGATTGTGGGTGTACTTCCTGATGGCCGGGACGAAATATCGGTCGTAGATCACAATGTTGATAAGCATGAAGATGGTTACAGAGGCAGTTAGGCTGGCTGGAGGGATTTCAAATTGGGTCCCATGTTTCTAAGGTGGTTCCTTGTTTTATAAAGAGGGTGTGGACTGGGGTGATCATGGTGCTTGGTATGAATGTCACGATCAAAATTGGGATCATTTTGATCATTTGCTTGGTTTCCTCCACTTGGGTCACTGAGCATAGCATCCATGGAGTGGCCGGACCGGTCTTTATTGCCCCCTTGTCGAGAAACCTACAAGAATAAGGTAATTAAGTTATCATTGATGTGTTGTTAGAACTTCAAAACCAACATAATGGAAAGAAAGAACAGTTGGACAAGTGACTAGAGGTGCATGTGGGTTTAGCAAAAACTCTAAAACTAACTTGTGACCTATTAACCCTGTTGTCGAACCTGGCCTATTTAAAGCCCATGAAGTCTAAGTCCGACCTAACCCGTTGCATTGTAATTTAGTTGGGCTCAGTCAACCCAACCTAACCCAGCATGACCCAGATAATGTTTAAGAAGGGGACACGAAGAAATCCTGACCGACGAGTTGGGCCCATGGCTCAACAAATCCTAACCATTAATCTATTGTCTCACCTCGACCCAAGGAGGGATATGATGAAGTCGATCACCAACTTCCTTAAGGGATATCTACTCTGAATTCATGGAGCTTCCTTGAATTCACGGAGCTTCCTTGAATTCACGAGGAATAAAAATAGAAATAATTTCTAATAAATTTGAAATAAATCGATTGATGATTAAAAAAAGTGAAATTACAATCCTTTAAATAATGAGCTCAGACCTAGGACGGAGTTTTAGACTCAAACACCCTAAAAACATAACTTACCATAAATAGTAAACTTACTATTTATATACGGTCTCCATTACTACTAGACTTTATGATTTTCGGTAGAAAATAGTTAGTGTCCTATTTGACCTAATCACATTATTTCCCTAACTTTTCTAAGCCCTTTTTATGTTGGAGACGACTCCTACAACTTAAAGGATCAAAAGTTATACTCTACTAAAATTTATTATTTATAGTAAAAATGAAAATAAAAGAGACTTCTGACCATTGATATGATGGAATGTTGAAAATCGGGCATGGCAACCTGGCAGGTTGGATGGCTAAAGTAGCTTGTCTTACCCGAAAATCATATAGGATATGTCGAAAATTTCAATCGCTCTTGCTGTAATGTAACCATTTGCTCATCTAAAGATATCAAAGCTTTAATACTCCTGCAGAGTGTGATGGATGATACTTTGACACTTGGGATTGCATACGGGTCACTCGACTAGTTTAAACTAAACTGTTCTAATTATTGCAAAAAAAATTCTCTTATTCGATCATATGACTATTGGAATTGTGGACATCTATTGGACGGTAAAAATTGTAAAATATCATATCATCTTATTTCAACAAGCAAGTGCCCATGAATCAGTGGTTGCAATTGTTCAACCAATCTGATTTTGGATAGTGTGTTAATGACGGTAGGTTCCACAATTTAGTGGGTTTCACTTGAGTTAATGTGTGGTATGTGTACCGTTTCTGAGTGCCCGAGTATCTGGTGCCATACGCTCCCAGAGTATCAATAACTTCCTGTCGGCAAAAAAAGAGAGTAACTATTCATTAAATCTTGACATTTCCAATAGCTTATAAAATGGGACGCGGTCAAGTATGTGGGGCCCACTGTGATGTATGTCTTATCCACGCGGTCGATCCGTTTTACCATATCATTTTGGGGCACGAATCCACAAGTGAAGCATATCCAAAGGTTAAGTGGACCACACCACACGAAACAGTGGGGATAATAAATTCCATGGCTTAAAATCCAAAGCATATGCTTCGATTATGGAAAAACGGATGAAAGTCGTGGATAAGACACACACATCATGGTGGGCCCCACAGAGTTTACTCGGTAGCGTACTGAGTATGCAATGGGCTTCCTACAAAATTACTCAGTCCACGGGCCCTACACGTGGCATATGTGTACGATGATCGTACCCGTTCATTTATTTGAGACAACCATGAATGGGTCATAGACCAAAAAAAAAAAAAAACCCAAAGTGATTGGACAATCCCGACCATTTAAAAATGATGTAGTGGCTAGGACGGTACATCCAACGTGTGGTTTGGTCGATGGCCTAGAGCCTTATGATCAATGAATGAATGTTCCGGCACCATCAGACCCATATGCCACGTGTACACTATAGATTAATGAAGATCCCCTCACATCACATGGACCGAATCTCCCTTACCAGTACCGATCTAGTGTCACCATCCACACTGAAGTAGACATTACAGCTGTCAGGTGCAAGGACTACCCTTGTAAGTGGTAGGCCCCACACCGGATCACTTGCCAGTCGCTCACACTTCCATTTGTTGTGATTGGATGAAATTGGATCTTTGTTTTCGATTTGATATATCTATAAGAAATGGCAAGGCCACTGAGGCCCATGAAACTAAAAGCGTGGGCCAAATCTTAGCCCGTAGGCCATCAAAGCCCATTAAATTACCCAACCCATTGAAAACCATAAAACACACGTGTGGTCCACCCGAAGACAAGATCTGAACCCTTGATTCTGACTTAAAAGAAAAGAAAGACATGTCAATGGTTAAAGAAGGGGGAGAAAACTAACCTCAAAGACGGCGTGTAGTCTATCCGAAACTTCCCAGCTTTGGCATATTCCTGAAGGCCCAGCTCATGAAGCTCTTTTGGGTCGGTAGGGACAGGTACCTTATTTCCTTAGGGCAGCAACAAGGATCCTAGCCATCTTGGCAAAACGGACTCCCAGAGGGCAGCTTGTGACTATAAAAGGGAGTGCCCACCAGAAAAACCAGGAGTGAGAGAGCAAGCCCATCGCCCAAGGCCCAGCCGACATTGTCTTGTATATAAACAAGGAATGTGTCGGAGAAAAGTGTCCCAAAGAAGATGCTGAGCATCCACTAGTTGAAGAATGAGAGCTTCTGGACCCTCTCTCTGGGCTCAAAATCGTTGAATTGTTGTGGACAATGGAGAGGATGAGTCTCAATATATAATTGAAACAATGGGATTCCTTCAAACTTTTGAACTAAAAATGAAAAAAGAATTGCAGTGGACAATGGACATTGCTCACCAAAGAGTTCAAGGCCTTTCACAATTGTGACACATTTGCGTTTATTTCGAACAACCTTTTCAATGACAACTTGTTTCTCCTACAACAAACATTGGCATTTCAAAGAAGAACAGAAACTGATGGAACATTACTAATTCAAATATGAATGACTGGAGTATTAGTCTCGATATAAAATGATGAAAACTCAACAATTGCGAAGTTGGCAATGGCAAAAGAAAGATTGATGGCATGAACTCATCATATAAAATCATAACCCCAACAAGTTCATGTTGCTATCTAGTTTTGATTAGTATTTTTGTTCTACAATAAAAAGCCATTCCTAAACATGAATAAACAAATGCACATCACAAATCACGTTCTTATGAATTCTCAAACTTCCAGAACTGGTACCCCCATAACTAAAATACCTTCAACAGCCATAGACAAGTTGTACCAACCTAGTGATGTTAAAACTATAAATCCAGACTGTTCAGATGAGTTACTCATAGAACAAAACTACTCCAACAACCATGAAGCTATATAATCAATTAACCGTTGAGAAGCAGTAAAACAAAAATCAGCAACCAATAATGCTCTGAAACTGACTGTGATTAACACTGAAAGATGATCAGTGCAGAGTCTAAACTGGGGAGGATTCTCAAAAACATGAAATCACATCAAGGGTTGTGATCATGGTATGTAGACACGATGCTGAAATCAACCAATATAAAAAAAAAATAAAATAAATAAATAAAAAATCTGTCTTAGCACATTACGAGTGTGAGGAACCAATTATATATTGTAGTCTTAACACATTCCGAGTAACCGATTATATATTGTGACTCAATTTTCATTGAGCACCCATGGTCGATATGTTGGGCTTGGTCCCACCTGTCCCCACTGCAATTGTGAAGAGTGCGAAGTAGAACACGACCACTTTATACGTCGAGACTGGTTCGCACGGACCATTGCAATGCGGTGGCTTTAGCCATGGAATCGAGACGGCTAATGTCCGCAACGACATGTCCTGTGTACAATGTCCAAGTGTCATGAACTTCTGTGGGGCCCAGGTCCATATCTCTCTCTCATGCAATAGGTTGTATCCAATAATTCACAATACGTGTGACATACATGCATCCTGACTGTCGAAATGGTGGGCCCTATTGTGGATGGATCACAATCTAAAATTCACAGCAACTGGATGATATAAAATATCTGATTTTGGTGATTGAATTTGGACCACTGGCACTTTTATTTTTAAACTTTCATTTGAGAACCACCAATCAGACGGTTAGGATCATTTGATAAGTGCACCTTTTGCGCATGGTGTGCAGGTATGCCACATCCAGGTTGAACGGGACACCACAATTTGAAAAATGGGGACCTGAATCTCCACAACACAAACATATAGGATTTATGGGACCTACCCTGTCATGTATGTGCAATCCACTCGGTTCATCAGTCAGGTAATAACCATTATTCTTTTAGTTCATATAAATATCATCCACATACAAAACTCAGGTGGGCCACACCAATGGGAACAATGTAATATTGCGTCTAATGCCACTAAGTTCACCCGCTGTTGCCCGCCTGAATTTTTGAGCAGGCTGATTTTTGTAACTTCACTTCATCCCTTTGAGTCGCACCTGATTAACGGGTAAAGTAATTTGAGCAGGCTGATTTTTGTAACTTCACTTCATCACTTAGCAAAGTAATTTTAAGATGTGAATTAAGCACACGGCTAAAGTGTGAGTTCCTCACAATTTCTTAAATGCTTGTGACTCATCCACAGCACACATGGAATAAATGTAAGTTATTCATAAAAATCCTGGATCCCTTTTCGATTTGTCAAATCCTAGAAGAAGAAATGAAGAAACAAATGTAGTCAACCTAACATTGCTGAAAAAAAAAAGGCACTTTAATTTCTATATTTTAGTTTACCCAAATAAGCCCAAAAAGCCCTTCTTCTTCTTCTTCTTCTTCTTTATTTTTTTATTTTTTATTTTTTATTTTTTATTTTCTAAGTGGTTCGTGGGTCATCTACCTAAAATCACAACATATGTGTGGTTATTATTTCGCTCCCTCGAAATCAGTTGCGTGTTTGGTGTGTGTGAAGAAAAAAATAAATAAAGATATGTAGAGTTACTAAGGACATGAAGTAAAATAATGGAAGGAAATATGAAGATTGTATTTACCGCAAGATAAATGCAGGATGCAATAGCGAAAGTCCAGTATCGGCCGAGATGTGCGTCTGCAATATATGCGCCGAGCATCGGTGTCATCCAAACGTTGCCAACCCAATTTGTAACGTTGTTTGATGCAGTGACTGTACCTTCTTGGAGCTTATTTGAGAAATACAGGATTAGGTTGGTTGCTATTCCATAATAAGACATCTTCTCAAACACCTCGTACGCTTCGAAGAAAAATAAAAATAAAAATTGAGGAATACTGAAATCCATCTCTCAGCTTCTTCTTCTTCTTTTTAATTTCTCGACTGTTTTGTTTTTGTTGCCAGCTATCACTTGGGTAGAACATCCTATCCGTGGAAAAGGTGGGCTGCACCATAAAGATCAATTTGGAAAAAAAAAAATAATCAATCAATTAGACTAATTAGGCGGGCTACACCCATACACAGTCTGATTATCAGCCGTCCGATGGTTTCAACTTCAATGCTCTTCTGATGAGCTATGGGCGATCTTTATAGGGCAACCCACAAATTTCATGGATCAGATGTTCTAACCATGCAACGCGTTTGCAGGAAAGGAAGTATTCTATGTGAAATCTCTCTCTCTCTCTCTCTCTCAAAAACATATGAAAGGAGTCCCTTACGTACAATGAAAGAACATGCAGTCCATCTCGCACCCTTGGATCGTAAGATGGGCTGACCTTTGAGATCAACTGACCCATCTTGGGTGAAATCGTCTAACCCATCTCTAACGCCCTTCTCTTCCACCACTGCCATTATTGTTTGGTGAAGGCAGAAAATTTGCTGTTTGGTTGGGAGTTCATGTGAAAAAGCATGGCTATATTTATAATAAAGTAATAGGGGTAGTTGAATGCGGCCCTCTTTTTAATATCTACGTTTTATCGTAACTTACGCTTGTTTTAAGCCTGTTTTTTATGTACCTGTCTTTTCACCGTTTAGCACCTAATGTGGGTTTGTTAGTGGGCCCGTTGGGCTCAACAAATTCTAAATTTTGGTTAGGACCAGCCCTAACAGTTCCAAATCCAGACCTAAACCAACACTAGACCTGGCCTATGATAGCCCTCCCATAGTGTTTGGTACAGGTAAATTCTTCATGGGATAATGTGGCAATGCTAGAAAATGAAGAGAAATAGTGATGTTTACACCTAGTGGCGGTTTGCATATATTTGAGTCTATTCTGTTTTCAAAAGTTCTCTGAGTATTAGATTTGAGGTAAATAAAATCAGAGGTAAATGGATTCTACAGTTTTTGTATGTTTTGAAATCTTACACTTTTGTCATAACTCATTTATAATTGAAGTGAAATGCCTTTTCAGCTTCCTTTTAATGGCCTAAAAGTCACATGTGTAATAAAGGTGTTATTAGGCTATTAATCCACTAAATATATGGCATGTTGATGATATTATAAAATAATTCAATAATTAGCCTGCATCACTAAAATCATATCAATAAAATTAATGATCTAAATTATCTAAACATTAATCATGTAAATTAACAATCACAAAATAATAGTGAGTTGCATGTTTGTGATCCTTATGCTTGTCTTGTTAAGACTCAAATATTACATAATTTTCTTCATTTACATCTTGGTTTTATGAATATGAATCAGCTTAATGTTCTATTTTATTCATGTATGTGTTGCAAAGTGAATTTAAGAACTTGGATTGAAAAAATGTGCTAAAAAGTATGAATTTAATGCTCAAGAATCACCAAGGCAATGGATGGATTTTATGAGACTAAGAGTGAAGAATTCACATGCTAAAGATCCAAAAAAACTAAGTGAGGAATGAAAAGAATCGAAGATTTGAAGTTAAAAATTCTAAAATCGTCTTGAAAAAGTATATCCTGAAGCTCTAAAGTCTATTTTAAGAAAATATGCAGCGAAAAGTCTATTTTAAATAAACTGTGTAGCGAGAAGTCTATTTTAAAAAACTACATAAATTTGATGTGGTTTATAGAGTTTTTCAACTTTGTAAGAAAATTGAAATTCTCCACTTATAAATAGGGCTTTATAAGGCATTCCTAAGCATCATTAAAAGCATTCAATCGCAAGATTTATGGTTTTTAAAGAGTTTTTCATTTTATTAAAGTTTTATAAGTTATTTTTTTTCCCTTTAGATCTTTTCTATTTGCATTTATTTCTTTCTTGTTGCTTTTTATTTCTGAAATTTAATTATGTTTTTCTAATTTCCTTTAGCCCAAGTTAGAAGGGAGGCACATGGGTTAAATAATTCTTTAAGTTATAATGATTGATTGTTTTAATGATGAGACGAATGATATATGCATGTTATCTATTGTTTAGGTTTTGTTTTTGATCCTCTTATGAGATCCATATGTTTTCATCATATGAGATCTACATTGATGGATAGGCTTACCCTAAATCAATCAGATGTCCTAGATATGAGAGGTTCTCAACCTGCTATATTTCTTTGATTTTCATTATCTCATGAATATTGAATACTTGAAATCACTGGCACTTGAGAATATATGTCAATGGTACAAATCCATGATTTTCTAATCTTTTATATCATTTATTAAAATATTTAAACTGTTTTATTTTTCGATTAGACTAACCATAGTGCTCAGATCCTAGTGTTATCCAATTCATCATGATTTTGGAACATTAACCTACGTATGGAACTTTGAAGCTTGGGTGTTATTTTAATTTACTTGAATTACATCCATTCAAAAATTCTAAAATCAAATCATCAGTTTAGTTTTTATTACTTAGTTTTTTTGCATTTGATTTTCTCTTTCTCACAATTTATCTCCCTGTAAGATCGACCCTGTATTCACAGGATATTACTTACGAACCTTTTCACTTAGAAGCAAGTAATCAAGTTTTTGGCAGCATTGTTGGGAAGAGACTGATATGGATCAGATCTGTGAAAGATAGCTAAGGTAAGTTCTCTTCTAAACCCTCCAAATTTTTTGTAGATTTTTTTTCTTTGAAAGTAAATTCAGTTGGGTCTTTTAAGCATTAACTATGACATAAGGTTGCCCTACTTGGGATTTTATCAGTCAAGTGCTATGGTTGTCCTACAATTGTTGTTCGATCACAAAGATCATCCGCTGAATCTATTTTCTAGATTAGCATAGTTTAATTTCTCATTAGTTTTACTTTTGTTGATTTATTTATTTATTATTATTATTTTGTAAATTGATCCCTCATGGTTGGCCCTGCCACCTGAGTTGTTGATTTATTTTTGCTTTGTATATTGAACCCTCATGGTCAGCCCTGTCGCCTGGGTTGTTGATTTATTTTTACTTTATATACTGAACCCTCATGGTCGGCCCTGCCGCTTGAGTTGTTGATTTTTTTTTATTTTGTGGACTGAACCCTCATGGTCGGCCCTGCCGCTTGGGTTGTTGGTTAAGTTTTTATTTTTATTTTAAGTATCATACTTGCTATTTGAATTAGTGGTATTTGTTGTATGGTGTGGATGATTTATGTCCCGTTGGAGTAGAGATCAAAACAATCGACTCTCTTCCGAAGGCGGACTAGTTCCAGGCCTTGATCATTTACTTAGAAGAGACACTCAACATCACTTGGATTCCATGACAGACCCAGTTGATAATCCAAATCCAAATCTGTCAAATCCAACTATAAATTAAAACAGAGAAAATCAACCTAATCCTCCTCTTAAGGATGAAAATGATGTTAAGAGTAATGTGTTAAACCAATCACGGACTTTACATGAACATCTATACCCTGAGAGATCAACTTTACCATCTTGCATAGTGTTCCCTGCTCACACAGGTAACATTAATTTTAAATCAGGTGTGATTCAATTAATTCCTAAATTTCGTGACTTGGATTCTGAAAGGCCCTACTTGCACCTCAAGCACTTTGAGGAAGTAGTTGCAACATTACAAGTAAAAAATGACAATAGGGATGTACTTAAGCTTAGGTTATTCTCATTTTCTCTAAAAGATTGGGCTAAAGCATGGCTCAACTTTTTAAGACCTAATACCATCACTACATGACAAGCCTTAAGTAGAGAGTTTTTGAATAAGTTCTTTCTCAAGTGCAAAACAAATGCATTAAAACAAGAAATCATGTCATTCTCCCAAAATGGAAATGAACTATGTTTTCAAGCTTATGAGCGCTTCGAAGACCTTCTAATTACTTGTCCACATCATGGTTATGAACCATGACACGTGATTGATGCGTTCCAAAAGAAGCTCACCATGGATACCTGTCAGTTCATAGAGATGATGTGTGGTGTAACTTTTCTTAACAAGAATCATAATGAGGCTTGAGATTTTCTTGATATGTTAGCTGAGAATATGCAGACATGCGATATCTCTGCTAAACTAGACCAAATTAGACCCATTCCTAGAGAGAAAGCGGGGATGTATGTCTTAAGAGAGGAAGACAACCTTAATGTAAAATTCGCTGCATTGGCTAGAAAGGTCGAAGCCTTTGAAATTAGAAAGGTTGATATGGTTAAAGCAAACACTTTCTTAGGTAATTTTTGTAGCATTGTGATAGTACAGGCCATGACATAAAAGATTGTCCAATAATCTCAGTTATATAAAATATCACGCATGAGCATGAGCAAGCAAATGCTATAAATAACTACCAAAGGTCAGTTATGCAACCAATGGGAAACACGTATAATCCAAATTGGCATAACCATCCTAATCTTAGTTGGAGAAATGGACCATAAATTAATGCGCCCAATGCACTTCAAATGCCTCCACAAAACAACTTCTTTGGGGCACCTAACAATGCACCATATGTGCCCCTACCAAAGCGATCATCTGTGGAGGATGCATTGACCGCATTCATGAACTCTCAAGCTCAAATGAATCAATCTCTAATCCAATCAAATCAGGAATTAAAGACGGCCATGACTAGGATTGAGACTCAATTAAATGCTAGGAAAAAAGACATCATTCATTTTCAACCTATGCTGAACCCTAGAAACATATATTTCATTGGAGACTCAAATTCAAGTGAGCTATATCATGAACAAGATAAGGCCATCATTATCTTGAGAAGTGAAAAAAAGGTCGATAACAAGATAATGCAACCGGTAGAAATACCGGAGGATGAGTCACTATCTTAAGAGAATGATGAATCAGCTATGATTCAAGAGCTGCAAGAACAAAATGATAAAGAGACTAAGTCATATGAGCCTCCAGTTTCGTTCTCATCTAGACTTTGGAATCCAACTATCCTCATGAAATATCAAGAGGCGTTGGATGTGCTCCAAAAGGTTACTGTCAATATTCTTCTGGTTGATGCCATTAGACAAATTCCATCCTATGCTAAATATCTCAAGGACTTGTGCACTGTAAAGAGAAAATTAAATTTGCACAAAGAGGCCTTATTTACTGAGAAAGTGAGCACTATATTCAACAAAGGGCCTTACCCAAATACAAAGACTCAGGAAGTCTCACTATTCCTTGTATTATTAGAAATTTTTAAATTGAGCATGCTTTGCTAGATTTGGGTGCAAGTGTCAATTTGGTACCTTATTTGGTTTACAAACAAATGGGGTTAGGCAAGCTTAAACTAACCACAATTACACTCTAACTTATTGACCGCTCCATTAAGGTACCAAGGAGAATTTTAGAGGACGTGCTAGTTCAAGTGGAGAAATTCTACTTTTCCATTGATTTTATTGTACTAGACACTGAACCATGTGTAAATGTTAGCGCTCAAGTTCCTATCATTTTATGTCGTCCATTCCTAACAACTTCAAATGCAATCATAAATTGCAGGAATAGAATGATGAACTTGTCTTTTGGTGACATAACTCTAGAGCTAAATATTTTCAATCTATATAAGCAGCCCATTAATAAAAATGAGATCCATGAGCTGAATTTCATGGACTGCTTGATAGAAGAAGAGGAATTGGAACCTATTCTGATTGAGGAATTGATTCAAGTCATTGGGGACTTGAAAAATTCTGATTTGGAAAAAGTATTTGCTAAAATTTGTGATGATAATGAGAGCACTACCACCCAAGACATTGGTATGTACCAATGGAGACCGCGCACTCAAATCCTATTTATCGAGGACTTGCGACCTTTACCATTACCAACCAATGTTCCAAATTAAACTTAATTTAAAACCACTACCAAATGAGTTTAAGTATATATACTTAGGTGAAAATAAAACTTATCCTGTGGTGATCTCTTCATTTTTAGATAAGGATAAAGAAATTAAATTGTTAAATGTTCTAAGGAACTACAAAGGAGCCTTGGGCTAGACCATTTCTGACATCAAGAGTATAAGCCCTTGCATATTCACTGTAACGTCTCAGAAAAATCTGTACAAAAACCCAAGTACCACCTCAGGCAGAAATCGCTAAGGACCAATCTTTTAGAAATTAGACGAGAAATAATTAAGTAATAAACTAGATCATCTGTGAAATTAGTTCTAACCGCTTTAAATGTGAACTACAAGACCTAAAAATAGTAGAACCATTAGCGCTAATTACCTAAAAACTTAAGATTCATCTCAAAACCCAGTTGATCTCGGGAGCATCATGAAACTCCGTATCGGACGTGAACCATGCGTCGAAAGTCGGATTATCCCGAAAGTATACGATTATGACCATCTTGCTGGACTTGACAACCACCTCAGAAATTAAGTCCTAAAAGTATCTAGAAACGCACAACTTAAGCCCGGAGCGAAGTGTGTGAGAAACGCGAATATCTTTAGGAAATGAACTGAAACTTAAGTGAATTAAGTCATTTTCTTGCAGGCCGAATCTAAGAATTCAGACTATCAGAATCTGAACCAATTACACCCTCAGATCAGGAAAAATTTTCAACACATGTCAGTATACTTGTGGCCCTGATCGAGTACCAGTGACCGTTAAACTGAAACTAGTCCCCCGTGGCCGATCCACTGATCCGATCGGGCCGAGATCTTAACCTGACCTAGATCCAATGTCAAGAAGCTTAAGTCTGCCCACATGCAGAAAAGGGGCCTCCAGATCAGCTTCGTTGGACCGAAACGACCAGTCTTTAATTATAACCTATAAGTATACCATGGCCCTGGGGCCATTCCCATCAGTTCTAAGCCTATATAAGGGCCTTAAACCCTCTATCTCCCTTCACATACGGATTTGTAACCCCAGGAGAGAGAAGAGAGCCAAGAAAGAAGGAAAGAGAGAGAAAGTAAGGGAATGTTCCTAGGATATTTTCCTGCCACTCCACATGCTTAACCACCGCTTCCGTATCACTATACCAGCGATTCTGATCCTATTGTTGGGTAAGAAATTCTAATCCTAATTTATTTTAGATATTCAAATAAAATAAATGATGAAATAACTAAACTATTTCATGCTATAGGTTGCCGTCGTGCTATAGACGAAGACTTAGGGTTTAAACTGAGTTTGTTACGAGTCTACCAGCGAAAGGTGCGAACTATAAATGTTTAGGTTATGGTTTTTAAGACTTTCAATGTCAGTAATGATTTATGACTGACTTATTTTTTGTCACATGTGCGTAGATATGATGTTTTCCATATACTATATATCTATGTAGACTATGTTGATTTTAATGCATTTCATGTGTTTGTTGAAATGTTTGAATGAGTATGAAATTGTGATTTATGCTTGCCATATTTATTAACTGAGAATACATGATTGTTGTTCGTATGGTGAACCTTTTGTAAAGGGATTTGCTATAATACCTGTTATAACTACTTTATTACATGTATATGATATGTGTAGCCTAAGTGTTTGATAAAATGCCTGAATGTAAAAATGCTTGTTTAAATGTATGTAATGAGGGTGTTGAGATAGGATTCTCAATTCTCTTATCTATGATTACAGTACCCTTTATATAACCTATCTTACTACTATATGAGTTAAGGATGAAATGCCTATGTACAGTAACATGTGTAGTATGTGTTTTGTCGAATTGCTCAAGTAAGATTTATATTTGATTTTAGTTGTTACATGCTGTCTTTGGCTACTACATGTGTATACTATTTCTTGGAGTGTGTTTGGGGCTACGACATAGTCCAGGCGATCGGTAATGATTTCCAGTTAGTGGCCGAGGTTATTTCACCACACCAGATAGGTTCAAGAAATTTGAGTCGTACGCTGCTTGTCGACAATGGTTAGGCCACACGGAGTGCTTACGCGCTCTATGTCGATCAACTCGACATACGCTCGTACCAATCAAGCTTGTCAAGCAACCCGATTAGCCTAATGTATGTTAACCATGTATGGACGCTACTGTTTAAATCAAAGGTACCAACTTACCAGTGCAAAGCCCATTTAATCTTGGTACCTTGATCCGCTAAGACTCATGAGCCGAACATGGTGGTATGGAACACCATGGTTATGCTGTCGGCTTATGCTGGGGTGATGAGCCTCCCCGTAGTATCCAGTGAGTAAACCCAGACTCGTGAGCCGAATACGATGGTATGGGACACTGTATTCGAGCTGTCGGCGTATGATTAGGTGACAAGCCTTTAGTGACCTCGAGTATACACTAGGTCTATGTTGAGGTGACGAGCCTTACCGTAGTAAACTAGAGTATAAACCAGGCCTGCGCTGAGGTGACGAGCCTCTCTGTAGCGACGTGAAAACTGCCTATCGTATGTGAATACTAGGATTGATGACCCTAAATGGATCAATGTTTGAGTCAATGATATAAAGGGAGGTACCTTAGTTTTCCAATCCTGCTATATGAATATGTTTAATTAAAAACTTGGCTAACACGACCATGCATCACATTACACAGTGTTTTGGGGAGGAAGTGCACAGAGGAAGGGGTGCATGCTGTGATTGTAAGATGATGTCGCAGAGGGAGTGTAGGCGAGGGTATGCATCATTATCACATACCATCCTCGCATTAATAAGAGTAATTAGGACCTGATTGTCTTATTGCTTTTATCATTACTACTTGACTGAATTGATAACATATTAACCTTTGCTTCATAGTTCCACTGAGTTGATCACTCACTCTCACATTCTGGGACGGTGTTTTAAACACCAACCAGACTCTGTGTTAGATGTAGATACTAGCGCGACATATGAGTCCAAGCCACACTTCTACGATGATGAGGAGGAGTTCTCATACATGCAGTTATTAAGCAGGTTTACGTAGGCCACTCTGATCGATGGGATTATAAGGACTGATTAGTGGGACATTCACATTTTTTCATTTTGTATCTTTTGAGCAAATATATATTTATTCAGCTTAGTAATGTCATCATACTTTGGAGGTCGGAAAACACGTCTATGTACCTTATATATCTATTATAGTCTTCTACTTGCGAAATTTAACTGTCTTTAGAGTATAATGTATTGTTTTGGTATAATCTCACTCATGTTTAAAGCATTAATATAAACAATATTTAATCATCATTATTTATGTTGCATAAACGATGTGTTAGAACTCGGGAGTTGGGCTCCTGCTCAACCCCCGATTTTCAGGGCGTTACATGCACCCATCAGATCCACTTTGATGAGGACACCAAACCAATTAGACAACCTCAAAGGCGTCTCAATCTAGACATGATGGAAGTTGTAAAAAATGAAGTGATCAAATTGTTGGATGTGAAAATTATCTACCCAATATCCGATAGTGTTTGGGTGAGTCCAACACAAGTAATCTTAAAGAAATTTGGAATAACTATCATACAAAATTCTAATAATAAACTCATACCAACACATGTCACCACTTGTTGGCGTGTTTGCATTGACTATAGAAAATTGAACCAGGCCACAAAGAAGGACCATTTCCTTATACCATTCATTGATCAAGTTTTAGAGACGGTAGTAGGTCACTCATTCTATAGTTTTCTTGATGGATATTCCAGATATAACCAAACAGAGATAGCCCTATAAGACCAAGAGAAAATCATGTTCACTTGTCCATTTGACACATTTGTTTTTGAATGGATACCATTTGGATTGTATAACACCCTAACAACTTTTCAATAATGTATATTAAGTATTTTTTTAAATATAGTTTGAGAAGTTTCTTGAGGTTTTCATGGATAACTTCTTTGTGTTTGGGAGTTGTTTTGAGGAATACCTCAACAATTTATCTCTTGTCTTATCTAAGTGTGAAGAGAAGCACCTTGTCTTAAATTGAAAGAAATGTCATTTCATGGTTTAAAAAGAAATTATTTTGGGACATATTATCTCCAAAAATGGAATCGAGGTAGATTGCTCAAAACCCGACATTATTGCTAATTTACCTATCCCTCAAACTGTTAGAGATATTATATCACTTATAGGGCATGCTGGTTTTTATAAAAAATTCATCAAGGACTTTAGTGCCATCATTAGACCCTTGGCTAATCTTTTTCAAAAGGATGTCCTATTTAAGTGGACAGATGAATGTGCAAGTGCATTTAATAAAATTAAATCATCCCTTCCACTGCACCTATCATGCGTTCACCAAATTAGACATTTCCTTTTGAACTAATGTGCGATGCAAGTGATTATGCTATAGGGGCTGTTTTGGGCCAAAGAAAAAATGAACGGCCCTATATTATTCACTATGCGAGTAGAACTCTAAACTCGGCCTAAGTGAACTACTCAACAACTGAAAAAGAGTTACTTGCAGTAGTTTTTACTTTAGATAAGTTTAGGTCATACTTGATGAGATCAAAAGTCGTCATTTTCACGGACCACTCGGCTTTGAAATATTTGCTATCTAAGAAGGATGAAAAGTCGAGACTTTTGAGATGAATCCTCCTACTCCAAGAATTTGACTTAGAGATAAAAAATAAGAAAGTAGTAAAAAATGTAGTGACCGATCACCTTTCCACATCGGTGTTAGATGATTTCACTGAGAAGCTGCATATCTAGGACACTTTCCTTGATGAGTAATTATTTGCGATCTCCAAATTGATTTGGTATGTAGATATAGTGAACTATCTTGTAACGAAAAAAATATCATATAATTGAAAGTCATAAATAGGAAGAGTTTTGAAATCGAGGTTAAGAACATCTTCTGGGATGACCCGTATTTATATAAATATGAGACTGATTAGATTTTTAGTTGTTGTGTTACAGAGGATGAAGTTTAGAGTGTTATTTCCTTTTGTCATACGGAAGCATGTGGTGGCCATTTTTCTTCTAAGAAAATCACTGCAAAAATCTTACAGTGTGATTTTTATTAGCCCACCATGTTTAAAGACACTCATGCTTTCTGTGTTGCCTATGATAGATGTCAAAAGTTGGGAAGAGTGTACCGGCGCAACATGGTGTCTTTATCCCTAATTTTACCATTGAAGATATTTGATTGTTAGAGTATTGATTTTATGGGCCCATTTCCATCTTTTTTTGGATTTCTTTATATATTGGTTGGTGTGGACTATGTTTTTAAGTGGATTGAGACAGTTCCGAGTATGACCAATGACAACAAAGTAGTCATACGATTCCTCAAGAAAAATATTTTTTCTAGATTTAGAACTCCAAAGGCCATTATTAGTGATGGCAGGTCTCACTTTTGTAATATAAAATTTGAGGCTTTAATGAAAAAATATGGCATCAAACATAAAGTGAGCACCCCATACCACCCACAAACGAGTGGGCAAGATGAGATTTTTAATCGGAAAATCAAACACATTTTAGAGAAAACTATAAGGCCAGATAAGAAGGATTGGTCTCTCAAATTATGCGATGCTTTACGGGCTTATAGGACTGCTTATAAGACCCTAATTGGAATGTCTCCATACAGATTGATGTATGGGAAGGCTTGCTACTTGCCTGTGAAATTGGAACATAGAGTCTTCTGGGCAATAAAGAAATTAAAATTTAACATGAATCAAGCAAGTGGACAAAGAAAATTAAAGTTGAATGAATTAGAGGAGCTGAGGAGAGACTCTTATGAAAATTCTAAAATCTACAAAGAGAGGACCAAAGCTTTTTATAACAAAAATATTCTGAGAAAAAATTTTGAATCTCAGTAAAAGGTCCTATTGTATAATTCTCATCTCCAGTTCTTTCCAGGAAAGTTAAGATCAAGATGGACATGCCCTTCATTGTAAAGAATCTTTATACTCATGGGGTTGTTGAAATTGAGAATCCATGTAATGACAATATGTACAAGGTTAATGGTAAGAGATTGAAGCCTTATGTAAAAAACTTTCATTTGGGAGAGGAGTCTGTCTCTCTTCATGAGCCAGAATATTCAAATTGATGCTCCTAGTTTGATGGAACATTTATATAGGATTTGTATCATATTCAATTTTTTTAGTATCACATAGTAGGTGAGTTCTTCATGGTAGGTATTATACACCCTTTCTTTTATTTTTATTATTCTCTGCATTACATTATCATTACATTGAGAACAATGTAGATTTTAAGTTGGGGGGTGTGGATAATCATCCTTGTAAGGTTTTTTTTTTTTTATGTTTCAGTTTTTTTTTTATGGTTTATGGGAATTTTTTTTTAACATTTTCAAAATTATATATTTATATACAAGAATATGAACATGATATTATATGAATTCCAAAGGTAAAGTTAATACTTAGTCCAGGTCGATAGTAGTCAGAATTCTGATAATTAAAAATTATAGACTTGAGTTTAATTATCTAATCACTAGTTTAAAGTGAGTTGTAATTTGATGTACTAAATTCACAATACACCCTAGCTAACTAAGTGGGGAAATTGATATGTGAACTAAAATAACAAATTTTCATTCAAACAAGGTAAATAAACTAGCATCATTGATATATGCTTAAAAGAGAGAATATTAAAGGAAAAAAAGTGATGGAAAAAGAAAATTTTATTATAAAGCATGAATGCAATGACCATAATAATCGTGTCAGTAATCATGAGTAAGGATACCTAAGTGTCCATTATTGTCACAATTACAAGTACAATACCTTAAGTTATAAAGCAAACTCAGTGAAAATCTTCATCTAAGGGTGGTTTATAATAATGAAGATATGATGATAAAAGAAGAAATGACATAAAGAAAATGAAATAACTAGAGATTTCATATTCTTGGGATAATTGAAAAAATTTAGGATAGAGAACATGTATATTTTTCAAAGTTAGACTAGTGTCACGGAGCACCTAAGTATATTGGATCATAACTATTCTAAATTTTGATTAGGTCTCTGAACTCAATAATGTAATGGATTAAGAAATTGAGATTATAACTAACTTCAGACTTAGGGTAAGTATTGTTTTGTTTTGAAATTCACATGATGAATAGAGACATAATTGTATAAATTTCTGAGTGTTGAACTATTTTTTACATTTTCAATGTTTATGGGTAACATTTCTGAAAACCCTCACGAGATTATAACTTGTCCACTAGAGAAAATTTAGAGGTTTAAAGGCTTGTTACATATGCTAAATGCAATCGAGATTACCTGCGAAAGTGGTATAGTTATAATTTTTTCATTTAAATTTTATTTCTAAAATTAGTTATTATTATTATTTTTATATTTTTCACTTATTTTGCTCAGGACTAGCAAAATGTTGTTTGGGGGTGTGTTGAGACTTAAATATTACATAATTTTCTCCATTTACATCTTGGTTTTATGAACATGAATCAGCTTAATATTTTATTTTACTCATTTATGTGTTGCAAGGTGAATTTAAGATATTGGATTGAAAAAGGGTACTAAAAAGTATGAATTTGATGCTCAAAAATCACCAAGGCAAAAAATGGATCTTAAGAGACCAAGATTGAAGAATTCACATGTCAAATATTCAAGGAAACCGAGTGAGGAATGAAAAGAATCGAAGATTTGAAGTGAAGAATCCTGAAATCGTCCTGAAAAAGTATATTCTGAAGCTCTGAATTCTATTTTGGAAAACTGCGCAGAAGAAAATCTGTTTTAAATAAACTATACAGTGAGAAGTCTATTTTGAAAAATTGTGTAAATTTGAGGCGGTTTTTACAGTTTTTCAACTTTGTTCGAAAATTGGAGTTCCCTACTTAAAAATAGGGCTTTCTAGGGCATTCATAAGTATCATTAAAAGCATTCAAGAACAAGATTTAGGATTTTTAAAGAGTTTTTAACTTTATTAAAGTTTTATAAGTTATTTTTTTCCCTTTAGATCTTTTCTATTTGCATTTATTTTTTTCTTTTTATTTTTTATTTATGAAATTTAATTATATTTTTCTAGTTTCCTCTAGCCCAAGCTAGAAGGGAAACACATGGGTTTAATAATTTTTTAAGTTATGATGATTGATCGTTTTAATAATGAGAAGAATGATATATGCATGTTATTTATTGTTTAGGTTTTGATTTTGATCCTCTTGTGAGATCCATATGTTTCTATCATATGAGATCTACATTAATAGATAGGCATATCCTAAATCAATCAGATTTCTTAGATAGGAGAGATTCTCAACCTAATATATTTCTTTGATTTTCATTATCTCATGGATATTAAATACTTAAAATCACTAGCGCTTGAGAATATATGTAAATGACAGGGCTTGAGAATATATGTCAATGGTATAAATTCATGATTTTTCTAATCTTTTATATCAATTATTAAAATATTTAGACTGCTTTATTTTCCGATTAGGTTAACCATAGTGCTCAGATCCTAGTTGTGCTATCCAAGTCATCATGATTTTGAAACATTTACCAATGTATAGAACTTTGAAGCTTGAGTGTTATTTTAATTTAGTTGAATTACATCCATTTAAAAATCTCAAAATCAAATCATCAATTTAGTTTTTATTACTTAGTTTGTCTTGCACTTGATTTTCTCCTTCTTGCAATTCATCTACCTGTGAGATCGACCCTGAATTCACAGGATATTACTTACGAACCTATGCACTTGGGGCAAGCAATCATGTCTCACCCAAGGTTTGAAATTTTATCATTTTTTGCTATAGTATATATTTATATAGGCTTATTATATATTTATATAGGCTTATTACAATCACCCCATCAAAACTCACATTGTATACTAATTGAAAATATTCAAGTTAATTCGGTAATCAAAATAAGGTTTTATAAATATATTACAAATTTTCAATGCATTTTAATTTTTTGAATTCTAGTGCATTTCATTACAGCTGCCGAGCACAACTAAGAATTTAGACTCACCTTGATTTTGATTATGATTTGGATTCCATTTGCTTTCCAAATATAAGCTCTCAAATGAACTTGAATTTGTTTGATATATATATATATATATATATATATATATATATATATATATATATATATATATATATATATATATATATATATATATATATCCAAATTAGGAAAATAAGGATGTATTTATTAAAAAGAGGTGTTAAATAGTGGCTCCCAAATTTAATGCAAGACCCCCAAAAATGAAAAAAAGTCAAAAGGTAGTAATTATATATATTTTAAAAATGTATGAAAATCATGCCACTCATACGTGCATGTTTACCATGAAGGGTGGGTGTGCATGTCAATCTCTCTCCCATTAAAACTAGAGCTTGACACAAACCAAGCCACCTCGAAATCTCGACTCAGATTTGTATGAAAAAGCACGGCTTTGATTGGTTCTAATGGAAGTTCTAATCAAACCAAGCCGCGGAGTCAAACTTGTTTTTTTAACGGTGAAAATCAATATCTCTGCTGTTATTTATGGTGTGGTCCAGATGATCTTTGAATATGATTCATTTTTTGAATAATGCTCTACCATGATCTCTAAAAATATATGAACGGTGTAGATATAATAAATACATCACTATGGGGCATATGTAACTTTGATTTGCTTTAAACTGTTCGTACAACTCGGAACTCGAGGAGCATCAGTGCTCGCCTTTGCACGACACGTACCTACAGAAGTTATATAATTGGTGTGAGGTACACCAACCAATCCACTTCCGTCCTGGCTGGGGCTCTGTGGAGCCCACCTTGTCATATGGTTCCATTCCCCATTGTTTCCTGTGGTGTGGTTCATTCGAACTTTACATCTGCCTCCCTATTTGGCTCACACTCTAAAATGATCTTTTAAAAAGGATGGCCGGCTCGGATAAAACACATACATCAAGGTGGTCCCCATAGACTACCTTACAGGACTGTCCCTATTGGGAGCATTGCATCTCTCTCTGTCCGAGGCTACGTGGGGTCCACAGAGATGTCCATGACCAATCCACTCCGTCAAACTATTTTGAAAGACCCAAACAGTATAGGATTCTAAAAATTGGGTACATCCAAAACTCAAGTGAGCTGCACCGACAAAAAAGTGTGAACAACAACATCAACTTTGAAACCTTCTTGAAGATGACCTTGATGTTCATATGTCATCCAAACCGTTCATAAAATTATTATCACTCAGATAAAACTATAAGAACCAATATCATCCTAATGCAAAACCTCTGTCACTGCAAAGCGTTCAATCCCAATAGTTTCATGTGGTATCGCCCATACTTTTGGATCTGATTGATTTTTAACATCCAGTCCCATTGTGGTCTGATGAATGGAGTGGATTTGTCACAGACATTTATCTAGGCCCCACATAGCCCTAGGCACATGGATATTTCTATACCCGAGTCACATGCAATCCGCTTCCGCTCCTACCTACGGATGTACACGAACCGAGCTAGCTTGATTCGACTCGAAAAAGCTCGATTCGACTTTGTTCGAGCCAAGTTGAACTGATTTTTTGAACTCAAAAATGAGTTCGAGCCGAGTTTAAGTTGGCCCCAGCTCAACTCGACTCGGATCGAATCCAGTTCAAATCGAACTTGGATCGAACCAGTTCGGTGATTCGGTTACTTTGCTATTGATGTTGCTCACCAAGTGTTTGATGAAATGACTCAGCAAAGTATGGCTGGTGGCAAGGAAGTTATGTACAGGAAACAAATACCCTTTTTTTCTTAGTTTTTATGTTACTTAGAAGGTGTTTAATAAAATACTTGTAAAACCATTACTTCTGTTTTACATACGGTGGGATTTTAAAGTTGCAGTCCAGGTATTTGTAAAAATACCTCAATGGTGAACTCGGCTCAATCTTGACCCAAACTCGGCCGAGTTGCTGAACAAACTGAGCTGAGCTAGCCAGTCAGGCTCGAGGACCGAGCCGAGCCGAGTTCAAGCTGAGGGCAACTAGTGGCCGAGCCGAGTCGAGTTGAGTACAGCTCGACTCGGTTCAACTTAATGTACACCCCTACTCCTACCTATCAAGAGCGAATCTTGTCACCCAGGCAATAGCTCAGTGGGTGTTACCCTTACTGGGTGGGGCCCACTTTAATTAACTCGTTGTATATTCATGCTGAAAATTAACCAGATTAAAATCTAAGGTGGACCTTAACCACTTGGAAAAATAGTAAAGTACACTTTAAAGGTTTTTTTTTTTTTTTTTTTTTAATGTCATAACAGTATCGGATCCAACGTATATTTTTATTTCATTCAATTATGTTTGATCTTATGAATGATAGGTGTGGTCCAACTGAGAATTGGATCTACTTAATTTTCTGGACTACACCTTAAAATTGGCTGGAAAAACGAATGGATGGTGTGGATATACAAAATATCATCGGAAAAGGTATTACCCACCAGGAACCATCTGATCCGCTATCCTCTGTATCTAGTCCCGGCGGCGGAACTGCTCACTCTGCCTAAAAAATAAACGCCGCCCCAGTTATCATTCGAAAAGGATTAAAACCTTGGTTGGGTATGATGGATGATACACAGGCTTGTAGAACCTAATTACAAAGGGAACACGTTGCAATAAGTACTCAAATTAAACCGTCCATATTATGTTATCCAGCGGAGATGGCTCTTGAACAAAAAAAAAATAGTTTATTTTATTATCTGACTATAGGATTGGTGGATATTTATATTGGACGGTTAAAATGAGAGAAATAAAAATCCAGTATTACCATTCCCACTGAATAGGACTGCTTGTGACGCAATCACAGAGATATACCTCTGCCTGGAGCTGTGTGGGGTCCACAGAGATTCTGTGAAAAATTTACTCCGTACATATGTTTTGAAAGAGCACGATAAGTCAGGAATTAAAAAATTACAGATACAAAAGGCTCAGATGGGCCACACCAAACAAAGCAGTGGGAACGGAAACTTCCACCGTTGACACTTTCTTGGAGCGGACCATGGTATTTATACGCCATCGAAACCGTTCATAGGGTTATCAAAACTCAGATAAATTGCAGTAACAAATATCATCCTGATACAAAACTTCCGTCACTCCAGGTATTCAATATCCACTGTTTTGTTTAGCATGGCCCACATGAGTTCTGGATCTTCCTGAGTTTTATATTTCTGACTTACTGTAGTATTCTATAACGTAACGGGGACTTCTCACAGACATCTCTATCTGCCTCACACAGCCCCGGGCACGGGAGTATTTACCTGCCCGGGTCAATCTGGTCAGATAGTGACCGGCAGACAGTTGGTTGCGCGATCTAAGTCAGTTTTGTCTGTATTATGTCACGTGTCGTAAGTACCGCATATCCACGTGCGCATAGTTCGGCCCACTCTCAGAGCCCCTGCAGGAGCGGATAGGGTGTGGCGCATGCGCACCCAAGACGGTGTGCTGAGGCCGGACGCGGATTAGCTACTGAACCCGACAGTAGGGAGTCCTGAAGTGAGGTAACCACGTTCCTTGGGCCCCACCACGATGTATGTGTTGTATCCACACCATCCATCCACTTGGATGGATCATTTTATGTCATTAGCCAAAGAACAAGGCCTATCCAAAGCTCAACAGTACCTCACCAGAGAAAACAATGGGACAGTGATGACCGTGAAAACTTCTTAGGGCTCACCATGATGTTTATTTGAGATCCAACTCATTTATAAATTAACACAGACACAGAGTAAGAGAAAACAAAAATATCAGCACGATCTAAAAACTTCCGTGGCCCAAAGAATTTTTTATTAGGCATTCAATCCACACTGTTTTTAATGGTGGGGTTTACTTGGGCTTTTGATTTGCTTTGTTCTTTGAATCCTGCTCTAAAATGATCTTTCCAAATATACGCCCGATGTGGATACAACACATACTTCATAATGGGGATCATAAAATGGGGTGACTCCACTTCAGTAACCAGACTAACTACTATCATGTTAAGTAGCTAATCCGCAGCTGAAACTGAAGTGACGTCACCACATTATGTGGCTCCATCATGAAGCAAGTATATGTTGTATCCACCCGTACATACATTTTATGGCATGATCCAAAGAATAAGCAATCAAATGCTCAAGCGCACGCCAAAACAGAAAAGAAGAAAAAGAAAAAGTGGGATTGAATGCTTACCATTAAAAAGTTCATTAAGCGATAGAAGTTTTCAACCAAGTTGTTATTTGTGTTTTTCCTTATTTCATGTTTTTGTTAACTTATAAACAGGTTGGATCTTAAATAAACATCGTGGTTGGCCGTAGGAAGGCTTTAATGGTGGACATCATTGTCACCACTTTTTTACGTGGTAGGTCCACTTGAGCTTTGGATCTGCCCCATTCTTTAGATCATGATTTAAAATGTTCTCTCAAAATGTATGGACAGTATGAATACAACACATACTTCATGGCGAGCCCCACAAAATGTGGTGACATCACTTTAGTAGCCAGACTCGCTACTGTCAAGTTCCCGTCCGTGTGGCCCTAACCGCAGGGCGGACCCCGATGTATGTATCCCATGTCCACTCCGTGCATCCGTTTTCGAGATTAATTTGGGTCATGGGCAAGATAGTGAAGTAATCCAATTCTCAGGTGGACGAAACAGTGGTGATTGGCCATTAATGAGCTGCAAAAGTTTTCTATGAGGCTGATATCTATTGTTTTCAGGTATATGTTTTCTTATAAAGAGGTTAGACGGCAAATAAGCACTTCCGATACATTATATTAGGCCTTGGAAAGTTTTAACCGCATAGAGTTCAATAATGGGTGTTTCTTATGGTGCACCTGAGATTTGGATCTTCATCATTTTTAGCATCATACCCTAAAATGATCTGAAAAATTGAATGGACAGTGTGGATATAGAATACATACATCCAGGTGAGCCCACGGTAAGGGCCGCACCCAATCCCCTCCGGCAGTCTGCCGCCTTCAGCCTCATGCCAGTTAGGTGTGGCAATGAGCCGGGCCAGTTTCCAATGGGCTTACATCTTTTTTGTTGGTCACAGACCAGACTGGGGCCTACGGACCCGATCAATCTTCAGGCCAGGCTTGGGCTCTAAATCATTTTAGCCTGACCGAGCCAGGCTCAGCTTAACTTCATATGTCCATGTGACCTGCTGTTCCAATTAGGGGTGCACATGGTTTGGATCGTTGTGGGCCAGCACACGTGAGAGAGATAAAAACAGTTCATCCGTCGAGCCCCACCTCGTAATTTCCATGGGGACTAAACATTTCTTTGAATGCAGTATGCTGGGTAATTTCCTGATGATAGAACTGACCTGATTTTTGTCCACATGAATCTACATGGTGGGGTCCATCTGATGAACGGATCAGATGTTTCGTTGGTGATCTACGTTGGCACCGGAGAGATGCAGTTCCTTGGTAGGTTCGCGCTACCGAATTGCATGGAACGTTTTAGTCCTTTGGTCTACCTTATACGAAACATAAACCTATATTATATACCATCTTATCCATTGGATCAACTCTAACCAATGAAATATATCTAGACTGTATAATTTAAATTGATGATTTCTTCAAACCGTTGACGCAAACCAACGGTCAGATCCTCGGTGTATCAATTAACTGATCATCTTATTTATTTATTCTGATTTTTTAATGGTTGATACGACTCTAGCATTGAATAATCTGTACGAGTTAGCGTGATCACGTGTCCAAGACCCACACGAAAACAACTTCTAATAGTAATTCACGTATCTGTTTTAGAAGTCTAAACTATCATACTTTATTATTTAAAGATAGATAATATATATGGTGGGCTATGTGCATGGGAACCTTCCAAGCACTTGGTTGCATTTAGACTTGTTGGTATCCACCTTTCCTATCTGGACGGTCCATTATGCTTGAGCCAATCTTCATAAGCTTCCATGAAAAAACCATGCTAATCGAATGATCCAGACGGTCCGTCAGTGGGATGCAAAAAGGGTAGAAGATAGGTCCAGTTGTAAATGTCCAGGACCATTGGATTGCTAGATCTATGCACAGTAGGTTAAGAGTATCAAGATGGGTGACTTGGATGGAGACTAAGTCCTGGTGCAATTAAGTACATGGGAATGTTCCTAAACACTCAATAATTCAATTAGTCCGCGTTTGGAATATGCATGAAATCAGGTGGTGTGGAAATGTGCTATTTTCAAATTGATTGATAAATGGGAATTGGTGGGAAAGATTGCATTAATCTAGATATCGTATCATCCGGTTTAGCAGGAGATATGTCGGGATTTTTTATTTTTTTATTTTTTAAAATTTTTTGATGTAAGCTCAAATCTATTAAGTTTGTGAGCCCCATGTTGATGCATGTGTTTTATTCATGCTGTTCCATTTATATGTGATCTTTATACATGACATTTGAGTTGCAGGTCCATTGATTACACTTCCAGTTCACCAAATGCAACACTTTATTTAATTATTTAATTAATTATTTTTTAGACACGCACGCACACCTCCACACACTCACGCCTTAAGTAGAATTTCACTACCTATGGGTACTCGAACCCTTAACAAGGTGTTGAAACTCCTGAGAGTCTACTACCGGAGCAAGAGCAAGGACCCTTGCAACATGTAAGAATTGTGCATGATCCCTGCCATTCACATGTGGGGTACTCTTGAGCATTCTATGGTACAGACCAGTTGGAGGACAGACGGTTCGTCCAACTCATGGGTGGGCTAGATGGTATAGAGCAGGCTTTATCAACAGTGTGGGAACACATGTAACGGTTTTTCAACGTTTGCTTGCGTGATTGGTCAGTAGATGTAATATATTCAAAGTTCTGATACTTCAGCCGTAATGTTGGTTTGGAAGTACGTGCGTAGGACTCCTTTGTGACTAGAAAACAAGCTCAAGCCAAGATCTTTTCATTAATTAGTCAACTAAATTGACCCTTTGATCCAACTTGGCCTACAACCCGGCTCTCCTTCTTTTTATATATATGCTTAGCCTAAAAAGAAATTACTTTTTCTTTGACCATCGTAGCGATTATACCTTAAATGAGCTAGCAAAATAAATGGACAGTAAAGATAAAACACATAAATTTTGATGGACAGCATAAAAGCTTAGGTAGAATGTGAGCCCAAAAATTAAGTATATCCAAAACTTAGGTGAGCTATGCCGCATAATACATTTGGATTGAATACATTATTGAAATTTTATTACAACTAGTGGAAGTTACAGATAAGGTTAATGTTTGTATTTTCACTTCATCCCAGAAAGCATCAACTTATGAATGTGTTGAATGGAAGAAGCAACGGTGGGCCTTATGAAGGTATTAACACTAAGTTTTCTCCATCCCCCACTCTTTTTAGTGGTATGGCCAACCTGAGTTTTATGCTTGCCTAATTTTTGAATTCACATCTTACATGAGCTTGTGAAACTGATGAATAGAGTGAATGTCACAAAGATATCAAAGTGAGCTTTTTAAGATTTCTATGATATATGTGTTTCCATCCCTCACTGTTTCATACAGTGTGGCCCACTCAAGTTTTGGATCTACCTATTTTTTGTCTCACACCTAATGGTGAAGTTAGCAAAATTGATGAACAGAGCAGACACCACAGGGACATCATGGTCAACCCCACGAAGCTTTTGGTTACGCAACCTCCATACATCAAATAGCACGAATAAACAATATGATAGATGACATTTAACCATTAGTTGACTAGATGGAGGAACTTTTACTATGAGCATTTTAATCATTTAAAAAATATCATATCTTAGGGAATAGTTACTTTTTAATGATCTCAAAGATAAATCTTTATTTGGAAAGACTTTAAAAGTAAGCAATTTTTATATATACACTAAATAATAGACAATCATGCAAAAAAAAAAAAACAATTAATAAAAGAACATGACAATAGCAAACTTTGTATATAAAAGATTGGTGGTAGCAGGGTCGCCAATGGTCCTATCAACTATGTGCTGGCACATAACCTAGCACTACATGCAGAAGAATTTTCATAAGGTCTGCATATGGTCCAAGAAGTCCTTCCTGAAAGGGTCTTGTTTTTGGCATATAGAGAATTCTCCAATGGCATGCACATCCTAGGTAGGTTTCAATGGTGGATGTCATCATCCGTACTTTTTCTTTTTTGTTTTTTTTTCCTATGAACATGGTAGAAAGAAAGCCCGGTCAACAGGGATGTCTGTGGTGTTGGTGTCACCATGCAATCCACTGCCATAGTTTCTGGTAGAATCTGGATCCTCTATTGCTGGGAGATAGGGATTTCACTTTCTTGCATTTTCACTGGCTCAGATCTTTATTGATGCCACCAGCCTTCAGTATCCAATTCAGTAGTATCTAATAACATGACCCAATGAAAATAAAAGAAATAAAAGATTCCGTTTTCAACAATGGATCCAGACTCCTAAAAATTAAGGTGTAAATTGTTCAAATAAAGGATGGCTAGTTGTCCGTGCTCTATGGGCCCACTATGCTATATATATATATATATATAGGGAAAAGGTACAATGTGCTTGAGCTCACGGCTCCATCCCATGCAGTCGAGTTGTGTGGGCATCACCGTGATGCCTTTCGAACATCTACCTCATCAGTTAGATGCGCCATTCCATCGTGGACCTAGGTTTCAAAAAATCAAGTCAATCCGTAACTTGTATACAGAAGTGGAAAAGGTCGTACAACCATTAAAACATTCATAATCATTTTTGGGGCCCACAAAAGATGTGGTTTGCAAATCCAGCCCATCCATTATGTGTCTCCCACTTGTATGAGGGTTCAGACCAAGTTTCAGCAGCATTCAAAACTCAAGTGGGCCTCACAAAGTGCTTTTATATGTTTTAACGGTGTGGCCCACCTGAGTTTTGTATATGGTTGATTTTTGAGATATCCCATTATTTAAAGGGGAACCATCAAATGCACGGTGTTGATGGTCGACATGCATCACGGTGGGGCCCACACAGCTCGACTTCACCATAAGCTTATCGTGAGCTCTAGTGCATAGTACCTTTTCTATATATATATATATATATATATATATATATATATATATATATATATATATATATATATATATATATATCCATCCGGTCTCCTGCGCACAAGGCCGCACTGACCTTAAATGAGAGCTCGGTTATGTGCCATTAGATTCCCACGTCGGCTGGGCAGCTGTGTCGCAAGAGAGAGTCTCTTGAAGGAGGACTCGCGCGGGCACTCTTTTTTGGCATCTCACGGGAAGTGGCGTCTCCAAGTTCTGTGGGCTACATCATGATATATGTTTTGTATTTATACCGTCCATCCATTTGGAGAGATCATATTAGGGTATGATCCAAAAACTGAATCAGATGTAAAGCTTGAGAGGACCCACCACAAAAAACAGAGGCCAAAGTGACACCCACCGTTAAAAAGTCCTAAGGGCCACCTAAGTTTTCGCTCGCAGTGAATATGTGTTTTCCTTCTTTCATGTTTACTTTAACACATGATCCGGTTGGAATCTCAAATAAACATCACGGTGGAACTCCGGAAGGTTTCAATGTTGGGCGTCACTGTTATCACTGTTTTCTGTGGTGGGGTCCAACCCAGCCTTGGATCTGCCTCGTTCTTTGGACCATGCTCTAAAATTATCTCTCCAAATGTATGGACGGTGTTGATACAACACATACATCATGGTGGGCCCATAGAAGTTGGTGACGCCGCAGCCTGTCAGTAACCAATCCCCGTCGCGCAGGAATAGGCTGGGATCGTGCCAGTTGGACTTTCCCGAAGTGGGAATGTCTTCCCACGCAGTTTGCCTTGCTGGTGGTTGCCTACCAGCTTTTGGCATTTAAAGGAATGCTGAGATGTGTCTCAACGAGCGACCGGGATGCGTGAAGAGGGCCTCTTACGCGGATTGTCAAGCTGGCTGGAAGAAACATACCTCCGTTTTCAAAAGCTTTCAACGAGTGACCGGGATGTGTGAAGAGGGTCCTTAGGAGTTTCAACTCCCGGTCAAGGGTTCGAGTACCACAGGTGGTGAAATTCCACCAGCGTGAGTGTGTCGGGTGTGTGTGCGTGTGTTAAAAAAACAAAAAAAAAGCTTTCGTGTGTAACCTTCAATTTGGCTAGGAGTTGTCCGTCCGTTCATATGGGAAAATGTCTGAGATTAGTTAGGTTTTGGCCGGTCCCACTGAGTAAGTCAGATGAATGGGTGGTGATCAAGGATGAGATTAGTGGACCCCACAACAATCAGTGATCCCATCCAGTCCATACACAAGGTTTAGATCACCCTTATAGGCCAGGAAACGGGATCCACCATGAAAGTCGACATCATCTTCTTCGTAAAACCGGAGAACCCACCATGATCGTGTGGACCCCACTGGCTGATCAAAGGTACTTTTCCAGTGGGCCATAGGGGCGGAAATTCATCCCTTGCATTGGATTGGTCCCATGCATACAAGAAAGCGAGATGTGAGCATGTGTATAGCCGCACCCATCTCGACCGTCCGCCGTAACGACTAGGGCAGCCATTGGCAGCCCTACGTCTATAAGAAGATCCCCATTCCCTCGAGATCTGCACCAGAAATCAAGGAAAGGAGAGAGAAATCAGGAAATGAGAGTGGGACACGCCATTTTTCTTCTTTCTTCTTCTCGCTGACTCACTGCCACACTTGGATTGACCCGATTGAGTTGTTGGGCAGTGCTGCTACCTGTTGTAGTAGAAGAAGAGGAGGAGGAGAGAAAGTAGAAAAGAGTAGAGAGAAGAATAGAGAGAGGAAAAGAGAGAAGATAGATGGAGGGGGTGTAGGTGTGTGCGGCAGCAACGCCACTGGTGCGGCCGCCCGAGTCGCTGGGTCGAGCAAGCCAGGTGCGTGGGTCTGTCCAACCCATGGTTGGGTCATTACTAGAGGTAGAAAAGAAAGAGAAGAGAGAAAGGAAAGAGAAGAAACACACGCAAAAGAGAAGAAACACACGCGCGCGCGCGCGCGCACACACACACACACACAGAGAGAGAGAGAGAGAGAGAGAGAGAGAGAGAGAGAGAGAGAGAGAGAGAGAGAGAGAGTGCAGTTCGTTGCAACATCTCAGCCCAACCAAGCTGTTGGGCCAGGCATTGACTGCCGCCGAGTTGTGTCTTAGTCAACTCGGTCCATACCCTGCTGGACCTCCAGTTGGAAATAAAGAGAAGAAAAGTGAGAGAAAGAAGAGGATGAAGAGAAAGTGAGGAGGAGGAAATGAGAGAAAGAGAGTGGTGGGGCACCGTTGCTCGCCCCCGAGTCGACCCAACCGGGTTGGGTGAGTCCTATCCAAGTCCAGTAGTTGTTGAACTAGTGTAACACTCCGTACCTTTCAGTACTCGGGTGTTATCGTATAACCTAACTCAGTATGAACGCTAACCTGGCATACCTGAATAGTCACCCTCAATCTCTCCATCTTACCCATTTGACTTTAACTATGACGACAAGACCTTCAAGAGTTTAGTTCTATCTTCCTGGATCCCTAATGACCTTTCAACCATCTGATTTTGGACTCTGACTACTCACTACATAGTCATAAGAATTGAACTACCTCAACATGATTAAATTGACCTTGTACTTAAATAAATGAACAAATAAATAATCCTACCATTAGAATCTGGATCAGGAGGATATTTTAAGATACACCTAATTAGTACAATTAAATCACATAAAGTTAATTAGGGATCAAAGTTACAAGATCCATCGTCCATCTAACCTTAAAAACTCCCACAAATGTACATCACTTAAACATTGTGAATAGGACACTTGATTACTAAACTTTCCAATGATTTCCACCTAAACTAGGCAATGAACCCTAGGAATCACCATTGATCATATTTTGTAATGATCTAACCGTTGGATCTTCATAGACCGTAAAATAACCTATATATTTAGAAAGTATGACTCACTTAAAAATTTTAAAAAATCAAAACCTTTCTTATCAAGCCCTACAATAAATAAATGGCGTTGATCAAGATGAAAACCACGATAAACAACTTAGAAAAATAAAAATGGTGATATAATAATAATAATAATAAACAATAATAAATGATATTATTAAAAGCATGGTAACATGATATTTAAGCACAATAGATCATATAGTCCATCAGCTAGCCATTGATTTCTAGCTTAAATGGCCCCTTAGACCCTTTTAACCATTAATGTCCGATTTCAAAATAATCCGACCCTTAGACCAAGGTAGGTCCATAACTAGACCCTCCAATCGGTTAGTATGGCCCACCTGAGATTTGGATCCACCTGATTTTTGGTGAGAGGCTATGTCCAGGACCTCCAAAACTAATGAACGAAGTAGATTTCATGAAGACATCATAGTGGATCCCATATAATGGAGTGTGTGTACACAGCTGGTGCACACCCTCTATGCACTAGATGTGTCAGGCCAGTTAGCACGGGCTGACCCCGTGTTTCCTTCCCCCCCCCCCCCCCCCCCCCCAAAAAAAATAAAATAAGAGTCTCTCTCTCTCTCTCTCTCTCTCTCTCTCTCTCTCTCTCTCTCTCTCTCTCTCTCTTTCTCTCTGTTTTCACCAACTAATGGACGTGCGTTCGTTTGGGATGTCCGGGGCCATCACCATCATCTGCCTGGTCGATCCAGACCATCCATCGTGTCCAGGGCTTGGGTCCCACCAAAACCCAGCTCATCTCGCATGTTGAGATGCACATGTGTGGGCACAATCTTCATTGCAAACAGGTCATGGAAACACAATGTTTTCGAAAATGGAAACTATCCATTGCCAGCTGAGCAATCAGCGTGCCCTTGCATCCTCCCATCTCAGTCGTCCCTTGGAGGCTTATCTTGACCGTCCTAGCTAGGTTTTTAGGAAAGAAAAGGCATGAGAGAGAGTGGATAGTCATTTCTTCCACCCTCGAACCCACCAGAAAAATGCCGAGCAACCTCTTAATTTCCTCTTCTCCTAGCTTTCCAAGACCCATGCACAACATTTGGCAAAGCTCAGTACGAAGGAAAACCTGCAGAGTGAGGATCCGCCATTGCCACCCATATCACCTTCCTCGATCGAAGTCGAACCGAGTTGTGTTCCGAGACAAGCCCGATTCGTGTTATGCTGGGGTTCCAGCAAAAAGAAGAAAAAAGAAGAAGAATAGAAGTAGAGAGTGAAAGAAAGGCAGAGAGGAGAGACGAAGAGAAATGGGAGAGTGGGTGCATTGATGCACCAGTCCGAACCGAGTCAAGTCCCAGACCGAGCTGCACTGGCTCAGTCAGAGTCCAAGCCGAGTCTAGACCGAGGCTGGCTGGCTGGATTGGCGTCCTCTATGGGACGTTTCTAACTGGAAAGAAAGAAAGAGAAAAGAAAGGAATGAAAGAGAGAAAGCCAGAGAGAATGAGGGAGAGAAAATAGGGGAGAATGAGGGTGGTGCGGTTATAAGCTACACCAAACCGCTGCCCGACTCGGTCAAATCATGACTGGTTCGAGTTCAACGGTGTTGCTAGAGATCCAGCAGAGAGAAGAAAGAAGAAGGAAGAAATAGAGAAAAGAGAGAGAGAAAGGGAGAAGAAAGGAGAAGAGGTGGTTGGTGCATCGTTAGCCGACCTTTAGTCGTCCTGTAAATTAGGTTGGTCTTTCAACCACTAGTATGAGCTTGGAAGTTCTGTGTGTCCTTACAATTGCATCTCTCTCCTTGGAGGGTGCTTTGTTTTTGGACGTAGAGGCCTTATCAGGCTTGGGTTTCCGTGGGCCCATGTTGGTTCAGTAGAGTTGGTCCATTCCATAAACTGGCTTATGGACTTGTAGATTCTTCCCCAACAGATATCATACAAATATCTCGTGGGTACGCACAATTTTTCAATTTACTGGTTTTTAAGAAAATAAGGTATATGGTAGGTGTTATGATATAATTTCGTGATAAAAAGTATTTGTTCAAAGAATTTTGTGTTATCCATGTAGACTGCTCGAGTCCTTCCTCTTCAAAGATTGAATGGAGAATGCAAGAAGGGTGATTGTGCAACAAAGATACATATCTATAACTTAAGTGGGACACAACATAAGAAAATGTGAAGATAGTTAAAGATGAATTTACCGCTTAGTATTGGTTGAAACTCCATAGCCCCTACCATGATGTTTGTATTTTATTTACATCGTTCATTTATTTTGATAGCTCTTTTTAGTGCATTGTTCCAAAATTGAAGTAGATACAAAGCACAAGTAGACTATATCATAGGAAGTAGTGGGGATTGAATGCCTATTGGTGAAACTTTTTATAGGTCATAAATTTTTTTGATCAAACTGATTATTTTCCCCTTCTTCCCCTTCTTCTAAGCGAATGTGACTTATTGCAAATAAACATTCCAGAGAGCTATAAAAAAGTTTCTATGTTGTGTATAACTATATCCTTACTATTTCCTGTGATGTGGTTCAGTTGAGCTTTGAATTTGCTTCATTTTTTAGTTCATATCAAAAAATATTTTTGCAAAATGAATGGATGGTATAGAAAGTGAAAGTGTCTTGGTTTGTCAATTAGCGTGAGTGTTGAGTCGATGAGTCAAGTGGGCCCCATATGAATATCATTCAAAGCATTGCCTCAACTGAATGTGTATTCAGAGTTCATCATAGGTAAATTTAGTCTCACATCCAATGTCCCAAAACACTTGGGTATATAACTCCTTAAAAAACTTAGAACAACATAAGGGTTAAAAGTCTGAAAACCTAGTTTCAAAATGAAAAATTCTCTAAGTTTTCAGCTAAGTTCGATATCCTTGATTCTTGGTCGACATAATCAAACTGATCTCGATAACATTGAATTGAGTCCTCTTTATGTCCAGCAACCACAAAATATTTTGGACAAAATATTCGATAAATTGAAAGTACCTTCGATAACATTAAATTTCAAATATTGATGATATCGAAAGATAGTCGATGATATCGAAAGTCTTAGAGCTCTATCTAGCAAATGCTTAGAAAATAGTCTTGATATTGCTCGAGGAATTGAAAGACAATCAATATCATCGAAATTCAAATCTGGAAATGGGACAAGCTGTGTCTAGCAAGTTTTTGAAAGAAAAATATCTAAATGTTTGAGGAATCAAAACCCACGTCTATATTATCAAAATTCAAATCACGATGATATCGATATATACTTGATGCGATCGAATCGGGACAAAATTGTTCTAACAAACTTGAAAAAGAAAATCTTATGTGAATGATCAAGGAATCGATATTGTCTAAATATGATCGTAATTCAAAAATCGATAAAATCGATATCATCAAATTATGTCAAAAAGTGTCCAGCAAGCTTTCTTAAAATATTTCTTGAAAAGATCAATGTATCAAACCACTATCGATGAGATCGGAATTCAAAATTCGATAACATCGACGCATGTTCGATGACATTGATCTTCAGTCAAAAAGTTTTGAGTATGTGTTTCAGCTGAGTTCGCATCATCGAACGCTGATTTGATGGCATCAAAAATATACGTTCGATGACATCGAGTTAGGCCCAATGAGATCGAACTTAGTCAAACTTGATATATTTATTACCGTTGAGACTTTTTGCCTATATATAGGAAGCTTGCTCTTGGTTGCTATGAGGAGAAAAATAGAGAGAGCTTTGAGAGAGTTTTGCATATTACCTACCCTAAGCTCATTTTCTCATGAAATTTCATTCTTTAATCCACCCTCATCATTGATATTCAATAGAGTAGATTGAGGAATGAACTTCCCCATTTAAGGATCATCTAGCTACTATCTTAATGACAAATCATTGAGCTGAGATACCTTGAATGCTTGGAATCACTCGTTCTCTAGAATAAGAAAACATTTATTAGAGTAAGATTCCAACATAACCTTGACCCAACCCGTCGCCTTTATTGGAACATCATCAAGTGTTACGGATTAAGGGAGCTGAAGAATCTTCATCATCAAGGAGGAGATCTTCATCAACGTGCTTAACGAGGCTCATCTACTTATCTGTAAGTTATTAGAGTTCAGATACTCTGTTGATCATTTCTTGTGTAGGTTTGGGTCACAAGTGCTTCTCACTCCTTTCAAGTCTTCATAGGAGGCCTTTAACATGAGAGTACTTATGAGTGTTATGTGTTAACCCTTGCTCTTGTGTAACGCATAAACTCTAGGTTTCTTATGTGGATCTTTGTCCTGTGTGGCCTAAAACGGAGGTTCCTCGTGTGGATCCTTGGCCTATGTGACCTAAAACGGAGGTTCCTTATATGGATCATTGGCCTATGTGGCCTAAAATGGAGGTTCCTTGTGTGGATCCTTTGCTCTTGTGTAAGGCATAAAACTTAGGCGCTTCGTGTTAACCTTTGTTCTTGTATATGGTATAAACTTGTGTCTTATGTAGACACGTCTTAGGTACCTTGTGTAGGTCTTAGAATCAACCTTGTGTAGGTTGTAACGATTTGAGGTGAATCTGATTTGAAACCCCTGTTAGTGAAATTCGGTACACTCATGGGATGAGTGCATCCGCAAGAAGTAGAGTAGGCACATAGCCGAGACACTATAAAACAATTGTGTTTGGGATTGATTTTTGTTTGATCTTTCTTTATGTTAATCTTTTACATGCAAGCTTGATAATACGAATGCTTTGATTTGAATCACATCTCACACACAATCACACTTCTCATCCATCCTAGATTATTTGTTGTATCATGCTTAATATTGAATAGTCTGGTGATTGAATCCTCTATTTGGCTTAGAAGTCATTAGAGTTAAATTGAAGATATCTTGATAGTTTCATATTAGATCAACAATAGGTTAATGGGATTTTAAATTGTCATAAAATTTTATTAAGTCTTTTCCACTCCTTCTATGACACTTTGACCTATTCCTACTTCTACTAGATAAGTCATTACCAAAATTTTAGAAAAAACACATGCATCATGGTGGGGCTCACATAGATTTACCAAAACCCAAAATCATAATGGAAGTGAACAAAAATAAATAAATTTAGAAAGAACACATGCATCATGGTGGGGCTCACATAGATTTACCAATACCCAAAATCACAATGGGAGTGAACAAAAAAAAAATAAATTCCCGTCCTAACTAGTTGTAATGTCACGACACTCCTCCCCGACTTTATTTTGGCAACAATCGAGGGGTCCAGTTACTGTTTTTGTCATCCTACACGACGAGTCACCACCAACACCATTTAGGAAAATAAGCAGACATCTTAATGAAGCCCACTTGTCTTGAGAAAAGGAGACGGGCGGCATTTTGGAAATTATCTCGGATCCTCTGCAGGCACAGAAATCCCTATAAATAAGGCGTTGGGTGCAGCACTGGGTAACAGAAACAAAAAAAAAAAGAGAGAGAAAAAGAAGAAGAAGAAGAAGAGGGAAAAAGAAAAGATCTCATGGATAGTTGCGTAGAAACAGCGTATGGGGATTTCACACGGGACGGCTCTGTAGATCTAAAAGGGAACCCTGTCCGTCGATCAGAGAGAGGAGGATGGAAGGCTTGTAGTTTCGTTGTAGGTAATACTCTCTCTCTCTCTCTCTCTCTCTCTCTCTCTCTCTCTCTCTCTCTCTCTCTCTCTCTCTCTCTTTCTTTTTTCTATTTTTGTGGGCACTTTCATTTCATGTCCCATGGATTTAGTTGGGATGCTCTGCTTTCATGTGGGGAACATTGTGGATGGATCCTAGTTGGAATATCACACTGATCAAGCAATCCTAACCATCCAATCCGTGGTCATTGAGTTCCCAAATTCAATGGACAACATCAGATGGTTACTCTCACTAAAGGGTTTTCTTCTTCTTTTATTTTATTTTATTTTTTTTTTTTTTTGAGCGCCCTTGAATTTTGTACGCCCATCTTATCTTGAAGCTGGCTTATTTCTGCATTTTGACAATGGGAATGGACTTCTGCGTTAGTTTTGCACAATCTAAAATGATTAGCTACTCATCTTCCTTCATTTGGCGCTAATGTACGGCTATCCAGATGGTCCAAATTGTTGATGAAGGATCTATTTTAAAATCAGAATGATCAAGTGATCCTGACTGTCGGATTAATGGCTATCAAATAGATAGCCAGGATTGCCGTACAACTGTGTGCAATTGAAGAACCACCGCCATTTTTGAGTGGTGCAAAAATAACATAAGAGTCGGATGCTGAGTGGGTATGCACGCCAGTGGGCTCTTTAAACTCTATGTGGCTCACTGTGATGTATGTGTCTTATCCACACCGTCTATCCATTTTTTCATCTCATTTTAAGTCATTAATCCAAAATTGAAGCATACCCAAATCTCAAAATTGAAGCATACCCAAATCTCAAGTGGACCACACCACATGAAAGAGTGGAGATAATGAAATCCATGGTTGAAACCTTCCCAGGGCAGATAATGAAATCCACCGTTGAAACCCTTCCCAGGGCCCAATGTGATGTTTATTTGTTATCCAACCTGTACATACAATTATCAGCTTCCGTGGCCCCCTTTAGATTTCAACTCGGGTGGTAGACTCTCGGGAGTTTCAACTGCCAGTCAAGGGTTCGAGTACCCATAGGTGGTGAAATTCCCCAAGCGTGAGTGTGTGGGGTGTGTGTACGTGTGTTAAAAAAAAAAAAAAACTGTCAGCATTTAATTCCCACTCTTTTCTATGGTGTGGTCCACTTGAGCTTTTCGTATGCTTTAATTTTTGGGTTTATGCTCTGAAATGAGCGGGAGAAATAGATGGACGGCGTGGATAAAACACATAGATAATGGTGCCCAGTGCGCAATCCGCGTCCATAAGAGTCTCTTTTGAACCATCTCTTCTCTGGCTGGATGTGCGAATAGCCTCTTTTTGTTTAGATACTTTTGCCCTTTTCTTCGTAAGCCAATTGCATACCGAGTAACTCTGAGTAAACTCAGTGGGGCCCACTGTCATTTATACATTGTATCCCCTCCGTCCATACATTTTAACAAATAATTTCATTTGTTCAATCCAAAAATGAAGCATAACAAGGCTCAAGTGGTCCACACTATAGGAAACAGTGCTAATTGCGCGTCCACTATTGAAAACTTCTCAGGGGCCAAAAAGGTTTTGGATCAAGCTGGTATTTATTCTTTTCCCTTCATCCATATCTGTGTGATCTTATGAACAGGTTGGATGATAAATAAACATCACCGTGGGCCCTAGGAAGGTTTATACGTTGGAAATCATTACTCCCACTGTTTCCTGTGGTATGGCCCACATGAGTTTTGGATATGATTCAATTTTTTGGACCAATCCTAAAATGACCAGAAAAAACTGATGAACGGCGTGGATAAACCACATATAATCACAATGGCCCAACTGAGTTTACTCAGTACGATAAGACTTAAGAAGGTATCAAGTAACTCAGTGCCGCAGTCCGATTTCCCTTTCCTAAGGCCGAGTACACGTGTTACACGTTTCCATCAAATGTTGCTTGAGACGTTCACCTACAACGCTTCATTTCTCTCTAACGTGTTGCATCTATCCAATGTTATATGTAGGGTTGTACAAGAATTGGGCTAGCTTGATTAACTTGCTCCGCTCAGCCTGAAAATGCTCGACTTGGCTTGAGCCGGAACTGAGTTTAAGTTAGGATGAGCCATTATCTTTGGTCCGAAACTAAGTTCAGGCTAAGTTTGGATAGGTTCCAGTTCAGCCCGCCTCAGCATATAGATATATATATTTCTAAATTCTTACCCAGTTATCCTAATTACCATTTACAGCAATTCAGGCCGTCTAGATCATGAGTCCCTTGGTAGATGGATCAAAGTTTCAAAAATCTATGACAAAAGCCCTTTTCAAAAATCAAGGCCGTTCAAGTTATCTGTCAAAGCCTTTCTCATGGAGTAGATGAAGCAGAGTCAAAAAATTAAGACCGTTCAAATCGTGGATCTGAAATTGGCTCGAACTCAGCCCGAATTCACCCGATTTCTAACTGGACCGGGTTTGTACCGGACAAGTCAGCCCGTGACCGGGCCGGGCCGGGTTGAGCCCAGTTCAACTCGGGCCTGATGTACACCCCTAGTTGTATGTGAACATTTCTATATGAGCGTGGTTTGGATAGTGAGGCTGCCACTATGCAGGTAGCTAGTGGCAGGTGCTCTTTGGCCAGCACCATAATGTATGCAATTTATCCATGTTGTTTACTAATATTTTTTAGAAATTCATTTTTTCATATCATTTTTGAGCATGGTCTCAATAAATGAGTTCCACCTAAATCTCAGGTGGACTACGTAATTAAATGTACACCACTAAAACTTCCTACGGCTCACTGTAATGCTTATATGACATCCAAGCTATTGATTAGATCATACAGACCGGGGTTAAAAAAAAAAAAAAGAAAGAGAGAAAGAGGTAACCTCGGGAGGTTTATAATAGTTTTTTATTGTGAGCATTCAATCAACACTGTTTTCCCCTGACGTAGTCCACTCGAGATTTAGATGTACTTCATTTTATTTTCAGGCTAGTGCCATAAAATGATATGAAAAATGGATGGCCGATGTGAATGAGACACATATATCATGGTGGGCCCACGTAGCACGGACCACTAGCAGTCCTTTATTACACAATTTACACCTTAATTACCAGTAGTCCGGATCTGTTGCTGGAAAACAGTATTTCCCGTTTCCTGCATTTTCATTGGGTCAGACACTGCTGAATTAGATAATGATGGCTGATGGCTCATAGATGATGTGAGCCAGTGAAAATGCAAGAAAAGTGAAATCCCTATTTCCCAGCAATAAAGGATCAAGATTCTATCAGAAACTATGGAGGTGGATTGCATGGTGACACCAACAGCACGGATATCCCTGTTGACCAGGCTTTGTAAGGCCTATTAAAATTCATGTGTTTTACCTTTGCTGTCCATCAATTTTGCTAGCTCATTTTAATGTATGATCTCATAATTGAATCATCTCCGGATCTCAAGTGTGATACACAGTAGAAAAGAGTGAGGAAAATGACATCGCCTGTGAAACTTTGTCTCTTCAGAGGACTTCATCGACCGTCGTATACCTCACAGTGTAAACGAGACCATCGTATACGTCAAGGTGTAAACGACTATGAAGGACCCCACACTTTTCAATGTGCTAATTGTCTCTACCACGTTCATAGGAATAAAAAAAAGAAAAAGTGAGGATAATGACATCCACCATTGAAACCGACCTAGGATGTGCATGTCATCGGAGAATTCTCTATAGGACAAAAACAAGACCCTTCCAGGAGGGAGGACTTCTTGGACTATATGCAGACCTTATGAAAATTCTTCCGCATGCAGTGCTAGGTTATGTGTAAGCACATAGTTGATATGACCATTGGCAACCCTACTACCACAATTCTTTTATATACAAAGTTTTCTATCGTCATATTCTTTTATTAATTTTTTTGCATGATTGTCTTATTTAGTGCATATAAAAAAAAAAGAAGCTTACTTTTAAAGTCTTTTCAAATAAAGATTTATCTTTGAGATCATTAAAAAGTAACCATTCACTAAGATATGATATTTTTTAAATGACTAAAATGCTCATAGTAAAGGTCCCTCTATCTAACCCACCTACCTAGTCAACTAATGGTTAAATGTCATCTATTATATTATTTATTTATGCCTACTATGATATATTTGTGACATTCATTCTGTTCATCAATTTCACAAGCTCATGTAAGATGCGAATACAAACATAAAACTCAGGTTGGCCATACCACTAGAAAGAGTGGGGGATGGAGACGCTTAGTGATACCTTTATAAGGCCCACCATTGTTTCTTCCATTCAACGCGTTCATAAGTTGATGCCTTCTGGGATGAAATGAAAATACAAATATTAACCTTATCTGAAACTTCCACAAATTCGAATAAATTTTCAATAATGTATTCAATCCAAATGTATTATGTGATGTAACTCACCTAAGTTTTTGATATGATTAATTTTTTGGCTCACATTCTCCCGTGAGCTCGTGAAATTGATAGACAGTGTGGATATGTCAAAGACATTGTAGTGGGCCCTACTAAAGGTTGCCTACCTGAGCTCATGTTTGCCTTAGTGCTTTTTTTATTTACTCCACGATGGTCAAAGTAAAAGTAATTGCTTTTTAGGCTAAGCATTTATTTAGAATTTTTTCAGTGTAGGCTGTTTCTTTTTTCTTTTTACTATTGTTATATGCAATAAATGATTAGGTAGTTATATGAAAAATGGCTTCATTAAATGATGCAATATTTGATCATTTGAATAATCCCTCTCTCAATTTCCATCCCCTGTTTTGACGGCAACGAGTTATGCATGACGGCTACCATCCTAGGCTTGGTTCCACCTGACACTGATGTGGGCGCCACTACGATACATGTGTTTTATCGATACTGCCCATTTACTCTTGCATATCATTTTAGGGGATAATACCAAAAATGAGACATGCATATCTCAAGCGGACCACGTAACAGTGGTGATTGAACGCCCATCATTAAAAACTAGGCCCATTGTAATTGTTCAAAAAAAAAAAAAAAAATTTATTTTCCATCCAACCTTTTGATTAGGTCTAGACCTGGATGAACAGAAAACAAAAATATCAGCTTCATCTAAAACTTTTGTGACCCTCAAGAAGTTTTTAATGGTGGCCCTTCAATCACACTATTTCCTTGAGTGTGGTCTACATGTGATTTTGATCTGTATCATTTTTGGGCTTGTGTTCTAAAATGAGATAGAAAAATGAATGGAACGCTTGGATGAAACAAATACATCATGGTGAGGCCCACAGAGAACTGTCCAGTAGCTACCGGCGTCAGCAGGCAATCCGCGTCCGGTTCCACCGTGGCTGGGTTGGAGATACAGGCCATTTATGAGGTGTTGCATACCATGACCTGCCACGTACCAAAAATCAGATGGTACGCCAGTGGTTGAACCATAAATATAGGTTGAACTTAGATTATTAGGGTTCTTTCCTGACATTAAATTTTCTGTCAGCACCGGTCTGGCCTCACTCATGATCAGGGGACCGATATTGTTTTCAGTCTTGGACATTTTCACACTACACCCCACTTGATGATAATCTCTCACATGTGCCATCCGACCGAAGAATGATAGCAGTCTCGCAGGCGCCACTTTTTATGAAAATCAGTACGTGCCACCTTTATTTTACACGATTTAATTAGCCAATGGTTCAGTCGTCGTGTGGCTCTTACTGTGCATGGCCCATGCACCCAAATTCCCAAAATTGAAAGATCCTCGCTACCTGATATTCCACTTTTAAGGTGGCAATGTGCCACTTCACTTATTTTCCTTTTGATATTTCCACTATATTATGATGAACGGTTACACTACCACGACCACGTGTAACATTTCGTGTAACATATCTCTCATCCTATGGTGGTGGTGGGTGAGAATCCATATTAATTTCCCAGCCAACTTTTGGTGGTCTCTGTACAATCTCATGCGTGAGCACTTCCATCCACATACAAGTTTGAAGAATTGTGTAGTTGGCTATTTGTTTTATATCCTAAGGATACACCTAGGGGTGCACACGGAACTGGTGGAACCGGTAAACCGGAGTAGAACTGACAGGACTGCACAGTTTAATTTGGTCCAGTTCTGAAGTACACCAGTTCGAGCTTTGATTCCGAAAATCAAATAATCAATTAGTTCAATTCAATTCTTGGTTTGGAGTTATGTAGAACCGAATTGGCATGTAAATCAGACCGTAGAACCGAACCCTGTAACCGAACCTAAAACTGAACCCATTGGTCAATAAATATTTATATTTTATTTTCTTTTAAAATATAAAAAACTAGGCCATTCATCAAACGGATTATAACACAAATTGGCAACAAAATCATTTTGGGAACACCAAAAGGTCATAAAAACAAACCAGATATTTGAAAAGTTGGCCATGTATCTATTATACGTAATTACATTAAAAAGGGTGTTTGGATGTGTATGATTGGCAGGTTACGAAGCGTTTGAAAGGATGGCATACCACGGAATATCGTCAAACCTGGTATTGTATATGACGAAGAAGCTCCATCAGGGCACAGTCTCTTCCTCGAACAACGTCACCAACTGGGCCGGAACCGTTTGGTTGATGCCCATCTTGGGTGCCTACATCGCTGATGCTCATCTCGGCCGTTTTTGGACTTTCTCCATCGCCTCCTGTATTTATCTCTCGGTAATGTATTCCCATCATCATCATCATCGTCTTCGTCATCATATCAACGTTTTGGATCATTGAACTAATGGACCCGCTAATAGAAACTCATAGTTAGAGCATTGAATAATTCCTCTAACAGCTTGTTTGGATAGGAATATAGTCCAGGTGGAATCCTGTAGACATTGAAAACCATGGACATGAGTCACAGTTAATTTTCATGGAAATATCAAAAGGTCAAACTGTAGGAAGTGTGCCTCCTAAATTCATTGATTTAGGACAATGGCAAAAAATACCATCTATAGACTTTCCTGATCGACCTCTAGATTAGTGGCCTGCATGCAAATACATGGTTTTTTTTAAAAAAAAAAAGTTTCAATGATTGGACTGTTAGGATATTCTACTGGGGAAGATTTCTAGAGAATGGTCCATACATGGTGGTGTCCATCATATCAACATTTTCGGCCACTAAATAATGGCCCTATCACTAGGTTCCTATTATGATTATATATAGTATGGTAGGTATGGTAGGTATTTGTTATGTTCCACATTGGTTTAAGTGCTTTTGCTTGATGGGTTTCATCACCATTGATTAGGTCCCTAGCGTTTGGTTTGAAGGTGAAACACGTGTTTGGTTTTCAAATGCAAAAGGTTCCACCCCTTGAATGGAACCTACCATTAGGTAGAAAGGCTATTCCGAGTGGATGGTGGGACTTAAAGAATCAGTTACATTTTTCATATGCTCTTTCCTCTTATAGTGGGATTACTAAAATTAAAAAGAAAAAAAATATATACTTTTCATTACTTTTGCTTTTACACAAGCTAGAGAGAATGCTACCATAATTGACCATTATGTAGTAGGGCGGCTTCTAAAGTGGCTAATTAACCTGCCACGGCTCCATACAGTCGAGTTCGCACCCCGTGGCTATGGCCTTATAATCATACTTAATTATATTGACCTTTGTATCTCGAACGGAATATGAGCCATTAAATATTTAATCCTTTTAGATAATCACTTGTTCAACAAATGTTTCTTATAATTGCCTGGGCGTTATAGAATTAAAAACATGAACAGGTCATATCATTACTTAAGATGCAGTTAAAGGGTGGAAACTGGAACTTATTTGGTACCACAGTAGGGGCACCATATTTCATCTCAAAATTTGGTCGTTAATACATGTGTATAGTGCCAAGAGTTTTAGAGCCTTTTAGAGTCAATCCAAACCAATCACATGTGACCCCAAGCATTGAGATATACAAAGAGACTGTCAATGGTAGTCTATGACCAAGAACTAAAGCAATTCAGCTATTTATTTAGCCACTTGCAAATGAAATCAAGTGATTTGTGGATGAGAAGTTCATCCTTTTAATTAGTTCTTTTTTACTTTCAGTCGAAAGAACTTTTTCTCACCATATTATAGCAGAGATAACTCGTTTTGTATGATATGTAGAATGAACTCAACTGTATTAATTAAAATGTAAATAAAAAATTTATAATAACATTCCTTGGCAATCCAATATTGTTTGCAATGTAGATAGTGAGGCTTTAGATGTAAGTCTTCATTGGTCCAACGACTTATATGTAAACAAAAGTAATTACACCACTAAAAAAGAAAAGAAAATATTATACTTGTGATCCAATGCTCGGCATAAATAGAAGAGAATTACACTACTTCTAATATAAGTCAGTCTAGCCTAACAGTGTAGACAGTTGATATTATACTAATACACCAAAGTCGATCCAACGTAATAGCATACATAGATTGGATTATACTATTACTAGTCTAGGATAAAGTAAGATAAGGTCAAATAGATTAGCCATCATTGTGCTGTAGAATTGATTTGTATTGAATTGGGAGACCGAGAGGTCTTCATCTTTCTCCTATTTATAGAGTTTTTGAGGTAGTATCTGGAGAGAGATATTCATAGTCACTCCTCACACCTGCCGATGAGAAAATAATTGTTTGGGCCTGAAGACAGTTGTAGCCTATTAAGATATGCCATGCATACTAGCCATTTGACATAAATTGACTATTGGTTGTGCACGGATCCAGCACCTGTTATGTGGATGAGTTTTTTCCATGACACCGTGTATAAGTGATAGTAATCTCTTTCTCTACATGAATGTGTATGGTGCACATGAAACTCCGCCAACCTGGCATAGTTGTCACTCTACTTCTTAAGTGGTTTATGTTGTAAAGGCTTTTGCAAGATAATATGATGCCTCCTTTGAATTCATATATCACTGACCACGACTGTGGTTTGGTTGACCCCCATTTTCCTTCATGAGGTTATTATGTTGAATAGTTGACTTTATCACGGGTGTAGTATACACTAGACATTTTATGATTGCATCTCTCTGAACTTTTTTTTTTTTTTTTAAGACTATTGGTGACTTTTCGAATTCTGATCACATTTGACTGTAAGTGCAATTAAAAAGATCTCCGATTTATCTTTTATTGAGATTTTACTGCTATGTAATATCATGTGAGTCATTAGATCTAATGTGGTCAAATCAGGCAAAAATACATTTCATAAGTGGTACTAATATATAGTCATTCATTATTATTGTTTAAGATCCTGCTGGTATTCCGTTGTGGCGTAGTAAGATCCTTGCTGGTTCTATAGGCCTGGCTGGATGTGTTTGGTTAGTTGGAAAGGACCTTTATTTAATTATTTATTAATTAGGTACCTAACGCAATTGAATCCATGACCCCAGAGTGGGACACAGTGTCTGCTACAGATGTTCCACCCTCCATCAATGATGAACTTGTTTTACATAGGCCTGACCTCATCATTGTTTTTTACTTCTTATTTTTTAACATGCAATGCTTTTGCCGAAAGGTTAGGTTGTACATTATCATTGGAGTCCTTGCCTTGGACAAGTAGGTCCCTTGATGTGACGGGCCTCAACATGGACGGTCAACCATAAAAATATCTTAGATTGGCAGATTCTTGCGGGATGATATTGACATGAGAAATTTACGACGGTGGATCCCACCTTTTATCCAGTGGTTTTTACGAAGCAATACAAAATCAACATACGCACTTGGACCTCCTCGTACGGATACCGAATTTGATGATGAAAATACCCCTGCCTTCCTCTAGCTGGAGTGCAGAGACGAGCGCTAATGGATGGTCCGGTGATGGGAATTCAAGTGGAGCCCACTGTAAAATTTGTGAGAAATCCTCTCCGTCTAAGTTCATTCATAGGGTCACAAGGACCTAGATGAAGAGGAAAAATAAATTTCATAATGCTCCAAAACTTTTGTAATCCCTAAAAGAGTTTCAATGGTAGATGGTCAATTCCCCATTGCCTTTTACAGTGGTCCACTTGATAGTTAGATCTATCTTATTTTTCATCTCAAGCCTTAATATGAGCTCGCCAAATAGATGGACAGTTTGGATATAACACAGACCTCATGATGGGACCCACAAAAGCAACGCGAAAAAAAAAAAAGAAAAAGCAGAGTGCCGCAACGCTACCACCGATTCAGCGGCAGTGCCGTCGAGCCTGCCACTGAACCGGCGGTAGTGCTGTGGTAGTTTGACATTTTTATTTTTTATTTTTATTTCTACAAGGAGAACTTTTTCTCCCTAACATTTTTCTCTTATACATAATTATGTAAATATGTATATATAAGTATATAAAAATATTTTTCTATCTTTTAATTCATTTCTTTGCCTGTTTATTTAACAAGCATATCTCCTAAATTATAATGATATACTTAACGTACCACGTATGATTTTGGGGTAAGAGAAGCTAATTTAGTCAACCAACCTTATTATTTTCCAAGATCCATAAGTAATTCCTAAAGCACTATTACACTACCATAAAGAGCAATATCAGTACAGAGTATACAACTAATGATATACTTAACGTACCAAATATTTTTCTATCTTTTAATTCATTTTTTTGTCTATTTATTTAGCAAGCATATCTCTTAAACTAGAATGATTTTTTTCTTTTTATTTTACACACGCACACACACCCCCATGCACTCACACTTGTGGAATTTCACCACGTATAGATACTCGAACGCTTAACCAGGTGTTGAAACTCCTAAGAGTCTATCACCCGAGAAAGAGTGAGAATCCTAAACTAGTGGGGCAAGCATGAAAATTAGTAGGGCAAGCATGAAAATCAGCAAGACAAACATGAAAATCAGCAGGGCAAGCATGAAAATGAGCAGGACAAGCATGAAAATGAGCGGGAGAAACTAGAAAATCAGCGGGGTAAACTAAAATATGAACGGGGCAAACTGAAATATGAGTAAGGCAAACTAGAAAAACAACGGGGCAAACTGAAGTATGAGTGGAACAAAAACAACGGGACAAACTGAAATATGAGTAGGGCAAACTAGAATAACAGCGGGGCAAACTGAAATATGAGCGGAGCAAAATACAATAACAGCGGGACAAACTAGAAAAACAGTGGGGCAAACTGAAGTATAAGTGAGGCAAAATAGAAAAACAGCGGGACAAACTGAAAAATGAGTAGGGAAAACATGAAAATGAGCGGGAGAAACTAGAAAATCAGCGAAGAAAACATGAAAATAAGTGGAGGATCAAAGAAATTCAGCGGGATAAACTTAACAAATAATTTCATGGCTTGAGTCGAAAAATCTAAACATATCCAATGTTCAAATGGATCACACCACATGAAATTTTGAATTGAACTTCTAATGTTGATCATTTCTTATGGGCCAGAAAAGTTTTGGATCAAGCTTATAATTGTGTTTTCTATTAATCCATGTCTGTATGATCTTATGAATAAGTTTGATAACAAATAAACATCACTGTCGGGCCGAATATGGTTTCAAAGGCGAAAATCATTATAATCATTGTTTCTCGTAGTATGATCCACTTGATCTTTTAATATGCTTCAATTTGGGGCTAAACTCCTTAAAATAGATGAAAAATGTGGATATACTACATACATTCAATGTGGGCCCAATTGAGTTTACTTAGTACAATGGGAGCGTACTGACTAACTCAGTACGTAATCTGATTACGCTTGCTACATCCCACAATGATATTTTATTTATAATATATCATATTCATCGGATTATGTAATACCCCTCCATTTTCATCGGAATATGTATACACCAAAACCCCATATGTGAAAGATAACCTAGACATTAAGCGGGACAAACATGAAATTGAACGAGGTAAACATGAAATTCAGCGGGGGAAACATTAAAGTCAGCTAAGGAGGGGGGGGGGGGACAAGAAATTGATCGGGGCAAACTTGATTTTCAGGGGGGAAACATGAAATTCAGCAGGGCAAATCATGAAATTTAGCGGGGCAAACATGGAATTAAGCATGGAAAACTGAAAATTGAGCGGGGCAAACATGAAATTCAGTGGAGGAAACACGAAATTCAGTGGGGCAAACTAGGAATTCAGTGGGGCAAACTAGAAAATCAGTGGGGCAAACATGAAATTGAGTGGGGGAAACATGAAATCAGCGGGGAAAACTAGAAAATCATTATGCCCCGCTGAAATTCATGTTTTCCCTGCTCAATTTCATATTTTTTCTCTGCTGAATTTCTAGTTTACCCCGCTGAAATTTTGAAAAATATAAATTTTCAGTTTGACCGCGAAGTGATTGAAATTGACCACGAACTAAATGAAATGGATTTTCAACCATCGACCCAATGAAATCTTAAAAAATAACTAGGTTTGTTGGCTAAATTAGCTTCTCTTGCCCCAAAATCATATGTGGTACATTAAGTAAATCATTCTAGTTTGGATCCTTATGGATACTCGATGAACATGATGTATCATAAATAAAACATCATTGTAGGGCATAGCAAGCGTAATCGGATTGCGTATTGAGTTAGTCAGTATGCTCTCATTGTACTAAGTAAACTCAGTTAGTCTCACATTGAATGTATGTAGTATATCCACGTTGTCCATCCGCTTTTCCATTTATTTTAAGGGGTTTAGCCCCAAATTGAAGCATACCAAAAGATCAAGTGGATCATAATACGGGAAACAGTGGGCATAATGGTTTCCATCAAAGTTGGCCCAACAATGATGTTTATTTGTTATCAAACTTATTCATAAGATCATACAGACATGGATTAATAGAAAACAGAACTATAAGCTTGATCTAAAACTTCTGTGGCCCATAAGAAATGATCAACATTAGAAGTTCAATTCAAAATTTTATGTGATGTGGTCCATTTGAACATTGGATATGTTTAATTTTCGGCTCAAGCCATGAAATTATTTGTTAAGTTTGCCCCGCTTAATTTCTTGGATCCTCCCCTCATTTTCATGTTTTCCCTGTTGATTTTCTAGTTTTCCCCGCTTATTTTCATGTTTCCCCTGCTGATTTTCTAGTTTCTCCCACTCATTTTTCAGTTCGCCTCGCTGTTTTTCTAGTTTGCCCCACTGTATTCTAGTTTGCCCCGCTCATATTTCAGTTTGCTCCGTTGTTATTGTAGTTTGCCCCGCTTATATTTCAGTTTGCCTCGCAGTTATTTAAGTTTGCCCTGCTCATATTTCAGTTTACCCCGCTGATTTTCTAGTTTCCTCCACTCATTTTCATACTTGCCCCGCTAATTTTCATGCTTGCCCCGCTAGTTTAGGATTCTTATTCTTACTCTTACTCAGGTGGTAGACTCTTAAGAGTTTCAACACCCGGTCAAGCGTTCGAGTATCCATACGTGGAGAAATTCCACTAGTGTGAGTGCATGGGGGTGTGTGTGCGTGTGTAAAAAAAAGAAAAAAAAAAAATCATTCGAGTTTAAGAGAAATGCTTGTTAAATAAATAGATAAAAAAAATGAATTAAAAGATAGAAAAATATTTTTATATACTTATATATACATATTTACATAATTATGTATTAGAGAAAAATGTAAGAGAGAAAAAGTTCTCTCTGTTAAAAAAATAATAATAATAAAAACTGCCAGACAGCCGCGGCACTGCAGCTGGTTGTCTATGCTTCTTTTTTTTTTTTTTGCTAGGTTGCTTTCGTGGGTCTCATCATGAGGTTTGTGTTATATCCAAACCGTCCATCTATTTGGTGAGCTCATATTAAGGCTTGAGACAAAAAAATAAGATAGATCTAACTATCAAGTGGACCACATTGTAAAAGGTAATGGGGAATTGAACGTCTACCATTGAAACCCTTTCAAGGGTTACAGAAGTTTTGGATCATTATGAAATTTGTTTTTCCTCTTCATTCAGGTCTTTGTGACCCTATGAATGAACTTAGACGAGGAGGATTTCTCACAAACATCACAGTGGGCCCCACCTAAGTTCCTATTATCAGACCGTCCGTCAGCGCTCGTCTCTGCACGCCAGCATGAGGAAGGCAGGTGTATTTTTGTCCTCAAATTTGGTACCTATTTATTTAACAAGCATATCTCTTAAACTAGAATAATTTTTTTTTCTTTTTTTTTACACACGCACACACACACACCCCCATGCACTCACACTAGTGGAATTTCACCACGTATGGATACTCGAACGCTTGACCAGGTGTTGAAATTCCTAAGAGTCTACTACCCGAGCAAGTGTAAGAATCCTAAACTAGCGGGGCAAGCATGAAAATTAGCAAGACAAGCATGAAAATGAGCGGGGCAAGCATAAAAATGAGCGGGGTAAACTGAAATATGAGCAGGGTAAACTAGAAAAACAGCGGGGCAAACTAAAAAAGCAGCAGGGCAAACTGAAGTATGAGCAGGGAAAACTAAAAAAACAGCAGGGCAAACTGAAGTATGAGCGAGACAAACTAGAAAAATAGCAGGGCAAACTGAAATATGAGCGGGGGAAACTAAAAAATCAACGGGGGGAAACATGAAAATGAGCAGGGAAAACTAGAAAATCAGTGGGGGAAACATGAAAATGAGCGGGGGAAATAAGAAAATGAGCGAGGCAAACTAGAAAAACAGCGGGACAAACTGAAATTTGAGTGGGACAAACTGAAGTATGAGCGGAGCAAACTAGAAAAACAGCGGGGCAAACTGAAATATGAGCAGGGAAAACTAGAAAATCAGCGGAAAAAACATGAAAATGAGCAAGGGAAACTAGAAAATAAGCTGGAAAAACTAGAAAATCAGCGGGGGAAACATGCCCCGCTAAATTTCTTAGATCCCCCGCTCATTTTCATATTTTTCGCGCTGATTTTCTAGTTTCCCCCCCTCATTTTCATGTTTCCCCCGCTGCTTTCTAGTTTCTCCCGCTCATTTTTCAGTTTGCCCCGCTGTTTTTCTAGTTTGCCTCACTCATACTTAGTTTCCTCCGCTATTTTTCTAGTTTGTCCTGCTCATATTTCAGTTTGCCCCGCTGTTATTCTAGTTTGCCCCACTCATATTTTAATTTGCCCCACTGTTTTGCCCCACTATTTTTCTAGTTTGTCATGCTCATACTTCAGTTTGCCCTACTCATATTTCAGTTTACCCCGTTGTTTTTCTAATTTCCCTCGCTCATTTTCATGCTTATCCCGCTAGTTTAGGATTCTTACTCTTGCTCGGGTGGTAGACTCTTAAGAGTTTCAACACCCGGTCAAGCGTTCAAGTATCCATACGTGGTGAAATTCCACTAGTGTGAGTGCATGAGGGTATGTGTGTGTGTGTAAAAAAAAAATAAATTAATTAATAATAATAATAAATTCTAGTTTAAGAGATATACTTGTTAAATAAATAGACAAAGAAATGAATTAAAAGATAGAAAAATATTTTTATATACTTATATACATATTTACATAATTATATATTAGAGAAAAATGTAAGAGAGAAAAAGTTCTCTATGTATAATTTTTTTTTAAAAAAATAAAAATAAAAATTGCCAGAGCCGCGGTTGTCTGTGATTTTTTTTTTTTGGCTAGGTTGCTTTCGTGGGTCCCATCATGAGGTCTGTGTTATATCCAAACCGTCCATTTATTTGGTGAGATCATATTAAGGCTTGAGACAAAAAATAAGATAGATCTAACTATCAAGTGGACCACGCTGTAAAAGGCAGTGGGGAATTGAACGTCTACCATTGAAACCCTTTCAAGAGTTATAGAAGTTTTGGATCATTATGAATTTTTTTTTTCGTCTTCATCCAAGTCTTTGTGACCCTATGAATGAACTTAGATGGGGAAGATTTCTCAAAAACATCACAGTGGGCCCCACCTGAGTTTCTAATGGTTGACGCTCATTCAACAATGTTTCCTGTAATGTGGTACACTTGAGATTTGGATATACCTCATTTTTGGTCTCATACAATAAAATGATCTGGAAAAATATATGGACGGCATGGATGAAAAACATACATCATGATGGGGCCCACAGACCACTGACAATCCGCCATTGGCGGGTGGCAGGGGAGTACCCAATCCGTTTCCGTGAAAAGGAGGGGTATTTTCGTCCTGAAATTTGTCATCCGTACAAAGAGGTCTACGTGGGTATGTAAAGTTTGTACTGCTTCAAGAATATCCAATGGATAATAGATGGGGTCCACAGTCGTAAATTTCTCTATTGATATCTGACCATCTCCATTTGTTTGCCACTATTTAAAGGTAGGATTCCTCCAATCCGATTTTTTGGTGCATGGTCTATCCACAGTGTGAAAAATAATACCAACCGTTCGGATCAATGAACCACAGCCCCACTTACCCCCACTTGTAGATAAGGTTAAAAAAAAGGGATAGTATTGTGCAACATTTCGGAGAGAACTTGGTGGACGCAGGTTGCATGCAACCAGCTGCAGTATGTGGCCCACCGTGATGCATGTGCTATATCCACTCTGTCCATCCATTTATCCATATCATGTTAGTTAATGAATCTAAACATGAGGAAGATCCAAAGGTCAAGTGGGCCACACCATAGTAAAAAGTGGGGATTGAATATGTTGACCATTAAAAACTTATTGGGGGCACAAATTTTTATTTACCAAGCTGATATTAATGCTTTCCTTTTATCTAGCTAGGAGTCATGTTATGAACAAGTTGGATAGCATGTAAACATTATAGTGGCTATAGGAAGGTTTCAATGCAAGCGTATTTATCCCCACTATTTCCCTGGTGTGGTCCACTATTAGCTTTGAATCTTTTTCATATTTGGGTTTTTGTCATACAATGAGCTTGAAAAAATAGATGGACCGAGTGGATAAAACACATACATCACAGTGGGCTCGACAGAGGCTAGGGTTGTAGGCAATCTGCCTCTCAGCATGGGATAACACCTCTTTCTTTCTCTCTGTTTCTAGTTTTGGTGTTCTACTTCAGACTGTATTGAGTCAACCCTATTGTATACGTAAAATCTACTCCGTCCCATCAGGTTCTATCTTCAACTCTTGGCCATGAAGTGAGATGGGCCACACAATTGGCGACAATAGGAATGGGAGTCCAACCATAGGACTGCGTGTGGGGCCACCATTCTGTTTATTCTCATCAAACCCGATAATCAGGTGTAACTCACCTTCATGAAGTGAACAAACAAAAATAGCCTGATCCAAATATCATTTCGGCCACACCATTTGAACTTTTAGATGTTTTAGGAGCAAATTCACGTTGTTTCCATTGGTATATTGTCTATCATAGCTTTCTATCAGGCTGGGTTTTTCATGTACGGTTCAAATAAGGGTTCCTACCTGTGGACGGAGTGGATTTACTAATAAAGCATGGCAGGCCCCACAGAGCTTGGGTGTCTTACGCAGCTGTGTAAAATAGGTGATGTAAACGGTTCCGGTCCCCCCATCCCGAAGTGAGTCAGCAGCATTCTAAATTGAGCTCGACTAGGGCGATGCTTTACCTTAAAATGGTGGTGACTCATTGGTCATTCATATAGCCATCCAAACCGTCCAAGTTGCTCGTCCTACTATGATGGACCATATCCTAAAAATCACACCAAGTGGATGATCTTAACCATCTGATTTCGCCCAAAAAAATCTGACCACCGACCATTTTATGCATGAACCGTTCACTCCCATGACCACAATTAGATGGTGGGCCCATTAAATCAGTTTGATCGTCCTGCTACAGAGTTTGAATGGATTTTGATGCTTTGTTTGCTATCTCATGCCTTGCAATTGCAAGTGTTTGGCCTGCATTACAAATTCAAATTAGGAGAAATGATAAGGTTTTCACAATTTGAAAAAGGGTGGTGACTCATCCCCCTCAATCTGACACTAATAATGTACAGCTATCCAGACCATCCAAAGCGTGGGTCCCATTGTTGATGGAGCATCTCTCTCAAACCACACTGATCAAGAAATCCTAATCATCCAACTAATCAAATAGATGGTTGAAAGTGAAATAGTGAGTAGCCCAAATTAGAAGGCAAAATCAGCTGGTTACTAGTATCTTCTCAGTGCAATTTTTCACTCATGCTCCATCCACTGTTGGGCCAGTGATTTGGACAGCCTGGATTCTCATACAACCATGCCACATGTAGAGCCGAAAAGTGGGCCACGCTTTTTTTAAATTGTGAAAAAAAAAAAAAAAAAAACACAGCACATGAGTCCAGCCCTTGAAACCAGTAGTGAAACTTAGCTATTGGTAAGATTAAGTGGGGCCCATTAATCATCCCCTTCAAATCATGATCAGATGAACACATTTCACCCACAGCATTACTCTACAATTGATATATAACGAGATACGTTAGTGCAAATATAACCATGCAAGGTTGTTTTTTTTTTTTTTTCGTAGTGAATTTCTATTAATCAATCTTCTCTGTTTCCAGGGGATGTGTCTGCTGACGCTGGCAGTATCTCTCCCTTCACTAAAACCGCCTCCTTGTCACCTGGACAACATTGCCGACTGCAAGAAAGCTTCTACATTGCAACTTGGTGTATTCTTCTGTGGGCTATACATACTGGCGGTCGGGACGGGCGGGACTAAGCCCAACATCTCAACCATAGGCGCAGACCAGTTTGATGATTTTGAGCCCAAGGAGAGGGCCCACAAGCTCTCATTCTTCAACTGGTGGATGTTCAGCATATTCTTCGGGTCGCTCTTCGCGAACACGGTCCTTGTGTACATACAGGACAATGTGGGGTGGACACTGGGCTATGGGCTGCCAACGCTTGGGCTTGCGATTTCAGTGGCAATCTTCTTAGCTGGGACACCTTTCTATAGGCACAAGTTACCCTCTGGGAGTCCCTTTACAAGGATGGCTAGAGTCATTGTTGCTGCCCTTAGTAAATGGAGGATCCCATTACCAAACGACCCCAATGAACTCTATGAGCTGGACTTGGAAGAGTATGCAAGAAAACACAAGTTTAGGATCGATTCTACCCCTTCTTTGAGGTCAGTGATTTTTTTAAAATATAATAATTCCCATTTGGGTGAAATGTGGGTCGTTTGGCTACCTGGAAAGGAAACTATTCCTCAGGTAACATTCCTTTAGATAAGTGGAATATTCCAAAAGAAAAGATAAATAACAACGACAACAAGAACAAGAAGAAGAAGAACAACAACAACAATAATAATAATAATAATTATTATTATTTAATGATGATTTCCATGAGAACTATTAAAACATGGATTCATTTGTTTGAGTAGAGAGTAAAAATTTTATATTCCTCTAATAATACTATAGTTTTTTATTCTAAGTTATAAATTATACAAGTATAATGATTGCTGGGTGGAATTCAGCCTTTTCTTTGCTATCCAAATAACACAATTTGTCACATTAAAGAAACACTCTTTTTCATTCCTATCATTTGGTGTGGAATCCATGGTTTCCATATATGGCTTCAAAACATTTAGATGTGAGGAAAGGCCCAAAAAACACATTCCCCCATTGGATACACTCGTCTGTTTGGATATGAGGAATCTATGATGTGGAGATGTATATCTGTAATGATTACATTTTTCATTACTGTTCACCGGAGGATTCCTAAAAGGATGGGTTGAATAGCATTCGAAAGTCTTGTTTTTCATTAGATAATAGTTACCTCGTCACTTGTGCCAATTGTGGTAAAGTCTATCCAAATTGGTGGAATTATTACATCTATGGAAAACTGAATGTTTTACTTTGGATTCCATGCATCCAAACAAATGAGTTAAAATGAACATATTTTGCTCCCCACTATCTGGCTTGCAGATTTTAGGCTTAATGATAATGGAATCTTTTTTCTTAGAAAATCTGTTTCTTGGATTGCCTTTCTTTCCTTCATTTTAGTTTCTAGGTAGTCAGACTAGCCATATTGGTAAAATGCTCATGCCATGCAAGTGATAGAGAAGAAATGTATGGTGTGTGACCTGTATCTTGCACAGTGTTTGCAGTCTTCCCGATTCTGACAAGTGGTGAGCATGATTTTGTAACTCCTGCCATGGATGGGCTATGGCTCAAATATCTCCTTGAATGGAAATGCTTAGCCTTTCGATTTGTGCCGATCGATGGTACACATTCAACTGAATGGGGTCCGAATATTGGTCGGTCAGGTCTTCCAGTCATGGAGATTTTTCGAGCACTCTACATCCACAGTGGGACACTGATAAAATGGTCCAGAATACCCTTTTGTACTGTGCAAAGATGCGGGCATTTAGAAATGAGATTGGTGTAAATTGGGGTTTCCTATATTTTGCCAGCATTTGGATGAACTATTGATTCGGATTCAATTATGAATCTAATAAAGTTATAATAAACAAATTGTGATATCCTCCCTTTGCATTCATATTGATTCGTTTGGACTCCAAATTTCAATCAAGTTGGGACTTGAAAGAAATAGAGCTGTAATTCAAGAGCTACTTCCTTGCCATGAATGCTAGGAAAACATCACTATTTTTTCTAAGTCCTCTTGATTAAACTTTTCTCAATGCCTTACATTTGCATAATTCAAATTGTAATTGAATTCATGGATGCAGATTTCTCAACAAGGCAGCTGTGAAAACCAACCTAGACTCTCCGTGGACGCTCTGTCCAGTCACCCAAGTAGAAGAAACAAAACAAATGCTACGAATGATTCCAATCTTATTTGCATCCTTTATTCCAAGCACGATGCTCGCTCAAGTCCATACGCTTTTCATCAAGCAAGGTACAACGCTGAAGAGACACATCGGTTCCAGCTTCAAGATCCCCCCTGCCAGCTTAGCCGGCTTTGTAACACTAACCATGCTCATCAGTGTTGTGATATATGACCGTTGCTTCGTTAAGATCATGAGAAAGTGGACCAAGAATCCGAGGGGCATCACCCTCCTCCAGAGGATGGGAATTGGCCTTCTCTTCCACATTGTGATCATGTTGACTGCATCTCTAACTGAAAGGCATAGACTAAGAGTTGCTAGAGATCACGGCGTTGTCCAAAATGGCAAGGAAGTTCCACTCACTATATTCGTCTTACTCCCTCAATTCGTGCTTATGGGAGTCGCGGACTGTTTCCTTGAGGTGGCGAAGATCGAATTCTTCTATGATCAAGCTCCAGAGGGAATGAAAAGCCTCGGGACCTCTTACACCATGACGAGTCTTGGGATTGGGAACTTCCTTAGCAGTTTCCTTCTTTCGACGGTGTCCCACATCACTGAGAAACATGGCCACAAAGGGTGGATTCTGAATAATCTCAATGCCTCTCATCTGGACTACTATTACGCGTTCTTTGCTGTCTTGAACGTATTGAATTTCATTTTCTTCCTAATTGTAGTCAAGCTCTATGTATATAAAGCCAAGGTGAAAGATTCGATGGAAATGATCCAAGGAGAAAACGGGAAGTTGGCACTGAGTGCTAGTAACCATGAAGAAAATGGAAGTTGGAATTGAGCGCTAGTAACCATGAAGAAAACGGGAAGTTGGCATTGAGTGCTAGTAACCATGAAGTGTCATCAACTTGAAACTTATTACTTGATTCGATGGAGCAGAGCCTATCATTCTTGTGGTATGTCATTTTGGGGTACATGTACCTAGACAAAAGTGGTTTTCCTTGCATCAAGAAGCAATGACGGACAATGAAGTGAATTGTATTGGATGCTAGTTTTGAAAATCATGTGGTGTACCAACATTGAAGATTGCAGGGTAGATGGTGTTTTGATATGGGGTGACATGTATCATATCATGGTCTGATTCAAAGTGCAATGTATACCTTTTGGCTTATCGATCTGCCACAAATGAAAAGAGATTTTTATATGAAAGTTTACAAGATACACAAAAAATTGGATTGAAATAGGTAGTATATGGTTAGTACCATGAGATTGTTGTATGAAAGTGTACAAGATACGCAGAAAAAATTGGATTGAAATAGGTAGTACATGGTTAGTACAGTGATTAGACGCTGTTCTTGATTGTCGATGGTTCTGATTTCATGTCTTCTTTGAAAGATTCTTTGCATTCCCTCAATTTAAGCTTTCTGAGAACTCGAAGAGTCAGGCCAGAGCTCCATTCCAAGCGAAGTTGGATATAACAGTTACCATGTTAAGAAAAAGGCTCTACTCACCTTAATGAACTCATTTCACATGATTTTTTTATGCACATTCATCCAGCATGTATCGCTTCTAAGGGACCCATATCAAGAAATGGTTGGATAATCGAAAGGTGAGGTTTAATTTGGAAACGAACGGGTGGATTATAACCATCTTTGTATGTAACTTGAAAGCGGACAAATCAATGGTCTGGATCATCCTCTTGGCATGGTTCTTCAACCGCGACCAATCCATAATTAGCATCCAAAAAGATGGAACCATTCCATTTATCCAACCATTTCGGCATTCAGGCCGCAATACAGAAAACTGGATCAGATCAAAATAAGACCAAAGAATCTCAAAACAAGGAGAGAGAGAGAGAGAGAGAGAGAGAGAGAGAGAGAGAGAGAGAGAGATCCCAGAACAAGAGGGCCATGAAATTTCCATCAAATGCTTTCAGGATTTCACATATATTGCTATTCCCAAAACGAAACACAAACTAAACTACAACAATGAAAATTCCATCAAATGCTCTTAGGATTTCATTTATATTGCTATTCCCAAAACAAAACACAAACTAAACTACAACAGGTTTTTCCTGGTATTTCCATCATCCTCCACACTTGCATTCTCTTCAATACCAGCCTTCTTAGGCAATCCCTCATCCTGCAATTCTATCTTTGATTCTATAATATCAACACTATAAGAATATGATTTTGCAACAACCACGAAACAAACAATGATCAGATCAGTAATCACAGCCAAAAACGTGTACTCGTAGTCCAAATGAGAGAGATTTAAATTGTTTTGCACCTACCCATTCCCACCATTCCTCTTAGTTATATCAGTTACTGTTGTAAGTAGGAAACTACTTAGAAAATTTCCAATTCCCAAACTAGCAGTGAAATATGATGTTCCCAAGCTTTTCATTCCTTGTGGTGCCTGATCATAGACGAACTCAGTTCTTGGCCACTTCCACGAACGCGTTGGCAATCCCTGTCAACGCGAACTATGGCAGGAGTATGAAGATGGTGAGGGGGTTGACCCCTTTGGGCTATGTGATGTCATGGTTCCTTGCGACTTCTAGCCTCTTCCTTTTGAAGAGGGCCGCGATGGTCACTCTACAACAATTCAGTCTTTTCACGACAAGTCAACTCGTCGCTAAAAACTCCAAACTCGTCGCTAAGAACTTTTGGTGACGAGTGTTGCTCGTCGCCACGTTTGTTGCAGATACGGCAACACATTCTATTTAGTAACGAAAACAGTAATCCTTCGCCAATAACTCAACTATTTGCAACGACCTAATAACTTGTCGCAAAATATAGTTAAATTGCATATTGTAAAACGTTGCTAAATATGAGACTCATCGCAAATAAAGACGTGTTGCGATGAGTCCTTGTCGTCGCTAACAAACCCAAATTTGTCACAAAAATTTTTTTGCGGCGAGTGTTGCTTGTCGCCAATTTTGTTGCAAATAATAATTATTTGCGACGAGTTAATATATCGTTGCTAAATAAAGCTTATTTGCAACGAATTTACACATCGTCATTGCATATCAAAAAACGTCGCTAAATATAAGACTCGTCGCGAATAAAGACGTGTCGCGACGAGTCCTCGTCGCCGCTAACAAATCCAAATTTATCAAAGAAAGTTTTTTGTGACAAGTATTGCTTGTCGGCAATTTTGTTACAAATAATAATTATTTGCAACGACTTAATACAACATCGCTAAATAAAGCTTATTTGCGACAGTTTACACGTCACCATTACATATCGTAAAACGTCACTAAATATGAGACTCATCGTGAATAAAGACGTGTTGAGAGGAGTTCCTCGTCGTCACTAACAAGTCCAAATTTTTCACAGTTTTTTACAGCGAATGTTGCTTGTTATTAATTTTGTTGCAAATAGTAATTATTTATGACGACTTAATACATCATCGCTAAATAAAGCTTACTTGCGACGAGTTTACACGTTGTTATTGCATACCGTAAAACTTTGTTATATATAAAAGTCGTTGCGAATAAAGATGTTTTGCGACGAGTCTTCAATGTCGCTAAAAACCCACTACCAAAAAAACAGGGAAACGCCGACGGTTAAAAACCGTCGGCAATTAACTTCCCTGACGACTTTTAGCCGTCGCAAGTTCCATCGATAAATGGTGCAACCATGTTGCTTGCCGACGGCAATTCTTATTAATTAAAAAACTATAAAAATTAATTGAATTTGGATGATATATTTGATTTCTTTCTTTTCTATTGTGTAGACTTCCAACCATATATATCCATTTCTCCAAACCCTAAATGAACCAACCTATTCAAGAAAAGTCTACGCAATGAAAAGGAAGAAATCAAAATCAAATATATCATCCAAATATTTGGATTGGATATATATGCTAGAACGAAGCTTTGCGTAAAATTTAAAGTCATACCAAAGCAACAAGATCAGCCCCACCTAGATTTTCACATGCCAAAAATTCAAATGCAGAAAGAACCTCTCCAAGGGTTCTCTTCGCTTCCAGGAGGAGATTCTAAAAGAATTAAAACAAAAAGAGTTAGCTCATACTCGGAACAAAAAGAGTTGGCTCATACTCAGAAACTAGCACAAGCAAGAAAACACAATCAAAAAAAAAAAAAAAATGTACATGAGGGTTGTTTATCATTATCTATGCTAGATTCCATGACTAATTTTCAATAACACATGGATGCAACATGTTTTTATCTTGGATAGCTGGATAGAAATTCAATTTATTACACTGTCAAAATCAGTCTCCCACGTCCTTCAAAAAAATAAAAAGGTTGTATTGTTTTTTGAATTTCACTAAAGAGTACCAAACTTGGTAACAAATATGTAATTGACCTATTTTGCAACAGCAGCATCATAGCATCAAAACAAATAACCCCAGGTGTATCATTTAGTACAAAATGATACAAAAGGGTCAGTTAAGGCTACGTAATTGAAGTTTGCTAATCCCACACATCATGTAGCCAAACTCCAAGACCCAACTCCAAATGTGCCATTTTTTTAGTTTTTGTTTTTTTAACAGTAACTCCAAATGTGCTAATGTGGAAAACTTATGAAACATACAAGCCATCCCTTAGGTGGCCCCCATCATTTATATGCCCTGGTCCAAAAATCAGGCTAGTCAACACCTCACGTGTGCTGCACGTGTATGAAAGAATACGACAGCTAAACCAAAGTGTTTCTCACATTTGTTTCATACACTGGTCCACTTGATTAGTGGACCTGGAACAACCCAACTTTTCAAACAGTGCATATACAAGGTGAAGGCCCATCAGGGAAAGTAATACATAACTGAATACAGAAAGAGAGCAGATCAAACCTGACAGCTGAAATAATCTTCACAGGCAAGTGCAAGATTGACTGATGGCAGCTTAGGAGTATAGAAACCTTGGTGATAATTCCAAGTGATCCTTTGCTTCCTAAATGAATGAGAGATAAAAGTTGCATCATCTACTACAAGAGTTACATTTATTCATACTTAATCAGCATCTGACCATCAAGAAGTTCCATCATACCTATGAAAAGATGTTTCAAATCATATCCTGTATTGTCTTTGCGTAAAGTGCCAAGCATATCAAGCACAGTGCCATTTGCCAGTACAGCCTCAAGACCTGAAAGTGAAAAGTAAAAGATAATATCAGCAGAATAAATTTATCCGATACTCCCGTTTAGAATCTAAAAGAGGAGATCAATGTGGAAGCCCTCAAGGAGATGGACAGGGGGGCATTTTAGGAGGAAAAATCAGGGCCTCTCTACATATATGTACCTTGCATTATCAAATAGTTCCATCTAACAAAACTACCCTCTCTACTAGATATGACAGTCAACAACACACTACCACAAGCTGAGGAATATCCGTCTATTGTGTCCAGATTTTGGAAAATTTTCTGAAGTAGCCAATCACTTCCAGCGAACTTGGTGTACTTGTCATCAAGCTGATCAGCAGATTTCATATATGGTGTACAAGGTAGTGTTACCGCCTTCTTTTCAGACTTTGTTGTTGTGGCATCTGCCATTTTGACATAACCATGCTGCAGGGCAACATAAATAGTTTGCACGAGGAAAGAGACATTGCATGTGCAGCACTTCATCATTATGATGCCATCTTTGCAAATACATAAGATACCATTCTGAAGTTGGTATAATGAAGATGATGAATTGAAGCAAACTTGCAAATACCATCAAAGATACTAGCACAAAAAGCAAAATGAATGGAACTTTTTCCCAAAAGAAACTTGTTAAATTAGATTTCCATGGTTACAAGAGAATATTGTCACTATTTGACCTTTGATCTTCTTTTCCACACATTTCCTTTTGCTCAGATGCGTGTTTGGATTTTCATATACATGTTTTGGCTTCCACCAATCCAAACAGGCCCAAACTGAATGGGTTAGTGCCCTCTCCATCCACACACAAGCAGTGCACCAATGGGTTAAGAGGAGGTTTGCTAAGCCCTTCCATGTATTTGCCAAGAATCTATTGCGCAATAATCACAAAACAGATTGGATGGAAAAGAACTAAAAAATTTCCCACCTCATAGAGATGGAAAGGGTGGTTACAACAGCCTTAATCAAAGAAGAAGCTCGAGAATGGAAGCATAGTTGTGAAGAACTTTGCCTTGCACCACAAACTGATCAAACCTAACCTGTTTTCATTTATTTTTTTTTATGCCATAAACAAATTAGTTAAACTTGCATGTATCAGTGCTGTTTATTGTGAGATTTAATTAGAAGAAAATATAGTAGTGGTTTCATGATGTTTGTCACAAGAGAACTGTGATGGTTGATCATGAAAGAAGAATTCCATAGCCTAATCTCCCAACAGTGTGGGGATGGAAACATAAACCAAAAAGTTAGAGAGGAACTAGTTGAAAATTATATTCCATATGAAGTTTTTAATGCAAAATCACCTTAGATTTCTTGAAGAGGGCATCATAGAAATCACGCTCAGCTTCATATTGTTCACATTCCACAAGTTGGATGTCAACAGGAGGGAGCACAATTATAGGCTTGAAATTCATACATTTAAAACATCAAAACAAAAAACAGAGGGAAAAGGGCATTTATCTTGTGAAGAAGACTAAGCTTTCAGTGTATTTTTCTCATTTGCAGGTAAGGGTGAAGAGTCTTCCCTTCAATTTAGCAAGATGCAAGAGGAAGGAATTAGGCCTAGAAAGGTATGTGCATTTCTAAAAAGGTATTTTTAAACATAACATGTAAACATGTCATTACTGCAAACTAAAATAATTAACACGCAAATGGTTGTCTCAGACTCCATAACTTGTTGTGTCAGACACCTGATCATCCAACTAGAGTTGTTTCCAAGCCATGCTCCATCCATGAAGTAGCCCACACTTCATATAGCATACATGTAATGAGGACCAATGGCTACCATTTAACAAATAATGGTAAATGCACACATCAACGCAACACCAATCTTATCTTGAGTATTGCTCAATTTGGACACATTTCCCAATAATCAACAACCTGGACCATTCATCCCATCCCCAAATCCCATTTGAATCCGTGACTGCCCACAAATCGTGTGTATTACATAATTCTACCCATCTAATCACTGGATATTTCCTCAATCAAATGACAAGTGTCACAAATATCCTGTCCTACTTCACCAGTCAAATGACCAGCATCACGGAATGAACGACCTGGATTGTGGACCATTGTGGGACACATGTCCCAACTAAGTGAAGCTCACAAAATGAAGGAACCCGATGGGATCCACTCAGATTAGGTTACCCCAATAAATAAATAAATAAAACATACCACTGTTGAGAAGACAAAAGATGAAATTGATAAGCACTTCATCCTCGAATCTGAGCAATTCTGTGGCCCAGTTCAAGATCCACAGCCTGATTAGATCCATCTTGGGCAGAAACCACATCTTCGCGCTTGGGCAGTCCAGACACGATGGAATTCCAATCACAACATTTCTCACAGGCATTTCGTCAAACACTTGGCGTGCGGATCCCGCATCTCCTCGAAATCTCACAAGAAAAATCCAACTATTCATCTAAGACTAAACAATCCATAAAATCGCATCGGAAACCTCAAAAATCCAACAAAAAATTATTTAAACCCCTTCAAGAGATCGATCCTGCTCAACACAGCTCAAGATCTCATCTGGAAAATGAGATCTGAAATCCGGGAAAGGCATCTCCATTCTCTCCTCCAAATAGATGAAGATCAGTTTAAATCCGTCAATAAATCACTTTTAGAAACCCTAAAAAGGGGCATTCATGAAATGGAGTGACACAATGTCTGAAGAGATTTGAGGAACAAGAAAGGGAAAGGAAAGGGAGAGGGAGGAAACAAGAAAGGGAAAGGATAAACAAGAAATGAATTTTTAGGGTTTTGACGGAAAGAAACGGATTGGCTACTCCCCTGCCACTAGCCTGATGGCTAGTGGTCGGTGCTCTGCGGGCCCCACTATGAAGTATGTATTTTATCCCTGTCGTTCATCCATTTGTACAGATCATTTTAGGTCTTGATTCAAAAAATGAGACGGATATAAATCTTAGGTGGACCACACCACAGGAAAACAATAGTGACTAGATATCCACTGTTAAAATCCTCATAAGGCCCACTGTACTGTTTATTTGACATCCAATCTTTTGATTAGGTCATTTTGACCTAGATGAAGCGAGAAAACAAAGATCAGCTTGATTCAAAACTTTTTTGTCTCCCAAAAAGTTTTTAATGGTCTACGTTCAATCAACACTGTTTCCTGTAATGTGGTCCACTTAAGACTTGGATATACTTCATTTTTAGGCTTATACTATAAAATTATCTAAAAAAATATATGGACGGCATGGATGAAACACATACATCATAGTGGGTCCCACATAGCACCGACCACTACTTGGCAGGGGAGTAGCCCATCCGTTTCCGTCATCGGAAGACGAGCGCTGGCGCTCTTCGAGCTCCGAGTCGTATGAACGGTTCAAAAGAGACAAAAAGTTACATGGCCCCACGATAATGTATTTATCGTATCTGAACCGTTCATATATTTTGAGATATCATTCTAGATCTTGAGCCAAAGAATGAGTAATTTTCAAGTCTCAAGTGACCACACCACAAATAAGAGTGAGACAATACTTCTCACCATTACGAACATTCCAAGGGCCCACCGTAACGTTTACTTTTCGTACAATATGTTCATAAGGTTAAAAAGACATGGATGAAGAGAAAAAATAAATATCTTATTCATCCAAAATTTTTGTGACGGCACGAGGGTTTCAATGGCAGGCATTCAATCCCCGACTACTTTTTACAATGCGGTCCACTTGTAAAAATAGTATGCAATCCGCTTCCCTCCCTCTCATACCATCTCCGTGGCTGGTGGTCGGTGCTCTGTGGACCACACCATGATGTATGTGTTTCATCCATTCCATTCATCCATTTTTAAGGGTCATTTTATATATTGATCTAAAAAATGAGAGGTATATAAATCTCAGGTGGACTACACCACATGAAAACAATAGTGATTGGATATCCACCATTAAAATCCTCCTAAGGCCAACTATACTGTTTTTTTTTGACATCCAATCTATTGATTAGGTCATACAAGCCCAGATGAAGAGAAAAAAACAAAGATCGGCTTGATCCAAAACTTTTATGGCCCCCAAAATGTTTTTAATGGTTGACCCTCATTCAACACTGTTTCTAGTAATGTGGTCCACTTGAGATTTGGATATAACTCATTTTTGGACCCATATAGTAAAATGATCTTTAAAAATAGATGGATGACATGGATGAAACACATACATCATGGTGGGGCCCACATAGTACCGACCACCGGTCGTCTGGTTTCAGGGGAGTAGCCAATCCGTTCCCCCCCGCCACCAGCTCGATGGCTCGTAGTTGGTGCTCTGTGGGCCCCATCATGATGTATGTATTTCATCCATTTCGTTCATCCATTTTTATAGATCATTTTAGGTCTTTACACCAAAAATGGATGGGATATAAATATAATTTGTATCACACCATGGGAAAAACAATAATGATTGAATATCTACTATTAAAATCCTCCTAAGGCATATTGTACCGTTTATTTGACATCCAATTTGTTGATTAGGTCATACAAACCCAAATAAAAGGGAAAAAAACAAAGATTAGCTTGATTTAAAACTTTAATGGCCCCTAAAAATTTTTAATGGTCAACATTCATTCAACACTGTTTCCTGTAATGTGGTCCATTTTAGATTGGGATATATCTCATTTTTTCGTCTCATATCATAAAATGATATAAAAAATATATGGACGGCATGGATGAAATATATACATCATGGTGGGGCACACAGAGCACCGACCACCAGTCATTAGCTGGTGGTAGGGGGAGTAGCCAATATGTTTCCGCAAGACTCCTATTGGAGTGACGTCACTAGTTATATGTGTTCCACCATGATGTGTGTTTTGTATCCACATTGTCCATCAATTCGGAGAGATGTATGAATTGTACCTACATTGTCCATCCACTTTTTCATATCATTTTAGATTATAGTAGATTAAAAAAAATGCATATCTATGTATCAAGTAGACCACACCACAGGAAATGGTGCTAAGGATAGCCACCATTGAAACCTTTTTAGGGTCCACCAAATTGTTTATTTGTCATCCAACCTGTTGATATGGTCATATACACCTGGATGAAGTGAAAAAGTAAATATCATCTTAATCAAAAACTTTTGTGGCCTGGTAGGAATTCAATCCCCACTTTGTGGTCCACTTGAGCCTTCGATCTTCGTTATTTTTGGGGTCATACTCTAAAATGATGCGTATAAATGGATGGGCAGCGTGGATAGAATTCATACATCTTGTTGGCCCCTTAGTAGCACATCGGATCCTCATTCATCTCATCCCCCATCCAACTATTGCATCCCCCATCCAACCATCCATTCATCTCATACAATCATCCAAACATTCATCAATCCATCTATCCAACCATTCCATCCATCTATTTATCCAGTCATCCAAACATCCATCCATGCATCCATTCATCTAACCATACTATCTATCCATCCAACATCCAACCATCTCGTTCATACATCTAATCATCCCAAATCATCAAAACATCCATCCATCCATGCCATCAATCTATACAACCACCCCATCCATCCATCCATACATCCATCCAACCATCTCATCCATCCATTCATCCATTTATCCTAGCTATCCACCTAACCATCCATCGAACCAACCCATCCATCCATTCATTCTATCCAATCATCAAAACATCCATCCAAACAACCACCCATCCATTCTCATCCCAACCATCCAATCATCTATCCATCTCATCCAAACATCCATCCATTCCATCGATCAATCTATCAATATCCATCCATCTAAACATCTCATCCAACCATCCCATCGATCAATCTATCCATCCGTTCATCCAATCATCAGATCCGTTCATCTAACCATCCAACCATCCCATCTATCCCATCAATCCATCTCAAATATTTCATTCATCGGCCCATCCATCCCATCTATTCACATATTAATCCATCCATCCATCCCATCTATCCATCCATCTAACTATTCCATCCAACCGTCCAAACATCCATCCATCCATCCCATTCATCCACCATTCAATTGATGATTAGAGGCTGATTTAATAGTTTAAACCAATTTTTATTGTATGATCATTGATTAGGAGGTTGATCTTGTGATTGTAGGTGACGTGTAACATTATATTGTTGACTTGAGACTTAATGAAGTGATGTACGATGATTTTCACCATTCGATAAAGGATTGGATGTTGATTGGATGATCAAAACACTTTTTATCGTTAGTTTGTACCGTTCAATCATTAATTGGAGGTTCATCAGATGTTCAACAACACTTCGTGTCGTCCGATTGTTGATTAAGAAGTCGATCGAGTGATCATCAGTAATGTGCATTGTTGATCGTCGATCAGGAACTTAACAAGGCAATATACGTTGGTTTCCACTGTTTAATTGATGAACACATAGGGAGATGAAGGAAAACTATTCAATAGAGTACACGGGCAGATAATTTATGATATTATTGCAAATACTCTACCATTTTGCAATGAAACTACATTTGTTGCAAAAAGCTTCCATTGGTATTTGTCGCAACGAGTTAACCTAGTCGTCGGTAAAACAAACTATTTGCAGCGACTTTTATGTCGTTACAAAAAATGATATTTTGCGATGACACTCAATTCGTTGTATAAAGTAGACATTAGTGATGACGATTAAAATGCGTGACGAAACGTCTTTCCCGCCATGTAATTTTCCCATGAAAAATTGGTGGGAAACGTTTTAGCGACAATAATTATAACTCGTCGCAAGAACGTCCACTATTTATGATGATTTACAATATTGTTGTAAATACTTTTTCATTTCGCAATGAAACTACATTCGTCGCAAAGCTTTAGTTGGTATTTGTCACAACGAGTTAACCTAGTCATCGTTAAAGCAAACAATTTGCAGCGACTTTTTTGTCATTCTAAAAAATGATGTTTTGCGACGATGATTGAAACGAGTGGCGAAACGTTTTTCTCCCCATGTAATTTTCTTGAAAAAAATTGGTGGGAAATATTTTAACAACGATAATTATAGCTCGTCGCAAAAACGTCGACTATTTATGATGATTTATAATGTTGTTGCAAATACTCTAGCATTTCATAATAAAACTACATTCCTCACAAAAAACTTCAGTTGGTATTTGTCGTAACGAGTTAACCTAGTCTCGTTAAAATAAACTATTTGTAGCGACTTTTGTGTCATTGCAAAAACTAATGTTTTGTAACGACACTCAATTCGTCACATAAAGTGGACATTAGCGATGATGATTAAAACACGTAGCGAAACGTCTTTTCAGAAATATAATTTTTTTGAAAAAAATTGGTGGAAATGTTTTAGCGACGATAATTATAGCTCATCGTAAAAACATTGACTATTTGCGATGATTTACAATGTTACTGTAAATACTCTAAAAAATTTTAATGAAACTACACTTGTCGCAAAAAATTTCAGTTGGTATTTGTCGCAATGAGTTAACCTAGTCATCGCTAAAATAAACTACTTGTAGCGACTTTTGTGTCGTTGTAAAATATGATGTTTTGGGACGACACTTAATTCGTCACATAAAGTAGACATTAACGATGACGATTGAAACGCATGGTGAAACATCTTTCCCGCCACGTAATTTTCTCAAAAAAAATTGGTGGGAAACGTTTTATCGACAATAATTATAACTCGTCGCAAAAACATCAACTATTTACGATGATATATAATATTGTTGCAAATACTCTAACATTTTGCAATGAAACTATATTCATCGCAAAAAGTATAATTCAGTATTTTTTACAATGAGTTGAACTAGTTATTGTAAAAAAAGCTGTGAAAAAAGTCTAATGTTGTATTTTCGCAACGAGCTTAACCAATCGTCGTAAAAGTTACTATTTGCGATAACTTTTGTGTCGTTGTAAAAACTTTTTTTTAATGACACCTAATTTATCATAAAAAGTGGCTATTAGCGACGACTGGTTAAGCTCGTTATGAAAAATTCATGCAACAAGTTTTACGACGACAATTGAAGCTCGTCACAAAAAGGTTAACTATTAGCGATGGTTTAAACTATTATCGTAAATAATCTATTTTTTTACAATGACTTGAAATGTTGTTGTAAAAAATTGCATTTTGCAATGAAATTAGGCTCGTCGCTAAAAAAATTGTTGCAAAAAGTCTAATTTGTTGTAGTGTCAAAATGATCACATGCATCACTAGGCTAGTCCCCATCCTTTGCAACAACGTGATCCCTCTGGGATTGTGGGTGTACTTCCTGATGGATGGGACGAAAAATATCGATCGTAGATCACAATGCTGATAAGCATGAAGATGGTTACCAAGGTAGTTAGGCTGGTTGGAGGGATTTTAAATTTGGGTCCTATGTGTCTGTCCAAAGTGGTCCCCTACTTGATAAAGAGGGTGTGGACTTAGTGTTTGGGCCTTGCACAAAACCTTAGGATCTAGCCTCCCAAAAACATAAGAATTATGAGATAATACAGCAATGAAATAAATCAAAGCATAAACTACATGACATAAGAGATTTTAACGTCAAAAACCCTCAAATATGTAAAAAACCACGGGACCTCGTCCAGATCAACAATCCACTATGAAGTAGAACGTTACAACCGATCATAAGCACACATCGCTTGGATCAAACCTTCTTCAATCACGCAGGAGTGGATAAATAATAAGAGAATAAAGAAAAATAGAAAGATCTCACTGATTATGAGGATGTAGAAGCACTGAGATATCGAGTGCACAATAGATCACATATATGAGCATAACCTCCCTTCCACAAGCTTCCTCTCACTCTTTCTCTCTCTTTCCACACCTTTGATAGCTCCAAACCCTTTAAAAAATCCTTGTAAAGCTTTAGGAAACCCTCTTACATTGTCAATGCTCTAGAAAAGCCCTAGGGACCTCATATTTATAGTTTAGAAAACTCTCTTTCGCATGGGTGCGAAAATTGCCTCAAATTTTTGAATCCTACACAAAATCGGACTAGAATTTATGTAACCTCGAACGGTCGAGTAAAGTCCTCGACTGGTCAAGTGAAGCCTCGACCGGTTGAGCAGACTCCTCAACTGGTCGAGTAGCCCGGACGAATAAAAATAATTGGTCGCTGGACTTTAAGTCGAGACTCACTCGACTGGTCGAGCGCCACCCTCGACCGGTCGAGTGGCTCGAATGAATAAAAACAATTGGTCGTTGGACCTTGAGTCGATCCCCACTCGACTAGTCGAGCGCCACCATTGACCAGTCCAGTGAGGCTCTCGACTGGTCGAGCATGGGGAGAAAACCCCATCAAATTTGTCTTTTTCGACTCAGGAAAGATTCACCTTCTTTAAGCCAGCTAGGTTTCTACAAACCTCAAACTTACCCTTGATTATCATATCTGACCTATTATCGTTCGTGTGGACCTTCTCAAGCTGTAACACCTTTTGTTCCAAAGTATCCCTAATCTAGTGATATCGAATCTCTATGTGCTTTGACTTGGAATACTAACTTGGATTCTTGCTCAAGTGTATAACACTTTGACTATCGCAATAGACCACGTGCTACTCCTGCTTCAGGCTAAGTTCATTTAGGAACCTCTTCATGTAAAGCATCTCTTTACATGCTTCTATGATTGCAATGTACTCAGCCTCTATCGTTGACAATGCTACGACCTTCTATAGCTTGCTCTGCCAAGAGACCGCTCCCCCTGCAAACGTGAACATGAACCCCGATGTAGACTTCCCGAAATCTATGTCACATGTCATATCTGTATCTCTTTAGCCCTCTAACACAGGTTTTCCATCACCATAGCATATGGTCAACTTGAATGAGCCTCTTAGATACCGCAGGATCCACTGTATCACTGTCTAATACTCTTTGCCAGGATTAGCGAGATATCGGCTAATAACACCAACCGCATATGATATGTCTGGGCGTGTACACACTATAGTATACATCAAACTTCCTATCGTTGACGCATAGAGTATCTTTTGTATCTCATCCACTTCTGCCTTCGTCTTGGGACACTGTCTGTCGCTCAATCTGAAGTGACCATCTAGTGGGGTATGACCGTCTTCACTGCATTCATATTGAACCGTTTTAGGACTTTCTCAATATATCACTCTTGTGACAGCCAAAGCTTCCTACTGCTTCTATCACGGGTTATCTCCATTCATAGGATCTACTTAGCTGGGCTCAAGTCTTTCATCGCGAACGACTTGCCCAACTCCTGTTTCAGCCTGTCAATCTTCTTAATGTCTTTTCCCATGATGAGCATGTCATCAACATACAATAACAGAACTAAGAAATCACCATCTGAGAACTTGCGCGTGAACACACAGTGGTCTGACTCTGTTCTGTCATATTCATGCTTCAACATGAATGAGTTAATTTTTTTGTACCATTGTCATAGAGCTTGTTTCAGCTCATACAAGTTTTTCCTCAGCCTAGACACCATATGCTCTTTGCCTTTAACTTCGAACCCCTCGGTTGGTGCATGTAAATCTCTTCTTCCAAGTCACCATGGAGAAAGACAGTTTTAACATATAATTGTTCTATCTCCAGATCCATGCTAGCCGCTAACCCAAGCAACACTCGTATAAATATCATCTTCAACACCGGTGAAAATATCTCCTCAAAGTCACCTTTCCTCTGACCGGACCCTTTCACCACAAGTCTGGCCTTGAACCTCGTTTATGAATTCTTCTGTTCAATCTTCTTTCTAAATACTCACTTGTTACTCAGAGCTTTCTTGCCCTTAGGCAGTTTCACCATGTCATAGGTGTGGTTCTTATGCAAGAATTTTATCTCTTCTTGCATAGCTTTCAACCACTCCCCCTTATACTCATCGGTTAGGGCCTCAAAATAATCTTCTGGCTCTCCCCCATCGGTGAGCATAATGTACTCATGCGACGAGTACCTCTTGGATGGCTGTTTATCCCTAGATGACCTCCTCACCTCTGGCTCAACAGGTGGAACAAGTGGGGGCTGCTCCCCTGGTCCATCTTCTATAAAAACTCCCTCATCCTCTGCACCTTTTTGTACTCCTCCATCATCAAGCACCACGGGAGGGATAACCAGATCCATGTCCTCTAGCTCACCTGAACTAGGCTGGTTCTTCTCTGGCTTACCAATGTCTTCTATATACTGATCTTTAAAAAAACCCACATCTTTACTCCTAACGAGCTTCTTCTCGGTCAGATCCCACAATTTGTAACCGCACTTTTCATTACTGTATCCTAAGAACACATACTGTCTGATCTTCATATCGAGCTTAGACCTCTCGTCCTTTGGTATGTGAACGGATGCCCTGCATCCAAACACCCTGAGATAACGGTACGATGAATCTTGTCCAGTCCACACCTTCTCAAGTACTTCTCCATTCAACGAGGTTGATAGAGACCTGTTTATCAGATACACTACCGTGTGCATTGCTTCTCCCCAGAACGTCCTGAGTAACTTCACATGGGATAACATGCATCTGATTTTTTTTACAATGGTGCGATTCATTCACTCAACCACACCATTATGCTAGGGGGTCTTGAGAACTGTCTGTTAATGTCGTATACCTAGGGACTTGCAATGCTCATGAAAGTCACCAACGTATTCACTACTATTGTCAGTGCGGATGCACTGCAATGATTTATATGTCTCTCTCAACCATAGCATGAAACAATTTAAACACACCAAAGACCTCGTCCTTAGATTTTAAGACATAAACCTAAACCCTCCTAGATGCATCATCTATAAAAGTGAGAAAATACAATGCCCCACCCAAGGTTTTTATCCTCATAAGACCACAAACATCAGAATAAACTAAATTTAATACATGCACTTTATTAACATGAGAAGCAAATTTAACAAATGAAACTCTATGTTGTTTTTCTAATAAACAATTAATATAGGTTTTGAAAGGTATACCTGTTACGTTTGGAAGGAGTTGCTTCCTTGCTAGTAGCTGAAGCCTTTTTTCACTCATGTGGCCTACACGCTTGTGCCACATGTTAATAGCTGAATATTTCGTTGCGTTTAACCCACCCTTGCATATACTGAAACTTACCTTGTAAAGGGTGCAACACTTCTTTTCTTTAGCCGCGATTAATGAACCCTTGATGAGCTTCCATCGCTTACCAATAAATCGACTTTCATAGCCATCATCATCCAACCTTCCTGTCAACATTAAGTCGAGGCGAAGGTCTGGAATGTGCCTCACATTCCTGAGAACCAATGTGTAGTACACATCGGTCTTCACATAAGTATCACTGACCCCTACAATCTTTGATACGTTATAATTTTTCATCTTCATGTTCCCAAAGTCACCTAATTACTTGTAGCTTGTGAAAAAGTCCTTGTGTGGAGTCACATGAAACAAGGCTCCCGAGTCTATCACCCAGTCGGTGTCCTGACTCGTAGCCGTGAGACAAACATCATGATCTGTAGAAAAAATAACTACAACGTCGCCATCTGAAGCGACTACAGTGGAATCTAATTCATCTCCTTTTCCTTTCCTTTTTCCTTCTTATCGTTCTTATTCTTACAACATTCATGCTTATAGTGGCTTTTCTTGTCAAAATTTTAAATATCCTTCTTGGTAGTCGACTTGCCTCTTGATTTACTCGGGCTTTCCCGCCATTTTTGTTCTTTCCTCTCCCTCGTTCTTGTGTCATAAGGGCCTCTTGCTGAGTAGACTCCTGAGACTTCATCATTGTCTCCTCATTGAAGAGACATCTAGTTACCTATTCTATGGATACTTTTCCATCTAACGCAAAGTTACTTAAATGCATCACCAATGTCTCCTAACTATTAGGCAATGAAAGTGGCGGGTCTGTGTAGACTACTCCGATCTGAATAAAGTGTGCCCTAAAGATAACTTCCCATTGCCTCGGATCGACCAACTGGTGGACAGCACGGCCGGGCATGAGCTACTCTCGTTCCTAGACGCTTATTTCAGGTATAATCAGATTGCTATGTATCCTCCAAACAAGCATAAGACGACCTTTGTCACGGACAAAGGACTCTACTGTTACCGGGTCATACCATTCTGCCTGAAAAATGCTGGGGCAACATACCAGAGGCTGGTGAATCAGATGTTCGCCAAACAGATCGGGCACACCATGGAGGTGTACGTGGACCACATGCTAGTAAAAAGTATCAAAACCTCCGACCACCTTACTGATCTCGAAGAAACGTTCAACGTCCTCCAAGAGTATCAGATGAAGCTTAACCCTACTAAGTGTGCGTTCGGAGTTGAGTCAGGGAATTTCCTTGGCTTTCAAGTTAGCCAGCGAGGGATTGAGGCCAACCCGGATAAAATCAAGGCCCTCCTCGACATGAACTCGCCTCGGACTCTTAAGGAGATACAGTGTCTCATGGGAAGAGTTGCCGCCCTCGGACGCTTCATATACAGCGCTACAGATAAATGCCTTCCCTTCTTCCAGCAGCTAAAGGGCCATAAGAAGGCGGAGTTGACACCAGAGTGCGAGCAAGCCTTTCAGCAGTTGAAACAGTACTTGGGTTCACCGCCTCTATTGTCCAAGCCTGAAGAAGGGGAGCCCCTGTTCCTCTACCTCGCAGTCTCGACTTCAGCTGTCAGTTCGGCTCTAATCAGAGAGGTCGGAAGCAAGCAGTACCCTGTGTACTACGTAAGCAAAGCCATGGTACCAGCTGAAACAAGGTACCAGTCCTTGGAAAAACTGGCGCTCTGCCTCGTCATAGAGACCAGAAGACTGCGGCCATATTTTCAAGCCTACTTCATAGTTGTGCTAACGGACTCTCCTCTGAGGCAGGTCCTCTAGAGGCCTGAAGTGTCAGGTCGGATCACCAAGTGGGTCGTGGAGCTTAGAGAGTTTGACATTCAGTTTCGTCCAAGGGTCAAGCAGTAGCCTATTTCATCGCTGAGTTCACGGCTCCGAGTGAGGAACAGATCAGTAAGGAAGTTGAGATGACGCCACCCGTCCCGTTGAGCGATCAAGAGGCAGTGTCGGATCCGGGATGGGTCCTTTATGTTGATGGGTCTTCCAACATTAAAGGGGCAGGAGCCGGGGTTGTCTTGGTCGCCCCTGATTCAACGACAATCCAATACGCAATTAGATCGGATTCAAAGCTTCAAACAATGAGGCTGAGTATGAAGCGTTGTTAGCTGGGCTCGGGCTGGCAGTGAGCCTAGGTATTCAGACCCTGTAAGTCCGCTGCGACTCGCAGCTGGTGGTAAACCACATCTCCTCAGAGTACGAAGCTAAAGAGGTCAGAATGATCGCTTACCTCGAAGAAGCGAGGAAATTAATTGAGAAGTTTTGGAGCTGTACTATCCGACAGATCCCCAGATCCGAGAACTTCTGGGCTGATGCCCTAGCAAGACTCGCCTCAGCCTCCGAGGGAAAGATCCCGCGTTTCGTCCTGGTCGAGTTCGTTGAACACCCAAGTATCAACCAATCGGAGAAAATCAATCCCGTCCAGTCTATTCCTAGTTGGATGGACCCGATCTTCAATTATCTGTCATTCGGTGAAATTTCCTCGAACAAGTTAGATGCAAGGCAACTCAGAGTCAGGGCAGCTCAGTACGTCATATTGGACGGAGTGCTGTACAAGAAGGGGCATTCTCAGCCTGACCTTAGATGCCTCCGACCGGACAAAGCCGACTACGTAATCCGAGAGATTCGAGAGAAAATCTGTGGGAATCATTCGGGCAGTCGTGCCTTGGCCATGAAGATACTTCATCAAGGGTATTTCTGGCCAACTCTTAAGTAAGACTCAAAGGATTTTGTTCAGAAGTGTGACAAGTGTCAGCGTTTTGCCGCCTTGCCTAGGCAACCGGCAGAAGAAATGACCCCCATGAGTGGGCCGTGGCCGTTCGCCCAATGGGGAATTGACATCATCGGTCCCTTACCCACTGGGAAGGGACAAGTTAAGTTCGCTATAGTTGCCATCGACTACTTCACTAAGTGAGCTGAGGCCGAGCCAGTCGCCAAGATCACCGAGCAAAAAGTGATCGACTTTGTGTGAAAAAATATCGTCTGTCAGTTCGGAATCCCACGTACCATCGTCTCTGACAACGGCCGTCAGTTCGATAACTACGAGTTCCGCCGTATGTGCAGGAAACTTGGCATCGTGAATGCCTATTCATCGCCTCGACACCTGCAATCAAATGGACAGGTTGAAGCAGTCAATAAAATCATCAAGTATCACCTCAAGACAAAGCTCAAAAAAGTAAACTGAAGCTGGGCCAAGGAGCTCCCCCTCTTCCTATGGGCCTACAGGACCACAACACAAATTTCAACGGGTGAGACCCCATTTTTGTTATTCTATGGCTCGGAAGCAATGATGCTAGTAGAAATTGGACTTCCTACGACGTGGGTTAGGAGCTTCGAAGAAAATCAGAACTCCGAGTAGATCACTGCCAATCTGGATTTACTCGAAGAACTCAGAGATGTTTTCAAGATCCGAACGGCGGCTCACCATCAGCAGGTGGCACGTTTCTACAATCTAAGGTCAAAGTCAGGCGCTTCCGTCCAGGGGACTTGGTCTTTCGACGGGTCTTCCAGAATACGGCTGAGCCAGGAGCAGGAGCACTCGGACCCAACTGGGAAGGACCATATCGTGTGGTCAAATCTGCCAAACCAGGCTCATACGAACTGGAAGACCTCGAAGGCCGCCAACTCCCTCATCCCTGTAACGTTGAACACCTGAAGATCTACTATCCATGAGGAACTAGCATTCAAGGCTCATAATAAAGTTATGCCTCCGAGCGACTAGCCTTTAAGGCTCTTAATAAAAATTTCAATTCGGCCTCGGATGTTTACTCAACTGTCTTGATTACTACGACTATGACCTAATGGTCCGACCCCCAAGGGGTTGGATACTAATCTTACAAAGATCGACAAGGCATCCCTTTTGAGGGAAAAAGTCTAATCATAATCTGACTCTCCAGTGGAGTATTCGGCTCGACATACGACAATGAAAAGCTCTCACCCAATAAGCGACGAACCAAACACTCCAAAAGATCAGACCCAACTAAGACTTAGGCTAAAAACGGATTAAGCAACAAACAAAGGGCTAGACCCACAAAGAAGTCAGCTCAGTCACAAAACGACATTACAAGTAAAAAATAGACAAGTCCAAAAGAATGTTTCTCATTAAATCCCTTAGGAGAGGTAAAAAGTACATCAACATAAATTAATGTCGACAGTCCAAAGATAAAAATAAAAATGATAGAATGTCTTCATGCTGGAGGAGCTTGAGCGTCGAGGGCTTAGTCCGAGAGGACGACTTCAGTAGGGGCATCCTCAAGGTCCTCTATCAGGAGAGAGTCAAGATCGAGGTTTGGGTATTAATCCAATACTGCCTCGATACAAGCATTGAAGCCGTGGTTGTAGAATGTCGCAGCTTCAGCGTCCCTCTCCGTGGAGGTCTTGAAGTCATCTACCGCGGCAGCAACCGCTGCGGCCAGGGAGGCCTCGTCCTTGGACCGCTGAGCCTCCACAGCCTGATTCACGACTCGAATCCGCTCTTCAACCGCCTCGCTTTGGCACGTTTCAGGGCTTCACCGAGCCGAGTGGTCTCCATAGCCAAAGAGTCCGCGTGGGCCCTGGCGCTGGTTAGCTCGGCGATAGCTGTATCACCACTTGCTTTAAAGTTATCTGCCTTGTCCTGCAGATGCAGCTCCCTGACTTCTAAGTTGATGACGACTCCTTGTAGTCGCCTCGCCCTGGCCCTCTCACCAGAAAGTTGTTGGCGTAGATTGGTCTAGTTAGACCTCAAGGTCACTGCCTCGGCCTGGAGAGCCTCCAACTCTACCTCCCTCCTCCTGTGCTCCCGCACTCTCTCTCGAATCGAGAGCAGCACCGGGACGGCTTGAACAAGAAGCAAAGATCAGAATATACAAAATATATACATAACGCTATGAAAGAAAAGGAGTCCTCTCGAAAGTATACCATGTAGCATAAGGAGGCAAAGCCATTAAGAAAGCCATTTTTCGACCGCTTAAGGGTCTGAGCAATATCCTCCTCCTTAGCATGCTTAGCGGCCCAAGGAGCCAAGCACGCCATATGATAACCCGGCTCGAACCTCCCACCGCTCGTGCCCGCCTGGGGCTAGGCCTCAGCTCCCTCATTCCCCACCCTGCTGTCGGCCGAGTTTTGACCCTCGGCGCAGGTATCTCTCCCGACCTCGGGGGAAGGGGGAAAGTCATATGATCCCCCATTCTCATGGCCTCCTCCCGCTCAGAGGAAGAGGGGATAGCAATGGGGGGCTGGGGAGCTGTGGAAGGAGCCTCCGGGGTGGGGGGAACGGTGACGGAGGGGACACGAGGAGCAATGGAGCTCGAAACGACTGCGGTGCCGGCCACAGTCGTTCGGACGAGCCCTGGAGGAGGACGTACCACCGGACGCAAGACTGCCGAGGGAGTCACGGTAGTGCTAGGTTACGCCGGAGTCGGCTGTACGGAGGAAGAGCCGACCGGTCCCGGCGCAGGGGCTGCTGGGGTCGGCGCAGTGAAAGATTCCCCCACTCGAGGGGGAGCCAGCTTCTTACGAGTGATCTTCACTTAGGGAGCTTCTTTCAGCAACTCCGCCGCGGTCGGAGCTACTTTCCTCTTCTGAGCCCCGGATGCCTCGGCCATGCCTGTGAAAGAAAAGGTTGTCAGCTACTAAATAATCAAAAGAAAGTCTATCGGAGAGATCAGGACAGCTTACTGAGTGATGTGAGCAAAGGCTGGGATTTGCAGAGCCCGGACCAGTGGAGGTTGGCCGCTATGATCAGATCAGCCCAGGAACGGAGCGTCTCCGATCGTACTCTGGCCTTCGCTATACAGGTTTTCTGGTCCGAGTCGAGGAGTGGGAACCCCTTTTGAAAAGCTGCAAAAGGAAAAAGAAATTTTACTTCGACTGAAATAGGAGAAAACTAAAGCAGCAACCCGGATGTAAAATGAAGTCCGACCTGGTTTTGTAAAATGGGTCGGAACCCAAGCCGTTGAGGTTCTAAGATCAGCCGCTGGTGCCTCCCATTCACCTGCCGCCCAGAACTACTTATTTTTTCAATCCTTGTTAGAGGACAGCAGGTGCATCACCAACCCCGACCCCTTACTCCCCGAGTCACAAAATAGTACCATGGATCGTTGCTGTCATGCTTGATCATGTACAGACTCATCAGTTCCTCTGGGGTCAGCTCGGAGTTTCCAACTTATCTCCAGATGATGTAAGCGAAAATCATCACTCTCCATGCATTCGGAGCGAACTGCTAGGGAGCCAATCTGAGGTAGGTCGCAACCTTCCTGATGAATGGGTGTAGTGGGAGCCAGACCCCGCACTGCAGCGCGCAAAGGAAGATGGCTACCTCTCCCTTGGCAGGAGCACCAGCAACATCCAAAGGACCAGGAGCCCTTATCTGAACGGAGTCAGGGATTTGAAACTCCGAACGAATCCACTCCATCTGAGATTTTGACATGATAGAACCTCCTGGGACTACCTCTGCGGTGCGTAAATTCATGGGCATTTCGGTAGTAGTAGTGGTCTCGACTCGGCGGGCTCGGGTGGCCGTCTTCTTACTGAGTTGCTTGGTCTTAGAACCCAACATTTTTTACCTCCGAGGTGGGGGGTATAGGGTAGTGGTCTCAAAAGGGCCTTCGGAGGACCCATTCCCACTTTAGTACTCCCTGGCTCGGAGTAATCGGCATATTCGCGAACCATCTCGAAGTCGGAAGACATGGTAGAAAGAAGGGTGAAGATCAGCGAGACTCACCGGGTGACCGTCGAAAATCGCCTTCTACAGGGAACTTCAAATTCGGCCGGAATCGCCTCGTCGGAAATCGCCTCCTTTGGTGTGCTCTTCTAATTCAGAATGTAAAGTAGCAAATGAAAATTCGGAGCCCCTTATATAGGCAGCGAAGGGATTCTGCATTAATGGCGAGCATTAATGGCAGCAGCCGAATCGGCACGAGCCGATCTCAGAGGACACATGGCAGCATTGCATTGGAGGGATACCGAACCGATCGCACGGCTCTGACATCGGGCAGCCTACCTCGATACGTGAAGCGACGCCCAGGCACTCGGAGCCATCAGGTACGCGTCTCCTCTAGCCTACGTGGCAGCCTCTCATAGGCTGGAGGAGATTCGGGATCGTAATCGTCGCCACGCATAAGCCAAGGCGATTAGTGCGCTCGCAATCCGAGACTCGTCATCATGGAAATAAGGCGGGAGATTTCCTACGTAATTACTCTCCAAGCCTGCGAGCAAACTCGAAGAGTAGGGGGCTTCTGTTATGGAAAATTCGAGCTCATGATACAACGCTGGTCCGATCGCCAGTCAGAGATGAGGCATGACTCCTCAGACCTGTTTCGAAACGCAACCCATCTAAGCAGCGGACACAGTCGAGATGCAGCTCGGGACAGTCCTCATATTCCGACCGGATGACTTGCCCTCCGCTCGACATGACCAGCCAGGCCGACTATAATGGGACCGACTTAAAAGGACAGATCAGGCAGTACTAGATACTGGTCTTCACTCCTAGGTCGGATGGTCCGAGCCGAGTCGGTATTTAGAGGCGCATACTTCGTTCGCCAAACATGGAAACTGTCACAACCGAACGTGGCCGGTAACTTCGCTCGCAGATGCGCACGATCCACCAGATACGCTGCGCAATTAGTAGGTTACGGGTAGTATCTCCATGATCCTAAAATCCCTCTGATCGTGCCCAGATTATCAGATCCAGACCGCCTCACAGGCAAGTATAAATAGCACATCACACCATATGTACAGATACGCGAGATCAAGTGCTCTCTCCTCCACACTCGACTTAGACCCTGATTCCCCTGTTCTGACTTAGGCATCGAAGGGTCCTCCGGCTTAGCCAGGGTCAACTTTGCCCATTTTCTTGGTGCAGGTTTCAGGGACAATACGTAGAGGGTGACGTGGAGAGAGGGCCGATCAGATTTTTACATCAACAATATATATATATATACATACAATCCCGGTCTCCTGCGGACCGTGCCGCACAGAGCTTAAATACGAGCTCCTATGGGAGCCGTTAGATACAAAACAGCCGCTGGGATTCATTCTTCGTGCAGTAGGAGACTCTCCGTATAGAAGACTCGCGCGGCAGTTTTTTCGGACGCACGCGGGTCATCCTGAAGTGACGTCACGATGTTCTGTGGGCCACACCGTGATGTGTGTTTTGTATCTACACCGTCCATCCATTTGGAGACATCATATTACGGCATGATCCAAAGCAAAAGAAACCTTGCGTGCGATCTCTTTTTGTGCCTGAGGAGTGGCTGCTTATCTGAGCCTTTCAAACTTCTAGATGACGAACGGCCAACCCCTGGGAATCTTTTGGACGGTACAGATGGACGGTCCGATCACCACCATGATCGTGCAACGGACGCAAGTCCGGTCTTCTCTCGGAAACGTGTATCTTAACGTAGAAAGCTGCGCTGATGTGCGATCGGACCCACTTCAGCTGACGTTTGCAAAATCCATGCCGCCCACCAGATTAAGCTCAAAAAAACAGTTGGAATTGACTGGTTTTGGGTTAGATTCGGTGTGGCCAACGTGATTTTCTGCTCTGCTGTTACGTCTCAAACCTGAAAATCGGATTCACAGGAATCTCGATCGCCGAATCCGGTGCCGACAGCCTCCGTAGTACTCCATTCTCGACTCCTAATATTCACATGCCAGATTCCGATCCTGGGATCCTATAAGGAGGATTTTTTTTTTATACGTTTAACTAGTAATAAGCATAACCACAAGTTTACCTGAATCAAAACGGCAACATCATCATCATATATCCACTAATATAATCATTTGAATACAATGCTGAAAGGGAAACACATATGTCAAAATCAAAGCTCCAGAAAATAGCTGCACGCTCCAAGCTCAATGTTGCTGTAACCTAACATCACCTGAACGCATCTATCGTGCATAAGCTTATAGAAAGCTTAGAGGGTGGTGTAAGTGTGTGCCCATGGTAAGTGCCAAGGATTTAATACAATACCATAATCATACAATACCGAAAAACTAAAAACCATAAACCATACAATGTCTGAATAAGCCGAAACACTGACAACAGGAAATTATCAGAGTAAGCAGAAATACAGACAAGATTATAATCATGCGATAACAGAATAAGCGGAAGTATGAACAAGTCCATAAGTCAATCAATATCAAAATACACAAAATAGAACAACCAGGCAATAAGGAATCATAAAGAGCTAAATATCATATGCCTGCAAGTGTAATGTAATATGTGATGCGAATGAAATGACCATGATGGAGTGTGAAGTAGGGATGATAGTACATGGTATCGCAGGCTATGAGGTCCACCATAAGGGACTTCTATCCAAACCAGTCCCATACCTAAATTTAGATAGTCAGACTCGATGTAGTAGACTCCTGATCTCAGGTTAGTCGCGCGCCCAATCGAAATTCTTGTCATAACGAAGGTACACAACAAGTAGTTGTGCACCACCAGCCCGAGTGAATAGTAAATGAAATAAATGTATGAGTATGCAACTCTCAATAAGTCCACATATCAGTACGGTTCCTCTCTGAAAAATCATCACTGGGGTTTAGTATACTCCAAATGGCACTGCCGCTCTCCCTAGTCGCACAGTCCAAGTGAGCGTAAGAAACCTCACTATCCGCCTAGCCAATAGTCTGCCAATACCTATCCGGCACGTCATAGCGGACCCATTTCTCGAGCTGGTCAGACTCAGCCTAGCATTGCCCCCTACTCTCGGGCGGGTAAGGCCGCACTCCCTTCCAACCGACCACGACACAGTGGAGAGCGTAGCCATCTGATAATCGGCACTCAACGTCCATCTACCCACTAGGTCTAGACATTGGAGCATCCTCTGGTACTAAGAGGGTGTTTAGAAATTTTCACCCAGGGCCATCTATGGCAGCCCGATGCTCGAACAGATTTTCGGTGCCCCATCTGGCCATCCACGAAATACCTGTGGAGGTCACGACCCTGATGTCGATAGGACGTATAACACATAATGCATGATGCATGAGTCATACAATCCAGTCATGCATCAATCATGCGCATACCGTGCGCTTATGAGATAACCTCTACCTATCAGGGAGTCTCATATCAGAATGCTTGATGACATATGCAATGATCAACCATATCTCATAAAAAACATGCAGATGATGCGTATGAGCATATATCATGATGCTATGCATTCTCATACTCATAATCGGTATCAACCGTCAATCTCGACAATGTGGACTTTTAACCAATATTGCCCCTAAGGGATGGCCCATGTAGAATCAAACATATAATGGGCACATGGCCTCACATAAGGGCCAAATACACGAACCAGGTGGGCCCTGCTCATGGGCCTAACACATATCACAATGGGCCTTGCCCATAGGCCTCAAACATATCTGGGTCAACCACCACCACAATAAGTGGGCCTTATACACATCAAGGTGGGCCTCAACAACGGGCCTCATACACCTCAAGGTGGGTCTCAATAGCAGGCCTCATACACATCAAGGTGGGCCTCAACAACGAGCCTTATACACCTCCAAGTGGGCCTCAACAATGGGCCTCATACACATCCAGGTGGGCCTCAACAACGGGCCTCATACACATCAAGGTGGGCCTCAACAACGGGCCTCATACACCTCCAGGTGGGCCTCAACAACGGGCCTCATACACATCCAGGTGGGCCTCATACACATCAAGGTGGGCCTCAACAACGGGCCTCATACACATCAAGGTGGGCCTCAACAACGGGCCTCATACACCTCCAAGTGGACCTCAACAACTCAGTCAAGATGGTCGGCCTCGATCGTTAATCGGCGATCGATAACCAGCCTCGATAATCGGCACTGATAATCAGTAAACAAACAATGCGGGGTTCATAAATGATCGGCCGATCAATTATAGTATAAAGATCGACACTCGGCCGTGGTCATATCAAATCCGATAGCACGAAGCCATCCGTCTATGGTAAATGGGTCCCACTTATTTGGGTTAACCCACTAAGGGAATGATGAGAAAGGGCTTAATAGGGCCTATGGGACAGTCACAATGTAGACATCCAACCATCATTACTCTAAGGTGTAGCCCTCTTAGGGCCGAACACACAGTGGGCCCATGGCTTCATATAAGGGTTTGATGTGCGTCACAATAAATTCTATACAAGAACTACGAATACAACAGGTGGGCCCTGCATAAGTAGGAAGTGGGCCCATTCATAACATACCCGTCTAAATAGATCACAAGTGTATCTTAGTGGGCCCCCTAACATGGGCCTAATCAATCATATGGGCCGATACAACAGGCCGATTAGATGGACTTATACAAAAGGGCTGAACCAAATGAGCCAAGTCAAATGGGCCTCCAAATACATCGAATCGGGCTTCATCAAGTAGGCCCTAGATACACCAAATAACCTAAGCGTCCAGGAGTTATACTAAGCATGTTATAAGGTAAGGGATGTTGTTCGTAACGAAGATGGGCCTAGACGGCCTACAAATATGGACATAATAATGGGCCCAAGGAAAATTATAATCCAGACATTTAACCAACACTATACTTGTAGTGTAGACGTCCAACCAGCATCGCTCCCAAGGTACGACCGTCATAAACATTATTACATAACTCGAGCTGGGATCACACATTGCAATGGACCTTAGGTATATCCCATTGGGCCTTAAATACATCAAATGGGACATATCAATGTGCCTTTTTACTCATCACATGGGCCACATCAATGGGCCTTATGTGCATTGCAATGGGTCATAACCTAACCCGTGGCCTTAGAATACATCAAATGGGCCTAATCCCATGGGTCTCATATGTAACAAATAGGCCACCCTACTAGGTCTAACAATACCATCACATGGGGTCGAGCCGAGCCGACTGAACACAACATCAGGTGGGTTGATTCGAGCCGACCTGACTGAACAACAACAGCAGGTGGGCTGATCCGAGCCGACCTGACTGAACAACAACATCAGGTGGACTGATCCGAGCCGACCTGACTGAACAACAACATCAGGTGGGTTGATCTGAGCCGACCTGACTGTGGCCGACTTCTATACTTGGCCATAGAGGAACTCATCAGTCATGACCGGTGCTAGCCGACCTCATGTCCCACAGAGCTGTCCGAGCCGACCTCATCTCTAGTCGGACCATGCTTACCCATAACATATACCCTCATATACTGGAGATCCATGGGGCTCACGGCACATCAGAGAGGACCAGCACCGCTCAGACATTAATTTCAACTTATCCAGGTATACCATCACTACCCAAAATAGATGGACAGCATGAATGGGTCCTATAGACCCCATGCCAGTTTACATTACTCGGTTGCCACCGCCAGTAGGGGTGGATGCCAGAACCTCCACGCTGAGATGAGGTAGCTCCGCTCAGTTACTAGTTGAGCAATGGGTCTGGGTTTGAACATGCCTCAAGGAGGGTCTACGCGGACGTGGTCCCACTGTCTAGGGGTAGTAGACGGTTTGGACAAGACCCATGCACCATGATGTGGGCCATCTGGACGAATGGAGGGAGTGGATGGGTCCCATAGACCCCCATGGTTAGTCCACTCAAGTCCATACACACTCTATGTTAACCACCACCACAGGAAACGTTATCAAGACCACAAGAGTTGGGACGGAGCATCTGCTACTCCGCCTACTACCAGAACCATGGGCTGGGTGAGTCCGTTCAGAGTTGAAACAATGTATTACTAATTAAGAGAAAGGGGTCTGGATGTACGATAGCACCCTGCCTAGGGATAGAAACCAAGGCCTCAAGTGTTGCAGTGAGGTATCTCCACCCCACCTACCAGTTACACTGTGGAGCTAGGTGTCCATGATAGCCATCCCCACTAGGGATGGATGCCAAGACCTCAGTGATGAAATGAGGTACCTCTCACTCCGTCTACTAGTTGAGTTGTGAAGCTGGGTGTCCATGATAGCCACCCCCACCAGGGATGGATGCCAAGACCTCAGTGATGAAATGAGATAACTCCGCTCAGCCTACCAGTTGACTATGGAGCTGGGTGTAAACACGCATCAAGAAGGGTCTACATGGACGTGGCCCCTCCGTCCAGTTATACTAATGTCCGAATACACCCATGTCAGGACACACGCCATGTCAGCCACCCCCACAGGAAACGATACCAAGACCACAGGTATTGAGATGAGGCATCTTTCACTCCGTCTACCGCCTGAGATGTGGAGCTGGGTGGGCTCTACGTTAAAACAATGTATCTTTCACTCAGTCCACTACCTGAGATGAGGAGCTGAGCCCACATCAGATCACACTTCACTGGTAGAATGGCCCATCCGATGCTCCGATCAACCTCATTTCCTGGCTTAACGCCTAAAGTAAGTTGGTGTATAGGAGGAACGACATGGATTTAACACATGCAACAAGGTAGGGGCGTATAAGTGGGTCACCCCACAAGCTTGTAACCAAGAAATTATTTGGGTTTTTTTTTTCTCGGAGACGTCCAGCGTCCCAGAGACGCTGGACGGTCCTCACAATGAGGGAGAGCTATATTCAAGTGGGCCACCACATGATGAATGGTATGGGTAAAACGCACATAAGGTGGCCCACTCATAAGCGGCTTGGGTAAAATACTTCGTGATGGATTTCCATTCCAGTGGGCCACACGCCCAAATCACCATACAAAATATATATAAAAAAGAAGAAGAGAGAAAGCGAAGCACCCACCTTAGATCTACCTTCTCCTTGGACTTCTTCTTTCATCAATGCATCCTAGAGCTCCAACGATTGAGATTGGCTTGAAAGATTGGATCCTTGCTCTTGCTCGGATGGTAGGGAGTGGCCACACAAGCTCCTCCCATGGAGAGCCATGGACGAGGGTTGCTTGGAGAGAATGAGGGAGAGAGATGAGAGAGAGAGATGTGTAAGAGAGAGGGATGGGTGATGGGTGTACTTGGGTGTAAGAAGGATGTTGATTTTTGAGGTTGCTTGGGGAAGGGTGTGAGGTGGTGTGTACTTTGATTGATGGGATGTGATGGGATTGATGGATGGAACATTAGGTAGAGTTTCCCTTGGGTTTCGTAACGCGCGGCGTTTTCCTCGAACTGAATATGGGCCCACAACTCCTGACCAAGGTATCGCCTCAGCGCGCAAGTCGCGACATCGGAACCGTAGTGACAGCACGGTCGCTATGGTAAAGGTCTCGGGTTGAGTCGATACGGGTTGACGGCATATGAATCGGGGTCGCGCGCAAATATCGGCTAAGGATCGAAGGTTGACAAAATTTGACCGGGAAGACTGCGGAAGTCTACGGAACGGTACGGTCTAAGATACGGGTCTTACAGCTGCTGTCTGTCTTACATTCGGACGGTTAAAAACTAATTTATGCTGTCATTTCAAATACCGCCACCTAGGCGATGGTAATATGGGCCATGATGGTCTAATGGACGGTCTGGATTGGACTTTAGAATTGTGATGGTGGCCCACAACAGAGGACTACAAGTCCCTGTTCATTTTTGGTTTTGAATTGGAGCTAGCGTGTTGACCGGCTTAGGCTATTTCGGTACATGCAGGTGTACACCTTCTGTGTACACCATCCACATGAAGTGGGGAGATCCAAAGCTCGAGAGGACCCCACCACAAAAAACAGGGGGAAAGTGACGCCCACCGTTAAAAAGTTATGAGGGCCACCACACTATAAGTTATATTGCTCTTTATTCTATGGGAACACATGGACAGTAGTTTTCTCTCATCACTGTTTTCTATGTGGGGTTCACCCCAGCCTTGGATCTACCTCGTTCTTTGGACCATGCTCTAAAATGATCTCTCCAAATGTATGGACGGTGTTGATACAACACATATATCATGGTGGGCCCAAAGAAGTTGGTGACGCCATAGCCTTGTCAGTATCCAACCCCGTCGCGCATGAATCCTTCCCGGATTCAGATTGCATCCTAACCGCGCCTGGACAGTAGGGCTCTGTGGGGCCCACCTTGATGTACGTGTTTTATCCACGCCGTTCATCGCTTTTTTCATATCATTTTAAGGCATGATCGTTAAAATAAAGCGGATCCACAGCTGCACTGGAGCACAAAGTGGGGATTGAATGTCCATCTTTAAAAACTTCTTGGGAGCACGTTGCTGGCTATTTGTGTTTCAATTCAAGTTGATATTTGTGTTTTCACTTCATCCACAAGTAGTGACCTTATGAATAGGTTGGATGGTAAAAAAAAACATCACGGTGGCCTGAGAAAGGTTTCAACGGTGTGTAATTATCACTTCAACTTCCTTTCATGTGGTCCACTGGAACTATGGACATGCCTCGTTTTTAGGATCATATCATAAAATAATCTGATAAAAGTGATGAACGGCATGGATAAAACACTTACATCACCGTGGCTCCAGAAATCCCAGCCCGAACGGATTACCATTCACGCATGTCTAAAACCTCTCTTCTTTGCGAGCTTTAAAATCTCTCTCGTCCTCCTTTCATTCTTTAAACCTTTTTCACAATTTCCAAACAATGACCATGTAAACCATAGAAACCTATTATATCAGAGATACTTGCAAACGGAAGCCCATTGCCTTGAGATCTTCCTGTCCTGGGGGCTGTGTGGGGCTCACAGATATGTTCTTGACAAATCCACTCCGTCCATCTTCTTTGAAAGATTACAATAGGACAAGTTTCTAAAATCAGGTAGAACTGAACTCATGTGGGCCATATCACACGAAACAGTGAGGATTTAACACCTGGGGTTGACAGAAGTTTTGCATTAGGAGAATATTTGTTGCTATAGTTAGAATGGTAATGCCGCTCTGAACGGTTTGGATGGCATATAAACATCATGATCAGCTTGAGGAAGGTTTCAATGGTAGATGTTTCTGTTCCCATTGTTTCGTCTATTGGATCTCTCTGATTTTTAGCATCCAGTCCTGTTGTAGTCCTCTATTGTGGACCACCAAAAACAAACAGGGACTTGTAGTCCTCTGTTGTGGGCCACCATCACAATTCTAAAGTCCAATCCAGACCGTCCATTAGACCATCATGGCCTATATTACCATCGCCTAGGTGGCGGTATTTCAAATGACAACATAGATTGGTTTTTAACCATCCAAACGTAAGACAGACGGCAGAGCAGAAAACCACGTGGGCCACACCGAATCTAAACCAAAACCAGTCAATTCCAACTAGTTTTTCGAGCTTAATCTGGTGGGCGGCATGGATTTTGCAAACATCAGCTGAAGTGGGCCCGACCGAGCATCAGCGCAGCTCTCTGCGTTAAGATACGCATTTCCGAGAGAAGATCGGACTTGCGTCCGTTGCACGATCATGGTGGTGATCGGACCATCCATCTGGACCGTCCAAAATATTCCCAAGGGCTGGCCGTTCGTCATCAAGAAGTCTGAAAGGCTCAGATAAGCAGCCACTCCTCAGGCACAAAATGAGATCGCACTCAAGGTTTCTTTTGCTTTGGATCATGCTGTAATATGGTGTCTCCAAATGGATGGACGGTGTAGATACAAAACACACATCACGATGTGGCCCACAGAACATCGTGACATCACTTCAGGATGACCCGCGTGCGTCCGAAAAAACTACCGCGTGAGTCTTCTATACGGAGAGTCTCCTGCTGCACGGAGAATGAATCCCAGCGGCTGTTTTGTATCTAACGGCTCCCATAGGAGCTCGTATTTAAGCTCCGTGCGGCACGGTCCGTAGGAGACCGAGAGTCTATATATATATATATATATATATATATATATATATATATATATATATATATATATATATATTAGGAAAATAATATATGATCTTTCATTTGAGCTTTACGTCTGCCTCCCTATTTGGCTCATGCTCTAAAATGATCTTTCAAAATGGATGGACGGCTCCGATTAAATACATACATCAAGGTGGTCCCCACAGACTACCTTACAGGACCGTCCCTCTTGGGAGCATTGCATCTCTCTCTGTCCGGGGCTGCGTGGAGCTGTCCGTGACCAATCCACTCTCCACTCTGTCAATCTCTTTTGAAAGAACCAAACAGTGCAGGATTCTAAAAATCAGGTAGATGCAAAACTCAGGTGAGCTGCACCGACAAAAAATTGTGAACAGCGACATCAACTGTTGAAACCTTCTGAGCCGCACCGACAAAAAAGTGTGAACAGCGACATCAGCTGTTGAAACCTTCCTGAAGATGACCATGATGTTTATATGTCATCCAAACCGTTCGTAGAATTATTATCACTCGGATAAAACTATAAGAACCAATATCATCCTAATGCAAAACCTCTGTCACTGCAAAGCTTTCATTCCCAACTGTTTCGTGTGGTATCGCCCATATGACTTTTGGATCCGCCTGATTTTTAACATCCTACCCTGCTGTGGTCTGATGAACGGAGTGGATTTGTCACGGACATTTATCTAGGCCCCACGTAGCCCTAAGCACAGAGATATCTCTGTACCAGAGTCACATGGAATCCGCTTCCGTTCGTCCCCATCGAGAGCGGAGTACCTGTTACCCAGGCAACAGCTAAGTGGGTGTTACCCTTACTGGCTGGGGCCCACTTTAATTGACTTGTTCTATATTCACGCCGTCCATTTTAGCATATCAATTTAAGAAATTATGCCAAAAATTAACCGAATTAAAATCTAAGGTGGACATTAACCACTTGGAAAAGTAGTAAAGTACACTTCAAAATTTTTTCTAATGTAATAAAAGTTCCGGATCAAGCTTATATTTTTCTTTCATTCAGGTCTGTTTGATCCTATGAATGATATGTGTGGTCCAACTGAGATTTTGATCTACTTAATTTTCAGGATTACATCTGCAAATTGGCTGGAAAAACGAATGAATGGTGTGGATATACAAAATATTATCAATATGGGCCCTAGTGTAAGGTTAACACTCACTAGAATATTACCCAGGAAATGTATTATCCGATATCATCTTTATCTAGAGAAATTTAGGACTCTGGGCCCCGCCTTTTATCCAGCTCTTTTTACGATACAACACAAACTTGTTTTACAACTGAGTCCTATGCGTACGGACAGAAAATTTGAGGACGAAAATACCCCTCCCTTTCGAAGACGAGCGCTGACGCTCCTCTAACCGGAGGTTGTACGAACGGCTCAAAAGAGATCAAAGTTATATAGCCCCACAACTATGTATTTATTATATCCACAACGTTCATCCATATTTCGAGATCATTTTGGAGCATTATTCAAAAAAAAAAAAATCATATCCAAAGATCAACTGGACCACACCACAAAGACCAGCAGGAAAATTGATTTTCACCGTTAAAAATTTTGCAGAGCCCACCTCTTGATAGTTGGATCTGTCTTATTTTACGTCTCAAGCTTAATATGTGCTCGCCAAATAGATGGACAGTTTGGATATAACACAGACCTCATGATAGGACCCACAAAAGGCGGTGAGAATTACAACAGCTAAAAAAATAATAATAATAAAATAAAAAACAAAAACCCGGAACTATAGCTACGGATTATAACCGTAGTAATATCCATAGCTCCTGCTTTTCTATATATATCGAAGGTCTTTCAATATACCGAAAAAGGTCTCGAAGTGTCTAGTGAGTTTGCTTCAAATTTCTTGCAGTTTTAACTATGGCTACGGATTATAACCGTAGCCATAGCTGTAGTCTGTTGCTATTTATACATTTTTTTAAAAAATAAATTTAATTTTTTTTTACATGGAGAAATTTATTCTACCTACATTTTTCTCTAATACATATTTATATAAATATGTATATATAAACGTATAAATTTTTTTTTCTGTTTTAGTTCATTTCTTTGCCTATTTATTCAACAAGCATATCTCCTAAACTACAATGATTTACTTAACATACCACATATGATTTTGGGGTAGGAGAAGCTAATTTAACCAACAAACCTAGTTATTTTTCAAAATTCCATCGAGTCGATGGTCAAAAATTCATTTCATTCACTTCGCGATTAAACTGAAAATTGAGCGGAGCAAAAATGAAATTGAGCGGGGCATACATGAAATTGATCGGGGCAAACTAGAAATTCAGCGGAGGCAAACATGAAATTCAGTGGGGCAAACATGAAATTCAGTGGGACAAACTAGAAATTTAGCGAGGCAAACATGAAATTGAGCTGGGCAAACTAGAAATTGAGCGGAGCAAACATGAAATTGAGCGGGGCAAACTTGAAATTGAGTGGGGCAAACATGAAATTAAGTAGGGCGAACTACAAATTGAGCGAGGCATGCATGAAATTGAGCGGGGCGAACATGAAATTAAGCGGGGCCAACGAGAAATTGAGCGAGGCAAACATGAAATTGAACGGGACAAACATGAAATTCAACGACACAAATATGAAATTCAGCAGGGCAAATGGTAGGAAACAAAATATATTTGTGTTTTCCCCTCATTAATGTTTAAAAGACCTTATGAACCAGTTAGATGGCAAATAAACATGTTAGGCCTATAAGCACTAGTCTGTCCGGAGCTCAAAACTAGTAGGCAGTACCTAATCCACCGTTAGACTTTCTTAACATGTCAGCGCCTCAAATGATCGCGTGTTGTGTCGGAGAGGGAAGCTGATTAGCTGGTGTACAGCTGTTGTAAGTATGTGTTGTTGGAAGAGGAGCACTGACGCTCCTCGATCTCCACATTGTACAAACGGTTCAAAGGAGATCAAAGTTACATAGCCATACAGTGATGTATTTATTATATCTAGATTATTTTATAGCATTATCCAAAAAACTAAATCATATCCAAAGATCATCTGGACCACCCCATAAATAGTAGTAGCAATAATGATTTTCACCGTTAAACAATTTGTAGGGCCCACCGTAATGTTTATTTTACATCCAATCTTTTCATAAACACTTAAATGAAGAGTAAAAACAAATTTCATATTGATCCAAAACTTTTGTGAGCCCAAAAAGGGTTTCAATGGTAGATGTTCAATTCTCTACTAGTTTTTGCAGTGTGGTCCACTTGATAATTAGATCTATCTTATTTTTCATTTCAAGCCTTAAGACAAGCTCCCTAAATGGATGTACGATCTAGATATAACATATACCCCATGATAAGACTCATAGAACTCTCTCCCATAGCTACTCCCTTATATAAAATGCATTCAATCCCTAACACAGACCTCATGTTTGCCCCGCTCAATTTCATGTTTGCCCTGCTCAATTTCTAGTTTCCCCTGCAAAATTTCTCGTTGGCCCCACTCAATTTCATGTTTGCCCCGCTCAATTTTCAGTTTACCCTGCTGAATTTCATGTTTGCCCCGCTCAAATTCATATTTGCCCCGCTCAATTTCTAGTTTGCCCCGCTCAATTTCTCGTTGGCCCAGCTCAATTTTATGTTTGTCCCGCTCAATTTCTAGTTTGCCCCGCTCAATTTCTAATTTTTCCTGCTCAATTTTCATGTTCGCCCCGCTCAAAGGAGATCAAAGTTACATGGGCCCCACAATTTTGTATTTATTATATCCACAACGTTCATCCATATTTTAAGATCGTTTGGGAGCATTATATATATAAAAGGAATCATATCCAAAGATCAACTGGACCACACTACAAAGAGGAGCAGGAAAATTGATTTTCATCGTTAAAAATTTTGTAGGGCCCACCATAACAGAAATTGAGCGGGGCAAACTGAAATTGAGCGGGGTAAACTAGAAATTAAGCAGGGCAAACATGAAATTGAGCGGGGCAAACATGAAATGCATGGAATTGACCGTTAAGTGAAGGGGAATCGCTGAGATTGATCGTGAAATGCATGGAATTGATCGCGAAGTAATTGAAACGAATGAAATTGACCGCAAAGTGAATGAAATGGATTTTCGACCATCAACCTGATGAAATCTTGAAAAATAACTAGGTTGGTTGGCTAAAGTAGCTTCTCCTACCCCAAAATCATATAGGGTATGCCAAGTAACTAATTTTAATTTAGAAGATATTCTTAGTAAATGAATAAAGAAAGAAATGAAAAAAGAGAAAAAAATTTTATATGCTTATATATACATATTTATATAAATATGTATTAGAGAATATTGTAGGTAGAATAAAGTTCTCAATGTAAAAAAATAAAAAATAAAAATTAAAAATTAAATTTGCATAGACCGGCAAGACTACAGTTGTGGCTACGGTTATAATTCGTAGCTATAAGTCCTTCGATATATCGAAGGCCTTTCGATATTATCGAAAAAGTCCAGAATTGTCCCGCGAGTTTGCCTAAGAAATTGTAACTTTTAATACACTATGGCTATATATAATAACCGTAGCCGATGCATTCTGTGATTTTTTTGTTTTTTAATGTTGTGTTGCTTATGTGGGTCCTATCATGAGGTCTATGTTTTATCCAAACCGTTCATCTATTTGGCGTGTTCATATTAAGTCTTGAGATGAAAAGTAAGATAGATCTAACTATCAAGTGGACCACACTCTAAAAAGCAGTGGGGAATTGAATGTCTACCATTGAAACCCTTTTAGGGGTTACAGAAGTTTTGGATCATTATGAAAGTTGTTTTTTCTCTTCATCCGGTCTTTGTGACCCTATGAATGAACTTAAACGGAGAGGATTTCTCACAAACATCACAATGGGCCTAATTCTAACGATTGACGCTCATTCAACACTATTTTTGAAATATGGTACATTTGAGATTTGGATGTACCTCATTTTTTATCTCATACCATAAAATGCTCTGGAAAAGTATATAAACAGTATAGATGAAAAGTATACATTAAGATAAGGCCCATAGACCATTGACGTCCTCGAATTTGCTGTCCGTACGAGCAGGTCTTAAGCTCCCAAACAAAATTTGTATTGTTTCGTAAAAACAGCCGGATAAAAGGTGGGGTCCACAGTCCCAAATTTGTCCTTTATCTAGTCCCCGGCGCCGGTACCACTCAATCTGCGTAAAAAACAAACGCCGCCCCTCTCATCATCCGTTCAAGGATTAATACCTTGGTAGGGTATGATGGATGATACACAGGCTTGTAGAAACTAATTACAAAGTGAACACGTGGCAATAAACACTCAAATTAAACCGTCCATATTATGCTATCCAGTGGAGATGGCTCATGAAAAAAAAATAGCTTATTTTATTATTGACTATAGGATTGGTGAACGTTTATATTGGACGGTCAAAATGAGAGAAATAAAAATCCAGTAGTACCATTTCCACTGAATCGGACTGCCTGTGACGCAAGCACAGAGATATACCTCTGCCAGGAGCTGTGTGGGTCCACAGAGATTCCGTGAGAAATCTACTCCCTACATATGTTTTTAAAGAGCACGATAAGTCAGGAATTAAAAAAATTACAGTCACAAAAAAAAACTCAGGTGGGCCACACCAAACGAAGCAGTGGGAACGGAAAATTCCACCGTTGAAACCTTCCTGGAGCTGACCATAGTATTTATACGCCATCCAAACCGTTCATAGGGTTAAAAAACTCAGATAAACTGTAGTAACAAATATCATTCTGATATAAAACTTCTGTTACCCTAGGTATTCAATATCCACTGTTTCGTTCGGTATGGACCACGTTAGTTTTGGATCTACTTGATTTTTATATTACTGCCATATGGTGGTCTTCTAAAACGTATGGACGGAGCCGATTTATCACAGACATCTCTGTTAGCCTCAAACAGCCTCAGGCACGGGGGCATCTAGGTGCCCAGGTCAATCCGCTTCGAATAGTGACTGGCGACAGTTGGTTGAACGATCTAATAATTGGTTTTGTCTGTATTAAGTCACGTGTCCTGAGTTCCGCGCATTCACGTGCGCATGATCCGCCCCACTTTCAGAGCCGCCGCGGAAGCGGATACGGTGTAGCCCACGCGCACCCAAGACGGCGCGGTGAGGCCGGACGCGGATTAGCTACTGAACCCAACAGTAGCTACTCCTGAAGTAACGTAACCACGTTCTTTGTGCTCCACCACGATGTATGTGTTGCATCCACACCATTCATCCACTTAGATAGATCATTTTAAGTAATAAGCCAAAGAACAAGACATATCCAAAACTCAAGTAGACCCAGCACATAAAACAGTGGGACAGTTACACCCCGTCAAAACTTTTTACGGCCTACCATGATGTTTATTTGAGATCCAACCCATTTATAAGTTAAACACATACATGGAATAATGGAAAATAAAAATATCAGTGTGACCTAGAAACTTATGTAGCCCAGAGAATATTTTAATGGTAGGCATTCGATCCCCACTGTTTTTACATTTTAGCGGTGAGGTCTATTTGAGCTTCTTATTTACTTCATTTTTGGATCATGCTCTGGGATGATCTTTCCAAATATATGCACCAGATTGATACAACACATACTCTTTAATAAGGCCCACAAAATGTGGTGACTCCACTTCAGTAGCAGACTTGCTACTGCCATGTTCAGTAGCTAATCAGCACCTGACCTGAAGTGACGTCACTATATTTGTGGCTCCATCATGAAGTATGTGTTGTATCCACGCCGTACATGCATTTGGAGAGATTATTTTAAGGCATGATTCAAAAAATGAGCAAATCCAGTACTCAAGCACACACCAGGACGAGAAAATGTGAGATTGATCGCCTACTATTAAAAACTTCACTAGGCTATAGAAGTTTTCGATCAAGCTAGTATTTGTGTTTTCCTTTATTTCATGTATTTGTTAACTTATAAACAAGTTGGATCTCAAATAAATATTATGGTGGGCCCTAGGAAGGTTTCAACGGTGGGCGTCACTGTCCCCACTTTTTTATGTGGTGGGTCCGCTTGAGCTTTGGATCTGCACCATTCTTTGCATCATGATCTAAAATGTCCTCTCAAAATGTATGGATAGTATGGATACAACACAGAATTCATGGCAGGCCCCACAGAATGTGTTGACGTCACTTTAGTAGTCAGACTCGCTACTGTCAAGTTCGCGTCTCGTGCGGCCCTAACTGCAGGGCCGACCTTGATGTATGTATTCCATAACCACGCCGTGCATCCGTTTTTACAGATTAATTTAGGTTATGGGCAAGATAATGAAGTAGATCCAATTGTCAGGTGGACCAAACAGTGGTGATTGACCATTAATGAGCCACAAAAGTTTTGGATGAAGCTGATATCTGTTTTTTCCAAGTTTAAGTTATCTTATAAAGAGGTTAGATAGCAAATAAGCACTTGGGAGACATTATATTAGGCCTTGGAAAATTTTAACGGTAGAGAGTTCAATCATGAGTGTTTCCTATGGTCCACCTGAGATTTGGATCTTCTTCATTTTTAGCATCATATCCTAAAATGATCTGAAAAAATGGATGGACAGTGTGGATATAGAATGAAGGGCCGCACCCAATCCTCTCTGGCAGTCTGCCAGCCTTCAGCCTCATGCCAGTTAGGTGTGGCAATGAGCCGGGCCCAATTTCGAATAGGCTTGGATCTTTTTGTTAGTCACAGACTAGGCTGGGGCCTACAGTGTATGACCCGATCAATCTTCAGGCCAAGCTTGGGCTCTAAATCATTTTAGCCTGAGCGAGCCAGGCTCGGCTTAACTTCATATGTCCTTGTGTCCTGCTGTTCCAATTAGGGGTGCGCACAGTTCAGTTCGGTTTGATTTTGGGGTGAAACTGAAACTAAACTACTCTTAACGGTTCCAAGGAAAACTAGAACTAGAGCCAGACCGTTTGCACCCTAGAACCAAATTGGAACTGGACCATAAAAAACTAGTTCAACTTACGTTCAATTCTACGGTTCTAGGCTTTTTATAATCCAACCCAATTGCATTGTTTGTTTTTATAATCCAATCCAATTGCATGTTTTTTTTTTTTTTTTTTTTTTTTTTTTTTTTTTTTTTTAAATAAAAAAAATTTATAATCTAGCTCAAGCTCCTCTACTAAAAATTTTCATAGAGAGTAATCTTGTCATGGTTTATTTTTACGACCCTTTCATGTCCTCGGAATGATTTTGCTATCAATATCTATTTGTTTTGTGATGCATTTGATGAATGATCTAGTTTTTTTTTAAAAAAATAAAATAAAATGAATTTTAAATATTTATTGACCAAGGTGTCCGGTTCGAGGGTTCGGTTCTACGGTCCGGTCTAGTTTGGTTTTATAGAACTTCAAACCAAGAACCGAACCGAATTAACTGGTTCTTTGATTTTCAGAACGAAAACTGGAACCGAGGCACTTCAAACCCATACCAAACGGTGCAGTTTGGTTGGTGCTGGTCCGTTTTTCCGGTTCTACTGGGTCTGTGTGCACCCCTAGTTCTAATCTATGGTTAGGCAGCTAGCACGTGCATCTTGCATGTGGCACATTGATTTCACCTTTCTAGATGTCCATTTCATTACACATGCATGGCTCACTTGATCGACGGATGGATTAAGAGCATTCACATGGAAAATAAAAGATTTGATCAATTTTCAGGCCATGTCAGTCCGTGTTGGGCCCAGCTAATTTTTACCATGCTCAAGCTCGGCCCTCCTGTGGGGATGTAGACCAAACAATTAAAAAAAAATTGCTTGCATCTGCTATTCTGACTTATCTCTGGCTCTGGCCTCAGTGTGGTCCGGCCTAGCAGAAACCTGGCCCATCACCACCACAAATCCCATTTCCCTCCCGAAGTGGGCTGGATCCAGACTAGACAGGCCTCACCCATTAGCTTATCAAGTGGTCCCTACGGTAGATGGTCCAATGGAGGCCTGTAGATAGGATTTTCATTGGGTCGGGCCTGGGTTGCTGGCCCATATTTGAATAGTGGGCCTGGCCTTTGAAGGAATCTTTATTTGAAACTTTTGATTTTATTGGGCATACGTCCTGCCTATTGACAACCCCACCTGCGTGTAAGGAAAAAGGCATAGGTGACCCTAGCGCGTGAAATGGAGGAGATTCCATGTGGCACACGAGTGTGAAATCCAGGCCATTCAACGGGCAGTCCACCATGAACGTTCACTAGCCCAAAAATCATTCTAACAAACCAATCAAATGGGGTACGTGTGAACATCAGATATGGACCACTGAGTCTTTTTTTTCTCTAACCATCAGTTTTTTCTTTTCTCACATGTCATGTACGTATGTCATCCAATCCATCCAACAGGTTGACCCCACCATGAATCTTATTTGCTTCAAAAGCAAGATCGATTGACTCATTAGGTGGGCCACAGGATGTAATTTGGATTAAATCTTCAGCGCAATGAGTGGATCAAGTGCTGGGGCCCACTATTCCAACGGGTTTGATGTTGTCAGATTGTGTGGGAGACCTCATATGACACGCGCACACACACACACACACACACACAAATGAAGACCATTTGGCTATATCACATGTGAGTAGATCTCTTTTATATTTAAGAGACATAACTATGTACTTTTTAGGTGAGAACTCGTATACGCACCTTACACACGTGTCGACACAAAATCTAAACAGTCGTGTGATGCCCATGAAACTTCCAAAGGCCTAACTTTTAGTCTCATCCAAAACATTGGTGGGCCATAGGGAAGAGAATTTCCTCTCTTGATTTACCTCTCTATACCAAGTTAACGAGCAAAATCGTTATTTAGGAACGGTTTTAAACCGTTCCTAAATGAGGCGTCGCACAAAAACAGGAACAGTTCAGAACCGTTTAGGTACTGTTGCAGGATATGAAATTTTAGCAACGGTTTTAAACCGTTCTAGTTCCAACAGTCATATTTTATGAACAAAAATTTAAAAATGGTTTGACCTTAACGTTGCCAATGGTCAGAGTTTTGAACCTTCTTAACCTTCTTAATGTTGTCAAACGAGCCCATTTTGTCATGATAGAAGTTATTAATGAGGCAGTGTTTTAACTGCACTGATCTTTGAGATCGGTCATCTCCATGGTGGTCCCACCTGATGAATGGGTTAGATCTTGGATAGATGCATCAGGTCAGCACATACCATGGTGTGTAGAGTAGATAGTGTATACATATATGCCTGTGGGATTAGCAAAAGCTCTACAAAATCACTACTTCCAAACAAACTAGCATAACAACCAGAAGCCAAACTACCATATACGTAGCCTTATTGTATTACTACGTGCTCCTGATTATCACTTAAATACGTGTACCCCACCCACCTAACCACATCAGCTGCCATAAAACTAAGGTTAGAAAAGTACCCATGTCCCAAGATTTTCACACAAGCTTATGGTAGGAAAAAGGAAAAACCCAACTCCAAAATCTCCTTGCCTTTTTACTCATGCAAACCTCAATATTGCAACCACCATTAATGTCACAGCCTTGAAGAAAATCTCATTCACACTTCTATCAATTTTCCTCACAATCTCATCCTCATTCGAAACCATCCTACTTGAATTCTTGCTGACATAGACGATCGTATCTCTAAAGCAGTTGAATACCAATGAAAGCCAGACTAGTCCTAGCCCAAACCCAGTATTCAGCAGCTAGGTGGTGCAAAACGACACTCTTCCACCTGCGACCTTACAAAAGATAGAGAAGATGACAGCAAGGCCAGTCCCAGCGATCCCGACTGAGAATTAGGTCAGGAGTTGAGGGAGTTCTGGTCCAGATTTCTTCAGCGAAAGGATTGCCATCTTCCCCCTTCGTTTATTGAGGAGTACAGATAGAGGCTTTCAGATGCATGGAAGTAGCTCTTTCTATAGAGGTCCCTCTCCTTGCATGATTTCTTGCTTTGCTTTTTTCCTTGTAATGGTTTCAGCTAGATCTTCTTGGGGTTGGGAATTGAAGAAAAGTCGAACATGGAGAAGAGGATATAATCAGAACATTTTGACAAATAATAACAAAAAAGATCCAATACATCATGATAATCTTGGCCAATGTAACTATCGAAAACATCAGGCATGTTAGGATTGGGGGTCAACTAGGAGAAGCAAACAATTTCCCTGTGATTGACATTTCCTCTGTTTGGATTACATAGAAAAGGAAACTCATATGCTTTCCTTAGGAAAGGAGTCGAACCTTCTCTCAAAAAATCAAACGGTGTGAAGGAAGTTCTCTTCCAATGTGAGGTTTGGAATGTCAAAATTGGAGGAAAAAGAGGTTTTCTTTCTACAATGGCAACCCAAACAACGGAAAATACAGAAGGAAAACACTTTCCTTCACAGTTTCTCTAACAAAACAAGCATGTGCAAGGGGTTTCTTTCCCCTACCATTCACCATCCTTCTTATGTCCCAATTTCACTTTCCCTTGCATTCCCTATTTTACCCCCAATCCAAACAAGCCCATTGTGTCATGATAGAAGTTATTGATGAGGCAGTGTTGGGGTGAGAATCTGACATTAGGTGTGCCGCACATATGCCAGATAATGATCGTAGTTGTCAATAATTTAATCCATTGGCCTACTAGATGAGCACTCTGACCTAGCCGTTGGGCCATGACACCTACGTGGGGGCCATGGGTCCCAGCAGATGAACAACCTAGAACAAGCACACACCAGTCAATTAGCATCTGCGAAGAGAATAAGATTCATAATCCTACCATCATCAGTAGTCATCTCATTACTCGAAAACCAAAATATTGATCACATAGGTCAGTTGGGGTATGAAATCACATCATTATGCCCACTACAATGACAATGGGCTTGGCACTAGTCAGTTGCATAAAGTGGAAGAGAAAGCAGTGGTGGATTTGGGGTGCAAGAGCAGTGATTCAGCATTTCCAAAATGTTGCGAGTATGAACTCCTAGGAAGTAAGAGCAAGCATGGGTAGAAGCTTTTCGGACGAGTTTAAAATCGGCAAAGCATCCCACACAGGAGATCCATTCAGGACACTCATATTAGTTTCTATAATGTTGTGGTTCAAAGCTCCTAATTTGTGCATCATATCAACCATATACTGCCCAAACTGTATTTTAATTAACTAAAATGACACAAAACTGAATCATGGAAAGAAAAGCTTTTGACAATGATACTTACATTCCTTTGGATGGGGAAACATTCAATGATTTAAGTCTCTGGAAAAAAGGTTGAACACATTATATTCCGTGTTTAAAATTTGCAATTTAGCCAAAGAAGAAAAGATTGCTCTATAATAGATAGATTAATACCTTGCTAGGCTTGGAACCTTCACTAATAACCTCCCATTGCTCCTTATCTAACTAGAGAACTACCACATGATCTCCATTGTCATATAGTATCTTTGAAGGAAATATCATTCAGCAAGTCTTCAAGAAAGGAGATAGTTTGGACAGGGATAATTAAGAGAAATACACAAGTCTCATAGTTTACCACATGTTTCTTCTTTCCTGGGTTACAAGAATGCACAACACCTACATAAAACTTGTAGGTAAGAAGGGTAGAGTTTACAATAAATAAGGTGTTAAACAAGCCCATCCTAACAAATCAACTTCCTGTTATCTCAAATTTTTTAACTTCCACGCTAAGAAGCCATAAAGTTGAGTGTGCCCCCAAGTTGTACTTTACAAGGCTACCCAAGCATATTTAACGACCTCAGTTTAGGCAACAAGGAAGCACTAGTGTTGATGTGTAAGATTACTATCTTCAAAACATACACTGTCAATATATTTTAATAAAGAAATATTAGAACATATAAAAAACAGGAAGAAAATAAAAAGTGTGAAGGGAAGAACCTGCTTTCACTAGGAATAGAAAAATTGTTCAGGCCAACAGCACAAGATACTGACTGTCAAAGGAAGAGGAAGAAAGATATCCTAAGGTCAGTGAGACATCACACATACACAAGCACTCGAACCTCAAACATAAAATAACTATTTCACTTTGAATGAGCATATTACATCCAAACATAGATAAAGTATTAATACATCTCAAGCATCAAAGAAACAACTTATTGTATTGAAGTACTGAACATTAGTAGCCAAACCAAACCAAAAAAAAAAACACACCCACAAAGTGAATAGTTGAAAAAAAAAACTGGAATATACTACAAATATTGTCTTAGGAGTATATAAAACTCGAATCATTGAAATCCATAGACTAACTGCTGTGGAAAAAAAAAAAAAAAAACTTCAACCTACATCTACAATTCGAATGCACAGAAAAGATAGTAACTGATAGAAGTGAATAGTTGCATGCAAAACTGAGTACTTTAAAAAGGAACCTTTGATCATTATGCAATATCACAAGCCACTACCAAAAATAGATAAAAAGTGAACTTGCAAATCAGTAATGAAACTTCAACAATCAATTGAATGCTTGAACAGGGGTATTGTTATACCAAAATCGTCATTTAGGAACGGTTTTAAACCGTTCCTAAATGATTTTGGGAACTGTTTAATACCGTTCCTAAATGAGGTGTCGCAGAAAATCAGGAACGGTTCATAACCGTTTTGGGTATTGTTTCAAAATTTAGAAATGGAATTTTAGGAACGGTTTTAAACCATTTTGGTGTCAACGGTCATATTTGAGAATGGTATTTTTTTCTTATTTCGGAACGATTTTAAACAAAAAAACCTGCTATATAAAATAAAATATATTTAAGCCATGTTCATTTAGAATCAAAAGATGGTAAAAAACAACCAAGATGTAATTTGAAACATTATTTATTTGACTTGCAAACTTGACAGTAAAAACTAAAATCTACAATGGAAGACTTCAAAATAAAAAGATAATTCAATGAAAGTTCGTCAAGTAGATGAAGAGCTCCACAATGTGCTGGCCTTTTATGTACCTAACTAACAAGCAACAGGTCAAAAAAATAAGAACAAAAACATGTGAATAGATTGAAAGAACAACAATCAGCTATCAAAACAGTGTGAAAAAAATTGTGACAATTGAACATACATATGAGGGACTGCTGTTAGTTGACTCACCTGGTTTTTGGATATGCTCGATGCACTCTTGACCCGAGGGGAGCTCGTTCTAGGCCAAGCGAGGCAAACTTGTTCACTTGCTAGGTGCGAAAATGCATCTCTTGTGAAATCTATAACAACATAAGAACACCACCTATGGTAGTTCAACAAGGAAACTCCGGCAATCATCTTAACTGAAAATTGTAATGCATATAGAACTAGCAAAAGGTAGACATGCTGAAAATTATCTGCTTAGGAATGTTCAAAATCCCTAATGGAATACTCTAGATTCTTATGAGAAATGCATCATGTACATTGTAAAAAAGATATTTGGAATGACATTGCAGGTATAATTGGACTTACTTTCCAGGCTGATTTGGAATGGCATTGCAGGTATAATCAAGAATAGAAATCAGACCAAGGTTCTTAAGTTTTCTAGAATGTATTTCTGAAGAGGACGGGTTAGAAGCATTGCCTTTAGCTTCATCTTCCCATCATTAGCCATAAACCTGCAAATTACATTAAAATATTAGTTGTCAATGCACACATCTCCCATAATCCAAAAAGAACTAGGCTAGCAAACTGATAGCCCCTTGGGTGGAACTTTCATAAGATCCACCCCATCAAAATATTAGTTGTCAATGCACATGTATCTCCCACAAACCTGCAGATTACATTAAAACCATTCTTCTAATGTTCCTTGTTAAGATGAAAGAACTACCTAAAAAGTGTGGTATTCCAAAAACTAGGTAGGCCACACCATAGGAGACAAAAGAATATTGATGACTTGGAAAGAAGAGAAGGAACACTGTGGGGCTCCACAATGAGTTCCCCAATTATTAAACTTTCAAATCCCAAAACCGGCATATGCATGAAGTTGAAAATTATCATTAGTATGGTTTCTATAATTTAAAGGATAAAAAAAGAAACAAAAATTATCATTAGTATGGTTTCTATAATTTTAGCAAAAATTATGTTGATGAACCTGCAAAGAAGTGTCACGAGAAAACAAAAATTGAACATAAGCAGCAATAATAGTTCTTAAAGAAAAATAAATTTGATTTAAATAGCCATTCATTTCTTCAGCGAATCTGAGCAATGTTTGATTGAAATAGCCAACATGCAGTCTAATCACAAGGAAATGGCATAAGAATTAATAATGATGTTTCTTACTATTCATATCATAGTAAAGAAGGTGACGGTATGCAAAATGTCCTAGAAAAGCACTATTTGAAGTACCTTTCAAATATACCACATTTAGAATGCTCAAAAGGTCTTTGAAGTACACAATCTCATCATTGGCTGAATATGACATTCCATAAAAGAGATCCACCTAGGTATTCATAGTAATCCTCCACTATGGGACATTAATGCATGGATATGGAAAAGTTACAATTCCTCATTATTACAAAACAAAAAAGAAAAAGTAAAAAAAATGTCCTATTCATGAATTCCCAAAACACTCTCACTCAAGCTGACATGTAGTGAAGACCGTTTCATTATTATGAAAAACACTATTTTATTTATGATATGATCTCAACATTCAAGGAAAAATTTAATTAATGTCATGGTTTGGGCAGAATTTGGGTGGCTTAAAAATTTTTGACATTGGCCAGTCATTTAGCTTCTTTTTAATCAACAAGGCATTATAACAATACTTATGTTGGATGTTCTAATAGCATCCTCTAAGGTTTTGGTTTGTACAAGTGAAATCAATAGTTTAGTTATCCCACCCATTGATATGATCAGTCCCACTCTGGTGGACCATCCACCAAAAAATACCAAAAACAGAAAAATCCAAACACTTCAATAGGGGAATTGAACACATTTATACCAATTTGTAGTTCAATCACAATCATTTTGTTTGAGGGAGAAGAAGATTCCTAAAGAATACCTGAATGATAGCAACACCACCAGAGAGTTTTACTATTCTTTCATTAAGCTTCTCTCTTTTATAATCCTATTCAGCAGCCTGCAAAAACCCAAAATATATATGCCACTAAGGATGCTCAGTAGCCTAACGATGATGAACAAGGAAAGGTTAAGAACAATTTAATTACAATTGAAAAAAGAAAAATGAAAAAACAAAACACCTCAACAAAAAATGTAATTTACTCTTCTAAAACTTCACCTAAAAGTTAAAACGCTACGTAACTGATGGACTTACTCTTCTCAAAGTGGTTAGTCTCCATTGAAAATATAAGTATTTAATTGAAATTTTGAGGAAAAGGATAGGTTCAAATGGCTATCTAGCACTTTTTTTTTTTTTTTTTCTAAAAATTAAAATAAAATCAGATATATAACAAAAAAAAAAAAAAAAAACAGGGAATATGCGAGTGCTAGTGTTCCTATTGCTAGAGCCTGATGCAATTTGAGATGAGATGTGTAGTTACATAATGATTTCATTTCCTCAAATATGAAAGTGAATCATCATAATAACGGACGACCGAAGGATGTTTCCATCATCTTCATCCTTTTGAATTTTATAGTGCATTGACTAAGAAAAAGAATGCCATCATTCATCCACATGCACATCAAAGACGCTTACATATACACATTGTACACATAGGCAATTAGACATCACAAATTTTAGCTAATTCATGCATTTTTAGCTACAAAAAGTAAAGGGAGAGCTTTTTCACAAGTTTCTATTCTTTTCCACAATTTGTTATGATAAATCATTGGTTACTTCTAAAAACTATAGTATTGGCTATAAGAAGAAACATGGTTTTGTTGCAATATACTGTTCATTGCAGATATTGTAATTGGTGGTTTCTCCTGCTTCACGATGGGAATACTAGAGATTTAAGCTAAAAGTTCTAAAAACTTAACGAAACACTTGATTTTTAAGCTAAAAGTTTTAAAAAGTGTGACCCACTTAATGGAAAGCTTTTATCTCACAACCTTACGCTACATTGGTGCATGTGGCTGCATTTGGTTGGGCAATGCTTCACACGCATGTTAGTAAAACTTATCCACAACTTATGCTTTGTCCAAGATTCAGGTTGGAAGAATCAGGTTAGATGAGTAGCTTGGTCATGCATATGTGTAAACTCTTTCGTCAATCGCCTGAAATGTGCAAGCAGCATCACCTATAAAATCTAGAGAGTACAAATTAAATCTTTGGTTAAAGCCTAAAAATAATGTGCAATTATTCATAGTAAAGTAATTCATCAACAAAATAGAAATACATAAATTCAAAAACTGTGATGATGCACTCATTCCATCCAAATGGGGCAAATGATAATCCACACTATAAATCCAATGAATCTCGGAGTGGATGGAAGATGCCCTCTGATAGAGAGGTTCTTGATCTTTCAATCAATGTCCCTGGAGTAAATGGTTAAGGAAAAAAAATACAGCAATAGTCTGTAAAAAATGCCAAAGAGTGGATGGTTAGGAACTTTCACTTGGTTCAGGTTCCAATGGTATGGAAGACGACTGATCATACCACAGCATTTTCCCCATTTTGAAGGAGAGGAGCTCGAACATAAAGGTTGCATTGTGGTCCAACTGACTGCAAATAAGTCACCCAACATTGTTCAAATTTTAATTTTGAATCCAGAAAGAGAAAACAATAACCACAAGCAATCTTAAATGCAACTACTAAAGTAAATAAGTTGCTACTTTACTGGCCAGAATCTTCCAATATTAAAACCATTGACGAAAGCAATCCCTTTATTCCAGCCTCTTAGTGATATGAAAGTGTCTTTAAGTTGGTTTATTGGATCAATAATGAAATGTGCTCTTCGAAAAGTAACTTGATCACAATCATTGTTATTAGCACCTGATAGTTAACTGATGTGTGCTTGTAACATAAATCGCAGAAAGCAACAATCATTGAAGAGATAGGAGACAACAGATAAAGCTGGAATCAGTGATTGTCTAGTTACTTAGCATACACACAAGATTTCCTTTTTTAAGTGATGACTATATACAACAAATGATTTCCCAAATCCCAAGTCAGGCAGTCCCAATTTTCTGAGTATAGTTTCTAGAAGTCCCTGATTATGGAATTTGGATGACACCACAGGCTGACCCATTAAGCCAAGTTGAATCTGGCAAGTCCCAAGTCAGGTCACTGAATTTTCAAAGCCAAACTGCAAAATTTTAATAACCGACAACAAATGATAAGCATGCAAGTCGCCAATAATAAACTTACAGGCCACAAAGTTTAAGCAAATAAGAAACTATTCAACAATTCCTTGGCCTTTCTTGGCTTCTTAACTGACATGCATTGTGACCAAAAATATATGACTGATACTCTTTTCATGCCTGATTGTATCAGTCCAAGCCCAACCCATTAGCAAATGGGAGAAGAAACCTGGCCCTAGCCCTAGCCCAACCCGCAACCGATTGCCCAGGGACCTAATTCAACCCTACTTGAAATTTATAGAGCCCTGACCCAACCTGACCTGACCAATTAATTATAACTGGGTCGGGCTCAACCGACCTGACATGGCCAGTTCAAGAATATAAGCTAATATGCTGCTATTAAAAGTGAGATGCCCACCATATGCCAACGCCATGTAAAATTCAAAAGCGGAATGTGTCCTGACCTTTCATGTTGAGAGGAGCAATCAAGGCCTCGAGTGCTGACAGCATTAGTAGTAACTTCTTGAGAACCTTTCATGTCAACATTATTAACAGAGGTTTCACCATCTGAGTTTCTACCAGTTCCACAATCAATGTTGAGAGGAGCAATCTCTCAAAGAGCTTGATCCAAGATCCGCCTGGTACACTTTTGAGGATCTGGTAGGGGTTTGCAGTCCTGATGCTGAAATTCAGAACATAATTATAATGAGAAAAGTACGCGCATTAAAAAATTCTGTATTATACATTAAAGACATCATTCAAACATGATGTTCACCTGATGGTAGTGCAAGGCCACCATCCACAATTCCCCCATAAACACAGTACTTGTGAACAGGTTCATCAAGCATTGGAACATCAAGTTTTATCCGGCACAATTCATTCTGTGACAAAACATCAGAAGACAAAAAATAGTAAGACAAGACAGGCCCTTCTTGTTCCATTTATAAAATAACACTACATAGAAAATGCATTTCAAGAACTTTAACAATAAATAGCAGGCCAGACTGTAGTTGAAATTCTTCTCTACGTTTAGAATATCTGGACTGAAGATGATATAAAAGTGATATGTTCAAGCAATTCTCAATTCTAAGCAGTTAAACCTATAAGAACAAGAATATTTTATGTGACTGGTCTGATCAATGGAATTTGTCTTTTAGACTTCAAGCACAAAACTTTTCTTCATGAAAATAACAGATTATAAAATTTGTTTACCACATTAAATTGTGAAAAGCTGCCAACAAGAAACAGAGCCAAACAGTTTCCGGTGATTAAATAAAAAATGAAAAAGAACCTGAAATGCCTGAAATATATCTCCTTGGCAAATCTCAAGCTGTTGACTGCCCCTTGTCTTGTTAGCTCCACAGCATGTGCAAGGGAAACATAAACTCAGAAAATGATATAAACTCAGCATGGGGTCTCGCTCCTCAAGAAGCAACCTTTCAGTGAGATCTGAAATTGGATAGATGGGAAACATAAACTCAAAAAATGACAATAATACAGCCTTTAGTCAGTACAATACCCTACTGACTAAATGTGTTTAAAGTGAATAAACAAATTCTGATGCATGCTTTAGTGAAATAAAACAAGCTTTTTATTTCCATTTTCAATCGCAAGTATGATAACAAACTAAAATAAAGTGTTTTAGATTTTCCTGAAACTTTGTTTTAAATGCAAACGTCAGATGAGCTACCATCAAAGACCTTTTGCATGACAGCCAATATCTTTTTGAACATGGTTTCATGCCATTAGGTCCTAAGGGCCTGTTTGGGAACAACAAAATCTTTGGAAAAGAAAAGTGCAGATTTCTAAGATTAGGGCTGTTGACCACTTAAAATTTCCATGGAAAACAGCCATTCAAACCAAACAAGGAATTTTCTGTTGGATTCTGCATTTCTCTATTAACAAAGGAATCCACATGGGTTCTCCATGTCCATGTTTTGGGTTCTCTATCCAAGTAGACAAAATAAGAAATATGGCCATATTGCTTGTTCTTAAATCTTAACTGTATATACACTTGCATAGACAAGATAGTGTAAGCCAACAATCCGATCATACAAAATGTTCCAAGCTATCCACATTCGCCGAATGCCCAGAATTATGCTAATTTTGTTCGTCAAATGCCCAGAATTATGCTAATTTTATCTAACCATATGCCCCAACAGCAATGCCATGTTCATATTAACTGAAAAAAACACACACAAAGGTCTATGAAAAACAAAATCTACCCAGGATGGAAACAGCTATAATCATCATCATCATCATCATTGTATCCTTGTCCTAGCTAATTGACGTTGGCTATATGAGTTCCCATATTGCTAGGCAAAACTTCAACTACCATCTGCCTGACATCAACCGTCTACCCATGCAGGGGATCAGTTAGCGGATGGCTATGTTGTGGAGTTTTGGTGATATCATTACATTGTACATTTAATAAATTAAATACCTTGACATAGAAAATTAACAAAGCAACAAATCATGCATGTAAAGAACAAAGAACCTATCAGGTGATAACTGGAGACCTTGTTGAACATCTCCCTTTTTATCTTCTCCTTTTTTTCTTGTTTCTTTTTTCTTTTTGGAAGAGTGATAAAATTCAGTATGTAATGACGGATCAATGGAACAAAACTATTAAAACATGTCACAAAATATATTAAACATTTAATTATGCAAAATATGGTTAAAGTTATTTAATGTTTTTATTTTTATTTTTTGACACCACTTTTGACAGTGTGTCAAAACAAAGCGTGGCCCATTTCCTGCATGGCATGCTCAACCAAAATCCTAAGATGTACGGAGTAAAAGTCAGTGGTCCATTTCAAGTAAACGCATCGAATATCATTCATTTTATGATATATAAATAGATTATGTACAATTCCAACTCCCAATTACAATTGATCTAGATAGAAGGCTATAGAAGGGCCCGTTTGTGTTGACAAAATCCAAAAGGATTCTGATTTCCAATCACCAGAAGTTTCTGATATGGGATCCATGTTTGTGTTGTCTGGTCGGAATGTGTCAAATAATACGAATGCGTTCCAGTTCCCAGACTGAACTGAAACCCCGCTTAATCCAACAGGGCTCCCATCTCAGATAATGTGTGATTGAAATTGATCTGGATTTTATTTACATAAAGACCATAAAAGAGACGCATATCTTACAAAAACCAATCAAATCAGCCCACATTCATACAAAATTCCAACTGTGCAGGCAATACTCAAATCATCATTACTTGAGCAGCAGTCTGTCTGGTCTCAAATTTACCTGGACACCCCAGCAGCGGTAGTGTCCTTATCATATCCTCCCTTCTGCTCCTCTTTCACAAACTCTTCAAGTAGTGTCCGCTGCCTTTGTGTCAGATTCCTGCCCAGAAAAATAAAAAATAAAAAATCCATCAGAAATTGTTCTGAAACAACAACGCAAACCTGCAAGACTAAATGCTCATACCTAAATGTGGCATGTGTGAATGTTTATAAGATGATGAAAAACAAAGAGAAATGAAGCTAACCAGTCCCCATTAACAACAACGATGATAAACGGTCACGATTATCTGCCCTGGCGGCTGCAAGCAGATTAGCACAAGGACTAGAGCAATGACCACTGCGACCACTGCTGGAGTAGCAGCTTGGCCCTGATCTGCAGCAGCTGGCGCATTCACCACTTGTGCTAGAGGTTTTTCACCCTATCAACCGATGTAAACAGCTGGCCCTGATCCACACCTATTACACAGAACGAGAGGGAGATCAAGCGAGGGAGGGAGAGTGAGAGGGAGATCGAGAGAGAGGGTTGAGATTGGGAGAGGGAGATCGAGAGAGAGGGTTGAGATCGGGAGAGGGAGATCGAAAGAGAGGGAGATCGAGAGAGAGGGAGGGAGAGTGAGAGGGAGATCGAGAGAGAGGGTTGAGATCGGGAGAGGGAGATCGAAAGAGAGGGAGATCGAGAGAGAGAGAGGGAGAGTGAGAGGGAGATCGAGAGAGAGGGTTGAGATCGGGAGAGGGAGATCGAGAGAGAGGGAGGGAGAGTGAGAAGGAGATCGAGAGAGAGGTCGAGAAGATCGAAAGAGACGGAGACGGAGATGGAGATGCGAAATGAGGAATTCCAAGGCTTTTGGCATAAGGAAAGGGTTAAAACCCATCGGTAGTCAGCGGTAGATGTAGAGCAATGTGCCTCTTGGGCGTTGTGAGGTCCACTCGGAGGTTTTTAATTGAATCCATTCCGTCCATCTGTTTCAAAATAAAACAATAAAGCAAAATAATAAGAAATAAGAAGATCCAACACTCAATTGCGACACACCAACAAAACAGTGGAAAGAACAACGTATAGCATAGTGACTCCAGTACGGTTGATTACCGTTTCAAATCAAGAACAGCTTAGAGCCATTTCTGAACCAGATTCTCAACCGTACCAGTTTGATGATTTTGGTGTAGCACATGTAATCCAACAACATATAATAGTGGATCTGAAAACTAAATTATTACTCTCTCTTTTTTTTTGTTAATCCACATGCATGTTATCCCAGCCCACCAAGCTACTGCCACATGTGCCAACATGGACGTGTGCAAGACCCAAGCTACTAGTCACCTTGAAGCTTTCCCTTTTCAATTGTATCAACGTTGAAGTCAGTATGCCACTTCAGCAACTTTAAATACATATCCTTTGCTTTTTGCATGTTGAAAACCAACCAGAGAAATTTTAACACTTACCTCATATTCCGATATTGGAATTCCTTGTTGAGCATGCAGTAAATGTTCTTGCTTCCATGTTAACCACTACAGGGTATATGGCAGAAATCAGGACCACATGGAAGAATATATTTGGTATATGAACAAATAAAGAGATAACCAGTTATGAAGAGTACATCCATATGAGGACAATGAGGTATATAAAAACTTTAAATTCAAGATGAGAAAGAAAGGCTTTAAAACTAAGAACAAATTTTCACTCAATCATCCAGGCCAAATAAATGATTGATTAAATAGGAAGTCCATTGAGATGTCAGGTATCTAGTTCTAGAAGAGCTCGCCCTATGAACAGTTCATAAACGACAATCAGGAGAGTTCAACTGGTGGACAAGTTCATTGATGAGATTGTTGTAGTACTGCAGGCCTTTTGGGTCGAAAGCTCCCTGTCCACCTGCATGTAAATGGCCAAAAGAATCAAATAGGAAGTTTCAGCAATGCATCTAGGAAATTGAAAATTGAATCAAACTAATAGCCTACATACCAGGAATTAGCCTGGACTAGGAAATAGAAAATCTTTAGGCATCCAGGCCCATCTCATGCATTAGCTTCAAATCTTTCTGCCATCAACCAAAACAAGCATTTCTATTGAGAATCTACTAGGTTGTTTTTTCACCTTGTGCTTGAGATGTTGATTTTCTGAAATGACTCATGTGCTCTTGTCAAAAAAATTAAATTCCTGTGACAAAAAAAAAATAATCTCAGGTGATTAATTGAATCTTTTGATTCTGTCAGATGATGAAGATGCAGAATAGTGGTAGCTGAAAATGCTGGTAACCAGCATGTGTGTAAGTATCCCATATGATGGGCTTTCTTCCATCTTCAGCAGCGGCTCCTTCAACCTGCAACAGGAGAGTAGTGAGTTCCTTGTCACACAGGCCAGCCCATAAGCTAAGAACCAGTGGCTTCATTTCCTTCAGGTTTTTGTTTATAGGTCACTGAACTACTTCAGAAAGAGGGGTGTTGTGGGTTTGATGCAAAATGTTAAAACATTTCAATTTTTCATCAAAATGTTTTAAAAACATAACAAAATTTTCCAAAAATATAATGCCACAAAAGTAGGATTGTCAACTAAACTGAATAAACTAGTGTGATTCCAACTAAAATGGCTATATGCTGTAATTTCCCAATAATAAAATACCTATGCTGTAGTTTCCCACAAACATCATCATCATTATCATCTAAGCCCTATCTAAACTAAAAAAATATAAAGGTAAAGCAATAGTGAAGTTCAGTGGTCAAGTTGCATGCTAGGGAAGATAAGAGCAACATATCCTAACTAAATAGCCACAGAAAGCACTTACATGCTGGATTTGGGTGGATTTGGAATGTTTCAGGAACAAGGGCTTCAGTTCAGCATACCCAATCCACATATCCAAATGCAATGCTGAAAGAAACTCTGGTAAATCCAGTATTAGAGGATCATCCCTACCTCAATACCATGAAAAAGAAAACTCAAAAGTGTGGAATCAACTACTTAGTTTTTTTTTTTTTTTGGATTTGGGAGGGCCAACCAACTACTAAGCAAATATAAAACGTTTGATGGAATATATGCATGGCCTGATAAAGCTGTGCATGAGCGGCCCACCTTTTGCAAAAATTAACAGCATCAACCATAATTAATTGAATCAATACAACTATCATAAAATCAAACAAGATGAGGAAAGCTCTATTACATTCTTCTAAGCATAAGAAGTATTGTCTGAAGAATCAGTCTTATTTGTTTAAGATCAACCTCACCTTAGTCGGGGCGCGACTGGAATTGCGTATCATTTCATTTATTTCAGGTCAAAACTGTGGACAACAGAGTAATCCAATAACAGCTGCATCAAAAGGTAAAATAGAAGAACTATTATTATTTATTGCAAATGCATCTAAAACTAACTTGATAGAGGGAATCAAATACACCAACAACCAGTTGTAACACCTGGCTTCCATTTTGGTAAATCAAATCTGTGAGTGTGAAGGATTGCAGGTGACAGTTGCTTCCTTAAGACAACAGCTTTCTGCAGCACTGGAATCAAGGGATTCCAAATTGAATTGCCTTGTTAGATGCTTCACAAGCCACCTTTTTTTTTTTTTAGTAACCAGTTTCCCTCCTTTCACAAAGCAAAAGAAAACAGGAAGCAAATATATAAATCGATTAGCCGCATGCAAATGGGAGCGATCAAATTCATTTTTTTACTTTCCAATAGGCCTTTCCACTGCCAAAACTGTGAAAAAGTTACAGATGAAAACCATCTCAAATCTGAATAAATGACGGTTTTGAACCGTCGCATAGGCCGTCCTATTTTGTTGTGTCTATTAGTTAAAGGACGGTCATGGACCGTCATTAAAGATAGACATTAAAATGATGGTTGTAAAGGACGGTCATGGACCATCATTAAAGATGGACAATAAAAGGACTATTATAGACCGTCTCTGATGATAGACGGTTACAAACCATCTAACTGATGGCATTAGTGTACATTTAATGTCTTTGAAAGGACGGTTATGGACCGTCTCGGAATTCTTGCATTTAGAAAAAAAAAAAATCAGCGGTAATTTTCTGTGTTTATTTCATCTAATAAAAAAATATTCAACCAACAAAACATGGTTATAATTTAGAATTAAGAAGAATTTTTAAGCTGAAATAGAAGCTTAAGTGGACAAGAAAATAATAAAGAAAAATATTCCAATTCAAGTTACTAGAAACAACAACAAAAATTAAAGCTTTGTAAAAAGAGTTAAAAAGTGTTATATGAATACTTCATTGATTCTCATGCATAAGAGTCCAACGATGATGAGAACAAGAATTGCAGCACAAGGGTCTATAAATACAGCAATGTTATCTTGCAAAGAAATAGGATAGTATTAGATGTTAACTGTAGTATTAGATTTTAATGCACTTGATCAAATTGAGTCATTAATGTACTTGATTAGATTGCACACAAAGTTTGGATTAGAGCTACAATTTAGCAAAGTTTTGCACTGCCATACATGAATGATAAGAAAGCTTAGAAGAGCTCAAAAACTAATCAAGCCCTTTTTTTTTTCCTTTGCAACAGAATATGTACAATCTTATGAAAACTAATTAATGAATTAAAATAAGGTTTGAAAAAAATAGAAACAACAGTATTCATTTAATGAGATGGCCTTCATGGTCTACAAACTTCTAATATAATAACATTATAAAATCTAGTAGTATAAAATAAAAGGCTATTAAATTCATGGGTTCTATGGTCCACGTGAATTTTCAACCATGAAGCATTTATAAAGTTTTGGAAATTTATTTTCACGATATTGGCAAACTATTTTTACTGGCAAGTGTTTAGCCAAATTAACTTTTAGCATTTTCATAGCCAAAAGTCAAATCCATAGCAACTTCCATACCCATTATAGACCTCTAAATCACTAGCCACATCTGTCTTACTCCCAACACTAGAAGAAAAGGGGGTTTAAGCCTCGGTTCAAAACCGTGGCCCGCAACCTGACCTGACCTGAATTCCAATCGAAAAAACTGAATCCAACCCCAATTCCTCTATGCTCAACCCTAGAGTGGCTGAACCCTACATAAATCGTGTTGAATTTGCTCAACCTGAACTAATCATGTTGAAGTTTTCGAACCCTAACTAATCAATGCAAATGGCTGATTAGTAGCCTGTATTATGCCATTAGATAAGACATGAGAGTTTACCACTAACAAATTGTATGTGTAACAATATATAGGGAGATTAACAACATAAGAAGTGATAGGAAACGATTTTGTATGCGGAATAGAAAGCAACTAACAGCTAAAAGGTATTATAAAAAAAAAAACAAAAAAAAAAAAAAAACAACAACAACAACAAAAACAACATGGTTTTACAAGTATTAACAACTAACACTAAGATAGTTGACCGCTTCCAAACTTTTTATCATGAATATAGTTGTCTTCTACTAGCACTAAGATAGTGACATGCCACACCCATTACCAACTAAAATAAATAAAAACAAAACCATGAGAGTGAAACTCTAAAAAAGAAAAACAAGGAACAAAAAAAAAAAAAAAAGACACTATAAACATTTTGATTGATATTTATCTTTAGTGATGGATGTTCTGTTGTGTCAAGTGTTTGACAGTGTCTCCAAATTTTGAGATTGCCAAGAATAACATGGCAATAGCCTTGACAGACTTAGGAACAAAGGTGGGTTTCATTTCAAGGTCCTACATAGCAAGTTACTGGAATATCTCCATATTCCAAGTTGTTTGAGCCTAGATGTCGAGAACGGAATATCTCCATATAGCAAGTTATCAGATAAATCCCCCTACAGAAAACAAAACAACACAAATTTCAGATAAATTCTCCATTACATTCTCAATTGCATCAGTCCCCTGTTTTTAGTGTATGAGAAAAGTGGACATATAGGGAAAACATGACCAATGGTCCATATGCAATACATGTAAATGGCCCAACCAATGAATGGATAAAATTGGTTTTTACCTGATTAACTATCTGATTTTTGAAATTTTCAGGATGCAACTTTTGCTCCGAGTGAAATGCATAAGATACTTGAGCGTCCATTCCTGTATGAAACAAGACAGAATTGTTTGCTATGTCAGGAGAGTATTTTGATGTAACATCTGATACACATTTTTAAGAACAACTTTCAAAGATATATTTATTCTAGGACTAGAAAACTTACCTTTCTCAAGCAAAATAAAATGAAGAAAACATACCAATGAAATTTCTACACATCTGAAGCTACATAAGAAAGATGCTTCATACTTTAAAGGCTATTACATACCATGATAATCAAAAAAAAAAATGAAAAAAAGAAGTGACAGAGCCACTATAGAACTATCAGTGACTAACAGATCTTAGGATGCCAAAAGCATCTTGAATGGGGCCACCCTTGACCAGTGGTCCTGCAAACTCTCATAAGGATAAGTGGTACTATAAATAATTGGGCAAAGGAAAGTTCATACCCAGGCTAAAGTAGTTCCAGAATCCCCCACGAAATGTGTGGTAACCTTCCTGAGAAGAGGCCACCCTTAAGCGAGTCAGTAATTAAACAAGATGCTAATATCAAAAATTAGTTTCTCCATTATTTAATTACATAAAATCAATCCATGTTTCATATGAAAATATTCTTTGTTCTTTCCAAGTACTTATGTGAACAATGAAACAAGAAAACTTGCAAAAATAGATAAAACGGTTATGACATGCTGTGGGAAGATAGATATTAAGGTATTCAAACAGTAACAGTGGCCGCAACAGCCAGCCTTATGGCCATTACAATACAGACTGTAACAGCCGTTATGGCCCCTGTAACATCCATTACAGCCATGTAACATTCAACATATGAGGTTCATGTACCAATCAACAGGAATCATACCACCTCCACACCCATTTCATAGATATTTGATATGTCCTTGCATCAATGTGAACCTTCATTCAATCATTTCTAATAGATCACAAAAAGAAAAAGAAAAAGCAAAAAGCAAGAAAATCTTGGGAAGTTGATAACGGAATTGTGGCTTAAATCGGCTGGATAAGTGCAATTATTTGGAAGAAGATGAATTAGATTTCTACTGTGAAAGTGCTACATTTAACTAGTTGAAATATTGTGTTTCGCATGGATGGATGATTTCTACACCAACTATCAAACAGGGGGCGTGCATGTCCACATTGTATTTTTCATTGCCTTGCCAATCAAACAAAAGGCATTGAATCAGATGTAGCAACAAAAACCAAGGATTAAAAAACGGATTTGCATATCATACCATTCACCGAGAGATTTAGGGCATCCACATATAAACCAATCCCAAACCCAAACAGAAAAAAAAATAAAATCCAAAATATATGAAAAAAAAAAATCATATCCAGATCTACAGATGAGGAAATAAAATAAAATAAAAATAAAAATAAAAATAAACAAAAACAAAAAAATAAACAGTTAATATCATTTAAGAAAAACCAGTAAAAAAACTACAAATATAAATTTATCAAAGAGAGGATACTAAATTATCTCTTTTTTATTAAAGCATTTAAACATACATCTGAAATGCATGTTAATGGGGATTTTTTTAATCTCCAAACTCACCTCTAGTCGCAAGCTTCAAACCCACCTCCAGCCGCAAATCCGAAACCCTTGCCACTGCATCTCCAATCTCCGAAAACCCCTTACTTGACAAGGGTTGTGCATTTGTTGGAAACCATCTCTAATATCTGAAAACCCAAAAATAAAAAATTCCAAAACAAAAATGCAAATAGAAGATGGATAAATACGCACATATCAAAAAGTTGGAAGGTTGGCTTCATCGCCGGCTATCGTCTCGCTGGATTTGAGTTGCAAAGGGCTGCAATGGCATCCCAGAGTGCCTCACAGGAGAGAGAGAGGAAGATCGTCGGAGGAGACAAACCGATTTTGATCAAGAGGAAGAGAGGAAAGAGGAAATCGAGAGAGGGAGAGGAAACGGATCGGCTTGTCACCGGAAGCAGTTTGCGTACTGTCAGTAGGCTAAGCGTACTAAGTAAACTCTGTGGGGCCCACCGTCATTCATACATTTTATCAAATCCGTCCATCCATTTTATCATATAAGTTCAGTGCTTTAAACCAAAAACTAATCATATAAAACGTTCAAGTGGACCACACTACCTAAAACAGTGTGAATTAAAGTCTACTATTGAAAAGTTCTTTGGGGCCTATAGAAGTTTTAGATCAAGATGATATTTGTGTTTTCCATTCATCCATGTCTTTTTGATCTTATGAACAGTTTGGATGACAAATAAACATCACTGGGGGCCTTAGAAATATTTCAACGGTGAAAATCAATATTTATATTGTTTCCTTTGATATGGTCTACTTGAGATTTTGATATACTTTAATTTTGGCCTCAACCCCTAAAATGATCTGGAAAAATAGATGGACGGCATGGATGAACCATATGAGTTCACAATGGGTCTAACTGAGTTTACTCAGTACCATAAGAGCACACTGAATAACTCAGTAGGCAATCCGATTTCCTTCTCACCCTGCCACCGGCCAATGACCAGTAGTCGGTGCTCTGTGGGCCCCACCATGATGTATGTGTTTCATCCATGCCGTCCACCTATTCTTATCAATCAGTTTATAGTATAAACCCAAAACCAAGGTTGATCCAAATCTCAAGTGGACCACAAAGTGTTGATTGAACGCCACTATTAAAAACTTCTTGGGGCCCACAAAAGTTTTGGATCAAGCTGATATATATTTTTTTACTTCATCCAATTGTTTATGACCTAATGAATAGGTTAGATGTCAAATAACCATTATAGTGGGCCCTAGGAGGTTTTTAATGGTGGACATTCAATGAAATTTTTTTTTCCATGGTGTGGTCCACCTGAGATTTAGATCAATCTCATTTTGGGATTAAGACATAAAATTATCTTTCAAAATAGATGGATGGTGTGAATAAAATACATACATCATGGTGGGGTCCACATGGACCACTACCCACCTGGATATAGTGGCAGCGTAACTGGCCAAACTACTTCCGGATTCTGCGATGCGGATTAGATACTGACAGGTTGAGGAGCGAGTAGGCTACTGAAGTGACGTCACCAAGTTCTGTGGGCCCCACTATGATGTATGTGTTGTATCCATGCCGTCCATCCATTTTGAGATATTATTTTAGGGCATGAGCCAAAGAACGAGGCAGAAAAAAAGATGTAGTGGGCCCCATCACAGAAAACAGTGGGGAGAGTGATTCCCACCGTTGAAACTATCCTAAGGCCCACCATAATTTTTATTTAAAATCCAATCTATTCAAAACTTAAAAAAGATATGAAATAAGGTAAAACACAAATATCATATTAACCTAAAACTTTTGTGGCCTTTAGAAGTTTTTAATGGTAGGCGTCACTGTCCCCACTGTTTTCTGTGATGGCTCCCTGGAGCTTTGGATTTAAATCATTATTTGGATATTTCCCTAAAATGATATCTACAAATGGATGGAAGGTGTGGATACAAAACATACATTATAGTAGGGCCCACAGAACTTGGTGACGTCACTTCCGTAGCGAGTCTCCCTCCTCAACCTGTTAGCAGCTAATCCGCGCCCCGGATTCTGTATAGACTTGGTACCCTAAGAGTACTGACTAAATCCTGTGGGCCCACCGTGATTTATTTATTTTATTCACCCCATCCATCCATTTTAACATATAATTTTATTGCATGATCTAAAAAGTAAAGCCTATAAAAACTTGAAGTGGACCACATTATAGGAAACATTATGAATTGAATGCCTACTATCAAAAAATTCAAGGAGGGCACGGAAGTTTTGGATCAAGTTGATATTTTAGTTTTCCCTTCATCCATATATTTGTGATCTTATGACCAGGTTGGATGACAAATAAACATCACTGCGGGCCATAGGAAGATTTCAATGGTGGAAATCATTATTCTCACTGTTTTCCTGTGATATGGTCCACTTGAGCTTTGGATATACTTCAATTTTGAGCTCAACCACTAAAATGATCTGAAAAAATGGATCCACGGTGTAGATAAACCAAATACATTCACTGTATCATTGCTAACTAGATATGGCGAGGTATAGGATGTAATTTGCATACTTTCGAATTCCACCGCCTAAGAAGGGAGATTGAATGTCTACCATTGAAACTCTTGCGGGGTCACAAAAGTTTCAGATCAATATGAAATTTGTGTTTCCTATTCATCTAGGTATTTGGACCACACCACATGAAAGTGTTGATTGAATATTCAACATTAAAAACTTCTTATGATTGAGCTAAAGCATGAGGCAGATTCAAAGTTCTAGTGGACCCCATCACAAAAATAGTGGGGATTGAATTCCTACCATTAAAACCTTCTCTAGGCCATAAAAGTTTTCAATCAAGCTAATATTTATGTTTTCCCTTATTCTATGTCCGTATTAACTTATAAACAAGTTGGATCTCAAATAAACATCGCGGTGGGCCCTAAGAAGGTTTCAACGATGGGTGTCACTATCCCACTCTTTTCTATGCTGGGGTCCATTTGAACTTTGGATCTGCCCCATTAGTTAGATGCAGCATTACATGGTGGGCTACGAGGTTAAAAATAAAGTCAATTCATAAATTGGGTGGGCCACACCACATACTATAGTTGAGAGGGTTACCCTCCCATTAAAACATTCATAATCATTTATTGGGCCCACCTAAATGTGTTTCATAGATCCAGCTCATTCATTATGAGTCCCACTTGGATGAGGAGTCAAACCAAGTTTCACACGCATTCAAAACTCATGTAGGCCCCACCAAATGCTTTTATGTTTTAGGGATATGTCTTCACATAGTTTTAGATGCCATGGCCCGCCTGAGTTTCGTATACGACTAATTTTTGAGATATCCCATAACTTAAAGGGGACACATCAAATGCATGGTGTTAATGTTCTACACACATCATGGTGGAGCCCACACAGATTAACCTCATGGGAAGTTCCCATGAGGTGACCCTATAGTACCATTCACTATTTTGGTAACTCCTTCATGGGTGTTACTTTAACCGTATAGGGCCCACCTTGATATGTTTTATGTATATCGACACCATCCATATATTTTCCATCATATGATGTGATTTCAAATCAAAAGAACTCAATAATCTCAGGTGGTCATGCCAATCAAAACAGTGATGAATAACCATTAAAAACCTTTTGAAGGCGACAAAAGTTTTGGATTAATTTGATCTTTGTAGTTTACCTTCATCTAGATCTTCTTTACATTATCAACAAGTTGGATTGCAAATAAACATTACTAAAACCTTACGATGGACTCTTTATAATTTTTAATGGCGAGGTACTATTTTACCACTCTTTCCAATGATGTGGTCTACTTAAGGTTTAAATCTACACAATTTTTTATACCTTGTCCAAAAATGGTTGAAGAAATATATGGGCGGTAAGGATATACAACATATCATTAAAATCTCACTTTTGTTATCTAACTTTAAAATTTTTCTTTTCAAAATATAAAACTCATTTTCTTTTTTTTTTTTTTTTTTTTTTTAAATAAATTTTTTCATAGTTGTCAATTTTTTCACAATTTTGTTAATCTTTTTAATTTTCTTTTTGAAAATATCATTTTTTTTTTTCAAAATTATCAACATTATTCAAAGTTCTTAATTTTTTTTCCAAAATCTAGATATTTATAAAATCACAGTTTTTTTTTTTTTTTTTTTTCAAAATATAAATTATTTGCAAACATTGTTAATTATTTTTCTAAGCTTTTCAACTTTTTTTTTTTAAAAAAATTTTATAATTTTTTTTAACTTCTTAATATTCTTTTTCAAAATGTCAATTATATATCAAAATCTCTATTTTTTTAATCTCATTTTTTTTCGAACTTCATTTCCTAAAATTTCAATTTTTTAAAAAATAAGGATGTAGAGTGAGAAACTAATGGACAGCCTAGATACGTAATACATACATGGAGGCCTCCACAGTAAGCCCACATTAAAGCATGCTCATGGTAGTGGAAGGGTAAGACGGTCTTTGACAATCTCATATGACCACTATAAGATAGTTAAGGACTCTCTAATGTAGACGGTCTTTAACAGTCTCAAATGATCACTATAAGACAGCTAAAGACCATCTCTAATGTAGACAGTATTTGACAGTCTCAGATGGCCACAAAAAGACAACTAATGACCGTTTCTAATGCAGACTGTCCTTGACTGTCTCGGATGACTGCCTATAAAAAAACTAATGACCGTGTCTAATGCAGACGGTCTTTGACAGTCTCAGATGACCACTATATGACAATAAGACAGCTAAGGACTGTCTTTTATTCCAGACGATCGATAACTGTCTTTTCTCCACAGTTACCAATGGATTTTGACTGTCTTAAATGATTTGTGGATGTTTAACATTTATAAGACGATTTTGGTTCATATTATAGATGGTTAAGAGTCGTTTGAAATTTTAGAGATGGTTCATAGTCATCTTCAAACCAAGGGATTTTAGTGACAGTTCACAACCGTCTCAAAATTTGTCTTATTTTTCCCCTTTTCCCGTGGTGTTCATTATCTGACAACGTCACAACGCACTTAAAAGTATCAACTAAACAAAATCAGGTGCATCTTGAAGAATTGATTATGGTAAAGGTTTTTGAAATTAAGAATAGTTTTCTGGTGGTGTCTTCCAATTTCACGATTCCATCAAACTTCCATTGCAGTATTCAAGCTGTTTACTAGCACCAATGTGGAGAAGGTTAATCATAAGGTAGTTGATTGCATCGAAAGTTTCTGCATAAAGTGTAAGACCCATATCTTAGTCCGCACCGTTCCGTAGACTTCCGCGATCTTACCGATCGAATTCCGGCAACCTTACGACTCTTAACCGATATTTACGCGCGACCCTGATTCATATGCCGTCAACCCGTATTGACTCAACCCAAGACCATTACCATAGCGACCGCGCCGTCACTGCGGTTCCGATGCCGTGACTCGCAAGCCGAGGCGATACCCTGGTCAGGAGATATGGGTCAGCGTTCAGTGCGATAAAAACGCCGCGGGTTGCAAAACCCAAGAGAATCTCTACGAGGTGTCACATCAATCTCATCAATCAATCAATCTCATCACATCACATGTCAAGTACATGTCAAGTACACATCACCTTTCACCCATACTCAAGCAACCACAAAAGTCTAAAAGGCTTACAAGCCCATGCCTTTCTTACACAAAAGGCCACCAAAGTCAACAAAGTTCTTACACTCATCTCTCTCCCATCTATCACTCCATCACCCATCACTCTCTCTCCCTTTACAACTCTCTCTCTTTCTCATTTCTCATCTCATTTTCTCAAGCAACAAAAAATCCCAAGTATGAGAATTCTCCCTCTTTCTAAAACTCCAAGTGTGACCCACCTCTCCATCCCAAGATCTCCTATCCTAGCCATCCATTTCTCATCTCTTCCATTGAAATCGAAGCTAAGGTGCTAAGGAACCCATAGGAGCAAGAAGATAGAACGGTGGGTGCTTGATAATATTAGTTTTTCATTTTTTTAAGATGGGCCAAGTGAGGCCAACCAATCAATGGTTTGGATCTCACTTGGGATCCTAAGTTGTGGCCGATGGACCACTTTGATCATCATGATCATCCATGATGGGGCCATTCTCCATAGATCCCATCATCATGTTTATTTGATTGCAATAGGAAGGTCATCTAGACCGTCCATATTGGTGGGGAAAGGATCTCCACCGTTGATTTTAGATTTCGGTGGTCTTACAGGCTTTAGGGCCCACTTGATGTATGATTCGTTGCAAGGGAGGGCCCATAATGTCGGGGTCCCTCCATCATGCGTGTCCCATTCTATCTTTCTCTCTGTCTCTCCCTCTTATTTTTATTTATTTTTCTTTGTATGATTTATGTGGCCATGTGACCCACTTGAATGGACCCCACCATGAGGCTTGTATCCTACCCAAGCCATTTATAAGTGGGGCCCACCTTATATGTGATCATCCATCAGTGGTGGCCCACCTCAGCAAGGCCCACCTCAACGTACGTGTTATGGTCCAGGGATGCTGGACGTTCCCTGGACGATGGAAGAAGAAAAAAAAAGGAAGAAAGAAAGAAAAGAGAGGCCTTTTTGGGTGGGCCACTTGTATAGGCCCCACCTTGATGTATGAGTACAATCCAGGCCGTCCATCCTCTTTCTCATATCATTTTAGGCGTTGAGCCAAAGAATGAAGCTAATCCGCTCATTGGGCGGGCCATACTTTTCAAAACAGTAATTCTCACCGTTTATAAATTATTTTAAATTTTTCTACAGGCCAAAAGTATTCAACATTGGACTCTTTTGGCTTGTCTTGAGCCAGGGAAGCCAATTGACGGGGTGGATCTAGTTGATGCGGGCGGGCCCCAGATGCAAAAAACCCCAAAAAAATGGGTTTTCATTATTTTTTTTTTAAAAATGGCAAGAGGAAGAGCCTCTGTCTTTGACGCGCTGCAGCAGCAGCACGCTGCTGCTTGCAGCAGGCGGGCGGGCGTACTAGCAGGGTCCCACAGCCCCAGCCGTGGGCCCCACCATGATGTTCATTTATCATCCAACCGGTTCATATAGCGGGCCCCTCTCTGAAGCAGGCCCCCTCCAAAAATGAGGCCGATCTGACGCTCGAGTGGCCCACACTGCAGGAAACAGTGGGATTGAACCTTTGCCATTGAAACCCTTCTGTGGGCCATAAAAGTTTTTGGATCAAGATGAAATTTGTGTTTTCCCTTCTCTCAGGTCCGTGTGACCTTGTCAACGGGTCAGATGGCATATAAACATTATGGTGGGCCACATACGTGGGACCCACAGTGATGAATATACTTTATCCACCGTCCATGGCTGTGGACGGTGGGACCTACCACGATATATGGGTTCATTTCACACCGTCTGCCTGACGGTGGAGTCCACCTCGTTGTGTTCTGTCCGCGCTGTCCATCCTTGGACGGTGGGCCCCACCATGTTTTATGTGTTATATCCGCACCATTCATACTGAACGGTGGGACCTACCCTTGACCGTGACCTCATGAATGGTTTGGATTGCAAATAAACATTGCAGTGGGCCCAAGGTCCACATGACCTTATGAAAAGATTGGATTGCAAATAAACATTGCAGTGGGCCCAAGGTCCACGTGACCTTATGAAAAGATCGGATTACAAATAAATATTGTAGTGGGCCCTATGAACAGTTTGGATGGAAAATAAACATTATGCTGGGCCCAGTTTGGATAGGAAATAAACACTATCTTGGGCCCAAGGTCCAGTGGAAAATAAACATTTTGGGTGGAACCTACTTAGGATCCACTTATGTATGATTTGTGTACACACCCTTCATGAGTATGGATTTTTACCATGGACCATGTGATTAATCTCTGCCTTCCATCCCTTTAGGACCTACCATGATGCATGAGTTTCGTCCAAACCGTTCAACCATTTTGGGGATTTGTATAAGGCCCATGGGTTGCGGCCCATTTGATGTTTTAGGGGCCCATGGGTTAAGGCCCGTTGAGATGAACTAGGGTCTATGGGTTGAGGCCCATTTGATGTACATATGGGGCCCAATTGGTGTGGCCCATTTGTTACATATAAGATCCATGAGATTAGGCCCATTTGATGCAATCTAAGGCCCACAGGTTATGACCCATTGCAATGCACATAAGGCCCACTGGTGTGGTCCATTTACGTGGCCTATTTAATGAATAAAAGACTCATATGATATGACCCATTTGATGCATTTAAGGCCCAATGGGACGTACCTAAAGTCTATTGCAATGTGTGATCCTAATACGGATTATGTAACGATGTTTACGACGATTGTGCCTTGGGAGCAATGTTGGTTTGACGTCCACATTACGAGTATAATGTTGGTTGGATGTCCACATTACGACTCTCCCTAGGGCCCATTGATAGGCAGTACTTATTGTGTATAGGCCGTCCAGGCCCATCTGCATTGTAAGGATAGTTCATTTCATTATAACATATTTAGTATAGTTTCATGACTCATTATCATACGCATCATATGTATGCTTGATATGAGAAGTGAATGATCATAGCATATGCCTTCGGGCAGATTGTTTATGGGACCCTGATTAGGCGGTGTTACCCTGTATGAGCGCACGATACGCGCAGGATTTGCTGCATGATTGGATAGTGTGATTCATGCATTTCGCATGGTGTGACATGGTTGCTGTACGCCTTAGCGACATCGGGGCTGTAGCCTCCACAGACAGATCGTAGTTGGCAGGATTGGATATTAGAAATTTTATTCTACATGGGGTACTATAGATATCCCTGGATGAAAGTCCCTAAACTCTTATGGTACCAAGAGGTTGCTCCAACGTCTACACCGAGTGGGTAGATGAGCGTTGAGTGTCGATTACCAGATGGCTGCGCTCTCCACTGTATCGTGGTTGGTTGGAAGGGGGTGCGGCCTTACCCGCCCGAGAGTAGGGGGCAATACTAGGCTGAGTTTGACCAGCTCGAGGAATGGGTCCGCAATCGACGAGTCGAGCCCGATATTGGCAGACGGATAGTGAAGTCTCTTTCACTTACCTTATTACGGGCGATGTGGCGGCGATCTGGTTTAGAGTGTACTAGACTCCGGTGATATCCCAAAGTTGAGCTGTATTTACATGAGGACTTAGATGAAGATTGTATGCTTGACTTGCATCTTGCATCGCATAGCCTTGGTACGACTCATGATATTTATGGATCCATCTGCATATTCCGCATTACTCTGATATTGGATAATCATATTACTACCTTACGCACACACTTTCACCACCCTCTAAGCTTTCTATAAGCTTATGTACGACCGTTGCGTGCAGGTGACGTTGGCTCGCAGCAGCGTTGAGGCAGGAGCGCTTAGCAGATCATTTTGGAGTTTTTGTTCATCATCATTATATTTTCCCTTTATGCTCATTGTACTTGTAAAGTTTTTGATCATAGTGGAAATGTAATGGAGTTCTTGGTTATTGTTTGTGGTTATGCCTTTGGTTATGCTTTTTACGAATCAAACTAACGTTGAAAATCCTCCTTGTAGCATCCCAGGATCGGAACCTGGTGAATGAGCGTTATGAGTCGAGAATGGGGTTCTACGGAGGCTGTCGGCGCCGGATTCGGCGATTAAAAATTTTGTGGGCCCAGTTTCCGAGTTTGGGGCGTGACATAAAGTTCTCTTACCCATTTAGTCTCAGTATAACAGATCTTTATGGTGCTCTTGCCGACATGAAATTACATAAGCACTAGCAATAACATGATGAATGTCACAAAAGTTCATCCAAAAAATGGTTAGGGATTTTGGAAAAAAAAAAAAAAAAAAACCATTCCTAAGATGTGCTTTCTACAGTGTAGTATTTGGGTAACAATAATACTTATGTTAAAAAAAAAAAGCCTCATGCACTGACTTTGAAGTGCACAGCAGAGATTATTTGTTTCAACAAAAATGCATTTCTATTCTGACAACCCAAGAGAAATTTTCAAACCCATTGCTAATATAAACCTCAAAGGGAGTTTCATTGTTGTAAATATTAAAAATCTGGCAGAATTACCAAAGATTTACCTCAACTTTCTGACATATGCATTACTTCGTTGGGACAAGTCATCAGCATCAAGAGAGATTATATACTCAGTATGCGCGCCGTGCCTAAACCTTCTAGCTGCCAACAGAAATTTCCCTTGATCTACTGATGTTGCAACATAACATTATAAATGAATAAGCGGAAACTTCAACCACCCATTTTGGTGAAATCTGCAACTGAGCAAGTGCTGAAAACCAGAGACTATAAACAGAGACTATCAAATGATACCAGACAAGGATAATGAGATGACCCCATGTGTGCGGATTGTCATGGGATGGTGGATGTTGCAGGGAGAGGGAGGTCGAGAGAGGGAGGGAGAGTGAGAGGGAGATTGAGAGAGAAGGTTGATATCAGGAGAGGGTTGAGATTGGGAGAGGGAGATTGAAAGAGAGGGAGATCGAGAGAGAGGGTTGAGATCAGGAGAGGGAGATCGAGAGAGAGGGAGATCGAGGGGGAGAGGGAGAGGGAGATTGAGAGCTGGAGACACAGACATCGACGACAATGGATGCAAAATGAGGGATTTTAGGGCGTTTTAGAACTAGGAAATGATAAAAATTATTCGGTAGTCTGCGGTAGATTTATAGTATGTGACTCTCGGGCCATGTGGGGTCCACTCAAAGGTTATTAATCGAATCCATTATGTCCATCTGTTTCAAAATAAAACAATAAAGCACAATAATAACAAATAAGAAAATCCAACACTCAATTGGGACACACCAACAAAACAGTGAAAAGAACAGCATATAACAACAACAAATCTAGTACATATGGTTCACTACTGTTTCAAATCAGGAACGACCGTTTCTGAACCAAAATCCCAACCATACCAGTTTGACGATTTTGGTGTAGTGTGACCCACCAGAGTTTTCTATATATTTAATTGTTTCATGTGAATTAAATTATAGCCTCAAATGTACCTTTAACTATATGGTAATTGAATAATTAATAAAGAAAATCCTAAGACATCAACCTCTTTAATTTATAAAAGTCATAGCAAAAGATAACCAAATTTGGTAATTTTATCTAAACTAGGACCGTTTAGTTTAACTTGTATACCATGGTATAAACTTTAGTTAATTTATGAGTGCTTGCATATCATCTATCACACACACACTCTCTCTCTCTCTCTCTCTCTCTCTCTCTCTCTCTATTTCTCTCTCTTTGGCAAATTATTAAGTGCCGACATTTTTCAAAATTGTTGATGTGGACCCACCATGATGTGTTGATGAGACCACTTCAGCTATTATGCATCCCCTCTCATGTTTAGTCGTTGGTTCATAAAGATGCTAGAGCAATGTTCTATTATATTATTTGTCTCTTTGTTGTTTCCTTTTTTTCTTTTCTTTTCTTTTTAAAAATTTTCTAATTACAAATTTTCTATTTTAAAAACTAACCTTGTTTCCTTTTTTTTCTTTTCTTTTCTTTTTATAAATTTTCTAATTGCAGATTTTCTGTTTTAGAAACTAACCTAACTTTCCTATTTTGTCGGCTTCTAAGATAGAAACTTTTAATTTGGTAATTTCTTTCTAATTTCTCTATTAGGTTGTACTTTCTATTTTTAAGATCTCTTTTATTTTTGGAAATTAACTTACTTTCCTAATTTAGGACTTTCTATTTTCTTTTAGGAATTTCTCCCTTTTTAGAAACTAGTTTACTTTCTTCTCTCTCTCTCTCTCTCTCTCTCTCTCTCTCTTTTCCTTTTTAGGAACGTTCTAATTTTAGACTTTCTTTTTTTAGAAACTAACTTTATATTTCTATTTTAGGAACTTTCTAACTTTAGACTTTTAGAAACTAATTTCTTTTATTTTCTTGTGCAGGACCTTAACATAGAACTCAATCTGATAACTTCTTTCTAATTTCTCCTCCTCTTACTTTCCATACTGCTGTAGGACCTTTTCTTTTATTTTTCTTAGGATTAGATTCAGAGTAAGGATCTCATCATGTATATGTATGAGTGGGAACGTCAATATGCTGAGATAGCTTTTGAGCATGTGAAAAAGTGTGAAGGGATGTATGATGATTATGATAGAAATCAACCTATATTTCAGAATTTTCCTGAAACAATCATCGAGAATCGACCAGAGTATAACACTCCATTAGTTAAGAAGTTCTTACGCGATCATATACGGTAGAACAATTACACCCCACGGAAAGTACGTGAGTGTTTGGGCCGGTTATCATAACTATGAGAGTGAGAATTATTATCACTCATCCAATAAAAAGAAAACAATGCATGATTATATTATAAGTGATAATAAGTATTACCAACCATCATATTCTCCCACCTATGATCTGTATGACTATAACCAGTAGAAACATCAATGTTAGGAAGATGAACCAACAATATATCATAGTGATAATTCTCCTAGGTTCTCTACCTTTAAAACCAAATCAGAAACAATTCAAGAGGATTCACTTCAAAAACTCATGAAAGCACAGAGCAGTTCAATCAACTTGTCATACGATCATGTGAATTGCTCAAATCCTCAACTCCAATAATTCAGTCACACCTTATGAAAAAGGAAGAGGCTAGGTTAACCCAGCCTCATCCCAATCTAGAAGCACAATGTCAAGAGAGTGATCATAACTCACTTGTAGAAAAAACTGAAATTACAAATGAGGAGTTGGATCCATTAATGAGCATATGGTTCAATTTCCCGATAATTCGATCTCGATGACTGAATGATCAAAAGACGTTGGTATCTTTCAAATATAATGATAATGACGCACTTCACTTAGATGACACACTTGATTTCAATGATGAGGAAGAGGTTAGTTTATTCAAACCTCAACCCAATCTGGGTATAGAATGTGAGGAATGTGATCCCATCCCAAGTATATACTGCACTGAATTGGATGATGATGAGTATTGAGATTCAATCTTAAGTTTGGTCCATATCAATGATCAAGAGGTTCAGGAAGTTGTCAACCATAATGATCTACTCCATATATCTGACATGACCAATTTAAACATGGAGAATGAACCACTTCCACATAAACCTTCCAACGTTTGTGATGTATGTTTAGACCACTCCCCTGAATTAAATGATGATATGATTCGGGAGATGGACGAGTTGCTCGATATGACTCTGGGAATTGAAACCATTCCGTTAAGGCCACCATCTGAGTTGTCAACTTTTGATAATACAATGCCTCTACTAGATGGTACCAATAAATAGAGTGTTCACATCAATGCTCCCCCTAATGATCTTTAATCTGTCTATACAGAGCAAGAGCAAGAGAGCATGCGTCCATCCGCTTCTAGAGACGATTGAATCCTTGGGCAAATCATCACAGACTTCGATGCAAAAAATGAGTCACTCTCAGCTGAATTTTTCAACTCTTTAAATAAATATTTGGCACACTTTGTGGATTCCGACAACCCAATGATATAAGAAATAGTGGATGCCTCGCAAGACAGTACCTCAGTCGATGTCATGGACCGAGAAAACCCTTACTTTGAAGTCCCTTCTTCCACAGGTCCTGATCGTTTACCATTAAAGGAGGAGAAGCTGACAATGGAACCAAAGTTTGGAACTGCGGAATATGTTGAGACTACATCACTTCCTGAAAATTTTTGTGAATTTTATTTACTTGTAGTCTCTGATTCACCATGGGATACTAACTTTGAAACTTTTTTTGACACAGGTGAATCATATATACTTTGGATATCTCAGGCGAATCAACGGTAAATTTTTGTTGAGGTACATAAGTTTCTTTAGACATTCATGCTCCAGGGCATCCAAGCTTATTGCAAAAGGGGCTTTTGGATGATCTTGTTGAGGAACCTATTGAGAAATTTATCAAGATACTGGCCGGAAGAGGAACCTTGCGGCCTGACTGAGTAGTTTTTCCCTTGCTTTTATACGAATAGGGTAGTTTGCTTTATGCTGTTTTAGGATAGTTAGCTTTATGCCGTTAGGTTAGTTTGCTTTCTAAGTTGTTTTATGATAGGTTGCTTTTGTTGGTTTCACTCTTGTGTTGACCCACTCTCACGCTGATATCTCTTTGGAAAGGCCGTTCAATTTCCTCGTCAGGTACTATCTTTCCATCACTTATCTTTTACCTTCGTTGTCGCATGTGCATTGCATGCTTCTTTATTTTACATTAAGGATAATGTAAATTTTAGGTTGGGGTGTGAGATTAAGTTACCTAATGAATATTTTCTCAATCTTAAGAAAAATTGTGAAATTTTTTCTGAAAATTCTTGTGAATTCGAAGTGATTTGATGGCCATCATTGATTTAGAATTATATGATATGTAAGGTTGGTAATTTATGGCTCTTGGATTCAGTTATCTGTTAGATTTCACTGTTAAGTTTAAATTATTAATCCATGATTAGAAGTTTTAAACATTGATTCATGATTTCACATGTCACACCTAACTTACACATTAAGGCTTCAGTTTGATATTGAATTGTTAACCTGGTGGTCACTAGACATGGAAGGAGCCACCCTGAGGAATTTATTCATCATGCTTATAAAGAAGAATTGAAAGGGTTGGGCGAATGGTCTTCACCATAGGTTTGCTCCCTATAGGTAAAGGTTTGATTCCTCAAGGTTGACATTCGGAAAGAGTTGGGCGACTGGTCTTCATCATAGGTTTGCTCCCTATAAGTGAGGATTTGATTCCCCTCCTTGGCGTTACTTATAATGGAAAAAATCAAAAGCTGAAAGAATGAAAAAATAATCTGTGAGGCAAGTTTTGGTCTAGGTTTTGGTTGTCATGAATTCTCTTGTTGATTACCAATGGCATCATTAAATAGAGAAGTGAATCTTACGGCTTGTTTGGTTTTCTAGCTCAAATGTAATTACCTCGTAAATGAGTAATTATTATTTACCAAGGTAATTACCTGCATCTTTCCCAATGCTGACTTGACCAGTTACCTTTTAAGCACTTAAATCGAGGAATTTGTAAAATAAATATGGGGCCCATAATGTGTGTGGCTTATCCACACTGCCAATTTATTATGTCAAATGAATTTAAGGCATGAGCCCAAAAATTAGGCAAATACAAAGGTCAAGTGGACCACACCACATGAAATTATGAGAATTGAATGCCTACTATTAAAAACTTGTTGAGGCCCTTAGAAATTTTATATCAGGCTTATATTTATATTTTTCACTTATCCATGTCCATGTGACCCTATGAATGGCTTAGATGGTGAATAAACCTCAATGTGGGCCTAGTAAAAGAGTCAACTTTCAACGGTGGATAAATTAAGTCCATTGTTTCCTTTCATGTGGGCCAATTGAACATTAGATCTTCTTAATTTTTTCGGATCAAGCCTCAAAATATTCTAATAAAACAGATGGATGACACGGATATATTATATACATTATGGTGGGGCCCACAGATTTAAGTCAACATTTTTGGACCGGTTTTCTTGGTGAAATTACTCACTCATTTCCAAACAAGTGAAAAAAATGAAATAATTACTTCTTTATAGCAATTTCCCAGGATTATGGAAAACCAAACAAGTCCTTAATGTTGATAAGCCGAGATTACACTATACACCCATGAATCTTAATGTTTAGAAGTTTTCTAATTGGTGGATTAATATCTTGAACTTGACTATGAAGTTTACCGTGTACTTGAGTTTAGGAGAGAGTAATGTCAATATTCATGAAACTTAGAATTCTAATATCTGGATTGTTTTTCAAAAATTACTCAAGTTCATAGAAATTGTCCTAAAATTCTCAACTTATTTTTCGCATACTTTGCTCGAGACTAGTAAAATGTTGGTTGAGAGTTTTGTTGATAGTCAAATATTACATATTAGACTCCAGTTATTATCTGAATTTATAAACATGATACTGTTAAACGACTTATTTTAATTGTGTTTATGATGTAAGGTGTATTTAGGAGTCTGGACTGAAAAATGGCACTGAAAGTGTAGATTTGATGCTCTGAAGTCATCAAGGCAAGGAACGGACCCCAGTGGACTAAGATCGAAGAATTTACATTCCAGAGATCTGAGAAAATCAAGTGATTAGGTTTAAACGAGCCCGAAAATCATCCAGAATGCGAGATCACAGGGTTCCCACCATCCGTTTAAGTCGAAACTTCATATATGGCCTGAGGATCATAAATTAACCGTACACGTAAGATTTCAGCCATTGAATCCTTGTGAAAGTGGCCCAATAGACAGATCAGCCCCTTAAATCCTGATTTGGGGCCTGTCTGATATCTAGATATGTTTCAAATTTAGTTTCAACCCTTAAATGGGGTGATAAAATAGTTGGACGGAGAGGATTTCTCAAGTATATCAAGATGTACCCCACGTGGCCAGTGCGTGTACACCATGTATACGGCACTAGCCGTGCACCAAAAACTAAAGACGGCTAGCGTGCGCTGACCCATCCCTCCGCGTGAAAAGCTCCAGCGGACGGACGTCTTTGTCCATTTTTTGGGTAGTGGGGCCCATCCATCATCCAAATGGATGATCTGAACCATCCATTCACTCAAAGGGGTGGCCACAACCTTTGTCAAGCTTTCCTTTTGGTTCTATACACGTACAAACAAGTAAATCACTGTTTAAAAGCAGGATGGATGGCGGAAGAAAAACGTCAGTGTACCATATCGAAACTCGATAAAAACCAATCCTACCCAATTGGTTTTTCGCCAGGAATCCAATGAATGGGTCGGTTTTCTCAGAAAACATCAATATAGGGCCCACTAAACACGTCAGTGCGTGTACATGCATAAGCCTACGCACGTCTGTGGAAAATAGGATTTTTTGACCGTTTTTGGCTCACTATATTTGATCATCTTAATGATCCAAACCGTCCATCTTGTAACTAGTCCAAAAACTCCCTAAGGGATGTTGGTTCTGTGGAAAATAAGGGAGGAAAGTGGGAGGTTTATGGCAGTTTTCTTGACTGCGTAAATAGCCTTACGTAGGAACCGACTCCAGCCACCAACTTTTGCCACTCTTATAAAAGGAAAGAGAGAGAGAACGTGGAAAGGGATTTTAAGGCAGCTGTGGAGGCAAGGTAGAGACGGCCAAGAGTTTTTTCCTTCTCTTTTAAATTTTCTTCCTTTATTTTTTAGAGTTTTTAGCATGATCATGTCTATGATCGGTTAAACCTCTTAGTTAGGGCTAAGAGGTGAAGCTTGTGGCATGATGGGTAGTATTCTATTGCTTTAATTCATATGTTTAACTTTCCTTAATTTAAGTTTGATTATAGGATATACTTTTAGTTTTTAATGATTTGTTGTGACATAAATTATTACAATGAATCTGCAATAGCTTGGAGTATATTATTCTCATTATAAGGATTGTGAACTTGGGAACTCTGTTATTTACCATCGTCTCTTGGGCATGGTTGGATGATGGAACTCATTTTAACATTCACAACTCCCTTAGAGTGGATGTGGATTGACTAAATTTCGTTGTTTGCTTTGTCTCATGGGCATGATTTTGTGATGAAATCAATTCTAATTCTCATATCTCTCATCTCTTGAGAATTGAATCAAAGGAAGTTCAGATTAATTTTAATAAAATATATTCCAACTAGATGAAGATGGGACTCTGATTCAAGTTGTATTTGTGAATCAAGCATATATCTCCCTAATTTCTACATGTGGATCCTTGGCACACTAGTTTCTCACCTTTGAATTTTCTAAATTTTAGTTTACTATTTCACGATTATTTTATTACATTCACCTGATTTAGATTTTATTTTATTCTACTTGTAATTCGAGTTACTTTTAAATTACATATAAGGTTCAGTCCCTATGGATTCGACCTCGATTTTACTGAGATTATTACTGCATCACAACTCTATACTTGGGCTGTAAACAGTATGACCCACAAATATGTTGTGGTTCTCTCAACTTTTGTGTCAAAAATGCATGTGGTTAATTAAATATGAAAAAAAGTGAGGTAAATACAGGGAAAATAATTATTACATATTTACACAGTATTTACTGGTGAATTGAAAAATCAAACAAGCCCTAAGTAGGCCACTGTTGAGAGGAAAATGATAGGCATACTTAGGGTGGATACCCTAAGGAACCCAAAGTGTATTGCCCACAAAATGATCAAGTCATCTTGGTTGATTGAGTTGGGCCCTTGAGCTGACTGTCTATATTATATTTCCACTACTCTACAATACCATTTATACTTAGGCTTGTTTGTCTTTCCAATTTAAACATTATCATATCATATCATATCATATGAACTATCATTATCATATCATATCAAGGTGTTTGTAATTTAAACATGAATTATAACTTATAAATTGAAAGTCAAATTCCCTGGTATAGAAATTAAGTTATTTAAATTGTAATTAATATAATAAAATTATTATATTTTCATATTATAAAATTATGATTTTTACAATGATTGTGATTGAAACACACAACATAGCAAAATTATCATTACAGTCAAATACAAGTAACATTACTACACAGTTACAAGAGTAAACAATCATTAAACATTTATAGCCATTCATGATTGTAATTGGAAAATCAAACAGGTCCTTATAACCTCAACAACTAAGTGAGGAAGGCCATAGTCACGATAAATTCCATTGAGATATGAATCCACCATAATCTTTCTAAATCTACATATTTATTATTCTAAGATATACAACAGCTGTTTTATACATACATATCATATCCTCAACACATGACTCACATTTTGAAATTTGGAGTAGGCCCAATAGGCATAACTAGTTTGGATTATTTGGTGTCATAACCTATTTGTAAATGAGTTGCTTCTTGCATTGTGATTTCCATCAAGACTGTCGGTCCCTCTTTAAATGATCTTGCATGTGTTGGACTATTCTTAATGTTCCTTGTGAATCTTTGAAATGGTATATTTTTTCTTTTGGCTCGACGAATGGCCTATGCACAATAGAAAATGCCAATTATTTTTTAAAAAAATTACAATCACCATCATCATGATCAATGTCATCGTTATCAATATCATCCTCACGATAATTTATACAGGAAAGTCTAGGGCATGAGACAATATCAGGTTTTAAGCCGCTCTAACAATCCTCCAAATGCTGCTTGCATTATGCCCAACAAATTACCATGCTTTCATTGGTATTGGATATGTACTATTACACAAATGATGACGCAATGACAATGCCAAAGTGATGTGGACAACAACAATTTTAACATTTTCATTTTTGTTATTTATTATTATTATTATTATCATTACCATCATCATCATGCTATGTCTTATTATCATCATCAACCATTTCTAAATTTCCATGATTTTACTCCAAAAAAAATGCTATTATTGAACTAATTTAGATGACGTTAAGGTCTCAACCATGCTGCAACCTGGGTTGCCGTGCTCATAAGCTAATGGCCCGGTCCTGGCCAGCCTAATCAGCTATCCCAAGTGTCTAAATCGATCAATGTTGAATAAGTCGGCCAGACCGGGGTTTCATTTCTGCGTGGGCTCGCCTCATGAATAGCCTGCTGGTCTTCAGGCCCAAGCAAATAGGGTCCAATCCGGACCAACCCATTTGCATAGATAATGATACAAACCTTTTGGTCTTTTTCCATGATGGATTTGCATAGATAGTGGTAGATCCCTTTGGTCTTTTTCCAAAGTAGATTTGCCTACCACCTTCCTGAAATAGGCAAGGAAAAATGTAGCATGGATGCTTTCAAAGAGAATAAAGGATGTTACAACTCCACTGGGTGGAATAAGGTCATGTGTGGCATTCAATGCTTTTGACTTTTGAAAAGCACTTGGAGATAAACAGGCCCAAGAGAACTCCAATTAAAAACATGTGATGGGGTTGAATTTTTTAGAGTTGTAGTGTCTCGTCAACCACATGCATGACATACACCTATGACAATCTCAACCCTCCAATGGATAGTTTAGTGTTTCAAAGGCTAAAATCCATATCATGGGGCCGATATTTTCAAGGATCGAGATTGCGGTACGTGCATACCACACGTATGGTGAACGAAACATGACAACTTGATCAAGTATGGTGGTGAACTAATACCGTAGTGTGTCCAAGAAAGATAAAGATATGAATAGAGTGAAAAGAATCCTGCGAAAAAAAAAAACTGACTTTGGAGAGTTGTTTGATACTCTAGTAGAGTCTGGAGCTTGATAAAGAGCACCTATGGACTGTTAGGTGGTATACAAATACAATAGCTCCGACTGGACCAACTAAATTGTGGAACCCACTGTTTTTAAGAAGTTCTCAAAATCATTTTGGTTGAATAATCCAAATCTATGATCCATGGATACTTGTTAGTTATAATGGACAATTAGATATTTTATTATTATTTTTAACTATCTAATAAATGCTAGCCAATCTGATAGTCAGATAATCAAAAAAATATACTTTTTTTTGTTCATAATACATTTAAACTGGGACCCATATTTGTGCAATTTAATTCAAATGATTCGAATGCCATTTATGCAAATTTTAGCAATTTCTATGAGCTCTTTTGTTCTTTCTTTATATATATATATATATATATATATATATATATATATATATATATATTTATTTATTTATTATTTAAAGAGAATGCCTTCTTTCATGAAAATACCATTAATTGTAAATGTTTCGAGGGTGATTGAAGATCTTTGCCATGGTTGTCTAGGGTTATGTGAGAAGTAAGAAATTTTGGCCGAAAGAATGAATTAATATAAAATAGAAAAACAATAATAGCTGACTATCTACACAACTAAGTAGTGTCTGCGCTCTTGATGGGTGTAAGCTTATAAGAATCAGGTCTTACCACCGGCGTCAGCCACCGACCACAAAAGATATACTGGCTGTTTGATTAGCAAAGTATATTATTACTTATATTAGTACTATACAAATTGTAGAGCAGAAGTGTCTTAAATTACATGTGGTTACACTGATAAGAGTATTTTAGGTAATTTAGATATAGTTGTATCTTTAGTAATCAACGGTTCAAATTTTACTCGCTCGATTTTAATGCTGATTTTTTTTTTTTTTTTTAATAAAAGATTTTTTTTTTTTTTTTTTTAATATTTTTATGTTGAGTAGCCTACACCCTTTCTTACCTTTCTCATCTCTCTCTGTAGCTCCCTGATCCTCTTTCTACATCTAATGTAATCTTTTACATAGGCCTCAACTCCCCATCTCCTTACATGTAGCCCACAACATCTCTCTCCTCCATGAACACTCTTTTTCTTATCTCTTTACATCAGTAGGCTTTTTAGCATTTTTTTTTTCCTTTTCTTTTCTCTGTACGTTTTGAGTCAAAATCATATGCTTCCATTTCTAAATCTTGGACTGAATTTTGGAGGATTTTCGGGATCAAAATGAACTTTTTTCTACACTTGTTTTATGGCGACACGGCATCTTACTAACTACAGTCCAGAGTCGAAGGGAGAAGGCAAACACCTCATGGTTTGAATGGATGTGTCTTTTTCGTAGCTGTAAGTACACGAGACAGCGACCCTTAGGACGGAGTGGATTAGGTGCACCCCGGCCTTACCTAAGAAGGTGCAGCCCTCACCATGGGTCCCACCTTGATGTGTAGATTCTATATCCAAGCCGTCCACGCGTTTTTTCAGTAGGACATAATTCTAACAATAAAGAATATCCAAATCTCAGAGGGAACATACTATAAGAAACAATGGTGATTGAATTCTCCACCATTAAAAACTACCTACATATAACTATATATAATGTTTCAGTAATGTTTATTTTCCATCCAACGTGTTGTTAATTTAAAAAAAAATCAGGATGAAGGGAAAAACAAATATCATCTTGATCAAAATCTTTTGTGGCCCATAAAAAGCTTTTAATTACCTATCACCACTGTTTCCTATAGCATGATCTTCTTTATTTTGGGGATAATACCCTAAAATGATACGGAGAAACCGATGGACGGCGTGGATATAAAATAAATCCATCAATATAGGCCCCACAGTAAGGGGCGCACGCCTGGGTCGTACCTAATCTGCTCTCTTTAGTCCCGGAAGGTACAAAAAAGAAGTCATGTGCAGGCACGCCTGGTTTTCATTCATCTAGAAACCACGCCTTGCTTCTCTCACGTTGTGGGCCAGCACACGTGCGAGAGATAAAAACAGTTCATCCGTCGAGCCCCACTTCGTAATTTCCATGGGGACTAAACATTTCTTTGAATGCAGTATGCTGGGTAATTTCCTGATGATAGAACTGACCTGATTTTTGTCCACATGAATCTACATGGTGGGGTCCACCTGATGAACGTATCTCATAGGTGATCTACGTTGGCACAGGAGAGATGCAGTTCCTTGGTAGGTTCGCGCTACCTAATTCCATGGAACGTTTTAGCCCCTTGGCCTACGTTATAGGAAACATAAAACCTACGTAATTTCTTAGTATCGGTGTACCACCCACCATTTTCATTTCGTCGTAAAGCAATCTAAATCATCAAGCTACACCTCTGTTCGTATATATAAACCTAAAAAGATAAAAATATCTTTACCGTTTTTTAGCTGTTTTATCCTAACAAGTATATTTATTTTTGTAAAAAACCTTACTTTCATGTCTTAAAAATCGACCTTAGTGAAATAAATCATCCGAGAGCGAAAAAAATAAAGGCATAGCACAGAAGAGTCTATGGCGCTACTCCCTGCCACCACCACGTAGCTTGTGGTCGGTTCTCTATGAGCCCCATTATGATGTATGTGTTTCATCCATGCTGTTAATCTATTTTTACTGATCATTTTATTGCTTAATCCAAAAAATTAGAGGGATGTAAATCTCAAGTGGACCACACCACAGAAAAACAATAGTGATTCTACCATTAAAATTCTCCTAAGGCACACTGTACTGTTTATTTGACATCCAATATGTCTATTAGGTCATACACACCTAGATGAAGGTTAAAAACAAAGATCAGCTTGATCCAAAAACTTTTATGGCCCCAAAAAGTTTTTAATGGTTGACGCTCATTCAACACTGTTTCCTGTAATGTGGTCAACTTGAGATTGGGATATGCCTCATTTTTGGTCTCGTATCCTAAAATGATCTAAAAAAATAAATGGACGGCATGGATGAAACACATAGATCATGGTGGGGCCCACAGAGCACCGACCATCAGCCATTGGCTGGAGGCAGGGGGAGCAGCCAATCCGTTTCCTTATATTATATACCATCTTATCCATTGGATCAACTCCAACCAATGAAATATATCTAGCCCGTATAATTTAAATTGATGATATCTTCAAACCGTTGACGCAAACCAACGGTCAGATCCTCGGTTGTATCAATTGACTGATCATCTTATTTATTTATTCTGATTTTTTAATGGTTGATACGACTCTAGCATTGAATAATCTGTACGAGTTAGCGTGATCATGTGTAACTCCTGATAATAATTCACGTATCTGTTCTAGAAGTCTAAACTAATATACTGTATTATTTAAAGATAGATGATGTGGTGGGCCATGTGCATGGGAACCTTCCATGCACTTAGTTGCATTTGGACTTGTTGGTATCCACCTTTCCTATCTGGACGGTCCATTATGCTCGAGCCAATCTTTATAGGCTTCTTTGAAAAAACCATGCTAATTGGATGATCCAGACGGTCCATCAGTGGGATGCAAAAAAGGGTAGAAGATAGGTCCAATTGTAATGGTCCAGGACCATCGGATTGCTAGATCTATGCACAGTAGGTTAAGAGTATCAAGATGGGTGACTTGGATGGAGACTAAGTCCACGTGCAATTAAGTACGTGGGAAGGTTCCTAAACACTCAATAGTTCAATTAGTCCGGTTTGCAATATGAAATTAGGTGGTGTGGAATTGCAGGTCTAATGTAAATTTATCCTATATTTGGAATTGGTGGGAAAGATTGCATTAATCCCGATATCATATCATCCTGTTCTACAAGGAGATATGTCCAGAATTTTTTTTCTTTTTTTTTCTGTAAGTTCAAATCTATTACATTTGTGAGCCCTATGTTGATGCATGTGTTTTATTCAGGCTGTTCCATCCATATGTGCTCTTTATAGAAGTTGATCTAAACGTGAGATTAGACGGTCGGAACTCTGTGGTATTTGTATAATAATGATGTTAATTCCACCAAATGCAATTCAATGCCACTTAATCCGGCGTTTCCAAAAAGCCTTAGAAGTTTAGAGAAGGTTATTAGCAGGAGACTTGCCAACATGTAAGAATTGTGCATGATCCCCTGCCATTCACATGTGGGGTACACCTGAGCATTCTATGGTACAGACCAGTTGGAGGACAGACGGTTAGTCCAACTGATGGGTGGACTAGATGGTATAGAGCAGGCTTTATCAACAGTGTGGGGACACATGTAACGGTCTTTCAACGTTTGCTTGCGTGATTGGTCAGTAGATCTTACATATTCAAAGTTTGATACTTCAGCCGTAATGTTGGTTTGGAAGTATGTGCGTTTTTCAAACTCCTACGAAGGAAGAACTCCATTGGGACTAGAAAACAAGCTCAAGCTAAGATCTTTTCATTGATTAGTCGACTAATTTGACCATTTGATCCCACTTGGCCTACAACCGCTAACCTGCTTATATATATATATATATATAGATAAGAAAAGGTACTATATGCTTGACCGTGTTATACCTTCCATGAGGTCTAGTGCTGGCGGCACATTATTGGTTAGATGATAAAAGCTTTAAATAATTGAGAGATTTTATAGGAAACCTAATAAACACGATGTGGATTTTATAGGAAAACTGGAGAAATAAAACCCATGATATGTGGAGCCTACCATGATGTATATTTTCTATCCATGCTGTCCATCAATTTTGAAATATAATTTAAGGGATTTACACTAAAAATAAGTTATATCTGAATCTCAGATGGACCGCATCATGGGAAAACAGCTGTTATTGAATTTCTACGGTTACAAACTCCTAGGGTGCACTATAATGGTTATGTAGGAAAAAATAAGTTAGTTATTGAATTTTTACCATCCAACCTATTCATAAGGTCATGTATACGTGGATGAAGTGAAAACACAAATATCAACTTGATCCCAAACTTCCTAGCTTGTAAGAAGTTTTTAATGGTGGATGTTCAATCGTCACCTTATGGTCCACTTAAGCCTTGGACCTACCTCATTTTTTTGGGTCATATATTAAAATGATCTGAGAAAATTGTTGAACGGCGTGGATATAAAACACTTACATCACGTTGGGCCCCACAGAGCCGTGCCTAGACGGATTAGCGTCCGGGAGGTGGTAGGACGCAATCCGCGTTGGGATTGGCCGATGCTTCTCCAGCTCCGAGTTGTACAAACGGTTTAAAGGAGATCAAAGTTACATGGCTCACACTGATGTATTTATTATATCTATACAGTTCATCTATTTTTAGAGATCATTTTAGAGAATGTTTCAAAAAATGAATTATATCCAAAGATCATCTGGACCACACCACAAATAGCAGTGGAGATAATGATTATCACCATTGAAAAATTTGTAGGGCCTACCATAATGTTTATTTTCTATCCAATCTGTTTATAAGGTCAACAGGACCTGAATGAAGAGGAAAATTTTTTTCATACTGATCCAAAACATCTGTGACCAAAAAGAGTTTTAATGGTAAATGTTCAATCTACCATTAAAACGAGCCTTATTTTGACAGTGTGGTCCAATTGATAGTTAAATCTGTCTTATTTTTTGTACAAAGCCTTAAAACGAGCTCACCAAATGGATGGACGATTTGGATATATATAAAACATACCTCATGATTAGATTAAAAAAAAAACTTTGCTAACGTTAATATAGGGTGAGGTACTGAAGCTAGTCGGCTACTGAAGTATGCAAAGTTGAGTAGCCGAGTCAACTACTGAAGCTACGTCACCAAGTTTTGTGAGCCCCACTATGATGTATGTATTGTATCCACACCGTCCATCTATTTTGAAATATCATTTTATGGCATGAGTTAAAGAATGAGGCAGATAAAAATCTATAGTGGACCCACGAAACTTGGTGATGTCGCTTCAATAACGTTTTTAGCTATTTTACTATATATCGACACCGTGTTTCTTTGATTTCCTATAAAATCTCCCCGTTGTTTAAAGCTTTTACCATCTGACCAATAATGTGCCGTCAGCACTCGACCTTATGGAAAGTATAATACCGTCGAGCGTATAGTACCTTTTGTTGGGGATTTTTGAACCTGCGGAATCACAAAGATCTAGATCTAGGATAACAATCCAATGACACCAAGCACACAAGAGAACACAGAGAACACCCAGATTTAACGTGGAAAATCCTTTCAGAAAAAAATCACGGCACAAAGCGACAGATCTCCACTGTGAAAGCATCAGTTACAAAGAGAGAGGACTTACCCGATTCGAACAACCTCGAATCTCACCCTTGCTACACCCTTTAGAAACCCTAGAACCCCTTTAGAAAGCTTTTGTCATACCTAGAAAAGCCCTAGGAACACCTATTTATAGTTTATGCAACTTTCCTTCCGCATCCCAGTTGCGAAATGACTCAAATTTGTATTTTCGCGCAAAATCACGGAACAAACTGCGTAACTTACGACCGGTCCTAGACCTCCTACGACCAATCGTAGGGGTCTACGACCAGTCCTAGCTTTCTTACGACCAGCCCTAGACCCTAAAAAAAACAGCACAACTCGCTAGACTTCGAGTCATGCTAGGGCTCGAACCTACGACCGGTCGAGCACCTCCCACGACCAGTCGTGGCTCCCCTACGACCGGTCGAACAACATGAAAACTTGAAGATTGAAGGCTTCTCCTCAACAATCTCCACCAAGTCTTCATTCTTCAACCGTGTAGCTACTTGACCTCTTCTCTTATTTCTGCATCTCATCATGGCTCAAGATCACATTAGCAATCAGCGCCAATTAAGGATCTAATAGATACCTGTTATACCATCGGTACGAATATCTCTGAGCATAACCCATCGCCACCAACCTCGCTCTGTATCTATGTTGTATCCTCCTGAAGATTCACCTGCATCCAACCGCTTTTCGGTCCACTGGAAGCTCCACCCGTTCCCAGATGTCGGTCTGGTACAACGAATCCATCACATCGCCCACAGTCACCTTTCACTTTTCAGCAACAGGCTCACCTAGAGCCATCTGAATAGAAAATGAATATCCTGCAATATTGGAGTCGTCCATGTACGTCACCGATGTCCGGCGATCATGCCATGTGATTCTTCACACAGGTAGCTGCTCCACCTGCTCCGCATCCCTGTCCGCACATCTCATCCTTCCTCCCCAGCCCGCTCATGTGGCCATGTCCAACATGCCACACACGTGCAGAGGTGGAATCCGCTACATCCACCGTAGCTCCACCTTTTGAAGTGCTCCCGATCAACTTGTACAAGTTACCTAGTCGTTGTGCCTTCATGACTACCCGTGCCCCCTTAGATACATTAAGAGCATCATGAATACCTGTGTACTTGCATCCTTTTGCCTCAAGCACACCAAGAGAAATCAGATTCTGCTTCAAATCAGGAACGTGCCTCACATCTATCAAGGTACGCTCCACCCCATCAAACATCCTGATGCGCACAGAACCAACAGCCACAACATTACAGGCAATGCCATTGCCCATAAATACCTGTCCACCATCGCATTCCCTGTAGCTGGTGAACCAACTCCGATGAGGAGTCATGTGAAAAGATGCCCCTGTGTCTAGCATCCACTCATCCTTATGATCATCGTATGACCGTCTGAGCGAACACACAGATAAAACTTTACCATCACATCCACTCGATCCATCTGACGTAGCAACATTGACCTCCATGCATGAAGCCTCAGAATCTTCCCTCTTCGATTTAGAATTTTTACAATCCCTCTTCACATGTCCTTCTTTCCCACAATTCCAGCACTTTACCTTTCCTTTGCCCTTGCCCCTGGATTTAGATCTAGAACCAGAAGAACCTGTACCTTGTCCATAATTCTTACCTACTGTAAACAGTGCATCAGAAGATGTCTCCATGTCATTATTCAGTTGTCTCATAGCCTTCTCTTGAAGGGCTGAGATAACAGTATCGACACTCAGGGTTTTATTCATGTTGCACATAGTGTCCTTGAATGCCTCATAGGACGCCGGGAGAGAATTCAGCAACAAACATGCTTGTTCTTCATCTTTCATCACTTCCTCCATATCCAGTAATTTGCAAACCAATTTATTAAAGTTACTGATGTAAGCCTCTAGATCTCCACCCTCTGCCATCTTGAAGTTATACCACTGTCGCTTCAGGTGTAGGCGATTTTCTGAGGATTTCTTTGCATAGACATCCTCTAACTTTGCCCACAAACCAGCCGCAGTTTTCTCTCTCATGACGTTGTAGAGAACCTCATCCGTGAGACATAAATGGATCGATGATAAAGCCTTCTTATTAAGAGTATTCCATTCATCATCTTTTATAGTAGACTTTCGCTCCTCAAGAGCACTGTTGAGGGTCAAATATTGCATATTAGACCCTAGATATTGTCTAGATTTATGAACATAATATTGTTTAATGACCCATTTTAACCGTGTTTGTGATACAAGGTGCATTTACGAGTTTGGGTTGAAACAGGACACTAAAATCATAGATTTAACGCTCAGAATGCTCTAAGGCAAGAAAAGGACTCCAGGGGACCAAGAACGACGAAATTACATGCCAGAGATCTAAGAAAATCAGGCCACGCATGTTAAACGGGCCCGAAAATCGTCAAAAATGCAAGATCACAGGGTTTCCACCATCCATTCAGCTCAAAAATTTATACATGGTCTGACGGCCATAAATTAACTGTACATGTCAGATTTCAGTTATTGGATCATTGTAAAAGTGTCCCAATGGATAGATCAGCGCATAAAATCTCAAAATTGGGGCCTGCCTGAGATCTGGGTCTGCTCCAAATTTGGTATCAACCCTTAAAATTAAGTGACAAAAGGGATGGATGGATTGGATTTCTTATATCTATCACCATGGACCCCACTGGAGTTGAGAGTTGAGAGTGCACAAGTGCACTCGATGTGCACTGGATCGCACCATGCGGTCGAAGTCGGTTTGACCGACCTTCTTTTTTAAAAACAAAAACGGAAACCTCCGTTTTATCAGCGTTCCCACCACACCATCCGTTCGCAGTTGTGGGCCCCACCCGTTGTCCATGTAAACAATCCAAACCGTTCATTAGATTCTAAAGTCCCATTATACCAAGGCCTAGGTGAAAATATTTTAAGAAACAAAGAGGATGGGATCATAACCATTTAAGCAAGGGACGGACGGTGGAAAGAAAATTTCTGGGGACCACACCAAAACTGAGCAAAAATGATCCATATTCGATCGGTTTTTCGAGGGGAATCTACTGGACGGAGTGGATTCCCCATTTGAATCCGATCATAAGCCCCACCATCACCATAGCGCAGACAGCGTGCGTAAGCCCTGTTTCGCGTCTGAAAATTCCGGAAAGTTGCGGGCCACCGTCCGTGATCGGACGAATGATCTGAACTGTTCATATGGAAGCCAAGGTGGGACTGATCATTACCAAGGCGGCAGATACCCAGGACAAGCTGTACATCTGTCCCAAAAACACACCAAACGCAAGTCGATTTTCAAGATCTGCTGCACCAAAAAAGGGACCTGCGTTCTGGCTGCGAAAACGTTTGCACCGACTCCAGCTGCGGAAAGGAAACTGGCAAACCGACCTCCTAGCCTATAAAAAGAAAAGACCTAAAGAGGAAGAGGGATTCACGGCTGAGGTTGGGTTTGGACGTGGAGTGCAAGACAGGGAAAGTTTTTAAATTCTATTTTTTTTTTACTTCTTTTCTTTTAGTCTGAGATTCAGTCCAGCCATGGCAGGCTAAATCCTCCTAGCTAGGGCTAGGAGGTGAAGCTTGTAGTGAGATGGGAGATTTTATGATTTTAATTTAATTTTAATACATGAATTGAAGTTGCTTTTAGTTGATTAATGTTGGAAATATTTTTAATCTTTAATGGTCTGTTGTGACTAAAATTACAGTGGGTCTGCGATGACTTTAAATGTTTTCTTTTATCCTTTATGTTTATGATGTCAGGAAGCTCTGTTGTTCACCATAGTCTCCTGGGCATGGTCGGATGTCGGTACCCTTCCTAACTTTCATACATGTGATTGGTTGGTAATTAGTTAATTCTGTTGTTACCATAGTCTCTGGGATATGGTTTGGTGATGGAATCCATTCTAATTCATATACCCTTCATCTCTTTGAAAACTAGATCAACGACAGTTCAGTAAATTCCATGATTCTTGAAACAGGCATAAGATCTCTCTGATCTCTACAAGTGGATCCTCTGAATCCCTAGTTTCCTATCTCTGATTTGTTTCCTAAGTTTTAGATAATAATTTCATAATTATTCCTTGAAATTCTAGTTGATTTAGATTTCATCTCATTCTAGTTCTAGTTCTAGTTAGTTTTAGATAACGCACAGGTTTCAGTCCCTTGGGATTCGACCTCGGTCTTACCGAGTTATTACTACATCACAACCCTGCACTTGGGGAGTGAACAAGTTTTTGGTGCCGTTGCTGGGGACTGACGGCTGCATTTTGAAATTAATTAGTTTTAAAATTAGATTAAGATTAAGATTGTACTAACTTTAGGTTTAAATTTTTTAATTTTTTAGGAATTAACCTAACTTTCCTGTTTTGTAGGATTCTGAGATAGAAACTTCTAATTTGGTGATATCTTTTCTAATTTCTTTATTTTTTCTCTATTAGGGTTTTTAGAAATTTTCTAATCTTAGACTAACTGTTTTAAAAACTAACTTGTTTTGTTTTCTTCTTCAGGATCTTAACATAGGACCTTCTTATTTGGTAACACCCTTCTAACTTCTTCTCTTACTTTTTATATTGCCATAAGACTTTTCTTTTGTTCTAGGATTAGACTCAGAGTCAAGGTTCTACCATGGAATCGTGGGTACGTGCATACGCTGAGATGGATAGGAGATATTGGAGAATGCCCAAGGATTGTGAAATTCAACGTATACCTCAAGATTTTTCTCCATCACAAACAGACATTGAGAACCGAGCAGAACGTTATCTTCCATCGGTTAATAGGGCTGTATACGATCGTAATTATGGGAATGAGGATTATTATCAGCCATCATATTCTCCCATGTATGATCAGTATGACTATAACCAGTGGAAACATCAAAGCTGGGAAGATGAACCGACAACATGTTATAAGGATTATCCTCTTGGATACCCTAACATTGAGATCCAACCAAAAACGATACAGAAAAATTCAATTCAGCATAACATGGAGTGGTTTGCGGAATTCAGAAAAGCAATGAAAGGACTCAATGCGCGCCTTGATAGGATAGAGGAGGCTCAGTCATCCCAGCCACGACTCAATCCAGAAATACAATGCAAGGAAAGTGATCCGCATTCACTTTTGAAAGAATCTGGAATTTAGAATGAGGAGTTAGATTCCGTTAATGAGCATGTGGTTCAATTACTCGATGAGTTGATCTCGATGACTATTCGAAAGAATGGTGAAGATACATGGGTGTCTTTTAAATATAATGATGATGACACACTTCAATCACATGATACACTAGATTCTAATGATGAAGAATATGTTAGTTTATACAAACCTCAACCCATTCTAGGTGAAGAATATGAGGAAAGTGATTCCATCCCAAGTGTGCACTGCACTGAACCAAAATATGATGAGTACTGGGATGATGATCCTGAATGTGTAACCACAATTCTTCTGGAATTAATCTCAAGTTTGGTCCAAATCAATGATCAAGAAGTACGCGAAGAGAACGGTCATAATGAGATACTTCACTCATCCGACATGTCTGATCTAAAAGTGGGGGAGCTCCTTATAACCGACTCTTCTATCTCTTATGAGATATGTTTGGACCACTCCCCTGAATTAAATGATGATATGATTCGGGAGATGGACGAGTTGCGCGCTACGACTCTAGAATTTGAAACCACCCAGTTGAGGCCACCATCTGAACTGTTGAATGTTGACGATTCAATGCCTCTTCTGAGTAATATCAATGAACAGAGTCTACATATCAATGCTTCGCATACTGACCCTCAATTTGTCTGTGCAGGGCTGGAACAAGAGAGCATACATTCGTCCACTTTCAAGGATGATGGATTCCTTGAGCAGATCATCACGAGCTCCAAGGTGGAAAATAAGTCACTCTCAGAAGAATGTCCCAACTCTTTTGATGATTGCTTGGCATACTTTGAAGATTCAAATGATCCCATGATAAGAGACATAGTAAATGCCTTGCAAGACAACATCTCGGCAGTCAGCACTGACCGAGAGTACCCTTACTCTGAAGCCCATTCTTCCACAGATCCTAAACGTTTACTATTAGGGGAGGAGGAGCTGAAAATTGAACCGAAGTCTGCTACTTCGGAATATGTTGAGATTACACCGCTTCCTGAAAATTTTTCTCAAGTTGATTTATCTGTAGTCTCTGATTCACCATGGGATACTAACTTTGAAACTTTTTCTGACACAGGTGAATCATTTATACTTTGGATACCTCAGGCGGATCAACAACAAATTTTTAATGAGGTAAATAAGTTTCTCAGGAAAGTCAAGCTCCAGGGCATCCAAGCCTATTGCAAAAAGGGCTTTTGGATGATCCTGTTGAGAAACTTATTGAGAAACTTATCAAGATATTGGTCGGAAGAGGAACCTTATGGCATGATCAAGTTCCATGATCGATTCAATGTTTGTGGGTAACATTGCTGTAAACCCTCACGAGACTACAACTCGTCCACTAGGGGTAACCTAGGGGTTTAAAGGCTTGTTGCATACGCTAAATGCAATCGAGAGCACCTGCGAAAGTGGTATAGGTAGAATTTTATTTTCATTATTTTTATTTTTCTTTCTCTCTCGTGCTAACCAGCTTCCATACTGTGATATCGTGGATAGTCTCTCTTTCGATTTGTCATTCAGGTATTATCTTCCCATCACTTTACTTTTGTTGTCCCATGTGCATTGCATGCTTATATCTTTTACATTGAGGACAATGTAGATTTTAGGGTGGAGGTGGGAGATTAGGTTACCTAATCAGTATTTTCTTGGTCATGAGCAAAAATTGTGAAATTTTTAAAAATTTTCTAAAAATTCCTGTGAACTCGAAGTAATTTTGACAGATATCCCTAATTTAGATTTGTAAGATACATGATGTTGGATTTATGACTCGTGGATTCAGCTATCTGTTAGCTTTCACAGTTAAGTCCGATTTGTTAATCCATGATGAGAAGTTTTAAACATTGATTGAGTCATGATTTCACATGTCACATCTCGCTTTCACATTAAGGTTTCAGTTGATATTAAATGGTTAATTTAGTAATCACTAAGCATGAAAGGAACTAGCCTGGAGTATTTGCCTAACAGGATTGATATGAGGAAAAAAAAAAAAAGAGAAGAAGATATCTTTGGAAAGATTTGGGCGAATAATCTTCACCGTAGGTTTGCTCCCTATAGGTGTAGATTTAATACCCTTTGAATGATATCTAAAAAGAGTCAGGTGTACGATCTTCACCATAGGTTTTCTCCCTATAGGTGAGGATTTGATTCCCCTTCCTTGGCTTTACTTTGAATAGAAAAATCACAAGTTAATAGGTTAATCTATGAGGCAAGTTTGGGATTAGGTTTTTGATTGTCATGAATTTTCTTGTTGGTTACCAATGATATCATGAAATTGACGATTGGATCTTTTAATAACGATGAGCCGAGATTACACTATACACCCATGAAACTCAATGTCTAGAATTATTCTAATTGATGGATTAATACTTTGAACTTGATTATAAAGTTCACTGTGTGCTTGAGTCCATGAGAACATAATTTCTAACATTCACGAATCTTAGATTTCTCATGTCTGAATTGTTTTTCAAGAAATCACTCGAGTTCACAGAAATTGTCTTGTAATTCTCAACTTATTTTTCGCATATTTTGCTCGGGACTAGCAAAATGCTGGTTGGGGGTTGGAGCACCATCCTCGCCTTGCTTGGTTAACAGGCTAATCATCTTAACCTTACATAACTCAAAATTATTTTTTCCTAAATACTTCTCAAACTCATACCTGGCACTCGCCATTATTACTAATCCCTCAGATTCAGATCTGTGCCCCAAATTTTGCTCTGATACCAGTTGTTGGGGATTTTTGAACCTGCGGAATCACACAGATCTAGATCTAGGATAGCAATCCAATGGCACCAAGCACACAAGAGAACACAGAGAACACCCATATTTAACGTGAAAAACCCTTTCGAAAAAAAACCATGGCACAAAGCGACAGATCTTCACTGTGAAAGCATCAATTACAAAGAGAGAGGACTTACCCGATTCGAACAACCTCGAATCTCACCCTTGCTACACCCTTTAGAAACCCTAGAACCCCTTTAGAAAGCTTTTTTCATACCTAGAAAAGCCCTAGGAACACCTATTTATAGTTTAGGCAACTTTCCTTCCGCATCCCAGTTGCGAAAGGACTCAAATCCGCAGTTTCATGCAAAATCGCGGAACAAACTGTATAATCTACGACCGGTCCTAGACCTCCTACGATCGGTCGTAGCCCTCCTGCGACCAGTCGTAGGGGTCTACAACCAGTCCTAGCTTTCCTACGACCAGCCCTAGACCCCGAAAAAAAACAGCACAACTCGCTGGACTTCGAGTCATGCCAGGGCTCGAACCTACGACCGGTCGAGCACCTCCCACGAACAGTCGTGGCTCCCCCACGACCGGTCGAACAACATGAAAACTTGAAGATTGAAGGCTTCTCCTCAACACCTTTTCCCTATATATATATATAGAGAGAGAGAGAGAGTCATGCTCCCCTACACACGTGCGCACCTTTGCACACATGCCATGGGTGTCTAATCTAAACGTTTCATGTGATGCGGAATCCCATGAAACCCCATGTGACAAATTTTCAACCCAGTCTAAAATTCTGGTGGGCTATAGCAAAGAGAAATGCAAATCAAGGGAGGAAACTGTTTTCATTTTTCATGGCCCATCAAGTTTTAAATCAAAGTAAAACTTGGGCCTAGGGGGTTTCACGAGGTGCTGCTTCACATGAACGGTTTAGATTTTGGATCCACATCACGTGTGATGGGTTCTCAAAAAAGTTCGTACATAGTACGTACGAACTGGTTCGCAGGTGAGCGTTCCGCTATATATATATATATATATATATATATATATATATATATATATATCGGAGATGGTACTCTGAGGTCGACCTCATGAGAACTTCCCATGAGGTTGAGCTGTGTGGGCCCCACTATGATATATGTCGAAATCTATCACATCATGCACCATTGGGAAGACATGCCTAAAACATATAAAAGTATTTAGTGGGGCCCACCTAAGTTTTGGATGCGGCTGAAACTTGGTCTAACCCTTCATCCAAGTGGGACACACACAATGGATGGGTTGGATTTTTGAAACACATTTTGGTGGGTCCAATAAATAATTATGAATGTTTTAATGAGAGGGTAACCCCTCTCAACTGTTGTATATGTTGTATGTGGTATGGCCCATCCAAGTTATGGATTGATTTGCGCACACAGCTCAACCTCATGGTACTCTCTATCTCTCTCTACACACACACACACACACACACACACACACACACACACACACATATATATAATCCCTATGAGTACATGCCATTGGAGAGATGTGTGGTCAAATACTCTCAACCACTGCATTAGCCATAAATTACTTGTTATATAATTATTTATATGTTTTAAGATTTTCGATTAAGCAAATTCTTAGGCCAAAATGGGCCAAAGTAGGTAGGACTGGCGGTTGGAATGAAGCACATACAAAGTAGGTAGGACTAGGTTTAAAATTGGGTTGGTTTTGTACGGTGGAAAAGAGGAAGAGAGAAAGGCTTGAATTCACTATAAGCCTTGAATTTATAAGTAAAGGACTTTTAAACTTACTCAGATAATTTTTCATGACTCCAACAAGGACTTTTTGCATAACCGCACTTCTTCAAATCCTAAAATACTTCGAAAAAGAGTAAAATTTATAAATTACTAAAAATAATAAATTTTAACTTAAAACAAAAGAAATCTTTAAAATGATTTTATTTTCAAATAATATCTAAGATTAAAGTAGAATTCATCAATAGCTTTTCAATGATATATTATATGTGTGAAATAGACCCCTGGTTACAAAATTACGGCCATCAAAAGCATAATGTTCATTTGAACATTGGATTGAACTTTGGAGTTTGTTTTTTTCGACTATAGTTCTTGTTAGGATTTGTGTTGCGGAATCACATAGATACGAATCTATAACAACAATTCAATGGCATTAAGCAAACAAAAGAGAACATAAAGATTTAACGTGGAAAACCCTTTCGAACACAAAGCGACAGAATTCCACTATGAAAATAGATATTACAAAGAGAAAGGACTTACCCGATTCGAACAACCTTGAATCTTACCCTTGTTACATCCTTTCGAAACCCTAAAACCCTTTTAGGAATCCTTGGAACCCCTTTAAAAAGCCTTAACATACATGAGAATGACCCCAAGGACTCCTATTTATAGATGGAGAAACCCCACTTACGCACCTCCTCAGAAACTGCCTCAAATTTATGTAGTCCATGCATAAACTGCGTACTGTCTGTGTAACCCTCAACTAGTCAAGCCTAGTCTTCAACTGGTTGAAGGACCCCTTTGACTGGTCGAGCCCATCCCTTGACTGGTCGAGCGTCTCAAAAATCTCAAATACATCGTTGTTGGACTTCAAGTCGAATAGGTTTCGACCAGTCGAAGGGACCTTCGACTAGTCGAGCCAGTCTCTCGATTGGTTGAACATCTCGGTAAACAAGATTTAAGACATCTGTTTTATAACAATCTCCACCATGTCTTCAATTTTTAACCGTGTAGCTTCTTGACCTATTCTCTTATTTGTGCATCACATCATAGCTTCTCGTGCACACTCTGTCCTTCTTTTACGCAATCACCAAGCTCAGAAGAGTTGCACAGAACTTGAACTTCTCTACAAGAACGACATTGGTGATCATGGCTTCCGGATTCACGCTGGTGTGACTCTTCTCCAGAGGTTTGCCTCCTTCCTCAAGCACTTGTAAAATAATATGGACAACTAACTAATTGCTCTACTCGCTAGTATAAATGAGTAACCTGAAGTCAACTTCCTGGAATCCATACTACTTGCATAATCTAAATCCAAATAACCTTCTAACTTTGTCGTTGTCTTTCCAAAAGTAAAAACGTAGTCTTCTTATCTCAAATATATCGAAGTAACTATCTCACCGCCATCCAATGTTACTTGCCGGGGTATTTCCTCACAACACTGATTGCCTGTGAAATAACCGGTCAAATCCAGACCATGGCATGCACTGCCAAGCGCATTCGAATAAGGCTCATAAGACATATCTCGCTTTTCCTCGTCTGTTTTGAGACATGTCCTAAGGAAAACTTGAGGAGAGATGCGTAGGGAACGCTCAACGGCTTTTCCTGGTCCATCACATACATGATCAATACCTACGCAAGGTATTTTACCTGTGATTACTAAAACCTACTTCTCTTCCAGTCTCTATGAATATCACTGCCGAGAACCTTCTTTGCACCCCCTGATCTTTATCCTAAATGTCCCACTTAACCAAGTCTTTAGTACATTGATTTAAGACAAGTCATGATTGACGATCTACATGTCATCAACATACAATACCTGACTCACCATGAAGGAATCAAACCACTGCCTAGGCGACAGGTTGTACATGAACTCCTGCAAACTCTTTTTCTCAGCCCCTTTAACTTTGAACCGCTCTAGTTGTTTCATGTAGATTTTCTCTTTCAATTTCTCATAAAGAAGTGCAGACTGTATATCCATCCTTTCTAGCTCAAGATCGCATTAGTCAACCGACGTCAATCACGAATCTAATAGACACCTACTATACTGTCGGCACGAATATCTCTGAGAAGCCTATCCATTCTTTCTGAGCATAATCCTTCTCTACCAACCTCGTTCTATATCTATGTTGTATCATCTTAAAGATCCGCCTGCATCCAATAGCTTCCCGTCCCACTGAAAGCTCCACCAGCTCCCATGTGTCGATCTGGTAAAATGAGTCCATCACATCGCCTATAGTTACCTTCCACTTCTCAGCACCAGGCTCGCCTAGAACCATTTAAATAGAAGATGGTTCCCCTACGATATTGAAGTTGTTCATATCCCTCGCCGAAATCCTGCGATTATACTATGTGATTCTTCTCACAGGTGGCTGCTCTACCTGCTCCGTATCTTTGTCCGTGCGTCTTTGCCTTCATGCCCTGCCTACTCATGTGGCCATGCCTAGCATGCCACACATGTGCAGAGGTGGAATCTTGTAACATCCAAATTCTCGTGACCCGAGGACAGTCGCTCGAGTACGAGAACCCGAGGGTTACATCGTAATATAAAATCACCATTCATAATATAAAACTACCAGTCATCTCAATATTGACATAATTCATAGTAATAAACCGAAATCATAATATCAACTGATCAAAGGGGTGCAACATGTGTGAAGAAGAGTCGAGAGTAAAGCAAGAAGCACTAGATCCCACAGTAAGGGATTTTTAGTTACAATATCCAAAGCAAGTGAAACGAAAGTAATGTCTAAAAGCATGTAAGTAAGAAAAATCCTATATCATTAGTTGAGCTCCAGCGGCTTAACTGGGTCGACGTACTGTCCTTCATCTCTGTACTCCTACTCTACGACGCCCAGAGTGTCGTCATCAACGCCACTTTCCTCGATCATACCTGCGTCTCTTTGGTGCAATCGCACTGTTTGGGTGAGTGAAAACTCAGTGGGAATTTTCCTCATAGATTCAACCACAACACATCAATTCAAAATAGATTAGCAATTCTAATTCATAAGGCAATACAATACACATGTATTTGCATGTATGTATGAATGTATGATCAAGTCGCAGAACTGGGTATGCAATCCAGCTATCAAAATAAAAGACCACCTGCGGTAGGTAGACTACCTGGAAAAGGCCATGAAGGTGAGAGCGCCCAAGGACAACCTTCTGGAAAAATACTTGGGGTATGCCCAAAGAGGTATAAAATCTCAGAAAAGCCTCATGTAAAGAAAGAGCGACCCAAAGTATACAAGTGCACAAACCTGATGGTTGCACTTAGGTAATAGAACCTTGCACAACCCAACAGATGTGACTTACGATGAACACTCGGAAAAGCTCACATGTCATGCATGGATGTTATGCACCATGACACATAGATTCATTACTTTGATAGAATAGTAATGACCTTCACTTTCAAATAGACAATATCCAACTATGCATTCCATATGAACTTCCATGATTTCTGTACATTCAAAAGAGGGCTCACCAAGAGTCATGTGAAGCTCAAGTCAATCACATTAGAGCTATGTTCATGATATCAATATAACAAGAGGCATTTTATCTCATAACAACAGTAATAATTATGAAAGATGGAATCCCAATCATCCCTTTGTACACTGTATGTAAATAAAATTATATTTGCTATATTTTAAGAACTATCCATATGATAGGGCCAACTAAATTAGAGATTAGAGAATGTAGAATGTAGAAAGTTATGGAGATGATGTTTCATTACACAATTCACAGCTAATCTAGTGTGGGAACATTCTTTTATTAATATGTCTAACAAAGCTACATTCATAGGCAAGTGATCATAAATGTGAGATGGAGTTTATAAGGCAATGCACCACATACATAATTGCAAGGAAATATGATATTAGAGCAATTTCTTCATGATAATCAGGATAACTAGGATTTAATAATCCTCTAACATTCTCTACATTAGAGATGTAATCTACATGAAAATTAGGAAACGGAAGAAGCTATAGGGGATGCTCCTCACCTTGGTGTTTTCTTCCTGATTTGTAATGTTCTGGTTTGGACTGATTGAAGGATGGAGTTTCCACTAGGTGTATTAGTTGTAAGCAGCTCCTGTAGGAGGTATCACTAGTTCTAGTGAGTCACGACCGAGTTAACTCGGTCAAGGTCATCAACTAATAACTAGTTGGCTTGTTTCAATGGTTTTGATAGCCACCGGGTCCGATCATGTGTCAATTAGACCAAATGCCTCTCAAGACTACTTGTAGTTGGTTGGAGTTAGCTATACTCAGCCGGAAGGTTGACTGAGTTAGCCTAATAAGGAGTACTGAGTTGACCCAGTTGGGAAACGATAATTGGGTCAGTCTGGAACTAGGCGGATCTGGAATGCCTTTAACTGACTCCAGGTTCAGCTAGGTGAGTTGTTTACTGGGCCCAACTGAACCAAGTCTTCCAATCATGAGACGGCCCTGAGTCATTGACTAAGTAGAGTCATCATGCAAACAACATTGCAACCTTCTGTAACTGGCGAATCAGAGCACGGCTCACAGTGCCTGCCCTAGTTCTAGGAGGAAAAACGATCCTCACCATGGATGCGGATTGGTCCTTCTCATGGAGGAAGGGCTGGAGTGGGGGTTGAGTTTCCTAACTCGTAATTGAGTTGAGATAACTGTGAAACAGTCAGTTATTTTGTGCAAACTGATAATAACAGAGAGCAGATTGTGGGGGTTTTACTTGGCTAGGGGAAACCCTCAGTTGCTGATGAAAGGCTCGGGACGATTGACAACACCAGCAGCGATGTAGCTAGCCGTTGATCAGGGAGCTACTCGACTGACCCACAACTAGTTGGAACAGTTGCTATAGACGATTTCTAGTAGCCACTCACCTTCGGACTTCCACCTTACCCTTCTAATCTCCCTCTTCCCTCTCATATTTCTCTCTGGATGGAACAACTCAGCTGAGTCGAGTTACTATCAAACTAGCAAGCCGCTTGAGCGGTGCTCCCTTACTCTCTCCATTTCTCTCTTACTATTTTCTTTCTCTTTCTTGTATTGGGATTCCCCCTAATACCGGCCCTTTTATAGCTGTTTCTGATTCTGGAAACATCCTCAGCTAATCGTAAGGATTAGTGGTTGTTAACCCAAGATGGCCGAGAGAACACCACCATTAGGATTCTCTGTAGAAGCCAAACGTGTTCATGGGTCCAGGTGTCCCTCACGGATGGGTCTTGGGTTCAATGGGCCACAAGATGGACGCCTTAGATGGGTGGAAGGGCCATACTCACAGATGGTGGGTTTCTAAGTTAATTTGGGAAGATGAAGTGCCAAAAATGGCAGATTTTGAACAGGTGGCTTATCTTTGGATCAGGGCCGTTTAGACGATCCTGATAGGACCTAAACACCACGTGGGGTCCATATCACGGTGAAGGATGGCCGTTGATTATTGCATTTGTCACATCGGGGTCGGTTTGAGACGTGGCTACGTCTCACCGATTTGTCAGTTGTTGCTACGAGTTTTTGGACAGCCCTAGCACGAACGATCTAGATTAGCATGGGAGAAACTTCCAAAAGCCAATGAATGACTGAGATTCGTCTTCCCTTAATAGGAAAGGATCTTTTTCCGCTTTCTGGCGAGTAGGGGCGTATTTTTGGAAAGTAGTAAGTCTGACTAGGATTTCTCCGCGTACGTGGCCTCCACACGTTCGTTTCCAACGGTCGGATTGGTCGGAGGCGCGGCGTACGTGGACACCTCATCCCCGTCAGCGACACTCTCGTGTGTTGTTTGCTGGTTTGTTAATAGAGGAGTAACGGACAATTTTCAATCCTAAGACTCTTCATGTGTGTGGTTGGTGGGACCCTATCTGTCATGTGGACAGTCTAGATCTCATTCCCTTATTCGGAACATACTTGTTTACACTGTCGAATGTACGGTCTGCGTTGAGCCAGCGACGGGCGGGAGAATTCCTTTAAATTCGCTGCTTTGGTGAGTTTTATCGAGTCAGTGGGAGGTTGACTGGGCATTTAGGTGTCGTGCATGGCAAGAGCATACTATCTGTGCTCACGCATCTATCAAATACAGGCTCCATGATTTGATCTCGAGTGATCAGCACCGACCATTGGTCTTGGAAGGTCCTTATTTACCTGTGGATGCTGTTATCTGAAAATTCTTGATTTCCTGTGGTGAGATTTAAGTCGTCCGGTTCTTAAATAGGCTTTATAGCTTGTTTTAAGCCAGTTTCCACTCTTGTAGAAACTTATACTAGGAGTATTAGTGTAGATTATCTTAGTTAAATAGTTAGCTCTTGTTTAGTTGTGTTAGTTAGTATCATGAGGTGGTTTAATGTCAGTTAGTAGTTGTAAGTTGAAATGTTAGTTTCAAGTGGGGGAATGGTTCGTCCTAAATTGAGAATTTATGTAAAAAAATAATTTATTTTAGGGTCATTACAATCTCCTCCCCTAAAAAAATTTTCACCCTTGAAATTGTACCTGAGTGATATCATCGAAAAGATGTGGGCATTTTTCTTGCACCTCAGCTTGGCGTTCCCACATTGCTTCCTCCGCTCCACGACGAGACCATAAGACTTTCACTAATGGAATATTTTTGGTGTGCAGAATCTGCTCCTTGTGATCCAAGATGCGAATAGGGACCTCGATGTAGCTAGCATCATCATTCAACTCGATTTCTTCCCAGCTGATGATATGAGACACATCTGGTTCATATTTCTTCAACATAGATATGTGGAAAATGTTATGAACATTGGCAAACTTTGGAGGAAGAGCTAGACGATAGGCGACGACTCCCACCCTGTCCATGATTTTGAAAGGCCTAATGAACCGGGGAGAGAGCTTTCCTTTCTTCCCGAATCGCATGACACTCCTCATGGGGGAGATCTTTAAGAATACGTGATCACTGACAGCAAATTCCAGATCTCGTCTACGATTTTCTGCGTAACTCTTCTTTCTACTCTGAGCCGTGTGCAGGCACTTTTGGATTAGATCAACTTCTCTATAGTTTCCTGGACTAGTTCTGGTCCCAATAGGCTTTTATTTCCAACTTCAGCCCAACAATGAGGTGCTCGACAAGGTCGTCCATATAGAGCCTCAAACGGTGCTATACCAATGTAGGTCTGAAAGCTATTATTATAGGCGAATTCTGCGAGATGGATATGCTCATCCCAACTACCCTTGAAGTTTAACGCACAGGCCCTCAACATGTCTTCTAGCACCCGGTTCACCCTTTCGGTCTACCCATCTGTCTAGGGGTGAAATGCTGTGCTAAATTTCAACTCTATACCCAACTCTTCTTGCAATCTTTTCCAAAAAGTGGAAGTGAACCTGGTGTCGCGATCTGACACAATTTCCCGAGGAATGTCGTGAGCACGAACAATCTCCCAAATGTACAGCTTAGCCAAGTCATCAGCTGAATTATTTACACGTATAGGAAGGAATCGAGCTGACTTGGTAAGCCTGTCAACTATTACCCAAATGGAATCATGGTTCCCACGTGTCTTCGGGAGTCCCAAGATGAAGTCCATGTTGATACGGTCCCACTTCCATTCGGCGAGAGGTAGCGGTTGCAAAAGACCTGGCGGCTTATGGTGTTCTGCCTTCACTTGCTGACAGGTGAGACGTTTTGAAACGTATTTTGCAATATCCCACTTCATATTTTCCCACCAATATTGACGCCTGACGTCCCGATACATTTTTGTATTCCCCGGATGAACAGTCAGACGAGACTTGTGCGCTTCGCTTAGTATTGCCTGTTTTAATTCTACCACTGCTGGTACATAGATACGGCCTCGATATCTCAGGCCGTCATCAAAACTGACATACCAGTTCGACATTCTTTCATTCTCGCACCTCAGTCTCAACTTCGTTAACACTTCGTCTTGGTCTTGAGATTCGATAATACGTCGTATCAAAGTTGGTTCAATGACCAAGGAAGCTACTAGGATGCACGGTCCTTTGAGCGATAATTGTGCATCATAGTCCTGGATGAAATCCATCATTTCACCCTCTCTCATCGTGAGACCAGCCATAACTTCGTGATTCCTTTTTTGACTCAAGGCATCAGCCACAAGGTTCGCTTTGCCGGGATGATAAGATACTTCAAATTTAAAGTCTTTCAACGTTTCCTTCCAGCGACGTTGCCGCATGTTTAGATCCTTCTGAGTGAAGATATACTTCAGACTCTTGTGATCGCAGAATAATTTGAATTCCTCCCCATATAAGTAGTGCTTCCAAATCTTCAGGGCAAAAACCACTGCGGCAAGTTCCAGGTCGTGGGTAGGATAATTTTCTTCGTGTTTCTTCAGTTGCCTGAAAGCATAAGCAATCACCTTCTCATTCTGCATGAGTACGCATCCCAGCCCTGTCTGTGATGCGTCACTATAGACTACGTACTTCGGCCCCTCTTCTGGAAGTGTGAGCACGGGGGCAGTGGTGAGTCTCTTCTTAAGTTCCTGGAAGGACGTCTCTGCTTCAGCGCTCCAACTGAATTTCACATTCTTCTTAGTCAACTGAGTTAGGGATCGAGGGATACGAGAAAATTCCTTTATGAATCGACGATAATATCTAGCCATACCTAAAAAGCTCCAAACTTCTGTGACCGTATCAGGCCGTTCCCACTTCACTATAGTCTCGACCTTGGTTGGATCAACCGCGATACCTTCCTTCTTCACGATGTGACCCAAAAATTTTACTTCTTCCCTCCAGAAGTCACATTTTGATAATTTTGCATACAGCTGCCTTTCCTGGAGGCTCTTCAAAATAATTCTCAAGTGCTCCTCATGCTCGTCACGACTCTTAGAATAAACCAGGATGTCATCGATGAAGACAATAACAAATCGGTCTAAATATGGCATAAAGACCCGATTCATTAAGTCCATGAATACTGCAGGTGCGTTAGTGAGCCCGAACGACAACACTAAGAATTCTTACTGCCCATATCTGGTGCGGAATGCTGTCTTGGGGATGTCTTCTTCTCTAGCCCTCAACTGATGATATCCCGACCTGAGATCGATTTTTGAGAAATATTTTGCACCCTTGAGCTGATCAAATAAGTCGTCGATACACGATAGAGGGTACTTATTCTTCACTGTAGCTTGATTCAATTTCCTGTAGTCTACACAAAGGCGCTGCGATCCGTCTTTCTTTTTCACAAATAGTACTGGCGTGCCCCATGGGGATACACTAGGGAAGATGAATCTCTGCCTTAATAATTCCTCGATCTGTACCCGCAATTCTTCCATCTCACATGGCGGCATTATATATGGGGCCATAGATATCAGGGTGGTACCAGGTAGGAAGTTAATTGTAAAATCTACCTCTTTTTTTTGTGGTAACCCTGGTATGTCTTGAAACACTCCCGGAAATTCATTAACTACCGGTATCTGATCAATGGTGATCTCTGTTGATTCTGCTATTTCCAGAGCCCATAGACCTTCATAGGGCTCATATTGACACCTTCCTTATATTGTGAAAGGTAACTGCCCAGGTAATGTTATTGTGACCGTCCGAGCGTGGCAGTCCAATATCGCGTGAGGCTGGGTAAGCCAATCCATACCAATAATGATCTCGAACTGTTTCAATTTCATTACAACTAAGTTCATACGGGTCTCGTTGCCTTTCAATACAACCAGGCATGCGGGATAAAATCTTATAATTTCTACAAACTTTCCCATTGGAGACGCTATAACTAAGGGTCGTTCAAGGCGGTTCAATTCTAAATTCAGTTCTTTAACTACGGATGAACTAATAAGAGATATAGTAGAACTTGAATCAAACATAACAAATACTGGAACATTTTGAATGTAAGCTTTACCTTGGACAACTCATGGAGTGTCCTCGTTTTGTTCCTCTACAGACATAGCGAATACCCGAGCTGTAGGGGCTCTGATCTGTGGTAGAGCTACTGGTCTTTAAAATGGAGGTCGGCTACTGACAGGTGGCCTAGCCACGGGCTGCAGTGGACGGGGCTGAATCGCTAGTGGCCCAGGCTTGTTACCCTCATCGCGTGCCCTCTTGAAGTAAAACTTTGCGGCATGTCCTGGCTTCCCACAATAGTTGCATGACATACTTGGATACGTTAAAGTCCTGGCTCGCTTATCGACCGCAGCGGAGCTAGGAGGTGGAGGAGAAGGTCTGACTCGGCTACCCGAATCCCTGAACAGAGTTTGAGCTTTCAGCATCTGATCTATGTCCTTCTCCACCCTGGTGGCCTTATCTACTACTTGTGCATATCGAGAAAAATCGAAGCAGCACAATTTCGACCTGATTCCTGGCTGTAGTCCATCTCTGAATATCCTCATCCTGACCCTTTCTTCGCTCACGATAGTCGGCACATATCCAGAAAGTTCAGCAAAGTGGGCCTCATATTGCGCAACCGTCATATTCCCCTACTTGAGTTTGAAAAACTGGGACACCTTCTCATCACGAACGACTTTGGAAAGTATTTCTCATTGAACTTGTTCTGGAACGTCTCCCAAGTCCATAAATAATCTGTTGTAGCAAGCCTACGCGTAGAATCCCACCATTCATCTGCTTCCCCTTCAAGCGCGAAAGTGGCGAGGGTTACCTTCTGTGTATCTGAACACCTCAATGGCTCCATAAGTTTCAGCATGTGCTTCAGCCAATGCTCAGCCACTATGGGATCAGTCGTCCCAAAAAAAGTCGAAGGTCGTAGCTTCTGGAATCTTTCAAACACATCGGCATCATTCCCTGCAACTGTCCGCGATGCTGATATGTGTGGCCTCTAATATATTGATTCCACTGCAGGCGCCATGGTGGCCTGTTGTTCCCTTATGAAAGCCTGTTGCTGACTTAGTAAGGCAACCATTTGTTCCCAAACGTCTGGTGTCGGAACCCTCGACTAAGCCTCAAATGATGAAGTCCTATCTGCATGAGTTGGTGTACGCGTCAGGACCGCCCGTGCCCTGGACTCCGAGTCGGGTTCCTCAAATTGCACTGGGACTGCAGGGGTGTATATAGGACTTGCTTCTCTACCTGCTTCTTCTGGTTCTTGCGGCATAATTAGAGGCGCTTGTACTTGTTGGGATCGTGGCTTTGGGGGCATCGTATCCTATAGTTTAGGAACACGATGTCAGGTATAGTATTTTATATTTATCTCTCATTAGTACAACTTGGTCACAAGAATTTTGAAATCAAGGGATCATATGTTTTCCATGCCTCTAAGTGAACACTTTTTTCTCAACTAAGAACATTTCCTAGAGGGGACTATATTTCTAGTTCTTGAATCTAGATTTATGACTGTTAAAATGGGGACCTAAGTTTTGTTTCTATGTTCATGCAATGATTGTATGCAGGATAGAGAGTATGTAACAACTAACAGTGGGTAAAGAGTCATGCGACTGTAATAAAGTAACTGTAATTGCAACTTCCAATTCCCACATCAAAGTAAAAAGCTTATAGAAATAGTTGAGATACTATTTAAGTCATGAACGCCTATACATGTATGATGTAAACATGGTGATTTATGGTAGTAGCAGGTAGCATATATAAGCATAAGAACGGAAGGACAAGTAGGGACTTTGAACCGAGTTCAAGTTTACTCACATTTAATAATTTCAGTTACATAAATTAGAGATTTCTAATATTTCGAAAAATTGCAAGCCATCATAAAGAAAATTGCTAGTTTGTCTCTTTTTTTTTTTTTTTATTTAAGCGTGGGATTTGTGATGAGTGTGTGTCCATGCCACTTGCATGGATCCACGTATACATGGCTTCCTAACTTTATTAAAAGGGCATAGTTACTGCCATCAAGGTGCTGATGTGGCACATGATACAATAGTCAAGCAGATTTTTGATAGATCCTATCATGTAATTACATTCTACAGTTAGATTCTGTTTATGGGTTATTTCACATCCTGGATTGGTTTGAGTGGCATATTCTCCTGACTTCTAGGCAGGGTATCTACGGATGAGTCTCAGCAGTTACAGGGATGGATCCCACGTTAACAACCCTTGCCGTTTAGCAAGAGGGGCGGCACGCAATTGGGCATTTTCGTGGGAGGGGTATGGCCTATAGGTAATTGCACCCGCATGTACGTCTGTAACAGACTAACTACTTGCCTGTGTATTTATCAGGTATTTGACGTGGGATATCCCATCAGTGTTAACTCGTTCCAAGTGTCCTATTGTTATAACGCCTTTTTCCTATTTAGCCCTATGACCTGTATTATTCTAAACGTGTACCACAGTTCATACTCTAAATGGTACATATATAAGATGGGGACTTTGACTAAAATGAACCATCTACTTAGTTAGTTAGAACCAAAGGAACGAGAAACTTGGTAGTCTACATCTAGTGCTTATACCTTCATAGTTTGAATATTTCAACCATTCGATCAATGGGTAATTCAGTTTATTGTACTCTGAAAAGATACTACAGTAAAGTTCAAATTTTTGTAACCATGTGGAATTCATATACTTACCTGGATTGGAGAACGAGTCTCAACAATGCTATCATAGACAGAATATTTGATAGTTAGAGAATAGGCATTTTATAGTCAAGTGTAGTCAGAAGGAGTGCATTGTCCTAAGTAATTGTACATGCTTGCAACTAAAGGAATTATGGAATTCAATACTGGGGACCTAGGTTTGGGTCTCTATGTTCTTAAAATAGCTTAAATCTAGTGAAAAATTTTCCTAGGTTCAGTTTTCTAATTTAAGGGGACGCCTAAGAAATTCTAAATGTAAAATGTAAATAGTGTATACAACTTCTTCCCAAAGGCAAGGTTTGTCTAAACTCTCTCTCTGATACCAACCTGTAACATTTAGATTCTAGTGACCCGAGGACAGTCGCTCGAGTACGAGAACTCGAGGGTTACATCATAATATAAAACCACCATTCATAATATAAAACTACCATTCATCTCAATATTGACATAATTCATAGTAACAAACCGAAATCATAATATCAATTGATCAAAGGGGTACAACATGCGTGAAGAAGAGTCTAGAGTAAAGTAAGAAGCACTAGATCCCACAATAGGGGATTTTTAGTTACAATATCCAAAGCAAGTGAAACGGAAGTAATGTCTAAAAGCATGTAAGTAAGAAAAATCCTATATCATTAGTTGAGCTCCAACGACTCAACTGGGTAGGCGTATTGTCCTTCATCTCCGTACTCCTCCTCTAAGACGCCTGGAGTGTCGTCGTCAACGCCATTTTTCTCGATCATACCTGCGTCTATTTGGTGCAACCGCGATATTTGGGTGAGTGAAAACTCAGTGGGAATTTTCCTCATAGATTCAACCACAACACATCAATCCAAAATAGATTAGCAATTCTAATTCATAAGGCAATACAATACACATGTATTTGCATGTATGTATGAATGTATGATCAAGTCGCATATTTGGGTATGCAATCCAGCTGTCAAAATAAAAGACCGCCCGCGATAGGTTGACAACCTGAAAAAGGCCATGAAGGTGAGAGCGCCCAAAGACGACCTCTTAGAAAAATACTCGGGGTATACCTAAGAAGATATAAAATTCCAGAAAAGCCTCATGTAAAGAAAGAGCGGTCCAAAGTGTACAAGTGCACAAATCCGATGGTTAGACTTAGGTAATAGAACCTTGCGCAACCCAACAGATGTGACTTACGATAAACACTCGGAAAAGCTCACATGTCATGCATGGATGTTATGCACCATGACACATAGATTCATTACTTTGATAGAATAGTAATGACCTTCACTTTCAAATAGGCAATATCTAACTATGCATTCCATATGAACTTCCATAATTTCTGTACATTCAAAAGAGGGCTCACCAAGAGTCATGTGAAGCTCAAGTCAATCACATTAGAGCTATGTTCATGATATCAAGATAACAAGAGGCATTTTGTCTCATAGCAGCAGTAATAATTATGAAAGATGAAATCCCAATCATCCCTTTGTACACTATATGTAAATAGAATTATATTTGCCATATTTTAAGAACTATCCATATGATAGGGCCAACTAAATTAGAGATTAGAGAATGTAGAGAGTTATGAAGATGATCTTTCACTACATAATTCACAGCTAATCTAGTGTGGGAACCTTCTTTTATTAATATGTCTAATAAAGCTACATTCATAGGCAAGTGATCATAAATGTGACATGGAGTTTATAAGGCGATGCACCACATACATAATTGCAAGGAAATATGATATTAGAGTAATTTCTTCATGATAATCAGGGTAACTAGGATTTAATAATCCTCTAACATTCTCTATATTAGAGATGTAATCTACATGTAAATTAGGAAATGGAAGAAGCTATAGGGCATGCTCCTCACCTTGGTGTTTTCTTCCTGATTTGTAATGTTCTAGTTTGGACTGATTGAAGGATGGAGTGTCCACTAGGTGTATTAGTTGTAAGCAGCTCCTGTAGGAGGTATCACCAGTTCTAGTGAGTCACGACCGAGTTAACTCGGTCGAGGTCATTAACTAATAACTAGTTGGCTTGCTTCAATGGTTTTGATAGCCACCGGGTCCGATCATGTGTCAATTAGACCCAATGCCTCTCAAGACTACTTACAGCTGGTTGGAGTTAGCTAGACTTAGCTGGAAGGCTCACTGAGTCAGCCTGATAAGGAGTACTGAGTTGACCCAGTTGGGAAATGATGATTGGGTCAGTCCGGAACTGGGCGGATCTGGAATGCCCTTAACTGATTCCAGGTTCAGCTAGGTGAGTTGTTTACTGGGCCCAACTGAACCAAGCCTTCCGATCATGAGACGGCCCTGAGTCAATGACTCGGTAGAGTCATCATGCAAACAACGTTGCAACCTTCTGCAATTGGGGAACCAGAGCACGGCTCACAGTGCCTGCCCTAGTTCTAGGAGGAAAAACGATCCTCACCATGGGTGCGAATTGGTCCTTCTCGTGGAGGAAGGGCTGGAGTGGGGGTTGAGTTTCCTAACTCGTAACTGAGTTGAGCTAACTGTGAAACAGTCAATTATTTGGTGCAAACTGATAATAACAAAGAGCAAATCGTGGGGGTTTTACCTGGCCAGGGGAAACCCTCAGTTGATGATGAAAGGCTCGGGACGATTGACAACACCCACAACTAGTTGGAACAGTTGCTGTAGATGATTTCTAGTAGCCACTCACCTTCGGACTTCCACCTTACCCTTCTAATCTCCCTCTTCCCTCTCAGATTTCTCTCTAGATGGAACGACTCAACTGAGTCGAGTTGCTATCAAACCAACAACCTGCTCGAGCGGCGCTCCCTTACTCTCTCCATTTCTCTCTTACTATTTCCTTTCTCTTTCTTGTCTTGGGATTCGCCCTAATACCAGCCCTTTTATAGTTGTTTTCGATTCTGGAAACATCCTCCGCTAATCGTAAGGATTAGCGGTTAAGCCAAACGTGTGCATGGGTCCGGGTGTCCCTCATGGATGGGTCTTGGGTTCAATAGGGCACAAGATGGACGCCTTAGATGGGTGGAAGGGCCATATTCACAGATGGTGGGTTTCTCAGTCAATTTGGGAAGATGAAGTGCCAAAAATGGTATATTTTGAACAGGTGGCTTATCTTTGGATCAGGGCCATTTGGACGGTCCTGATAGGACCTAAACACCACGTGGGGTCCATATCATGGTGAAGGATGGCTGTTGATTATTGCATTTGTCACATCGGGGTCAGTTTGAGACGTGGCTGCGTCTCGCTGATTTGTCTGTTGTTGCTACGAGTTTTTGGATAGCCCTAGCCCAAACGATCCAGATTAGCTCCGAAGAAACTTTCAGAAGCTTATGAACAACTGAGATTCATCTTCCCTTAATAGGAAAGGATCTTTTTCCGCTTTTCGGCCAGTAGGGGCGTGTTTTTGGAAAGTAGTAGGTCTGACTAGGATTTCTCCGCGTACGTGGCCTCCACATGTTCGTTTCTAACGGTCGGATTAGTCGAAGGCACGGCGTACGTGGACACCTCATCCCCGTCAGTGACACTCTCATGTGTTGTTTGCCGGTTTATTAATAGAGGAGTAACAGACAGTTTTCAATCCTAAGACTCTTCATGTGTGTGGTCGGTGGGACCCTATCTGTCATGTGGACGGTCCAGATCTCATTCCCTTATTCATAACATGCTCGTTTTCACCATCAAACGTACGGTCTGCGTTGAGCCAGTGATGAGCGGGAGAATTCCTTTGAATTCACTGCTTTGGTGAGTTATATTGGGTCAGTGGGAGGTTGACTGGGCATTTAGGTGCCGTGCACGGTGAGAGCATACTATCTGTGCTCACGCATCTATCAAATACAGGCTCCATGATTTGATCTCGAGTGATCAGCACCGACCATTGGTCTTGGAAGGTCCTTATTTACCCTGGATGCTATTATTTGGAAATTCTTGATTTCCTGTGTTGAGATTTAAGTCGTCTGGTTCTCAAATAGGCTTTATAGCTTGTTTCAAGCCGGTTTCCACTCTTGTAGAAACTTATACTAGGAGTATTAGTGTAGACTATCTTAGTTAAATAGTTAGCTCTTGTTTAGTTGTGTCAGTTAGTATCATGAGGTGGTTTAATGTCAGTTGGTAGTTATAAGTTGAAATATTAGTTTCAAGTAGGGGAATGGTTCGTCCTAAATTGAGAATTTATGTAAAAAAAAAAATAAATTATTTTAGAGTCGTTACAAATCTGCTACAACCACTACAACTCTACCTGTTGAAGTGCTCTCGATCAACCTGTAAACATTATTAAGTCATTGCGCTTTCATGATTACCCATGCCCCCTTAGATTTTTTAGGTACACCATCAATACTTGTGAACCCACACCCTATAGCCTCGAGTGCACTGAGAGAAATCAGGCTCTTCTTCATGTTAAGAATGTGCCTCACCCCAGTCAGGGTACACTTTGTCCCATCAAATATCTTGATACGCACCGTGCCAACAACCACAACATTACATGCACTGTCATTGCCCATAAATATATGTCACCATCGTACTTCATGTAGTTGGTGAACCAACTCTATGAAAAGATGCCCCTGTGTCTAGAATCCACTCACCCTTACAATTATCGTATGAGTGTCTGATCATAGACACAGACAAGACATCACCATTGCATCCACTCAATCCATCTGATGTGACAGCATTGGCCTCTCTGTACGAAGCCTCAGATTCTTCTCTTTTGATTTAGGATTTTCACAATCCTTCTTTACATGTCCTTCCATCCCACAATTACATCACTTTAACTTTCTTTTGCCCTTGCCCTTGAATTTTGATCTTGACCTCGAAGACTCCATATCTTGCTCAAAATTCTTTCCCCTTGTAAACAGTACATCAGAAGATCTCTCCATATTTTCGTTTAGCTTTCTCATGGCCTTCCCTTGAAGGGCTAAGATAACGGTGTCGACACTCAGGGTTTTATTCGTAGTGCAATTGTGTCCTTAAATGACTCATATGACACCAAAAGAGAATTCAGTAACATACATGCTTGTTATTCATCTTTCATCACTTCCTATATATCCAACAATTTATAAATCAATTTATTAAAGTTGCTAATATGAGCCTTCAGACCTCCACCCTTTGATATCTTGAAGTTATACTACTACCGCTTCAAGTGTAGGTGATTTTTAGAGAATTTTTTCACATAAACATCTTCTAACTTTGCCCATAACTTACCCACAGTTTTCTCCTTATGATATTGTAGAGAATCTCATCCGTGAGACATAAACGGATTGATAATAAAGCTTTCTTATCAAGAGTATTCCAATCATTATTAGTCATAGTAGACTTTCGCTCCTCAAGAGCACCATCTTCGCTTTAATTGATTACGGAACTGATCATCTTAATATTCCATAACTCAAAGTTATTTTTTCCTGAGTAATTCTCAATCTCATACTTAGTGCTTTCCATTGATGTTAATCTCTCAGATTTAGATCTATGCCCCAATGATTGCTCTGATACCACTTGTTGGGATTTGTGCTGTGAAATCATATAGATATAAATCTATGATAGCAATCCAATGACACCAAGCAAACATAAGAGAACACAAATATTTAACATGGAAAACTCTTTCAGGAAAAACCATGGCACAAAGCAACAAAATTCTACTATGAAAATAAAAATTACAAAGAGAAAGAACTTACCCGATTCGAACAACCTCGAATCTCACCCTTACTGCACCCTTTAGAAACGCTAAAACCCTTTTAGAAACGCTTGAAACCCCTTTAGAAAGCCTTAACATACATGAGAATGGCCTTAGGGACTTTTATTTATAGATGAGGAAACCCCACTTATGCACCTCCTAAAAAACCACTTCAAATTTACATAGTCCGTGCATAAACCATGCATTGTCTGTGTAATCCTCGACTGGTTGAGCCTGGGCTTCGACTGGTTAAAGGACCCCTTTGACTAGTCGAGCGTCCTAAAAATTCTAAATACATTATTGCTAGACATTGAGTCAAACAGGCTTCGACCAGTCGAAGGGACCTTCGACTAGTCAAGCCAGTCCCTCAACTCGTCGAGCATCTCGGTGAACAAGATTTAAGACATCTATTTTACAACAATTGTCTTAGTGATTGTCTTCGACTTTAACCCACGTCAACTTAAACTCCTCCTCGAGTTTAGAATGGTAATAACCTAGAAAATAAAAACAATTATTCTGTTTCTTTATGATAAATCCTCCGCATTTGGAATGTCGACTTCCACATCTTTTGTAACTATGGATTTATGATTGATCACTCTCAATAAACATAGACTAGCCATGCTGTTGTTTCTACTGCCAATCTTCAACCTATGTAACTTTGGTTGTCATGAAAAAGGTAGAGGGATGACGAATATTTCACCATGATGGCTGCAAAATTGTTGACTTCCTTCACTTCCTTGGCCATCTAGTTATCCTTAACCTACAATTCATTGATCAATTTTTCCGATCCATTCATCAACTAATATTTTAATTGAAACTTTTTCTGGATCATTAGTAAATCCTGTAAAAAGTTGAAAGAGAGAAATGCACAAAAAATATTTTGAAGGAGGAATTCAATTCATTAATTTAAAGATTTGATTACATCTTAAATAGAAAAGCATAAACAAACTAACCAGATTTATTCAACATTTATCCAAACAAACCTTTAACACTCTCCCTTAAACTGAATGTCCTAAAGACATTAATTTAAAACAACTTCAGTAGCTCATTTCTTCTTCATTAGCACTATCACAAACTGCTTCCTTCTTTAAATAAACACTGAGCATATCTCGAAGCTTTAAAAACACAGCAGGCTTGAGGGGCTTAGTCATTATGTCTGCAATTTGATTCTCACTCGTACAGTATACCAAATCGATAACATCATCCTTACATAAATCACGCAAGAAATGGTACCTCACATTAATATGCTTGCTCCTCCCATGTAGAACTGGATGTTTTGAAAGCTTTATGGAAAAAACATTATCACAATATATTAAAGTGGGACCTTGCTGCTGACTGTGTAGAACGGTAACCGTCATAACCAAATAGCTTGATAGGAGCTTGATGCTGCAACAACAAACTTAGCTTCAGTAGTCGACAAAGTCACTATCTGTTGCTTCTTAGATGACCATGAGATAGCTCCAGAACTCATCATGAACACCAATCTAGATGTACTCTTTCTATCATCAAGATCTCCAACATAATCACTATCTGAAAACCCGATTAAGCTTGACTTTCCACATTTTTGATACAAAATTCCAAACTCTGCAGTACCTTTTAAGTAGCGAAAAATTCGCTTTGCAACTAAGAGATGAACTTCAATTGGGTTCTCCACGTATCGACTGATTAAACTGACAACATGCATGATATCTGGCCTTATTGAAGTCAAATACATAAGACTTCCAACAATTTACTTATAAAAAGTAGCATCCACCTTCTTCCCTAACGCATTCTTTGTGAGCTTCAAACCATGTTCAGATGGGGTGGAAACTGAATTGCAATTCTTCAGTTTGAACCTGTCCAAGATCTCCAGAACATATTTTTGTTGTGAAATAAAGACACCGGAAAATGATTGCACAACTTCGATACCAAAGAAATCATGCGTCAACCCCAAATCTGTCATGTTGAATTCATTCATCATTGATTGCTTAAATCATCAAATAGGGCTCTATCATTACCGGGTCATCAACATATAAGCACACAACAAGTATCTCACCTTCATCTCCAAGTTTAGTATAGAGTGTGTGTGATGTAGAACATGTCACAGATACGTTCCTAGCATGGTGGGGCCCAAAGAAGATGGAGTGTAAATTGACCATAACTTTTGATCCGGGTATCGTTACAGGGTATACAACCTATCAATCTTTACTGAAATAGGCCATCTGAGGTGAACTGACCCACAAAGTGGGTCGCATCTGTCCGTTTCATTAGAAAACGAACGCTTTCAGCTCAAAAATGAATTTTTAGAAAAATTTTACTATTTTTAGTAATTTTGATTTTTTAATATTTTTTTTCTATTTTTAGAGTTTTAGATTTTCTTCCTTTTTAGAAACAACTTTTAATTATACTAGGACTCTTCTAGAGAAAGTTTATTTGGAATTTTTATTTTTAGAAATTAGGAATTAGAAGAATTTTATTAGAATTAGGATTTTTATTAGAGTTAGAATTTTGCTATTTTTGGTAATTATGAGATTTAGTTTATTTTTTCTTTATTAATGGTGTAAGGAGACACATTAGATGATTATCAATGATTCATTAATCAATTTTGAATTTATTAGAATTTATTTCTATTTTCTGCTTTCTTTCCTCGTGGATTCGAGAAGTCTCTTTGAGGAGTCTAGAGAAGTTCCGTAGATTTGGAATAGTTATCCTCTTAAGGACGCCGGTGCTCGACCTCACGTCCTCCCCTGCTTCAGTTTGGTATCAGAGCGAGGTTTCTCCTCGGATCAATGGCTTCTAATGATGGGACGGGCAACAATCCCATGGGCAGTGCTTCAGGAAATTTACCTTTAATGGCGGCAGCTTTCGAATCGGGGCAGTAAGAGAATCGACAAGCCATGCAAAGGTTGTAGGCTTCCATTAATCACATGGTGGATCATTTGGTGAAGGCCCTAGGGCAACTCCGTGTTCATGGTGGTGACCTACCACCGAAAATTGCTGAAATTATTAATTATACTGATCATAGGGCGATGCTATCAGTGAACCACAGGATGGATCAAGAATTCAAGATGAAAGTCGTTCTTCCTAGTTTTAATTGTCAACTCTACTTCAAGGACTTCCTCAATTGATTGCTTGAAGTCGAATGTTTCTTCAACTACATGAATATCATAGAAGAAAAGAAAGTTAAACTCGTGGCCTACAAGTTGACGGGCAGAGTTTCAGATTGGTGGGAACAACTTTAACTCGAGCGGACGAGACATATGAAGGCGCCAATCCGCATGTGGTCGAGGATGAAGAAGTTATTGTGTATGCGATTCCTCTCTACTAATCACGATTAGGTATTATTCCAAAAAAATCAAAATTATTGGCAAGATAACCAATCATTAAAAGGTTATGCAAAGAAATCCTATTATTTATCGACGAGAGGTGACTGGGTCGAAATGGAGTTGCAACAGACCACAGGATTCATCAGTAGCGAACATGTGACCTCTATAGGAACGGAGAACCAACCCAAGCTTTTAAAGTAGAGGGACAATATCTCATAACTAAACGGGCCTTTATTAAACAATATGAGGAAACGGTAAATATATATCCATTAGCTGAAAAGAAAAAATATATGAAGCCTACCAATATCCTAGAGGATTTGGAACCAGTATCGCAGGAGTTCAAGGAGGTTGTGCTTGATGAAATCCTTAATAAATTATCTCCCATACGAGATATACAAAATCATGTTGATCCCGTCTCAGGGGCAAGTCTGCCTAATTTCTCACATTATCAGGAAAAATATGAGATCTTAAAGGTGAATGTGAAAGAACTGATCGATATTAGTCAAGTCAAGGAAAGCATGAGTACATATATTGTATCAGCTTAAGAGCTTAATGCCAAGTACAAAAAAAGAGCTAATGAAGATCGGCGTCAGAAGTTATCTCAAACTCATATGCCAAGTCTCTTGAGTAACTCAAGGACGATTTTTTTTCAAGTCGAGGGATCTGATGTAGAACGTGTCATAGATACGTTCCTAGCATGGTGGGGCCAAAAGAAGACAGACTGTAAATTGACCATAACTTTTGATCCGGGTATCGTTACGGGGCGTACAACCTATCAATTTTACTGAAACGGGCCATCCAAGGTAAATCGACCCACAAAGTGGGTCGCATCTGTCCGTTTCATTAGAAAACGAGCTCTTTCAGCTCAAAAATGATTTTTTAAGAAAATTTTACTATTTTTAATAATTTCAACTTTTTAATATATTTTTTTTCTATTTTTAGAGTTTTAGATTTTCTTCCTTTTTAGAAATAACCTTTAATTATACTAGGACTCTTCTAGAGAAAGTTTATTTGAAATTTTTATTTTTAGAAATTAGGAATTAGAAGGATTTTTATTAGAGTTAGAATTTTTCTATTTTTGGTAATTATGAATTTTAGTTTATTTTTTCTTTATTAATGGTGTAAGGAGACACATTAGACGATTATCAATGATTCATTAATCAATTTCGAATTTATTAGAATTTATTTCTATTTTCTGCTTTCTTTCCTCGTGGATTCGAGAAGTCTCTGTGAGGAGTCCAGAGAAGTTCCGTGGATTTGAAATAGTTATCCTCTTGAGGAAGACGGTGCTTGACCTCACGTCCTCCCCTACTTTAGTGTGCTCAAAGGACCTTATTTGGCAACGTAAGCATCTATACGATTATACCAAGCTCTTGGTGCTTGTTTCAGTTTATATAGAGCTTTCTTTAGCCTATATACTTGATTCTCATGACCTTGTTTCACATATCCATGAGGTTGATCAACGTACACCTCTTTTTCCAATTCGCCATGCAAAAATGTTAACTTCACATCCAATTGATAGATAGGCCAGGAATTTTGAGCAGCAATGGATAACACTAATCGAATAGTATCTAACCTCGCAACTGGAGCAAACACCTCTTTGTAATCAACACCAAATTCTTACTTATACCACTTTGCAACGAGTCGGGCTTTATACTTGTCAATGTCGCCATCTTTCTTTAGCTTTGTTTTATAAACCCATTTGACACCAATGGATTTTTGCCCTTTGGGAAGATTTGTCAACTCCCATGTATTGTTCTTTTCAATGGATGTGATCTCCTCTTCCATAGCTTTTTGCCACTTTGTTTCTTTGATTGTTTCTTGGAATGTTAGAAGAGTACTGTCTACAAATAAAGCAAAGTGAATAAGTGGATCATCGTAAGAAAGTTCATCACCACTTACATAGTCGTTCATCCAGGCTAGTCTCTTTCTTGTTCTTGGACCTGGCAAAACTGTTGGTTGCGCTTGTTTCTCATCAATTGCTTTTTCTGCCTCTTCTTCGTCAAAGCTCACAAGTATTTGTTGTTGTCCTATGCCTTTTTCAGTCTAATTCCACAGGTTCTCCTCATCCAAAACAACATCTCGGCTAGTGAGTATCTTCTTTGTGATAGGATTGAACACCTTGTAAGCTTTCGATTGGTCGCTGACCCCAAAAAAGACACATTTTTCGCCTTTGTCATCGAGCTTCTTTCTTTTCTCATTCGGAATGCGTGCATATGCAATGCACCCAAAGATTTTGAAGTGTCAATGGCTAGCTTCCATTCACTCCAAGCTTCCTTAGGTGTCATGTTTTGAATAGCTAATGTGGGACTCTGATTCAGAATATGGATGCTCCAATTCACTGCTTCTGGCAAAAAACTTTTCAAAATTCTCTCGTTTGCCAACATGCTTCGCACCATGTTAATTAGGATAGTTCGGTTCTTCCTCTCCAATACACCATTTTGTTGCGGTGTGTAGGTTGTCGTCAATTGCCTTCGAATACCATGAGTATCACAAAAATTTACAAATTCTTGTGACATGTATTCTCCACCGTGATCAATATAGAGAGTTTTAATTGCTCTCCCAACTTCATTTTCCACATGAGCTTTGAAACTTTTAAATACTTCAAAAGCTTCAGATTTCTCCTGCAAAAAATAGACCCAAGTTTTTCGACAAAAATCATCAATAAATGAAATAAAATATTTATTTTTGCCATTGGATACTGGATTAGTGGGACCACATATACAGAATGGATCAACTCCAATGGTCTCTATGCTCTCCATGCATTTTCCTTTTGGGAATGGCTTACGATGTTGTTTACCAACAACACATTCTTCACATACTTTGGAGGGAGGAATGATTTAAGGAAGGCCGATCACCATGTTCTTCTGAAAAAGCATCTTCAATCCATTGAAATTCAAATGGCCATAGAGAAAATGCCAAAGCCATGTTGGATCATTCACGTTGGCCATAAAACAAGTCTGGATGCTTGTGAGTCTTAGCAGAACCTGTTTGGTGCCATCTTAACATGAACAATTAGACCCCTTTTTGGATCATAGATTTCACAAGCACCTTCTTTTATTGTAGCTACATATCCCTTATCTTGCAACTGTCCTACACTCAACAATTTACTTTTCAGGTCAGGAATATAAAAGACATTTAAGATAGTCTTAATATTATCTTCTTTAGTCCTTATTCGAACATCACCCTTTCTCATAACATTAACTGTAGAATGATCACCAAAACTAACACCAGTACGAAATTCTTCATTTAAATGGGAAAAGAATGACTTACTACCACACATATGATTGCTACAGCCTGTATCCAAATACCATATGTTTGGTTCTAGTTCTTCCTTGACATAGGATGCCATCAAGAGTGTTTCTTCTTCCTTGTTCTCATCAAAATTAGACCTTTCCTCATTTTCTTTGTTTTTTGACAATTTGGTGTAGCATTCGGAACTGTAATGACCAAAATTATGACACCTGAAGCATTCAATATTGGACTTGTCATATTTCTTATCACGGCAGCTGCCTCTGCTTTGAGAAATCGGGGTGTGATGATCGTTAGTTTACTGCTTGCTTCCATCTCTATTTCCTCGACCTCCTTGTCCTCTTCCTCTGTATCTTCCTCGGCCTCTACCTCTTGAACTTAAGGATTCAGCAAAGGTTGAAGCTTTCAATGCTTGCTCTTCGGTGGTGGTGCTATTACACCGGTTCACCTTTTGCTCATGGACTAGCAAAGAACTCTGCGGCTTATCAATGGAGAGTCTATCAATGTCATTTGATTCTTCAATCGAATAAGCGACATAGTCAAACTTCGAGGTCATCGAGCGCAGATTTTTTTTATTATGGTGACGTCTTCCATCTTATCGCCATGGATGCGCTTCTTGTTTCCAATCGCCATGGTTCTTGAGAAATAATCGGAAACACATTCTCCTTTTTTCATACAAAGAGTCTCGAATTCTGCTCGAAATGCTTGGAGTTGTGCATGTTTCACCTTCGCCGTGCCTTGATACTTCTTTTTTAGAGAATTTCAAATATGTTTAGAAGTATCTTTAGAGAGAATCGTTTTCAAGATTGAACGATCAATTGCTTGGAAATGATAATTCTTTACTTTTAAGTCCTTCAATCTTTGCTCTTCCAATGCTTTCTTTTGAGCATCCGTCAATGCTCTCGCTGCTGCTTCAGTTGCTGGTTCTGAGATTCCAGTTTCGATGAGATGCCAGTACTCCTTGGATCTCAGGAAATTCTCCACTAACATGCCCCAATGATCATAGTGACCATCGAAGCAAGGTATGGCTGGCTGGATATTGTTATTGACCACCTTGTCACATGCCATTGATTTTGCTACTGCAAGTAAGAATACTGCTGCTTCTTTTTACCTTAACCTGGCTCTGATACCAAATGTAAAAAAGTCGAAAGTGACAAATGTACAGCAAATATTTTGACGAAGGAATTCAATTCATTAATTTAAAGATCTGATTATATCTTAAATATAAAAGCATAAACAAACTAACTAAATAAATAGGAACAATCTAGTTCCACGATTGAATTACTCCTAAAGAAATGGGATACACTAACCCATCTCAACAAACTTCTTATATAATAGGACAACCAAGGCTTATTCAATATTTATCCAAACAAAACTTTAATAAATCTATCAAGCAATTAGATGGTGGATTTGTCAAGAAGCATTTATTCATGTAGATAGATTTTTTCTTCTTCTTTATTCTCAAGAGGCATTCTTCATTTGTATGTCTCACTGATTACTTGACCACAAACTGATCAACCATAAGATCCTTGGAGAGATATGAGTCTTTTGTTACCATTATTATATTCGTGATCCATGACCCCTGTCACCAAACAACAGTTGCTTATACCTTCTACATTAATTGTTGTCAGGCCATAAACTTTATCCTAGTAACTAGTTGATTTGATACAACACCACGTGTAGGACTATTGTTGCCTGATATGTTATTAGAAACTTTTGACCTTTCGGAAAAGTTTCGCCATGATACCAACAGGCATAACGAGTTTATGGTGTAAAAGCTGGAAGGAGAGATCACCTTCTTCTTCTTCTTCAAAAAGCCTTGAATCCATGAAGAACTTTGAATCCACGGGATATCAAATCTCTAAAAAAGAAAATAATATTGAAATTAATGAATAAAAGTTTGTCATTAAGCCCTTCTATATAACTTATATAAACCTAAAAAATGTTTTTGAAATAGTAACATTTCCCAAATAGTAAATTTTAATAAAAATAATTAAAAACTTATAAACTGACTCAAATGCTTTTTCATAATTCAAACAAAGACTTTAAGCATGGCTAAACTTTTTCATGTCTTAAAACACTAAAAAAAATAGTAAAAATTATAATTAACAAAATATAATAAATTTTATCTGAAAACTAAAAAAGAAATTTAAATAACCTTATTTTGGAAAACTGTGAAGGGACTAAAGACATTAACTAACATGTAGAGCTCATTGATCATATATTTCCAACATGTTATATGCATGAAATGCATAATTGATCATAGAGTTATGATTGTTGATAGCTATAATGCACGTTATACCTTTTGATCAAACTTTTAGCCTAAATTCTTTCAATCCTAGCCAGTCATATTATTGTTGCCCATGCCGCACATCATTTCGGTGTATTAGAGCCTTAATTGGGACTGTAAATTTTGATTTAATTGGATGTTCATTTGATTGGTTTGCATCATTTTAAGAAAGCTAGCTATGTAGGTAATTTGATTGATGCGGTTAGTGATTTGTATGATCATAGAATATTATTTAAAGCTAATTGTCCTAGCTATCTTTTGGGAAGAAAAGTTGATGAGATGAATATTTGTGCCTACATGGAGTGAAGGGAAAAAAAGAAGTCTAATTTTGCCTTGTAAGTAGGTTTGCCCACTCAAAGTGCCAAATAAATATTATTATTTTTATTTTCATATATAATTTTGAGTTCATATAATTTGGTATCCAAGCAATGGAAAATGTAATATGCATCAGTGAAATTCAAAATGAGGTTAAACAACTTAAGAAAGGTTTGGAATGCAAAGTCAAGGTCAAGGACCAAGGTCGTGGAGGGATGTTGCGAAAACCCTCAACAATTGTATCACAATACAAGATAGAAATTGGACTAATACATCATAATTAAGCTATGGAGTTGAGTAACCATTTACCCTCAACTAGATCTGATATGGGAACCTTGAAGACAAAAATCTAGCTAACTTATATTAAATTTTCATGCATTGATGGTGAAGATCCGATAAGTGGGATCTATCATATTGAACAATATTTTAATGGCAAACACGCCATGGAACACAAGAAGGTTCCATTTGGAGATATAAGTGATTTAATGGTACCGATGATTGTAAAAAATAGCAAGGGTGATGTCGTCAAAAGATTTCATGAATGCTTCATGCCCACGATTTGACCCAACAAGTTTCAAGATCTTTGAGGATCCTTTGGCCTATTTGTGATTATGAAATAAGGAGGGAAGGATTGAGAGACCCGTGGATGAGGGAAGGAGTGACAGACCTTGGATGTCCAAACTCCATTGGACGCCCGTGGAGAGAGAGAGAGAGAGTGACGCAGGGATGAACGTGATGAGGTCGATCACCGTCTTCCTCAAGGATAACTACTCCGAATCCACAGAGCTTCTCTGGACTCCTCACAGAGACTTCTCGAATCCACGAGGAAAGAAAGCAGAAAAATAGAAATAATTCTAATAAATTCGAAATTGATTGATGAATAATTAAAAACGAGTTTACACCCCTTTAAATAAGGGAACCAAGCAACATGAAAGAAATCAGACTCATACTACAACTAAAACTCCTAGAATTCGCAACTTACTATAAATAGTAAACTTACTATTTATAGACGGTCACGATGTCTACTAGTGCGCAAGGTTTTCGGCCAAAAATAGTAAGTGTCCTATTTGGCTTCAACAAACCGTTCTCCTAATTATCCTAAGCACTTTTCATGTTGGACACAACTCCTAAAGCCCAACGGATGAAAAGTTATACTCAAACTAAAACTTACTATTTATAGTAAAAACAAAATTAAAACGAGGAAACGACCGTCGATCAGGGAGTTTTTTGCAAATTCGGGCTGCGCAACCCGGCGTAGCGGGGTTGGTTGGCTAAAGTAGCTCGTTCTACCCCAAAATCATATATTTTACGTCGGATAACTCATTCCGGATTGTGAGATACGCCCGATCTAAGGTCCGATGGTCCGGATCACTTCTGTCGCCGACCGTGCCTTTTCTGATCCATCTTAGCCATGAAATTGTCCGCGACCCGCTCTACATCAGTCCCCTCCACTTGAAAAGAACTCGTCCTCGAGTTCTCCTCCTGTGCTGGTTCATGATACTCGGTCAGGTCCGCAACGTTGAAAGTCCGTGAGATCGCCATGTCATCTGGAAGATCAACAACATAAGCATTGTCATTGATCTTTCGGATAATCGGTACCGGTCCAATCTTCTTATTCTTCAGCTTGTTGTACATCCCGGTCGGAAATCTTTCTTTTCGCAAATGGACCATTACCTGGTCGCCCACCTCGAACACCTTTTGTCGACGATGCTTATCCGCTTGTTCCTTGTACTTTTCGTTCGAGGCATGTAGCTTAGTCTGCACCTCCGCATGAATACCCATGATCCTTTCTGCCATATGTTCTGCTGCAATACTCATGCCTGGGAGCTTGGGCAGAGGGACCAAGTCTAGTGTGTGGCGAGGTACTCGTCCGTAAATAACCTGGAACGGAGATTTTCTTGTCGAGCGGTTCACCATGTTGTTGAATGCAAACTCCGCTTGAGACAAGGCCAAATCCCACTGCTTCGGTTTCTCTCCTGAAATACATCGAAGGAGGTTTCCCAAAGTACGATTCACAACTTCGGTCTGCCCATCAGTCTGTGGGTGGTAAGCACTGCTAAATTGAAGTCGTGTATCGAATCGAGTCCACAAAGTCAGCCAAAAGTGGCTAATGAACTTCGTGTCACGATCAGAAGTAATGGTCTTAGGGACCCCGTGTAGCCGTACGACCTCCTTGAAGAATAAATTCGCCACATGTGTTGCATCAAGGGTCTTCTTGCATGGGATAAAGTGCGTCATCTTGGAGAAACGATCGACCACTACGAACACCGAATCCATGCCGCGTTGTGTTCGTGGAAGACCAAGTACGAAGTCCATTGATAAATCCTCCCAAGGACCGTCAGGCACAGGTAACGGGGTGTAGAGGCCCGTATTCTGAGATTGTCCCTTCGAGGTCTGACAAGTATGACAACGTTGTACGGCTCTTCCCACATCACGTACTAATTGCGGCCAGTAATACCGCTCTTCCACAAGAGCTCGCGTCTTGTCTCGCCCGAGGTGTCCACTGAGGCCACCTCCATGTAGTTCCTAAATAATCTGCTCCCTTAGAGAACTTTGGGGGATGCACAATCGATTCCCTTTGAAGAGAAAACCATCCTGTATATGAAAGTCACTGGGGTGACCTTCTTGGCACTTCAACCAGGAATCTTTGAAGTCTTCATCCTCGGCATATAGCTCCTTGAGACAGTCAAAGCCGACCACCTCATTGTTCACCGTAACAAGTAGTGACGCACGACGGTTAAGTGCATCAGCCACCTTATTCTGCTGACCTGACTTATGCTTCAGAACAAACGTAAATTCCTGTAAAAACGCAACCCATCTAGCATGCACACGATTCACATTAGTCTGACTATTAATAAACTTTAATGCCTGATGGTCGGTGTACAGAACAAACTCCCTCTGAATCAGATAATGCCGCCAATGTCGCAACGCCTGAACAACTGCGTACAACTCAAGCTCGTAAGTCGACCACTTCTTTCGGGCTTCACTGAGCTTCTCGCTATAGAAGGCTACCGGTCTGCCTTCCTGTGATAATACTCCTCCTATTCCGACATATGAAGCGTCACACTCCACCTCAAATAATTTATCAAAATTAGGAAGCACCAAGATCGGTGTTGTAGACAAACGATGCTTGATCTCATGAAAGCTCTTATCAACTTTATCGGTCCACTGGAACGGCCCTTTTTTCATGCAGTCCGTTATTGGCGCAACTATGGTGCTAAAATCTCACACAAATCGACGATAGAAAGTCGTCAATCCGTGAAAACTCCTCACCTCATGAATGTTTGTCGGGATCGGCCATTCCCTAATAGCTCGCACCTTTTCATCGTCCACCCGAATTCCTGTGGACGTTACAACAAATCCTAAAAACAACAGGCTGTTAGTTAAAAAACTACACTTTTTCAAGTTGAGGTACAACTTGTTATCTTATAGGACCTGCAGCACCTGCCTGAGATGTTTCTTATGCTCCGCCTCATCCTGGCTATATATCAATATGTCATCAAAATATACTACCACAAATCGGCCAGTGAACGGTTTTAGAACTTGATTCATCAAACGCATAAAAGTACTTGGTGCGTTCGATAGGCCGAAAGGCATGACTAGCCACTCATATAACCCCTTCCTTTGTCTTGAATGCTGTTTTCCATTCATCACCGGGTCGAATACGAATCTGATGGTACCCACTCTTTAGATCGAGTTTAGAGAACACTTTAGCCCCTTCTAACATATCGAGTATGTCGTCCAACCGTGGTATTGGAAACCGATATTTAATAGTAATTTTGTTAATTGCTCGGCTGTCGACACACATGCGCCAGCTTCCATCTTTTTTTGGCGTTAATAATGCTGGTACAGCACATGGGCTCATGCTCTCTCTCAATAGACCCTTACGGATCAATTCCTCCACTTGTCCCTGAAGTATCTCACACTCCTTCGGACTCATCCGATAATGAGGGCGATTGGGCAGGCTAGCCCCAGGGACGAGGTCTATGTGATGTTGGATGTCTCTCATGGGGGACAATCCATCAGGTAAATCTTCAGGCCAGACTTCTTTGAATTCGTTTAGTAATAGTCTTAAGCTTGGAGGGATGTTTGAGGGTTCCTCCTTCTCGCCCTTCACCACTACGGCATATACCTCGCCGGTTTCCTTGGACTCCTCTATGAAATCCCGAATGGTCAAGAGAGAACTCCCCTCCACTTTAGAGGCTTCAGGGTGGTTCTCTGGTGCCATAGGGGCAAGGATTATTTTTCGACTATCCTTGACGAATATGTAGACATTGTCTCGCCCCCGATGGGTCGCATCACGGTCCGACCGCCAGGGTCGACCGAGTAGCATATGGCAGGCTTCCATGTCAACCACGTCATAAAGTAACTGATCCTTATAATGTTTGCCAATTGAAAATGAGATAGTGCATTGTTCAGTTACCTTGGTCTCGTTCACTTTTTTTATCCAGCCTATTGAGTACGGGGAAGGATGTTTCGTCGTTGGTAGTTGCAACTTATCCACCATCACTCTTGAGACGATGTTCTCGCTGCTACCACTGTCTATGATCACATCACAGACCTTTCCGCTGACAGTGCACCGAGTACGAAATATATTGTGCCGCTGTGGATGTAATTCCTTTCGTGGGGTATACAGTAGTCGCCTCACAACGAGAGATTCGCCACGATCTTCGCCTGTCACTTCATCGCCACCTGCTATTTCTTCAGTGGTTTGTTCATATTCATCAAAGCCATGATCCTCTTCCACGGCCTCATCTTTAGTGCCCCCTTCGTTTATAGTCAAGTGCGCTGCCGGACGTTGAGGACAAGTGTTTGATAAGTGGCCTGGTTGGCCACAGCGGTAACAATTGTTCGGCCTTGGCCGAGCATAAGGATTCGGAATCCTACTCGGGCCCGCTGTTGTGGGTGCTGCCCGTTGAGGTCTGGATGGTCCGCTCCCCGTATCACGGTTCGCGGGTGGAGGAGGTTGAGGACGTTCTCCTACCGGATCTTTTCCTCAAGTCAGCACTGGATCCTGTGTGGGACCTGTCATAGGGGGTCGATTTGAAGGATAGGGACGAGTAGGAGCTCTTGCAAGCTGCGTTTCTGCCCTTCCTGCCAATTGAACTACTTCATCTACGGTCCCGACTGGGTACATCTGAACTCGATCCTGAATTACCGGTCGCAACCCACCTATAAATCGTGCCACTTTCTGTGACTCAGATTCTGACAAATCGTTTCGTGTAGCCAACCGCTGGAACTCTTCAGTGTAATCTATAACAGTTCGATTTCCTTGTCGGCAATTCTGGTATTGCTGGAATAATATCTGCTCATAATCACTGGGGAGAAATCGTGAACGAAGAAGACGTCTCATCCGAGGCCATGATGCGATGGGCGCCTTGTTCTGGCGGGCTCGTGAGAGTTGCAATTGTTCCCACCATGCAGAAGCACCAGATTTCAATTTAAACGCTACCAATTTCATCCTTTTATGATCTGGCACATCCATATAATCGAAATATCTCTCTACTTCGGCTAGCCAATCAAGAAAATCTTCGATACGTAATAAACCGTTAAAACTAGGAAGTTCAGCCTTACCTCGATAGTCTCTTTCAGTACGATCTAGACGATCGCCTCCATGGATTGGTCGTCGATCAAAATCCTCATTAATGCCCTCGTCGCTGGAACTAGAATCATCTGGTGTAGCCCTACGATTTACCGCTGGTAGTGCTCTGCGATAATCAGGGTCACGTCGTACAGCAACCACGGGTGGTGGAGCGACCATAGGTGGTGGAGCATCGCCTAGGGCTCGGGGCGGAAGTAGCGCATCGGCAAGACGGTCGAGGGTTGCCTGCAGCCCTTGCATGGTCAACTGACTCTCCCGATAGAAAGCTTCCATTCTTTCCGAAAGATAACGAATCCCTGAATCATCGTCCACAGAATTTTGATTCATACCTTCGTTATTTGCCATCGGCCCGAGGGAAAACCTCGCTCTGATACCAAATTGACGCAGGGATGAACGTGATGAGGTCGATCACCGTCTTCCTCAAGGATAACTACTCCGAATCCACAGAGCTTCTCTGGACTCCTCACAGAGACTTCTCGAATCCACGAGGAAAGAAAGCAGGAAAATAGAAATAATTCTAATAAATTCAAAATTGATTGATGAATAATTAAAAATGAGTTTACACCCCTTTAAATAAGGGAACCAAGCAACATGAAAGAAATCAGACTCATACTACAACTAAAACTCCTAGAATTCGCAACTTACTATAAATAGTAAACTTACTATTTATAGACGGTCACGATGTCTACTAGTGCGCAAGGTTTTCAGCCAAAAATAGTAAGTGTCCTATTTGGCTTCATCAAACCGTTCTCCTAATTATCCTAAGCACTTTTCATGTTGGACACAACTCCTAAAGCCCAACGGATGAAAAGTTATACTCAAACTAAAACTTATTATTTATAGTAAAAACAAAATTAAAACGAAGAAACGACCGTCGATCAGGGGGTTTTTCGCAAATCCGGGCTGCGCAACCCGGCGTAGCGGGGTTGGTTGGCTAAAGTAGCTCGTTCTACCCCAAAATCATATATTTTACGTCGGATAACTCATTCCGAATTGTGAGATACGCCCGATCTAAGGTCCGATGGTCCGGATCACTTCTGTCGCCGACCGTGCCTTTTCTGATCCATCTTAGCCATGAAATTGTCCGCGACCCGCTCTACATCAGAGAGAGAGAGAGAGAGAGAGAGAGAGAGAGAGAGATCCGCTTCTCGAACAACTTAGGTCAGATCTAAGCCCTACAGAGATTAGGACTAAGTTTCTCGCCCTTTCATACATGTGAGAGATTGTGGAGAGGCTCCCTTAGGAGATTGATACTGATGATATCGAGTGATTTTTTATTTTTTTTATTGTAAATAAGTATGATCTTATGATACATGCTTGCATTTTGCTTGTGAAATATGGCGTGATCAAAATAATTTTCCTATTTTCAGCTTCGTTGTTTGGCAAAAATAAATAAATAAATAAATAATTCTTTATAAAATTGCTAATAGTTAGTGGAATGTTAGAAATGAACAACTTGAAATGTGGCATACAAAACATATTTGGTGTGTTTGAACCAGAATTGTGGCACACATGGCACATGTAGGGCACAAGAGAAGAATATTGATAGTAGCTCATGTGGCACATTAGCACATGCATAAATGATAACACATATGCTACAATGACACATGTGAGGTATGTTGGCTCATGTGGCATATGTACGGTGGTTTAAGATAGATGGTGATATATTTAGATTTTACTCTGGGAAAGCTCATTTTCATTCATCGTGAAAACAATGCATTTATTAGAATTTGAGGAATAAAAATAAATCTATCATCTCTTCAATAAAAAATAAGAAAGTAACTGAAAAATTGTACTTACCACAAATTCTTATAAAGAAAGGATTCTATTAACTCTTCAACCAAAAATAAAATAAAAAATGAAAACTTTAAACTTTCCACAAATTTTTATGAAGAAGGAATTCACAAAGAACAAGTTAGTTTCATGGAAAATAGAGTTTTATTTTATTCTCTTTTCATGAATCTGAGATCATTTAAGAAAGAAGAGATAAGTAAATAAAATAATAAATGATGAAATGGATGAAGTTCATTGGAAGCGGACCAAAAAAAAATTGTGGTGGATAACAATCAAACGGCCCTATGGGATATGAATTCCCTATAGTCACCGGCAGATGACACTATGGAAAATGACCGAAAATAGGTACATACAAAGTTAGGATCTATCACCTGTCCAATCATGCTTATTTATTACGAAGTTTGACACTAATCATCTAAGCTCACGTGCCGTATGTATACTCTATGACCGAGAGCTTTTGATATCTTTCCTTGGTCGTAATGAGTCACATGCACCTTATACACACAATGTCAAAATGAATCACACCAGACGTAAGCAGTTTGTGTCCTATCTCATATGGTCAAGGGCTGTGTGGAGCCACAGTAATGTATGGGTTTTATCCATTGCAGTCCATTCATTTTTCAAATCATTTTAAGATATGAGCCAAAAATAAGGTAAAACCACACCACATAAAGCAATAATGATAATGACACCCACCAATAAAACCTTTATAGGACCCACCTTAATATTTATTTGTCATTCAACCTGTTCATAAGGTCTTGAAGACTAAAGGAAAACACAAACATCAGCCTGATCAAAACTTGTGCAACTCCTTAGAAGTTTTTAATAGACGACGTTCAATACTAATGTGTTTTTCACTTAAGTTTTAGATCTGTCTCATTTTTTAGCTCATATCTTAAAATGATATTTTAAAAAGAAGTGAGTAGACTGCGTGGATAAAACCCATACATGATGGTGGCCGGCCCCACAGAGACTAACGGAGCAGGACCCAATCTGCTTGACTAAACTTCGCAGACGGTAGGGTCATCAAGCTTAAAACATGTCTAATGTGAAACCACCGTTATTGCTTGACTTGGCTTCCTTGCCGTGCACGTGCACTGTAACAAGACTTTTAAGATCTCAATCATGCATCTGCATCCACTGGTCCTGATAACTACGGTTGTTACTAGATTACTAACCGTTTGATCAATGATATTTGTGTCATTGTGTGTGGACCACTGGTTTACCCGTCCATTTTCCGACATTGGATGAATATTTAGGATCATCTGATGGGCAGCAACCCATCCACATAAAGACATCCAAAACGAAATTAAAATATATTCGAGTACATTTGGTGGATTTGTAGGGATTGATGTATATTTAAAAAAAGTTTTCAAATGCAACATTGTTTGAACTTTTGCATACAATTATCTATTTTGGACAAATGTATCACTTACATATAACATCTGATCCATCCAAAAGGTAGGCCACATCATAAAGATCATCTTTGGTAGAAACTATGGTGGTCCATTCATTAATGTGCACATGCATCGCTTTAATCATTGGAAAGTTTAGGGGATCCAACCCATGCCCTGACGGCAAATAAAGTGCATTATAATGCTGAGGTCATGGGTTCGAGTTCACATGTGAGTGTGTGTAAAAATAAAATAAATTTCTTGAAATTTAAGGGTGAATGTCTCTTTCCTAAGTATTTTCTTTGGTGTGGCCCACTACTATAATAAAACAACTACAGCCCAATCAAAATCAAGAGTGCCGTCCATTTGGTTTATTCTCTCATAACTCACTCTATGCAAAGGCCATTGTTACTTGTAACAATGTTTCTATTCATGTGGTCCACCTAAATCACAAATTTTACATCAAATATCATGTTATAACCCGTATTAAGCAACCAACCCATTTGCTCACACGCTTACCCAATTGTCTCTGACGGTTTCTAAAGGGTACCAGATTGTAAATTTCATTTAAATTAGGCACTTACCCGCAAAATTTCAAAAAAAAAAAATAATAATAAAATCAATGGATAGCTCGGTCATAACGCAATTTATGTACGTCTGTCAAAAAAGGTTGTAGGTAAAAGTCAACATTCAGGACTGCATGTGCACATTTTCTTTATTTAATAATGTTTATCATACATGGCCGCACATGTATAATGATCCAATTGGGCATCCAGTTGTCTGTAAGAGCCTTCTTTTTCTTTCAGTACTAGATGGTCCATTCGATTGCTACAGATTGAATGGTTAGAATCGTGGAAACAACCTAATTTTTGAACTATGGTCCATTCACTATATACCACATCAAATGAATGGTTTTGATCTATTCCATGTGTTCCATACAGAAATAACAGAGAGGCATCGTACATCCAATGCATCAAGAGGCACTGGATCTGGTCCCATGTACCAAGAACAGGATTACTTTCCATCGAATGTGGACCGTTTACTTAATCTTATTTTTGCGGGCTATTGACGGAAGGGTTAGGATCTTCTAATCTTGAATAGATACGAGGCAGTCCCCACCAGATATTCATCTCACCAGGTCAACGGTTCAGATCACCCAACCATGACTCCACATGTACGGAATTAGTCAGCAAACGTTACGTTAGTTGATGAGCACGATCTGTGGGACGGTATTACCCCCACTAGGAGCCAGCTGGAGACGGACGGTCCTGTCGGCGGCCGTGGGTGAGTATGTTTTATCCACACCGTTTATCTATTTTAACGGATTATTTTAAGGTACAGATCAAATAAGGCGTAGATTAAAGGCCTAAGTGGCCTACATCACAAGAAGGAGTGGAGATTGGACTCTTACCGTTGAAAACTTTCTAAAGGCCATTGAGATATTTATTTGCCATACAACCATTCATAAGGTCACGTAGTCCTGGACGGAGGGAAATATAAATATCAGCTTGAATCAAAACTTCCGTGGCTCTCAAGAAGTTGTCAACGGTAGGCTTTTAATCTCCGCTTCTTTATTTGGTGTGGTCCACTTGATCATTCAATCTGCCTCGTTTTTAGTATAAAAAATTAAAATGATCTATCAAAAAAGATGAAAGGCAAGGATAAAACATATACATCACGATGGGGCCTATAGAGCCCCTGACAAGACCGTCCGTCTCTCCCTATGTCATGGTGGCGTTGTACCTAATCCGCGTCCGGGTCTGTGGCCCGAGCATCCGGACGGAAGATTCCTACCCATGCAGAAGGTGGGGCCCGCCATCAAATATCGTTGACTCGTCAACTCTTCTGGACGCCGAAAAGGTACTCGTGTTCACACTGAATTTTCAAAAATGCCCTTGTATGACGCGGGGGGGGGGGGGGGGGGGGGGGGGGTATGAAATTCATGAAATGACTTAAATACCCTCATTTCTCGTTCGCAGTATCAAATCGGTCCGCGGTATAACTACGATACACTGCCAGGGCGACCGGCGAAAGTTGAAAATACTATCCCTCGCAAAAGATAGATTCCAGATACCAGTCAATGCTGGACGCGGATTAGCCAGAACTGACTCGCTACTGAAGTGACTTCGTTACATTTTGTGGCCTCACCATGATATGTGTTGTACTCGCACCGCCCAACAATTTAGATAGATTATTTTAGGACATGGCCAACAAGCAAGGTAGATCTAAAGCTCAAGTGGATCCATAATTTTTATTTTTTTTAAAAAAGGTAGGGATTGAATGCCTATTATTAAGAACTTCTTTGAATTATAGAAGTTTTCGATCAAACTAGTATACCTGCTTTCCCTTATTCATTCCTGTGTTAACTTATAAACAGGTTGGATCTCAACTAAACATGGTGGTGGGCTTAAGGAAGGTTTCAACAGTAGGCGTCACTCTACTCCCACTACTGTTTTCTGTGATGGGTCCACTTGAACTTTGGATCTGTCTCATTTGGCTTATATCCTCATTATAAGGCCCATAAAAGGTGGTAACGTCACTTCAGTAGCCTTCCTCGCTACTGGGGATTCAGTACGTAATCTGCGTCCGTCCTTGTTGAGGCCGTTTTTGTGTGAAGCGGATTGGCTCGTATACTTCACATCAGCAATATAGCTGCCGTATTGGCGTTAACAAACTCTGTGGATCTGATCATCTGATCACAAGGTATGTATTATATCCAAGCCATTCATTCATTTGGCAAGCTTGTCTTAAGGTTTGAGATGAAAAATAAGATAGATTTACTTATAAAATGGACAACACTGCAAAAAGAAGTGGAGGGAGTGAATGTCTACCATTGAAACCTTTATTGGGGTCATAGAAGTTTTGGATCAATATGAAATTTGTTTTTCTTCTTCGTTTAGGTATTTGTGACCTTATGAACAGATTAGATGGAAAATAAAAGTTATGGTGGGCCCTACAATTTTTCAACAGTGAAAATCATTATCTCCGCTGCTATTCATGGTGTGGTCCAGATGATCCTTGGATATAAATCGTTTTTTGAAAAATACTCTAAACTGATCAGTAAAACTAGATGAACAGTGTAGATATAATAAATACATTACAGTGGGGATCGTAAAACTTTGATTTCCTTTAAACCGTTGGTACAACTTGGAGTTCAAGGGGAGTCAGTGCTCGTATTCGCATCGACACGTACCTACAGCAGCTATATAACAGGTGCATGTGAGGTTAACCGGCCAATCCGCTTCCCATTTTTGCCCTTTGTCCGATACTTGCATCTATCTTTTCAAGAAGCGGATTGGCTGGTGTAGCATTCATCACCGACCTAGCTGATGAGTTGACATCAGCAAGTTATGTGGGTTATCATCAAGTATGTGTTATATTTAAACTGTCCATCCATTTTCCGAGATAGTTGTAAGGCTTAAGCCAAAAAATAATACAAATATAAAGACCAAGTGGACCACACTACAAAAAGCAGTGGGGGATTAAACGTTTACCATTGAAACCAAGTGGACCACACCTTGAGTCTATCTTTTCAAGGGCGGATTGCGTGGCACACTACACCACGTAGCTATTACATGTAAGCACTATGTGAAGCCTACCATCATGTATGTCTTCTATGGAGGCTGTCCATCCATTTTGCTAGCTAATGATGGTAGATAATGATTCCAAAATTTAAGCATATCCAAAGCCTAAGTAAGCCACAACACCGGAAACAATGTGAATTAAAAATCTAAGCGGCTAAAATTCTACGGAAGCCACGGAGTTGATACTTATGTTTTCCCTTGAGAGTCTACGTGAACTTATGAATAAGTTGGATGACACAAACATCGCGAGAACTGCTTCAAAAGTGGATGCCATTATCTCTGTTATTTCTTATGGTGTGGTTAAGCTTCAATTTTTAATTTAATGCCTAAATGATCATTTGGCATATATGGATAAAACATATACATCTCGGTGGGCTCCACATAGTTACGTAGTTATGGGCTTGTAATCAATTGAAATTACATGAAATATGATACCATAATTACTTGCAGAAGCTTAACAGAGTTAGTGGTGATTAAACATCCATCACTGTAGAAGAAAAAAAAAAAACTGGCTAGGACTTGATGTAATGTTTATTTGTTATACAACTTATTGGTAAGGTCACACATACCTGGATGAAAGGACAAACATAAGTAGTATTGATGCAATTTTCCAATGAATCATCCTTGGACCCTTAGACACTTGCACACAAGAAACAAAAGATAAAAGGAATATCTTGGCTGATGCAGGGGACCCTCCAATGCTAAAGTCAGGGATCTAGGTTGGTCTCTGTGGAAAATGGTTCAAGGGAAAAGAGCCACCAGTCTTTTCAGGTTTATGAGTTGTGTACATTTCACTATCTAGGGGCTCCTTATTTATACGAGAGGGAAGATCACACGAGTGAAAAATCTTCTCTGTTAGAGGAAAGATCATACCGTTGAAGATCTTCCCCGTTTAGAACTCCTGATACGTCGGAGATCTTCTTTAGATCATAGATGTCCCGAGATCTTCGGGATCCTGTCCTTATCTCTTGATATCTTTGGGTCGTTTTCTTTAGATAAGACCAAACGTTGGTCGGAAACCAATAAGTCCATCCAACCCTTAGGCAGGATCGGATGGTTGAGGCAGATTATGCCTTGGAGGCAGGTTGTACCAAGATATCGGTAGGTCAGTATCATCCTGATGTTGATCGACTTACGATGTCCTTGTGATTGTCGATCCCAGTAGCCATCAACTTCCTCTGCCGAGCCTAATAGTCCTTATTAGGTCATCGTTCCGAAAAGTTCTTCGAAGGTCGTACCGACCTACAGTGTAACGTCCCGGAAAAATCCATACAATGACCCGAGTACCACCTCAGGCAGAAATCATTAAGGACTAAATCCTTTAGAAATTAAACAAGAATTAAATAGTGCTAAACTAGATTTCTTGTGAAATTAATACTAATCACTTTAAATACAATTTGTAAGACTTAAAACTTGTGAAATCGTCAACGCTACGTTACTCTAAAACTTAGGATCAATCTCTAAACCCAGTTGCTCTCGAGAGCCTCTGGAAACTCCGTATCGAACCTGGACCGCACATCGAAAATCCGATAACGACGAAATTAGACGAACATGACCATCTTGTTGGACTTGATGACCACCTCATAAATTAAGTCCAGATAGTATCCCATGACAATTTACTTGAGCCTGGAGTGAAGTGTGTGAGAAACGTGAATTTCTTTAGAAATTAAATTCGAATTTAAGTAATCTGAGTCGTATCGCTTGCGGGCCAAATATAAGGATTCAGACCGTCAGAATCTGACACAAATACACCCTCAGATCAGGAAAAATGTCCCATACATGGCAGTGAACTTATGGCTCTGATCGAATACTGGTGACCGTCGAACTAAAATTGATCTGCCACGGGCGATCTATAAATCCGATCGGACTGAAAACTGAGTTTGACCTGGATCTAATATCAGAGAGCTTAAGTCCGACCGCATTCAGCAAAGGGGCCTCCAGAAGTGCTCCGTTGGATCGGAACAGACCCGATTTGGATATAACCTAAGTATACCATGGCCCTGGGGCCATTCCCATCAGTTCTGGACCTATATAAGGGTCTTAAACCCTCACCCTCTCTTGCCATACGATTTTGCTAAAAAACCCTAGGAGAGAGAAGATAAGAAAGAGAAGAAAAGAGAGAGAAAGTGTGAGAAAGAGTTGGAGTATTCCTGGGATTATTCTCTACTGCTCCACGTACTTAATCCATTCATCTATATCGCCATCCAAACGTTTCCAACAATGTACTTGGGTAAGAAAACCTAACCCTAATCTGTTTAAGGGTTTCAGATAGTGTAAGTTCTGAAATAGCTAACTTAATTCTTGCTCTAGGTTGCAAATTTGCCGTTGACTAAGGTTAGGTGTCTAAGACAAATTCGTTACGTGTTTACCAACGTAAGGTGCGGACTATATACGTATAGGTTATGGTTTTCAAGGCTTTCAATGTCGGCTAATGATTTATTACTGACGTGGGTGCTATTTCACATGCCAAATGTGATGTTTGTTTCGCGTTTCAGTTATATATGAACTATGTTGCATTTAGTGTATTCTATGTATTTATAGAAAAGATCGTAACGTATGGAATTTGAAAGCGTGTTTGCCATGATTAATTGTTGTATGCTTATACTTATTGTATACGTGACAACTCCTCGGTGAAAGAATTTGCCCTAATACATAATATAACCAACATCCGTCATGTATGTTGGAAGGTGTAGTCTAAGTGTTTGTTAAAATGTCTGAATGAGAAAGTAGATAGTAAATTGTAACTTATAAAGGAATTGAGATATTATTCCCAACTACCTTAACTGTGTGTATGATTTTCTCCATGTACTGTATATGATAATGTCTGTTTATCCATGTTTAATTGTGTGTATGATTTCCTCCATGTACTGTATATTCATGTTTAAGTTATCTTCTATAGCATGCTGAAATGATTGTAGGATTTGACTTAAGTATTCATTACCGTTTGATTGTCTCATATGCTTATTTGTTGTGATTGCATACGGTTGGGACTGTATTATAGTCCAGGCAATCGGTAATAGACCTTGTTTTGGTGGCTGAAGTTGTTTGGCCATATAGGATGTGGTCGACGAATTTGAGCTGTATGTGGGATGTCAACAATGGTTAGGCCACACGGAGTGCTTATGTACTTTATGTCGATCAATTCAACGTGCGCTCGTACTAGTCAAGCTTGTCAAGTAACCCGATTGGCCTGATGTTTGTTCACCATGTTTGGATGCTACTGCTTGAATCTAAGGTACCAAACTCACCATTGAAAATCTTTTAACCTTAGTACCTCGATCTGCTAAGACTCATGAGCCGAACATGGTGATATGGGACACTGTAGTTAAGCTATCGGCTTACGCTAGGGCGACGAGCCTCCTCATAATGACCAGTGAACAACCCAGACTCGTGAGCCAAATACGGTGGTATGAGACACTATATTCGAGCTGTCGGCCTACACTGATCAGGTGACGAGCCCTTTGTAGTGACCTTGAGCATATCCTGAAATGGCGTTGAGGCAACGAGCCTTTCCGTAGTAACTAGGGTATAACTAGGCCTGCATTGATCATGTGACAAGTCCTTTGCAGTGACCTAGAACCATAACATCGTATGAAATTTGTTAAGATTGACGACCCTAGAATGGATCATTATTTGGGAATCGACATAAGGGAGGTGCCTTAGCTTCTTAATCCTGCTATATAAAAAGGACTAATAAGAACTTGGTAATCACATTCATGCACCGCATTGCATGTGTCGTTTGGCGTTGGGTAGAGCGCTGAGGAAGTACTGATATGTGCGACCGTGAGATGAAGATCGTAGAGGGAGTGCAGGTGAGGGCATGCATCATTACTACATCTTATTCTTCCATTAATCAGAGTACTTAGGACTTGCTTGTTGTACTATTTTATCATTACTGTTTAACTGAATTGATAATATGTTAACCTTTATTGTATAGCTCCACTGAGTTGATCACTCACTCCCATGTTCTGGGATAGTGTTTAAATACCAACCGAACTCTGTCTTAGCTGCAGGTGATGGTGATACCTGCGAGGCAGAGCCAGACTTTGAGGATGACGAGGAGGCATTCTCATATATGCAGTGTTCAGGCGGGTTCACGTCGACCGTTCTAAATCAGCAGGGCTTCAGGGTTCATGCTTTGTAGAGGACTACCACTTTTGACATTTTATATTTTAAAATGACACTTCAATTTATAGGACCTGGAAATGTATTCATACTCTGGAAATCGGTAATGGTCTATACGTTTTACCTATGCTTATCTATATTCCTCAGTCTTTCACTTGCGTACATTAACTGTCTCTGGAGTATGATATGCCGTTTTGGTATAATCTCATTCATGTTTTCTGCACTAATATAGTCAACATTTAATCATCATTATCTATGTTGCATAAGTGATGTGTTGGAACTCGGGAGTTGAGCTCTTGCTCGACCCCCGATTTTCAGGGCGTTATATATAGTCATGTTGACCTACAGTCGTGTCGACCTATGATTGGGCCGACCTATCTTATTGATCGGCCTTTTCCAGTGAGTAGTTCTCCTTCGGGAAGTTTGGTCCATTGGTTCATGCTGGTTCCTGGTTCGACATCTTTCGTGGATCACCATATTTTTCCCATAACAAGTAGCAACTTGATTAAAGACTTTCATGGCCTCAGGAAGATTTTAATGGTGGGAATTCAGTACTTATTGGGTAGTCGACCTAAGATTTGGATCTACCTATTTTTTGGGACCATGTCCTGAAATGAATCGAAAAATTGGATAAAATGCATGGATATACAACATATGCATTGAGGTGGACCTCATAATTAGGTGCTCATGGGCTGTTTTGGATGGTAGGTTACTTTACAAAAGCTACCTATACATAAGTATCTTAATTTGGTTTCTAATCATTTAATAAGATAAGTTTAGAAAATAAGATATTTATTGGCAAAAAAGTTGTAAAACATATTTGGCATTCAACATTGCCCAAGTATTTGCCCCTTCATTTTGTTTGGTCCATTCATAACATTCACCTTCCATGTTGTGGAGCAAACTTTTTACGTGGACTTTTTAACATGTTGGGCGCCATTGGTCCTATATTCAATGTGAGCTGTCCACGGGCCTACCTTCAATGTGGACTATCCACCTTGTGAGGCTCACCTATGAGACGCAAAAGTTTTGGATAAATTTGATATTTGTGTTTTCCCTTCATTTGGGGGTCCGTGTGTGAACTTATGAACAGGTTGGAGGACAAAACAAACATCAATGAGAGCCCTGAGACTTTAACCATGGACGCCATTATCTCCACAATTTTCTATGGATTGTTCACTTGAGCATTGGATGCACTTACATTTTAAAATAAATTAAAGGATAGTTTTGGACTTGTTTGGCATTCCAATTACAACAATAAATAAGTAATGATTATTTATCCTCGTAACTGTTACATTGCTTATATTTGATTGCAATAGTGATCTTATTGTATTGTTTGTATAATCTCGAGTATTATTGTAAAAATGGTAGTTTTATATATAATGTGAAAATATAATAATTTTAATTTACTTTAGTTATTTTTTTTTATAAGTGTGCTAGACTCGATATACGAGATGTACGAACTATGATTACAGCTATTCGGTTTGTTTTCGTCAACTCGCCACCATGAGAGGAAGGGCGGTTCACTTTCCTAGGCATTTATTATGGCCGTTCATTTTGTTCTCGCCAACTCACCATCATGAGAGGAAGGGCGGTTCGTTTTTCTAGACATTTACTCCCTGAGCCCGAGTCCGGACTCAGAGAATAGGGGTCTTCTATTATGGGAAAATTTAAGCCAAACCCAACAGAGGCCGACTTGGAGAAGTTAATGAGTAGAGCCTCGATAAAATAGCACTACATCCGAGCCGACCATGCTTTCGAACTACGATTCCAAACTAGGGTCTAGAACTCTCATCCGAAGAGCTACGGCCCTGGATCGTTTCTGGAACTCTTATCCAAAAAACTACGGCCCTGGATCGTGTCTGGAACTCTCATTCGAAGAACTACGGCCCTGGATCACGTGTCTGAGCTTTGACACCGACCCAGAAACTGGAAGAAATCAGAACACACCCGACCTGCCGACTCTGACCAATGGCTCAGAGGATTGTGAGCAAGGTAAACCTGAACCGAGCTCAGTAGTAGTCAACAAGCCGAGCAAAGCCTTAGACTCATGATGATCAACCACTGCTGAACCCTTGTTTAGTTAACGACTAAAGCTAACCCGATTAAAGGATCAGAGTGATTAAAGAAGACCCAATTATAAGGTCGGACCGTTTAGGGACGACCCAATTATAGGGTCGGACTATAAGGGTCAGCTCGGACCAAACATAGAGCCAGACTATAAAGATCGGCCCGGGCAAAGGAATGTCCGATAGCTATGCTCGGAAATCAAGCCTAGTATCGCACGACTAGAGCGATCTCCAGCGCACGATCTACCGCAAATAGCCCATATTGATACACCTTCCATCCTCATTCTATAGCAAAGATCGTGTCGCAAGGATCATGCCGAGATTGCTAGACACGCCCCCTTCAATCCATAGGTATAAATAGGAGATGAATCCATGGGAACATGTTGCAATAGGTATAAATAGGAGATGAATCCATGGGAACATGTATGCAACATTTGGCTCCCTAAACCCCTAGCTACAAAACTTACCCAGTTTCCTAGCCTGACTTAGGCATCGGAGGGTCCCTACTATAGCCAGGGTCTCCTTTGTCCCTTTCTCGTGTGGGCTTATAGGATTCTGAGTCAGCCATCGGTGCTCGATTGGAGCAACCAGATTTTTGCATCAACATTGTTTATATTTAACTGCAATGGTAATCTTATTGTATTGTTTGTATAATCCTGAGTATTATTGTAAAAATAGTAGTTTTATATATAATGTGAAAATATAATAATTATAATTTACTTTAGGTAATTTTTTATAAGTGTGTTCGACTCAATATACGACATGTACGAACTATAATAATAGCTCATTGCCTTTGTATTTCATATGAAAGAAGAAAACCAAACATGCCCTGATGACCTATAGGTGAAGATTATCACTTTTTAGGCTTAAGTCGGCATCATTGACTCTTTAAATTTACTTAAAACTGGCGATTGCCGACCTACATTGACCTTAGAGCGAAGGGCATTCTCGTAATTCACATGAAAACGACCCTGTTGACGCGTTCAACGTGGACGCGGATTGTGTATGAGCAACCTACCCTGCTATAGCGTGGTGAGTAATGCCTCCGGGGCTTACCTTGATGTACATGTCATTATCCACGCCGACCATCCGTTTATTCAGATCATTTTCTGGCATAATACCAAAATAGAAACATATCCAAAAAGAAAAAGAACCACACAACGGTAAACAGTGTGGTATAATGACGTCCATGGTTGAAACCTTCTTAGGGCCCACCGTAATGTTTATTTATCATCCAACGTGATATTAAGTCAAAAAGACATGAATGAAGGGAAAACACAAATATAAGCTTTATCTAAAACTTTCGTGGCCCTCAAAACTTTTTCAATGGTAAGCGTTCAATTCACACTTTTGCATGTGGTGTGGTCCAATTGAGCTTTGGATATATTAAAATTTTTGTATAATTCCCTAAAATGAGCAAAAAATAAAAAATAAAAATTGTTGGACGGAGTAGATAGAACGTATACATGACAGTGGCCCCACAGAGGTTACTCATCACGCGATAGCATGCTCCATCGCTTTCAACACGGCATTGGGTTAGCATGTGAGTTCTGCACAATTTACTAAATGATGGTTGCTCAGCCACTATCGGAGCGGAAACCATACACGCCGATCCAAACCGTGCAAATCGTGGGCCCCATTGTGAATCTACTATAACCAAAAAATCTTTCGTTAAATTTTAACAAATACGATTTGCTTTTAACCCTCAATTTGGATTTCTGCGGTCTGACGAGTATGATGGACAATAGGTGCATGTCCATTCGATTCTTGATCAATGGCCATAAAGCCTCTTGATCCTGACTGGTCGTGGTGGAGATCGGGTACATCCCACTAGGGTTTGGTAATCAATTTCAACAAACCCATTTTGACTATATTATTATTATAATTACCATTTATATCCTAATATTCGTTGTGAACCATTCAAATGAAAGGTGTAAAGTGGATTAGTGTTTCTAGAACAAGAGGAGGGCTGTTTTTTTATTTGGGTAGGCAAGATTTGACCCCTAACATAGTAGATATCAGAGTATATAAAAAAGTATTACCAGCTGATCCCAACGTACAGGATAATATATATTATATGATACAGGTATCTTTTGGATATTTTTACCCTTGTAAAAAATGTAATCAAGTAAATTATAATATTATATTTTTATCCTGATTTCTGTCCGGGTGAAAAGATTAAAAAAAAAACGCTGTCATTGCGATAAAAATGTAAGTAATGTCATGCAGAAATATAAGAATAAATAATCATTACTCATTTACAACTGTCACCACACAGGTACAAGGGTAAATAATTATTATACATTTATTGCCAAAAATTCACCACACTAGTATAAGATTTACTATTAATCAGATGGGCCCGAGGTTATTTTGAAAATTGAAGAAAAATATAGTTATAGTTTGGTTAATGATTTAAACTCTTATTGGGCTTACAATAACTAAGATTTTTGGATTTTTTTTAATTAAAAAAATTCTACGTAAATTTTAAATTTATCAAAGAATTTCCTACAAATAAATTTTTTAGGGTAGGGCATTTTGAGGAGAAATGTTACCCAAGTATTCCCATATATTGTTTCTCTTTAAAAAGTAACAAAGTCAAAAAAAAAAAAAAAAAAACAAAAAGTCTGTTGGGGAAAAATATGGCAAGTCCAGAAACGCGGATAGGGAATGGACCAACTCTATTGACGCTGCTCGTGATTTCGAGGTAATGAGCCCGACAAAGGTCAAAGAGTCAAATGCCTAAGGAGAGAGTTAGCTCGGATCGCAGGAAATAAATTCCGACCGAGACTCATAGAGTCATAAGCCACAGGCAAAACACATGAGACACATAAAGTTGACTCGGATACCGAGCCAGTAATGTCTAAAAGAACCGATTAAAGTCCGAACGCTAGAAGCCACCAGGCCGACTATAAAATCGCCCCATATTAGGTCGGTTATTGTCAACTGTCGGATTAAGAAAGGATATCGGCTACGGGCCAACTCTATCTCATCCGACAAAAGGCAAAAAGCTTACTCTTGCAGCCAGTCAAGACTCAATTATTAACAGAGTCGGTTAATGCCAAGCTAAGCAAGGGAGAGATGGTGTAAACGCAAATACCGTTCGAAAATCTTATGGAAGGATTTCCAACCCTGAAGATATCGGGATCAAGCAGAATTCATGAACAAATTACAGCTAAATCGTATCTCCAAGATATGCGGAAGAGAATCCCTACACGCTAGGATCCTCCCATTCCTATAAATCCAAGAGACCTTCATGTCGAAAGGTACACAGAAAAGCATCGGAGGGTCCTTGGCTCTAGCCAGGATCTCCTTTGCCTCTTTCTTATGCAGGTGGTGGGACGTGGAAGGGCACACTAGTTTTTTGCACCAACAGATTGACACCATCTGTGGGAAACGATACAAAAAGTCATTTTTCAAGCTTTATCCGGAAGCTTCAAACGAGTTTTAATGGCAAGGACGAGAAGAACTGTTCAAGAGGAACCGAATGAGGCCGATATTACTAGACCCCCAGGGGCTCAGAATTAGCCTAACAACTGACAGGGTTCCGCGGCTCATCCAGCAGCATTTGCCGCAACAAGGAATACCCAGTGGAACCAGGGTAACGGACGATTGGACAAGGAGGTCCACGAACTTAGATCCAACATAAACATCATGAAGCAAATGTTGGAACAAATGCATCGTCAACAAGTTCAACAACCCCATCACGGTCAGACGACGAACACCCCACAGCAATATGTCGACCTCAGCCTGTTGCTCCACAGTCTATCTCTCTACAGAGTCAGCACCATGGTCCATCCAAGCCGACTCCCACTTATTCTGTGACTGCCTCGCTGCCTGATACCGATCTTCGACACGAAATAGATTGGAGAAGGCGTGACAGACATCTGGTTAAGGGAACAACGAAAAGTGGCGAACCCTGGAAAGCCAACCTACAAGATTTCAGGAGAGAAGTGCGTGAAAAAATTGCGGACATGAAACAGAGTCGGGATGTACGCCAAACCAGGCCCGAGACAAAGGCATCCCCATTCATGGAAGAAATAATGCAAGCTCGACTATCGAAGCGATTTCGTCTTCCGCAGATTACGCCCTTCAATGGTAAAACCGACCCAACCGAATACATCGAGTGCTTTCGATCATACATGGAATTGCATGATGCCTCGGATGCTGTGATGTGCCGAGTTATTTCCTTCACCTTAGCCGATGTAACTCGACTTTGGTTCAAGCAGTTGAAACCGAAGTCCATTAACTCGTTCGCAGAACTCAGCGATGCTTTCTTCACCAACTTCATTGGTGGAAAGAAGAAGTTAAAGCCGCATGCGCACCTGAACAACATAGTTCAGAAAGAGAGAGAGCTACTGAAAGATTATATTAAGCACTTCAATTTCAAATCTCTCCAAGTTTGGAAACATTCGAAGGAAACAACTCTCAACTCGATCGTGCAAGGCGTTGGGGACAAGCCATTTCTGACATCCTTGGATAAGAATCCGCCTATGAATTTGGCTGAATTTATGGCTCAGCCGGATAAATACGCGGATGCCGAGGAAATACGAATCATGCGTGAAGTCGCCCAGAACGCAAAAGCTCCGACCAAAGAGTTAGCCAAAAAAGAAGTTGACTCGGTCGGAGGGAAGAAATGTAAGGATGACTGAACACGTGATGAGCGCAAGTCGGGTAAGCAACCCGACTGAAAGTTTTCAACGTATACCCCGCTCAATAAGCCTTAAGAACAGGTTCTGATGGAGATTAAGGGAGAAAGATTCGTCAACTGGCCAGATAGGCTCCGAAGAAACCCCAACCGACGGAGCGAGAACAAGTATTGTCATTACCATCGCGATCATGGGCACAACACGAGTGACTGCTATCATTTGAAGGAAGATATCGAAAGACTCATCCGAGAAGGCCGTCTCAGAGAACACATCAAGAGAACAGGGACAACAGAAGAACATCTGGGAGACAACCGACCCACAGAGGAAATCTAAACCATTGTCGGTGGTCCCCGAGGCAAGGGCGACTCAAACAATGCTTGGAAGAATTACGCCAAGAGCATCTATTGACCCAATTTGAAATCCTGATCTTAGCTCAACCTTCGAAGGAAAAGAAAAGAGAGAAGTATTGTATCTCGTTCACTGACGAAGATACTCGGGGCATTCACCATCCCCATGATGATGCATTAGTCATCACTCTCACTATCACGAACCAAAAGGTATTCCGCATTCTCGTTGATATGGGATCATCTATAGATGTGTTGTTCACTCAGTCGTTTAACAAAATGGGTGTTGAACGATCGGCATTACGACCATTTCGTACCCTGTTGATCGAATTTTTAGGTGGACAAATGCTCCCAAAAGGAACCATTTCGTTACCGTTAACTACTAAAAATCCTCCACATCAGGCAACGGTAATGGTTGACTTTCTGATAGTTGAACAGTCATCAGTCTATAATGTTATACTCAGCTGACCCTCTCTATGTCTTCTTCAAGCCGTTGTATCAACATACCACCTCTCCATGAAATTTTTAACTGAGTCGGGAGTAGAAGTCGTCAAAGGAGACCAACAAGATGCAAGACGTTGCTACATGACAGCTGTGAAAGCTCCTGCCGAGGTATCCATGATCGAATCGTTGGATCCTCGAGCTAAGACTCATGAACGAGAACAACTGGTAGAGGACCTTATCTCGGTACCCTTGGACGAAACAAATGAGCCTAAAACGGTGCAGATCAGCTCATCTCTGCATTCACCCCTGAAGGACAGGCTGATAGCTCTAATCCAATGATACATTGATGTGTTTGCATGGAGCCATGAAGACATATCAGGGATCGATCCCTCGGTGATGACTCACCAACTTAATATCGATTCGACCTACAGACCGATTTCATAGAAGCGACGACCGCTCAACCTCAAGAGATACGCTATCATTGAAGAAGAGGTGAGCAAGCTCCTTAAAGCGAAATTTATTGAGGAGATATACTACCTAAACTGAGTAGCTAATATCGTACTCGTGAAAAAAACTAATAGAAAGTGACGAGTCTATATTGACTATACCAATCTAAACAAAGTTTGCCCAAAGGATAGCTTCCCTCTTCCAAGGATCAATCAGCAGGTAGATAGCACGGCATGACATGAACTCCTTAGTTTTATGGATGCTTATTCCGGATAAAATCAAATTGTAATGCATCGATCTGATAAATCTAAGACTACCTTTGTCACTGACAATGGTCTTTATTGTTATCGTGTGATGCCATTTGGTTTAAAGAATACTAGAGCAACTTATCAATAATTAGTAAACAAAATGTTTGCTTGGTAGATCGGCTGAACCATGGAAGTATACATTGATGACATGCTCATCAAAAGTATACACACGGCTGACCATATAACTGACCTAGAAGAAATATTTCTTATCCTTCGAAAATATCAAATGAAGTTAAATCTGAGCAGGTGTGCCTTTGGCGTAAGCTCGGGTAAGTTTCTCGGATTCTTGGTCAGCCAACGAAGAATTGAGGTAAACTCAGAGAAAATTAAAGTATTGCTCGACAAGGAGTCCCTGAAAACAATTAAAGACATACAAAGGCTGACCGGACGAGTAGCCGCACTCAATCGCTTCCTCTCTTAAGCTACTAAAAAATGCCTCCCATTCTTCAAACAATTGAAGAGATGACAAATGGTGGATTGGATAAAAGAGTGTGAAGCAGCATTCCAACAATTGAAGTCTTATCTCGAATCTCCACCCCTCTTTTTGAAACCCGAGCATGGGGAGGTTCTGATGTTGTATCTCGTAATGTCTAATGCATTGGTTAGCTCATCTCTAATACATGAGCATGAAGGAAAGCAACTACTAGATTACTACGTCAGCAGAGCATTGTTACTGGCAGAGACAAGATATCCACCTCTGGAGAAGGTGGTCCTAGTCCTGGTAGTCTCATCGCGATGACTTCGGTCATACTTTCATGCTCATACCATTATTGTTATGACCGATCTCCTATTGCGTCAAATTCTATAGAAACCGAAAGCATTCGGCCGACTAACGAAGTGGCCGATCGAGCTCAGCGATTTCGACATTCAATATAAGTCGAGAGTAGCTATTAAAGGACAGGCAGTGGCCAACTTCTTAGTTGAAGTAACACCACAGGCTGATCTACCTACTAAGCTTGGAGATGAAGCAACTGAAAAATTGACCACTGCTTCTCCCAAGTCCTCGCCCGACCCCATACCCTGGAAGCTGTGTGTCGATGGCTCATCCAACTCTAAGGCAAGTGGGGCAGAAGTCATCTTGAAAACTCTCAATCAAACCTACATGCAATATACTTTAAGACTTGGATTTTAAGCCTCGAACAATACAGCAGAATATGAAGCTTTACTGCTCGGCCTCCGACTCGTAGTCAGTTTGGGTGTTACTCATCTCAACGTCTTCAGCGACTCGTATTCTGTTGTTAATCAGGTCACCAGCATGTATCAGACACAAAAAGAGCTACTGAAAGCATACACGGAGAAAGCTAAGGAATTGATTGATGGTTTTCAGCTCTTTGTTGTTACTCGAATCCCTCGAGTAGAGAATGTTAAGGCCGATTTGTTAGCTAAACTTTCCTCTGCCGATGAGGACGACATACCCAGGTCCATTCCGATCGAGTAAGTTACTAAGCCAAGTGTCAATGACCTGGTTAGCTCGACCATGCACATAGTCAATTCGGAACCCACTTGGCTTGACCCAATTGTCCAATACCTCAACAGTGGAAAGTTGCCCGAGGATTGTGCTGACGCTCGACGATTGAAGATCCGAGCCTCCCGTTACACCATACTCAACGGGATATTATATAAGAAAGGTTTTAATACTCCATTGTTACGATGCCTAAATCCCGATGAAGCCGACTACGTATCGCGAGAGATCCACGAAGGGATCTGTGGAAATCATTTGGGAGGTCGGACGGGCACTCGCACATAAAGTCCTATGTCAGGGGTATTACTGGCCAACTATCCAGCACGATGCTCGTAAGCTTGTCCAGAGATGCAACAAATGCCAACAATTTGTGAGCATTCCGAGGCAACCCCTGAAGAGTTGATTCCGATGACTGGTTTTTGGCTCTTCGCGCAATGGGGCATCGACATCATCGGACCACTCCCATTGGGGAAGGCCAGACCAAATTTGTTATCGTGGCGGTAGGCTACTTTACGAAGTGGGCTGAAGTCGAACTATTGGCGAAGATAACCGAACAGAAGATCATAGACTTTGTATGGAAAAATATTATCGGCCGATTCAAGATACCTCGGACCATTGTTACCGACAATGAGAAGTAATTCGACAATCGGTGATACCAAGAGATATGCAGCAATCTAGGGATCAGAAACGTTTATTCCTCTCCTCATCATCCTCAGAAGAACGGATAGGTCGAGGCAGTTAATAAGATCATTAAACAACATCTCCGAACCAAACTCGACCGAGCTAAAGGAGCATGGGGTGAAGAGCTCCCTAAGATTTTATGGGCATACCGAACCACCGTTCGGACAGCCACAGGTGAAACTCCCTTCTCCCTTGCATATGGCTCGGAGGCCATTACTCTGGACGAGATCGGGTTACCTTCAGCCCGAGTCAGTTTGTTTAATGAAGAAGATAATGAAGAACTCCTCGCTCTTGGACTCAACCTAGTGGAAGAACAAAGAGAAAAAGCTTGGCAATGGATGATAGCCCGGTAACGCCAAGTAGCTCGGTTCTACAATGCCCAAGTCAAGGTTCAACGTTTCCAAGTAGGAGACATGGTCCTCCGAAAAATATTCCTAAACACGAAGGAAATTGGTGCGGGCACAATGAGTCCCAATTGGGAGGGACCCTATGTTGTCTCGAGCAACATCCGACCCAAAACATATCGGTTGGAAGACCTAACCAGGCAAATATTACTACATCCTTGAAATGCCAAGCATCTAAAGATCTATTATCCCTAAGTCGGTCGCTGAAGCTTTCTTGGAGACTCAGTAAAAAAAATTAAATTAAATAAAAATGATGATGATGATAAATTTGTAAGCTAAGTCAAATAAGAAAAAAGACTATATTTATTCATCAAATGACTTTTACATCGAGCTATACGATTATCTCCTGTGGAATTACATTGATGGATAAAAGCAGAAAGAGTCAGCCGAAATACATTGAATCCCCACTTCGTTGCAGATACTCTCAGGCTCGCCTAGTGTGATTAAAGTATTTGAAGCTTAGTGTGCTTGAAGTACTTAACATCATACTAAGCACCAAGGTTCACCATGAGCTAACACAGGAGGTGGCTAGGATTCAATTGCTGCCCCCGCTTGGAGCAACATCTGGTGCCGTCTCAGGAGCCGTTTCAGGCTCGACCTCGATATCAGCTGCCGCGTCAACAGGCCAGGTTGGCTTAGCCTCCAGACCTTCAAACCCCGAGGCACCTTCGTCAAATCCCGAGAGATCAAGGTCAGGGAAGGCTTCCTTCATCACTACTACACATTTGGTGTAACCATCCTAAAACTAGCAATCCCGTTCCTCTAGATACTCTTGGAACTCAAGAAAGGCCTTTACAACCTTATCCCCGGCCTCTTTCTTGGCCGCCTCAAGGATGCCTCGAGTCTCAGCCTTAAGCCGAGCCAACTTCTCCTCAAAAGAGTCGCGGGCCAAGCGGTTCAGCCAACTCTCTTCCTGGGCCTCTTTCAATAGCGAGGCCATGTGAGCACATTAGGCCTTAGCATCCTCAGCGGCCTTCCGAACAAGCCCCAGCTCGCCAGTCAGCCGATCGACTAGAGCCATGGTAGTCTCGAGTTGAGCTTTCGCCTCCACCTCCACTACCTGCTTCCGAGCTACTTCAACATCCATCATTCGGCTCTGAGCCTCGGCCAGATCTATGATGGCTCTAAGCAGGCAAGGGGCGAACTGCAAAAGAAAAAGACAAAGTTAGGTTAAAATGGAAGATATCAACAAGATGAGAGAGAAGTTTGAGTCTTACCTCGAGTAAAATTTTCGCAGCATGATAGAGAATTCAAATCCCGGGAGCTAAAAAGAGGGAAGCGAATTCTTTCTTGCTCCCATGAGAAATGGCCTAAGGGACCATGTTAGACACGGCCTGCCAAAAGACCGATGTCTCCGGTTGAGCCATCTCCCCTCCAGAGGATTCTCCTCTTTACATCTCCCTTTATTTTGGGACCTGCTCGGCAATAGGTCCTGGCTCAGGAGCCGCCTGAGCTTGAGAGGCGAAGGCTCCCACTTCCGCCACCGCGTCTGCCACTTCCGCCACTTCCGCCTCGGTCGGTACGGCCGGTGTGGCTTTCCCCTTAGCCTTCGAGACTGTTTTCGATCTCTTTGGAGGGCGAGCCTTGGGATGAGTCTCCAACCTCAGAGAAGCCTTCATTTTGGAGGGCAGACGGAGAATAGGCCTTACCTCTGCCATATCTGCATCAGGAAAAGCAAGACAAGTTAGAAAATAGTTTGAAGAAAATGCAGTGGGATTTTCAGAAGTTATCTGTTACAGCCAAGTCTAAACCTGCAAGAAGAAGACGCTCTGGCTGAAGAAGTGTCTTCTAAGACCGATCCTCCGGACTTAGTGCCCTCAAATCCTTGATCCGCTCTAGGGCGTTGGCTCCTAGCTTCGGCCTTTTCTTAAGGATATCTACAAGATGCATTCAGTCAAACTCAAAAGTATCGTAACAAAGAAAAGCAGAGTAAGGACACGCTGAGTTACTTGCTTCTAAGAACGCCCAGGGAACGCGAGGTTTGAAGAGTCTTGGCTTGACAGTTTTCCAGTGACCACATGCCTAGAACCATCTATCTCTCCAATGTTTGTTGGAGGAAGGATGGTCGGTTATCAAAGGTCCACCCTTGTTCCGCCAAGCACACAAAAAGTACCAACCAGGCTGCTATGTATTCGGCCATACTTGATACAGATGGAGAAAATCATCGATAGTCAGTGGGGGCTATTCAGTCTCAACCCACAACACCAAGCATCCGAACAAGTTCCTCCACTCGTTTGGAACTATCTGCCCTGGTGCTACCTAGAGTCGGGAATGTAAATCTCGAGCAATTCCTTGGAGGGGTGGACGCAAGCTACACTATAGAGCGACTTGAAAAATCACGACCATCCCAACAGGAGGATGGTCAGGTAATTCACTCAACAAAGGAAGATAAATAATAACTGAGTCTAGGACATGATACCCAACTCAAATTCTGTCCAAGTTCACCTCAGTTAAGACCAAAGGGACTGGACCCCTCTGGTCATCCCCAGCCTCTCCTCCCTCGGCCACCTCTCCTCCCTCGGCAGCCAAATCAGCAGCTTGTGTCAATCAACTAGCAAGAACCGACCCGGTGGTTCCCTCAATTTCCTCATCCTCCTCCATATCTTCCCCAGGAGGATTAGATCTCCTAGGGGCAGTCACTAGCGACATACCATCATGAAAAGGATCTGTTGAAGCAGGACGCTCCGCTGAAGTCCCAGATATTCTCTCAGAAAATTGAAAACTTTCATTGGCACCTATCACCATCTCCGCCAACAACAAGGGCGATTCCGAGACATTTCAAAAATGTCTCGCTTCGCCCTCATCACCGAAGGCTCCCTCCCGGGGGCACTAAGAACCCTTCATTGCTAAGAAAAGTAAAAAAATGAAGGGAATGGAGAGAGTTAAAACTCACCAGAGAGGCAAGGAGTACGTGAACATGGATGTAAAAACAAAAACGAAGATGGAAATGGTAGAGGAAATCGAAACAGTGAAAACAGGAATTGGGAGAGAAGGGAGTAGGCGCGTGAAAATGCAGAATGGGCATCTCGCTCCTCCTTAATATCCCGGCTATGTGGCAAGGGCATTTAAGTAGGAGTCGTATCGACGTACGTTTCGACTCCCCCGCCCGACACGTGCTGCACGCCGACTAACAAAAGAATTGCTCCTGCCACACATCCAACGCTCATAAGTCAGAAAAACATTTTGACGACTATCCACTCGTGCGACCTCGATTAACGAACCGACGCGCGTTACGGACGATGCAAGAAGCATTAAATGCTCCATCATAACCTCGATCTCTAGTTCAAGCCGACTCAAAAACTCTTTACTCCTTTGCAACAACATGGTTGACATAAGGAGTAAGGGGGCTTACTGTTGAAGAAAAATTTGACACGTTAGGAGACCCAGATAGGGAGTGGACCAACTCTATTGACGTTGCTCGTGATTCCAAGGCAATGAGCCCGACGGAGGTCAAAGAGTCAAATGCCTAAGGAGAGGCTTAGCTTGGATCGCAAGAAATAAATTCCAATCGAGATTCATAGAGTCATAAGCCACAGGCAAAACACATGAGATGGATAAAGTTGACTCGGATACCGAGCCAGCTACGTCTAAAAGGAACAATTAAAGTCCGAGCGCTAGAATCCGCCAGGCCAACTATAAAACTACCCCATATTAGGTCAGTTATTGTCAACTATCAGAATAAGAAAGGATATCGGCTACAGGCCAACTCTATTTCATCCGACAGAAGGTAAAAAGTTTATTGTTGGAGCCAGCCGAGACTAAATTATGAACAGAGTCGGTGAAGGCCAAGCCAAGCAAGGGAGAGACGGTGTAAATTCAAATACCATCCTAAAAATCTTGTGGAAGGATTCCTGACCCCAAAGATCTTAGGATTGGGCAAAATCCATGAACAGTTTATAGCTACATCGTATCTCCAAGATATGCGGAAGAGAATCCCTGCACGCCGGGATCCTCCCATTCCTATAAATCCAAGAGACCTCCATGTCGAAAGGTACGCAAAAAACTCTTCTCAAAAACCTTTCTCATAGTCCTATCGCTGACTTAAGCATTGGAGGGTCCCCGGCTCTAGCCAGGATCTCCTTTGCCTCTTTCTTGTGCAGGTGGTGGGACGTGGAAGGGCGCACCAGTTTTTTACACCAACAAAGTCTACATGATATGTGTATGATATTCCAACCTATCAAGTATAAGCACCCAACTATAATAATAACATAAATAAAAAATCTTTGTTATCAATTCACCATATGGACCCCATGTGCATTTAAAAAATTTGAAAGTGTGACTCACCTTTATATAAATCAACCAATTTTTTTTCTTATTAACATTATGGTAAATTATATTTATTAGAGAGATTAGATATCATACAAATATCATGTGGTCACACAATTCTCTATTTTGCTGATTTTTTTAGAAAAAAAGGTATTGTTAAAAATAGAAGTCTTAAATCTGTCTTCTGGGTAGCTCGATCGGTCGAGGGGGTTGCTCGACCGGTCGAAGATTTCTTCGACCAGTTGAGGCATGTTCGACTCGAAGTCTAGCGAACAAATTTTTGGATGTCCGGGACACTCGACCAGTCGAGGGTCAAGCTCGACCGATCGAAGGGGTCCTTCGACCAGTCAAAGCCCTCCTTCGACTAGTCGAGGGTTATGCAAATGTTGCGCAGATTCTGCGCGAATTGCATAAATTTGAGACGGTTTTAGAGAGGTGCGTAAGTGGAGTTTCTTAAACTATAAATAGGGGTCCCTATGACCTTTTTAAGTGATTCTAAGGCTTCCTAAAGGTATTCTAAGGATTTCTAACAGGGTTCTAGGGATATTAAAAGGTGTAGCAAGGGTAATAGTCGATGTTGTTCGAATCGAGTAAGTCCTCTCTTTTTGTAATTTCTATTTTCATAGTGGATTTTTGTCACTTTGTGCCATGGTTTTTTCCCACAAGAGTTTTCCACGTTAAATCTTTATGTTCTTTTGTGATTGCTTGGTGCCCTTGGATTGCTATCCTAGATTCATATCTATGTGATTCCACAAACCAAATCCTAACAAGTGGTATCAAAGATATCGTTGAGGCACATATCTAAATCTACAGGATTAGCAATAATGGGAAGCACTAGGTATGATATTGAGAAGTACTCAGGTAAAAATAACTTTGAGTTATGGAAGATCAAGATGATCAGTTCCTTAACTAAGTAAGGCGAGGATAGTGCTCTTAAGGCGAGAAAGTCTATTATGACTGATGATGAATGGAATACTTTTGATAAGAAGGCTTTATCCTTAATCCGTTTATGTCTCATGGATGAGGTTCTCTATAATATTTTAAGGGAGAAAACTATGGCTAGTTAATGGGCGAAGTTAGAGGATATTTATGCAAAAAAATTCTCTAAAAATCGCCTACACTTGAAGTGGAAGTGGTATAACTTCAAGATGGCAGAGGGTGAAGATTTGGAGGCTCACATCAGTAACTTTAATAAATTAGTTTGCAAATTGCTGGATACGGAGGAAGTGATCAAAGATGAGGAACAAGCATGTATGTTGTTGAATTCTCTTCCGGCATCGTATGAGTCATTCAAGGACACAATGTGTTCCATAAATAAAACCCTGATGTCGACGTTGTTATCTCAGCCCTTCAAAGGAAGGCTATGAAAAAGTTAAACGGTGACATTGGGACATCTTCCGATGCACTGATTATGAGAGGCAAGAATTTTGAGCGAGATACAGGATCTTCAAGACCTAAATCCAAATTCAAGGGTAAGGACAAAGGAAAACTAAAGTACCAGAACTATGGGATGTCTGGACACATGAAGAAGGATTTACCAATTCTAAAGCGAAGAAAGAAAATTCAGTGACTTCTTCCAAGGAGGCCAATGTTGTCACATCTGATGAAGAAACAAGTGGTAGTGATGTTCTATTAGTTTCCATGATTAGTCACTTACACGACAATCATAAAGACGAGTAGATACTTGACACAGGAGCATTATATCACATGACTCATCGGAGTTGGGTCGCCAATTACAGAGAATGAGATGGTGGACAGTTTTTTATGGGCGATGACAATGCCTGTAATGTTGTGGCTATTGGTACAGTGAGCATCAAGATACTTGATGGAATGGAGCGTACCTTGACTGAAGTTAGGCACGTTCCTGATATGAAGAAAAGTCTGATTTCTCTCGAAGCACTCGAGGCTATAGGGTGTAAGTTCACTGGTATTGATGGTATCCTTAAAGTTATAAAAGGGGCATTCATAGTTATGAGAGCGCAAAGGCACGAAAACCTTTACAGGTTAATCAAGAGTACTTCAGTAGGTCGTGTAAGTGCTATATTTTTTAGCTCCTATGATTGTCAAATTTTATAGTGTCAAAACCTCTTGGAATCTGTATCTAGTGTAGCTCATATACATATTCACGATCGTGCATCTCATGTACAAAAACAAATGTCTTTACCTCAAGAACTTCAAATGTAAGATCAAGAGATATACATGCTCAAGTACAACACCATGTGATAGTTTAATCTTTCAAGCTTCAATTGTTCAAGGTTTCAAAGCTTCATCTAAGTTAAGAAAATAGTCTTTACTTTGAACCTCAAAGCTCAAGGTGAAATACAAGTTAAGTACTTCAAATTCAAGCTTCATAATGTCTCAAGTTCAAGCTTCATCATATGTCAAGATATCAAGCTTCGTGAACTTCAAAGAACAACTATCAACTGAAGTAAAAAAATATTCAATGTTCATATATCACTTATAAGGTATAAATGACCCTGGATTGACTATAGGTTAGGTCATTATTGATTGCATACTTTAATTGGGTCACTACTTAAGTGTATAGACTGTTTCTCGACTAGTCTTAGACTATGCTCGACTAGTCCTAATACTGTCTCGACTAGTTCAAGAAATTCCTTGACCAGTCCTAAGTTTGTTGCTAATTTTTGAGATTTTTTGTTATTGTCTCGACTAGTACTGGAGACTGCTCGACCAGTTGAGTGAACAGTGCTCGACCAGTACAGTAGGCTCAACTCAAAATCCAACAACTAAAATGGGTCCCACACGACCAGTCGTGGATAGGACTCAACCGATCGTAAAGGCTACTCGACCAGTCGAGCAGGCCTTTCGACCAGTCATGGAATGGCTTGATCTTATCACGTCCAAAATTTTTAAAGTTTGTTGGTCCTTCGACCAGTCGAGCTGACCTCTGGGCCAATCGAGTGAGCAGTTTCTGCACTTATAAATAGAGCATGATTTTCAGAGTTTGATATCTAATTCAAGAAAAATCAAGACACTGCTCTGAAAGATAAGTTTATGATATTCTTAAGTTATTTAATGCTCATTTTATATTCTCTTTAATTAGTTTTTTACATTTAATTTTGTATTCTACATTTTAATCTTATTTGAAAAAGGGATTGAAGTTTTCTCATTTCTTGGATTCAAAATCAAATCAAGCTAGCCCGAGGTGATTTAATCTAAAATCAATTTAGAACTTAGAACCATTTCATAATTGAGTGTGAACATTGAACATCTACGTTGAACTTCTACTCCGAATTAGTTCTACTAGGCTGTAACAAAGGAGAATATCCAGATAAGTATTTTACAGTTTTGTAAATCAATTATTTTTTTAGTTTCTTTGAGATTGTGCCAGAAAAATCTCTTTCTTTTGGTTTGTTTGAGGTGATCCAAAAAACTCAGAGTGTGAGGTTTTTTTAATAATATAAGCCCACTTGAAAGACACAATTGTGAGAATTTTAGGTGAACCTTAAAAAACTTATTTCATAGTGAATGCCGATATCCACTATGTGAGGATATTGAGAGTGGAGTAGTTGTGTGGTTATTTTTCTAAACAATTGGTGTACACACAAATGAACCACTATAACTTTTGGTCTTGTGGTAATCATTTAATTGTGGCATTGTGTGGATGTTGTAATTTTCCTTTACGCATTTGTGGAGAATGTTGTAATCCTTTTTATGCAAGTGTGGGAATATTGGAATAGCTTAGTTTCTTTCTTTGCTATTTTATTCTTTATTTCTATGTATCAATTTGAAATTTTAATACATAGACTGTTTTAGGAATCAGGTTGTCCTACCATAAACCATTGGTTTTTGGCATAAGGTTGTCCTTAGAACAGCATCTGTATCAACCTCTCAATACTTATACATTTTAGGTTGTTATTCATTTCTGTTTTATGGGATTGTTTAATTGCTATCTTTATTTATATTCCGCATTTAATTTTTAATTTGGCATAGTCCTATTCACCCCCCCCCCCCTCTAAGACTCTTAGCTCGACTTTTTCAGGTGGAGCGGCAATAGCTATTGCAGATTCCACGTCTTTACGTATGTGGCATACTCATTTGGGCCAAATGAGCGAGCGGGGCATGAAGGTACTTTCTAATCAATGTTTAATTTCATATTCTAAAAATTTTGATTTAAATATATGCGAGCATTGTATATATGATAAATAATCTAAATTGTCTTTTAAATTTAGAAAACATGTATGTAAGGGAGTACTTGATTATGTGCACTCTGACGTATATGGGCCATCATCAGAAATTTTTGTTGGAGGGTCATCATGGTTTGTTTCATTCATTGACAACTATTCTAGGAAAGTTTGGGTTTACTTTATGAAATGTAAATTCGAAGTTTTCACCATATTCAAACAATGAAAGACAATAGTGGAAAAATAATCAGGGCAAAAAATAAAGGTTTTAAGGACTGACAATGGTGAAGAATTTACTTCCATTGAGTTTAATAATTATTAAAAAGATGAATAGATCATCAAGCACAATAGTGCACTACACACCTGAGCAAAATGGTGTGACTGAGCAAATGAATTGGACTCTCCTGGAGAGAGTTAGATGCATGTTAAGTAGCGTTGTGTTGGGCAAGGACCTATGGACAGAGGTCGTTAACATAGGTTGTTATTTGGTGAACCAGCTTCCTTCAACGGCAATTGAATGTAAAATCCCAGAGGAAGTATGGAGTAGTCAGAAAATCAATTACTCATATCTACGCATTTTTAGTTTGGAAGCTTACTCTCATGTACCGTCAATTGAGAGAGATAAGCTAGACCATAGAGCCAAAAAGTATATCCTTATTGGCTATGGTATTGGTGTGAAAGGTTACAGGTTATTTAATAAGATCACACACAAGGTCATCACTAGCTGTGACGTCAAATTTGTTGAAAGCTCTCTATTCTGCAAGAATGATCAAGAGGAGTAAAAGGAACCTGAAAAGTTAATTATAGACGTCCAGATTGACACAGATGATACTCAAGCAGAGACAAATATGCAGACAGAGGTACATGAGTAAGTGGAGCAGCCACCTGTGAGAAAAAACTCACCGCGTGATCGCAGGTTACCGGCAAGATATAGAGACAACTCTAATATTGCATATGCCCTCATTACAGATGAAGGGGACCTATCTACTATTTAGGATTCCCTCAGTGAGCCTGATGCAGAAAAGTAAAAGACGACTGTAGACGATGAGATAGACTTGTTGCCCAAAAATTGCACATGGGAGCTGGTGTAGCTACTAGTGGGCCGAAAAGCGATCAGATGTAAGTGATTATTTAAAAGGAAACAAGATAAATATAAAGTAAAGTTGGTAGCGAAGGGCTATGCTCAGATAGAGGGAATCGACTTCATAGAGATATTCGGGTCAGTAGTTAAGCATGTGTTTATTACATTCGTGTTGGTGCTAGTTGCCTAATACGATTTTGAGCTAGAACAAATGGATGTCAAGACTGCATTCCTACACAGAAAATTGAAAGAACAGATCTACATGAAACAACCAGAGGGCTACGAAATTAAAGGGGTAGATAAAAAAGTTTACAGGTTAATGAGGTCATTGTACAGCCCGAAACAGTCGCATAAACAGTGGTATAAAAAAATTGATTCTTTCATGTTGAGTTAGAAATTACTAGGAGTAAATACAATCACTGTGTAATACCCCAGATTTTTGCCAACCTGGGATTAGACGTCCTTAGGCAATGGGTCAACCAAAACACCTTGGTAACCGCTCAGAACCCAATTCCATAGCCAAAGAAATCACTTAGAATTAATTCCTTTAGAAATTAAGTGTAAGTTAGCTAGCGCTACGCTGGAGGAGCTGTGAAATTGTCCCTGACCACTTTAAATACGATCTACAAGACCCAAAACTTGTAGAATCAATGGTGCTATAATACCCTAAAATCTAGGATCAAACTCTAAACCCGTTTGCTCTCAAGAACCCTTTAAAACTTTGTATTGGATCTAAACCGCGCATCGAAAGTTTGATATCTACCATCTTAGACCGTTATGACCGCTTGGCTGGACTTGACAATCGTTTTGAAAATCAAGCCCAACCGATGTTCAGAGGCTATTTCATTGAGCCTGGAGTGAAGAGAGTGAGAAAAGGGTTAGATTTGAAAATTTTAATACAAATCTGGCACGTGACTTGGCGTGTTATTATTAAGCGTTCTGACCGTCAGAATTCAGCCAAATTACACCCTCGGATCAGGAAAAATTTTTCTTTCATATCACGAGAATTGTAGACTTGATCTAAGTGCGATGACCGCTGAACTGAAACTGGACCGCCACATGCGATTTGGGAACTCTACCGGTTTGAAAACTTGATGTGTGCTAGATCCAATATGCATGAGCTTAAGTCCAACAGCGTTCGGCCAGGGGACCTCCAGAAACACTCTTTTGGATCAGAACAGCCTCGATTTGGTTATACCTCAAGCAAACTTTGTTCCCAAGCCTAATTTGGAAAGGTTTTAGCCTATATAAGGGCTTTAAACTCTCTCACAACCCTCCCATCTGAATTTGCTTGAAACCCTAGGAAAAGAGAGAGAGAAAGTGAGAGGTTGTGAGTGAGTGTGGGAGAGATTCTCCTGCCACCTGCACCAGCTTTTGCGCGTGCCAAAGCACCGCACTCCAATTACTTTTTCGGCGATTCCAACGTACTTCTAGGTAAGGAAAACCTTCAACGCTTGCTGATTTAAGCTTCCGTCGATTCCAATAGCGAAGTAGCTTATACATCTTGTGTATTAGGTCGCCTGATCGCCATAGACGAAGCGTATACGCTCCGTTCGGAATGATAGACATCTAGAGTGAAAGGTGTGAATTTTAGATGCTTTGATTGGCTGATTTCAACGCTTTCAATGTCGTTTAATAGTAAATTATCGACGGCAACGCTGTTTGACATGTACAACATGCTGTCCGTTTTCTGTTTCGTAAGCAGACGAAAAATATGAGATTTATGGCATTTTAGTCATTTATAGGAAATACAGTTTGCATCCATATTTTGCTGATATGATTGACATGGCTTTTTGTCACCTTAGGATATTAGGAATGCTTGCATAATCAGTTTGGCGAAGAGATTCGCCTAAATGCACACTTTGAGTCGACATACAATATGTAGACTTAAGTGTGTAGACTAAGTGTTTGTATAAATGTTTGTATTAGTATTTATTGAATTAAATGGTGTTGTGAAATAGTTTTAAGATTGAATTCTCAAATAATATGCTGATGTAAATGATTTCCTTCATGTTGGATATATGTATGATTTCATCATATGTAAGAAATGCATGTGCTAGATGATTTACTTAAGTTGTATGTTATAACATGTGTTAACATGCTCACATTGTTGTAATACATTTCCATTACCTTTATATGATTGTTGATGTGGATTCATAAATGTTTAGGACTATACTTAGTACAGGCAGTCGGTAACCGAGTAAATTCGTGGTTGGCTTATCTTTGCCATGAAGGACGCGTCGATGAACGCGAGTCGTGTTTTGAGTTGGCGGCAGTAGTTAGGCCACACGAAGTGTTTCATGCACTTCATGTCGTTCAGCTTGAGATGCGCTCGTGCTAGTCGAGCCCGTCAAGTAACCCGACTGGCTATTGTATGTTCACCATGTATGAGTCATAACTGCTTGAACCTAGGGTACTGAACTTACCATTGAAAACCCTGTCAACCATGGTACCTTGATCCACAAAGACTCATGAGCCGGGCATGGTGGTATAGGACACCGTGGTCTAGCTGTCGGCCTAAGCTGAGGCCACAAACCTCCCCATAGTGACCAGTGAGTACCCTATTCTGAGCAGATTATGGTGGTATAGGACACTATATTCTTGCTGTCGGCCTACACTGATCAGGTGACGAGCCCTTTGTAGTGACCTTGAGTTTATCCTGACACCGCATGGGGGCGACGAGTCCTGATGTAGTCTTAAGGATATAATAGGCCTGTATTGATAAGGTGATGGGGGAGAGGTGCAACGAGTGCGAGCAATAGCCCTGGCAGCCCTTGCAGCGACATACAAATATAACATCGTATGAGATTGCTAGGAGTGACGACCCTAAACAAGATCTGTGTTGGGATTGATATAAGCAAGGTACCTTAGTTTCCCAATCCTGCTGTATGAAAAGGACTAATAATAACTCGGTAATCATATCACGTTCACATTGCATGTGCCTGGAAGATGTGGAGCACTGTGGGAAGAAAGCATGCCGCGGGCGTAAGATGGTGTCGTATGAGGGAGATTGTCGGTGAGGGCATCCATCATGTCACGTCATATTGCATTAACAACAGTATTTAGGAATGTTTGATTAATTGCTTTACTATTATCGCATGATTGATTTGAGAACATGCTAATTTCTGCTCTATTATTCCACTGAGTTGATCACTCACTCCCACGTTACGGGATGGTGTTTCCGGACACCCACCAGTCCCTATTTTGGTTGCAGATGATGGCGCTGCTTGAGAAGCGGAGCTGGACTTGATGATGATGAGGAGGATCCCTCCTTTATGCGTGTTCTGATTGACGGAATTACAGGGAGGTTGATTAGATGCCTTGACACTTGTCATTTTATATTTTTAGAGCACTCATGTATATTCTTTTTGTTTACTTTTGGAGTATACATGTATGTATATAACCTGGTAACATGTTCACACTCTGGAGATATACAACAGTTTATATATGTTATACATACTATCACAGTCTTCCGCTTGTTAATTTAACTGTCTCTGGAGTATGATATGTTGTTTTGGCTTAATCCCAATCTTGTTTAATGCCTGTTTACTGACAACATGCATCTAATATTATCTATGTTACATAAATAACATTTTGGAACTCGGGAGTTGGGGTTTTACTCGACCCCCGATTTTCGGGATGTTACACACTGTGTCTATTACAGGACACTGAGTAATGACAGATTCATCATCCTAGTATTCTATATTGATAATATGTTAATCGCCAGTCATTATATGTCTGAAATTAACGTACTAAAGACTCGGTTATCAGAGACATTCAAAATGAAAGATCTGGGGACTACAAAGAGGGTTCTCGGCATAGATATTCATAGAGACAGGAAGAAGAGTATGCTTTAGTTATCACAGGAAGAATACCTTGAAAAGGTATTGATCAAGTATGCGATGGACCAGGCAAAGCCGGTGAGCGTTCCCCACGTGGCTCACTTCAAGCTTTCCTGAGAACAATGTCCTAAATTAAATGAGAAAAAACAAGTTATGTCTCATGTGCCTTATTTGAATGCGGTTGACAGTTTAATGTATGTCATGGTCTATATAAGACCAGATATTTTACAGACAGTCAATGTTGTGAGCAGATACATGTCAAACCTCGGTAAGTAATATTGGAAAGTTGTGAAATGGATACTTCGATACATTTGAGGTATGAAAGACTATGTCTTAACTTTTAAGAAGATAAGGATAAAATTGGTAGGGTATGTGGATTCCAACTATGCAGGCAGTGTGGATTTTAGAAAGTTTGCAACGCCCCAAACTCAAAAATTGAGCTCATAAAATTTTTAATCACTGAATCTGGCGCCAATAGCCTCTGTAGTGCTCCATTCTCAGATCCCAGTACTCACGTGCCGGATTCCGAGCCTGGGATCTTATAAGGAGGATTTTCAGTATGATTTTTTTTTTTTTGCAATGGAGTGTAACCACAAGTTTACCCAAATCACAAGGGAAATACATATATCGAAATTCAAAACTCCAAAAGACTGTTGCACGCTCCAAGCTTAACGTTGTTATAACTTAACGGTACCTGCATGCATCTATCGTGTATAAGCTTATAAAAAGCTTAGAGGGTGGTGAAAGTATATGCAAGGTAAGTGTCAAGTATACAATAAAGTTGATAAATCATACATCATCGGAATAAGCGGAAACACTGACAAGATCATGAATTATACAATATCAGTGTAAGCGGAAATATACTGGTAAGATCATGAGTAATATAATATCAAAGTATGCAATACAGATCATAATGAGCCAAATATCATATATTGTGGATGCAATGCAATATACAGATCATGCCAAGTCCGTCTAAGCCATATAAGTGCAGAAACATAGCAATTCAAAGTGTCATATGCCGTGGATGAAGTGCAATATACGATGTGAATGAATTGACCAAGCTAGAGTGAAGTCGGGATGATAGTACGTAGTATTGCAAGCTATGGGATCCATCACAAGGGACTTCTATCCAAACCAGTCTCATACCTAAATTTGGATAGTCAGACTCAATATGGTAAACTTCTGGTCTCAGGTTAGTCGCGTGCCTAACCGAAATCCTGACCATGTGAAGGTACATGTAATAAATAATTACGCACCACCAGCTCAAGTGGATAATGAATGAATAAATGAATATGCAATTCCTGCTCAATAAGTTCACATATCAGTACAGTTCCTCTCTGGGGAATCACCGGAGTCTATTACACTCCAAACCAAATTGCCACCCCATCACGCAAAACAAGGTGGGTGGAAGAGACCTCACTATCTGCCTGCTAATATCGGGCTCGGCTCGTCGATAGCGGACCCATTCCTCGAGCTGGTCAGACTTAGCCTAGCATTGCTCCCTCCTCCCGGGCAGGTAAGGTTACACCCCCTTTCAACCGACCACGATACAGTGGGAGACACGGCCTCATGGTATAGGCATCAATGCTCGATGCTCGGTGGGCCCTTACGTAGGTTGCGCTGAGATGCTCGGTGGGTCCCATAGTGATGTTATCGGAGAAATACACCCCGTCCATTGGATTCCTGGAGAGATTTCGATTGAAAATAGGTGATTTTGATTGAGTTTTGGCGCGGCCCACTGTATCAAATCACATTACTGTTCATCCTACATTTGACTGTTATCTGCGTGTGTACACGTGCATAGGAGCACAAGGTCAACATGGGTTTGACCGGTTTGAGCCCCTCTACGTGATGGATGGCTTGGATTATCCACGTGAGCCATGATGGTGGCCCACAGCCGTTCGCACAGGCGTGGTGTGTCTGATTTCGCAGCGGGAGAAAAAATGAAAAGTTTTGTTTTTGCTAGGAGTTGAGTCACTTTGACCCGACTTGACTTCCAGTGCACTGCGAGTGCACGTGTGTTGTGCACACGCACACCACTCAAAGTGGGGTCCCAAGTGATGTTTTGAGACATCTACTCCATTCATTCATTTCTTCCATCTCATATATGGGTTGATCCCAAATCTGAAGCATATCCAAAGATCAGGTGGGTCCCAAATCAGTGATTTTGCGGATAATCTTTGTGTTGGACCACTTCCACAAAGATCCGAGGGCTGAAATTTTACGTGTACGGCTACTTTATGATCCTCAGGCCGAATATAAAGTTTCTTGCCAAACGGATGGTGAGAACCTTGTGACCTTGCATTCAGGACGATCTTTATCTTCAATCACTTGATTTTCTCGAATCTTTAGCGTGTGAATTCTTCAATCTTGATCTCTTAAGATCCGTCCTTTGCCTTGATGATTCTTAAGCATCAAATCTATGCTTTTAGTACTCTTTTTAGTCAAAGTTCTTAAATTCACCTTATAACAAAAACATAATTAAAATAAGACGTTAAACATTATCATATTCGTAAAACCATGTGATAACTGGGGTCTAATATGCAATATTTGACCCTCAACAGATACACGGTTGAAGATTAAAGACATAGTGGAGATTGTTGAAAACAAGTGTCTTAGATCTATCTTTTGGGCAGCTCGACCGGTCGAGGGGGTTACTTGACCGGTCAAGGCCCGTTCGACTCGAAGTCCAGCGAACAAAGCTTTTTGATGTCCTGGCCACTCGACCAGTCGAGGGTCAACCTCAACCGATCAAAAAGGTCCATCGACCAGTCAAAGCCCTCCTTCGACTAGTCAAGGGTTATGCAAATGCTGAGCGGATTATGCGTGGACTGCTTAAATTTCAGATAGTTTCAGAGAGGTGCGTAAGTGGAGTTTTCTAAACTATAAATAAGGGTCCCTAGGGCCTTTCTAAGTAATTTTAAGATTTTTTAAAGGTATTATAAGGGTTTCTAAAAGGGTTTTAAGGTTATCAAAGGGTGTAGCAAGGGTAAGATTCGAGGTTGTTCGAATCAGGTAAGTCCTCTCTTTGTAATTTCTATTTTCATAGTGAATTTTTATCACTTTGTGCCCATGATTTTTTCCTGCAAGGATTTTTCACGTTAAATCTCTGTGTTCTTTTATGATTGCTTGATGCCCTTAGATTGCTATCCTAGATCCATATCTGTATAATTTCGCAGACCAAATCTCAACAGGTATATGATAGGCATTATGATATAATTTCAAGCTAAAAAAAAGTAATTGTTCATGGAATTTTGTGTTTTTTACCAAATCACATAGCTTGCTCAAGTCCTTCCTATCTTTGGATTAAATGGGGTATAAAAGAAGGGAGAGTGTGCAACAAAGGATCATATCTATAACCTAAGTGGGTAACAACATAAGAAAATGTGAAGAGTGTTAGAGATGGATTGCCACATCAGTACCGGTCGAAGCTCCATGGCTCCCACCATGATGTTTCTATTTTATCCACATCATTCATCCATTTTGGTAGCTCATTTTAGTGCATTATTCTAAAATTGAAGTAGATACAAAGCACAAGTAGTCCATATCATAAGAAGCAAGGAGGATTAGACGCATATCAGTGAAACTTTCTATGGGCCACAATATTTTAATAAAGCTAATTATTTTCTTCTTCATCCGAGTGTACATGACTCTATGAACATGTTAGATGGTAAATAAACATTTCATAGAGCTGTAAAAAAGTTTCAATGCTGTGAATAACTATCCTCAGTTGAACTTAGGATCTGCTTATTTTTTAGTTTCATTTTTTGAGTTCATATCATATAACTTTCTTGCAAAATGAATGCATGGCATGAGAAGAGAACACATACATCATGGTGGGCTCACGGATGAAGTGACCAAAAAATAAAAAGAAAAACCAAAAAAAATTCAGTCACCACCACCACCATTTAGTAAAATAAGCGAACATATATATTAATGAAGACCACTTGTCTTGAGAAAGGAGACGGGCGGCATTTTGGAAATTATCTCGGATCCTCTGCAAGCACGGAAATCACTATAAATAAGGCGTTGGGTGCAGCACTGGGTAAGAATAAAGAAAAGAAGAGGGAAAAAGGGTAAAAGAAAAGATCTGATGGTTGGTTGCGTAGAAACAGCGCGTGGGGATTTCACACAGGACGGCTCTGTAGATCTGAAAGGGAACCCTGTCCGTCGATCAGAGAGAGGAGGATGGAAGGCTTGTGGTTTCGTTGTAGGTAATACTCTCTCTCTCTCTCTCTCTCTCTCTCTCTCTCTCTCTCTCTCTCTCTCTCTCTCTCTCTCTCTCTCTTCTATTTTTGTGGGCACTTTCATTTCATGTCCCATGGATTTAGTCGGGCTGCTCTGCTTTCATGTGGGGAACATTGTGAATGAATCCTAGTTGGAATATCACACTGATCAAGCAATCCTAACCATCCAATCCATGGTCATTAAGTACCCAAATTCAATGGACAATATCAGATGGTTACTCCCATTAAAGGGTTTTCTTCTTCTTTTATTTTTTGTTTGAGATCTGTTTTTTTGGTATCTCAAGAGTCAGAGCGCCCTTGAATTTTGTACGCCCATCTTAACTTGAAGCTGGCTTTTTTCTGCATTTTGACAATGGGAATGGACTTCTGCGTTAGTTTTGCACAATCTAAGAAGAGTAGCTACTCGTCTTCCTTGCATTTGGCGCTAATGTACAGCTATCCAGGTCGTCCAAATTGTTGATGGAGGATCTATTTTTAAAATCAGAATGATCAAGTAATCCTGACTGTCCGATTAATGGCTATCAAATAGATAGCCTGGATTGCCGTACAACTGTGTGCAATTGAAGAACCACCGCCATTTTAGAGTGGTGCAAAAATAACATAAGAGTCGGATGCTGATTGGTATGCACGCCAGTGTGCCGAGTAAACACTATGGGGCTCACTGTGATGTATGTGTCTTATCCACACCGTCCATCCATTTTTTTCATCTCATTTTATGTCATTAGTCCAAAATTGAAGCATACCCAAAGCTCAAGTGGACCACACCATATGAAACAGTGGAGATAATGAAATCCACCGTTGAGACCTTCCCAGGCCCGAATGTGATGTTTATTTGTCATCCAACCTCTTCATAATGTCACAAAGACATGGGTGAAGGGAAACACAATTATCAGCTTGATCCAAAACTTCCGTGGTCCCATGAAGTTTTCAATGGTGGGCATTCAATTCTCACTCTTTTCTATAGTGTGGTTCACTTGAGCATGCGTATGCATCAATTTTTTGGGCTCATGCTCTGAAACGATCTAGAGAAACGGATGGACGGCGCAATCCACGTAGATCATGGTGCTTAGTGGGCAATCCACGTCCATGAGAGTCTTTTGAACCATCTCCTCCAGCTGGATATGTGATTAGCCTTTTTGTTTTTTTTACTTTTCGCCCCTTTCTTCGGAAGCCAATTGCATGCTGAGTAACTCTAAGGAAACTCAGTGGGGCCCACCGTCATTCTGTATCTTATCCACTCCGTCCATACATTTTTAACAGATAATTTCATATCTTTAGCCCAAAAATGAAGCATATACAACACTCAAGTGGACCACACTACAGGAAACAGTGCTGTTTCTTTTTTAATTTTTATTATTATTATATGCAATAAATGATTAGGTTGTTATATGAAAAATGGCTTCATTAAATAATGCAATATTTGATCATTTGAATAATCCCTCTCTCAATTTCCATGCCCTGTTTTGATAGAAACTAGTCATGCTGCATGACGGCTAACATCCTAAGCTTGGTTCCACTTCCACCTGACGCTGATGTGGGCGCCACCACGATACATGTGTTTTATCAATATTGCCTGTTTATTTTTGCATATCATTTTTGGGGATAATACCAAAAATGAAACATGCAGATCTCAAGTGGGCCACACAAGAAGATAACAGTGGTAATTGAATGCCCATCGTTGAAAACTTCCCAAGGTCTACTGTAGTTGTTCAAAAAAAAATGTTTATTTTCCATCCAACCTTTTGATTAGGTCACACCGACCTGGATGAATGGAAACCAAAAATATCAGCTTTATCTAAAACTTTTGTGCCCCTTGAGAAGTTTTAATGGTAGCCATTCAATCACCACTGTTTCCTTGAGTGTGGTCCACGTGTTATTTTGATCTGCCTCATTTTTGTGCTCGTGTTGATATAAAAATGAATTGAAGGATTGGATGAAACAAATACATCATGGTGGCGCCCACAGAGCACCATCCAATGGCTACCGGCGTCAGTAGGCAATCCGCGTCCGGTTCGACCGTTGCTGGGTTGGAGATATAGGCCATTTATGAGGTAGTGCCAAAAATCAGATAGTACGCCAGTGGTTGAACCATAAATATAGGTTGAACTTAGATTGTTAGGGTTCTTTCCTGACATTAAATTTTCTGTCAGTACCAGTCTGGCCTCATTCATGATCAGTGGACCAATATTGTTTTCAGTCTTGGACATTTTCACACTACACCCCAACTTGATGAAGGGCTCTAATCTCTATTTGTTTTATATCCTAGGATGCACCTAAGGTGCACACAGAACTGGTAGAACTGGTAAATCGGCCTGGATCTGACCGGACTGCACGGTTTGGTCTGGTTCCGAAGTGCACCAGTTTTGATTTCCGTTTCGAAAACCATATAATCACTTAGTTTGATTTGGTTCTCGGTTTGGAGTTCTGTTTAACTAAACTGTTCAGTGTACCAGACCGGAGAATCCAACCGTGGAGCTGAACATGAAACTGAACCCATTGGTCAATAAATATTTAAAATTTATATTCTTTTAAAAAATTAAAAAAAAAAACTAGACCATTCATCAAATAAATTATAACACGAGTAGACATTGGCAACGAAATCATTTTGGAAACATCAAAGGTCATCGAAACAAACTATAACAAGATTACTCTTTGTGAAAATTTTCAGTAGAGGAGCTAGTGATGGATTATAAAAAAAAACCATGCAATTAAGTTGGATTATAGAAACCCATAACTGTAAAACTGAACCAAAACCAAACCGTTTTTTAAGGGTCTGGTTCCAATACGGTTTTAGGTGCAAACGGCTCGGTTCTGGTTCTAGTTTTCCTAGAACTGTTGGGGATAGCTCGGGTCCAAACCATGTGCACCCCTAGATGCACCTAGAGTTGACGGCCTGATCTGCAAATGGCTACATGTCATGCATGTGTGAGACCCAATCCGTCCAAGTGGTGGACCCCACCTAAAAAGTAGTGAAAAACCATGTTGTTTGGTCCACAGGGCAACTAGACAGTCGGACCCAAGTGATGGACCGCCTGGATATTTGACAAGTGGGCCATGTATCTATATACATAATTACATTAAAAAGGATGTTTGGATGTGTATGGTTGGCAGTTTACGAAGTGTTTGAGAGGATGGCATTCTACGGAATATCGTCAAACCTGGTGTTGTATATGACGAAGAAGCTTCATCAGGGCACTGTCTCTTCCTCCAACAACGTCACCAACTGGGCCGGAACCGTTTGGTTGATGCCCATCTTGGGAGCCTACGTCGCTGATGCTCATCTCGGCCGTTATTGGACTTTCTCCATCGCTTCCTGTCTTTATCTCTCGGTAATGTATTCCCATCATCATCATCATCGTCGTCATATCAACGTTTTGGATCATTGAACTAATGGACCCGCTAATAGAAACTCATAGTTAGAGCATTGAATAATTCCTCTAACAGCTTGTTTAGATAGGAAGACAGTCCAGGTGGAATCCTGTAGACATTGAAAACCATGGACATGAGTCACAGTTAATTTTCGTGGAAATATCAAAAGGTCAAACTGTAGGAAGGGTGCCTCCTAAATTCATTGATTTAGGACGATGCCAAAAAATACCATCTATAGACTTTCCTGATCGACCTTTAGATTAGTGGCCTGCATGCAAATACATGGTTTTAAAAAAAAGTTCGAGTGATTGGACTGTTAGGATATTCTACTGGGAAAGATTTATAGAGAATGGTCCATACATGGTGGTGTCCATCAGATCAATATTTTCGGCCACTAAATAATGGCCCTATCACTTGGTTCCTATTATGATTATAGTATGGTAGGTATGGTAGGTATTTATTATGTTCCACATTGGTTTAAGTGCTTTTGCTTGATGGGTTTCATCACCATTGATTCGGTCTCCCTGACATTTGGTTTGAAGGTGAAACACGTGTTTGGTTTTCCAATGCAAAAGAGACCACCCCTAGAATGGAACCTACCATTAGGTGGAAAGGCTATTCCGAGTGGATGGTGGGACCTAAAGAATCCGTTACATTTTTCATATGCTTTCTTATCATGGTGGGATTAATAAAATAAAAAAGAAAAAAAAATATTCTTTTCATTACTTTTGTTTTAACACAAGATAGAGAGAATGCTACTATAATTGACCATTATGTAGTAGGTCGGCTTCTAAAGTGGCTAACCTGCCACGGTTCCATACAGTTGCCAGTTCGCACCCCTTGGCTATGGTCTTATAATCATACTTAATTATATTGACCTTTGTATTTCGAACTGAATATGAGCCATTAAATATTTAATCTTTTTAGATGATCACTTGTTCAACAAATGTTTCTTACAATCGCCTGGGCGTTATAGAATTCAAAACATGAACGGGTCATATCATTATTTAAGATGCAGTTAAAAGATGGAAACGGGACCTTATTTGGTACTACGGTAGGGCCACCATATTTTTTGTCTTGAAATTTGGTAGTTGGTACATGTGTATGGTGCTAAGAGTGTTTAGAGCATGTTAGAGTCAATCCAAAACGAACGCCGGTGACTCCAAGCATTGAGATATACAAAAAGACCGTTGATGGTTGTGTATGACTAAGAATTAAAGAAATTCGATTATCTATTCAACCATCTACAAATGAAATCAAGTGATTTATGAAAGGGAGATTTATCCTTTTAATGAGTTTTTTTTTTACTTTCAGTCGAAAGAGCTTTTTCTTACCATAATAGCAGAGATAACTCGATTCATATAATATATAGAATGAACTCAATTGTATTTATTAAAATGTAAATAAAAATTTATAATAATATCGCTTGGCAATCCATTCCCATTTGGAGGGTAGATAGTAATGCCTTTGATCTAAGTCTTCATTGGTCCAACGACTTATTTGTAGATAAAAGTAATTATACTACTTATATATATATATATATATATATATATATGTTATACTTGTGATCCAACGCTCGGCGTAGATGGAAGAGAATTACACTACTTATAATCTAAGTCAGTTCAACATAGCAGTGTAGACGGGCGATATTATACTACTATTATAAAGTCAATCTAACGTAATAGCATAGATAGATTGAATTACACTACTACTAGTATAGGATCAACAAAGACAATAAAAATAGGTTAGCCACCGTTATGATGTAGATTTGATTTGTATTGAAGTGGTGAATACCTAGATGTCTTCATCTTTCTTCTATTTATAGAGTTTTTGAAACGGTATATGGAGAAAGATCTTTATAGTCACTCACACTTAATGATGTGAAAATAATCATTTGGGCCTTAAGACAATTGTAGTCTATTAAGATATGCCAGGCATATTAGCAATTTGTCATAAATTGGCTATTGGTTGCGTGTAGTCTATTAAGATATGCCAAACACAACTTTTAGGGTACAGACTTTTGTTATTTGATGAAATTATCCTTGCCTGTTATGGTAAGCACCTGAAAAAAGTAAGGGTATTTTCATCTTTTTAGGTTCATTAGTTCGTATAAAGGTCTAATTCGGTGCTTAAGTTTTTTTTAGGTCCAATAAGAAAAGGTGAGTAGTACATTGGGTCTAGACGACACAAAATCCCTTCTCTCTGTCTCTAGTTCTGGTGTTCTACTTTAGACTGTATTGAGTCAACCGTATTGCATACGTAAAAACTACTACGTCCATCAGGTTCTGTCCTCAACTCTTGGCCATGAAATGAGATGGGCCACACCATTGGCGACACTAGGGATGGGAGTCCAACCATAGGACTGTGTGTGGGGCCACCATTCTATTTATTCTCATCAAACCCGATAATCAGGTGTAACTCACTGTCATGAAGTGAACAAACAAAAAGACCCTGATCCAAATATCATGTAGGCCACACCATTTGAACTTTTAGATGTTTTAGGAGCAAATTCACATTGTTTCCATTGGTATATTGTCCATCATAGCTTTCTATCAGGCTGGGTTTTTCATGTACGGTTCAAATAAGGGTTCCTACCTGTGGACGGAGTGGATTTAGTAATAAAGCATGGAAGGCCCCACAGAGCTTGGGTGTCTTACGCAGCTGTGTAAAATAGGTGATGTAAACGGTTCCGGTCCCCTCATCCCGAAGTGACTCAGCAGCATTCTAAATTGAGCTGGACTAGGGCGATGCTTTACCTTAAAATGGTGGTGACTCATTGATCATTCATATAGCCATCCAAACCGTCCAAGTTGCTCGTCCTACTGTGATGGACCATAGCCCCAAAATCACACCAAGTGGATGATCTTAACCATCTGATTTCGCCCAAAAAAAGCTGACCACCGACCATTTTATGCATGAACCGTTCACTCCCATGACCACAATTAGATGGTGGGGCCATTAAATCAGTTTGATCGCCCTGCTACAGAGTTTGAATGGATTTTGATGCTTTGTTTACTATCTCATGCCTTGCAATTGCAAGTGTTAGAACTTATGTGCATTTTTTGGCGCGTCTGGCCTGCATTACAAATTCAAATTAGGAGAAATGATAAGGTTTTCACAATTTGAAAAAGGGTGGTGACTCATCCCCTTAATCTGACACTAATAATGAACAGCTATCCAGACCATCCAAATTGTGGGTCCCATTGTTGATGGAGCATCTCTCTCAAACCATATTGATCAAGAAATCCTAATCATCCAACTAATCAAATAGATGGTTGAAAGTGAAATAGTGAGTAGCCCAAATTAGAAGGCAAAATCAGCTGGTTACTACTATCTTCTCAGTGCAATTTTTCTCTCATGCTCCATCCACTGTTGGGCCAGTAATTTGGACAGCCTGGATTGCCATACAATCATGCCACATGTACAGCCGAAAAGTGGGCCACCCTTTTCTTAAATGGTGCAAAAAAAAAAAAAAAACAGCACATGTCCAGCCCTTGAAACCAGTAGTGAAACTTAGCTATTGGTAGGATTAAGTGGGGCCCATTTATAATCCCCTTTAAATCATGATCAGATGAACACATTTCACCCACAGCATTACTCTACAATTGGTATCTAACAAGATACATTAGTGCAAATGTAACCATGCATGGTTGTTTTTTTCGTCATCGTTGATGAATTTCTATTAAACAATCTTCTCTGTTTCCAGGGGATGTGTCTGCTGACGCTGGCAGTATCTCTCCCTTCACTAAAACCGCCTCCTTGTCATCTAGACAACATTGCCGACTGCAAGAAAGCTTCTACATTGCAACTTGGTGTATTCTTCTTTGGGCTATACATACTGGCAGTCGGGACGGGCGGGACAAAGCCCAACATCTCGACCATAGGCGCTGACCAGTTCGATGATTTTGAGCCCAAGGAGAGGGCCCACAAGCTCTCATTCTTCAACTGGTGGATGTTCAGCATATTCTTCGGGACGCTCTTCGCAAACACAGTCCTTGTGTACATACAGGACAATGTGGGGTGGACGCTGGGCTATGGGCTGCCAACGCTTGGGCTTGCGATTTCAGTGGCAATCTTCTTAGCTGGGACACCTTTCTATAGGCACAAGTTACCCTCTGGGAGTCCCTTTACAAGGATGGCTAGAGTCATTGTTGCTGCCCTTCGTAAATGGAGGGTCCCATTACCAAACGACCCCAAAGAACTCTATGAGCTGGACCTGGAAGAGTATGCAAGAAAACACAAGTTTAGGATCGATTCTACCCCTTCTTTGAGGTCAGTGATTTTTTAAAATATAATAATTCCCATTTGGGTGAAATGTGGGTCGTTTGGCTACTGGAAAGGAACCTTTCCTTAGGTAACATTCCTCTAGATAAGTGGAATATTCCAAAAGAAAAGATAAATAACAACGACAAGAAGAAGAAGAAGAAGAAGAACAACAACAACAATAATAATAATAATAATAATTATTATTATTATTATTATTTAATGATGATTTCCATGGGAACCATTAAAACATGGATTCATGTGTTTGAGTAGAAAGTGAAAATTTTATATTCCTCTAACAATACTTAGTTTTTTATTCCAAGTTATAAATTATACAAGTATAATGATTGCTAGGTGGAATTCAGTCTTTTCTTTGCTATCCAAATAACACAATTTGTCACATTAAAGAAACACCCTTTTTCCTTCCTATCATTTGGTGTGGAATCCATGGTTTCCATATATGGCTTCAAAACATTTAGATGTGAGGAAAGGCCCAAAAAACACATTCCCCCATTGGATAGACTGGTCTGTTTGGATATGAGGAATCTATTATGTGGAGATGTATATCTGTAATGATTACATTTTTCATTACTGTTCACCGGAGGATTCCTAAAAGGATGGGTTGAATAGCATCTGAAAGTCTTGTTTTTCATTAGATAATAGTTACCTCGTCACTTGTGCCAATTGTGGTAAAGTCTATCCAAATAGGTGGAATTATTACATCTATGGAAAACTGAATGTTTTACTTTGGATTCCATGCATCCAAACAGATGAGTTAAATGAACATATTTTGTTCCCCACCTTAGATCTGGCTTGCAGATTTTAGGCTTAATGATAATGGAATCTTTTTTCTTAGAAAATCTGTTTCTTGGATTGCCTTTCTTTCCTTCATTTTAGTTTCTAGGTAGTGAGACTAGCCATATTAGTAAAATGCTCATGCCATGCAAGTGATAGAGAAGAAATGTATGGTGTGTGACCTGTATCTTGCAAGTGTTTGCAGTCTTCGATTCTGATAAGTGGGGTGCATGATGTTGTAACTCCCACCATGGATGGGCTACGGCTCAAATATCTCCTTGAATGGACATGCTTAGCCTTTCGATCTGTGCCGATTAAGAAGAGAAACACAACAATGGTACACATTCAACTGAAAGGGGTCCGAATATTGGTCTGTCAGATGTTCCAGTCATGGAGATTTTTGGAGCATTCTACATCCACAGTGGGACACTAATAAAATGGCCCGGAATACCCTTTTGTACTGTGCAAAGATGCAGGCATTTAGAAATGAGATTGGTGCAATTGGGGTTTCCTATATTTTGCCAGCATTTGGATGAACTTTCGGATTCGATTATGAATCTAATAAAGTTATAATAAACAATTTGTGATATCCTCCCTTTGCATTCATATTGATTTGTTTGGACTCCAAATTTCAATCAAGTTGGGACTTGAAAGAAATCGAACTGTAATTCAAGAGCTACTTCCTTGCTATGAATGCTAGGAAAACATCACTATTTTTTCCAAGTCCTCTTGATTAAACTAAGTTTTCAATGCCTTACATTTGCGTAATTCGAATTGTAATTGAACTCGTGGATGCAGATTTCTCAACAAGGCGGCTGTGAAAACCAACCTAGACTCTCCATGGACGCTCTGTCCAGTCACCCAAGTAGAAGAAACAAAACAAATGCTACGAATGATTCCAATCTTATTTGCAACCTTTATTCCAAGCACGATGATCGCTCAAGTCCATACACTTTTCATCAAGCAAGGTACAACGCTGAAGAGACACATCGGTTCCAGCTTCAAGATTCCCCCTGCCAGCTTAGCTGGCTTTGTAACACTAACCATGCTCATCTGTGTTGTGATATATGACCGTTGCTTCGTTAAGATCATGAGAAAGTGGACCAAGAATCCGAGGGGGATCACCCTCCTCCAGAGGATGGGAATTGGCCTTCTCTTCCACATTGTGATCATGTTGACTGCATCTCTAACTGAAAGGCATAGACTGCGAGTCGCTAGAGATCACGGTGTAGTCCAAAATGGAGGGGAAGTTCCACTCACTATATTCGTCTTACTCCCTCAATTCGTGCTTATGGGAGTCGCGGACTCTTTCCTTGAGGTGGCGAAGATCGAATTCTTCTATGATCAGGCTCCAGAAGGAATGAAAAGCCTCGGGACCTCTTACTCCATGACGAGTCTTGGGATTGGGAACTTCCTTAGCAGTTTCCTTCTTTCAACGGTGTCCCACATCACTGAGAAACATGGCCACAAAGGGTGGATTCTGAATAATCTCAATGCCTCTCATCTGGACTACTATTACGCATTCTTCGCTGTCTTGAACGTATTGAATTTCATTTTCTTCCTAATTGTAGTCAAGCTCTATGTATATAAAGCCGAGGTGACAGATTCGATGGAAATGATCGAAGGAGAAAACGGGAAGTTGGCATTGAGCACTAGTAACCATGAAGAAAACGGTAAGTTGGCATTGAGCACTAGTAACCATGAAGAAAATGGGAAGTTGGCATTGAGCGCTAGTAACCATGAAGTGTCATCAACTTAAATCTTATTACTCAATTCGATGGAAAAGAGCCTATCGTTCTTGTGGTATGTCATTTTGGGGTACATGTACCTAGACAAAAGTGGTTTTCTATGCATCAAGAAGCAATGACAGACAATGAAGTGAATCGTATTGGATGCCGGTTTTGAAAATCATGTGGTGCACCAACATTGAAGATTGCAGGGTAGGTGGTGTTTTGATATGGGGTGACATGTATCATATCATGGTCAGATTCAAAGTACAATGTATACCTTTTGGCTTATCGATCTGCCACAAACGAAAAGAGATTGTTGTATGAAAGTTTACAAGATACACAGAAAAAATTGGGTTGAAATAGGTAGTACATGGTTAGTACCATGAGATTGTTGTATGAAAGTGTACAAGATACACACAAAAAATTGGATTGAAATAGGTAGTACATGGTTAGTACAGTGATTAGATGCTGTTCTTGATGATGGATGGTTCTGATTTCATGTCTTCTTTGAAAGATTCTTTGCATTCCCTCAATTTAAGCTTTTTGAGAACTTGAAGAGTCAGGCCAGAGCTCCATTCCAAGCGAAGTTGGATATAATAGTTACCATGTTAAGAAAAAGGCTCTACTCACCTTAATGAACAAGTTTCGCATGATTTTTTATACACATTCATCCAGCATGTATCGCTCCTAAGGGACCCATATCAAGAAATGGTTGGATAATCGAAAGCTAAGGTTTAATTGGGAAACGAACATGTGGATCAAAACCATCTTTGCATTTAACTTGAAAGTGGACAAATCAATGGTCTGGATCATCCCCTCAGCATGGTTCTTCAACCGCGACCAATCCATAATTAGCATCCAAAAAGATGAACCATTCCATTTATTCTAGTAGACAGGCTCACATGCCTTGTATACCTCGTATAGTTAGTATACCTTGTATAGTTCGTTTCCATAAGTAGAGGATTCTGATTTTATTATTTTCCTTGTATAGATAATTGTAATCTCTATATATTCAACCCCTTTGGGTTGTATCAAATACAGAAATTTTTTTAGTTCATCTCTATTTTCATGATATCAGAGCTTCACTGATCCAAAACCGGCACCACCTGTCAAATCCGACCATCCCTGCGTTTAGTCACCATCTCTGCTGCGTCCGGCTCCCTTCTTTGCTGCGTTCGGCCACCATCCCTGCTCATTCGACCACCCCTGCATCGTCCAGCCACTCCTCCTACTTCGTCCAACCGCAACTGCTCATTCGACCACCTCTACAGCGTCGTCTGACCACCCCTACAACGTCGCCCCTGCTCATCCGACCACCCCTATTGCTCGCTCTTCTGCTCTCCGATCTGTTATTATTGTCGAACTTCGTTCCAGATCCAGCAACCCCTGTTGTTGTTCCAGATCTACATTTTCCAGATCCAGCGCCCTGTTACTGTTGCTCCAGATATAGATTTTTCAGGATCCAGTGCCCTTATTATTGTTTCTATTCCACCAGATCTAGAAACTGCAATCCCTTGGGTATCTCCTGTTGTACGGTACATTTAAAACCTTCTTCTGCTGCACTCTTTACGTGCTTTACATTACTTCAGATCAATGGACAGAGACTCATCACGTACAGAGGCCGCACATTGTAGTTTTAATGGTTCCAACTATTCTCTATGAACCATCCATTTTCAAAATTTTCTCAAGGGTCGTGGTTTGTGGGGACTAATTAATGGATCTGTTACTATCCCCACTTTCATAGATGTCGAAAAATTAGTTAATTGGGAAATGAAGAATAGAAGGATTATTACCTAGATTCTCGATTTGGGTGATCGGTCCATTGTTGTTGGCCTCACACTTCATCACACTGCTAAGGCAATTTAGGAGCATCTCCAGACAATTTATCAAAAAAGTAATGCGGCCCGGTTATACCGCCTGAAACAGGATCTCGTTAACCTTACTTAGGGTGACAACAGTATTCAATCATTTTACTCCAAAATTGTCACACTTTGGACAGAGATGGCTATGATGGATTCAACATTTCCTCATGACTTTAAGATATTTCAAACTATGCGCAATAGTGCGCAAGTTTGACAATTTCTATGAAGCTGTGTCCGGAATTTGAGCATTATCGGGCTGCTCTCTTGAACCATAGCCCTACTCCTTCATTGAATTCGGTTATTAATGATTTATTGGCTGAAAAATAATGACTGAAAGTTCTCTCTCTTCTTTCCTCAACTTCGGGATCATCTGATATGGTGCTTACTATGTTTACCACTACACCAACACGTGGTTCCACTCCTTTGACTTGTCATGACTGCAACAAGGTGGGTTATGTCGTTGCTCAATGCAAAGAATGGTGTGCTTATTGTCGACGGACTGGTCATGGTATTCAGGACTGTCATACACGTGCCTATGCATCTTCTTTGTTCGTAAACGTGGTGATCGTGGTCATGTTCTTTCTACTACTGCTGCCACTATTTCTTCTAAGTCGTCTGTTAGTGATACTGCATCTACTGTTTTTGCTGAAGGTCTTTCATCACCTTTGATTGCTGCGATGCTCCAGCAAATCATTCAAGCCCTTTCTGCGGCCACTATGTTAGATATATCCCCATCTTCTATATAGTTCTTCGATTCGGGTGCTTCCAATCATATGACTGGTGTTGTATCCCATCTTTGTAACATTCGTCCCTACATTGAAAATCTGACTATTTCTACTGCTGATGGCATTGGACTACCCATTCAGTTCGTTGAATCATTGAATTTTTCTCCTTCTGCCCATCGCCGGTTCACTCTTCGTGATGTGTTTCATGTCCCTAACCTCTCCTCCAATTTAATTTTAGTTAGTCAAGTCACATCCAAAAACTACTTAGTCATATTTCTTCTCAACTGTTATTTTGTATAAGATCTGGTAACGAGGAAGGTACTTGGGATGGGTAGGCAGCATGGTCGTCTGTACGTGCTAGAATTTGATCCATCTGTCACTTCGGCTTGTTGTTTCTTTTCTCCATCTTCATCAGATATTTCGTCGGCAAATAAATTATGAAAACTATGGCACTTTCGCCTATGTCATCCACATTCCGATCAGTTAATTCAATTATTTTCTTTTGGCATGTTAGGGAACGTTTCTCTTAATAAAAAATATTTGGATTATTCTTATTCATCTTGTTGTCTTTCAAAAAGTAAGTGTATTTATTTTCCTCTAAGTACTATAAAATCACCTTCTATGTTTGAACTAGTGCTTACAGATGTCTGGGGTCCTTCACCAATTATGTCTTTCTCTGGGTTACAATACTATGTTATATTTATTGATGATTTCATACGTTATACCTAGATTTACTTTCTGCACTTGAAGTCACAGGTTTTTGAAAAATTCAAAATATTTCACTTTATGGTTAAGACTCAATTTCAAGTTCCAGTTCAAACACTCCGCTTTGATTCAGGAGGAGAATATCTCTCAACAGATTTTCATACATTTCTTCAGGGTCATGGGCTTATTCATCAGACCACCTATTATGATACTCTACAATAGAATGGGGTGGCTGAAAGAAAAAATCGTTATATTGTTGAAACTGCCAACACCCTGATGACAACTATGAATGTTCTTCGTTCTTTCTAAGGGAAGCAATGTTACATTTAGTCTACTTGATTAACCGGATGCCAACCAACGTTCTGAATAGTAAATCTCCATACTTTGTTCTTAACAGCTTACCTCTTACATATTCCACATTTCGTATTTTTGATTGTATTTGTTATGTTCACATGGCTTCATGTGAGCGTAACAAACTATCTCTAAAATCGATCAAATATATGCACTTGGGATTTGGAGAAACTTAGAAGGATTTTCGATTTTATGATTCAGTTTCTCGTCGTGTTCGGGTTTCATAACATGTTGTTTTTCTTGAACACATTGCATTTCATTCCTCTCTTCCTCCTCTACACCCCTCAAAATCTCTATGTCTAACCACCTTTCCTAATATTCCTTTTACCTTGAGTACTCTCACTCGTCCGTTGCAGGTTTACTCACATCGACCACGTACAGCTCCACCACCGATTACTAAACCCGAACTTACTATACCTATTGCAGATCCTGCCGCTCGTGTACATCGAGCGTCTGATCGCTTGATATGCTTTATGTCTGTCATGAATGCTACTCTAGATACTGTCTCTATTCATACTTCATACACTCAAGCAGTCACTCATGATTGTTGGAAGAAGACTATGGCAGAAGAACTTACGGCATTGGATGATAATCATATGTGGGACATTGTCACTTGACCCGCTGACCAACAACTAATTGGTAGCAAATGGATTTATTCTGTCAAATTCAATTCTAATGGATCATTGGATCGATACAAGGTTCAACTTGTCGCTCAAGGATACAAACAAGAATACGGAATTGATTATGATGAGACATTCGCTCCCATGGCCAATATGAAAAATTTTCGTACTCTTCTTACAATATCTTCCGCTCGTTCTTGACCACTTGCTCAGATGGATGTGAAAAATACTTTTCTTCATGGAGACCTCTAAGAAACAGTATATTTGAAATCTCCTTCTAGCTCTTTAATCACTGACAATAAGGTATGTCGCTTAAAGAAAGCCCTGTATGGCCTCAAACGGGCACCTCGGGCATGATTCCAACGCTTTTACGATGTTATTACAAGTGCTTACTTTACTCAAAGTAATCATGACCCATCCTTATTTTTGCGCATCACTACTCACAGAATTGTCATTGTTCTCGTCTATGTTGATGACCTACTTCTAAATAGTAACGATACTATTAGCATCTCGGCTTTAAAGGAAGTTCTGTAATCATTCTTTGAGAAGAAAGACCTCGGCCATCTAACATACTTTCTTGGGCTTAAAATTTCATGTTCTAAACATAGGATCCGAGTCAGTCAGCGTAAATATACCAAGGATCTTCTCGCCTTAGCATCATTGATAGATCAGAAGACAGTTCAAACTCCCTTAGAACTTAACGTTCAATATGGCAGTGACGATGGTAATTTCCTTATACAGCCCGACTTATACCGCCGTTTGGTTGGGATTGTAGTTTACTTAACTATGACTCGCCCTAATATTGCCTACGCTATCTAAGTCATCGGTCAGTTTGTTTTTACTCCTCAGACTATACATATGACTGCGATGTTGCGCATCCTACGGTACCTACATGGAACTCTACATCGATCACTTTTCTTCTCCTGGCGACTCTAGACCTTCGTGCTTATTCGGATGCTGATTGGGCTGGTTACGCTCTCACACGAAGATATACCACTGGCTACTGTGTTTTTCTCGAAACTTCTTTCATCTCTTGGAAGTGTAAGAAGAAGGCCACTGTTTTCAAATCAAGTACAGAAGTCGAGTATCAGGAGATGTCCGCTGCGTGTAGTGAGCTTGTCCAGTTACGTGAACTTCTTTCCAACTTGGGCATTCCTCTGCAGAATCCTACTCCCCTCCATGTCAATAATCTAAGGGCGTGTTTGGGCAGTGAGATTAGAAGGGATTAGGTGGGATGGAATTGCATATGGTACTGTGTCAATTCCACTCCATGTTTGGGAAGAGTGGAAAAGCTATAGATGGAATTGCATTGGATCATGTGCCGATTTCACTCAATTAGCAAGTTGTGTAGGTCCCACCATGATGTGTGGGCTATATCCACACCGTCCACCATTTTTTAAGATTATTTTAGAGCATGGGCCAAAAAATCAAGTAAATCTACAGCTCAAGTGGACCCCACCATAGAAAGCAACGAGGATTGAATACTTACCGTTGAAAACTTCTTTGGGGCCACATAAGTTTTGGATCTGCCTCATTTTACGGCCTATGCCATAAAATGAGGTTACCAAACAAATGAACGGTTTAGATATAACACGTGTGTTATTCTCAATAATTTCAAATGATGGTAGGTATATTCATTCAATGTACCACCGTATTACCAACAAAACATAGAATTAATATTATCTCATGGCAACAGGGGACAATCCTTGCCATGGATAATAATTATGTTTTTTGAATCCCATCCTACCTAATCCCTTCTAATCCCACCGCCCAAACATGCCCTAAGTGACATTCAGATCGTCTCTAACCCAGTTTTTCATGAACGGACGAAGCATATAGAAATTGATTGTCACTTTATCCGCGAGAAATTTCAATCTGGGCTTATTTTTCTTCCACATGTTACATTCCATGATCAGATTGCCGACATTCTCACCAAGTCCCTCACTTCTACACGTCACTCATTTTTAGTTGGTAAACTATTACTTGTCGATGACCAGTATTAATTTGAGGGACGATGTTAGATAAGCTCACATGCCTTGTATACCTTATATATCTAGTATACCTTGTATAGTTCGTTTCCATAAGTAGAGGATTTTGATTTTATTATTTTCCTTGTATATATGACTGTAATATGTATATATTCAACCCATTTAGGTTGTCTCAAATATAGAAAAATTTTCAGTTCCTCTTTGTTTTCATATTCAATCATCTCAGCATTGGGGCCACAATACAAAAAACTGGCTCAGATCAAAATAAGATCAAAGAATCTCAAAACAAGAAGAGGTAGAGAGAGAGAGAGAGATCCCAGAACAAGAGGGCCATGGAAATTCCATCTCAAATGCTTTCAGGATTTCATTTATATTACTATTTCCAAAACAAAACACAAACTAAACTACAACAGGTTTTTCCTGCTATTTCCATCATCCTCCACACTTGCATTCTCTTCAATACCAGCCTTGTTAGGCAATCCCGAGTCCTGCAATTCTATCTTTGATTCTATAATATCAACACTATAAGAATATGATTTTGCAACAACCACGAAACAAACAAGGTTCAGAGCAGTAATCACAGCCAAAAACGTGTAATAGTAGTCCAAACGAGAGCTATTTAAATTGTTTTGCACCCACCCATTCCCACCATTCCTCTTAGTTATATCAGTTACTGTTGTGAGTAGGAAACTACTAAGAAAATTTCCAATTCCCAAACTAGTAGTGAAATATGATGTTCCCAAGCTCTTCATTCCTTGTGGCGCCTGATCATAGAAGAACTCGATCTTGGCCACTTCCACGAACGCGTCGGCAATCCCCGTCAACGCGAACTGTGGCAGGAGTATGAAGATGGTGAGAGGGACTACCCCTTTGGGCTGTGTGATGCCGTGGTTCCTCGCGACTTCTAGCCTCTTCCTTTCGAAGATGGCTGCAATGGTCAAGATGATCACATGCATCACTAGGCCAATCCCCATCCTTTGCAACAATGTGATCCCTCTGGGATTGTGGGTGTACTTTCTGATTGCCGGGACGAAATATCGGTCATAGATCACAATGCTGATCAGCATGAAGATGGTTACAAAGGCAGTTAGGCTGGCTGGAGGGATTTCAAATTTGGGTCCCATGTGTCTGTCCAAAGTGGTCCCCTGTTTGATAAAGAGGGTGTGGACTTGGGCGATCATGGTGCTTGGTATGAATGTCACGATCAAAATCGGGATCATTTTGATCATTTGCTTGGTTTCCTCCACTTGGGTCACTGAACACAGCATCCATGGCGTGGCCAGACCAGTCTTTACTGCCGCCTTGTCGAGAAACCTACAAGCATAAGGTAACTAAGTTATTATTGATGCGTTGTTAGGAACTTCAAAAACCAACATATTAGAAAGAAATAACAGTTGAACAGGTGACTAGAGGTGCATGTGGGTTTAGCAAAAACTCTAAAACTAACCTGTGACCTATTAACCCTGTGGTTGAACCAGATCTATTTAAAGCCCATGAAGCCTAAGCCCGACCCAACCCGTTGCATTGTAATTCAGTTGGGCTCAACCAACCCAACCTAATCCCACATGACCCAGCTAATGTTTAAGAAGGGGACATGGGAAATCCTGACCGATGAGTTGGGCCATGGCTAAGCAAATTCTGACCATTAATCTGTTGCATCCCACCTTGACGCAGGGAGGGATGTGATGAGGTCAATCACCGTCTTTCTCAGGGAATATCTACTCCGTATTTACGAAGCGCTCTGGACTCCTCTCAAAGCTTCCTTGAATCCACGAGGGATAAAATTAGAAATAATTTTTAAGAAATTCAAAATAAATTGGTCGCTGAATTAAAAAAAATGAAATTAAAATACTTTAACTAATGAGTTTAAACCTAAGACTGAGTTTTAGAGTCTAACTCCAACTCAAACACCCTAAAAACGTGACTTATTATTTATAGACAGTCTCCATTCCTACTAGACTTCATGGTTTTTGGCCAAAAATAATAAGTGCTTAATTTAGCATAACCACATTATTCTCCTGACTTTTCTAAGACTTTTCATTTTGGGCACGACTCTTATAACTCAAAGGATCAAAAGTTATAGTCCAACTAAAACTTACTATTTATAGTAAAAATGAAAGTAAAAAAGACTTTTGACCATCAATCTGATGGAGTTTTGAAAATCGAGCATGGCCAACTTGGCAGGTTGGTTGGCTAAAGTAGCTTGTCCGACCCCAAAATCATATATGATATGTCGAAAATTTCATCCCGATTTACAAGAGACGATTGTTTTAAGATTTTGATGGTCGGATCATTTTCACCTCCAATTAGGCCTTCTCCGGTCCATCTTTGCCATGAAAGTGTCTTCAACCCCCTCTACATCAAACCTTGAATGAACTATGCATGGATTACTTTCCCAAATGGAATTATCTCAGCCTTTCATTCGGGGTCTGCAGATAGACAATTAATAAGAGAAACACAACAATGGTCTACATTCAACTGAAAAAGGTCCTAATACTGGCTGTTGGGATCTTTCTATCAACAAAGATTTTGACGTCTAGATGGACTGGATTACCCAGTAATGGATCAATGTGTAGGTCACACATACAACCATCAACTACCATATTAGTGTGAACATCCCACTAATCAGGGACGTTTAACCTTTTCAAAAGTTTGGCCCCACCATTAAGATGACCTACCATCAAAAGCGGGGCAATCCACTCATCAGGTGAACGCGTGTACTTGAAAGAAAATCAATGGCTGTACATTAATCTCAGTGGGGTGGCTTGTGTGATGAGTAGATTACCTAAAAAGAAGAAGAAAAAAAAAACTCAGGCTGGCAATGTCCAATGGAATCCAACGGTTGAAATTTAGATTGAGTTAACAATTCCAACCTTTGATTGAATTTAGACCATTGAATAAATGTCTACAAATCAGCCCATTGGACGATTCCGTTTGATTTATTTATACAATAGTTTAAAAATTCAAAAGAATGCAACTCGATTCACCTGAGTCAACTCAGTTTGACCAGATTTCACCAACTCGATTTGGCCGAGACTTAATATTAAAATTTAAAATAAAATAAAATAAAAACACACCCTACTTAGTTGGATAAAATTCGAGTGGCATTGAAAATGTCCTACTTCCAAATTCGTCGACTGAAAAATCCTACAATGAGTCTGACTTGTCCATCTAGGATGGGCCAACGAGTCTTGATTGTTATGATGTGTTTCACGTGTACATGTCTAGGTAGAGCAATTTTTTCATAAGATGGCTGAAAGGAAAGCAACTCATCCTATCGTTTGAGACAAAAGGTCGCTGACCGATCGATCCAATGGTTGGAGTTGGTTGGAGTTGACGCATGAATTTTTTTCTCTTTTAATTGAATGGTCACATCTGCATGGCTATCAATCACTCTTTCTGTAATGTAATTAACCATTTGCTCATCTAAAGATATTAAAGCTTTGATACTCCTGCAGAGTGTGATGGATGATACTCAGACACTTGGGATTGCATACGTGTCACTTGACTAATTTAAACTAAACTGTTCTAATTATGGCCAAAAAAAAAATAAAAAAAATCTCTTATTCGATCATATGACTATTGGAATTGTGGACATCTATTGGACGGTCAAAATTGTAAAATATCTTATCATCTTATTTCAACAAGCAAGTACTGACCATGAATCAGTGGTTGCAATTGTTCAACCAATCTGATTTTGGATAGTATGTTAATGACGGTAGGTTTTACAATTTAGTGGGTTTCACTTAGCTAATGTGTGGTATGTGTACCGTTTCTGAGTGCCCGAGTATCAGGTGCAATACGCTGCCAGAATATCAATAACTTCCTGTCGGCAAAAAAAGATAGTAACTATTCATTGAATCTTGACATTTCCAATAGCTTAAAAAATGGGACGCGGTCAAGTATGTGGGGTCCACTGTGATGTATGTCTTATCCACACCGTCGATCCGTTTTACCAGATCATTTTGTGGAACGAATTCAGAATTAAAGCATATCCAAAAGTTAAGTGGACCACACCACAGGAAACATTGGGGATAATAAATTCCACGGCTTAAAATCCAGAGCATATGCTTCAATTCTGGAAAAACGGATGAAAGGCGTGGATAAGACACACATCACGGTGGGCCCCACAGAGTTCACTTAGTAGCGTACTGAGTTACTGAGTATGCAACCGGCGTCCTATAAAATTATTCAGTCCACGCACCCCACACGTGGCATATGTGTAAGATGATTGGATACGTTCATTTATTTGAGACAACCATGAATGGTTCATAGACCAAAAAACCAAAGTGATTGGACAATCCCGACCATTTAAAAATGCTGTAGTGGCTAGGATGGTACATCCAACGTGTGGTTTGGTCGATGGCCTAGAGCCTTACGATGAATGAATGAATGGTTCGGCACCATCATACCCATATGCCACGTGTACACTATAGACTGATGAAGATCCCCTCACATCACATGGACCGAATCTCCCCTACCTGTACCGATCTAGTGTCACCATCCACACTGAAGTCGACGTTATAGCCGTCAGGTGCAAGGACCACCCTTGTAAGGGGTGGGCCCCACACAGGATCACTTCCCAGTCGCTCACATTTCCATTTGTTGTGATTGGCTGAAATTGGATCTTTGTTTTGGATTTGAATTATCTACAAGAAATGGGCAATGCCACTAAGGCCCATGAAACTAATAGTTTGGGCCCAATCTTAGCCCGTAGGCTGTCAAAGCCCATTAAATTCCAACCCATTGAAAACAATAAAACACACGTGTGGCCCACCCGAAGACAAGATCTGAACCCTTGATTCGGACTTAAAAGAAAAGAAAAGAAAGCGATGTGGTTAAACAAGGGTGAAAAAACTAACCTCAGAGACGGCGTGTAGTCTATCCGAAACTTCCCGGCTTTGGCATATTCCTCAAGGCCCAGCTCATGAAGCTCTTTCGGGTCGGTAGGGACGCGTACCTTCGATTTCCTTAGGGCGGCAACAAGGACCCTAGCCATCTTGGTAAAGGGACTCCCAGAGGGCAGCTTGTGCCTATAAAAGGGAGTGCCCACCAGAAAAACCAGGAGTGAGAGAGCAAGCCCAAATGTTGGAAGCCCATAACCCAAGGCCCAGCCCACATTGTCTTGTATATAAACAAGGAATGTGTTGGAGAAGAGTGTCCCAAAGAAGATGCTGAACATCCACCAGTTGAAGAATGAGAGCTTCTGGACCCTCTCTCTGGGCTCAAAATCGTCGAACTGGTCTGCACCCATGGTCGATATGTTGGGCTTGGTCCCACCTGTCCCCACTGCAATTGTGTAGAGTGCGAAGTAGAACACGACCGCTTTATACGTAGAGATTGGTTCGCAGGGACCATTGCAATGCGGTGGCTTTAGCCATGGAATCGAGACGGCTAGTGTCAGCAACGACATGCCCTGTGTACAATGTCCAAGTGTCATGAACTTCCGTAGGGCCCAGGCCCATATCTCTCTCTCATGCAATAGGTTGCATCCAATAATTCACAATACGTGTGACATACATGCATCCTGACTGTCAAAATGGTGGGCCCTATTATGGATGGATCACAATCTAGAATTCACAACAACTGGATGATCTAAAACGTCTGATTTTGGTGATTGAATTTGGATTACTGGCCAATTTATTTTTAAACTTTCATTTGAGAACCACCAATCAGACGGTTAGGATCATTTGATGAGTGCACCTTTTGCGCATGGTGCGCAGGTATGCCACATTCAGGGTGAACGGGACACCACAACTTGAAAAACGGGGACTGAATCTCCATAACCCAAACAAATATGATTTAGGGGACCCACCCTGTTACACATGTGCAATCCACTCGGTTCATCAGTCAGGTAATAACATTAATCCCTTAGTACATGTTGAGATCATCCCATAAAAAAAGTCAGGTAGGCCACACCAATGGGAACAATTTAATATTGCGTCGAATGCCACTAAGATCACCCGCTGTTGCCCCCCTGAATTTTTGAGCAGGCTCCTTGATATATGTGCTCTATATCCACGCCGTCCATGTCTATTTGGTGGGCTCATTTCAGGGCAAGAACACAAAAATGAAGCAGATCCGAATCTCAAGTGGACCATAGGAAACAGTGTTGACTGAACGCCCATTATGATATTTGTGTTTTCCTTCATCCAGGGCTATAAACATTACGGTGGGCCTTAGGAATGTTTCAACGGTGGGTGTCATTATCCCCACTATTTCCTACGGTGTGGTCCACTTGAGATTCAGATCTGCTTCTTTTTTGAGTTCATGCCCTAAAATGATAGGGAAAAACGGATGGACCGCATGGATATAAAACACACACATCACGGCGGCCCCACTGTGCCCAGGACATCACAAGGCAACACCACCCAATATTACATGTGGCAGAGGATTCCCATCAAAAAATGGTGGTGAACTATCATTTCATTCTTATCCAGTGTATGGACCGGATCATCCTTCCAGAATGTGTTCAATGACATATCTTCATCTAACGTTGATCAGACGGTGGGCCCACCACTTGTCGAGGAGCAGGGTGAACCCATTAATTGGTGGGCCCCACTGCCTAATCATGCAAAAAACATCACATCAGCGGGCTTCCAAGAAAGACAAAAGAGATTTTCACGTTCATTCGGGAAACCTTAGTCACGCCTTAGCTATGTTTCCATGCCATGTGTCAACTTTAGCAAAGTAACTTTAAGATGTGAGTTAAGCACACGGCTAAAGTGTGAGTTCCTCACAATTTCTTAAATGCTTGTGACTCATTCACAGCACACATGGAATAAATGTCAGTTTTTCATCAAAATCCTGGACCCCTTTTGGATTTGTCAAATCCTAGAAGAAGAAATGAAGAAACAAATGTAGTCAACCTAACATTGCTAAAAAAAAAAAAGCTCTAATTTCAATATTTTAGTTTACCCAATTTTTTTTTTTCTAAGTAGTTTGTGGGTCATCTACCTAAAATCACAACATATGTCATATGTGTGGTTCTTTCGCTCCCTCGAAATCAGTTGCGTGTTTGGTGTGTGTGAAGAAAAAAATAAATAAAGATATGTAGAGTTACTAAGGACATGAAGTAAAATAATGGAAGGAAATATGAAGATTGTATTTACCGCAAGATAAATGCAGGATGCAATAACGAAAGTCCAGTATCGGCCGAGATGTGCATCTGCAATATATGCGCCGAGTATCGGTGTCATCCAAACGGTACCAACCCAGTTTGTAACGTTGTTTGATGCAGTGACTGTGCCTTCTTGGAGCTTATTTGACAAATACAGGATGAGGTTGGTTGCTATTCCATAATAAGCCATCCTCTCAAACACCTCGTACGCTTCAAAGAAAAATAAAAATAAAAATTGAGGAACACTGAAATCCATCTCTCAGCTTCTTCTTCTTCTTCTTTTTAATTTCTGACTGTTTTGTTTTTTATGCCAGCTATCACATCCTATCCATGGAAAAGGTGGGCCACACCATAAAGATCAATTCGGAAAAGAAAAAAAAACCCGATTTTTTAGACTAATTAGGCGGGCTACACCCATAAACAGTCTGATTATCAGCCGTCCGATGGTTTCAACTTCAAAGCCCTTCTGATGATCTATGAGCGATCTTTATAGGGCAACGCACAATTTTCATGGCTCAGATGTTCTAACCATGCAACACGTTTGCAGGAAAGAAAGTATTCTATGTGAAATCTCTCTCTCTCTCTCTCTCTCTCTCTCTCTCTCTCTCTCTCTCTCTCTGTGCAAGCTGAAAGAGGATTGGAAATTCAATAATAGAAGTTAAAAAACATATGAAAGGAATCCCTTACCTACAATGAAAGAACATGCAGTCCATCTCCCACCCTTGGATCGTAAGATGGGCTGACCTTTGAGATCAACTGACCCATCTTGGGTGAAATCGTCTAACCCATCTCTAACGCCCTTCTCTTCCACCACTGCCATTATTGTTTGGTGAAGGCAGAAAATTTGCTGCTTGGTTGGGAGTTCATGTGAAAAAGCATGGCCATATTTATAATAAAGTAATAGGGGTAGTTGAATGCGGCCCTCTTTTTAATATCTACGTTTTAACCCAACTTACGTTTGTTTTAAGCCTGTTTTTTTATGTACATGTCTTTTCACCGTTTAGCACCTAATGTGGGTTTGTTAATGGCCCCGTTGGGCTCAACAAATTCAAAATTTTGATTAGGACCTGCCCTAACAGTTCCAAATCCACACCTGAACCAACTCTAGACCTGGCCTATGATAGTGCTACCAGAGTGTTAATTTGGTACCATAGAGGTAAACTCTTCATGGGATAATGTGGCAATGCTAGAAAATGAAGAGAAGTAGTGATGTTTACACCTAGTGGCGGTTTGGATATATTTGAGTCTATTCTGTTTTCAAAAGTTCTCCAAGCATAGATTTGAGGTAAATGAATTATGCTATTCTTGTGTGATTTGAAATCTCACTTTTTTGTCATAACTCATTTATAATTGAAGTGAAATGTCTTTTCAGCTTCCTTTTAATGGCATGAAAGTCACATGTGTAACAAAGGTGTTACTAAGCTACTAATTTACTATATATACGGCATGTTGATGATATTACATAATAATTCAATTATCAAACTGCATCATTAAAATCACATCAATAATCTAAATTGTCCAAACATTGGCCACATAAATTAATAGTTACAAAATAATAGTGAGTCGCTTGTTTGTGATCCTTATGCTTGTGTTTCACCCAAGGTTCGAAATTTTATCATTTTTTGTTATAGTATATATTTCTATGGGCTTAGTACAATCACCTTGTCAAAAATCACATTGTATACTAATTTAAAATATTAAAGTTAATTTGGTAATCAAAATAAGGTTTTATAAATATATTACAAATTTTCAACGCATTTTAAGTTTTTGAAATTCTAGTGCATTTCATTATAGCTGCCAAGCACAACTAAGAATTTAGACTTATCTTGATTTTAATTGTGATTTAGATTCCATTTGCATTCCAAATATAAGCTCTCAAATGAACCCTAATTTGTTTAATATATGTATCCAAATTAGGAAAATAAGGATGTATCTATTGAAACGATGGCGTTAAATAGTGGCTCCGAAATTTAATGTGAGATCCCAAAAAATGAAAAAACAAAAGGTACTAATTATAAAAAATGTATCAAAAGCATGACATTCAAACATGCATGGTTACCATTAAGAGTGGGTGTGCATGTCAATCTCTCTCCCATTATAACTAGAGCTGGACACAAACCAAGTCACCTTGAAATCTTGGCTCGGATTAGTCTGAAAAAGCTTGGCATTGATTGGTTCGAATAGAAATTCTAATCAAACCAAGCCTAGAAGTCAAACTTAAAAATAAATAAATAAATAAACAAACAAACAAACAAACAAACAAACAAACCAAGCTCAAAGTAGAGTAATACCGACTCGGCTTGGCTTAATTCAGCTCGATTTGATTCGGCTTGTAGATTGTGTGTGCATTATTTCCTGTGTTGTGATCCACTTAAGCTTTGGATATGATTCAATTTTAGAATCATGTCCTAAAATGATATGTAAAAACGGATAGACATCATGAATAATACATACACATGACGATGTGGATAATATATAATACATATACATGAATGCACAATGTTTCATGTGGTTTGTTCGAACTTGGTTGGGATTGACTTGACTCGGCTTGGATATTTAGGCTAAATCACACCAACCTCATACTCATATAATATAGACCAAACCAAGATAATAAAAAATTTATAATAATAATAATAATAATAAAAAGTAAGGATAGGCTTGAAGGTCAACTTGTGTAAAGCTCTAATAACGGGTGTCACATAAACAAGCCAAATCAAACTTGGGTCAAACTTCATTTGATTGAACTCATGTACAACTTTAATTAAAACATGATACGTAAGAATTTTGTTTTGCACATATGAAGATAGTGCAACATGTTATATTTTAGATTATCATTATTTTTATTATTTTATTATTATGGATCAAGTGATATCATCACACGATAGAGTTTGTGAGCTATGTGTTAAAATGGAGCATGTGTTGTGTGATCCTAGTTGAGCAAGAATTAGGGAGAATATATTAATAGGAGGCATATTTGCTGTTCCCCGAATTTGAAAACTCTAATAACATGTTAAGTAACTACTTTTTCTAAAAACTCGAGCCGTTAGAAGATGGTGTAACAATGTATATTAAGAGATTTTTAATACGCCGACAAGTTTATAAATTATTATCTTACAAAACTCAATAATATCAAGGTGGATAAGTCTTAAGGTGCGCAATCAATCCTATTAGTTTGGTGTTGTTGCCAAGAGGTCTTCAGTCTAGCTTTGCACAACTGAATTTTGAAAATATGAGGGAGATTTTTCCAACCCATGAAATGGATAAAATCCAAATATTAAGGAGATAACAAAATCCCATGGCTAGTGATCAATAGCTTAACAACGTCACGGTCTCCCTCACCTCTACAGTTATTCGTGGGGCACATATACTGGACCTATGCATTAGTGGTGTTCATTGCTCACTATCATTGGGTGCACCATCATCGTATGCGTCATATTTGGTAAATGTCTAAAAATAAATTCACGTCATCATAGTTAATCACAATTACGTATTAGAGATTATATTTCTTTTCGCTAACTATTGAAATGATCTTGACAACCAATAATCACCACCTCCTGTATATAATTGTAATTAAATAGAACAAGACAAACTCATTTTTAGCATTTTGCGAAGCAAGCCATGGCACTATTTGGCGCCAGCTGACCAATAACTGTGTAAATCTTTTCTTTTTTAAATGTAAAATTAAAAGGACTGCGAATTGACCAGTGCTCTACGTTAAAATAAAATGCATGATATACATTATTTTAAGATTAAAGAGATGGACAACTAGAAGCTTGTTTACCAAGTGTATGAATAAAACAATCATTACCCAGAAATTTGATTATCTTTTAATCATATCTTATTAATTATAAAATGTTAAAATCTAGAATATTAGAAACATCTCTATGCCGTTTCACTTGAGGCATGACCTTGGAGAAAACCAAAATGAAGAACAAGGCAAGCGATTCCATGGAGCGGAATCCTCTTCGGCTGCTGTTGTATGCTGCTGGTAACACACCTGAGCTGTTTAGGGACAACCGTGTTGTTCGTGTGGCATCCGATCCGTCCATCAGCTAATGTTTCTAATATTCAAAGTGCAGCCTGAAAATCATGCAAATCCAAACTCATATGGGCACCACAAGGGTTAACAATGTAATATCATGCCTAAAATCTCTAAGTTTAAGAGGTGTGGCTCGCCTGAATTTTGGATAGGGATCATTTTTGGAGTGACTACTTAACATGATGAGACACACCTGATGAATGGATTGAATGGAATACAAATCATTTTTGGGTCCATACACAAACCAATGGTTGGTGTCTTCTCCCCATTTTTCACAGTGTTTTGGCCCGCTTAAGTTGTGGATGTCGCTGATTTTTGGCTTCTGCGTCTTAAATCGCGGGACTCACCTGATGGACGGAGTTGATGTGACGCGCACAACAGGGTGGCCCCACGGAGCTAAGGTGTCTTACCCGCTTTGTGCACTAGATGCTATGGACTATACTATTTGTTTCCCTATTGTAAAACACCCAAACGGACCAGATTTATATGCGCATAAACACCTACGGATTTTGGGCTCCACTATATTTTATATGTAAATCCACCACGTCCATAAGGTTATAAACATTATTTTAACAGTACTTATTAAATATCATCTCAATAAAAATATATAATGAACCACACCAAAGAAAAAAATGTAAAAATGCATCTAAAACCTATAAGTTCTTACGGTGTGGCCTGCATGATATTTACATCAGGATTATGTTATGTATTTTCACTTCATCTTGGTGACTTATACCTGATTAACGGGTTTGATAAAAGATAACCACCATGGTGGCCCCCACACAAATCTAGAGTTGGCATCCCATTCATATTGTTCACTGCAGTATCAGCTACCTGACTTCCAAACAACGCCAATTCTTTTTCGCTAAAACTATTAGAATCGAGAATAGAATCTGATGGACGGAGTGGATTTTACATATACAACATGCTGGACCCCAAAAACTTGGGTGTCGTACACCGTGGATAACACGGGTGTTACAGAGGATCCTGGCCCTTCATAACATCAACGAAAGAGACAAACCCTGAAAACAAAAGACAGGAATTGGATAAGGACACCCTAACCTTGGTGAATCCACCCAAAATTCCAGACAAGTAGGGATCGGATGGGACCAAGATGAGACAAATGTACGGCTCACGTCTTCTTGTTTAGATCATGTGAAGATGATCATCTACCAATCAAAGAAAGTGGCCCAATCAGAGGGATCCACTTAGACTCAAGCTTACGTGGCAATTTTTCCAAGAAATAGGTTGGAAACGATGCAAGAGGGAGAGGATTGCCTGTGACCACCGGCAGAGAGATATGCCTGTGGGGCCCACAGATGTTGTGACAAATCCACTCTGTCCTTCGTTTTTCAAAGACCACAATAGATTCGGAGTCTAAAATTCAGGCCACACAAAATCAAACAGTGGGAACAGAAACGTCCACCGTTGAAACCTTACTGAAGCTGACCATGATGTTTATATGCCATCCCCACCGTTAAAAACTTTTATTTATCATCCAACCTTTTGATAAGGTTACAAAGGGCTGAAATGGCTCAAACAAATATCAACTTTATCAACTAAAAAATAAATAAATAACATGACCCACTACAAGTTTTTAACGGTTAATCACCACTGTTTCCTGCAGCACGGACCACATGAGATTCTGCTTCATTAATTGGATCCTGCCTTAAAAACGAGCTTTCAAAAACGGTTGGACGACATGGATGTAAGGAAAATACATAATTGTGGGCCCCACGGCTGGATGTAAGGAAAATAAATCAGGGTGGACCCACACTCAGGGATCCCAACCAGCTCAGCGGATCTGGGAATCCACCAAAGCCTCGCCCCATGTTTTGGACATTACTAGGGGTGCACATTTAACCGGTAGAACCGTAGAACCGGACCGGAACCGTTGGATCGTTTCAGTTTGGTCCGGTTCTAGTATGCTAACGGTTCGGTTCTGGTTCCAAAAATCTCAAAACCGTTATAAATAGTTCAGTTCCGGTTTAGGGGCATATAAAACCGAACCGAACCATTAACCGAACCGTAGACTCGAACCGTGGAACCGATCCGTTGAACCGTTGATGCAGAACCATTTAATGCTAACCGTCAAATAGGCAGTTAAAATGAAGATGGTTAATAATCTTAAATCTCGTCCGTTTATTAGCATGGGGACCACGTTTTAGACCATTGATTACGCATACACATGTACTATGCCTGAGATGACATTTTTCATTCATGCATGAAGAGTTTTGCTAACCACACTCGTGTGGGCAAAAAGCTTATGTACACGCCACACGTACCATCATGGCATGACAGATATAATCCAATCCATCCATCAGAAAGGACAGATTACACTGATGACTAACCCAACCATCAGGGTTGATCCACTGCTCTTTACTTAAAGAGGTTGCCGCAAACCATCCTTTGTAAAACAAATGTACAGCTCCAACTCATCCTTCTGTTTGCAATGTTGGGGCCCACATGCTAAGAGGAACAGATTATTTTTACTTGAGAAAACACGTAGAAGGTCTGACCAACCTGATGGATGGTTTGGATCTCGCACTTATGTGCATGACGGCACATGTGTGGTGAGCAGATGAGCTCTACTGCACACGCCTGTACACTTAGCAAAGCTATGCCAAATGATTTTTTTTTTTCACCTTTTTTTCTTTTGTCTAAGAACTCAGAACCGTGGAACCGATCCGGAACCGAACCGGTTTTCACGGTTCGGTTCTGGTTCGGTTATATTATGCTAACGGTCCGGTTACGGCTCCGAAAATTCCAGAACCGTTAGTAATGGTTCGGTTCTAGTTTTATCCCAAAATCGGATTGAACCGAACCATGTGCACCCCTAGACATTGCTATAGTTTTGTCAGAGGGAGTACTGAGTACATATGGTTAGCAGTAAAGGTGCTGTATTGCCGTATTGGTGAGGGAATAGGTTTTTATTATTGTGACACTGACTACTTCCCCTTGAATGAATGAAAGGGCCCACCATGATGTATTTTTCTTATATCCACCCCATCCATCCTTTTCCCCAGCTCAGTTCAGAGTATGAGCATAAAAATGCAGTAGATCCAAATCCCAAGTATACCACACTACATGAAACAGTGGTGATTGAATGCTCACCATTAACTTTCTGAGGGCCACGCAAGATCAGGATCAAGAAGATATTTGTGTGGTCTCTTCATTCAAGTTCTTATGACGTTCTCAGTAGGTTGGATGGCAAATAGACGTTCCGGTGTTCCCCAAGAAGTTTTTTAACGGTGAGCATTCAATCACCACTTAAGAACGGATGGAACCCATGGATATAAGGCACATACATCACAGTGGCCCATAGCCAGGAATGCATCCCCATCATACTGCCGGAATATTCAAGTTTTATCTTCTATCTTGCCTGGGCCAGTGTCATACTGAGAAGGGTCTCGATGCAGAGATGATCCGGTGCTGTTGAGCACTATAGTGCTCCTAGTTGCATCAGTATATTTGGACCGTCCAATTGGTTGATCTAGGTTGTACATTAGGTCCAGCACACATTTCATAGGCTCCCATTAAAAAATTACACTAACTGGATGACTTTTAACCGTCAGATCAATGGCATAAAAGTTGGATGGTGAATTATGAAATTGAAAACTTTGAGGGTCCCACTTTAGATGTATCATGAACCAACATGCTAATTTGATCATCTGATTGAATGGTGGGAATTAGTTGGACGGTTAAAAATGAAAACTATCCATGGTTCTATTTCAACAAAAAGTGACAACGGATGAGAGGTCAGGACAGTTCAACCAATCTGATTTTGGGACTGTGACCATGTGACGATGGGATCAACACTCAAGTCGGTTTATGTTGAGTTAATCTATGACATCCGTATAATTTATGAGTGCACGCTTATCAAGCATGACAGTCAGACAGAGTACCAAGTAATTTTCCCGTCCAATCCGAGAGCGAATTGCCTGTGACCCTGTCACAGAGATATTCCTGTGCCCAGACCTGTTTGGGTCCGACAGAGATGTCCGCGAGAAATCCACTCCGTCCATATGTTTTGCTTGAAAGACCATATTAGTACAGGATTTTAAAATTTTGGTAAATCCAAAATTCCCATGGGCCATATCACATGAAACATTAGGAATTGAACGCCTAGGGATGACAGAAGTTTTGTATCAGGATGATATTGGTTTCTACAGTTTATGTGAGTGGTAATAACTCTATGAACAGTTTGGATGTCATATAAACATCATGATTAGCTCGAGGAGTTTTGACGGTGGACATTTCTGTTCCCACTATTTCGTTGTTGTGGCCCAAATGAGTTTTCGATCTGCCTGAAATTTTTGAATACCCGTTCTATTGTCGTGTTTTAAAACATATGGACGTAGTGGATTTGTCACGGAATCTATGAGGGCCCCACACAACCCCGACAACAGGTGTATCTATATGCCCAGGGTCAGAGGCAATGCACTTCGGTCCAACCAGTAGGTTGACCCATCTATTCGTTAGGAAGTGGGACCCATGGGTAGCTTTTATTAAAAATAATTACAACGATCGGACAACTCTGTTGATGGGTTGTCCACGTAGGGTACGACGTTGGTCGTTCGACGTCGACACTCCAATCTACAGTAACATAATACAAATTTCTATGAGTTAGATAAGCTGAACCTGGAAGTTCAACTCCTTTTCCTTCACACGTTGCTTCATGGCCCACCAACCCAACGGTGGATGTGAAGCTTTTCCTACCAGCGCACTCGTTTTGTGCCATTCGAATCCACAACACGAATGCCAATATGGTGGAAGCGGAATGGGTGGTGACCCCAACACCACCCATCTAGGTATCTTGGGGGTTGTGGGACCCACTGTGATGTACGTGTTGTTCACTCTCCAAGTGCAGGGTTGTGATGTAGTAATAACTCGGTAAGACCGAGGTCGAATTCCAAGAGACTGAAACTTGTACGTTATTTAAAACTAACTAGAACTAGAACTAAGATAAGATGAAATCTAAATTGAATGTAATTTGAGGAATAATGGTGAAAATATTAATTTAGAATTTATAGAAATCAGAGGAAAGAAAACTAGGGATTCAGAGAGTCCACTTGTAGAGATCAGGGAGATCTTATGCATGTTTCATGGAAATTAACTGAACTGTCATTGATATAGTTTTCAAGATATTAAAGGTATATGAATTAGAATGGATTCCATCACCAAACCATGCCCAAAAGACTATGGCAAACAACAGAATTAAACTAATTACAACCCAATCACATGTATGAAAGTTAGGAAGGGTACCGTCATCCAACCATCTTTAGGAGACTATGGTGAATAACAGGGTTTCCTGACGTCATAAACATAAAGGAAAAAGGACATGCTCCAAGCCATTGCAGACCCATTGTAATTTCAGTCACAACAGACCATTAAGGACTAAACAAAACATGCCGTTAATAAAACTAAAATCAATGTTGGTTCAGAATAAATCAAGGCCAAAAATAGAGTCTCCCATCTATCCAGAAGCTTCACCTCTTAGTCCTAACTAAGAGGTTTAGCTAGACATGATCTAGCTAAAGATCTCTACACAAATCAAAGGAAAAGAAGAAAGAAAACAAAGAAAAAGAAAAAAACAAAAACTACTCTCCTCTCACTCTCTCTCTCTCCTGCTCGTTTGTGGTCCACGTCTAGGCCCAGCCTCTACGGGTCTGAATCTTCCTCCCAAGGTCTGAATAATTGCTCCCCACGTCCAAAACCTCCTTATATAGCTGATGGAGTGGTGAAAATCGGACTTGAATCGGATTTGGAAAGTTATCGCATGCGCAGCGAAAGCCTTTTCGCAGCCAAGTTCAGTGCCTCAAAAATCGTCACTTTCCTCTCTCAAATTCCAAAGAAATACCATCCCTTAAGACTTTCTTGGGTCCTCTACATGATAGACGGTTCAGATCTGTCATATGATAAAAGATGGTGGGCCACAACCGCCTGGAAAGGTCGGTTTTCGAGGATGTACAAAATCTTTTGCACCATTTCGTTGTTGTGATCGGTGGACCCCAGAGAAGCATTTTCCGAAAAATCTACCCCGTCCATTGCATTCAGAATGAAATTTCAATTAAGAATAGGTGATTTTGAATGTCTATTGACGTGGTTCAGAGAATAAATTACAACAAAATCAGATTTGAACGTTACAGGGCAGCCCTTTTGTGGCCCCTGTATCGTACATGTGTGCTTGCATGGCTGAAAACTATTAGATAGGTTTTGTAGTATTCACAGCCGTCTACACAGTGGACGGTACGGATTAGACGTACAGGCAATGGGTGGGGCCCACTATCTTCCACAAAACGACGCCAACTGTCCATTTGCTGACGAAGTTTCCTTTTCTTTTTTCTTTTTCGGTCAGAGACGGTCAACCGTCTCTGCAGTTTGTCATGCACGCCTAGTGCACTTGTGCACTATGCAAACTTTATTTATGTGGGGTCCACTATGACGTTTTTTATAAAATTCACTCCAGTCATTCAATTACTCTCCCTACTTAAAGCGTTAAGACCAAATTTAAAGCAGTTCTGGATATCAGGTGGGCCCAGAATCAACGGTTTATGGGCTGATCTGTCAGTTGGGGTACTTCCATAGTGATCCAATGGCTGAAATTTTACGTGTACGGTTAATTTATGGTCCTCATACCATATATGAAGTTTCAGGACAATCGAATGGCGGGAACCCTGTGATCTTGCATTTTGGACGTCCTTTAGGCCACTTGAGTTTCAGTTCCTCCATTTTTACGAATTTCTGGCGTGTAATTCCGTCGATCTCAGTCCTCTGGGGTCCGTCCCTTTCTCTGGTGAATCTTGAGCGTTAAATCCATGCTTTTAATACCTTTTTACAGTTCATGCTCGTAAAATCACCTTGCAACATAAACACGATAAAATGGGCCGTTAAACAGTATCATGCTCGTAAATGTAGGAAATAAATGGGGTCTGATATGCAATATTTGACCCTCAACATGTGTTTTATGAAATCGGATCCCAGTATGCTCTGATCGTATTGAGTAAACTCAGTTGGGCCTACCTTGAATGTATGTAGTCTATCCACACCAGCCATCTGTTTTTCCATCTAATTTAAGATGTTGAGCCCAAAATCGAAGCATATTCCAAGATCAAGTGGATCATACCATAAGAAACACTATGTTAAAACCTTACTAGTCCCCACAGTGATGTTTATTTATCATCCAACCTATGGGTAAGATCATACGAACATGGATGAACAGAAAATACAGATTGACGCAGGGGAGGATGTGAGGTCGAGCACCATCTTCCTCAAGAGGATAACTATTCCGAATCCACAAAACTTATCCGAACTCTCACAGAAACTTCTCAAATCCACGAGAAAATATAAATAAATTCTAATAAATTTGAAATTGATTTATGAAATCCCTTTAAATAGAGATACTAAGCAATGGGAGGGAAATTAGAATCAAACTACGACTTACTAGTAAACTTACTATTTATAGTGTACGCCTTGAATTTCGAGGGTCGAGCAAAGCTTGATTCCCGAGATTTTGAACATCACTTATATTTTGCGGAAGCCAACATCCCGATTACTTTCACATTGGGCATTTGAGCATGCATAGAATTATACTAAACAATGTACCATACTCCAAATTTAATGTGATTAAAGAAGATATATAAATCAAAACATATATATCGTGAAGTTTCTTCCAAAGTATGGGTCCATGACTAGGTTTAATGTATATAGATATAATTCCAAAAAAGTAAATAAAATGTAGTAATATTACATCCAACTACACCTGTATTTCCAGCGCTCCTTATCCAGAGGTACATGGCCTACATCGGCCCATCCAAAAGTTGGAAATAGGAAAACTCCTCATCATCCATGAATGTTTGCTCCAGTGCATCGACATCAATGGTACCTGCATTTATACTAGCGTCTAGTTAGTGTTTTAAAACACTGTCCGTGAGTAGGAGTGAGTAATCAACTCAGTAGTTTCATAAAGCAAAGGTTACACATGTTATCAAGTCAATCAATGCAGTAACAATAACGCAATGTAAACCAATCACCTCTTAACTACTCTTCTTAATGCGAAAATGTGGTTTATGAAATGATGCATGCTCTCACCAATCGATACTCCCTCAACACACGACTCCAACCACCTGTTTCGCACATGCCAATACTTCCTCAACATGCAATTTCAACGCCTGTTTCGCCACATTCATAAATAATACAATGCGATGCATGATCATGTTAGCTAAGTAGTTAATTGTGTCTATTCATGCAGTAATTTGGAGAAGCTAGGATGCATCCCTTTTAGTCATTGGTCTTAACTGAATTACTAGACGCGGGACGACCACGACGGTCCTATGCCTGTAATCCATGATCCATCTGGGTTCGTCACTCCCAACTTAATACATACGAAAGACAAGTTGTAAAAGTAATGCTCGCGGTCACTACAGAGAGGCTTGTCAACCCAGCATAGGCCGACAGCACAAACACGGTGTCCCCTACCATGCCTGACTCACGAGTCTTGAAGATCATGATGGTAATGGTTAATAGTAAACCTTTGCAATTGGTAAAGGATGTCCCAGATTCAAACGGTTGTTATCATACATGGTGAACACATACAGGGTTAGTCGGTTCTTTAGACAATTTTGGTTTATACGGGCAAACATCTGTGTAACCGGCATGGAGTGTGTAAGCACCCGGTGTGGTCCAGCCACTATCGGTCATCCATGTTCGACCCGGATCAATTGAATGTGTTCGGGGTGGACAACCTAATTTGGTCAACCTAAATTCAAAAATTTTCCAACTAACCAAACTACTCTTATAGTCCTACTTCTTAATTTAATGAAGTCAACGAGCATTAAAGATGATTGAATTCACATTCAATCATCAAAATCAGTAATCTACTCGTTCAGGCATTTCATCAAACACATAAGCATCGTTATACTATAACTTGTAATTTATTGGGCAAAAATCGAAATACTCCTAAGGGCCTATTTAGATTCACGGATAAAGGTGTATTGTACTGTATCCAACTACTATTCATGTATATGTTCGATCAATTTCAGAATACATCCAAATCAACATGCCATAAATCAATGTTTGGATAGGACGTATTGTTCGAGCAAGTATACAAATTTTTCCTCCGATCAATGTTTGGATATGACGTATAAGTCTGCGTATTGTATGTACGTATAATATTGATAGCACTTGTAGACGATGGCTATTTCTAAGTTCTCAAAATGGGAACCGAGGTAGGGCCCACTATCATGTTTGTGAATAATCCTACCCGTCCATCCGTTTTGTGATTTCATTTTAGTGCATGTTGTCAAAATTGAACTGTATCAAAAGCAGTCGTGAGTATAATCCAGGATAATTAGACGTCCACAGTTGAAATAGGGATGGGGCCACGGAAGTTTCGATTCATGCTAATATTTTTGTTTTCAATTCATCCCAATAGGAATGACGTTATTAATAGTATAGATGGCATCTCTGACAGACGAGGAGGATTATTCACAAACATGACAGTGAACCCCACCTGGGTTACCAGCTCGGGAACTTCCTGTGAAAGGCGTATGCAGGAAATCTGGGCGCATGGTGGAGTAAAGTTGATTCTCGGTTTTCTATGTGGGTCCCACAATGAAGTCTGCGCTCATCCACACCATCCATCTATTAGGGCCAAACAGCAAATTGATTCCATCCAATCAGAATTTTGTCCGTATACGCCCCATCAACGAGGGGCCTCTTGCACTTCAAGAGGTCCATAGAACTTCTAACCTGAATCGACTCATAATTACATAGTAGATGCATATCGCAGTACGATCGGGAAGGGAGATATTCGTACCTGAACAATTGGCTTTCCATCGAACAATCTGGTGGACGATTGCCCAATTTGCCACGATCTAACGTGGTAAGAAGTGTATTTTTTACTATATTTTGAAATTAGACATTCGAAAGTGAACCTTCTCAGCTAAATGACAACATGTAAAAGGTCGGAGATGATCTAAAGCGCTCTTGCAGTAGAAATATTAGGTCCTCCTTAGATAGAAAATCCTCTGCAACATACTCTGCCTCTATTGCACGTGAATATATCGTCTTGAATAGGTCGTACTGAAGGAAATAGAGTAGTCTGACAATACACTATCGTTGTTTGAATTTTTTGAAGAAAAGATGTATTCGCGCGCATGGTGTTCCACAGATCTCAACTCCAAATCAAACACTCTATAATGTATTTTAACTCCTTTAATACAATACAATACAATACACCCTTACATGTGAATCCAAACAGGCCCTAAATCATCATGCACGTACTACATTAGCAATCATAAATCATTAACTGGAATAATAGCATTGATAAATCGCAACTAAAGCACTTATAGTTCACACCTTAAGAGGGGATTTTTGCTATTTGAGTTCCTATGATTGAAAATTTGGAGAAAATTACTAATTCCTAATGTAAAGGAATGAAGTATTGTTAATCGCAAGTAAAGTTGGTATAAGTCGTGAAATCAAAGGGTCGAAGGTAAGTCTTATTTCCAGTTGCAAGCGACAATTGGTTTAGCGAAGGAATTAGTGCGTTAAAAGGTTTGATCGATGAGCTACTAACCCTAAGCACCAAGGTCCTTCCATCTCTTTCACAATCTCTCTTGCTCTTTCTCTCTTCTTCTCTTTCTCTTTTCCTTTTTCTCTTTCTCTCATAAGGTATGAAATTCGTATGGGAGCAAAAGAGCTCCCCAAATGCCTTATTTATAGCACTAGATTTAGTGCATATAGCCCTAATGGCCCTTTATTCATTATTAACCCTTGAGCGGATTATTTCTAACATTTGGGGCCCATTATGGAGTGTAGGGGTTGATATACAACGTGTGATAGTTAGCCATAATGATGAACTACATACGAATATGATCGGCCCACCATTTGGATGCGCAGATCGACAGATATGATTAGAAATTTGTTCAACGGTCATCGATGGTCGATCGGTGCAGCAACTATACGGATATGTTTAAAGAAATATCTTTAGTTGGTACTCCGATTTTGGATATGAACCGACAGTCCGAAAGTTACAACTTTGCGAAAGAGCAATGAGTTAGTTTCACTTAAGTTTCAAATTTTTATATAAGGTATTCATATAACCCGAATACTCACATTGTAAGTCCAAGTTGAACAATTTGAGACGTGATCTTGACTCGATATCTCGCGATGGATGTCAAGCCTACTAAGACGAACATATTTCTATAGTCTCGGATTTAGTGGCCCACTAATAAACAGTTTAGAGCTTGTTTGGATAATTAAAGTATTTCCGGAATGAACTGGGTATCGAGATTTCTTTAGCACAACGATTAGGGTTTAGATTATCTAAGTTCACAGTGTGGACTATTTGTAACTAGTGAAAATAATGATTTGAACATAATCACCATAAACCGTTAGTTCTTAGGTTAAAAGGATACTGGGTCAGTTTGGTTTCTTAATTAAAAATCGACCCCTAGTCTCGACTTTGGATAGATTTTTAATTTAGTTGTAATCGTTTAGATTAGTCAGTGATAGGTGGACTAGATTTGAATCCTATATGAATAAATCACGATGCTAAACTTGATACTTAAGTGATCAGGCAGATTTTTTAACTTTATACGTTTGATTAATTAAATTTATACGGTTCTTTATTGGTACCGCCCGTATATAGGCTCACCACGAGCATTAAGGGCCGGTTAGTAACAATGCGAACTAATTATAGCGAAAAAATTTCATGGGTTTTTAGAATTCCAAACAATGAAAATCTACGACGTTACATATAGATGTTCCTGTTGTCTACTAGTACGCAAGGTTTTTGACCACAAATAATAATTGTCCTATTCAGCTTTACCAAGATGTTCTTCTAATTTTTCTAAGCTCTTTTCACATTGGGCGCAACTCTTATCCATGCCATCCATCCATTTTTTCATCTAATTTAAGGGGTTGAGCCCAAATTAGAAGTATACCCAAAGATCAAGTGGATCATGACATAGGAAACAGTCGAGATAATGATTTTCACCATTAAGACCTTTCAAAGCCCCACAATTATGTTTATTTGTCATCTAACCTGTTAGTAAGATCATACAAACATGGATGAACGGAAATTTTCACCATTAAAACCTTTCAAAGCCCCACAATGATGTTTATTTGTCATCTAACCTGTTAGGAAGGTCATACAAACACGGATGAACGGGAAACACAAATATAAACTTGTTCCAAAACTTTTGTGGCCCAGTAAATTTTCAACTGTAGAAGTTCAAGTCAACAGCTTCCTGTAGTGTGGTCCATTTGAACATTGTATGTTGAACAGTGTATATGCTTCAATTTTGGGCTAAGTACTAAAATTATTTGGGAAAATGGATGGGCAGAGCAGATAAAATACATAAATCATGGTGGGCCTCACAGAGTTTACTTACTACCAAATCCACTTCCGTGTTTTATATCCAAGTTGTCCATTCGTTTAACGCATGAAATCAACGGTGGGATAACGATACCACCGTTGAAACCTTTGTAGGGCCTACTGTAACATCCAACATGTTGATAAGGTTGCACACATATATGAAAGGTTTGTTGCCTGCAATAAGTTTTTAATGGTGGCCGTTCAATCACCGTTGTTTCTTATCGTGCGGTCCACTTAAGCTTTTCATCTGCTTTACTTTCCTGGGGTCATGAGTCCTAAAGTGACCTGACAAAATGGATGAATGAGGTGGATAAAACACATGTATCTCTTTTCAATACAGCATGCTTGTGCTTGATCAACACGTGCGTTCAATCACCGTCTATTTGCCCTGGTGGTATTCTGCTCACCATTCAATCAGCTTTTCAATACAGCATGCTTGTGCTTGATCAGTGCTCTCCATGAGGTGAACCACACTGTTTAGATCTTGTAGCCTGAAAATCTGGATCTTTAACTCCTCATCAGGGCCACAATGTACAAAACAAATGGACGGCTAGAAAATTATTTTCTAGCCATCAGTCTGTTCAGAAGATTAATAAATAAAAAGGTATGGCCCACCCTATGAAAAGCTTTGTCCTCACACGTTTGATTGTATGTGGAATGGAGCGGTTTACGTGCGTGAAGCTTAGCAAACATCTATCTATCAACCCACGCAAGAAAAACACACCGTCTCCTTCTCACGCAAAGAACACTCAGTCAAAGACTCCTGTAATATTGTTTGCCACCATTTTACAAAATTGGTGGTGACTCTTCAAACCCACACATGGCTTCGTTTCAGGGCAATCCAGACCGTTCATGTTGCTGACCCAACGGTGAATGGAGGAGAAAAAACTAAACAAAACCGCTAAGAATATGGCCTTCAAAGCAATGATAGGAAACAGGAACGTCTAAGAACTTGGTCGAAAGGATGGGGCCCACCAATTCTGATTGGGCACAGGTTGGGCCGTATATGGGCCTAGTCAGACATGAGTATGCCTGAGCAAGCCCACAATATTTTTAGGCCTAATATGATACATTCATAACCATACCTGATCCATAGATGTGAAAATCAGGCCTGTGCCAGATGAGGGCCCAAGATCAGATCCAATACCGACCCATGGGCTAGAAAGTCGACATTCAAACCGTTAATTTCCCTGGCCCAAGTGCAGCCTGGATTACTGGATATGAGCTGGAACCGCCTCAATTAAAAATCAGGTCATACAGACTCAAACTGAATTATCCTGTATTTAGAGCCAGGCTTGACAAAAAAGCCCAATTATGGCTTGTGTTGGCCCAACAAAATGGGACCCTCTGGCCTGGCCCATTTACAGCTCGTGTGTGTGTGTGTGTGTGTGTGTGTGTGTGTGTGTGTGTGTCCAACCACTTGGACCGTACAATGACTCGGTGAATTGGTGATTAATTAATATTAATAAAGATAGGGAGAGAAGTAAAAATGCCCCACCTTAGTATTTATGTGAAATCCATACTGAATCATAGGAATCACCCCATGTTATGACTAAGGCCAAAAGCCTGGCTTCATTAGCGATTCATGTAGACTCCACGATTATAAACAGTATATAGGGCAACGAGCACCCTCCAAACTATTTCCTTCGTGTAGCCAGACCGAATCACGAATGGGCCTGATTTTTAGGCCCCAAAATGAATTTTTGGTGTGTCACCTAATGGTTGGAGTAGATTGTATATAATCGTCACAGTGGACCGTATAAAAATCAAGAGTGGACATGATCTCTATTTAGTTGGCGCGCATATATATATATATATAGGAAAAAGGTACTATGCGCTCGAGCTCACGATAAGCTTATCGTGAGGTCGAGCTGTGTGGGCCCCACTGTGATGCATGTCGACCATCAACACCGTGCATTTGATGGTTCCCCTTTAAATAATGGGATATCCCAAAAATCAGCTGTATACAGAACTCAGGTGGGCCATACCATCTAAAATCATGTGAAGACACTATTAAAACATATAAAAGCACTTGGTGGGGCCCACTTGAGTTTTCGAATGGTGGTGAAACTTGGTCTGAACTCTTATACAAGTGGGAGACACATAATGGATGGGCTGGATTTATAGACCACATCTTTTGTGGGCTCCAAAAATGATTATGAATGTTTTAATGGTTGCACATCCCCTCTCCACTTCTGTATGTGGTGTGGCCCACACAAGTAACGGATTGACTTGATTTTTGAGACCTAGGTCCATGGTGGAGTGGCGCATCTGACTGATAGGGTAGATGTTCGAAAGGCATCACGGTGGAGCCCACACAGGTCGACCGCATGGGACAGAGCCGTGAGCTCGAGCGCATTGTACCTTTTCCCATATATATATATATATATATATATATATATATAGAGAGAGAGAGAGAGAGAGAGAGAGAGAGAGAGAGAGAGAGAGAGAGAGAGAGAGACTCAGCTGCGCAACGGTTCACATATCGTTACATGTGAACCTTGCTATCAACGCTCGGATAAGTCAGACAATTTGAATCAAGGCGCTCTTATGCGCGAGTTTAAAAGAGCAAATCTCCTTATCCGGCACACTTCTTCTCCGTATTCTCTAACTCTCCGAAAGATGCGGCAGATGCTTTTCACATGAAGTTCTTTCACTGGAATGCTAGTTGGGTTCCACCAACATGTTAGTAATAAATCCACACTGTCCATACACTTTTAAAAATAATTTTATAATATGAACGTAAGACTGAGGTAGATAAAAATCTCAAGTGAGCCACGTAGTATTGATTGAACTCTCACCGTTAAAAACTTCTTAGGGCTACCAAATTTTTGTATATGATATTTATTTTTTGCCATCATCCAGGTCTGTACGACCTAATCTACACGTTGGATATCAAATAAATATCACGGTGGGCCCTAAAAAAATTTTAACAATGAGAATCATTATCGAAGCTGCTTCCTGTGGTGTGGTCCACTTGAGATTTGGATCTGCCTCGGTTTTGGGATAATGCCCTGAAATGATAAGGAAAAATGGATGGATGGTGTGAATAAAATCCATACATCACGTGACCACTCAAAGCTCCTGCTCATTCAGAACTCCGGACCGATAGGGGTAGGATGCGATCAGCGCCAATTTCATGAGAAGTTATTCGGAGATACTATTTTAGAGCATAAATCAAAGAACAAGGCAGATCCAAAGTTCCGTGGAGTCCATGAGTTCCATGTGAACTGGTGCCCCACTCAGCATTCCACTATACTGCTAATTAATGTATACAGAGAGACAGAGATCAATGCCCGCCCAAAACTAGTTGGACCGTCTAAATGCTAGGGCGAGGGGCAAGACTTTGATCGACGCGGATTGGACAGTGACAGGTCGAGTCGCAAAACTTACTGCCAAAGTGACGTTACCAAGTTATGTGGGACCCACCATGATGTATTTTTTGTATCCACACCGTCCATCTATTCAGAGAGATCATTTTAGGGCATGAGACAAAGAATGAGTCATATCCAAATCTTGAGTGGACCCCACTACATAAAACAGTGGAAAGAGTGATGCCCACCATTGAAACCTTTCTAAAGTCCACTATGATGTTTATCTGTGATCCAACGTTTTCATAAGTTAATACACACATGAAAGAAGGGAAAACGCAAATTTTAGCTTGATTGAAAACTTTTATGGCCCTTAGAAATATTTTACGGTAGACATCACTCTCTCCACTGTTTTCTATGGTGGGGACCACTTGAGCGCTGGATCTGACTCATTCTTTAGCTCATACCCTAAATTGATATCTCCAAATAGATGGACCATGTGGATAGAAGACATGCATCATGGTGGGTCCCACAAAACCTGGTTACGTCACTTCAGTAGCCAGTCTTGCTGCTCAACCATGGTTTCCCGTTAGCTTTCAAATGCGTCATTCCAAAATTAATTACCGGCTTCGGTGGGCCCTATTGTGCTGTTAATATAAAATCTATCCGTCATTACTGGTGACATGTTAGATTTACAGACTGAAAATCAACCTCATTAGTGGTTCGGGTAGGCCGTTCTGAAAAATCTTACCCTCTGAAAGGATTCATTCAATGAGGCTCACTTGAATCACGTGTGAATCTTATTTTTGGATCCCACACCTAGACTTTGCTGTCGCATCTAATTGTTGGAGTGAATTTCATGTATTCAAGATTGGAGTCATGTAAAAATCAAAAGTGGACATCTATACTTCAAATGTTTTATTGGTGTGGCTCACTTGAATTACGGGTATGCCATCTATTTCAGCCCTAGACCTACTATGAGATTGCACATCAGAAGGTTGGAGTGAATCTTATATACATGACTGGTAAGCCATATAAAAAATCAAGGTCAGCTTTTTCTACTGTTATTAAACTTCCTCGAATGACAAGAGAAAAAGGTCTATGTTCCGAATAAAAGGGGGAGTGAATTAGGTACAGCCTGTCCTCACTCTGTGCCATGTATACCTAGCCCTTGAGCCTACCTTGAAATACATGTCATATATCCCTGCCCTACATCTATATTTTCAGCTTATGATAGCACATGATTCGAAAAATGAAATATGTAAAATTCTCCAATGGACCACACCAAAGAAACTGTGGTGATTAGCCATTAAAAACTTTTTGTGGACTAACAGTTTTGAATCAAGCTGAAATTTGTTTTTCATTTTTAATTGACTTCATTAAGGTATTTGTGAACTTATCAACAAGTTGGGTGGCAAGTAAAAAATTACAGTGGGCCTTAGGAAATTTGCAAATGGTAAGAGTTCAATATCCATTGCTTCATATGGTGTGGACCACTTGAGATTTATAAGTACTTTATTTTTGGATTAATGTTCTAAAATGAACTGAAAAAACCAATGGACAGCGGATATACAATACCTACATCAACGTTGCGGGCATGATTAGGTACAAATTGTGTTGCATTAAGAAGGGGCCACCGCACTTAATACACTCTTAAAAAAAAATTAAAAAAAAAATCTATTAAGCACTTTTTTCTTGCAATGAAGCCAAAGCTTAGAAGGGAGCATGGCTTTAATTTTATTAGCCCATCTTAATGTCGTGATGTGCATGTGAGATTCAATTCGACCGTCACGTGTCATTTCATCGTACGTCTTGATACAAAATATCAAACTAACTTTTGATTCAGGTAGGCCATACCAATAGAACAATAGAGAGAGATGCCAACCTTTGATTTTTACAAAACCCACCATCATGAGTAAATAAAATCAACTCCAACCATTAGATGCTATACCAAAGGTTAGACATAAAACTAAAAAATCATGGCCACACTTGATTTAAGCGTACCTCATCAAAGGAATTATTTTGGAAGTTAAGTCTTTTTTCCACACTATTTCCAATTGTATGGTCCACTTGAACCATGGATGGAGTTGATTTTCGATTCCTAGGTCTAACATGGGTTGACACACATGTTGGCCAAGGTGGATTTTACATTAACACCAAGGCAACATCCACCAAAGCCAAGGATCATTCTCAAATGACTTCTTGAAAAGTTAAGGTGAAGCAAACGGCCTGTCTTGCAACATTAATCAGCATTAATTAATCAAAACTAAGGGTGTTTATTATATTTAAGAGAAAATTTTTTGCATTAAATGCTCACCTAGTTGGACTAAAACACATTGTCCAACTAGTTGTGTGTGAGCATTTCTTATATATACACGATTCATTTGGACCATTAAATGTGTGATCTTATTTTAGGCTCATATATATATATATATATATATATATATATATATATATATATATATATATATATATATATATATATATAGAGAGAGAGAGAGAGAGAGAGAGAGAGGGAAAAGGTACTATACACTTGACCGTATGTTATGTTCCATACGATCGAGAGCTGGCACTATGCTAGCAGTCGGATGGAGAAAGTTTCAAAGGAACGTGAGATTTTATAGGTGAGTGAAGAAACAAAACCGGTGAAACTGGCTCTCTCTCTCTCACATATATTTCCTACGAAAAGCCTCCACCTGAAGGTCCTGCCCTAGAAACCTAGGTAAGGCTTATTGTGGAGTTTTTTGAGAAATCCACCCCGTCCATCCATTTTTCTCATATCATTTTAAGTTATGATCCAAAAAATGAGTCAAGTCCAAGGATTAAGTGGACCACAAGTTGGGGATTGAATATCCACCATTAAAAACTTCTTAGGATATAAAGAATTTTCAGATCAATTTGATATTTTTGTTTTCACTTCATCCACATCTACATGACCTTTTGAATATGTTGGATGGTAAAAAAAAAATATCACGATGGCCTTAAAAAGATATCAATGGTGGGTGTCTTTATCACCACAGCTTCATTTGGTGTGGTCCATTGGAGCTGTGGACCTACTTCATTTTTAGGATCATAACTTAAAATAATATGAGAAAAGCAATGAACGACGTGGATAAAATAATTACATCATGTTGGGCCCCACAGAGCCCTGCCAGACAGATTACTAGGTATGACGCAATCCATGTCCTCTTTCTTTTGCGTAATTGCGAAACGGCCGGAAATGAATTAGCTATTCCCCTGCTACTAGTCGGGTGGTGATGGTCGGTACTCTATGGACCCCACCATGATGTATGTGTTTCATTCATGTTGTTTATTCATTTTTACATATCATGTTATGGTTTTATCCCAAAAATGAAAGGGATATAAATCTCAGGTGGACCACACCATAGGAAAACAATAGTGATTGTATATCCACCATTAAAATCCTCCCAAGGCCCACTATACTGTTTATTTGACATCCAATCTGTTGATTAGGTCATATAGACATAGATGAAGTGAAAAAAGAAATATCATCTTGATCCAAAACTATTTTGGATCCCAAAAAGATTTTAATGGTCGACATTCAATCAACATTGCTTTCTGTAATGTGGTTCACTCTAGATTGGGATATACCTTATTTTTAGTCTCATACCCGAAAACGATCTAGAAAAATAGATGGATGGCATGAATGAAACACATACATCATTGTGGGGCCAACAGAGCACTGACCACCCACCATTGGCGGGTGGCAGGGAAATCCGATTGCGTAGTAAGTTACTTGGGCCCACCTTGAATGTATGTGATCTATCCACACCGTCCATTTGTTTTTCTATATAATTTAAGGGGTTGAAACCAAAATTGAAGCATATCCAAAGATCAAGTGGACTATACCACAAGAAGCAGCAAAGATAATGTTTTCTATCGTAGAAACCTTGCTAGGCCCCACAGTGATGTTTAATTTTCATTCAACCTGTTCATAAGATCATACAGACATAGATGAATAGGAAAAACAAATATAAGCTTGATCCAAAACTTTTGTGGCCCCCAAAAAATCTCAACTGTAGACGTTCAATTCAACTATTTCCTGTAGTGTGGTCCATTTAAACATTTTATATATTTCATTTTTAGGCTATACCCCTGAAATTATTCGGTAAAATGAATGGACAGAGTGGATATAATAAATAAATCACAGTGGACCCTACAGAGTTTACTCAGTACGCTAAGCGTAGTGAGTAACATCCATTTTGAGATAGCATTTTAGGGCATGAGCTAAAGAATGAGGTAGATAAAAATCTGTAGTGAACCCCACCACAAAAAATAGTGGGGAGAGTGATTCCTAAATTTGAAACTAACCTAAGGCCCACCATAATGTTTATTTGAAATCCAACCTGTTCAAAAGTTAAAAAAGACATGAAGGAAGGGAAAACACAAATATCAGCTTAATCTAAAACTTTTGTGGCATTTAGAAGTTTTTAATGGTGGCATCACTGTCCCACTGTTTTCTGTGTTGGGTCCACTGGAGCTTTGGATTTAACTCGTTCTTTGGATATTGCCCTAAAATGATCTCTCCAAGTGGATGGAAGGAGTGGATACAAAACACACATTATAATGGGGCCCACGGAACTTGGTGACGTCGCTTCAGTAGTGAGTCTCACTACTCAGCATGTCATTATCTAATCTGCGCCCTGTTCGACGAAAGCGGATTGCGGAGTAACTCACTACCCTTAGCGTACTAAGTAGACACTGTGAGGTCCACCATGATTTATGTATCTGATTCACTCTGTCCATCCATTTTACCATATGATGTTAGGGCTTGAGCCCAAAAATTAATCATATAAAATGTTCAAATGGACCACACCACATGAAACAGTTGAACTGAACATCTACTGTTAAAAAAAATTCTTGGGGCCCACGAAAGTTTTGGATCAAGCTTATATTTGTTTTTTCTCTTCATCCATGTTTATATGATCTTATGAATAGATTGGATGACAAATAAACATTGTGCCTAACATGATTTCAATGGTTGAAATCATTATTCCCACTATTTCCTATGATGTGATCAACTCGAGACTTGGATTTGGTTCAATTTTAGGCTCAACCCCTTAAATGATACGGAAAAACGGATGGACAGGGTGGATTTCTCAAAAAATCCCATGGTATGCCCCATCCAGGATTGTAGTGCACTACTTCAGGCTAAACACTTTTGCAAAAAATACTCCGAGTCATATTTTAATAACTAGTTTCGTCAGTATTGTTTCTCCACTTATCCTCTAAAATCTTACTGTTGGGTTGGAATTTTCAACATCTGACCGCTTGTGTGTTGTCAGCTCTCGACTGTATGGAAGGTAACATACGGTCAAGCTAATGGTACCTTTTTCCACACACACACACACACACACACACACACACACACACACACACATATATATATATATATATATATATATATATATATATATATATAAGATCACACATCATGATGGGCCTGTTAAAAAAAAAAAAAAAATTTTAAATCAAGGTAAGCGTTTATCGTCAACCTGTTCCAAAAAAGGGTGATATTTCCAAAAAGTCGGGGGGGGGGGGGGGGGGGGTTCAGGTCCTACTGTAGCACCATTAGCTATAGTCCAGCTGTATGATAACTACCAAAGTGCATGTCACATCCCCTTTCATATCCAGCTCACTTTTAAAAAGGTTTTGCCTCACCCTGACACTTAAAACAAAAAACTGAGCCCCAGACCAAAATTTTGATTGGGCCCATACTCAATCCAACCTGACAGCCTGAAAGTTTGACAACATTCCTAATTCATTCTTGATTTTCATAATCTATTTGATTTATTAAGTGGACCACGTACGCACAAATAAATAAACATTTTAGAGGAATGAAACCAAAGTCTACATTATTGGAATGGCATATTAGTAGTAGGATATACCACCTTCACATAAGGTTGGGTTGGAGTAGACTGGGGTGGCCCTGTCAGGCTAAAATAACTCAATTCTAAGGCATTTAAAAATCGATTGAACCATGCACAAAAGGCCCAAGCCCAGACTATAGGCTAAGCTAGTAGATCCGAGCCCAGCCCAGCCCAACGCTGGGTTGAGTGTGTCCCGGCAGATCGGGCTGCACAGCATATTGCCACCCTAAGTAAGGCTTGATTCCCTTGAGAGTTGGTCAGGGTCTAAGTTCTACACTGGCATAAACTATGCATGAACACAAGCCATGAGAGGAACGTGCACCAGACCAATTCCAAAACTCACGACTAACCAGTACTAAGGTAGGGCCAATCCAAAGAAAATAATGTAAAATCATCTTTAAAACCTCTAAATTTATGAGATGCTGCTGGTATGAGTTTTGAAATGACTGTTGTATTTGATGTCTTAAATCTCATCAAATACAGATATTGTCGATGCCATAGTATGTTCAATGTCACCTTCAATGGCATCGAATAGTGCTCAATCCCATCGAGATTTTTTGGATTTTATCCAGTTAGTTGCTGGCTTATATGGGCACTTTTTTCAATGTCATTGATGGATGTTCGATTGAACCTTCAATGACATCGAAATTGGATCGATGCAATTGAGATTTTATGGAAAATCGGATTTTGTCTCTGGACAGTTTGGTTGTTAGTTTGATGCCATCGACCCATCTTTGATGCCTTCGAAAAATAAGTTTCGATGACATTGAACATTTTGCACAAAATTTTGTGGATCCACCGGATCTGTGAAATTTGTTTGGGATTCTCCCATAGGCTATAAATATGATTGTAAACGGGATTGGAATGAATTCCAGTAGTTTCTAAGTAGTTTTAGAGTTTCGAAGGGGTAGAGCAATAGGGAGATTTAACGTTGTTCAATTTGAGTAAGCATTCTATCTTTGTAATTTCTGCTGTCATATTGAATTTCTATCGTTTTGTACCATGATTTTTTTTTCCAAAAGGATTTTTCACATTAAATTGCTATGCTTTTCTTCCTTTTGGTTGGTGCTTTTAGATTGCTATTCTAGATTCATCTTGGTGTGATTTTGCCATTTTTCCCAACAATGACACAACCTTTGTGACATCCTTTCATTCTAGTGGGCATGTATACACCACAGTGGAGCCCAATAACTGTTTGAAAGATTTTAATCTCAACTGTTCGAGTATGGTGGTCCACCTGAGTTTTTATATGGTGAATAGGGTAGATCTCCGGCAATGGCCGTTCATGCCATGTTAGTGCCTGACAAATATTCCTAACGATTTCAATGATCAAGTGAGCACAAGATGCGGTTGCACCTGCCTTGACGCCCAAAAAGACATGCATGGGCCATCCTTATTTAAATTGGTCTACTTGTTTGGATGGTGGACATGGCCCATACCAAACCCAATTCCTTAGTTCTCAGGCTGGTTTTAATTAGGACTCAGGTCCTATTATTATGGACCGGATTTCCACATGGTTGGGCCAACGCTGGAGGAAGAAGAGAATTGCGTACAAGGCTACTTACTACTTCTAAGTCTTTTGGGGCCCACCATGTTATATATTTGAAATCTGCTCCCTCCATCGGGTGTGCTTCTCAATGCTATGATATGAAATTTAAAAAAATAATTAAAAAAAAAAATCAACAAGATCCACAAACTCAGGTTGCCCGAACAATGGGGATGGAATGCTAACCATAGGTTTGTGTGTGCAGCCATCATGGTTAGTATATCTCATCAAACCTGTTCATCATGTGTAAACCACCGGGATAAAGAGTATATACAAAAATCAGCCCGATCTAAAAATCAGGTGGGCCACAGTGTGTGAACTTCCAGGTTTAGGAACATTTTTTACTTTCTTCATGTTAATGTGGACCACATGCGTCTTTTATCAGAATGATATTTTCAATATACTTTGAACATAAGGGTGATCGTGTGATGGACGGAGTAGATTTAATGTATACAACATGTAGCCTAAGGAGACTGGGAATGTACCCCTGAGGAATTGCAGTATGTTGCATAGTATGATGCCAAACACTCCTTAAACTCTGGTTTTAAGTTGGTCCATATGTAATCCACCGCTCAGTGATCCAAACCATTGATATGATTAGAGATGCAGTGGATGGCCTATTGGTGAATATTCTTCGGTCCAAACCCCCGAATCTTTCTTGTTTTCTTGGTTGACTTTAAGACTGTTGTTGTATTTTTATTTTCTTAATGGTGCATTTGCCGAGGGCTTGTTTGGATTCATGAAACGTGTAGGAAAGGAAAATAGTGTTTTTTTTAGGAAACCTAATTTTAGAAAACTGTGGCAAATAAAATATTATTTACCTTTGTCTTACCGTGTTTGTTGTTTGATGAGATCTTCTCAAAAAAATTGAGTACCATGTCAAATTTGTTGATTAGGTTAAAAGAATTTTTTTTTAAAAAGAAGTCACTAGCATTTGCCATAATAAAATGCGGCACATGTGAGATGATTAAAGATGGTAAATAGTATATTTGGCATACAAAACATAACATATAAGTGCTCGAAGCTAAATTGCGGTATAATGATACATGCGAGGTGTTTGAAGTTGTATAGTGGCACATGGCACAAGACATGCATTGACGCATTAACATTTGGTCACTTGAAACTAGATGACAGCACTAGTGAATATTGGCATTATTTGTGCAATTCAATCAAACAATGGGCTACACATGTGAATAAAGGCTTGTAGTTGGCTTACATGTGCAATTAGGAAGTGCAGGCATGCCAGAGTCATTGAATACCAGTGGCTCCCATGCTAAGATAGACCGATTACTAGGATCTAACCGCCCTCTCAACCACCGGTTGTAACATCAATAAGGCGATTTGTAAAAGGATAGGAGTTAGTCATTTCTAATGAATTCTTTTTTGCTTTCCGTTGAAGACTTTTCTTTCATCAATAATTGCAGGCAATGTACTTCTTAAAAATGAAGATTGATGAATAAGACAAAAAGAAGCTAAAACCATTGGGAGTCATTGCACATGCAGAAATTTAGAATCTAGGCGCCCAAAACACCAGAATTATGAGATAATAAAGTAATGAAATAGATTAAAGCATAAACCACATGACACTAGGGAATTTTACATGGAAAACCCTCAAAGAGGTAAAAATCATATGATCTCGTCCAAATCAACAATCCACTATAAAGCAGAACATTACAACTGCTCATAAACATATACTACTTGAATCAAACCTTCTTCACTCACGTAGGAACGGATAAATAATAAGAGAACAAAGAAAAATGGAAAAATCTCACTGATCACGAGGACGTAGAAGCACTGAGACGTGGATTGCGAAGTAGATCACCTCTACAAGCAGAACCTCCCTTCCACAAGCTTCCTCTCTCTCTCTCACCTTTGATAGCTCTAAGCTCTCCTAGAAAACCTTTAGGAAACCTTAAAATACCCTGGAATCCACCCTAATCCTGCATACACCCCTTTATATAAGAATATAAAGAGGTAGAATCAAAATAAGAAACAAAATTCGTAGAATCTGCGTTTTCGCAATTGCATGTGCGTAACTCTTTGATGATATCGAAAGTCCTTCGATGACAACCTTCGATTTCATCTAAGGTCCTTCGATGATATCGAAAACAGACCAAAACTGTCCAGTGACCAAGGGTAAAAAATCTCAAAAATACTCGATGATATCAAAGCTAATTCGATTTCATCGAACCCAACAATGAGGAGAAAATCCTCATTAAATCCCTCCCTTTTCGACTAAGAAGGAATTCGTCTTCTTTAAGCCAGCTAGGTTTCTACAAACCTCAAACTTTTCCTTGAGCAATGCCTTGGTCATTGTGTCTGACCCATTATCATCCGTGTGGACCTTCTCAAGCTGTAACACCTTCTGTTCCAAAGTATTCCTGATTTAGTGATACTGAATCTCTATGTGCGTGCTGACTTGGATTCTTGCTCAAGTGTATAACACTTTAACTATCGCAATAGACCACATGTTGCTCCTGCTTCAGGTTAAGTTCTTGTAGGAACTTCTTAATTCAAAACATCTCTTTACATGCCTTTGTGACTTAAATGTACTTGGCCTCTTCTGTCGACAATGCTACGACCTTTTGTAGCTTGCTCTACCAAGAAATCACTCCCCATGCAACCGTGAATATGAACCCTAATGTAGACTTCCTGGAGTTTATGTCATCTGTCTTATCTGCATCTGTGTAGCCCTCTAACATAGGTTTTTCGTCACCATATCATAGGCTCAACCTGGATGAACCTCTTAGATACCGCAGTATCCACTTCACCGCTACCCAATGCTCTTTTGAAGGAACTCCCTCATCCTCTGCACCTTACTGTACTCCCCCGTCATTAGGCATCACGGGAGGAATAATTAGATCTATATCCTCTAGCTCACATGAACTAGGCTGGTTCTTTTCTGGCTTATCAATGTCTTATATACACTGATCTTCAAAGAAAATCACATCTATACTCTTGATGAGCTTCTTCTCGGTCGGATCCCACATCTATAACCGAACTTTTCATCACCGTACCCTAAGAACACATATTGTTTGATCTTCATATCGAGCTTGGACCTCTCATCCTTTGATACGTGAACGGATGCCTTGCATCTAAACACCCTGAGATGACTATACGATAGATCCTGTCCAGTACACACCTTCTCAGGCACTTTTCCATTCAACGGGGATAATGGAGACATGTTTATTAGATACACTGCTGTGTGCATTATTTCTCCCTAGAACGTCTTGGACAATTTCGCATGGGATAACATGCATCTAAATCTCTCTATAATGGTGTGATTCATTCACTTAACCACACCATTATGCTGGGGAGTCTTGGGAATTGTCTATTCATGTCGTATACTCAGGGACTTACAATACTCATGGAAGTCACCAATGCATTCACCACCATTATTAGTGCGGATGCACTTCAATGATTTACCTGTCTCTCTATCGACTATAGCATGAAACAATTTAAACACACTAAAGACCTCGTACTTAGATTTCAAAGTATAAACACAAACCCTCCTACATGCATCATCTATAAAAGTAACAAAATACAATGCTCCGCTCAAGATTTTTGTCCTCATAGCACTACAAACATCAAAATAAACCAAATCTAATGCATGCACTTTATTAATATGAGAAACAGATTTAACAAACGAAAGTCTAAGTTGTTTCCCTGATAAACAATCAACGCAGGTTTTGAGATGTATACCTGTCACGTCTAGAATGAGCTACTTCCTCGCTAGTAGTTGAAGCCTTTTTTCACTCATGTGGCCTAAACGCCTGTGCCACATGTCAATAACTGAATCTTCCGCTACGTTCAACCTACCCTTTCACACACTGACACTTTCCTTGTAAAAGGTGCAACACTTCTTTCCTCTAGCTGCGATCAACGAGCCCTTAATGAGCTTCCAGCTCCCACTAGCAAAATAGCTTTCATAGTCATCATCATTCAACCTTCCCGTCAATATCAAGTTGAGGCGAAGGTTTGAGATGTGCCTCACATCCCTGAGAACCAATGTGCAATCCACATCAGCTTTCACACAAATATCACCAACCTCTACGATCTTCAATACGTCAAAATTTTTCATTTTTACGGTCCCATAATCACCTGACTTATAACTTGTGAAGAAGTCCTTGTGTGGAGTCGCATGAAAAAAGGCTCTCGAGTCTATCACCCAGTCGGTGTCTTGACTCATAGCCGTGAGATATATATCATGATCCGCCGAAAGAATGACTACAACGTCACCATCTGAAGCAACCGCAGTGGAATCTGATTCATCTTCTATCTCCTTTCCTTTTTCCTTTCTTGTCATTTTTATTCTTATGACATTCATGCTTATAGTGGCTCTTCTTGTCACAATTCCAACATTCAACATCCTTCCTGGTACTCGACTTGCCTCTTTATTTATCTCGGGCCTTCCCACCCTTCATGTTCTTTCTTCTCCCCTATTTCGATGTCATAAGGACCTCTTGCTAAGTAGACTCTTAAGACTTCTTCCTTGTCTATAACATCCTGAATTTTCACGGCCAGAGCTTATACTTGTGCCTGAGGAAACTGTGTGTTAATAATGTATAAACTGGATGCTTTAGAAAATCGCACCCTTTTTTTCATTTGGTTCACATCCAAATACATTCATGAAGGTAACATTCATAAGAATAAAATTAACTGTATTGATTATATTTCATCAATGTAAACAGAATAATCAAAGGCTTCATAATGGGAGGTTTATTACAACATCAGAGTTCATAGTGGAAGTATAAAACTAAATAGTAAAACTATATTCTTAGTCTTTCAAGATAATCTTCTATAAGAAAGTAGTCCTCTAAGTCTTCAATCTGTACATCACTTGTATCATCTGTATGGTTGGGAGAGGGTCAATGCCCTACTCATAGTGAAGGTTATCCTTTAAGATTAACAATAATTTAAAAGATTCATAAAAGTAAAGGGTACTGATATATCTCGTACTCCACCAATACATGAGATATCAGTATGCGCAAACAACCTATATGAGATGCATGCTTAGCAAAGTATGTATGGCTCATCATACGTAGTGATTGTCATAATGTGGAATATAATTTATAGAAAATTCGACTCGACTCGCATCCCATAACTATGGATATTCGCCGACATGGCTAACACTAACGTGGATTTGCGCGAACATCTTAAGGTAACACAACACATGATTGAGAGATTTATATAACACGATGTGTTCGTGGCGTGACTATTTACGACATCTAATCCTAAAAAGTTGATGTAACACATGCCGATTTACATACATCGATTGTACACCACATCAATAACTCACGGAATTACATGCCAACCAAGAGGGCCACTACCTGTAACACATTATGTCCAAAATAAGAAATTTGAATTACTAGTTGTAATACCTCTTAATACATCACTTGCACTTATAGAAAATATAAACTAAATTATAAAGAATATAAACTGAATCATGAAGGTTCTGAAATATCAAGACACATGCCCAAGCCTTAAAGATAGACGACACAAGGCCAATATAATAAGAGAAGAGTGACAATGGTCAACTCAACAAAAGTGGCAATAGCCAACATAAGGTTAACTCAATAAAAGAAGAGTGGTAGAGCCAACTCAAATAAAAAGACAAGTGGCATAGCCAATTCTAATAAAGAGACGAGTGGCAGAGCCAACTCAAATATAGAAACGAGTGGCAGAGCCAACTCAATAAATTTGATACGGCAGGGCAAGGCTTGTATCCATGGCCTCACATAAATTCAGAAAAATTTACTTATATTTGAAATCATGTGATAATCCCAAAAGGTCCAATAGTTGTGATGATATTAACTAAATCAATTGATAAGATAATTCTCAGAAAAACATGTAATCATGAAAGACATGATAATCTATAACATTAAAGGCATGAAAGGCCAGATAAATAATAAGAATCTAGGTAGAAAGCGGGATAATCCTCATCCTCAAAGGCAGGAAAGAAGCAAGAACAAGTAACGACATGAGAGGCAAAAACATATACATGAAAGCATTAATAGACAGAATATAAAGATCAAATTGAATTAAGGTAAGCTTAAAGGATAAAATCTCACCTTTGACTTGTCTGTTTGTCTAATCCCTATCACTCTCTACGTTGTTAGACTCAAATGGATGCATTGTAGTATCCAATTCTAGTATAGTCAATGTGATCCTCACGATTAGATCGTCATAATAATGGGGTTGAACCATAAATGTAGGCGTAAGATCATTGTTAGGAGGATTTGGGTTAGATAATAACTTACCTCGTTTAGTTATCGTTCTCTACCCGTGCAGCCCTAAATTGGCAAACATCTCGGTCGAGTCGACTCACTGAGTCAACTCGACCTAACTTTCCCTCCTTTCCTTCTTCTTCTCCCTTCTTTCTTTCCTTTCTTTCTTTTTTTTTTCTTTCTACTTCTCTTTTTCTTTCTTCCCTTTTCCTTTTCTTTCTTTCTTTCTTTCCTTTTTCTTTTATCTTTTCTTTTCTTTCTTTCTTTCTCTTTCTTCCCTACTAGACGGCGGCAAGGTGAACGGCTATTGCGACCGGCTGGATGCTCACCCTATACGTTGAATAACACTTTATTTATAGGGACGGGAATCTTCTAGACCCTCTCTACGTAAACCTGCTTACGCAGCGGAAGAACAACGTATCTCTTATGCCCTCTGTTTCGCAGCATAGTTTGAAATAGCCTCGGCTTCTTGGTTCTGTGGCAATTCTTGTGGCGTATATCTGCCCAGTTACCCGATCAGTTTGGTGCGAAAGGATGGGGTTTTCGGGTCAAATTTAGATGGCCGACATGATGGATGGTCTGGATCTTACAGGCAGACGATCCAAGCGGCCCAAAATACGTCCCAACGGACGGTCATCCATTGGATGCGGAAGGAAGAAAGGAAGTTCCTTTCAGTTGGTTGTTTGATTCCGTGATTCATGCCGGATGTAGTAGGGACCAAAGCTTGGTCAGTTTCGTCCCCAAATCATGATAAACGGTTCAGATCATCATGGTTATTTACGATGGCGGGCCACCAACATCCTTAATGAATTTCGTCCGTCACAGTGCAGTGCAGGGGTCTTTCTTCTGCTAGAAACTATGTGCCCGCAAGTGCTTAATTTCTCGAAAGAATGGCTAGTGTTTGATCAGCTTCGGTCCCTCTTCCAGATGGATGGTATGGATTATCTATGTGGGTCATGATGGTGGTCCACATCCCATCAAAACGGATGTAGATCGTTCGTTTCGCGCGGGCGGAAAGGAGAGAGTCCTCTCCTTTTGCGGACATAAGTCGGGTCTTATGTGCTTTAATCGGAACTTCCGGTCCAGTGCACATCAGTTGTGCACACTCAATTTGGATGTGGGGTCTGCGGTGATGCATTTGAGAGATCTACTTCGTCCATCCGCCTTTGCTTCTAGTATAAGGGGTTGATCCCAGATTTGAAGTATTTCCATTGATCAGGTGGCCTAAATCAACAGTTGTAGCCTTTTCCTCAGTTTGGGCCACTTCTATGACGATTTAAGGGCTGAAATTTGATGTGTACAGTTATTCTATGATGTAAGGGCATAGTATGCAATCTCACATTGAATGGACAGTGGGAATCCCGTGTTCTTGAATTCAGGGGTTCAGTTAAGTGGCATTTTTATAATTATTATGGATGTGCAAGTTTTGTGGAATCTAACTGTTCTACACGATTGTGGTCGTGTTTCTAAGCATTTCTTATGAAAGGACTTATGTCCAAATATTTATGGATGCAGGATCATCCATTGATTTAACTTAAAGGAATGTACGTATATTAATCCACATGATCAACAGTCAGATGACCTATTTTATGAATGGGAATCATTCCCAATGATTAGATTTGTGTCAGGGCGAGGATGTAAAGCCGGGACAATTCATTTGGTATCATACACACGTACATACTAAGTAAATTTCTTAGTAACGCTCGAGAACTTTCAATACTCGAGTATTGAAAAGTTTGGGGCATTACATTGTCTCCTCATTGAAGAGACAACTTGTTACCTGTTTCATTGATACCTTTTCGTCTAGCGCGGAGTTACTTAGAGACACGACCAATGTCTCTCAACTGTCAAGCAATGAACTAAGCAATAACAAAGCCTGTAACACATCATCCAGGACCATCTTCATAGCGGAGAGCTGGTTCACTATATTTTTAACCTCATTCATGTGTTTAACCACAGAACTACCATCTTTCAACTTGAGATTCATAAGTCGTCTTATCAGAAGATTTTATTACCAGTTGTCTTCCTCTCATGCGACCCTTCCAATTTTAGCCATCGGCTAGTGGCTGAGGTCTCCGTAGACACATGGTGGAACGCAAAATCATCCAGTCATTGTCTAATAAACCCCACCACCTTGTGGTCCAACTTCTTCCAATCGTCATCAAACATATCCTTGAATTTTGCTGATATGCCTAAAATTAGAGAATATAAGTCCTTGCAATAAAGCAAGTCCTTCATCTTAGCCTTTTAAATGGTCTAGTTAGAACCATTGAGACTGATCATCCTTGATGAGCCACCTTCTATAATTCAAAATCGATTCCACTCCATTTAATGAATTTAGCTCTGATACCACTTTATTGGGGGTCATTGCATAGAACCTTAAGATCTAGTCGCCCAAAACACTAGAATTATGGGATAATAAAGCAATGAAATAGATCAAAGCATAAACCACACGACACTAGGAAATTTTACATGAAAAACCCTCAAAGAAGTAAAAACTACGGGACCTCGTCCAGATCAACAATCCACTATAAAGCAAAACGTTACAACTGATCATAAGCACACACCGCTTGAATCAAATCTTCTTCACTCATGCAGGAGTGGATAAACAATAAGAGAACAAAGAAAAACAGAGAGATTTCACCAATTACAAGGATGTAGAAGCGTTGAGATGTGTACTGCGAAGTAGATCACCTCTACGAGCAGAACCTCCCTTCCACAAGCTTCCTCTTTCTCTCTCACCTTTGATAACCCTAAGCCCTCCTAGAAAACCTTTAAGAAACCTTAGAATACCCTGGAATTCACCCCAATCCCGCATACACCCTTTTATATAAGAATAGAAAGAGGTAAAATCAAAATAGAAAATAAAATCCACAGAATCTGCATTTCTGCAATCGCATCTGCGTAACTCTTTGATGATATCGAAGGTCCTTCAACGACAACCTTCGATGATATTAAAAATAGACCAAAACCGTCCAGCGACCGAGGGTGAAAAATCTAGAAAATACTCGATGATATCGAAGCTAGTTCGATTTCATCGAACCCAGCAATGAGGAGAAAATCCCCATAAAAAACATTGTCAGTTTTATTGATTTATAAATAAAGCTCATCTCAATCGATGGAGTAACAAATAACTAGATAATAAAATAAATAAATACCTAAACTGTCCATATGGCTGGACAATCTAGGCGAATGGTCAATCAGATGTGAACAAAATATTTGATCTTCCAAGTGAGAACTTAGTTGATTAGAATTCAGTAACAGAAGACTGTGGACGTTTAATCTACTCCTATAGTATTGTAGCGATAACGCTAGATAGTAGCAATTTATGCTAAGACTAAACTAAGCTATGCTAGAATAAACGAAAAGGATAAAGACTATGTAGATATATTGTATTTGGCATGGGCTTAGAGATATTCATCGCGTTTTCCTTTTATAGCTTCTGGAGGTAGCAAAACCCCCGATGGATTTCCTTATTAGTTTAGGATCCTTTATAGCCACGACTTTTATGTGGTCTTCCCATAGGAGATTTTCATAAATATAAAACTGTTTTTACATCTCTGCTTTTATGTAAATGCAATATGCATCTAAATCTGACTTAATAAAAGCCATCTCCACCCATCCCCTATTGTGACATTGAATATTCTTGGAACTAGTCTTATTAGATCCTAATTGAGACTCAATTCACCTGTCAATTTGAAAGGCTAAACCAAAAGGAAGAACAAGGTGTCTCACAATACCTATCGCTCATATATTGATCCAATCTTTGGATCTTCGGAATCTACATAATCACCATGAGAACTACGAACGTCTTCGGAAAAATCTCTCATTTTAGAAGGATTGTGAGAGACATCTTTACCGAGAATATCCGGATCTGTGAAATGATTCTTACCTCGGTGAGTCTTTTTATAGACCTATTGGGTATGCTTCCTTGGTCACCTGACATGCAAATTACAACTACGTGTCATTCGTCGCTTTGCTCCTTTAAAGGCATGCGTACGATTTTGTGCCACTGCATTTAGAGTTGGACACGAACCAAGTTGGCTTGGTTAATTAACTCACTTGACTCGACTCGAAATTAGGTTCAGCTTGAGCCAAGCTATTTTATTGCGCTTGAAATTGGGTTTGAGTGTGTGTGTGTGTGTATCGAGCCCTAAAATCCCTACCCCTTTTGTTTTTTCACCCGAGCGTCTCTCTTATTTATTTTTTTATCCTAGTCAACCCAAACACGAGTAGGGGTGTACATCGAGTCGAACTGAGCTGAGCTAGCCTCAGCTTGACTTGGCTCGACCATTAGTTAACCTCAGCTCGAACTCAGCTCGGCTCAGTCCTCGAGCCTAACTGGCTAGCTCAGCTCGGTTTGGTAAACAACTCGGGTCAAGTTCGCCATTGAAGCATTTTCACAAACACCTAGACTACACCTTCAAAATCTCATTGTATTTGAGATAGTAGCAATGGGTTTATAGGTATTTTATCAAACACCTTCTAAGAAATATAAAAATTAAGAAAAAAGGGTGTTGGTTTCATATACATATCTTCCTTGCCACCAGCCAGACTTCTTTGAGTCATTTCAACACACACTTGGTGAGCAACATCAATATCAAAGTAACCGAGTCACTGAATTGGTTCGATCGGAGTTCGATTCGAGTTTGGTTTGATCCGGGTCGAGTCAAACTGGGGCCAGCTAGAACTCGGCTCGAACTCATTTTCAAACTCAAAAAATCAGCTCGACTCGACTTGAACTCAGCTTTGATCTGAGTCGAATCAAGCTTTTTCGAGTCGAGTAGAGCAAGCTAACCGAGCTAGCTCGGTTCATGTACACCCCTAAACACGAGTGGTCATCCCTACTTGTCCAAGCCTGACCCTAAATCTGATCGTCCCTACATGTTTAAACCTGACCCTAAATCTCAATCATTCTTGTATGAGCAAAGGCTACAGAACACTCATTCTCTCCCGTTTGAGCCCGACCCTAAATTTTGGCCGAACACCACTTAACCCTAAATCCCAACCGTCCATGTCCAAGTCCAACCTTAAATCTTGGCTCTCTCTCTCTCTCTCTCTCTCTCTCTCTCTCTCTCTCTCTCTCTCTCTCTCTCTCTCTCTCCCTCCCTCTCCCTCTCCCTCTTTCTCTATTTGGTCACCCAGCTGACTGTTGTCTATGGCAACTTGACTGTTGGTGGATGTCAATTAATTTAAGTATATATATAACCAATTACATTTATTATATAATCATTTGGGTTTGGACTTAGGACCCGGACCATGTATTTAAATTTTGACATATATTGGAATCATGTGAATTAGAATTAATGTAAATAATGTAAATCATATTTATTGTTAAATTGTTAGAATTATTGTGAATAATGTTTATTGTTAAATTGTTAGAATTAATGTGAATCATGCGTATTGTTAAATTTTTATTAATTTTTCAATTAATCAAATTAATTTTTTTAATTGTTGTAGTATAAGATAATTAATTGCTCGTTCGAGGATTTCTATGTAATTAAGCATAAATCAGTCTATTTTTTGAAACATAAAAAATCTTAAATTATCTCATTTTTGGACAGTTCAATGTTAAATAAATTGAAATATTTTTATTTATTATAATTTAAATGCATATGCTTGTTTTGGTTCGTTTCTTTATTTCTTTTTAGATATATTTTTTACATTTATTTCAGCCATCAAATATACACATTTTGTGTGGATACTTGACGTGGGAATCAAATACATGATCAATATTTCTAGAAAGATAATGGGAGATGATGTCAAAATTTTAGTGTGTCATTTAAATTAAAAAAATAAAAGAATGACAATTTATCCAACCTTGAATAGGTGAAATATGATTTAGACAGTTAGGAAAGTCTAGAAAAGTATTATAATACGTGGAGTTGTATGGTGAAGATTATAATCTAATAAAATGAAAGCATTATAATCTATCCAACCTTTATTTTAATGAATACTTAAAAAATAGTTTTTATTTTATATTTATAAATGACTAATGAGGAAGTCAGCTGTAGGACCCGTATCTTAGCCCGTACTGTTTCATATGCCTCAGCGGTCCTCCCGATCAAATTTCGGCAACCTTCAACCTTTTCTGACATCTACGCGCGATCCCGAGTCATATCCCGTACTTCAGAGTCGGCTCAACTCGAGACTTGTACCTTGACGACTGCACCGTCGCCGCGGTTCCGATGCCGCGTCCCGCGCGCCGAGGCGATACCCAGGCCAGGAGATGTGGGCCCGCATTCAGTTCGAGAAAATGTCGCACGTTGCTTGTATCGAGGGAATCTCTACGAAATGTCATGTCAATCAATTTCATCAATCACTTCACATGTCAAGTACAAGCAACCCTAAGTCAACTCTCTCTCTCTCCACCCATACCTAGTCAAGTACACCTATCACTCCATCACTCACTCACACCCATCTCTCTCTCTTACACCTCTCTCTCTCATCTCTCTCTTTCATTCTCCCAAGCAACCCCAATGGAGAGAGGACGTCCATGGCTTCCAAGGAGAGGAGTGCTTTGTGTGGCCCACCTTCCTTACTCCCATCTCCACCGTCCATGATCCAATCTCCACCGTTGAAGTTCGTCTATTGAAGCTCTAGGATTCTTTGGCGAAAGAAGGAGAAGAAGATCATAAGGTGGGTGTTTTTATCATTTGATTTTGTGATTTAAGGGCCCGCATTAGTGGGACCCATCTTGATGTATGCATTATATAGGGAGGGCCCATAGTGGTGGGGTCCCTTCCCTTCTCATCGGTCTCTCTCTCTCCTGTGATGGGTGTGGCCCATTAGATCCACACTGATCGTGGGCCCACTGTGAGATATGTATTTTATCCATGCCGTCCAACCACACGGGCCCCACCTGGCGAACGTCCCTCATTCAGATTGTTCGTCCTGTTGGCGGACTCTAGCTCCCTGTATGGAGTGAAAACTCAAATATCAGCTTGGTCAATGCATGGAGCCCACTTTAAAGATGTGTTGTACCTAGTACGTGTGACCCACTGCTATAGAAATCAGGTTGGCAGGTGTACCTGCTGTATTGAGGCCAGCAATTTATTTGGGTTCCATCCCAACCATCTATTCAAGGCCCACCTTTATGTATTGACGCCACCAAGTATGTGGGCCACACCATGTTGTTTTGGTTCCATCCACACCGTCCAGATGATCTGGACGGTGCTGGAGTGAGTAGACGGTGCACACCATGATGCGTGAGGAGTAACTTCACATCGTCTAAGAGCGTCCAAACCCCCTGGACGCTGGACCATTTAACAAGATTATAATAATAATAATAATAAATAACATAGAATATAATAATGATAATATATATTATAATATATTATGGTGGGGCCCACCTTTAAGGGAAGCTGATTGGCCGGTGTATTTACAGTAGTAATATAGCTGTTGTATTGTCGTCAGCATCACGTGGTACGAGTTATATCCCAACCGCTCATCCTTTTGCTCGTGAGGCCCTCCTTATATGTTGTATCCTCACCGTCCAATATCTGGACGGTGGTATCCACTATAATATATGGGTTTCTCACATACCGTACGTCCAGACGATGGGACCCCTGGTGTACACGTGTGACATCCTCACCGTTCACATAAGGACGTGGGATCCACTGTGATCTAAGTGTTTTATTCACGCTGTTAGCCCCACGTGGGATTCCACCTTGATGTAGGGGTTTTAATCCACCCCGTCCATCCGTGCCGGACCACCTTGGTGACACGTGTGGTCATTGGAGGTGGGGCCCACCTAGACAACTGCCTCCAATGCAAGGGACTCACCCATCTGGGAAGCCGATTGGCTGGAGTACCTCACTGCTGCTACGCAGTTGCCATGTTGAAACGACAAGTTCGGTGAGTCTGATCACATCCACATCGTCCTTGCACGTGGGACGGTGTGACCCACCATGATATATGTATCTCATTCCCACCGTCCATCTGTACGGTGGGGACCCCAACATTTCATCTAGACCGTCCGTCTGGACGCTACAGCATGGGCCGTATCATGATGTATATTTTATAAATCCATGTCGTCCATCTGTCCACCGCGTGGGACCCACCATGTAGTATTTATTATATCTGTACCGTCCAGCAGAACTGGATGGTGGAGACCCACCCACCTAGTGAGTGGAACAGATTGGCTAGTTAACCACACAGCTATAAGCTGCTGTGGTGCCGCTAGTGAGTTATGTGGGTCCCAACCTTGATGTATGTATTCTATTCTCACCGTCCATCTGGACTGGACGGTGATGTGTGGGGCTTATCGTGATGTGTCTGTCCAGATGGTGGATTGCACCTAAGGTATGCGTTGTATCACGATCGTCCAAACTACTGGACCCCACCTCCTGTATGCATTGTATATTGATGACGTCCATCTGTTTTTTGATACGTGGGGCCACCTTGATGTATTGTTTATTCACACCGTCCATCAGGTTAGGATGCTGGCGAACTCTATCATGATGTATGTACTCTATACCCTTGCCTTCCGCCCCCTTGGACGTGAGGCCCACCTTGTGATGTGTTGTATATTCACATCATCCGTCCACGTGGCCCCCGCATGATGTGAGTGTTTTATCAATACTGTCCCACCATGGACCCCACATGTGATGTATTTATGGCCCATGTGATAGGGCCCACCTGTCTTGTATTTAAGGCCCATAAGATAGAGCCCACCTGCTTGAATCTGTGGCCTACGGGCAAGGCCCACAGTGATGTGTTTGAGGCCCACATGGTGCGGCCCAACTTAATGTGTTCGGGGTCCATGCATTGCGGCCCACTTGATATGTATGAGGCCCATGTGCAGTGCCCACCTATGACGTATATTAGGCCCATGTGTGGGGCTCACTTATTGTGTATTTGAAGCCCATGGGTTGCGGCCCATTGTCGCAGCCCACTTGATGCACACGAGGCCCACGGGTGCAGTCCATGGATGCGGTCCACTTGATGTATATGAGGCCCATTGGTGTGGCCCATGGTTGCGATCCGCTTGATGTATTTGATGGCCCATGGGTTGATGCCCAATGTGATGTATATAATGGCCACGAGTGAGGCCCAATGAAATATATGCAGGGCCTTTGAATGGGGCTGAATGTGATGTGTATAAGGCCCAAGTTATGTGGCCCATTTGTTGCATGTGAGGCCCATTTATTGAGTCCCTTGAGTGAGGCCATGGGCCCACTATATGTTTGACTTTACGTGGGCCACTCCTTAGGAGCAATGTCGGTTAAATGGCCACATTGATGGGCAATGATGGTTTAATGTCTACATTGTGATCTTCCGTTAGGTCTTGTTAGGCCTATTATTACCGATTCTGATTATCCTGATCGATTGCCGATTAGCGATCGAGGCCGTTTATCCTGACCGATTGCCGATTAGCGATCGAGGCCGGTCATCCTGACCGATTGCCGATTAGCGATCGAGGCCGTTTATCCTGACCGATTGCCGATTAGCGATTGAGGCCGGTTATCCTGACCGATTACCGATTAGCGATCGAGGCCGATTATCCTGACCGATTGCCGATTAGCGATCGAGGCCGTTTATCCTGACCGATTGCCGATTAGCGATCGAGGCCGTTTATCCTGACCGATTGCCGATTAGCGATCGAGGCCGTTTATCCTGACTGATTACCGATTAGCGATCGAGGCCGATTATCACGATCGATTACTGATTAGCAATCGAAGCTGATTATCCTGACCGATTGCCGATTAGCGATCGAGGCCGATTATCCTGACCGATTGCCGATTAGCGATCGAGGCCGTTTATCCTGATCGATTGCCGATTAGCGATCGAGGCCGTTTATCCTGACCGATTGTCGATTAGCGATCGAGGCCGATTATCATGACCGATTGCCGATTAGCAATCGAGACCAATTATCACGACCGATTACTGATTAGCAATCGAAGCCGATTATCCTGACCGATTGATCAATTATCGATCGAGGCCTATTATCATGACCGATTACCGATCGTGGTCGATTATCGAGACCTATATGATGTATATGCGACCCATACTCGAGGTCCATTGTGATGCACATTCGGCCCGTGTTTGAGGCCCGATGTGGTGCATATGCGACCGATGTGATGAGGCCCATTATGATGCATTTGAGGTCCAGGCGATGGAGCCCATTGTGATGTATGTTAGGCCCATGTGAAAGGCCCATCATGATGTATATTAAACTCTTGAGTGAGGCCCATGGTGTTGTATATTTGGCCCCTTGAGTGCGGCTAAGAGTCCACTATATGTTAGGCTTTTTGTGGGTCGTTCCTTGGAGAGCAATGTTGGTTAGATGTCCACATTGTCGAGGCCGATTGTTAATGCCAGTTATTGATATCAATTATGAGTATGTGACTGTATAGCATCATGATACATGCCCATACACATCATCTGCATGTCTGTTATGAGATATGATTGACCATTGTATAAGCCATAGTGCTGGTTGTTATGAGACTCCCTAATAAGTGGAGACTATCTCACATGAGCGCAGGATTTGCGCAGGATTGACGTATGACTGGATTGTATGACTCATGCATCTTGCATTGTGTGTTGTGATTACTGTATGCCCTAGCGACATCAGGGTCGTAGCCTCCATAGGCATATTATGGATGGCCAGATGGGACACTAAAAATCTGTTCTACATGGGGTGCTATAGATATCCCTGGGTGAAAGTCCCTAAACTCTCTTGGTTCCAGAGGTTGCTCTAACATCTAGACCGAGTGGGTAGATGAGCGTCAAGTGCCGATTACCAGATGACTACGCTCTCCACTGTGTCGTGGTCGGTTGGAAGGGGGTGTGGCCTTACCTGCCCGAGAGGAGGGGGCAAAGCTAGGCTGAGTTTGACCAGCTCGAGGAATGGGTCCGCTATCGACGAGCCAGGCCCGATATTGGCAGGCGGATAGTGAGGTCTCTTCCACTCGCCTTATTGCGCGCAATGGGGCGGCAATCTGGTTTGGAGTATAATAAACCCCGGTGATTTCTCAAGAGAGGAACCGTACTGATATGTGGACTTATTGAGTAGGAATTGCATGCTCATTCATTCATTCACTATCCACTCGGGCTGGTGGTGCGCAACTAATTATTGTGTACCTTCGTTATGGCAAAGATTTCGGTTGGGCGCGCGACTAACCTGAGATCAGGAGTTTACCACGTTGATTCTGACTGTCCAAATTTAGGTATGTGACTGGTTTGGATAGAAGTCCCTTATGGTGGACTCTGTAGCCTGCGATACTACGTACTATCATCCCGACTTCACACTTCAGCATGGTCATTTCATTTGCATTGCATATTGCGTTACATCCTCAGTATTGGATATTTGGCTCTTTATGACTCCTTGTTACATAACTGTTCTATATTGCGTATTCTGCTATTGATCTACTATGGACTTGTCCATACTTTCGCTTACTCTGTTATCGTATGATTCATGATCTTGACAGTATTTCTGCTTATTTCGGTATTGTATGATGATGGCATTGTATTGAACATTTGATACTTACCTTGTGCACACACTTACACCACCCTCTAAGCTTTCTATGAGCTTATGCACGATAGATGCATGCAGGTGATGTTAGGTTGCTGCAGTGTTGAGCTTGGAGCATGCAGTGGTCTTCTGGAAGCTTGATTTTTATTTACGCATTTTCCTTTCAGTATTGTACTCAAACGATTATATTGGTGGATATGTGATGATGATGTTGCCTTTGTGAATTGGGTAATCTTGTGGTTATGCTTATTACTAGTTATATGTACAAAAAAAAAAAAAAATCCTCATTATAGGATCCGAGGATCGGAATCTGGCATATGAATGCTAGGAGCCGAGAATGGGGTACTACGGAGGCTGTCGGCACCGGATTCGACGATCGAAAATTTTGCGAGCCCGGTTTTTGAGTTTGGGGCGTGACATCACACCTACTCTCGATGTTGGTGCGTCAGCCACATCTCTTATTGTGGAGGAAGAAGTGTATTCGGTTTTAACCAAAGGAAAGAAAAATCATCAGTGCGAGATGACTTTGAAGAAGTCATAATTAATTGTGTGTCAAAGATTAGATATGTTCATTGCAAATTATTATACACTAAGAATCCTAGGGGGTCAACTGCTCATTTAAACATACATAGGCAAAGTTGTTTAAAGAGACTATGAATCACAATTTTAATCCAGCAATTGTTGTCATTTACCAAGTTTGAAGGGGACAACTCAAGGTATACTTTGTACTTATAAGTTTGACAAAGAAAAGCTTAAAGAGTTGTATGTAAGATTAGTGAGCATTGAAGAAAAACACTTTAAAATAATAAAGAATAAAGTTTTTATGAAATACAGTAAATTCATTAACCCTTAAGTTAAAAAGGCCTCTTGCAACACCCCATAATATTCACCGTACTCATTCCCAACATATACACAGGTATTACTCTCAAAGAATTGAACATCATAGACACGACTATGACTATATACTGGGAAGATACTCCTCCTATGGAAGATATTAAATTAACATTGTGAACACTATAAGTTTGTAATATTTTCACCTTTCCATCTATAAGTCGTCTTTAATTTTCACTTTTACATATATGATGGATTGAATTTTATGTACAACCTTAAACTCAAACTCAAACTCAACTCAAGATGACCTAAATTGCTGACCGAGCCAAGTCGAGCTAACCAGTCAAGCTCAAGTATCAAGCCAAACTTGAGCTGTGATACGTTGTTGGCCAAATCGAGCCATGCCACGTTCGACTTGGTTCAACTCTATGTCCAACTCTAACCACATTCATGGAGAAAAGCATAGAGTCAAAGGAAGGAAAAAAAAAAAAAGAAGAAGAAGATATCCCTTGACATGAGTATGATATTGACATCATCAAACTTATAGTGCTGACATTCGGGTGTAAAAATTGGGCGTAAACACACATCATTTGCATATATATATATATATATATATATATATATATATATATATATATATAGCAATTGAAGATGAAAGATGTATACATGGCATATTGGTACATGTGGAGTACTGCTTTACACATGTAGGGCACAAGAGAAGTTAAACGGTAGTACCTGCAATACATCAGTACACGTGGAATGCAAGAGAAGATGAATATAATCACACGTGGGATACTTTACACATGTAGGGTGACAGAGAAGATGGTTTGGTTTCACACGAAGAATAGTAGTACATGCTAAACAATTAATACACGTGGAGTGCAAGAGAAGATGAGGGGCACATGTGGAGGTATAACCATGGATAGACAAACTATTTGACATGTCCACACATGTGGCACATGTGAAGTAATTTAAGATACCTTAAAAATTTTATTTTCCTCCTATCATAGATAATACCTTTCTTTAACAGTAAAAAGTGAAAAACAAATCCAGGGTACCAGATTCGAATGGGATGGAAAACGAATCAGAGATCAGGCCATTCATCAGGTAGGGTACAATCTTTACAAGCCGTGTACCAAGATTAATGTGTGGTCCGCAAGTCAAACTTCTAATGTGTGGTTAGCAAGTCAAACTTCTACACAAAAAGGAGACGTTGGGAATATTTTTTCAAAAAGTCTGAAATTCAACGTACATGTGTGACTGACTTTATGATTGTACGTCCGGGGCTTTTTGTCATATAGCATGCTCACATTGTGCAGTACGCCACTACCTGATGAATGGCCCAGATATTCGACACGTCTTTTCTCTGAGTGAATCTTCGCCACTTGTTCTGCCCTCATCATATGATGGCCCTCTCATTGGATCACCACCCCAATAATACATGATTGCGACTGACGAGTGTGGTGGACCACAGACATTGTTGGAGACATATTTTGATACACTGATGGAGTATGATGGTTGATACACAGGCACTAAAAATAGGCACAATTGACGTATACGTAGCTTAAATTTAAGCCGCTAAGTGGATCTTAAAACCAAAAATTAGTCTGATTTGATTACCTAAATATCCCATTGGTGGACATCCACTTGGATGGTTAGAATGAAAATATCCAACGGTTGACAAGCAAGTTTACACAAATCGGAGGTAAGAATCGTTCAACCAAGATAATTTTGGGATGACAACCTGTCTATAGTGGGCCCCACAATTTGGGCTGTTTAATTTGAGTTTACGTGTGCCACCTGTACAATTTCTGAGTGCCAGGTCATGACCCTCGGCCAGAGTATCAAGTCGCTCCCCCATTGCATTTATGCACCAATCTAGTTACCTCATTACCAATCATTCAAACTTGCTAGTACACCCCCCACCAGTAATACCTTATTGGGTGTTACCCTTACTATGTGGGCCTAACTTGATGAATTTTTTGTATATCCACACCGTTCATCCATTTCTTAAGATTATTTTAGAACATTTTTTTCAAAATTTGAGCTGATCTAAACCTCCAGTGGACCACACTACCCAAAAAAGTGGTGAATGGGCATTAAAAGCTTTTGCAAAAAAGCTTTGGATCAATCTAATCTTTGTATTTTCCGTTCATCCAGGTTTGGTTGACCTTATTAACAGGTTGGATGGCAAATAAAACATTACGAATCTGTTTACGGTGAGCCTGCGCGAGTTTTAATGGTGGGTGTTCAATAACCACTCTATTCTATGGTGTGGTCCACCTGATATTTAGATCTGCTTATTTCTTGGACTATTATCTAAATTGGTCTGCAGAAAAGGATGGGCGGTGTAGATATACAATACATCATCAAGGTGGCCCTACGCGGTAAGTGGTTGTTACCAGGATAATACCTAATCCGCTCCCACCGCCACCACACCCAAAAAAGGAAAGAAAAAGAGGTGAGTCCATTCATTGATGGGCCATAATAAGAACGAAACATGTAGAAGGACGTGGGCCCAGTGAATGTCACGTAGCCCAAAAGGCTCTGAGAAAGGATAATCAAAACCATCTAATTTCAGCAAATGAAGCTGGTTTGATGCCCAGTTTATGTTTTGACCGTTCCTTTTGGTAGCCTCTCATCGGATGGTTAGGATCGGTCCCTCGGTAGATCGAGGAAAATGGATGATGAGAAGACGAGGAGGAATACTCGGCTAGAGGGATGGAAGGGGAGTTTTCACGACAAATGACAATACGGAATAGCAGGTGAGATCCGGGCCGTTAATCAGGTAGGCTGCACTGTTGGACACGTTAAATAAAAAAATCTGTGAGTCAACTAATGAGATTGGCCGTACTCATCAGTTGATTAGGAATTGTTTAAGTTTCCTAATCGCCAATTTCTCTCCTAATTAATGGTGACGCAGGAATGATGAAGGAAAGGCGAGGGAAGAAAGGATGTGAAATAATAAGAGATAGATAAGTTTTCCTCAGAGTAATTAAAATCTTGAATTTATATGGAGAGTTATTAAATAATGTTTATATGACATTTGGATTAAATTATTAATAAATAAAATCTAAATTCTAATTTAAAATTATCCTCAATAGTAAAATTTTTCTAATATGCTAATTTTCTAATTCATTTAGAATATAATTGAAATAGAAAAACTCTTCAAAAGAGTAATTTGTTTAAAATAGATATATCTAGATAAACATTATTGAAGTATTCTTTGCATTATTACAAGTAATTTTTTAAAAAGATAAAAATCTTAAAACTCTAAAAAATAAAAAGATAAGGTAACAATAAAAATTACTAAAAGTAATAAATTTTTCTAAATTTATAATTTTGAACCAAAAGCAAGATTTTATTTTTTTTTGGACAAAGAGGTGTGTGACTTGATATATAAGTTAGTGGACCTTGGAACCATCGTTACGTAAAGATTGATAGTTTGTGTTTCATGGCGATGCCTAGATAAAAAGTTATAGTTTTTTTTATGGTCAAAACTTTGAACAATAATTTTTTCATATCTCGATTGAAATTTTTCTAATCAGACTTGTGACCCAATTATATCATGCCCTAAATAGGATTGGGTCCGATTCTAACCGATTACTTTCACTTTTATTTGAGCTTCTTTTGCTCCAGTTGTGTTAAGAATGCATGTGTGGCATGTTCTATATCAAATGAGTTTAATTACTAATTGACTTTTTGGCCTATGCATGCTTCTAAGGCTCTAATAAGTCTTCACTAATAAGCATCTAACCTCTAATGTTTCTATGGTGTGCTCCACTTGAGCTTCGGACATGCCTATTTTTGGCTCATGCCCTAAAATGAGTTGGTAAAATGGATGGACAACCTGGATAAAACACATATATCATAGTGAGCCCTATAGGAATTTTCCACTAAGGGTCACTAGCTATTTCTCATCTCCAATCTAGCTAGCGGGTGGTAAAGTTTTATAAGTCCCATCGTGATGCGTTTTATATGTCCTATCAATCTATTTTGTTAACTCATTTTAGGGGATGAACTTAAAAATTAGGTAGATCCAAAGCTCAAGTAAACCACACCATAGGAATAGGGATTGAATGCTTAAACTTGAAACTTATTGGAGGCTCATGGCAATGTTTATTAGCCATCCAACATGTTCATAAATTCATATACAAATGCCTGCTTGATTCAATGCTTCTATGAACTAGGAAGTTTTCAAATGTAGGCGTTCATTCCCTACTATATTTTTGTGGTGTATTCCACGTTGGCACTCATTTTTGGGCTCACACCCTCAAATGAGCTTAAAAATTAGATGTATGGGTGGACAAAACACATACATCATGGTAGGGCTCACAGAGCTTTTCCACCTATTATACCTTATTTCTGACCATTCGTGAAATAACCAATGAGAAAAGAACACATGTCATTCTATGGGGAAGAAAATACTGTGCAGAAGTTCTTTAAAGATATTTAGAGCACTTTTATGGAAGCACATCTGGCGCTGAGCTGGACAGTGCACATCATATGATGATGGGGCACGACCGAGAAGTCCAAAAGGTGAAAAACGATCAAGAGAAATGGAACGATTAGAAGAATACAAAGGGACAAAAGGATATGCAAAACTAGCGTGACAACAATTCAGATACTGTAATGATTGAAGTAAAGAAGAGAAATAGATATAGAGTATCTGTGTAACAAAGAAGTCTATAGATAATAGAGGAAATCCATAAAGCAAATGGTCTCACCCCAATCCAACAAATCCAGTTGAATTTATCTTATCTTATCTTAACATAATCTTTCAGCCTTAGCTCCATCTTAGGAGTAGTAATAATCTCTTAGTTGTGATCCAAGTCTACGCCCGTATGCTAGACTTTATCCATTCTCAATTCAAACACTTCTTCATTTATAAAAGCTCCTTATAGTCGCATCTCGACTTGACATAAATATTTCTTTCTTGTTTGACGACGGCTAGGTATAAAAAGTCACTTCGGTATGAAAGGCAAATCGGAACCCATCTTTGGAGGAAGAACTCTACCATTTGATTATCGCCTGATTATTCTCTAAAACAATTTGCGAGTGGCTGAATAGGCAACAGATCTGCTCAAATCTCGGTCATATATAATCACAGTCATTGTATCTGCCTATATTGACGCTTGGGTTCAAGTTGTTCGGTTGGAATTGAGCCGCATAGTTGGTTATGGCACACCCACATGGACTACACGTGACTATAAATTTTATATTGGAAAAAGTGCCGAATAAGTTTTGGCATGCCCAGTGGGACTAAAAACTACTCAATTGCCATAAATATCTATTGTGCACCGCTACAATATGAGCCAAAGAGGTCATAACACTTCTAGCACTACTAAACCTCCTGCTTTATAAGAGAAAATGCAGGTGTGGCCAATGCTTGAGGTATTGTCGAATTTGAGACCCAATCCTCCAAGTTAGGACAGGGCATAGTCATCTTGGATAGACCCTCTTGAGATAATGTTAGTCGCGTTACACAATATGTAAATGTGGATTCAACATATTACCGAACAGTTATAAGTTTAGGTCGAGTAGTATCAAATTCAGGTTAAAACCTTTAATAGGTGGATGATCAACCAGAATGAAAGCTTGTATCAGATGATGGCCATTTTCGTTGAAAGAGCACCTACCGTGCATAAGCACACAATGCCTTAGCCAACTTTGTCTCAACGAACTATTAAGATAAGCTTTATCAGAAACTTAACACCAGCATGACCAGTCCCAACAACACATCTTTTACAATGGAACACACATCCTGTTCTAGTAATAGAAGTGAGGAGTATTCATCAACCTGTTGAGGTCAAGAATGTCATTCCTAAAGAAAGAAACCAGGGTATACCTAGGGGAAGCTCTTCCTCGAGAATCCATCGTATAATGGAAGACAAAACTAGGTAATCTAGAATCGCCACCAGTGGTTAAACCACACAATTTAAATCGTGACCGAATCATGAAACTAGTCCAAAAAGTAGTAGGCTAAGTTATCGATCGTACTACTACCTTTGTTTATTACAAGCCTTATCCGTAATGGATTGACCAATAGTCTCCTTTGCCGTAGACAACTTTGAAGTTTTTCAACCAAGATGGACAACTTTGATGTTTTTCGACCAATATGGATGGCTTTGATATCTTTTGACAAAGATGACCAAATTTATTATTTTTCAATTGATATGACTGAGTTCGACCAATATCACGCCCCAAACTCGGAAACCGGGCTCACAAAATTTTCGATCGCCAAATCTGTCACCGACAGCCTCCGTAGAACCCCATTCTCGGCTCCCAGCTCCCATTCGCCAGGTTCCGATCCTGGGATGTTACGAGGAGGATTTTTAAGATCAGTTTGAATCGTGATAAGCATAACCAAAGGCATAACCCACAAACAATAACCAAAAACTCCATTACATTTTCACTATGATCAAAAACTTTATAAGTACAATGAGCATAAAGGGAAATGCAATGATGATGAACAAAATCTCCAAAGTGATCTGCAAAGCGCTCTTGCCTCAGCGCTGCTGCGCCGTAACGTCACCTGCATGCAACGGTTGTGCATAAGCTTATAGAAATCTTAGAGGTTGGTGAAAGTGTGTGCGCAAGGTAGTAATATGATCATGCAATATCAGAGTAATGTGAAATATGCTGATGGATCCATGAATACTATAGGTCATACTAAGGTCATGCGGTGCAAAGCATGAACGATGTCGGCCATACCAAAGTCATGCGATGTGAAATGCAATTCAAGCATACAGTCCTCATTAAACTCCACATATCAATACAGTTCAAATCTGGGATATCACCGAGGTTTAATACACTCTAAACCAGATCGTCGCCCCATCGCGCACAATAAGGTAAGTGGAAGAGACCTCACTATCCGCCTGCCAATATCGGGCCCGGCTCGTCAATAGCGGACCCATTCCTCGAGCTGATCAGACTCAGCCTAGCTTTGCCCCCTACTCTCATGCGGGTAAGGCCGCACCCCCTTCCAACTGACCACGACACAGTGGAGAGCGCAACCATCTGGTAATCGGCACTCAACGCTCATCTACCCACTCGGTCTAGATGTTGGAGCAACCTCTTGGTACCATAAGGGTTTAAGAACTTTCACCCAGGGATATCTATAGCACCCCATATAGAATAAGATTTTCAATATCCAATCCTGCCAACCACGATATACCTGTGGAGGCTATGGTCCTGATGTCACATGTCACATAAATGCGAGATGCATGAATCGTACTATACAATCATGTAACAATCTCGTGCGCACCATGTGCTCATGTGGGACACTCCGTCTCATAAGGAGTCCCGTAAATGTCTTGGCCCGACGGCTTATGCGATGATCAAACATTCCTCATATCAAGTATACATATGATGCGTATGGGCATGAGTAATGGAATTATACTAAGCATGTTACAAAGTAATGAATTATCCTTACAACGAAGATGGGCTTAGACGGCCTACACACAACAATTACGGCCTATCAATGGCCCTAGGGAGAGTCATAATGCGGACATTTAGCCAACACTATTGTCACGCCCCAAACTCAGAAATCGGATTCAAAGGAATTCCGATCGCCGGATCTGGTGCCGACAGCCTCCATAGTACCCCATTCTCGGCTCCTAACATTCATATGTCGGATTCCGATCCTAGGATCCTATAAGGAGGATTTATATATATATATATATATATATATATATATATATATATATATATATATATATATTATATATATATATAACTAGTAATAAGCATAACCACAAGATTACCCAATTCACGAAGGCAACATCATCATCACATATCCACTAATACAATCATTTGAGTACAATACTGAAAGAAAAATACATAAATAGAGAATCAAGCTTTAGAAGACCACCGCACGCTCCAAGCTCAACACTGCTGCAGCCTAACATCACCTGCATGCATCTATCGTGCATAAGCTTATAGAAAACTTAGAGGGTGGTGTAAGTGTTTGCATAAGGTAAGTGCTAAGTATTCAATATAATGTCATAATCATACAATATCGAAAATACTAGTAATTCATAATTCGTACATCATTGGAATAAGAAGAAATACTGACAAGTCCATAAGTCAATAAATATCAGGATACGCAATATAAAACAGTTATACAATAAAGAATCATAAAGAGCTAAATATCAGATGCCAAGGATGCAATGCAATATACAAATCCTACTAAGTCTATCTAGGCCATATGAGTGCAGAAACATAGCAACCCAAAATGTTATATGCCTTCGGATGTAATGCAATATGCGATGCGAATAAAATGACCATGCTTGGAGTGTGAAGTCGGGATGATAGTACATAGTATCGCAGGCTACGGGGTCCACCACAATGAACTTCTATCCAAACTAGTCCCATACCTAAATTTGGATAGTCAGACTCAACGTGGTAAACTCTTGATCTCAGGTTGGTCGCGCCCAACAGAAATCCTTGTCATAACGATGGTACACAACAATTAGTTACGCACCACCGGCCCGAGTGGATAGTGAATGAATGAATGAATGAGCATGCAACTTCTACTCGATAAGTCCACATATCAGTACGGTTCCTCTCTGGGGAATCACCGGGGTCTATTACACTCCAAATCAGATTGCCGCCTCATCGCGCACAACAAGGTGAGTGAAAAAGACCTCACTATCCGCCTGCCAATATCGGGCCTGGCTCGTCAATAGCAGACTCATTCTTTGAGCTGGTCAGACTCAGCCTAGCATTACCCCCTCCTCTCGAGCAGGTAAGGCCGTACCCCCTTCTAACAGACCACGACACAGTGGGAGACGCAGCCTAATGGTGTATGACCCTCATGCGCTCATGCATCCACTCGGTCTAGACGTTGGAGCAACCTCTGGAACCAAGAGGGTTTAAGGACTCTCACCCAGGGATATCTATAGCACCCCATGTAAAACAGATTTTTGGTGTCCCATTTGGCCATCCACGATATGCCTGTAGAGGCTACGGCCCTGATGTTGCTAGGGCATACAGTAATCACAGCACACAATGAAAAATGTATGAGTCATATAATCCAGTCATGCATCAATCCTGCACATACTGTGCGCTCATGTGAGACAATCTCCACCTATCAGGGAGTCTCATAACAACCGGCACTATGACACATGCAATGGTCAGTCATATCTCATAACAGACATGCAAATGATGCGTATGGGCATATATCATGATGCTATGCAGTCACATACTCATAATCGGTATCAATAACAGGCATTGACAATCAACATCAACGACGTGGACATTTAACCAACATTGTCCCCCAAGGAATGACCTACATAAAGCCTAACATATAGTGGACTCATGGCCTCACACAAGGGCTAAATATACAACACCATGGGCCTCACTCAAGAGTTTAATACACATCATGATGGGCCTTTCACATGGGCCTAACATGCATTACAATGGGTTCCATCGCCTAGCCCTCAAATGCATCACAGTGGGCCTCATCACATAAGCCTCATATACATCACATTGGGCCTTAAACACGGGCTGGATACACATCACAATAGGCCGCATATACATCACATTGGGCCTCGATAATCAGAATCGGCGATCAGCCACGACAATTGGAATCGACAATCGGCCACGATAATTGGCCTCGATAATCAGAATCGGTCAATCGGCCATGACAAGCAGAAATGACAATTGGTCACATCAATCAACAATCGACCACGATCGGTAATCGGTCTGGATAATCGCCTCGATCGGTAATCGGTCAATCGACCACGACACGCAGAGTCGGTAATCGGCCATGTCAATCGATAATCGGCTACGATCGGTAATTGGTCACGATAATCAGCCTCGATCAGTAATCGGTCAATCGGTCATGATACGCAGAGTCGGCAATCGGCCACATCAATCGATAATCAGCCACGATCGGTAATCGGTCACGATAATCGACCTCGATCGGTAATCGGTCAATCGGCCACGATACGTAGAGTCAGCAATCAGCTACGTCAATCGATAATCGGCCACGATCGGTAATCGATTATATTAATCGGCCTCGATTGGTAATCGGTCAATCGGTCACGACAAACAGAATCGGTAATCAGCCACGTCAATCGACAATCGGTCACGATCGGTAATCGGTCAATCGGCCATGACAAATAGAATCGACAATCAGCCACGTCAATTGACAATCGGCCATGATCGGTAATCGGTCTCGATAATCGGCCTCGATCGGTAATCAGCTACGACACGCAGAGTCGGCAATCGGCCACGATAATTAGCCTCGATAATCAGAATCATTCAATTGGCCATAACAAGCAGAATCGGCAATCGGTCACGTCAATCGATAATCGACCACGATGGGTAATCGGTCTCGATAATCGGCCTCAATCGGTAATCGGTCAATCGGCCACGATACGCAGAGTCGGCAATCGGCCACGTCAATCGATAATCGGCCACAATCAGTAATCGGTGACGATAATCGGCCTCGATCGGTAATCGGTCAATCGGCCATGATACGCAGAGTCGGTAATCGGCCACGTCAATCGATAATCAACCACGATCGGTAATCGGTCACGATAATCGGCCTCAATCGGTGATCAAAATCGGCACTTCGGTCACAACAATCGGCACCAATAATCAGCATCGATAGTCGGCACTGATAATCAAGGTCGATAATTGGCTTCGACCTCGATAATTGGCACCAATAATCAGTAAATAAACAAAGTGGGGTCCATAAATGATCAGTCGATCAACCATAGTATAAGGATCGACACTCGGTCGTGGTTATATCGAACCTGATAGCACGGAGCCATCCGTCTACGGTGAATGGGGCCCACTTATTTGGGTTAACCTACGAAGAGAATGGGCCTAATAAGGCCTAAGGGAAGGTCACAATGTGGATATCAAACCATCATTGTCCATAGATGTGGACGCCTAACCAACATTGCTTCCAAGGAGTGATTGTCAGGCCCGTATCCTAGATCGTACTGTTCCGTAGGTTCTCGCGATCCTCCCAGTCAAATTCTTGCAACCCACGAACTGTTATAGGCATTTGCACGTGATCCTAAGACGTGTCCCATATATCAGAGTCGGCTCGACCCGAGACTTATACCAGTGCGACTGCGCCATTGCCATGGTTCCGACACCGCATATTATACGCCGAGGAGATACCTAGGCCAGGAGATGTAGGCCTGCATTCAGTTCAAGGAAAGACGCCACACATTATAAATTTCGAGAAAAGAATCTCTACTCAACATCACATCAATCACATCAATCAAATCACTCACCCATACCTCTCCCATCAACTAATTAAAGTAACCCATGCTTAGCATATTCCTCTTATCTCAAAAATTAAAGAGACCCATACTTCCCATGCCTTATCTCTTACACACCACTCCTCCCTCTCTCCCATCACTCCTCTCCCATCATCTCTCTCTCTTTCATTCTTTTTCTCATTTTCCTTCCAAGGAAATCACGTCCAAGCTTCCCATGAGAGAGATAGTGTGGCCCACCTTCCTATCTCCCATCCTCACCCTTCAAAATCGATCTCGACCGTTGAATCATATCACATTGGAGCCATGATGAGGAGGAGCCCAAGAAGAAGCAAAAGGTGGGTGTTTATAGTATTAATTTCTTTTATTTTGTGTATGATGGCCCACCTTAATGTATGATCCACACCGTCCAAGCAAGTGGACCAAATCGGGCCCACATTATAGCCATCTTGCTGCTCATTTGGGTAGCCCCATTTTAAAGGAAAACACCAATATCAGCTTGATCTAATAGCTAGTGGGCCGCATTGATGTAGACTTCCACCTCATTGTATGCGTGTGATGCATCCACACTGTCGGGGCTGATGACCAGATGGGCCAGGAGCTGCTGGACGGTTGCTGTCCAAACCGTCTAGTAGGCCTAGATGCTAGCTGTTTACAACATCAATAATAAATAATTTAATATATATATATAATATTATATGAAATGAGGGGCTGGTGGCCTCACGTGGGACCCACACGTATCTGAAATCCAGGTCATCCTGTCTATGTGGGGCCCACCGTGATGTAGTGTCTTATCCACGACCGTCTAGTGGACGGTGGAGTAGAGCCCACCCTGATGTAACGAGTGCCCAGACCGTCTAGACGCTGGGTCTGGACGGAGAGAAACACAAATATCAACTTCATATTAATGAGGGTGGATTCCATACGTGTGCACGCACTCTGACGTGGGAGCAGATTGGCTTGTATTCCACACAGCAGCTATATGTGGTTACAAGTTCTGAAAGGTCTGATCATATGGGTCCCACCTTGATGCATGTATCTAATCCACACTGTCTATCACATTTCTCGGCTCATTTTAGGCGTTGAGCCGAAACTTGAAGTCAATATGAATCTCTAGCAGGCCACACCAGTGAAAATAGCGAATTTACTGTCAAAACTATTACGGATCGCTGTGATGTTTCTATGCCTCAAATATATTGAACATTGGTCTCGTTGGGCCTGTCACGAGGCTGGGATTGAACTGACGGACTAGATCGTCGGGATGTGGACCCCACCTATGAAAACTACCGATTTTAAATTAAAAGAGAGAGAGAGAGAGAGAGAGAGAGAGAGAGAGAGAAGAAGTTGACGCTGACAGCAGTAGCGTCCTGCTGTTTGAAGTAATGGGCAGGGAGAATGGCCCCACCTCAGGTCCCCACTTTGATGCGTGTGGAGCATCTGCACCATCCATTTGATGGGTCCCCTTCATTTATGGGGTGCCTCCAAAAATCAACTGTTAAAAGAACTCATGTGGCCCTCACCATCTACAATTTTGTGAAAACATGCTAAGCCATATAAAAGTACTTCTCAGGGCCCATATGAGACCTGGATGTATGTGAACCTTGGTCTGACCCCTTAATCTAGTGGGACACACATAATGGATCGGTTGGATTTGTGAAATACAAATTTGTGGGCCCCACATGGGACCCACCTTTTTGAAATGAATTGGTTGGTGTATAGCAGCTATATAGCTGCTGCATTGACGTTCAATAGGGTCTGATCATGTGGCCTGTGTTATGTACAGACCGTCCACCCATACGGCCACCCTGCACGTGCTGAACATGTAGGGCATGGGCCATGTTTAATGTATATGACTTGTATCCTCGTAGTCCACGTGGGACCCACCCTCATCGTGATGTATAGACCGTCCAGATCCATCTGGACGGTGAGTCTAGGCAGTCAGCTGCCACGGTGAAGATATTCATATAATATACAATATATAATATATTATAACATTATATTGGTGGGCCACTGCATGGGCCGCACCATGCTTGTAACACCCCATACTTTTCAGTACTCGGGTGTTACTGTATAACCAAGATTTAGGATAAATGCAAACCTAGCTTAGTAAACCTGCGCGTGTAACCTAGTTTAAATCTGACCATCGAAGGTGATCCCCATCTACATATCAAACCACCTAGTAGTCAAATGAAATATATTGAGTATATTATCTTACCTATTTATTATATTATAAATTTTACACAAGCATGGATCAAAAGAATTATGGACGTATTTGATAATTTATTTATCATATAAATAATATATGAAAATGTGTTGTGGTAGCGTGATATGTATATAACTTTCATATATAGAATATTATGAAAGTAACGTTATAATGAGTAATAATTTTACAATGTAAAATTAAATTATAAATACTGATGTAGTACTGAATATCTGCTATAAATATGGGTACAAAAATTTATTAGATATTTTAATAAGATGGTATATTGTTTAGCAATGTGATTTTAAAATATGATATTATACAATTTTCAACTCATATATGTATGTAAATTAAGATATTGTATATTATGAATGATATATTAATAAGTAGGTGATTAATAGCATGTGTATAATAGAATGTTGATATTAGAAGTTATGTTTACATACACTTATGAGATTTTAATTAATTTAATTCCAAGTAATATACAAACGCAATGAAATCTATATTAGTATTGGCTAAGTAATTTATGATAAAGGCATTATAAATGGCCCCTTTAGGACTTTTACCGTTGACGTTCGATTTTGAGATGATCCAACCGTCGAATCGACGAGAATCCCTAAGTAGGACCCTAAACCAAGATGCATGGACCACCCAAAACCCTGAATCTGCCCCACCTTCAACCGAATATCCTAGTAGGACCCAAGAGACTCGATGGTCAGTGTGAATTTCTCACAAACATCATGCTGGGCCCCACACGAGGTGCAAGTGCACCTAGTGTACCCGTGCCTGCAGTGCACCGAGTAAGACAGCTCGGTCAGCAGCGGGTCTGACCGCGTTTTCCCACAAATGGGAAAATATTCCTCTCTCTCCTATTCTCTGTCAGCGAACGGGCTGACGTCCGTTTGCTTTAATGGTGGCCCACCTGCAAGACCCATCTTCATGATCTGAACCGTCCATCCAGTTTGGACGATCCTCCTAAACAAACTCTAGGTGTCCTCGCCTGTTAAAGTACACTTTCATGCACACAAGCACCGACCCAAATGAAGCCTACAAAGAGAACGTTTTCAAAAATGGAAACCTGTCTTCCTTCCAGTTCAGCGATCCGCATGCCCTTCCCCCTTTCCAATCCCAGCCATCCATCCTAGCAAGATCTCGGCCGCTCATTCCAACAGTGGTTTAGGGCTTCAAAAACCATGACCGGTCCTCATTCCGCCCACTGTTTTGGAGGCAGTTTTAGCCAAAAGAGATCCTGGCCACTTGCTAGTGATCCGACGGTTCAGGGAGGATTAGTGCAAGCATAAAAGGCATGAGGATCGAGGAACAGTAACTCACCCTCCATTTTCACAGCCACAATAAAAAACTGGTTGTTTCCCTCCAACCTTCGAACCCACCGAGAAAATGTCGTCGGAGCTTAACTCCAACCTTTCTCCAAGCTTCTCTCAGCCCATCTACATCACTCACAACTATCAGATCAGAGAAAGAAGCAATGGGAGAGATTTTGCCATTAATGGCAGTGTTCTTCTTTCCCGTTCGAGTTGCACCAATTATCTCAAATTGGGTCAGGAGTTGAGTCGAGTTGCTGTCATGGCATGTTCAAACCTTCTACAACATAAGAAAAAGGAAGGTGGTGTGATGAGGAGAGGGTGAGAAAGAAAGGAAAGAAGCTATGTAGTCGCCGAGTCGGATCGGGTCAGCTCGCCATTTAGATCCAGTAGCGAGTGTCGCTGTCCACGTTCCTCTCCACCAGTAGACTTCGAACGGTCGGGCTGGACCCAATCCAAACACCCAAAGGACCCGTCATCAGGTCAGAATTCATGTGCTATAATATCCAACCAATTTACAAACGGCTCAACTGTGTAGCCGTTGAGTCCAACAGCACCCACAATGTAACAGTCTGGTCGGACCGAGCTTGATTCATGCCACTCAGCCACAGCTAGTGGACCGCACTCAACGAACTCAGTAGGCCACACCTTTCATGGCAGGCCATGAGCAGGCTACAATCAGGCCTTTGTTGGACCGTGTAAATGGGTCGAAATCAGGCCTTCTTCATGCAGCGTCGGAGGCTGATAGCGGGCCTTCATCAGGCCATGATTTGTGCTGAAAAACATCCTTCAGCAGGGCCTGGATTGAACTCAAACCAAAGCTCCAGATACGCACGAGCTGGGCTCGAGGATGGCTCTCAGATGGGCCGTAAGAGGAGTGAGATCAGAACTCCTTTGGGCCGCACCTGAGTTGTAGCTCAGTGGGCCGCACCACTCAAAGGCAGTAGGCCTTGTGCTTTTCAGAAGGGTGGGCCGCCCCACATAACAATTGGCCTCACCTTGAATTTCTATGGGCCTTACTCAAAGATTGATGTGGGCATATAATTTTTAAAGCCACATCTCAGGCCCAACCCAACAATGTCTAAGGCCATTGGGCCGGGCCTGAGGAGGGGACAACAATGTGCTACCCAGCCCCATTTCTGGATTTGATATGGGACCCAATGACTGGGCCCAAGGCAAGGCCCAGCTCAGCCCTTGTTGAGGAATGATTTTGGGCCCAGTCCGGGCCATATTGATGGACCAAGATTGATGAGCCTGATTTTCCCAATGCAGGCCCCTATTTTAGTACATTCAGATATGAACTTGTGAGTCATCATATTTAGTAGTGACTGATTAATACCTTTACTAGGAATATTAGATATGAATAGCCATTAGTAAATTATCTATATTAATGTTAGTTATGTTAGGCAAAAATAAAATGAAATAAAATAATGTCATTATTAAATACTAGTGTATTGCTTTGTCATTCTTAAGTATTATAGTAATAGTAGATCCTATTGTTTATTTACTATCATTAGTATTACTAGGATGGTTGCAATCATGATTAACTATTAGAAAGTTATCCATGCCTATATTTTACAGTTATTAAATATTTAGCATTTTATTTATCATGCTTAAATAGTGTCGTTAATAGTAGAGTTTACGATTAGATATCATCATAATGGTTGGCATTGCTGCAATAGCTAGCACTAATTGTAACATTAATGTTAATAAATATTTTATAATTATTATATTAACATTAAAAATTAATTACGCACCACTAGGGTTCATGCCCTAAAAAAAAAAAAAAAAAAAATCTGGACTAGACCTAAAACTCTAGGGTAAAATCCTAAACCTAAGTAAATTAAACCCTAGGTAGTGATTAGAACTTGAATCTAATTGTATAAGTTCATGATTTATGATAGGGATTAATTCTAAGGAAACACACATCCTCTAGCCACACTGGTAGGCGATTCAAAGTATAAGGTGATGATCCTTTCCCTTGAGCTTTCCATCTTCTCATTAGCTTAAGTTATAGTTTTTATGAAAAGTTATAATTGATATCTCTTTCTTATAATCACATGTGTTAACTGTTGGAATTGAATTGCTATATTGCCTGCTTAATGTTCATCCTGTATGATTGTTCATGAATTATTTATGGATTGCTTCTGGACTTTAAATTGATACATTAGTGGGAAACCCCCACTTATAAATGTACACCCATACTTGGGATGTAACCCGACTGGTTGTGATTAAAATGGACCTTCGGCTTAGTGGTTATTGAGTGATGGTCTAAATGAATCATGGATGTGGGCCTACCATCCAAGGTTGTTGTGTCCAATGGTTTTCAAGGATGGTCTTTTATCGCATGGTTTTAATACTCGCCCTATGAGGCCTATTTTGATAATTACCCTATGTGGCTTGTTTAATATCGTCCTATGTAGCTTTGTTCTGGTATTTTTTCTATATGGATTCGATGTTTTATACCGTGCAATCATGCGATGGTAAGCCCTATATACTTTAATATGATTGGCCACTAGTCGACAAGTTTCCATTAAACATCCTAAGATGGTAGTCTTATGGGCCGGGGATGGTGGTAATGGGACACTATACCCGAGCTATCGGCCTACGCTGGGCCATGTGCTCCCCGTAGTGACCTTTGAGCTTATCTAAATTGGCTGGTTGTAAATGGACTAATAATGACTTGACTAATCATGTATACATGACACGTATTGTTCCGACTGGGTGATGTTTCCCTAGGTTTGATGATTCCGACTGGATGATGTTTCCCAGGTTCGATGATTGCATGGGTGACGGCCCACTGTTCGTACGGATGAGCATCCCCGGGGCGATGATTGCATTCATACATCCATACACCTAATAAGACTGCATTTACTCTGTTTTAGTTGTTGAATATTTTATACTATTTCTTACCTAATGAGGCGGTGTGTAATCTTGAGGGGAATTCACACTGAGTTAGTCACTCATCCATCAAATATACAACCGTACAGGTAGTACAGGTGGCTTAAGTGATATGCATGTTCAGACTTGATAAGGAGCAGGGTACGATCACCAAGAATGCATGACTGTATTTGCCTAGAGGAGCCGCATGATCTTACTGCTTATATTTACATGCTTTCTACTATTCTTCATGTATTAATTCTTGTAAATCTTGTATTTGATAAATTCAGAGACGTTGGTTTGTATAAGTCATTATGGACAGCTTTTTGTATACCTGAGTGATAATAAAAATTTTCTTTATGTCGATTTGTCCACACTACACTCATTTGCCTACTCTGATGAAAAGAAAAAAATACACACTCGAATTTGACCATCCTTTAAGGTTAACACTTGGCTTTTTGGGAAACGGGTTGTGTACTCGGGTTCTGAAAAGTCGGGTTGTTACAATGCTGTATGGTTACATCTGCACCGTCCAGTTGCTGGACGGTGCAACAGGCGGGATATCCCACCGCCCATTCATTTGGTGAGCGGCCCTATCATGATGCATGTGCTGCATCCCTACCATCCGTTCATTTGGTGACCGGCCTCACCATGATGCATGTGCTGTATTCCATCCAGGCCGTCCATCTGTTTGGCGTGCCAGGTATGGCCCAAGCATGATGCATGAGTTGTATCCATACCATCCATTCATTTATGCGGGGCCACTGTTATGTACGGATGGGACCCACCGCTGTTGTATGTGTTGCATCCTAAACCGTCCATCCCTTTGGCGAGCTGTCTTAGGTGGGCCACGTTCGTGGACCCCACCCTGATGGATGTGGTTCATCTAAACCGTCCATCCATTCGGTGAGCCACTCCTAAGGCTTAAGACTAAAAATAAGATAGATCTAGCATCAAGTGGACCACCTTACAGATAACAGTGATGTTGAACGCCCACCATTGAAATCCTTTAGGTTATAGAAGCTTTGATTCAATATAATGATTGTTTGCCTTCCCTGTTCAAGTCCTTGTGACCTTATGAATAGTATGGATGAAATATAAGTACTGTGGTGGGGCCCACTGGAATTCAACAGTTGGAATCATTATCACCACTATTATTTGTGGTATGGTCCAAATGATCTATCGATATGAATTATTTTCTTGAAAATGCTCTAAAATGATCCTTAAAAATATAGATGGATAATGTAGTTGATGTGGTCCATCTTGATGTATTAGAGCCCATGGGTAGAGGTCCATTATGATGCATTTTAGGCCATGGGATGTGGGCCCTTTGTGACGTATATTGGGTCCGTGTCAGGGGCCCACTGTGATGTATATTAGGCCCATGTGCAGGGCCCACTCATTATGTATTAAGGCCCACAGGATAGGGCCCATTATGATGGCATTGCAGGCCCAGAGGGAGAGGCACGATGTGATGAATACAAGGCCCATATGATGGGGCCCACCTACTTGAATCTGAGGCCCATGGGCAAGGCCCATTGAGATGTATTCGAAACCCATGGGCGAGGTCCATTATGATACGTATTAGGCCTATGGGTAAGGCCCATTGTGATATGTATTAGGTCCATAGGCAAGGCCCATTGTGCTATGTAAAAGGCCCATCAGTGCGGCCTGTGGTGATGCATTTACGGCCCATGGGATGAGGCCCGTTGTGATGTATTCGAGGCCCATGGACGTGGCCCAATATGATGCATATATAACCCATGAGTGAGGCCCACGACGATGTACGTTAGGCCCTTGTGTGGGGCCATTGGCCACTGTATGTTTTGCCCTATGTGGGCCACTCCTTGGGAGCAATGTTGGTTAAATGACCACATTGATGGGCAATGATGGTTGAATGTCCACATTGTGACCTTCCCTCAGGCCTTGATAGTCTCATTTTCATCATTCTCTTGTGGGTTAACCCTAATCAATGAGCCTCATTCACCATAGAGGGATGGTTTCACACTATCGGATTTGATATAATCACGGCCGAGGATCGATCTTTGGTTGATCGGCTGTTCATCTATGGACCTCGCCTTATTTTTATATTGATTGTCGGTGCCGATTGTCGAAACGGATCATTGGTGCCGATCAATGATGTCGATTGACCGATTAGCGATCAAGGCCGATTATCGTGACCGATTTTTCGACTCTGATTACTGATCGATTCCGATTAACGTGACAGGTTTGTCGATTCTGATAATCGATCTAGCCTGATTGACTTGACCGATTGTCGATTAGCGATCGAGGCCATTTATCGTGACCGATTATCGATTCCGATTATCGAGGCCGCTTATCGATCAATTCCGATTGTCGTGGCCGATTGACGATTCTGATTGTCGTGACCGATTTCGATCACTGAGGCCTACTCTGATTCCGATTTCAAATTCCAGGGCTGATTGTCGAGACCTATATGATGTATATGCGACCCGTAGTTAAGGCCCATTATGATGTATCTGTGGTCCTTGGGCAAGGCCCACTGTTATGAGACTCCCTAATAGGCGGATATTATCTCACATAAGCGCACGGTGTGCGCAGGATTAAGGCATGACTGGATTGTATGACTCATGCATCTTGCATTGTGTGCTGCGATTACTATATGCCCTAGTGACATCAGGGCCGTAGTCTCCACAGGCATATCGTGGATGGCTAGATGGGACACCAAAAATCTGTTCTACATGGGGTGCTATAGATATCCCTGGGTGAAAGTCCCTAAACCCTCTTGGTTCCAGAGGTTGCTCTAACGTCTAAACCGAGTGGATAGATGAGCGCCGAGTGCCGATTACCAGATGGCTGCGCTCTCCACTGTGCCGTGGTCGGTTGGAAGGGGGTGCGGCCTTACCTGCCCGAGAAGAGGGGACAATATTAGGCTGAGTCTGACCAGCTCGAGGAATGGGTCCGCTATTGACGAGCCGGGCCTAATATTGACAGGCGAATAGTGAAGTCTCTTCCACTCACCTTGTTGCGCGCGATGGGGCGACAATTTAATTTGGAGTGTAATAGACCCCAGTGATTTTTCAGAGAGGAACCATACTGATATGTGGTTTTATTGAGTAGGAGTTGCATGCCCATCATTCCTTCATTCACTATCCACTCGGGCTGATGGTGCGTAACTAATTGTTGTGTACCTTCGTTATGGCAAGGATTTTGGTTGGGCACGCGACTAACCTGAGATCAGGAGTTTACCACGTTGAGTCTGACTATCCAATTTAGGTATGGGACTGGTTTGGATAGAAGTCCCTTGTGATGGACCCCGTAGCCTGCGATACTACGTATTATCATCCTAACTTCACACTTCAGCATGGTCATTCCATTCGCACCGCATGTTGCATTACATTTGCGGCATATGGCATTTTGGGTTACCTGTGTTCTGCATTCATATGGTTTAGATATGGCATCTGACATTTGACTTTTTATGATTCCCTCATTTGTATAGTTGATCCGTATTGCGTATTCTGATATTGATTAACTTATGGACTTGTCCATACTTCCGCTTACTCTGTTATCATATGATTTATATCTTGTCCATATTTCTGCTTACTCTGATAATTCCTGCTCTTGTCAGTGTTTCTGCTTATTCAGTCATAGTATGGTTTATGGATTACCAGTTCTCCCGTATTATATGATTGTGACATTGTATTGAATACTTGACAATTATCTTGTGCACATACTTACACTACCCTCTAAGTTTTCTATAAGCTTATGCACGATAGATGCGTGCAGGTGATGTTAGGTTGCAGCAGTGTTGAGCTTGGAGCGTGCAGTGGTCTTCTGGAGCTTGATTTTCTATTTATGTATTTCCCTTTCAGTATTGTAATCAAATGATTATATTAGTGGATATGTAATGATGATGTTGCCTTTGTGAATTGGGTAATCTTGTGGTTATGCTTATTACTAGTTAAATGTACATAAAAAAAAAATCCTCCTTGTAGGATCCCAGGATCGAAAATCTGGCATATAAATGGTAGGAGCCGATAATGGGGTACTACAGAGGCTGTCGGCACCGAATTCGGCGATCGAGATTCCTATGAATCTGATTTCTGGGTTTGGGGCATGACAGTGACCTACATAGGGATCAATACACAACGTAATGGCCACACATACAATCACGATGGGCCTCATTTATGTCACATCGGCCTTGTCATATGAGCCAACATACATCACATCGGGCCTTAAATACACAACAGGTGGGCCTTGCACATGGGCCTCAAATATATCATATGAGCCTCTTCGTACTGGCCTCATATATCGAGTGAGCCCCATTACATGGGCTTATCAATACAAACGGGCGGGCCCCGCTCATAGGTCAAAACATATCATGATGGGTTGCACCGATGGGCTTCATATATATTAAATCGGGCCGCACTAATGGGCCTCATAAACATCAACTGGGCCGGTACAAAGGGACTAAATCAAATAGGCCGATCAAATGGGCCAAGTCGAATGGGCCCAAACCAACCACACTATTCAATTCATTTATAGCCAGAGATCATTTTAGAACATTATCACAAAATAAATTATATCTCAAGGATCATCTGGACCATACCACAAATGGCAGTGGAGGTAATATTTTCCACTGTTTAGACCACCCAGAGCCACCACAAGATTTATTTTCCACCCAATCTGTTCATAAGGTCTCAAGATCAGGCTAAAGAGGGAAAACAAATATCATTTAATCCAAAACTTTTGGGATCCTTAAAGGATTTCAATGGTGGACATTCATTCTCCACTGATTTCTGTAGTATGATCCACCTGACCATCAGATCTGCTTCATTTTTAAGTCTCGAGCTTGCCAACTGCATGGACGGTTGGATGGGACACATACATCAGCAATGGGTCCCAGATGAACGACTAGGATATACACATCCCTCTTGATCCAACCCATGGAACGTACTGGTGGGTTCCCATGGAGGGTGTGGATAAAATACATACATCATGGTGGTTGCAGGGGTGTAGGTCGCCAATCCAGCACGTCCATTAATGGACGGCTAGGGAAAACACCTATATATCTGGTTGCCCATAGGTCTTGCTGACATCAGTCAGCAGTGGGACCCACCGTCCCAAAAATGATGGACAACGGGGATACATACATCATGATGGTGCCCACCATCCAAATCATTGGACGGTGGAGATAAGACACATATATCATAGTGTGGTCCATTGCACGGACGGTGCAGATGGAGCGCATGCATCACGGCTTGCCCCATTAGCCAACGTCCATCTAAATGGACGGTGCAGGTGACGGATGAGACTCACAGAGCTTGATGGCGTCACTTACAGTACCTACATAGCTGGGATGAGGTACACCAGGCAATCCACTCCCAACACGTCCAGATGGTTGGATGGTGGATAAACAGACACATCATGTTGGGCTCCACGCACCACACCGTCCAGATGGACGGTGTGGATTACAAGACACATACATCTAGGTGACCCCACGTCCAGGCAGTGGACGGTGTGGCTATAGGATACATACATCGAAGTGGGACCCACCGCCTAGCAGATTGGATGGTGAAGATAAAACACTTACATCATGTGGGTCCTACATAGGTACCACACATACATCACGTGGGTCCCACATGGGTGGGTCACCCCACAACTATTTTATATTATTATTATTATTATGTTTTTTTTTTTTAAAAAAAACAACAGGTACTTGTGTTTTACCTTCATCTTCAACGTCTGCTGCTGGACAGCAGCGGTCCAGCAGCTCATGACCCCTCATGGCCCGCTTACTCCCCATGGACGGACGGAGCAGATACAATACATCATCAGGGTGGGGTCCACATCAATGTGGCCCACCAGGTTTTGGATCAAAGCTGATATTTGTGCTCTCCTTTCATCTCAACGGTCAGTAGCAGCGCAGGGTGGCCTGGAGGTCCATGGTACCAGCAAGCCTCAACAGTTGCTGCTATGGTGCAGCCCACAGGCATTGGATCTGGGCCGTGCATATGAACGACTGAGGATATAGAATACACATACATCAAGGTGGGATCCACGTCGGTGTGGCCCACTCACTTAAGCAAGCAGATATTTGTGTTTTCCTCCCCAGCAGCGCCTGCTGCTGGACAGCAGCTGGCCGTGGGCCTGACCTATCTTAGGCCCACCGCTGGAGTGGCCCCACCATATGGACGGCGAAGATAAAGCCCTTACATCACTGCGGGGTCCACGTGGGGTCCACATGGCTAAAGATCACGCCGATATTGACGATCTCCCTTGGACAGGGTGTGCCCCAAAACAGGCAGCAACTGCTGCCCTTAGACAGTCCAGCAAGGCTGTCCATTTGTGGACAGCATGGATCTCATATATACACCTATGGTGCGCCATCAAACCAGAAAGAGAGAGAGAGAGAGAGAGAGAGAGAGAGAGAGAGAGAGAGAGAAGTGCACCCACCTCTTATCATGTTGGATTTTTTTTTCTTCCATCAATGTATGTCAGAGACCCAAGGGATGCACTTCAATGGTTGAGATCGACTTAGGATGGTGGAGATGGGAGATAGGAAAGTGGGCCACACTTGCTCTCCATGTAAGCCATGGACGTGGGTTGCTTGGAGAGAGGAATTTGAAAAAAATGAGAGAGAGATGAGAGAGAGAGAGGTGTAAGAGAAGTGATGGGAGAGAGGATGGTGAGGTGATAGAAAAGTTGACTTTTTAGTTTACTTTTTGTACTTGGGAATAGGGAGAGTAATGAGTATACTTTTGACAAATGAGGTGATTGATGTGATGGATTCTCTCGGGATTTGTAACGTGCGATATTTTTCATCGAACTAAACACGGGCCCACACTCCTGGCCAGGGTATCGCCTCGGTGCGCGAGACACCACATCGAAACCGCGGCGATGGCACGGTCGTTAGGGTACAAGTCTCAGGTTGAGTCGATTGAGGTTGACGGCGTGTGACGCAAGGTTACGCGCAAATGTCGATTAAGAGTCGAAGGTTGCCGGAATTCAACCGGAAAGACCGCGGAAGCCTACGGAATGGTACAGACTAAGACATAGGTCTTACAACTATACTTGCAATGTGGACGTCAAACCACCATTGCTCCCAAGCCATAAGCCGTAGTAAACATCATTACACAAACCATGTTGGGTTCATACATTGTAATGGACCTTAGGTACATCCTATTGGGCCTTCATTACATCAAATGGGATACATTAGTGGGCCTTACGTTCATCAAATGGGCCGCATTACTGGGCTTCACCAATGGCCTTAGGTACATTGCAATGGGTCATAACCCATGGGCCTCAGAGTACATCATAATGGGTCTAATCACATGGGCCTTATGTGTCTTAAATGGGCCTAATCCCATGGGCTTTATACATATCAAATGGGCTTAATCCTATAGGCCTTATATAAATCAAATGGGCCTAAACCCATAGGCCTTATATATCAAATGAGCCTAAATCTATACGCCTTATATAAATCAAATGGGCCTAAACTCATAGGCTTTATATAAATCAAATGGGCCCAAACTCATAGGCTTTATACATATCAAATGAGTCTAAATCCATATGCCTTATACATCAAATGGGCCTAAACCCATAGGCCTTATATGTCAAATGGGCCACACCCAAACATAGGTGGCCCACTTGATCATAGATCGGTCTCATTCTTCAACTCATGCCTTAAAATGATCTATCCAAGTGGATGGACGGTCTGGATGCATCACATGCATCATGGCGGGTCCCACTGTGGCTGGATAATGCAAACAAAACACATGCATCACAGAGGGCTCCACCGTCCGCTGGTCGGACGGTGTAAATAAAACAAATATATCATGGTGGGGACGGTGGATGTAAAACACATACATCACTGTGGGTCCCATGTGGGGCCCACCATTAAGTTTACAAGTCATCCAATCCGTTCATAAGGTCACTCAGACCTGGATGAAGAGAAAACATAAATTTCAGATTGATTCAAAATTTCTGTGGCCCACAGAAGGATTTCAATGGCAGAGGTTCAATCCCACTGTTTTCTGCAGCGTGGGCCACCTGATCGTTGGATGGAGCTGAAACTTGGAGGGGGCCCACTACTTGGGGTGGCCCACCTCATGAACAGGTTGGATGATAAATAGACATCACAGTGGGACCCACATGCAGGGCCGTAGGCCCCTGGCGTCCCCCCACCCGACAGCGTAGGCAGCACCTGTTGCCTTTTAACAGCAGCGCTGCTGCTGCTGCTTACTTCCTTCTTTTTTTTTTTTTTTTTTCTGAGAAATGTCACATATGGGGGCCACTTCTTGAAAATCTACACCGTCCAATGGATTCTAGGGCTCAAAATACACTGAACAAGTCCAATATTCGGTATTTTCAGCACGTAGATACAGCAAGGTGGGTCCTAATAGCTTTGAATGGTAAGAAACGCAGTTTTCTATGGTATGACCCACCTGATTAAAAGATCAGCTTCATTTTTCTGCTCAACACCTAAAATGAGTTGAAAAAGGGGATGAACGGCATGGATTGAACATATATGTTAAGGTGGGACCCGTATGAGCGGCCCATCTTAAAACATTTCCTTTCTTTCTCCTACTGACGTGTGTACACCCACGTCGGTACACATACTCCATGTTATCCACCCCTGTTGTCTCACGTCCAGCGTCCAAAGACGCTTGACGACATGGCAATACGCAACATCATGGTGGGTCCCATATGTACATGGCCCATCTAATTGATTTTTTTTTTTTGAATGAAGCTGATACTTGTGCCTTTCCTTCCGTCCGGGCCCACTAATGGGATGGATGGTGTAGATCTAACACATTCTCCTAAAGGGTCCCACATGAAGTATATGATTCATGGTGGGCCACACTCACCCCTTCTTCATCATCACCATTCAGAGAGAGAGAGAGAGAGAGAGAGAGAGAGAGAGAGAGAGAGAGAGAGAGAGAGAACATCGGTAAGGATGGAAGGGTCCTGCCACTATGGACCCCTCTTGCATACAACATACATCAAGGTGGGTCCCACATATATGGAGCCATAATCAAACAAAGTAAATGAAAAACAAAGATCTAAGATCACCCACCGCTTGATGTTCTCGGTCCGTTGGAACGTCTATCTCCTTGTGCTTTACTTTGATGGTGGATGATGAGAAGTGAAGGGTTAGGATGAGATATCTTGGGATGGAAAAGTGGGCCACACAAAGTCACTCTTTCTCTCTTGAAATGGTTAGACATGTGTAACTTTGGTTGCTTGAGAAAATGAGAAAGAGAGAGAAAGTTGTAAGGAGATGTGAGGTGATGGGGCGATGGAGTGATGGATGGGAGAGAGATGGGTATGTAAGGCTTTGTTGACTTTAGGGAGGGGGTGATGTAAGAAAGTTATGGAGTGTGGAAGAAACTTTTGACTTATGGGTTGCTTGGGGATGGGGTGTAAGGTGATGTTATACTTGACATGATGTGAGGTGATTGATTGATGGAGTGATTGATTGATGAGATTGATGTGACAAGTCGTAGAGATTCCCTTGGGTTTCGCAACGCGACGCGTTTTCCTCGCACCGAACGTTGGCCCACATCTCCTGACCAGGGTATCGCCTCGGCGCGCGAGTCGTGGCATCGGAACCGCGGCGACGACGCGGTCGCTATGATAAAGGTCTTGGGTTGAGTCGACTCGGGTTGACGGCTTACGAATCAGGGTCGTGCGAAAATATCGGTTAAGGGTCGAAGGTTGCCGAAATTCAACCGGTAAGACCGCGGAAGTCTATGAAACGGTATGGTCTAGGATACGGGGCTTATAACCAAGATGACTGAATTTGATTTTTTTTTTTATCAAGATGACCAAATTTGATGTTTTTCGATCAAGATGGCCAAGTTCAACCAAATGAGTGATTTTAATGTTTTTTTTTTTTACCAAGATGACCGAGTTTGACCAAGATGCCTAATTTTAATTTTTTTTCAATCAATATGTTTGAGTTCAACCAAAATGTCTAATTTTGATGGTTTTTTAATTGAGGTATCTGAGTTCAACCAAGATGGAAAAATTTAATATTTTTTGCCCGATCGAGCATTTATATTTATTGCGCTGAGCATTGAACCAACGTCGCTTTCACCTTTTAAACCAAAGGTAAGGCGAAAATGGAAGCAATGTTGTACCCTATTTCTGATTGTTTCTGAAATAACTAATGAAAAGAAAGCATGTGTCATTGCACAAGGAAGAAATAGTGTGTGAAATATCTTTGAAGATATGCAGAGCGCTTTTCATGAAAGCATAACTGAAACTGAGTTGGATAGTACACATCATCATATCCAAAATGTCCAAAAGATGGAAAGCGGTTGAGAAAAATAGGACGAGTAGAAAAAATACAAAGAGACAGAAAGATTTTAAAAACAAATGTGACAACGATTCAACTACCATAACACCTTAAGTAAAGAGGAAAAATAAATACAAAGCATTTGCATAATAGATAAGTGTATAAATAACAAAATAAATCCACGAAGCAAAGTGTCTTACACCAATTCAACAAATCTAATTAAATTTATCTTATCTTATATTAACATAGTCTTTCAGCCATAGTCTTATTTTGAGAGCAGCGGTGAGCTTTTAGCTGTAATCCAAGTATTAAACTTTATTCATTCTCAGTGTACACACTTCTTCATTTAGAAAAATTTTCAGTAGTCAGCATTTCAATTGACTGCAAGTGTTCCAATTTTGTTTGACCAAGTACGATATAAAAAGCCACTTTATTAAGAAAAGCAAAGCGGAACTCAACTTCAGCAGAAGAATCTCACCGTTCAGCTATGGCTTGGTTTACCTAAATTTATGGTTCACGTTGCGTAACCGGCGCTCCGGGTCAAGTTGTTCGGACGGGATTTCCTACGGAAGGCTTTCCTGCGGAGTTCCTGCGATGAGAACCTATGTGGAGCCCACCATGATGTTTTTGATAAATCCAACACGTTCATCTTTTTTTTTTGAGTTCGTTTTAGGCCAGGAGGCCAAAAATAAGCCGGATCCAAGACTCAAGTGGGACGCAGTAAAGGAAAAGGTAGGTAGGGAAATTATTACCGTTGAAACCTTTTTAGGGTCGACAGTGATTCTTACATGCCATCCATACCGTTCATAACGTCATTCCTACCGGGATGAACTGAAAAAAGAAGAAAAAAAAAAAAAACTACTAGCCTGATTCAAAACTTTCATGGCTCCACTAATATTTCAACTGTGGACGTTCAATTCTCCCCTTTTTGGCTCACCTGAGTCTTGGATCTGGATCATTTTTGGCCTATAGTCCTAAAATGAGATTTAAAAAACGATGGACGGGGTGGATTTATAAAAAATAATTATGGTGGTCCCCACATAGGTTCCTGCAGGAAATCTGCGTCAAGTTGTTGGGCCAAATAAGTCGTTTCTGACACACTCGCAAGCACCACACGTGAACACAAAATCCAAACTGTTAAAAAGTGCCGAACACCACCAAGTAGGTGGCTGGTGTAGGGGTCCCCAGCGAATCAGCGTCGATGCTGTCAATGCGATGAACGGCCCTATTATCCTAAAAGCGTGCCACCAACGCATACCTCCGCCAACTATACTCCCCCATTCACTCGGACGCAACCCCGCCCGGACGGTAATCCGTCCGGGTAGGGCTCTGTGGGGCCCACCGTGATGTAATTGTTTCATCAACGCCGTTCAAAACTTTTCTTAGATCATTTTAAAATAGGGAAAAAAAATGAGATGGGTATCATTTTAAAAAATGAAGAAAAAAATGAGATAGGTCGAAGCCTTTAAGTAGACCACAAAGTATGGATTTAACGTCCACCATTAAAAACTTCCTGAGAGCTTTGGAGAAGTTTCGGATCAAGCTGATATTTGTGTTTTCACTTCATCCACGTCTACATGACCTTAAGAATAGGTTGGATGGTAAAAAAACATCATGTTTGCCCTTAGAAAGGTTTCAACGGTGGGTGTCATTATCAGTTCAGCTTCCTTTGGTGCGGTCTACTGGAGCTTTGGACCTGCTTCATTTTTAGGATCGTACGTTAAAATGATCTGAAAAAAGTGGTGAACGGCGTGGATAAAACACTTGCATCACAGTGGGCCCCACAGAGCCCTGTGGTAGGATGCAATCCGCGTCCCATTCACTCCTCCTAATTCATTCAGAATCAAACCCTACATCAAATCCGCACCGTCAACTCCACACCTAAAAAGTGCCAACACACATAACATCCCGACCAGCCAGCCTCGTTCAATCGCATCCGTCCAAAAAAAAATAAAAAATCAGTCTGTTCTCGTGTCTTTCCTTTTTCCCCTCATCAGCATCAGAAAGATATTTTCTCTTCCCAGAAAATTCCAAACGGAGCCAAAACCCCTCTCTCTCTCTTTTTCTCTCTCTGAGCTCATAGCTCTGAAAACAGAGAGAAAACCTAAAGAAAAGAGATAGGAATGGATTCAGATCAGGGAAAGCTATTCATAGGAGGGATATCGTGGGACACGAACGAGGATAATCTGAAGGCGTATTTCGAGAACTACGGTGAGGTTTCACAAACGGTGATCATGCGGGACAAGATCTCTGGTAGGCCTAGGGGCTTTGGTTTCGTTGTCTTTCAAGATCCTACCGTCCTTGATCGCGTACTCGAGGAGAAACACACCATCGATGGAAGGGCGGTGAGGATTTCTCTCTCCTCTTTTCTCGCCTTTTTTTTTTTTCTAGGTTTTTGGGTTTTCATGAGGTCCTCTTGTTCTTTGATGGATTCTGTTTGTTTTTTGATTAGGGTTTTTGTTTCCAATTTTTGGGCATTTTTTTTTTCTTGCTATTTGGATTTGGATTTGGATTTGTTTTTGTTTTTTCCTTTCGAATTAGGGCTAATGATGTCTGATTGGGTTTTTGTATCCTGTAATTCGCTCTTTTGTTGTGGAACGCAACTGCACCAATTGATATATACTACTTTTTCTAATTTTGGTAATACAATAGCATGTATTTGTACAATTGTCTTACCAAAGTGTGGGTATGTCAGTCAGGGTGGGTGTGGATATCCATTCCCGTTTATTTCACACGATCTGTAATGCGATTGTGGAAGAGCCGTTTGGGTCCAAGCCCGGGGGAAGGAGTAGGGTTGATGTCCGGCGGGCTTATGCCCGTGGAACTTTTGTCGGTCAATTGAGGGAATTGCTGTTTCAAATATGAACCGACATCAGATAGCTGGGATAAGGCTTTGATGGCGATGTTGTGACGCGATGGAATGCTCATGGAGTTGCTTGTTTCACAACACCTTTTTGTTGTAAATGTTTACTACTATAAAAATCTACTGATTCTTTTCATTGTTTGTACAGTGACAAAGTCCTAATGGATGGTTGCTTGATTTTGTTTCAGAAAGATATTGTTGTGTATCTTAGGTGGCAGCTCTTATTTTTGTTATCTTCCTAAGTTTGTTTGTTTGTTTTTTGTTTTTTTTTTTCCTATTGTAGCTTTTACATTGCACAATTTGCTAGTATATAGACTGAAATGAATTCCAACTGACTTATCAATCCCTCGGGTTTAATGTATATTGTGTAATGTTATTCATCATGGTGTATGCTTAGAACAAAGGAGAATGCGATGCCCAGTCATGTGACTGTGAAAAACAACTTGTTCATGTGTTGATTCATCCACGTATTTTCATACTGACCATGATACCCATATCCGGCCACGCTTAGTTGGGCTCTATCTGGTTTTCAATCATGGCATGCCTGGGTGCCTCTTTTTTTAGTTGCACTAATGGGCTTACATTCCTTGAGCTGAAAGTTTAATGTTTTTCCTCCTTCACAGATTTCGTATTTTTATGTCATAAATATTAACACTTTGTTGAGGGGTAAATGTTTGATTCTTTTCTCTCCTCACTATCTGATTAAATTGGAATCAAAGTGACAAGGCTCATTTTTGGAAAATTCTTGGACTGGATATTTCTCTTGAGATTTTCAGACTGAGGGTTTTCTCGGGATATTATTGGGAGAATCTCGCCAAAAAATATATGAAGTTATTTATCATAAATTAATCAACAAATTTAAATTAAAAAAAAATATATTTATATAAAAATTGTTTAAGGTTTTACTATTTTCGAGTTAATGTCATGATAAAAATGCAGTATCATAAAATCTGCTGATATTTTTCTTTGCTTATTTTTTCTAATCATGTTTATGGATTTTGGGTTGTATTGATGTCTTTTCCACTAACATGAAATTTTAGGGCTTGCTGTAGGATGAGGGGAACATGCTCCTTAGTAAGATAAAATTGCACGATGCTTTATCATTCAACATTTGGAAAAGGAAAAGGAATCCCTAGTTCATGAGAACATGATGTCACTGTTCTTCTGGAGTTGGCCTTCAGGAAAATAAAACGCTAGCTGAAAACGGGAATCTTTCCATTTTATGGATTGTAATAATGTATCATAAAGCACATGCTCGACAATTGCTATTGTCGAATCAAACATTGGTTTTGTTGGTATGCAATGTGGACCTTGAATGTTTCTCTGGAATGCCTCTGAATTGGTGATGAATATTAACGTTCTAAGATTGGTCATCTTTCCATTTCGTTGAATCACTACCCTTTCCCTCGTCAATTTGGGGTTCTTTTATGCAAGAGATTCTGCGTTCCATGTAAAGATGGGTTTTGTGGTTCATGGATCAATTCAGTGTTTACATAGTGCAAACTATTTGAAATATTTTTATCCTCAGCTACCTACCTGTCTTCAGAGTCCGACATCCTTTCTGTTGGCTTCTATTCATATGTATCTATTATCCACACTTCGGTCTGTTATCTTTCTTCTTTTCCATCTGCCGCGTAACCCTCTTGCTTCCATTATTCAGGTGGAGGCTAAAAGGGCTTTATCAAGAGAGGAACACCAGACCTCTTCTAGATCTGGAAACCCCAATGCTGGGAGAAACTTGGCCGGAGGTGGCAACATTAAGACCAAGAAGATCTTTGTAGGAGGCCTGCCTCCTACTTTGACAGATGATGGATTCCGTCAATATTTTGAGAATTATGGCCAAGTAACTGATGTAGTAATAATGTATGATCAGAACACTCAACGTCCACGTGGGTTTGGATTTATCTCTTTCGATACTGAGGATGCAGTTGATAGAGTTCTGCACAAATCTTTCCACGAGTTAAATGGAAAACTTGTAGAAGTCAAGCGTGCTCTTCCAAAAGATGCTAATCCTGGCAGCAGTGGCCGTTCAATGGGTGGTGGGGGCTATCAAGGCTATGGTAGTTCTGGTATGAACGCTAGTGCATATGATGGTAGAATGGATACTAACAGGTACATGCAGCCTCAGGCAGCTGGGGCTGGTTTTCCAGCCTATGGTTCTTCTGGGTATGGTGGGCCAGGATATGGATATGGGGCAGCAAATAATGCTGTAGGTTATGGTGGGTATGGTGTTGGTGGCTATGGTGGAGCTACTGCTGGGTATGGTGGGCCTGCTGGAGCCTATGGAAACCCAAATGCCCCTAATGCTGGTTACGTAGGTGGCCCACATGGTGCTGCAAGAAGCCCATGGAACAGCCAAGCTCCTGTTGGATATGGCTCTGCTGGCTATGGTGCAGGCTATGGGGCACCAGCTGCTTGGAATACTGCTGGTGGAGGTGGTGCTGCTGGTAGTGGTGGGACTGCTTCTGCACCAGCAGGCCAATCTCCAAGCGGGGCCACCGGTTATGGAAATCAGGGTTATGGGTATGGTGGTTATGGTGGGAATGAAGGGTCTTATGCAAATGCAGGTGGTTATGGTGCCGCAGGGGGGCGTGCTGCTAGTGCCCCAAATAATAATCCCAGCAGTGGTGGAGATCAACAGGGGGCAGGTGCTGGTTACATGGGCGGTGGCTATGGTGATGCCAACGGAAATTCAGCGTATCCAAATGCAGGTTGGAGGGACTCTTCACAAGGTGGAGCTTATGGGGCTGCTCAGGGGAATGGTGGCCAGGTTGGCTACGGGGGCGGTTATGGTGGTGCTCAGTCCAGGCAGCAGGTCCAACAGCAGTAATGTGGATGGCTTCAGTGTCAACTGGGCGGCTTTCCTTTTTCAAGGAATTTCTTCCTTCACTTGCATCTGAAATGCGGCTTGGTTCGTCATCTTGCTCGTGGAGTGAACAGCTCTTGCAGATGAAAGCGGGTTTTGGGACTGGTTGGATTGCTTGAATCCCAGTAGTAGTTAGCAGTATTTGCTATTTTGCAAGTATACAATGAGTAGTGTTTGCTTTCAAGCTGTAGCTGTTATATTCAGCATATTAGGTGTGTCTGGTAGCTATGTCTGGAGGATTTTCCTTCTCTAGTGTTAATGCTAGAGTAGCCTATGTTAGAATTCTCGTTTGCCTTGTTTGGTTTGATACATCAGTTACGTACTTCTTTAATGGTATTGCATTAGTATTGATATTTGGCAGTTGATAGGGAGTTTGGCATTGTAGCAGAGTAGAGAATCTCACATTGCTAGTACAACATAAAGCTTCATCAGTAGAATTTGTGCTTTTATCTCAAGAGTAGCTTGTCTGAAATGGTAGAGAGTAGAATGGCTTCTGTAAAAAGGATGGAGCTAGGAAACTTGGGTTGATAGAATAATCACAGATAGGGATAATCACTAGTAGTACTTGAGATATTTGTCAATGGCATAATCATTTCCTCCTGTATTTGGCCTTTTGTACAGGAGATTCTGCGTTCTAAATGGGAATCGGATGCCTACCCACTTCACCGTTCTCAAAGATGTTTTTTAACAGGGTGAAAGCATGAAAAGCGTTGAGGATTCTGATCCCGCTCGTGCTCGGCGTTCACCTGTGGCCATGAAAGGGGGAAGGCACTGCGGGAGTCGGGGATTTTCTTCGAGCCCAGTTCAGATTCCTTTTCTTTTGATGGGTGTTGGAGACTTGCGCTAGACTTGTTGTGGTATGTCAAGCGTTATGTGGCAAGAATTTTTTTAAAATTTTATTTTCCCCTTTCTTCTCTTTCTTCTTGTTCAATCAACCAGGGTTCCTATGTTGCGCAACAGAATCATCCCCGTAAGTTTCATCAACAATATTTTGGAATAATCATGTGAATAATCTAGGAGTTACATGCTTTTTAGGCCTTCTCTTACATGAGCAATTCAAAGGTATTCTAGCTTTTGATGATATGTCGTGTGGAGGTGCTAACCAATTTTGTGATTTGGGATAGGTTTCCTAAGCCCAGGCACATGTAGAAGAGCCTTACTCCAACATGCAAACACATGTTTGTGATCCTAACTTTCTGTCAGATGGGCTGCAGTGTTTGGATCTTCTGGCCTAATAAATCAGGTTATTACAAAAGAAGTGGGTGGAAATAATTTTATTTATTTATTTTAGCGGCCTGTTTCTGCACATTGTGACCCCTCTGGGGAGTGAAATGTTCTGAGTTTTGAGCTGGAAGATCTAATCTGTTTGTGACCCACCCAATGGAAAGCTTGGATCTGACCTGTGCCGGATCAGCATGTGCACTTTCTTATAAATGGGTATGGCCCAGCAATCTTCTTACTAATCTAAGCAAGAGGTTTTCTTACATTTCATATTGAGGACTATGAAACTAGAACTTGTGTATGCTGAACCTGTTTTAATCAGAGAGGAATATGTTCAGTTGTCGCTGCCATGGTTGTTTGTTCTGGGCTGAGTGGGATGTGATGGGGGTGTGAGAGGTGGTGTAAGGCTTGCTTGGGAGTAGAGTTCGAATCCTACCATTGTCATGTGTGCACATGATCTGAGCCACAAACAGGTGGGCCCTAATTGCATATTTGACGTGGCCTTGAAGATAGGCTGGCACTCCTGCAATGGGAGTACTGCCTTAAATCTGCTCCAGATTTAATACTTTCTGAGAATACATTACTCTGCCCTGTTTGGTAGAAGCATAAAAGTGAATTCATCTCATTTTAGTAAACGGTAATTATGTTAGAGATGTTCATCTTAAATCCATAATTACAGCTAACAGGAACCCATTTATGTATCGATTATCTCTAATACTCTTAAACTACTGTTAACTAAAATGCGTCTACCAAACAGGGCCTCAAAATTCATAAATGCTTGTATTAAGAAGTTGAAAACAATCATGGGGAAACATGATTAAGTACTCTAGCGAAATGCCTGCATGTGGTTATTGGGACCATCTACCCAATGGCTCCAATGTCATGCAATGATTCGAGTCTGCATGCCTATTGAGTTTCACCAATGGGATGACCCTGGACCTCATTTTCCTTCTCTTCCCATCTAAAATGCTAAATCAGCCAACTATTCCTTTCGATTTGCAACTTTCTGTTTCAAAGCCATCAGTTGGATGGCATGAATCGAGCATCCTTGAACGTTCATAGTAATTAGTAAGTGCCACTGGATGGAGGGTTGTGATTTTTTTTTTTTCCTCATCATTTCCCTGCTGTTCATGGTTAGTGCCACCAGATGGCCAGTTTGGACTCACTGGCTCTACTGCGACATTTGCTGTCTGCTATATATATACTGGTTGCATAGGAGTTCCACCGAATTTGAGGGTAGCTTGCAATTCCCATTGAAATGAAAGAACTCAGGACTGGGCTGGCTCGAACCGGTTAATTCAGTTGCGCTTGTGTGAAAGCTTATGAGCATGGCCTGTTTCCTGTTTTTAGGGCATTTTGGAATATCAGAGAGAATCACATCCACGTATCTCATTCCTTCATAAATGTTGAACCAACTGATGAACAGACAGGCTTTTCATTTATTTTTAATATTTTGCATGGTGGGGCACGCCTAATGAACTGCTCAGTTCTTGCACAAAAGTGGGTGGACAGGCATGATCATCTTGCACTGAGCATAACGGCCTGTCCATTTTGGTCTGTCATTTGCTTGGGTTTAGTCAAATGGGGGTTTACATGGTGGGCTGAGGTGGGATAGAGAGCCTGTTCAGGTGCTATTTATCAAACAGAAAAATAAGCTCTTAAGTGTAATTCTGAAATAATTGTAAGATATTTTAATCAAAAGTTAAATGAAATTTTAATAGACCACCACTTTCAGCATTCAGCCTCGAGCATCAAGTGAAGGGATGGGAGCTGAAATAGGGACCCACATTTTCAGTGAAAATTAACTTTTAAAGTACTTAAATCATCTGGATTTTACCAAACGATCTGATTTGTGTCAAGTGCTGAAAATAAGTTTTATCAAATGGTGAAGGAGTGAGGGTTGCAATCAGCTAGGCTAAATAATGAGTAAGCCATGCATAAGCTCAAGCACAGCCCACAAACTCTAATGATCCAGGCCACACCTGGGGGGCAAATTGTTAGCCCGATGCTGAGATTTAATGCAGCATGTGGAATGGATATTGCCCCTAATCACCAATTAATGCAGATTCAAAACATCCTCATATCAGGAAGCAGTCATTTTTGCAGTTACATGCTGCATATGTGAAGCGATCATCTACTTAAAAACAGAAAATAAATTTAGTTCTTTAAGTTACAGAAAGGTATCATAGTTCTATGATCTGCAGTGGTTTAAGGGCTTTGATGCATTCCATGGGGTTTTTGGCCTATTAGTTTTAAGTTGTCAGAGTGAGCACCATGTCTTATGTCCGAGTCATGGAGGGGACAACCTATGAAAAGGACAACTTGGACAAAAGAGCAAGCATTACTTCTTGTGTTTGAGTTGCAGATGGGGAGACCTATGAAAAGGGCAACTTGGACTAGAGTGAAAGCAACCAAAAGGTACGTGGGCTACTTGGGACATAAGCCAGAGTGAGAGCTACAACAATGTGGGAACGGTACATGGTCAAAGGCCAGAGTACATGCTGCCAAAGAGCAGGCCACTGCAGAGCTTGGTGGTATGTTATCATCCCCCATGGTGTAAGGGCCTAGCTCGACATGTTCCATCAGTCCTGAGGCATTTTGCTTATTGGTCAGGTTGTTAAGGAGTGTCGAGAAAAATGAATAGCCATTGCAATGTAGCTTACGATGATTCTGTTCAATATCCTCAAACAAGAACATACATTCATTAATCCAAAACATGGTCTTATTTTGTTTGTTTCCCAAGGTATCAAGAACAGAGAAACCAATGCTAACAGATTAGCAAAATTCAGATCCTTAAAATTTCAATGGGAAAATAATGGGATGAAAAAAGCAAAGGATTATGACTTGAGCAAGAGAGGACGAATCAATATGCCGATGGTAAACCTTTATATGGATCGTTGAATGCATCAAGGTTTCCTGGACGAGAGAATATGATCTGCATATGATAAGAAGCCATGTGTGAGAAAGAGAGCCTATCATACAAATTTTGCTTGATCACATGGAAACCCATGTAAGATATTTTTAGTCATTGTATAGTAGATATTCACCTAAGGATGTGTTTGGTCACGGCAAATACCGTGGCGGGTGACCAACGAGCTGGCATTGTTGATGCTGGATTCGATGTATTTAAATGCTTCTTCAATGTGTTTTACTTTTAGATAGGAGAGAAGTAAAAATATTCTAAAAATTCTGGTGGAAGGTGGAAATGTTGCGTTTTCACACCTTCAGCAAAATGGGCTATTAACAAAGTTTTAGGTCAGGGAGAGAGAAGTAAAAATATTCTAAAAATTCTGGTGGAAGGTGGAAATGTTGCGTCGTCTTCTTTTTTTTTTTTTTTTTTTTCTTTTTAAATATGATTATTCTATCTTCACACTCTTGAAACCATGTCATATTCAATTAATCTAGAGCTCCCACGTAGCCATCGGCTATACCAATCTGAATAATTGCTGTTCTAGTACTTAGTTAAAATACTGAAATTGCAGTTCACTTGGTCAAAGATGGAATTCTTTTTCATCATCAAGTCCTATTTCGGTCGGATCTCTAGAGCTCCCACGTAGCCATCGGCTATACCAATCTGAATAATTGCAGTTCTAGTACTTAGTTAAAATACTGAAATTGCAGTTCACTTGATCAAAGATAGAATTCTTTTTCATCATCAAGTCCTATTTCGGTCGGATCTGAAATGAATGAAGAAATATGATTTTAGAGGTAGGGAACAAACCATGGATAAATCCAAGTGACTCTTTCGTAAATCCAAGCGATCTTTTCGTAGGTGTTTGCCCACAATTGGATCGGGGAATTGAATTGATTATAGAGACATGAGTTTTATTAGTCAATTTATCTACTTCAAATTCATAGAAATGTCTATAAATTTACTCTCTTTAAGAACAAAAAGAAAAACATGTCATCTAGGATAGATTCTAACCATGGAAAAAAGATATGCAACTGAAACTTATCCAGATAATACCTGATAATTTCCAAGTGTGTGTGTCTTGAAACCAGCCGCAGAATACACAAAATAATACTCCCATGTGCGGATGAACTTCTCATCAAATCCGAGCAAAAGAATTTTACTGAATGACAAGGAGAGGTGCTACCATATCAGAACTAATGACTATTGAAATGAAAAAGTATTAGCATTTGATGGAGATCTAATCATGAAATTGTATTCTTCTCTTTAAGTGGAATATGTCGAATATATCCTATACAGCTAGTTTAATCCCTATCATGTTGCAAATGAGTTCTACTGGAAATATGGAGGGTCCAAAACATTTATTTATTTTCTGAAGGACCACCATTCCGAAGTAGCATCAACTGGATCATCCTGATCTGAACAATGAACTTGTTTGTGATGACAATCCATCTTCCAAGACACTATGAACATCAGATTAAATGTTTCTTGAGATGCATGAACAGTCCATTGATGGGTCCTACCGGATGGGCTGACTAGTTTGATCATTGAACATTTTTTAAGTCATTACTTACCCAAAATGTCACGATTCAAGAAAAAAATAAAAAGAAAAAAGAAAAAAGAAAACTATCCCAAATGGCCATTCTGCAATCCATTGATCAGACATGATTGCCCTCTCAGTATACTTTCATTAAGTGGAAAGTCCAGATCAATGAGCACATCATCACCGCATCCAAGAAAAATGATTTCCACTGTAATATCATACAAATTAGTTGTCTATAATTCTAAAATAAGCTTACCATGGTGGAAATTCTAATTCTCACCTCCTATTTGCCATGAACCTATTCCTCCAGTATATCAAAGTTTGGTAGTAGTGAATGCCTATGTTTTCAACATGTTCCACACTGCATTTTCCAATTTAATGTTGGTAAATTTCAAAAAAGACCAAGAAAGAGAAGTAAAAGAAAAATGAAGAATTTTAATTGTAGGATTATTGCTAACCAGAGTCTGGAAGAAGCTGCCATGGCTGATGTTAATCTACTCAAAGATGGAAGGCATCCACCAGGGAATATGTATTCCTTTATAAAATCGGAGCTCCTCCTATACTCATCATATCGTTCATCCGGTATTGATATGAACTGCACAATCGACCATAACCAGTCATTAAAAACATGAAAAACACAAAAATTTGACTGTGTATGTGTAGCCCAAACATTAGGTTGTTTCAGTCATCAGGTCAACATGACCAGGCCAAGAAATCGGGACGGCCCACTCATCAGGTGGGTCACACTTGCATGAGAAAGATTGACGGTTAGATAACATATGAGTAGTGGTCTATATTCAGCATATGTGTGGCCTACCCAATGAGTGGACTGGCTTGAACTTGAGATAGTACATGTTCATGTTGGGATCCATTCAGCTAATAGGGTTAGCTGGCTGTTTTAAGACATTTATGATTGATTGATGATTTTTAACTGATCAGATAATTCAAATCAAACCATAATTAAGAAAAATTATAATAGGCAATATGTAACCTGTAGGACAAACAAACCATCTTCAGCCAAAACGGATTCGCAACAACCGAAGAACTCTTCCATGTATTCATGGCCAACTCCTTCTATCATCTCACTGCAAAAAAAAGGTTCATCAGTTGGGGAATGCAATTTAATTCTGTTAAAAGCTGATGGAGTTTCAGCAGTTGCCGGGAAATCACCATGATATAATCCTGTCATATTTCTGAGAGCTTGGCAGTTGGCGATAGTCACATAGAAGGAATTTTATCCTCTCCTGAAAACACAATTAATTAAAATTAGAATGTCAACCAAACATGTCTTATAAAGCCAACTTTCAAATATTTGGCAGTCTTGGAAGATTGATTTTCAAGAAAACAGTATCCAAGAGTATTCTTCATCTCTAGATTCAACTTAAATACAACTAAAAAATAATAATAATAAAGGGAACGAGCAATCTTTGAGATTTGGTTAGTAATCCATTTTCACTGAGATCACGATTTTGTAAATAGAATTTTGAATAAAATAAACTACCTGGAGGCCAGCTTCTTTCACTTTCCTTTCTGCATATTTCAGCTGCTCCTCAGACAATGTGATGCCTGTGTACTTACAACCAGTTCTCTTGACAACCTCTATAGCTAGGCTTCCCCAACCACAACCAATCTCAAGAATTTCGTGCCTGGCATTGATTCTGGCCTGGATCATTTTGAAAAGTACAGAAAGTCAGATAAGAAAGTTATAGATGGAAACCCATACAAATACTTTTTAAATAGAAATGATAAGGGCCTCACCTTTTCAATCAGGAGAGAGATTTTCCGTAGCTGCGCGACCTTTAAATCTTCATCCTCGCTCTTTCAGATGGTTCAAACATGGAAGTTAGAATCCTATAAACTGCACCTATCACATACTAGAAATAAAGGATTAAATTCAGTAAAGATGGTTTCGCGAGGAAGTGATACACACCTTAAATATAGCACATGAATAGGTCATTGTCTCATCCAAGAACAGTGCAAAGAGGTCATTACTCTAGAAGCATGAAAGTTAAGGACAGACCGTTAAATTATAATTTCTTACAATACAAAGTACAATAACATCATGATGACCATGAAGAGAATAAGTAAGGCCATGTTTGGAAACCATGGATTCCATGCCAAACAGTGGAAAAGGGTTTTCCTTTGAAGTGACTATTTATGTGGTTTGAATAGCAAAGAAAAGGGTGAGATTCTACCAAGAAATCATTACACTTCCATTATTTGGATTCTTAGCACAAAAACTAGATGAATTTTGTGAGAGGAATATGGGATTTCAACTTGCTACACAAACAAGAACTCAAAACTGGAATCCATGTTTCAATGGTTCTCATGGAAATCATCATCGGATAATTATTTATTTATTTTCCCCTTCTCTTGCCTTGGATTCCACTTATCCAAACATGCTCTAAATGAAAGACCCATGATACAATGCTCAAATTGTAGTATACGAGCAAACCATGAATCAACTTAGGTAATGTCAAAGAATGCACTAATGGGACTTGTATCCTACAGCTCCTACGGCGAGAATCCAATACAATATCTAAGTGACATTTTGCAAAAGTAGATGCCACTACAATGAATCTGCTATTCGTCCACCCGGTTCTAATATGACAAGCAGCATCGAGGGAAGCATCTTAGGAGCTATGAACTGATGGGCTGAGATAAAAAGTAATGGTCCAAACAGCTGCCAGTTAGTTCTTGGCACTTGTATGAGAATGTGACAAAAATATTGTTAGAGAAACAAAAGAATGGCTATACAAAAATACAAAACGCCATACAAAAATAACAATCATATCGTGCTAGTTCATTTAATATAAATGATTGAGTTAAACACACATGAAAAATGAACAGTGGGGCTGAATCTCACGACTAGGCCAGATTCAATGCAAGATCGCCCAGTGTATTATCATTTCATAATAATGGCACAAGCTGAATCAAAGCGTGTGCGTGGAGAGCTCTTCAAAGATCATGATTTGATTTCGAACTGGACGAAAGTGAATTGGTATCATCTAACTCAAGAGAAACGGACAAGGCTTACAGGTGTTATATACCTTGGTTATTTCACAGGAAGAAAATTTCCGGGGAGGCAGCATGAGCAACTAAGATGGACATTGTTTTCTCTCAACATCAAATTTCTAACAGTTCTATAATCCCCACAATCACAGAGAACAGGAAAAGTAAAGGTCATTGACATAACTTGTACTGACGATTCTGTTCCATTTTCGGTAAGATGAAATCAAATTTACAAAGTCAGATTCAGGAAAAAATTGACAAAGCAATTGATTGCTATTTGGGAAAATTTTGGGAGACTTTCAAGGACGATTCAAGAAAAAAGGAGAGGAAGAAATATTAAAAAAATAGCAATAAATATGATTTCATTGAATTGATTTTGGATTTTCTTTAAACTATTCTACAACAACAGTGTGAGTGAAGATCTGTGCACAAGGCATACACTGACAGCCATGGATGCACTGACACTATACAAGTTTCTCTAGTTAATTGAAGTTCGTCTTAGCAGATGGCCATCTTGTACAAAAATGAATATAGCCTTATTGGATAGTAAATTTGAAGTTAAAACTGTGAATCTTCCTCTGTCGAAAGTCAAAAGGGAGATACAAGATGGATAACAAAGACCGGTCACAAAAGTCCTACAATGGAATAGTAAATTCAATACTGATGGATTGAGCAGACCAGATCATAATGACGAGAGATGTTTCGACGAGCTTGCGTGAGAGTATTTTGCCTTGAGATGTGCTGATAGAAATATTTTGCAGATGCTACTCCAGCTGTGAGGAACAGTGGTGTCCACCAACCCCTGGAGATGCAATTTTCTGAATCTTTAGGCAATGAAACATGAGACATCTACATAGGAGGTATCGAATTATTGTCTTGTTTTGCAGCTGAGTGTTACTAATAAAATACCTTTTATTAGAATGCTTTGTAGCACTTGTATCCCTGTTGGCAATAAAAATCTGCAAAAAATAAAATTAAAGAATACCAAGCAAGATAGGTAAATTAATTTGATTAATGATTTGAGATGCCAAATATCGGCATCAAACATGATTATCTTACCATGAACAAGTTTAAAAGACCTTCTACTTCATCGACAAAAGAAATATCACCATTGATATATGCATCTGCAAGGCCTAAATCAGCCTGTGTAGCTACCTGTTAAACAAGTTAAATGCGACTCAGCATGTGCGCCGCATTCTCAAAAGGAAATGTGATTTTAGTCGGCATTTATCTTCAGTTGAAGATTATCAAGTGACATGTGGTCAGTATGAACTGTTGCTCGATATAAAAGGAAAACGACCTTCCAGTAGAACAAGGGATGATGAACTCTCATGATGGATTTCGGGCTACTTTTCTTGTTGGTGGCTCCTTCAAAAACATAAATCGTACCTCCTTCTTCCAACAGTCTGTGGACATCAAGAAATATTCAAAATGAAAATATGTATTGAACACTATGAGTCAATTTTAGTGTGGATGGCCTGAAATGAAAACAAGAATGAAATAGTACGTTAGAACAATGTAATGCTGCGAGCAGAAAGATTATAATGAACAACGGAAAGATACATGAGAAACGTTTTGACTCCATATTTCTCAAGTCCAGGATACATACGTGGAAATGGTTATTGTCAGAAAGATTCTATATCAAGCTTCCATTAAACTGATATATAATTACAATTAACTAAAATTAAATAGGCTCTTAGTCTTTGTAGCAAGTTAAAATCATTGACATGAATGGAATGTTGTAAAGATACACAAATCTCTGGTTCTTGTTGTTCTTTCTTTCACCTTTCTCACTGGATTCTGAAACATAGGATGTAAATGTGACACAAGTTGTCGGAGAATTCAAAGTCTTGAAGACTATATATGCTGAAGCAACATAACTCAATTTCATCGTATAACATGTAAGAAATAATCAAATTCAGCAGATGGCGGTACTGAACAAAGTTGTTACTAATAACACTAATTACCAAACACCAATTCAGATGTCCCTCTTTCACTATTTTGTGAAATATTAAATGAGTGGCTTTCCACTTTGAGGATGAAAACTTACGTTAAACAGCCTACGGAGATATATTGTTCAAGGAATCTAGTAACAATAAGGCGTGCTCCGGTTTCCACTAGAGAAAGTACCATATGTTTTCTGTTTCTCAGAAGAACACAGCTCTTTCCTAGCACACCATGTGCGGCAACCCTGCCAGCCTGAAAGAGAAACCCAGTATTCGTGAGCAGTAGCCTATTTGATTCCTCAATTTGATGAAAATTACTGCTTAATGAAAAACGAGCATGAGGTATCCAAAGTCTACCAAAAGCTATATATCTGGTGATGTTGGCAGGATAGATAGTTTGGAATGAATCAGAGAATTGAGATAAATGTTATAAAGAAGATGGAATATACAGTGTTCAATCAAGTATTTGCCAGCCTAATAAACCATGTATGCTGGGGCCAACTTTTGATGACCCGAATTGTTCATATGGAGGGCCATGTTGGATGAGAGGTGCCCCAAAAAATCTTCCCCATTTCTTAACCCCGACTGTCCAATTGGGCTCCCATTTTAAAAAAATTGGACGAATGGTTGTAATTCTCCATTTTCATCAGATGGACATGATCATCTGACCAGGGAGAAATTTGGCCATGGCCCATCCCATGATGAGACCAATCCAATCAATTGCTTAGGTAGCGGGAAAGTGAGTCTGACCTGTAATGTTGTTCGGCCGAACACCGCCACCCACCAACCCCCCGCGCCCCCCCCCACACACACACACACACACAAAAAGAAAGAAAAAGGCTGTTTCTTTTAATCGGGTATCATAATTATCTCTACATCAGAAACCTCTCCTTGCTTTCGTAGGAATATTTGGTTTTTTCTGAATTACTTATGCCTAATGGTAATATGAAAGCAATCAATTACCTTCAGTCCATCCTCATGGAAGCCAAACCCTGCAAAGGAAGCGGCCTACTCATTAATAGGCAATGCAAAAGATGATCATAAAGAAGGAAGCAAGTACTTGTGCAACAAGAAAGAAAAGATAAATCACATAAGACTGCATCCATCTATTTTGTTTCATGACTATAGCAAGAGAATTCCATAGACTGCATCCAGTGATTCCAAGATGAAAAAGGCTTGTAAAATAGAAAAGCTTATACATGAAAAACCCAACTGTTGCACTTAAGATACAACTTCAAATGTGCCAATTTTCTGGAAATTATGAATGACAAAATCTGATGAGTGCATACATGATTCAACACAGGTGATCGAAAACTCCATCACTTTTTTATAGAAGGCAGAAAATGAACAACCACTCCATCCATGTACCTGCCGATTTGATTATCAGAAAGAAAGAAAGGAAACTAGCTCACCTTGATATGCTCCACAAAACCATATTCCTCTCTTCCCTTGAATTCTATCAAGCTCATGTATAGCTTTTGAGGCAGCAACTGATGGAAAAGGATGGCTTGTTGACCATTTAAGCAAATTATACTGTGGCATATGAGGTGGATTGAGAGTAACAAGGAAAGGAAGACCACTATCACCAAGATTCTGCAATTTCATACAGGCCATGCAATAATTATATACTTGACTCATGGACGCAGGTTTATGCTTTTGAAGACTGTCGCATGGAAATCATTTGGGTGAAGACGAATAAGCATAGCTCACATTCCTTTTGTTCTTACAAAGACATTTATATGAAAGCTTTTGAAGGAGACGTAATCAACGATATTTCATGCTAGAGTAATGTCAGAAAATGCATGAAGGACATGTTACATACCTGTAGTACGTTCAGCCAATATGTTAGACATACTTTGTCACCGGTGGTTCCAAGAAAATTCCATGCACTCCAGGCTGATGGGTTTTGGGGCATAAAGGTTTTGTCACGGTGAAGGAATATATCACTGCCAACAGAGCACTATAGATTGATTGCACTTTTTAATGAGAAATAATAACAATAAAATGCATTTCATTAGCTTTGGTAACACATTTTTTATTAAGCGGAATTAAATAAACTCATGAACCCATATGGTATGAGAATTATATCTTTGATCTGAATCCACATCCTCCAATTGAAAACATCTTTTGAAGGGCTCTTCAAACACCATCACAAAGGAAATAAATTTCTGGAAGTTCTTAGTTCAACCCATCATTTGCTTTGCAGAAATAAATTAGGACTAGTGTTAGTATTTGTTTTAGTGAATCAAACAAAGGAAATCCTCGGAAAGAGCTCCATCAATGACAATGGTGGCCTCTCTTAAACTGTAAAGGATCCTCTGCTGATATCTGTTTGAAGGTTTCTTTGGGAAAACTGGGAAAGAAAGAAAAATCATGCAGCAACCCTGGAATTGGGTTACAATTATTGTGAAACAACCATTCTCCATTGAGATTTGGGTGAAACTAATTCATCATGGGACGCTGCTGGCTAGAAATGCTCTTGAATCACATTGGTTAGTCAAATGTTCCAAGACAAGAAATTCCAATGAAGGACAACTTAGTTGATTGAAAATATAAAGACTAGTATGTTACTTTTTAATATTAATCTGAGTATGACTATCATCATTGTTTACTAAAAACCCCAAATTGCCAAAATAAAATAAATCAAAAAAAAGCAACCCAGTTCATTTATGAGTAGCTGACCACTTTCTCAAAAGAACCAAATACGCGCAATGCGCCGTAACTTAAAAACTAAGCTCACTTTCTTCAATATGCGAAAACAAGAATCAAAATCTCAGGTCCACCCAACCATATTTCTTAATCCTTTTAGTAAGTTATCCTTGCCATACTGTTAATGCTTTGCACTAAAAGATTGCAGGTAATTGCATCTGAGTGGCAAACAAAGATGAGTCCTTTCCGCAATAAAACAATTTATGGTACTCAGGCCTGACAATGATACAGAATGAGTACAGTTTCTACACATATTATCGAAGTATCAAAAATGGATATGATATGAATGCGTTACCTTCTTTAACCTATCTGTCTCATAGACAACAATTGATATGTTTTTGTGGTTCCTAAAGGTTATTGGTTGGCAATTTCTCATAAATGACACCAGCTTCAAGAAGCTTACCAGGAAGAAAAGTAGGAAATGCATGGAAAATGGAAGGACAAGGTACCTGCAAACATATTGAAAAGCACCAAGTATTTTTCTTTCTTCATGAGTTGCTTGTTCTCCTAAGATTCTCAAAGTATCTGGGGCATGAACGGCCAGTATACATCCATCATACATTTCTTGAGAACCGTTTGCATCTAGCACACAGCACCCTGCCACATAATACTTATTTTAGCAGCAGAACCCACTGAGCTTTGGAATCGGTTCAGACATTTGTTGGTATTTATTAAAATGTTGAGCTTATATGCTTATCAGATATTTTCAAAATGATATATAGACCCTATGCTTTTTTTTATATGAAGGAACCATTTTTCTACTTTTGATTTTACAGCAGAACCAAAATGCACGTATGTAATACCCTTAAGTAGAAAGAGAGGTGTGTGCTTCGAGAAGGGAGGGTGTAGATATCATTCGTCAGGTGGTTAATCATGTTTGAAGTTCCATAGATGAGAGAAGCCTCTAGCAACTGTTTAAATTGCACCGTGTTTCAAAAATTTCTTTTGGATCAAGCATTCCGGGATCGTCTCTAATCATTTATGAAAGCCCAGTTAGACACTACATTGCTTCAATAAAGAAAAAAGCCGTATGGATGATATTATTTTGAGATGAGAAAATTATCTGATTTGTTCTAGTATGCTTATGGTACCTAAATTTCCAAAATCACCTATGTTTTCAACATTGACATTGATTTCTTAATGAAAAACAAGCTACAAGTTTCTACTTTTTTGAAGTAATTAGATTAAGAACTAAGTAGCTTCTTTGTCTTGCACTTTCACTCTTTTAGACAAACATCTATAAGGCAAATCCCAGATTGATCATGAGATTACATGAAAGTAGGCCTTTTGAATTACTGTCCAATACTCTCCAGTAAAAAACTGCTTACCTCCATCAATCGTTGAAACAGACTGTACCTCACAGCCTGTCCTTATCTGGCAGCATCTATTCTCCAGCTCTTCTCTGACCTGAACGTCATGAATTTTTACAGATTATTCAAAAATAATCATCAAACTGAGCCCTTTTATGACTTAAAAGTGATATACTTAAGGTGTGTTTGGATGTTTGATTGGAATGAGCTTCAAAAATTCAATTCAGTGAAGTCCAAATAACAAAACCAGGGCTAGCTCCACTCCGTTCATTTCCTCAATTTTGAATAAAAATGTCGCCACTCCCACTTTGTTCATTTCCTCAATTTTGAATGGAACAAATTCCAATTCAGTTCAACTGGTGCATCCAAACAGTACATAAACATATTTCAAAAGAGGAAGGAAGAAAAAGCATTGCCTTGTTGACGTAAGTATGGGAACGCGATTTGACCGTTAGCCATTGTGGTCGACCAAAGAGCTGCAGTGATAACAAAGGTTCTAGTCAGAAACCAAACACATGCCTAACAAATAGTTTTTAAGTAAAGCCTCGTGAATGTTGCATGAAAATCAGGATTGAAAAAAATGGGATATAAAGGACTTGAAAAGCTTATGGGACGTGTAAGATACACACACATACATACATATAGCATCAAGTACATGTACCTGAAGAAGGTGATGGTTGCGGCAAAACGAAAGCACGGAAAAAGCTGAGAAGTTCAATACCCCATCTGAAGGGCAGGACCATATTGAAGCACAAACAGGTAGCTGCAATGTTCCACCATTGAGATCACAAGTAAAAATACAACAATGCTTGTAACATACCAAGCATGTAAATGAAAGTATATGTACATGATCGCCGTGGCAGGCTCACCAAATAAGCTTCTTGAAATAATTTGGAATAACCACGTGACTTGAGGAAACTGCCCAAGGTCTCACTGCGATCAATGTCTGGGTTGTTCTCAAGCTCTTCAAGGTACCTACCATAAGCAAATCAAAATCTATCATTAGGAATGTATCGGAAAAAAAAATCAGAATCTAACAAAGAATGCATTGAAATAATGTATGTGAAATCTGATTTTGGCAAAATTAAGATCCGAGGCCAAGTAGATTCTCACTGAGCATTTGTTACAACCACTCGATTTGGTCATGACTTTTATTTATTTATTTATTTTAATTGGTGTGTTGAAGGTGAATTGAAATATACGTATCATGTTCAATTCCCGGAATTGAAAATGGGTGTAAGCAAATCAATCGGTAGTGTGGTAGAAGATATCAATTCACATTAGAAAAATCCATAAACGAAATGAAATGGTTCCATGTCAAGACTGCAGTAATTCAAACTCCTACATTTGGAGTTAAATTCTTTAAATTATATATATATATATATATATATATATATATATATATATATATATATATATATATATATATATATATATATATATATATTAAAAAAACAACAACAACAATTACTTCTCAACTATAATTGAATGTGAAAGAAACTATATTCGCAAATGGATATCCAAATGGATTGAATTTGCAGAGAGCATAATGTTCTATGCACATACATCACATGTACCATATGTGTGATTATCCATGTTCAAACACTCTCAAATGTGTCACCATCCATTTTAAGTCCTCACATGCATCATGTGTCCATTTTTACTTCTATGTTTCAGGATAATAGCTAGTCCAAGATAGTATAAGTAGATAGTTTATAGAAGATAGCATGGCCAAACAATCTGCCTGAAATATTTTAAAATTTCAGTTTCATTTGTGTGTAAAACGAAGATGAGCACAACCAGACTGTTGATATAGTCTGATCAATGCTATTGACCGGCAATTTTCCATCCATAATAGGCACCATGATTGGGCTGCCTCAATTAGTGTGCCCACCTATCCAGATGGACACAGTTGTATGTTGAAACATGGACCATAGACTATACATGTGGCCCACCTGATGAGTGGGCTAGCCTTATCTTTGAAGGGGGTATGTACAAAGTTGGTGGTCCTCCCATGCATGTCTTGCTTGGCATTTTGTCTCTCAATGCGGTGAATCACATAAATCTTATGTCACGTGTAGAGATATACACAAGTCGAGTTAGCTCGCTCAACCTGACTTGGAAAAGCTCAACTTGCTTTGGCTCAAAATTGAATTCGGATTGAGTTGAGTTGGTTTTTAGAACTCGAAAAAATTTCAAGCCAAGTTCGAGCTTGTCTGAGCTCAACTCGACTCGGATCGAACCTCGACTCGGATCGAACCTCAACACGAATCGACTCAAATCAAATTGACTCGGCGACTCAATTATTTTGATATTGAGGTTGCTCGCCGAGGTTTTGATGAAATGACTCAACGAAATATTGTTTCGGGTGCATACATTCTCTGTAGGATCGGCTGGTGGCAAGAAAGGAATGGATCCGAAACAAATCACCATTATAAAACAATCCTCATATCTTGATTTTGATGCTGCCTGCGGAGTGTTTGATGCAATACGTATAAACTGCCTCTACTATTTTGCATTGTGTGATAAATTAAAGATGCACTTTGTGTTTGAGAAAATATTGCACGGGCTCGAACTCGACTTGAACTGGCCCGAGCTACCGAGCTGAGCTAGCCAATTAGGTTCGAGGACTAAACTGAGCCGAGTTCGAGCTCGGGTTAGTTATTGGCCAAGCCGTGCCAAGCTTTCGACTCTGGTACAGCGCACTTGCAGCTTATGTTGGATTGTTAGTACAGTTCTTTTCTTGTGTTATTTTCTTATTTCAGATAATTCTCAGCTAACTAAATTAGATTACATCTCCATATTTTCTCCTAAAGAGTCTTGGTTTAGGACATCCAACCATAGAATTGGTGGGCCACACAATGAAGATAACCAACCAGGTTCAAAAATCGGCTGGTCCAATCATCACGTGGTACACACTGTAAAAATCAGCGGACAGCTGTTGATGTGATTGAATGTACAGGATGTGGCCCACCTACTAAGTGGATCAGAGAGATTCTTGTGACGGGCGGTCTTCATCATGGGAGAAATTGGATGGAAAAATGGGGCCGCATAGGCTGATTGCATCAGTTCACATTTACAAGAACAATGAGATGGCTACCCTCTCGACACGTGCTGATGATAGCACATGTGTGAGAATCATCTGCTCGTCCCATCATATATGTGCCGCGGTACACATTCCAGAAAGGTCCAGCAATTAGGTGGTCACTTTCGTCTGAAGAAAGATGGACGGTTAAAGGGAATTGGTCAGACTTTCTTATTTTATTTTATTTTTTATTTTTTATTTTATGTATGAGCTTTGCCCACGTGATGACCATGCCAGCCACGGGAGCGGATTAGGTGTTACCCGGGTAACACGTTGGTGGGTGTTGCCCTAACCGTAGGGCCCACCTTGATGTATGTGCTGTATATCCACACCATCCATCGGATTTTCCAGATCAGTTTAGGACACGGTCCCAAAAATGGATAAGATGAAGTTTCTCATGGATCACACCACAGGAAACAGTGGCCATTGAACGCCCACCATTGAAAACTTCCTAGGCCCACCGTAATGTTTATTTTCCATCCAACCTTTTGATAAGATCACACAGACCTGTATGTAGGGAAAATACAAATATCGGCTTCATCCCAAAATTTTGTGGCCCCTAAGAAGTTTTTCATGGTGGGCATTCAATCTCTGTTGTGTTATTGTGTGATCCAATTGAGATTTCGACCTACCTCAATTTGGGGAACCATACATTAAAATAAGCTTGAAAAACTAATGGACGGCCAGGATATATAACACATACATCAAAGTGGGCCCCACGGTCAGGGAAACACTCACTAACTATTACCCGGGTAACACCTAATCCGCTGCCGCCAGCCACAGCGCATAGATGGTGGCTCACACGTGATGAACGGTCCAAAATCTCACAGACATCTGCCACATTTTGTCGGTGGAGGACCAAGGGATAGTAGGCTTACAAATCCTACTCTCGCGAGTAGACCCATTAGTCAGACGGTGATAAGGTTCCCAAGAAATCTATACAGTCGATTGCAGCGGAGCTGACGTGCATCACGATGCACCATAACTTAAAAGAAGAAGCAGACAAACAAAGAGAAGGTGTTTTGGCTGCGTTGCGCTTCATCCTCTGCACTAGGCTTATCTATAAATCACCACATGGCTGGATAGTTTGATAATCCAACCGTCCATTAGTGAATCAGACCGTTGATGGCCTACTGCACGATAATGACGTGACAATCCGAGCCACTGGATAATAAGGATACTTGGCCACTCTTCTTTCGAACCGTCGATGGAGGGACTACTACAGTGTCCAAATGATATAATATTTTAAACAATGTCTCCCAGCCATTGCATCTCTCTTCTCCCATCAGATGGACGGTTTGGATTGTCCTTCCATCCGTCACATTATGTACAACAACCCGATGGGGAGATAAATAACCGTACTTTTTGGCTCACAATACGGTTATAGAGTGTAATTAACTGATTATAATCAAATGGTTAATTATAATTAATTAATGCATTAGGCTATTAGAAAATACTTAATTATAATAAAATTAAGTCTACTACATTAAACCTACAAGATTTTTCATATTTCATTGCGTTAAGCTGTCCATGCTAAAACTTATGCTGTAAATTCCATCATGGATCCAATGTATCCATAGATTGGAATACTGAAATCTGATTCATATAGCTTAACCCAATTAGCTGAAATAAGTTTTAGATAATAACAATATATCTACGATGGTACTGTACTTTAGATTATTTAATTTAATAATTACATACTACATGCATAATTTTTAAATAATTTCTAAGTACTTGCGTATCCACTGTAATAAAGTTTTGCATGTGACCGGGGCTGTGTAGTATCCACATAGATGTGCGTGACAAATTTACTTTGAAAGACTAAAATAGGATATGATTTAAAAATCACTCAGGTGGGAACATTGGGAAGAGCAACATCCACCGACCATTAAATTTACATGCCATCCAAACCGTCCATAGATTTATTACCACTCATATAAATGGCAGGAACAAATATCATACTGATACAAAACTTCTGTCACCACCAGGCGTTCAATATCTACTGTTCTGTGTGGTGTAGCTCACATGAGTCTTGGATAGAATCCTATCGTGGTCTTTCAAAACAGATGGACGGATTGAAATTGTCACGGACATCTCTGTGTGCCACGCACAGCCCTGGCCGCGGAGATATCTCTATGCCCGGCCACATGCAATCCGCTCTTGTAGGAAACGGATTGGCTACTGCCCCTGCCATTAGCCATTGGTCAGTGATCTGTGGGCCCCACCATGATGTATGTGTTTCATCCATTCCGTCCACCCATTCTTCCATATAATTTTGTGGTATGAGCCTAAAAACGAGGTTGATCCAAATCTCAACTGGACCACACAGTGTTGATTGAACTCCCACCATTAAAACCTTCTTGGGGTCACAAAAGTTTTGGATCAAGCTGATATATATTTTTCCCCTTCAGACAATTCTGTATGACCTAATCAACAGGTTAGATGTCTAACAACCATTACAGTGGGCCTAGGAGGTTTTTAATGGTGGACATTCAATCACTACTGTTTTGCGATGGTGTGGTCCACCTGAAATTTAGATATATCTCATTTTTGGGATCTACCCCTAAAATTATCTTTCAAAAATGGATAGACGGCGTGGATAAAACACATACGTCATGGTGGGTCCACATAGCACCGACCACTGGCCAAAGCGTGTCCGCTCTCGTAACCCTGCCTCGTCAAGACACGCGGCACAATATGCACCAGTTGAGCTACGGGATTCAAGAAATGAGAGAGCAAGTAGGAGGGAAGATGGTAGCGCAATCTCTCCACGGTACGCGTGGATCGTCAATGTACCAATCGCAACCGTTCATCTACTTCCTATCATGGTTTGACCATCACTTAAAAGGACAGTGATCAGATGGCTAGTATCGTCTGAGCTATGGAGAGAGAGAGAGAGAGAGAGAGAGAGAGAGAGAGAGAGCGTACTCGATCACGTGGGTCTTGAATTTGAGAATTTCACGGATCATTTGCCAGAAGAAGGGATTAAAGGCATTGGTCTTCTGAGCAAACAAGCTGGAGAAACCATTTCGGCTACCCCACTCGCAGCCCTGGCCCATGCCCAAGCTCACCGAAAATGACATGTCTGACCTTTCCATTTCAATTCCCATGCTCTCGAACCACTCAATCATATTCGGGTAAGTCACCTGTCCATTCCAATTCCACCCCCCTTCACTATCTCCAAATTAACGAATTCAAAAATAAGAAGAAAAAAAAAAAAAAAACCGAATATTCTCTTAGCCCATTTTTTCAACCTGGTGGGACCCATTAATTACTAATCACCCATCACATGCCTTTCCAATCTCGTCACAAAAGGCTAGTTCCTCTGTCACTTTTGTTGAATAAAGCTTATTCCACAAAAGGTTACGTGGGGCCACGTGTGCCTCACATCCAATCTTCCATCATGTCAGCTCCCAAATTTCTCCTACGACCCCAAAAATATGGCTGACTTGAAAAACACTGGTGGGCCACACCATGCAAAATCATGCCTAAAGCTTTTAAAATCATGCCGGCCACACCATGTAAAATCATGCCTAAAGCCTCTAAAGTCATGAGATACTCCCACGTGAGTTTTGGAATAGCCTGTTTTTACTTTGTCTAGTAAATCTAGTGAGTTGCATTTTCTAACACCTTCATCCATATCTCACGTAGTAGACGGAGTGAAAGGTACCTCATTTCAACAACGAGGTCTTGGCATCGATTCCCCACGTGGAGGGTGGCTAACGGTGAGGATCTCATATATAGAACGCATTGGCTCACTTACAATCTTAAATAAGATAATGATCAATATTTAAAACTTATGTGAGTATTTGAATTTGTTGGAATAATATGCTGAATTAAATAGACTATAAAAATCGAGAATTAAAAAAGAAAAATAAATTTAGAGAAAAAAAAATTTATTGAATTGAGTCGAGGTGTGACTAAGTCACTCGGCTTGAAATCGAATTTATTTTTCTTAGACAGCGGCTCAAGTGCAACAGGTTTTCAGAGCAATCGACCTCCAGGATACAAAGACTACGACCTGGTCCCAGTGGTGCACTCACTGTACACGGGCTCGAACCACTTGCAGTTTAATCCGAAAGTTCTGAGTTGAGTTATCAATGAACTCAGTAACAATGGTAAAACCGTATCAGAGAGAGTTTTATAAGACAGTATTTTCGTATATTGAAACTGAAATCGGAAGTCTTTATATAGATTCCGAAATAGTGCATAAGCACCCTTTACAAAAGGTTAGGTCCGTTGGGTTTAAACCCAACAGGGGCGACCAACCGGAAGGGAAACATCTCTCTAGTTTAAAACGAAAAGGTGCAAGTGCGAATACATTCTCACACATACAGTTCTGCGAGTATCCATACACACACACCCACGCGAGTACACTTACACCGCACCGCACCGCACCCAGCCCAGCCCGTCCCGTCGCGTCGCGCACGGGGATGCGGACTCGGCACGGCTCGGCGCGCGCGCGCGCTTGTGGTCAATGGCATAGATTAGAGCTATTGGCATAACCTCTCCACAGGACGAAATTCACATGCCCACTGAAAGGGGCTTAAGCCTTAGACAAAAAGCCTATCATATAAACAAGAGAATTTCTTTTGTCAAATCCGATGTGAGACAAAACCAACACTTCAAAAACACCAAAATTTAAATGTGGAGGGAAAACACCAAAATTTAAAAATTTAAATTTTTAATATTATTTTTAAAACAAAATACAACAGAATTTTGACAAAAAAAGAAAAAAAGATTCGTACTTCAGGCCGTGGGTCCTCAATATTTTATATTAAACCCAAGTTTTAGAATAATAAGGTAGCCATCCCCATCTCAATTATTTATTGCAGTGTGACCCACCTGTGTTTTATATTGACCTGGTTTTGAGACACATAAACTTGGACACACCTTATGGACAGATTGGATGTGAGCCATACATCATGGTGGGCTCAAGTTGTAGAATAAGCTTGTTCTACAAACGTTGCTGAGGAATCAGCTTCCTGTTAGCAGGCTAGAAAGTGGAGAGCCAGTATTGTCTAGCCATGGAGGCACGGTCCATCGACGGTGCGCCCCCACAAGGCCAACAACCACGGTCATGAACTGGATGGTCCTGTCATGGTGGAGCATACTTATAAAGGAAAAAAAAAAAAAAACTTAAAATGAAAATTAAGTTGTCCAATTTCAATGGTCGATATTTAATGTTTAATATCATTCGAAAACTGTTATTTTGGACTTGTATTGGACAGTTAAAAATATGGTCTCATTTCAACAAATGGGTATCTTCTAATCAAGGGTTAAGATTGCTCAACCAATATTGGGATTATGACTTCATGATAGAGGTTTCAGCAATTTAATCAGTTCAATTTGAGTAAATGTCCGCCATGTCTACAATTCCCGAGTGCCTGAGTATTTTGTGCGCTGCTGACCGAGTATTAAAACATCATCATATTCTAAAACCAGTAAATGGACTGAAATTGTCATATGCAACGGGTACAACACGCTAGCTATGTTGGCATACCTTACCGTGCATATGCCATGTTGTTAAAGTGGGATAAGAGCCAAATGTCATCACTGCCTGTTTTACTCAGCAGCTACAACAACCAAATTATGTGGGCCCAGTTTGTTGTGCATGACATCCACTCGATCCTTTGGGTGTGGTATCGACTTTAGTCATAGGATAAAATATCTTCCTAATCTACAATTTAAGTGGGCCAAACAACAGTCAACAATTGCAATGTATTTCAAACATAGGCCTACGATGGTGTGTGTATAATCCATCTGAGCCATTAATTAGGTACTAATAACTTGGATGAAGAGATCCCTGAATTCAAAACTCAAACGGCCCCAAAGTGCATGAACTCTGAGGATTTAGTTGTAATTTGACATTGTTTCTCATGTTGTGGCCCACCATCAGGCTGAGTTTTGGGATCCACGTGAGAATCCATATCTCATGGAGGAGTGGATGTCAAACAAGCAACATGATGGGCCCCACAAAGTTTGGTGTTATACTCGCTCACTACGGCACGTGTTGTGATAGAGCATTCCAATTTGGTAACTAAGGGATGCGAATATCACGTCGCTCTGGTGAAGCACACGGCCAGGGATTTAGAAAATTCTCAACCGTACATCGTGAAGCACACGACCAGGCTGAATCATAAATTACCTAAATACCCTTTTCTCTATGTGCAAACCGGAAGCGGATGGGGGTGTTGACCTAATACCACCTACGGTCCTGGTGACCCACCATGATGTATGTGTTTTATCCATGCTGCCCATCCATTTCCATCTCATTTTATGGCGTGATGCCAAAATCGAAGCGTATCTATAGATCAAATGGACCGAAATAACCATAAATGAGTAGAGATTAAAAGCTTACAGTTGAAAACTCCTTAGAGACCATAGAAGTTTTGTATGAATATGATATTTGTAGTTTCCTTGTGTGGCCTAACGGACAGGTTGATATAAAATAAACAACACAATAGCCCATATGAAGGTTTTAATGGTGGATATCAGTATCCCTGCTCTTTTCAGAGTTGTGGTCCACTTGAGTTTTAGATATGCTTCAAGTTTAGACTCATGCCTTAAAATGAGTTGAAAAATATCCGGACCACACAGATAAAACACATACATCACAGTGGACCCACTGAGTCCAGTCACGGGCCACCATCCAATCCACTTGGTACAGATGACATTGGACCTGCTGGCTCCGTGCTGCACACCCGTTTATTTTATATCTTTGATGCCGAAGTTGGTGTTTGGATCTACCCTTATATACCGATAACTTATTCCCAAATAATGATTCCCCGTGACACACCACCAACAAAACAAGCACACGGTTACTCTTTAAAAACCAATGTATGTGGACCCCTCTTGATGAGATTCAATGAAAAAAAGAGTTCACCATGCATGGCTCAAGAAAAATGCCACTTACCCGATTGAAGACCATGAACCCAAGGTCCAAATCTACGCCGTCAAAGGTCACGGTCCAAGCGTGCCCGCCCAAGTTATCTTCCTTCTCATACAGCACCACATCGACCCCGGCTTTTGCAAGCACTTGAGCTGAAACCAATCCACTGATCCCAGCACCGATCACCGCCACCCGCATTTCAGATTGTTTTTTTTGAGTCCTTTGGATTTGTTCTTCAAATACACACTATAATCTGCTTCTTTGATGATCTAATCACATAATTATCTTCTTTAATTAATGAAAGTAGAAAATGTATCTGGTGCAATTGCCTACGTCGACTTCAAGGTATGTGGTGCAATGGCCAGATACTGTCACGTGCAAAGGAACAGCACCAGCTAGGTTGGTAGGCCGCACATTTATTGGTTCCAAGCGTTTGGTTATCATGTGAACGTGTCAGATCGGGATTGGATGAATTTGCTATGTAAGCGATTACACTGGATGAGACATTTGATACTCTGGCAGAGTATGAACCTTGATACGCAGGCACTACGAAATAAATTAAATTCTGAACACATTGACGCTAAGTCACGGTCCCAAAGTCAACGTGGTTGAATAATCCGCACCTCTGATTCGTGGAATAGATAGGACCAATGGATATTTCCTATTTTAACCGTTCAATAAATGTCCACCAATCCGATTGGCAGGTAATCAAAAAAATATAAATTTTTCGTTTACGATTCATCTAAACTGGGTTTGATAACTTTGACGGTTTAATTGGAATTACTTCTATGCCACGTATGCAATTTCTAAATGCCGGTGTATCATCAGTCACAATCTGCCGGAGTATCAAAGTTTCTCGCCACAAAACAAAGATGAATCGACCAGAGCGTGAGAGAGGGGAACGGATTGGCTACTCCCCCTGCCACCAGCCAATGGCTGATGGTCGGGTCTGTGGGCCCTACCATGATTTATGTGTTTCATCCACGCCGTCCATCTATTTTTGCAGGTCATTTTATGGTATGAAAAAAAAATTTTAGTTATATCAACATCTCAACTGGACCACATTACAGGAAACAGTGTTGAATGAGAGTCAACCATTAAAAACCTTTTAGGGGCCATAAAAGTATTGGATCAAGCTGATCTCTGTTTTTTCCCTTCATCTGGGCGTGTATGACCTAATAAAAAGTTTGGATGTCAAATAAACAGTACAGGGGCCTTAGGGGGATTTTAATGGTGGATATCCAATCATTATTGTTTTCCCATGGTGTGATCCACCTGAGATTTATATCGCTCTAATTTTTGGTGAAATACTAAAATGATCTGTAAAAATGGATGAACGGAATGGATGAAACACATACATCATGGAGGGGCCCACAGAGCACCAACCATCAGCCACTGGGATGGTGGCAGGGGAAGTAGCCAATCCGTTTCCGAGAGGGAGAACCATTAAAATAAAACTCGAATTTCAACAACAAAAAATAAAAAAGGCTGCATTTTAAAAAAAAAATACATGAAACTCCAATTTGGTCGTTTCAAAATGAAAGTTATTCCAAAAATACTACACAAATTCTTCAAGGGAACTTTAAAATCGGCAAAATATTCGAATAAAAGCAACCGCCACGTTTGGCTGCATCAAATATCATGAAATTTCAAGATTACTCACTCTAATTTGATGCAGAATATTACGAAATTTGGTGCAACCAAACGCAGCCTGAACTAAAATCTTAAAATCTGAGAAACCCAAAGCAGAAATTCCTATATTTTTTGCAAAACTCAACAAAACAAATGTGGAATAGGATTCCAATTTACATATCTAAATCCAAACGGAAATGGAATGCAATAATCTTCAGAACAGAAATGCAGAAGCTTCTCGAACTTACCTCAGCTTTTCTATCAGAGAATTCCCATAGAGAGACTCTCTTCGACTTTCTTGATTTCTTGTATGTTGGGAAAATGAAATCCAACCTACCAATGGCAATGTATGAAGATATATATTCAATAAAGAAACCCAAAAAAAGAGAGAGGAGACAAAAAAAAAAAAAAAAACCCAACGACTAGAAAGACGAGCGACCAAGCTCCCACATGTTGGGCTGAAAGTCCGGGCAGCTTGGGTGAGGTTGGTGCTCAACCCTAATCCAACCCAAGGTTTAAGTACCTCAACCTAAACCCAACCCAACTCAAGATGGTTGGGAATTCTCAACCCAAGCCCAACCCAAGCGGGCTTGTTCAGGTTGACTGGGTGGGTAGGGAATATACATGTTAATATTTTCGTTATTACATTAGTTTATTATATTTTAATATAAAATTTATTTTTTATATTTATAATTTTATTAATTATATATGTAATTATTTATTATAAAAAATTTCATTTTTTCTTTTAAAAAACAAGCTAAAATATAAGACAATTATTTTTTTAAAAGTCATATAACATAGCACGAAGTTTATTTGAGAGAGAAATTTAGCATATCTTGTTAGTTTGAGTCTTTAGAAATGTCATGGATAAATGAGACTCAACATTACTAGTATGCCTTTGATACAAACGATTCACACTCAATTATAATTTATAAGTAGCTTATATATTGATCGGATTCAAATTGAATCGGACAACTTGAGACAACAACTTGAGCTAAACTTGAGTTTTATTGAGTTAGTGTTTATATAGCCCAGACTTAAGATCGAACCTAAAATATCATGTCTGATCCCAACCCAATGTCAGGCCAGTCATAGGTCAGTTGGGTTGAACCCGCCCAACTTTCGGCCCTACCCACATGTTATCAAACAGCAATCTAATCTCATTTGTTTTGCCTCTGTCGCGACTGAATTTCCAGAATGTGTCGCTCCATTGGGGCCCACATTATAATATGGTCCAATGATTTGGACGGTTCATGCTTCATTTTGTTCCATAAAATGCTTATGAACTAATAATAAAACTTCATTGGTTATTCTGAATATTGATCTTTGAGTTGAATAAGGAGTCGTTGAAAATTCTATTTTCAATGGTCTGAATTCATCTATATATAATAATGGATATAAATATTATTTCAGTGTAAAATTATTATTATATCCCTTCTATCACACTATACATAAAATGGACGGATCTGATCATTGAACCATATCAGAGTATCTGCCAAAATGACGGGACGAATTACGAGACAACACAGAGACAAGACGAACTCGTGTTACAGCAGAACCGAACGGACGCAAATTGTCTGTGCCCCGGCCCCATAAAATTACTGTGGTAGGAAGCTATGTGGGGTCCACAGAGATTTCCGTCACAAATCCACTCCATCCACCCGTTTATAATGATCACAATAGGAAAGAAGATTAAAAACTTAAGTGGGCCACACCACACGAAAAACAGAAGATGGAACAGCCACCATTGGAAACTTTGTAGGGACCACAGAAGTTTTGCATCATGATAATATTTGTGTCTACAGTTTATGTGAGTGGTAATAACCCTACGAACGATTGGGATGTCATATAAAAATCATGGTCGGCTCTAGAAAGATTTAGTGGTGGACGTTTTCGTTCTCATTGTTTAATGTGGTGTGGCCCACTTGGGTTTTAAAATTTCCTGATTTTTGGACTCCTGTCCTATTGTGATCTTTAGAAACGGTTGGACAGAGTGATTTTGTAACGGGCATCTCTGTGGCCCCCAAAACCTCCGACCGTGTCCCGGCCAGATGAAGTTTCTGTGAACGATAGAATATTTACATAATCTTGAGTACACTCGCGCGAGTGCACTTATATTTCATCCGTCAACAGTCAAAACGTGTGATAGATGACAGCCGCCCATCATTCGAACCCCACGTTTGGAATTGCTCGGGTGAAAACGCATTCTTATGTGCTCATTTGGTGAGACAGACATGTAATCTGATATAAGATTGGCATTATGGTCTCGTTAAAGAATTTTGACGGTGGAACACTCCAGATTAACGGATTGGATCTTGGACACGTATCCTTCTTGAGCGTGCGTTTGTGCACTGTGGACAGTGGACAACACGAGATCTTTTAAGTCTTATGATACTCATGCACCATATGGGTAGGCAGTGTCAAAACTTATTAGTTGAAATGGACCCTTAGGTACTATTAAATTTTAACCGTCCAACGGGTCCATACTCTTGCTCCGGTGGTAGACTCTAAGGGCCGGTTTGGATGAGCGGATTAGGTGGGAGTAGAGTTGTACACGAGTCGAGTCGAGTTGAGTATCGCCCTACTCGTACTCGACTCTTAACGACCGAGCGCTGCTCGTACTCGGGCTCTACTCGGCCAACGAGCATGACCCCCTGCTCGAACTCTACTCGCTCGAGTACGAGTCGAGTACGAGTAGTAAACGAGTCGAGTCGAGTCCGAGTTTTCGAGACGAGTTCGAGTACGAGCAGAAATCGAGTCAAGTCGAGTGCGAGTTTTTGAAGCGAGTTCGAGTACGAGTCTGGATTTGAGCCCAATTCGAGCAGGGTTTTCGAGTAACGAGTTCGAGCTTTAAACGAAACAATAAAATATATAAAATGCACATAATTTATGATTAAAAAACTTCGATAATTACATTAACATATTTACATAATTATATTACATTATTCAAAATGATAATTTATAACTAATAACCTTCATAAAATGAGTGCCTTCCTGTTCCTGTATTGTCATCTGATCCATTGGAACTGCTCTCTATTTTTTTATATACAAATTGGTTCACTTCCTCTGAGTCAGAAGGTGAAGAGATTTTTCCTTCATGCTCTTCTATACTTTGAATTAGATTTTTCAAACTTGTTTTGTGTGAAGAATTGTATATGGTACCCAATGCCCTATAAAATTCACCGAGACGAGTCAGGAATTTGAATTTTTTACTCTTTTTCTTCTTCTTGTTCGTCGTACTCGACGAGTAACTCGACCCTGCTTCAACATCGTGTTGTCTTTGACTCGAATATCGCTGAAGTTTAGAAACATCTTTCATACTGCGTTTTAAGGCAAGTTGGAATTGTTCTTCCTCCAAAACTTTTAATCTGGCTTCCTCCTCTGCATCTTTTGTGGATGTCATTTGTATACTAAATTCAAAAGCAGAAGGTTTGGATGGAGTGGAAGACTTTCTATTCGAATCTAACAAGGCTTGAAAAAGAATTTGGACATCCTTAGGGGCATTGAGGTATGGTTTTGCATCACCACCTCGACATGACAAGTGTAAGCGAAAGCGATTAGTCTTGTGTACAAACTTTGCGCCACACAAACCATACTTAATCTTTATTTTTCTAGACCGTGGTGGTGATTCAACTAGGGAAGTATAGTGTAACATCCCGAAAATCGGGGGGTCGAGCAAAAACCCAACTCCCGAGTTCCAAAATGTTATTTATGCAACATAGATATGTATGATTGAATGTTGTCTGTGATAACGCATTAAACATGAGTGAGATTAAGCTAGAACAGCATATCATACTCCAGAGACAGTTAAATTAACAAGCGGAAGACTGTGATAGTATGTATAACATATATAAACTGTTGTATGTCTCCAGAGTGTGAACATGTTACCAGGTTATACACATACATGTATACTCCAAAAGTAGACGAAACGAATATACATGAGTGCGCTAAAAATATAAAATGATAAATGTCAAAGTATTTAATCAACCTCCCTATAATCCCGTCAATCAGAACATGCATAAAGGAGGAATCCTCCTCATCATCATCAAGTCCAGCTCTGCCTCGCAGGCCGCGCCATCATCTGCAATCACAAAAAGGTCTGGTGGGTGTCCAGGAACACCGTCCCGTAACGTGGGAGTGAGTAGCTAACTCAGTGGAATAATAGAGCAAAGATTAACATGTTCTCAAATCAATCATGCGATAATAGTAAAGTAATAAATCAAACAATCCTAAAACTGTTGTTAATGCAATATGACATGACGTGATGTATGCCATCACCGACGATCTCCCTCATACGGCACCATCTTACGACCGCGGCATGCAATCGACCCTCAAGTGCTCCACATCTTCCAGGCACATGCAATGGTATGGTGATATGATTTTCGAGTTATTATTAGTCCATTCAAACAGCAGGATTGAGAAACTAAGGTACTTTCCTTATATCAATCCCAACACAGATCCTGTCTAGGGTCGTCACTTCTAGTAATTTCATACGAGGTATATTTTGTAGGTCGCTGCAAGGGCTGCCAGGGCTGTTGCACGCACTCGTTGCTCCACTCCCCCATCACCTTATCAATACAGGCCTACTGTATTCTACTGCTACTGAAGGGTCGTCGCCTCCCGTAGACTCAGAATACGCTCGCGGTCACTACAAAGGACTCGTCGCCTGATCAGTGTAGGCCGACAACAAGCATATAGTGTCCCATACCACCATAATCTGCTCACGAGACTAAGTGCTCACTGGTCACTACGGGAAGGTTTGTGGCCCCAGCGTAGGCCGACAGCTCGACCACGGTGTCCCATATCACCATGCCCGGCTCATGAGTCTTCGTGGATCAAGGTACCATGGTTAACAGGGTTTACAATGGTAAGTTCAGTACCCTAGGTTCAAGCAGTTATGACTCATGCAGGGTGAACATACAACGGCCAGTCGGGTTACTTGACGGGCTCGACTAGCGCGATCGCATCTCAAGTCGAACGACATGAAGTGCGTAAAATACATCGCGTGGCCTAACTACTGCTGCCAACTCCAGAACACGGCTCCCGTTCATCGACGCGTCGTTCGTGGCGAAGATAAGCTAACCACGAATTCGCTCGGTTACCGGCTGCCTGGACTAAGTATAGTCCCAAACATGTGGAATCACATCAGCAAAGCATGTGAAAGTATTGGAAATGAAATACAACCATATGAGCATGTTAACACATGTTGTAACATACAACTTAAGCAAATCACCTGATATATGCCTTTCATACATATAATGAAATTATGCATATCGCCAACATATAGAAAATCATTTTCGTCAGCATATTAATTGTGAATTCAATCTCAAACTAAATCATAATGAAATCATCAAGCACATGTTCTAACATACAACTTACGTGAATCATCAAGCACATGCATTTCATCCATATAATGAAATCCTGCATATGGCTAACACGTAGGAAACCATTTACACTAACATATTAATTGAGAAATCAATCTCAAATTAATTCATAACACCATTGAATTCAATATATACTAATACAAGCCTTTATACAAACACTTAAACTACACACTTAAGACTACATATAGTATGTCGACTCAAAGTGCGCGTTTAGGAAAATCTCTTCGCCAAACTAATTATGCACGCATTTTTAGTATCCTAATGCGACAAGAAGTCATGTCAATCACATCAGCAAATTATGGATGAAAACAGTATTTCCTATAAATGATTAAAATGCCCTAAATCTCATATTCTTCGTTGATTTACGAAACAGGAAATGGACAGCATGTTATACATGTCAAACGGCGTTGCCGTCGATAATCTACTATTAAACGACATTGAAAGCTTTGGAAATAGTCAATCAAAGTGTCTAAAATCCACACTTTGTCTTTTATGGATGTGTAAATTCGAACGGAGCGTATATGCTTCGTCTACGGCGATTAGAGAACCTAATACACAAGTTCTATTAGCTACTTCGCTAGGAAACGAAAGGAACCTCAAATCAGCAACCTCTAGGGTATTTTCTTACCTGAAAACGTGGAATCACCGGGAAAGTGATCGGAGTGCGTTGCCTAAGCACGTACAGCACGTGGCATAAGCAGCAGAAAATTCTCTCCCACCTTCTCTCACAAACTCTCACCTTTTCTCTCTCCCAATCTAGGAATTTTTGTAAATTCGGATGAGAGAGAGGAGTGAGGGTTTCAACCCCTTTTATAAGCCCAAACTTGCCCGAAATAGGCTCCGGTACAAAGTTCACTTAGTGCATATCCAAATCGGGGCTGTTTCGGTTCAAAAGATGCTTTCTGGTGGTCCCCTGACCGAATGCGAACGGACTTAAGCTCACGCGTACCAGATCTAGCACGTATTAAGTTTTCAGTCCGGCTGGGTCCACAGATCGCATGTGGCGGACCAGTTTCAGTTCAGCGGTCACCGCATGTAGATCAGGTCTGCAAATCTCATGGTATGAAATAGAAATTTTTCCTGATCCGAGGGTGTAATTTGGCTGAATTCTGACGGTTAGAACGCTTAATACTGACGCGTCAAGTCGTGCGCCAGATTTGAATTTCAAATTTCAAATCTGTCCCTATTCGCACTCTCTTCGGTCCGGGCTCAATGAAATAGCCTGTGATTATCGGTTGGACTTGATTTTCGAAATGATAGTCAAGTCCAGCTAGGCGGTCCTAACGGTCTAAGATAGTAGGCATCGAACTTTCGACGCGCGGTCTAGATCCAATACAAAATTTCAAAGGGGTCCAGAGAACAAACCTGCTTAGAGTTTGATCCGAGGTTATAGAGTATTATAGAGTCATTGGTTCTACTCGATTTGGGTCTTGTAGAACGTATTTAAAGTGATCAGGGACTATTTCCCAGCTACTCTAGCGTTGCGCTAGCTAACTTACGCTTAATTTCTAAAGGAATTAATCCTAAGTGGTTTCTTTAGCTATGGAATTGAGTTCTGAACGATTTTTCAGGTGTTTTAATTGACCCACTGCCTAAGGACGTCAAATCCCAGATTGGCTAAAATCTGAGGTGTTACATATAGTCCCAAATGTTTGTCGATGGCTCAAATGACGATATATCTACATTCAATTTTTAATTAAAAAAAATTAGAAAATTGATAAATAAATTGAACTTGATATATGAACAAAAGAAAGCAATATAAATGTATCAAAATTCAAAAATAAAAGCAAATGAACAGGCATATATAAATAAATATTAAAGATTCAAAGTCTTTCAATCCACATTCCAAAAGGACCAATACTTTCGTGTTTGCAGTTGCAGTGAAATAATATTACAGATCATTCAACATTCAGCCAAAAAAATTAAAAAACCAAAAATAATTACTGATCTGTAGATAGAGACTCGTCACAAATCTCAATCTCCTCTTCTACATCATCATCATTCATATCTCCTCCCCATATCGGGTGCAACCAATCTTTCGTACAAATCAACGCTTCTACTGTGTTTGGCGAAAGTTATCTTCGATACTTGCTCACAACCCTGCTCCTTATGCTGAATGCGGATTCTGATGCCACTGTTGAAATTGGTATTGATAATATGTCCCGTGCCATCACAGATAATATAGGGTATTTTGATTCACTAACCCTCATCTTCAACCATTCCAACACATCAAATTCAGCTCGCACTACGATTGACTCCTTGAGGTACATTTCTAACTCTGATTCCTTAGTATCAACTCTCGTTCGTGCTTGTGCCAAATATGATATGTATTCATTTAACACATCCGGATTACCAGGTACAGAAATATTCGCATCTCTACTTTCTTCAACACCCGCTGCAGGTAAAGTATTAACATACGATTTGTACAGATCTTCAAGAGCTTGACGAACCTTAGACGCCTCTGCTGCCGCTCTTTCAGTAAGATAAAGCTTCATGAAAATAAAGTTAACCAATCCCATATTACAACGGGGATCAAGAACAACTGCCAAGGACATCAACAAATGACATTCGTCTCAGTATTTATCGAACTTCGTCTTCATACCAACTGTCATCTGGCGTATGAAATCTGGACTCGCACTGGCATTTTTCTGCAAAGCATCCTTAATCTTCCAAAGAGACGGAAGAAACAGATTCGCGGTTGGATACTGATTCCCAGAAAAAATCTTCGTGCAATCGTAGAAAACTTGGAGAAATGTGTGAACTTGTTGTGCTTTGGCCCAATCATCTGTGCTCGGCAACCAAGAATACGTTCTGTCACGCGCCGCGTATTCAGGAAATGCAAGCTGTAATTCCATTGTCGCATCTAACATTTCATATGTCGAGTTCCAACGTGTACAGACATCCAACTTCAACATTTTTTTAGATGACACTTTCAAACGTTGGATGATGTCATTCCATACACTCAGTCTCGACGACAAGCCCCTTATATATTTCACACTTTCTCTTATGTTCTCTATAGTATCGTCGATTGCTTTCAGCCATTCTTGTACAATCAAATTTACGATATGGGCACAACATCTGACCTGAAATATTTTTCCTTCAAAAAATAAATTTCCTGTAGCCCTGAACTGGTTACGTAAGCATGAAATGACACTGTCATTTGCTGAAGCATTGTCTAAAGTTATTGCTGAAATTTTCTTCTCAATGCCTCAGCCTTCTAGACAACTGTAAATGCAATCTGAAATAAGTAAACTAGTATGTGGAGGAGGAAGGTGTTTGCAGTTCAAAATTCTCTTGCATAGTTTTCAATCCTTATCAACATAGTGAGCGGTTAATGAAATATATCTTTTTCTTTGATTGGACGCCGTACATAAATCAGAAGTCAAAGCTATTCTGGTCACTGAAGCCAAAACTTCTTTCAGTTTCATCTTCTCCTTTGCGTACATCTTCATGCTTTCTCTCTGCACTGTGACGCAGGAGACATTCTTGACCCGAGGGTTAAGAAATTGACAGAAAGCCCTAAACCCTTTACTTTCAATCATTCTGAAAGATTTTTCTTTCAAAATCACTAATCTAGCAAACCACTCATTCAGCTTCTCCTTGTCAAACTTATGAGTGGACACTACGCCTTGGGAGTCGTCCCCTTCTGACTTCGTAAATGACAACGTCTGTTGGCCAGGAGGAGGAAGTCTTGCTTTCTTAGGACACGTCTTCAAATGTCTAATTAGATGTGTCGTAGATCCTCCTGGAATCTTACTGAATAACCCTTTGCAGTTAATACACTTTATCTTATGTACACCGTTAACTATCACGTCTTTGAAATCATCCCACACTGGTGATCTCTTCTTCTTCCCTTTGCATGCGGTTGACGTGTCTGTGTCTCCCTTTACTATTAGAGGAGATGTGGTTGATGCACCCATTCCAGGGGTATTTGGGCTTTCGTCTTGACTAGCCATCTATAAAATAAAGTTCTCGATATGTTATACGGCTATACCTAGGGTCCTAGATGGCTAGACCGCTAGACGGGCATAATTACTTAACTGTCTAAATCAGTCACCCATTCAAAGTTAGATGGATTGTAATGCTTCATTTTTTAATTTAAATGCTATGTCGAAATTCCGGCAGCATCTCCCCTTATCTCTCTATAATATATTAATCTTGTATTTGATTCCCATGTCAATCATCAACACAAAGTGTGGACATTTGACGACGGAAATAAATACATAAAATATATCCAGAGAGAAAAAGGAGAGACGTAATCAGAACAGACATATGTTTTTAAATTGGAATAAATGAAGACATTACAATCTATCTAACCCTTAACTGTCTAAAAAGGGACAATTTGAGCAATTTTTATGCATCAAAGAACACACTGAATCTATGTCTGGCAACATAAAAAGCCTCAAATGGGTAACTGATTATCCTATACTACAAGTCTACAACTATAACAATACAAATAATTCATATCTATGCAAACAAATGAGCATGTTGAAATTGACATAACATTTATCATCTAGCTAACTAGGAATTATTAATTGATAGGCCCACTCTGACTTTAATAGGCCCACCATGATATTAATTGAAGACCCACGATAGGCTTAGAAACAAACAAACAAACAAAATGATGACTTATAATTCAGGTGGGCCACACAGCACTAAAGTAAACAATTGGGAGTGGGATGTTCACCCTTGAATAAATAATATACGAGTATTGAATGTGTGACCTTCTAGAAGAATAGAATTAGACAGACCTCCAAATTAAAATTCACAAGTGGATAATACAACCATCTGTAAGCATGCCTTTGCATTTAATTAGTTTGATTTTCATTATTAAAAGATGGCCGAAATACAGTAAAAAATAAAAATTCTAAGAATTAAGTTTCAAATAAATGCAACTTGGCTGGATGTTGAGTCTAGTTTTCAAGTTCTTAAACTATTGTTTCAGCTAAAGTATGGAGTTCAAAAAACAACTATACATGTTTGTATATATGTACGTGTGTTGTATGTAAATAAGTTTAAATACAAAATTTCGATTAAAATGGACAAATTTTTATATGAGTAATATTTAGGTGATCAAATGGTAGATTAATATCAATCTTTGCCTCTCAAATCTTTCATTTTCCAAGTAATCTTTATACTAACAATCCATCTTATTAAATTTAACTGCAACTAATATCTATTTATAAAATTACCTTCAAATTTCTTTAAAAAAATGTTTCAATAAGTTTTCCTAGAAAAATAAGATTGACTTCTTCTTCTTCTTCTTCTTCTTTTTTTTTTCATATCTTCTCAAGTACCGTTTTAAATAATAGAACTATTTTTGTAAAATTTTCCCCAAAACTATTGGCTTTGTTAACTGTGGATGCAACATCCATTTACCCAAATTCAAACCATCTAAATTATCAACTACCTAGATATGGAATACATACATAAAACTATACACTGATTGTACATCATCCATCAAACTTTGCCAGAATATCAAAGTTCATTTGAGATTCTCACCTATCACTTATGATGTTTGGCTCATGTACACAGTACACTTACTTTGTACACTAGGCATGTTGACTTGGGTATTGCATGAAAACACAAATATCAGACTTGGGTATTGTATGAAAACACAAATACCAATTTATCAATATGTATATGTTCCTTACCAAATACCAATGGCATATCAGACTTGGGTATTGTATGAAAACACAAATATCAGGTTAATCTTAAACTATATTAATAATTTCTAACATATATTAGCAATAAAAAATAAAAAAATCAACCCCACACCTTACCGAGCGAGCAGAAGAGGGACGACCGGCAGCTGCGTGCAGGGCAGGGCGACGACGGACGACGAGACGAGTGGCAGCCTGGTAGGGACGAGCTGCAGCACCAGACGAGTGGCAGGGGCGAGCTCCGTCACCGGATAGGCCGCAGGGACGAGCGGAAGGGTCTAGGCTTCTAGTACTGCCGGACAGGGGACAGGGGCGAGAGAGAGAGAGAGAGAGAGAGAGAGAGAGAGAGAGAGAGAAGAGGGACGGCCGGACGGGTGCTGTGAGAGGGAGGGGAGAGAGAGAGACCATTTTTTTTTCGAATGGATGGGCGATAGGAGGGAAGGATTTGGGCGCTCTTGAAAAGGACGGACGGGGTAGCGCTATTGGAAAATGACACGCGAGGTGGGGTTAGGGTTTTTTTTTTCGGGCGGACTTATATACATTGGAACGAGTCGAGTACCGAGTCGAGTACCTCTAGACTCGTACTCTACTCGTAATCTAAACGAGTAGTGAAAACCCGCTCGTACTCGGCTCTAACTCAGACGAGTCGAGTACGAGTCGAGTATTCCGAGTCGAGTCGAGCGAGTACTCGAGCCTTAGTCTGCTCGTGTACAGCTCTAGGTGGGAGTGAGTTGTATTAGGGTGGATTGCACGACTTCCAATGTCAGGGTTGAGTTTGATAGTGATTACATGCAATCCCACTGGATTGCTATATCCATCTGCTCATCTCTGCCATGTTTGGACGGGCGGACGAGATTGGATTACATATCCGTAGGTCCATCTCTGCCATGTTTGGACTAGCGGATGGGATTGGATTACAAAAGCATAGTGCATACTTGGACAGTCGGACGGCCTACCACTAGCCCCGTGTCTAGTGGTCGGTGATATGTGGGATCGATCCATGTTTGGTGGTCGATGATATGTGGGGCCCACCATATGTATGTATTTCATCCATTCCACTCATCCATTTTTAAAGATCATTTAACAGCCTGACACAAAAATTAAGGGGGATATATATCTCCAGTGGACCACGCTAGACGAAAATAATAGCAATTGGATATCCACCATGGAAATCATCCTATGGTCCACTGTACTATTTATTTGACATCCAATGTGTTAAGTAGGTCATACACCAACAGATGAATGGAAAAAAAAAATAAAAATTATCAGCTTCATCCAAAACAAGAAAGGCTCCAAAACATTTTTAATAGGTTGATGCTCATTCGACACTGTTATTGTAATGTGCTCCAACTGAATGTGATATATACATCATTTTTGGTCTCATACCACAAAATCATCTGTAAAAATAGATGGTCGGCATGAATGAAACACGTAAGTTATATTGGGGCCCACAGGTCACCGACCAGAAGCTACAACCTATGACGTGGCTGGTTGTCTGTGCTCTCTGCCCCACTCACCGATGTAAATGTCTCATCCATGCTGTCCATCCACTTTGATATATCACCTTACATCGTTCTCCTCGAAATTGAAGACACGATTTATCTCAGGTGAACCACACTATATTAAGATATAGGCCCATCAACGCCACTATCAGCATTGAACATTGCCGTGTATCCGCATGGACCACATCACGTGATAATGGTGTGATACAGACAAATCCCAACAGATGTATGGCATGCGAAAATAGAGATATATGAATACATGAAAAGTACAATGACATGTAAAAACATAGGTTGTATGGGGAAATGTGAGGAAATGAAATAAGTGACATATTACAGATACATACAGTCATTTGTGTTAGGCTAGAATTTGAAAATAACAAGGAAGGCAAGAAAAAGGACACAAAAACCAACTAGAAAGGCACATAATATCTTCCTGTCTGATGGGGGAAGATCATCAGTCGACACGACCCTAGAAACCATAGTCGGTGTCACCTGTACCGTCTGTCGGTTGGATGATGACAAAGAATGGCGGATGTGATGATCATCAGAAAATGCAGTAAACTGAACCGCATGAGAATCTGTGCGAGGTCTTGATGATGCGCATGCCTTATCGGAGTTACTGTCCCAGAATGCAACTGCCTCTTTCCAGTTCCTGAATACGCAGTGTATCGCTCCACTACATCTTTCCACCTCCAATCTCGTGTCGTCCCAACACATGTATATTCTAGGCCTACGTCCCACCAAGACGACGTAATACTTCTCCTTTCCCATCTGCAATAACATGGACGTAATTGGCACTAGATGGTGTCTTGAAATAGAAATTCGCAATCGAAGTTTACATTAGTAATGTCCTATTGAGTAGCATCGTAAAGTACAAAAAGACTAGGAAACGAAAAAGCTATATAGTTATCAGTACGTACCCTTCCAAGCTAGCGGATTGTATGGTCTTATCTATCTTAAGAAAATAAACTTACCAATCATAATTCATGTGAAAGCATATAAATGATGTTAACTATAGAAAAGTTATCGCACCAGCACAAGTCATATTTGTATATATTACAGATATACCTCCATGTTTGTCAATCCAAAAAAATAAATCCTCAAAAATAAAAAAAATCCAAACACCAAATCAAGTAAATCAAAGTTATTACATGCCAACACATAATAAGCAAGAGAACATAACCAAAGATATTAAATCCTCAGATGGATCCGACACCTCGATCCCCAAAGTGGTCATGGAGAGTTTTTTTCAACCGGTCAATGTGGCGCTCTGATCCTAGACTCACAAAGAATGACACCAGTTCCTTGTCGTTGCTCAAGAGCTGACCAACCTCAAAAAACTTTGAGTTGGTCAGGCCCTTGATCTTTTCTAGTACATCAAGTACTTTGGAAGTGCGATTCACCGACTTCTCAAGGCCAAATTTGAGTATTGAACCGACGACAGTCTGCAGAGACGCCCCTAGTACTTCATAGGGACGAGGATAATGCGATCGTTTCTTTCCTACGCTCCCACTTTGAGTAGCATTGGTATCAGTTGTGTGAGTCGGAGTGTTACGTGAGCCGTGTTATCCTATCGAAGGACTGTTTCACGAGAATGGGATGGTCCCCATAGACTTTGTACCATAATCATTTGACAAATCAATTGTATCATCCATATCATCATCCACCTCTCTCCATGCATCATTAAGTTCTCGTTGAAGATGAGATGATGATGTTGATGCAGCTATAATCCTACTGCCGCGGACATACCGTCCCGTTGCTTGGTCCGAACCGACAATCATTGCAAGATCATCCATTCTCTCAATCCGTTTCTCGCACAGTCTTTCCGCACGCGGGTGAGACTGCAGTCGTACAATCAACAGTTGTAAGTACAGTATGCGAGTTAATGACACATCATATGGCGGAAACAGTATATTTCAAAAATCATACCTTAAGATATTCCTCCCAGACTTCATCGGGGGCCGTAACCACCATCCGCTCACTGTCCCATCCAAACCCGCTAGCCGCCAGCATATCCTTTACTGCAGTGTACTCCCTCTTGTAATACCTTAGTCAATTCGACACATTCTGCTACTTGAGGACTATATTGGTATGCTTTGTTACGGCTTTTGCGACAATTGATATGTCTCACGTTTGAAACCATTATCACCCTTGCGTCTCAATGCCACTTGTTCCAGAAATATGTTAATCATAACTTGATCCATATCGGGAGTCCATTTTATTTTTGGAGCTCTAGACGCAAGCTCAGCCAGGGATTTCACCGGCTACAAACTAGTATGTATTAACTGAAGATCATTACTGGTTGAGAAATGGGCCAGAGTAACTCTTTGGTCCAGGTTGAGACCAAGTGATGAGGAATCAAATTCAAACCTATCTGGGCTGGCCTATGATCTGAACGCCCCACTACAATGGTAAGTACAGATAACTGTACAGTCCTCTAGGTTGATTTTGAGGCCATTTTCAGACGCCTATCGGTACAGTCAGATAGCAATGCCTAAGAAATTTTGAGACTTAAGTCTATCAGAGATGAACTGAGAAGGTGTAACAGGTATTCAAGGGGGTAGAGATCTGGCCGTAGAGATGGTGAAGCAGATCGTAAAGGACATTGTAGTGGAGACCCAGCCAATTTTTTTTTTTTTTAAATAATTAATTAAATAAATGCATTGCAAATCTGATGGGAGGAACACAATAAAATGGACCACCCCATAGAGTTATGTAAGAAAGATTGGAGAAGAGGGAATAAATACAGGACAGATTGGACGGACGGAGAAGAAATCCTACTGCACATCCAATATTAGATCTGGTTTAGAACCCATTGCAGCTAGCCAGACAGGCGAACTCTATATCAAAGGGCCTATTTCGCTGAAAACCATAGATATGCACTAGATGCATGAAAACCCTTCATGGCGGCTTCCTATATTACAGAAATCATCAATATATATCTGGAACATGCAAGACATATGTACAGACCAGAATAGAGTCTCATGCAGATCGTGAGTGGAAGAAAACCTTGAAAGTGCACCTATTATGTGCCCTGGTTTGTCAATTACGTTGTAAGTTGAGTCAGTCGGACGACAACACTTAACAAGAAGATCAAGTCAAGCGTCTGCCTCATTTGGATGTGTGGAAGCTCGCTAAAAGGTAAATCATAGCCTCACATCCCATGTCCCAAAACACCAGGTGATTAAACCCTTAAAAAGAACTAGAACATCTTAGGGTTTATGTGTAAGAAAATTTTTTATCAAAAAGATAATCTTCTAAGTTTTTTTTACACTGTCGATTATATCGATTCCCCTTTCGATATGATCGACCAGCTCTGTCGATGTACTCGGCATCTCAATCGATACCATCGAGTGAGGACAGAATGCGTCCAGCAATCAAAACAATCTTCTGGACGATTTATCGATATATCGACCTTCGAGTCGATATCATCGATATTCGAAAATCGATCATATCTAAAGTGGATCGATCATATCGACAGACTGCTTTACGGCGCCCTTATTTTTCTAAAGAAAACTAAGATATGCTTCGATATATCGATGACTGTCTGATTCAATCTGAACTCAAATATCGATCATATTGGGAGTCAGTCGATCATATCGACTGTGGGGCGCATGTTCTCTCCAGCATGATCTTCAGGTTGCTTCTAATGTTGATCGGGGTGCCTGTCGATAAATCGATATTCATATATCGATCATATCGAGACCAAGTCGATTGGATCGAGTCAGGACATAAATCGTCCAGCAAGCTTACATGTAAATCTATACGATTTATCGATCCCATCGACAAGGTCTCCGATATGATCGATGTACAAATTTCGATGACATCGACTGTTTTCCCGATCATATCTGTAATCCTGAAATTTTTCAAAGGCTTCTCTCTTATTTTTCAACTGTCGATAGATCGAACCATCACTCGATGGAATCGAAGTTCGAAATCTGATAACATCGATGTGTGTCTCGATCCTATCGACCAGTCGACGGAAGGTTTCCAAAAGTGAAATGACAATTGAGTTCTTATCATCGAGAGATCGGCCGATACAATCGAGAGTATACGCTCGATCATATCGACGACTGCTCGATGATATCGGACTCTGTCATAAATATGACCGTTTATATCCGTTGGAACCTTTTGCCTATATATAGAGAGAGTTGTCTTCATTGCTGGTAGAGAAAGTAGAGAGTGCTTTAGAGTGTTTAACCTTCCTATCATTTACCTAAGCCCTTTCTCTCAGGAAGTTCATCCTCCAATCCACCCTCATCATTGATATCTCATAGAGTGGATTGGGGAATGAACTTCCGCATTCAAGGATCCTTCAGCTACTGCTTCAATGACATATCATTAAGCTGGAATGCCTTGAATGCATAGATGATGGGAACGTCTCTATCTTCCTTATAGAAAAACTTTTAGAGAGTGGTAGTCCATCATAACCTTGACCCAACCTAAGCCTAGCATATATACATCTTCATGTTGCGAATCAAGAGAACTGAAGACTCTTCATCAACAAGTAGAAGGTCTTCATCACTGTGTTGAAAGGGACTCATCAACTTATCTGTAAGTACTAAGAGTCCAGAGGACACTTGCGATCATTCCTTTTTAGGATTGGGTTTTAAGTATTGCTCACCATTTGAAGTCATCGAAGGAGGCCTCCGACGGGAGTGTACGTGCGGGGTGCGTTGTGTGGACCCTTGCTCTGTGGAGAGCATAAATATCTGGTTAGGAGTACGCTAGCAAAACTCCAAGGTTAGAGGTGAACCGAGTAGAAACCTCAGGGTGCATTGTGTGGACTCTTGTCCTGTGTGGGCATAAACATCTGGTTAGGAGTACGCCAGTAAAACTCCAGGGTTTGAGGTGAACCGAGTAGAAACCTCTGTAAAGGTTGAAGGTGAATCTGATTTAAAACCTTAGGTTTGAGGTGAACCATGAAAACCTCCTTAGTGAAATTCGGTCACTTAAGGGTTGAGTGTAGAAGCCGGGAGTGGAGTAGACAAGTCGTCGAACCACTACAAAATGACTGTGTTTGAGTTTGATATTATCTTTCATTTATGTGATTGCCTTGCATGTCTTTATATATGATCACATCCTATGCACACAGTCATATCCATCACAATCTCATGTATACATTGTTTGTCTTTTAAATAGTTTGTGATTGGATCCTCTATCAGGCTTGGAAGCCAGTAGAGTTAAGGTTGAGTAATCCTAATCAATACTCTGTGATAGGATTAGTGTGAAAAGGATTTTTAATAATTTATATAAACTTTAAAAAGTCCTATTCACCCCCGCTCTAGGATATACTGACCTATTTCTACTTCAACTAAAGCGGTCTTCACCGTAATTTTAATTGGTATCAGAGAGGGTCTCTCTTTAAGGGCTTCACCGCCTAGAGAGTGATCTTGACTGAAATAGAAATATGGCCAAAGGAGAGGGCTCATCTGTCACTAGACCTCCAGTATTTGATGGATCAAATTATGCGTACTAGAAGGCTAGAATGCACTACTTCCTAAGATCCTTGGATCATGAAGTTTGGGATGCAGTTGAAAAAGAATACATGGTACCATTTGAACAAATTGTACTTGAAGATGAAACCACAATCACTAAACCCAAACCTAATGAGAAGTGGATGACGTTCGATAAAGAACAACAAAATTCTGAAGCAAAAGTAATGAATGTCATCTACTGTGTCGTGTCCCAAGATATTTTCAATCAAATAAGTATGTGTGGGACATCCAAGGAAGCATGAGATTTACTGAAAACAACCCATGAAGGCACAAGCACTGTGAAGAGATCTAAACTACAACTCTTAACTTCACAGTTTGAAAATCTCAGGATGGAAGAACATGAGACATTTATGGAGTTCTACACCAAATTAAACATTATTTGTAACTCCATGGGTGGTTTGGGAGAGAAGGTTCCGACACCTAAAATATGTAGAAAAATCTTAAGATCCTTGCCGGAACGCTTCAATCCCAAGGTAACAACAATTGAGGAGTGTAGGAATATTGATGAGATGAAAGTAGAAGAACTAGTAGGTTCCCTACAAACTTTCGAACTACACTTCACGCAACCCCAAAAATCTAAAAACACTGTCCTAAAAACCTCCAAGAAACCAAAACATAAGGATAGTGAGAGTGAAAAGGAAGATGAAGATGAGGAAGTGGCTCTGCTGGCACAAAGATTCAGAAGATTCTTTCAAAGGAATCGCGGCCGCCCCTCTAAAGGTAGAAAGGTGGATGACAAACCTTTAGCAGGAAAATTTGGAAAAAGAAACAGAGAACCATAATGTTATGCCTGTCATGAGTATGAACATCTATCTACCGAATGCCCAAACAGAAAAACCAAGGGCAAGGCGATGGCTGCCACATGGGATGATAGGGAGGAGTCAAATTCAGAAAACAGTGACTCAGGAAGTGATGGAGATCAGAAATCTTTAAAAATTCTTATGGTCTCCACCACTCCAATTATTCCCATGGAATCTGAAGAAGAACAACAAGTCACTGAATCATTTTCATCTGACAACGAGGAAATTGAGGAAGAAGAAGATAAAGAGCAAAATGAATTACAAAATGCTTACAATCAACTTTACATCGATAGCGTTAATATTGTTAAAAGACTTGGAATAGTTGAAAACAAAAAGGAAATGCTGCAAATAGATTTGGATAAAGCTTCAAACATTAATACTCATCTAATCACTGATTTGCAGCAATGCCACTCAGACAATGATAGACTTAAAAAAACTAACAACTCATTGAAATCTGAGTCAAAGAAATTAGAGGAACAAGTCAAAAAACTAAATGAGAAAAACCTGATTCTTCAAGATAAAAATTATACACTTCAAAATGATCTAGAAGAATCTAGAAAAATTATCAAAATAAACTGTAAATTTTTTCAGAGTGGTGAAACATTATAAAAACTAATAAGAATGAGAAAATATGGAGAAGACAAAAAGGGATTAGGTTATGGAAAGGCTAGAACAAAAATTGATGTACAACCATTTGGAAAATCTATTACATCTAGTAGTAACACCAAACCTATTCCAGCTCGTTGCAAAAATAAGGAGTCAGTTTATGAACTAAATAAAAGAAGTGTGCAATCATCACCCCTTGAGATAGTTGACAGGATGAAGGAGCAGTTAAGTCATGTGGACAAATCAAATAAGAAGAATAAATCGACCACAAGTACAACTCCTGTCACAAAGTGGGTGATTAAAGAAAAGACAAATTGCCTTGTTACTCAATCATATCATTTATCAGGTAATATGGCTAAATGGTACCTAGACAGTGGTTGTTCAAGACACGTCACAGGTAAAAAGTCTCTCCTTTCAAACTATAAAGATCTTCATAAAGGGATAGTCACCTACGGAGATGGAACCACTGCTGAAGTAATTGGTCAAGGAATTATAGAAGGAATTAATCTGTTTAAAGATGAGAATGCTTTTTGCATAAAAGGACTGATACATAACTTACTGAGCATCTCTCAAATCTGCGATAATGGGCATGTGGTAAATTTCAATAAAGAAGAATGTGAGATTCTAGATCAAACAGGGAAATTAATTATGAAAGGTCTTCGTACAAATAACCACTGCTACATTATTATAGGAAAAAGAAGGAATGATATGGAGAAACACTAAGAGAGAAGAAATTGGTCCAGGTTATGCATCAAAATCTGGATATTTGTTGAAATGATGCAATTTTGCTGAGCTTTCAAAGAAACAATCTGAGGTATCTCACTTCACCTTTTGCACATAAATATCCATATGTTTATACTTTTTGATGTACAGAAGATATGTGAAATTTTGTTGATACTCTTTGTTAGGAGCTTCAATGTGATACTATTCTGAATATGAACAATCGTTAGATGAAATATATATATATATATATATATATATATATATATATATATATATATAACTCGTAAAAATCTACCTTCGATATGAGTACCGATTGGGCACTTGAGAATGTCGATCACATCGACTTATAATCGATAGAATCGACGACTCTCTAGGTAGTTGAAACGTCGAGACGGTTGTTCTTCCCTAGAACTTGGAATTAAAAATTAAAATTTTTGGAATTAGAGAACATGATCAAAGGAATAGATTGTAGCTGCTTGGTAAGAATCAGAAGATAAAAAAGAAAGCCACATCTGGTGCTCTGAAGACCTAGACATCTCATCTCCCCAAGATGGAAAAAGAGACAGAATTGTTCCATCCACAACGTGCATCAACTGAAAATAAGAAAGGTAAGGGCGATGCAACCACCTATTCTTCCTTATTCAAGTTAAACTTTGTGGCAGAGCGAATGGTTCACAAAAAGAGCATTGAACCCTTCAGAATTATCGATCTTCTAAAACAAATTGGATGGAAAAATGTTGTGAATCTTGGTGGAACGTTTTAACATGATTTGGTACATCAGCTTACTAGCTTAATCTTCAATGTTAATAACAATCCTCCAATCATCTCAGTTGCAGTCGTTAATCGAGTTGAATATATCACGCCCAAACTGATAAGAAGGCTTGCTGACATCGAATTTACTGGAATAACTGTAACTGATCGCAACATGAATGGTCTCGGTGTATGGGGGAAAGTTACTCGTGCTTTGTGCAATGGTGCCACAATTCCCAGGAATGCTAAAAATATTCTCCACATCAAGTACCTTGATCCTACCTATAGGATTCTTCACAGCATTTTCAGCACTAATGTCTATACCTGTGAAATCTACGGCAACAAACTCTCACCATACATTCTAAACATTCTGTATGACATTCATCTGAGAATTCTAATATGCTTACCTAGTCTGATTGTACAACAGCTGATCCGTGTGCTTACAGAAACATCCATCACTACACTGCCATTTCCATGTCTTCTCTCTAAGATTTCACGTCAATTCGGACTACCACCGACGTATGATCTTCCTCATCCTTGTGCGTGGTTCAATTTTGAAGACATACATAAACTAAACATCTTTGAAAATGTGTTTTGTGGTGGAAGAACTGGTTCAATTCCTGGCAGTAGCAGGTTGGTGTAAAATTTTGATTCTGATATCCCTGTGCGAGACAACATACAAGATCTTTTGAATGAATAAGCTCACATTTTAGAGAAACTAAAAGATTGCGAAGCCTATCTTTCTGACGTTCAACAGCGACTGATGATCCTACAACGTGCAACTAAACGAGTTCTGAAACGTCTATCTGCACCATAAGCAGGCTCAGGATACACATCCATCACATTCCTAAAGTCCTTTTGACATAATGGGTGTGATGAATTTCAGACTTGCCAAGGTTGTTTCTTTTTTGTTAGAGTATACCTTGTATGGATTGCTTGTGATAGATTCTTATTGACTGTTTTTCTCCGTCTTATCTCAATGCATCCATAGTTTTGCATGGCATATGCTATTTTTTTATATATATATATATCTTTACTGCCATCTTGGTTTATCTGGGGAATTATTGCAATGTATGAGATTTTAAATGACTATCTTAACTACTATTTGCTCTCGTAATGTTCTCGTAATGCTCTATCATTTATACATCTATCTCTCTCCGGTTCTCCCATATGCTTCAATCTTCAGTCAATATCACGTCTTATACCTTTGCCAATGACTGACAAAAGGGGGAGAACAATTCAAAACACCCCGAGAGGAAATTGCATATCTTTGTTGCAGGTGTTAGGGGGAGCAGCCGCAATAAGAAAGGGGGAGTTTTTGAATTAAGGGAGAGAATTTGTTTGTTGTGTACATGGGTGTTTAAAATTTATAAAATTGTGTTAATACATGTATACACAATTTAGGATATATCTGTCTAGATATGTTCCTAGGGTGTTTTGGGGATTTTGTCACATAATTGACAAAGGGGGATATTGAAAGTGCACCTATTATGTGCCCTGGTTTGTCAATTACGTTGTAAGTTGAGTCAGTCGAACGACAGCACTTAACAAGAAGATCAAGTCAAGCGTCTGCCTCATTTGGATGTGTGGAAGCTCGCTGAAAGGTAAATCATAGCCTCACATCCCATGTCCCAAAACACCAGGTGATTAAACCCTTAAAAAGAACTAGAACATCTTAGGGTTTATGTGTAAGAAAACTTTTTATCAAAAAGATAATCTTCTAAGTTTTTTTTACACTGTCGATTATATCGATTCCCCTTTCGATATGATCGACCAGCTCTGTCGATGTACTCGGCATCTCAATCGATACAATCGAGTGAGGACAGAATGCGTCCAGCAATCAAAACAATCTTCTGGACGATTTATCGATATATCGACCTTCGAGTCGATATCATCGATATTCGAAAATCGATCATATCTGAAGTGGATCGATCATATCGACAGACTGCTTTACGGCGCCCTTATTTTTCTAAAGAAAACTAAGATATGCTTCGATATATCGATGACTGTCTGATTCAATCTGAACTCAAATATCGATCATATCGGGAGTCAGTCGATCATATCGTCTGTGGGGCGCATGTTCTCTCCAGCATGATCTTCAGGTTGCTTCTAATGTTGATCGGGGTGCCTGTCGATAAATCGATATTCATATATCGATCATATCGAGACCAAGTCGATTGGATCGAGTCAAGACATAAATCGTCCAGCAAGCTTACATGTAAATCTATACGATTTATCGATCCCATCGACAAGGTCTCCGATATGATCGATGTACAAATTTCGATGACATCGACTGTTTTCCCGATCATATCTGTAATCCTGAAATTTTTCAAAGGCTTCTCTCTTATTTTTCAACTGTCGATAGATCGAACCATCACTCAATGGAATCGAAGTTCGAAATCTGATAACATCGATGTGTGTCTCGATCCTATCGACCAGTCGACGGAAGGTTTCCAAAAGTGAAATGACAATTGAGTTCTTATCTTCGAGAGATCGGCCGATACAATCGAGAGTATACGCTCGATCATATCGACGACTGCTCGATGATATCGGACTCTGTCATAAATATGACCGTTTATATCCGTTGGAACCTTTTGCCTATATATAGAGAGAATTGTCTTCATTGCTGGTAGAGAAAGTAGAGAGTGCTTTAGAGTGTTTTAACCTTCCTATCATTTACCTAAGCCCTTTCTCTCAGGAAGTTCATCCTCCAATCCACTCTCATCATTGATATCTCATAGAGTGGATTGGGGAATGAACTTCCGCATTCAAGGATCATTCAGCTACTGCTTCAATGACATATCATTAAGCTGGGATGCCTTGAATGCATAGATGATGGGAACGTCTCTATCTTCCTTATAGAAAAACTTTTAGAGAGTGGTAGTCCATCATAACCTTGACCCAACCTAAGCCTAGCATATATACATCTTCATGTTGCGAATCAAGAGAACTGAAGACTCTTCATCAACAAGTAGAAGGTCTTCATCACTGTGTTGAAAGGGACTCATCAACTTATCTGTAAGTACTAAGAGTCCAGAGGACACTTGCGATCATTCCTTTTTAGGATTGGGTTTTAAGTATTGCTCACCATTTGAAGTCATCGAAGGAGGCCTCCGACGGGAGTGTACGTGCGGGGTGCGTTGTGTGGACCCTTGCTCTGTGGAGAGCATAAATATCTGGTTAGGAGTACGCTAGCAAAACTCCAAGGTTAGAGGTGAACCGAGTAGAAACCTTAGGGTGCGTTGCGTGGACCCTTGTCCTGTGTCGGTATAAACATCTGGTTAGGAGTACGCCAGTAAAACTCCAGGGTTTGAGGTGAACCGAGTAGAAACCTCTATAAAGGTTGAAGGTGAACCTGATTTAAAACCTTAGGTTTGAGGTGAACTATGAAAACCTCCTTAGTGAAATTCGGTCACTCAAGGGTTGAGTGTAGAAGCCGGGAGTGGAGTAGACAAGTCGTCGAACCACTATAAAATGACTGTGTTTGAGTTTGATATTATCTTTCATTTATGTGATTGCCTTGCATGTCTTTATATATGATCACATCCTATGCACACACAGTCATATCCATCACAATCTCATCTATACATTGTTTGTCTTTTAAATAGTTTGTGATTGGATCCTCTATCAGGCTTGGAAGCCAGTAGAGTTAAGGTTGAGTAATCCTAATCAATACTCTGTGATAGGATTAGTGTGAAAAGGATTTTTAATAATTTATATAAACTTTAAAAAGTCCTATTCACCCCCGCTCTAGGATATACTGACCTATTTCTACTTCAACTAAAGCGGTCTTCACGGAAATTTCAGACCTACCTCAACATGAGCAGACCCTCAGCTCGCGATGGCAGCCGTTCGATGAAGACGACCATCACGACCCTCAGGTGGTTGTTATAAACCCCTTTTCGCCCCAAATATGAAACCAACCACAACCTCTCTCCCGCCAAATCAGAAGCATGGAAAGGCCCAATTCATCCGTCCGTACGCTGGACTGCAGACGGGCTATAGATGGGATGGAGCATGGAATAGGGATGAGGTGAGAATGAAGTATGTGGGATTCGCAATTCACTGAATCGTCCTCTGAATCCAGAGACCACTCCCATCTGTCAATAATACCATGTCGCCTAAATAGAAGTCGAGGAGGATGGGGTGGGATTTCAAAACCCTATCCCACCTACTCCACTCTACTCCCATCTAATCCTCGTGTCTAAACAGGCCATAAGGAGTTTCAACACCGAGTCATTGGTTTGAGAACCCATAAGTGGTGAAATCCCACTACAACCGTGAGTGTGTGGGGATTTGTGTGCATGTGTTAAATTTTTTATTTTTTATTTTTAAAAAGCTCGTGTTGAAACTCATCGGAGTCTACCATTGAGATAAGGACTCAAACCCAAATTATCTATTCTTTTGTACATGTAAATCTTTGAATTCCCAATGCCATGCGCATGTTAACATCGGCCCTTATAAGGAATGATTAAAACTTAGAAATTGTCTGATATAAAATTTTGTTGAGTTTGCACCCTCAAGCCTCTATGTGTCCCATCTTATATTTGGTTTTGATAATTGAAATAGGATATTGAACCTGAGAATACCTTTAAAGAATTGTTGCACTTCAATTAGACACGAGGCAACATATATTAATAAATGGTTCATATTTGATCAAACGTGTGTGATGAGGATATTGTTGAGCGTGTTAGAGTCTTATTCGACTTGAGTTTGATTGAGCGCTTGTGATCTCATGTACCAAATCAACTGTAAAATTAGACCTATGAAGGTTGTTTTTTTTTTTTTTTTTTTTTTTTTTTTTTAAAAAGCTTGTTATTACACCCCACCATCAGATCAGACCTATGAAGGTTGATTTGATTGTTCAGCCACCAATTACAATGATTAGACAATTTAGAATGAGAGAGTTAATACTTTTGAATGAGATATTTTTGACTTGAGCTAAGAACTTTTCTTTCAATGATGATCGTAAGCCTTAGTTTTTTAATAATGTGGTAGTGGATTAAAGAATTAAAAATAAAAATTGGTTGATGATCTTATTAATTTTTAATAAAGATTAATACAATTAGTGAGAACATCAAATAAGCAAAGAATAAATAAAAGATAAATACTTGACCGCCTGTGTAGACAAACAACCTAGGTGGGTGATCAGTAAGATGTGATCGGTGTAATCTTCTAAATATGGACTTAGTTGATCGGGATTTGATAATGGTAGATTGTTGATATTTAAACTATTCCTAGGTGTACTACAGCGATAGCATTGGACATCGATGATTTATGCTATAGTAAATTCTAGACTTTTTATAATGGGGTTGGACATAAAGTGTATGAACTAAAGTTAAAACTAAGATAAGACACTGTTGTGCTATAAAAAAGGTTGTATGTTATGTCTTAATTACTGCCTTGAGCCCTTTGCAGATGTTGTTTATGTTGGCTTATAGGAGGTAGTGGTCGTACTATAATTTTCATATCGTTAGAGATTTGGATGATTGATCATACGAATCACCTTGATTTTCAAGTTAAGCACAGATGATTATATTAAGACACCCATGCAGAAATGATATCTTAAGCTTCTTGCTATTCCAATCATGCAACATTCATCAAATTTTGATAAAGTCTTATTGTAATTGGACTCTTTTCTTTTGTAATAAATATTTTTTTTTTTTCAAGATTCTCGCATTTGATGTTTATAGAAAAACTTTATTAGATGTGATTTTTGGTAAAAAGTTACTTTTGATAAAACTCTAACATTTAATACTCCCATATGTGCATGTCTCTAACTTCTCTTAAAGCCTATTTATACCGCATATATATATTGTTTAATTGTCATATGGCACTTTATGGACCATTTAATCTTGCCATGGTTGGCTAGATATAAACAACTATATAACCCTGAGGTTTAAGTTATGGACCCAATCCCTAGCCCTGTAGGTTCAGACCAAGCCCGTTCACTGGGTCCATAATCACCATTGTCATTGAGATGGGGGAATTTTTGTTGGACTTCTGAAGTGAAAAAATAAAATAAAAAATGTAATGATCCTGTTTCAACGACCAAGTAAACTACAAATCAGAGGTTATGTCGTATATACAATTTTTGGATGCTTGCGTGTCTGAGTATCAAGCATCTATCATAAACAGCCAAAGCAATGATATGACTTCTCTAACGACTATAAAAAAAGAAGTGTATTAGAATACATCCCCACATATTGCTTTATGGTGGGCCTTATCTTATTGTGGATGCCGACTTCAGACAGGAAGAAAAACTTTTAGACTGAAATATTTCAACTATTATATTAATGGAGATTTTCATGAAACCGTCTTAAATAAGATAAAAAAGAATCAAATGATCAGATGGTTGAAATATTCTGAGGACAAAATACTTCAACCCTTTGAGTGAGTGACACTCTGGAGGTCAAATGCAGTGGGTAAAAGGTTTATTTATTTATTTTTCTATCTACCGTCCAAGGTGTGGTCCATTATATAAATGTTTTTGGTGCGCCTTCGGTGGATCCCTGACTGTGGGGCCCAACATGATGTATTTGTGACGCAGAAAAGGATGTGAGGTCAAGCACAGTCTTCCTCATGATAATAAATATTCCGAATCCTCAGAACTTCTCTGGACTCCTCAAAGACACTCCTCAAATCCACGAGAAAAGAAAGCAGAAAATATAAAGAATTTCTAATAAAATTGAAATTGATTAATGAATGAATAAAAATGAGTTTATGTCCCTTTAAATAAGGGAACCAAGCAATATGAAAGAAATTAGACTCAAACTACAACTAAAACTCCTAGAATCGGCGATTTACTATAAATAGTAAACTTACTATTTATAGATGGCCGTGATGTCTACTAGTGCATAAGGTTTTCGGCCAAAAATAGTAAGTGTCCTATTTGGATTCACCAAAACGTTCTCCTAATTATCCTAAGCACTTTTCATGTTGGACACAACTCTTAAAGCCTAACGGATGAAGAGTTATAAGCAAATTACAGCTTACTATTTATAGTAAAAACGAAATTAAAATGGACAAATAACTGTCGATCAGGGGGTTTCTTGCAAATCTGGGCTGCGCAACCCGACATAGCAGGGTTGGTTGACCCCAGTAGCTCGTTCTATCCCAAAATCATATATTTTACGTCAGATAACTCATCCTGGATTGCAAGATACGCCCGATCTAAGGTCTGATAATCCGGATCACTTCCGTCGTCGACCGCGCCTTTTCTAATCCATCTTGGCCATGAAATTGTGCACAACCCGCTCTACATCAATTTGCCTTACATCCATGCCATCCATCCGTTTTGAAAGATCATTTTAGGACATGATTCCAAAATTGAAGTTGATCTGAATCTCAGGTGACCATACCACAAGAAAAATGATAACTGACCATTAAAATCTTCCTGCAGGTCAAAAAAGTTTTGGATGAAGCTGATATTTGTTCAGTACCTTTGTCCAGGTCTTTGTGGCCTTATCCACAGGTTGGATGGCAATTAAACATTTTGATGGCCCCAAAAAGTTTTTAATGGTGGATATTCAATCATAACCTTTTTACTGAGCCGTGTTCCACCTAAGGCTTTTATTTCCTTCAATTTTCGGATCATGCCGTAGAATGAGTTCTCAAAACGGATGGACAGCGTGGATGTAAGGTATACACATCACGGTGGGCCCCACACTAAGGGATCCACGAATCCGCGTCCAAACAATTTTAGATCATTGAAAAATGACCCAGATTTAGAAGCTAAAAGTCCCAACGCAAGCAATGCATTGGGATTTAACTAATCTAGTAAATCTCAACCTTGACGGGTAGTTATATACGGATTCCGTAGATACCCGTGTTCGACTAGACCCGACCCAAATGATAGGGTTCGGGTCGTATTTGAAATCCATGCCCGATTGCTAATTAAATTGGTACCCGACCATTTGCCCTGGACTAGCATGCGTAATGTCATATGCATAGATTATTGAGTGATCAGAGCCATTCATCTTCTGGGTGGATATACCTTACGAGCCTCGATGAAGGTATCATTATGAAAGAATCATTCGGACCACTGATTTTGAAGCTGAATGGAACCGTAGAAATATTATCTTCAAAGGTTTGCATTCGACTGATAAAATTGACCGTCAGAAATATCCTTTCAGCATGTTTTTTGGACTACAGCCCACACACGATCGAAATAGAATATGGATGGTTTAGATCATCCTATCATCTCTGAATGTGGGGTCCACTTGGTCGTCCATGCTGGCTGAGCATAAATCGCTGTATAGGCGCTCCGGTTTAACTTTCTATAGTATGCAACGGTGCATATTCGCTCGTGTTGTATTCTTTCCGTGTTATCGTTTTCTGTGGAAATAAAAGGCAGTCGCTTTAAAATGCTGATCTCACATCCACCGCACAGGTGATATAATTTCAGCCAATGCAGACCGTCCAAATACTAATTCCCATGGTTGACTGAACATATCATGAAATCATGCTGATCGGAGTGGTCATTTGGCACCATGCTATTTGGGGGGATTTGAGGGGGTTTCAAATCCCCTATTTGTTCGGAGCAAACGGTGGTTTCAAAGCCAGAGAGTTTGAAATTCACGTTGAGAGTTTCCATTACACCTAAAATTGTTTCAATAGTTACATGTGTAGCATGTGTGTCACCGTAATATTATTCTATTGGGCACATGACTCATTAATGATATTAAAAAATAATTAGATTATCAATGACATTATCATTAATTCAGACGTGATCTTGTGCTTATGGCTCATCGAGACTTAGAATTTTATCATTTTTCAGCAAAACATATATCTCAGCAGGCTGATTACAATCATTTTATCAAATACTACATACGTCACTAATTAGAGCTATTAAAGTTGATTTAGTAAATAAATTCAAACCCTTTAAATATTCCATTGATAGATACTTTTGAATTAAAGTTGATTCGCAATCCAATGTGCCAAACACAATAGAGGACTTAAAAAACAGGGAGTTCCGAATCCACAGGTTCCAAATCCACGCTCCCAAACAGGCCTTAGTCGTTTGACATTCTCGGCTGAATTTAGACCACTTGGCACTTGCTACCAATCGTGATGGACATAGAATGGACCATCACATAGAAAGGATGGTTAGGATCCTCCTATCGATGAAAAGTTTAGCATATTTAACAATGAACGCTACAATTTGGGTAATGTTGGACGGTGTAGATTGATGCATTGTGATGACTCACCACCTATCTAAAATATGGGAGTCATTTGGCTCAATTATTTATTTATTTATTTATTTATCCTGCGAGTGATGTGCAGGGCCTTCAAACGAGCTCAATTTTGTGTTTTGGCTTCAGTGGAAGAGAGGTATTTTTATTCACGTGGGTATCCTGTACGTGAGCAAAGGATCTCTGGCCCACCTGACTGTGTAACATCCACACCATAAATCAGTTGCACCTCCTTATTTTAGACATTAATTAAAAAATAAATTCAATTAAATGTATGATTAGGATAGTGCGAGCATTCCAAAGCTGTAATCAAATCGAGTAAGATTGAACACTTTTTTATCTTAAGAGCCAAATCAACCATAAGATTAGACTTGTGTAGATTGACCTAACTATCTAGTCACTAATGCCGTAGCAATCGGAAAATTTAGAAGGAGAGGATTAGTCTTTCTTAATGTGAATTTTTACCTTGAGTTAAAATCTTTTATTATTATTATTTTTTTCAATAATGATTGTACACCTTATGTTTTTCAATAATGTAGTAATTAGTAGATGAAAGAGATTAAAACTTAAAAGCTAGAATGCCAATTGTGTTGCTTTATAATCGAAGCTCAATACAATTAGTAAATAAATAAAATAATTAAGAAAAGAAATAAATAGAAATTACTTATGGTCGCATATAAGGATACATAACCGAAACGTATGGCCAATAAAATGTGAATAGAGCAATTTTCTAAAGACTCGTTTAATTGAGATCCGACAATAAGTTCATCATGTATATTAATACTACTTCTAACAGCATTGAGTGTAACCAGCGTATTGTGTTATGGTCTTGATGTAAATTTTTTTTGACACACCCTCACACACCCATGCGATTATGCTATAATTCGATTTCACCGCAATGGCAATGGGTACTTAGAACCCATAAACTCATGTTGAAACTTTTGTGAGTCAACCACTGAGGCATGGGTGAAGACAAGAGCCTTGACTTGATTAAACTTTTTTCTTTCACATATTCGCTTTGAACTCTAGCATTTAATATCTATATAAAGACTAGCTTTAATGAAAAAAAGAAAAAAAATGTTAGAATGAGTATCCTTTTTTTAAAATTATTTTTACCGTCCGACATGAGGTATGTGAGCCCTGGTTATTTTACCAGATAAAATGGTGGCCCACCAACCGAAATCGGGAGGGTTTTCTAAACTTATGTTTCTACTCCTAGGTGTAACCTAGGTATGCTGCAATGTCATCTTTTCCTCGGTCCCTCTCTCACTCTCTGGCTCTTTCCGCGTGGGGGCGTGTCATTACCCTGGTAAGGATAGAGGAGCGGTGGAAATTGTTAGGTTTGCTGTCGTCTTATATTTTAATAGATTGTCCGAACGTGTGATAGCCATACATTTCTGGTCTTTTCCTGCAAGTTGTCGCCGGCAGCGTGGCCAAAGCCTGACCGGATAAAATTCTTTTTAACTCTTTTTAGGATATAGAAATAGGAGGAAGTATATTTTTCTTCACCTGTTCTTAGTTCGTGCAAGTGGCGACATAGGTGATCCAGACCGTTGATCAGATTACTCCCATGTGGAGGATGCACCAAAAATCTCCGACATTTATATCCCAACAAATGCCTTAGATTCAGTGACTAGAAATTTCTAACCTAGCAGACCTATTGCATCAGCCATCTATAGCAGGGGTCGAATGTTAATTAATGGCCTAGATCACAGAGCCATTTGGTCCTGTTACACACGAGTAGTTCCCATGAGGTTACATGTTACTGTGGTATCACTTGGGTTTGTAGTTTGTACGAGTGAGGCAAGCGTGGCCACACCTCAGTGATCCCAACAGTTTGATATTGTAGGTCCCATCGTGGATCGCCCATCAGCTAAAAATTAACCTAGATTCAATCCGAACCCTTGGCTGATAGAAGAGATCATTAAAAAAGAAAATTGCAGTCTTAATTAAAACCAAAATGGGGGATTTGACTCATTGTCGGACACGGATTGTGTATTGTGGAGCTCACCGTGGTGTGAATACTCTGCGGGGCTCACCATAATGTGCTTGTTTTATCTACGGAGTTCATCCATTTTCCGGCTCATTTTAGGGCACAGAGCCAAAATTGGAATGTATCGAAACTTCCAATAGAGCACACCACATGAAATTGTGGGAATTGAATGTCTACCATTGAAAATATTCTTGGGGGCAACAAAAGTTTTGGATCAAAGCTGACATAGCTTGATGACAAATAAACATCATTCTTAGTACCAGGAAGTAAAAATTACTAAAAATACTAAGTTTTTTCTAAAATCATAAATTTGAACGTAAGAAAGTATTATACTCATGAAAAAGACCGACGTGACCTGTTGCGGGGTCAATTGACCCTAGATGGATTGTTACACTAAACTTCCATAGGTCGTGCAACCTATAGCGATATTCAGATCAAAAGTTATCATTGATTTATTATTCACATTTTAAATGACAATTTTTCTTGACGTGACTCATCGCGTGGTCAATTGACCCTAGATGGACCATTATACTAATCTTTAATAGGTTGTGTGTCCCATAATGATATTCAGATCAAAAGTTATGATTGATTTATGATTCACACTTTAAACAAAATTTTTTTTCAAAAAAAGAATTTTTTGGAACTTGATGCATTGGAGCCAAGTTACATAAATGCCTTATATAGGATTGGGCCTGAATCAGATGGGCTATGTCCATATTCATCTACGCTTCTTTTAGTGCAACTGTACAAAGAGTAAGTTTGCGATATCTCTACACCAACAAGTTTTAGTGGTTATGATTATTCATGTCATGCCTCGAAATGTAGGTACTTGAGTAGGCTACTCGAAACTCCAAATCTTAGGCATGTGAACTATAATAATTTATATATTGGCACAATATGCGTCATGATTCAATTTCATATGAAATGGTTAGCTTAATGGGGTGTGCGTGCACTATGGCCCGGTGGGGTCACCTCGCACTCATGGTCTTTAATTTGAAAAGTTCCAAATTTGCATGTAATTAGAGCAAATAATCGCATCATATCAGATTATTAATTGAAATTCAAGCAATTATAAAGAGACATTAAATTAAATCAGCATTTTAAAGGTTTGCTATGTATTTAAACAATAATTAATAAGTAAATAAGTAACGGTGGATTCACTCGAGATGAACCTAGGCATAACCCTTGTGCTGATCCTTTAAGGGAATGACCTGAGGTGAATTCTTTCTAGACGAACCCAGGCATAACACTTGTGCCAATTCTTTTAGGGAATGACCTAAGAAGGTTCAATGGTTGGCCTCGTTATTACCTTACTTCCTATGGTGGTCCACTTTAAGACTTGGATCTGCCTTATTTGGGGCTCATATCCTAAAATGATATATAAATAAAAATGGATGGATAGCAAGCTTGGAACACACCGGAGTGGTACCCAATCTGTGTCCGTCCTTTTTGCCTCTTTGCCTCTTGTGGCTTAAAACGCCTTACACATGAAATAGTCATTCAGGCCACCCTGGGTGATCAGTTCTCATTTTTTTTAGGGGCATGTTAGGAAGTAGCTACCTATGACCAACAAATATATATATATATATATATATATATATATATATATATATATATATATAGGGAAAAGGTACAATGCGCTCGAGCTCACGGCTCTGTCCCATGCGGTCGAGCTGTGTGGGGGCCACCGTGATGCCTTTCGAACATCTACCCCATCAGTCGGATGCTCCATTCCACCGTGGACCTAGGTCTCAAAAATCAAGTCAATCCGTGACTTGTGTGGGCCACACCACATACAGAAGTGGAGAGGGGCCGTGCAACCATTAAAACATTCATAATTATTTTTGGGGCCCACAAAAGATGTGGTTTGTGAATCCAGCCCATCCATTATGTGTCTCCCACTTGTATGAGGGTTCAGACCAAGTTTCAGCAGCATTCAAAACTCAGGTGGGTCCCACCAAGTGCTTTTTTATGTTTTAATGGTGTCTTCACATGATTTTAGATGGTATGGCCCACCTGAGTTCTGTATACGGCTGATTTTTAAGATATCCCATTATTTAAAGAGGAAACATCAAATGCACGGTGTTGATGGTCGACATGCATCACTGTAGGGCCCACACAGCTCAACCTCACGATAAGCTTATTGTGAGCTCTAGCGCATAGTACCTTTTCCCATATATATATATATATATATATATATATATATATATATATATATATATATATATATATATATATATATATATATATATAAGTAATGGTCTCCTGCGAACCATCCCACAGGATACCTTAGTGCGGTCCAATTCCCACCACAGGCTATCAAGTTCTGTGGACCCCACTATGATGTATGTGTTGTATCTGTAATGTCCATCCATTTGGAGAAATTATTTTAAGCCATTATCCAGAAGATGAGGCAGATCCAAAGCTTTAGTGGACCCCACCACAAAAAACAGCGGGACAATTGATGCCCACCGTTAAAACTTTCTAAGCCCAACCACGACATTTTTTCAAAATTCAACCCGTTCAAAAGTTAACAAAGACATTAAAGAAGGGAAAATATAAATATAAGCTTGATCGAAAACTTTTGTGGCCTTTAGAATTTTTTAACAGTGGCGTCACTCTCGCCACTATTTTCTGTGGTGGGGTCCACTGGAGCTTTGGATGTGACTTATTCTTTGGATATTACCCTAAAATGATCTCTCCAGATGGATGGACGATGTGGATACAAAACATATATCATGGTGGGGACACAAAATTTGGTGATGTCACTTCTCAACCTGTTAATAGCGCATCCGCGCGCTGCGTACTCAGTAAACTCTGTGGGGCCCTTCGTGATTTATATATTACATCCACTCCTTGCATCCATTTTAATAGATAATTTTAAGTCTTAAGCCCAAAAATGAAATATATCCAAAGCTTGAGTGGGCCACACCATAGGAAACAGTGTGAATTGAATGTCAACCGTTGAGAATTTTCTTGGGGTCCAAAAGTTTTGGATCAATCTGATATTTTTGTTTTCCTTTCATCCATATCTGTGTGATCTCACAAACAGATCGGATGACAAATAAACATCACTATAGACCCTAAAAAGGTTTCGATGGTGGAAATTATTATTCTCAATGTTTCCTGTTCTATGGTCCACTAGAGCATTTGAAATGATTCGATTTTTGTCTCAACCATTAAAATATGTTTGAAAAACGGATGGACGGCGTGGATAGACCACATCCATTCACACGAGCCCAACAGAGTTTACTCATAATGCAATCCGATTTCCTCTTTGCATTGGGAATTAGACCGCACCAAGTAGCATGCGGGATGGTTCACAAGAGACCATTACTATATATATATATATATATATATATATATATATATATATATATATATATATATATATATATATATGAAGTCATTTTCTATAATAATGTTGGAATAAAAGAAAACTGGTGGACAATTAATGTGGATAGCCATGTTATTAAATTGGAGTGTTTACTAGAAGATTTGATCTTTTTTCCCTTCTTCTTCCAAGGGAATTACATGCGCGCCTTGGCCAAAATGTAGTAGATTGAGCAATGTAACATGTTTGGATGCACATGTAGATTTCACAAGAGGAAAATGTAATCATATTTCTTAATATTTTGAATGAGGGTAGTCCAGATGTGGTTATAATCTTTTTATCACCAGTTGAAAGTAACATAATTCCAGACACACACCCTGCCTAATTCACTAATTCATGGGAAGATGCTAAACTTTCGTATTTGAAAAATGTTTCAGAAGATATCTGTGTAGTTGAGGGTATTGATAGAGCATTCCTCGGTAATTTTCAATTTCAAATTGGACTGGAACCCTGATAATATGCTAAGGTGAGTACTGTTTGGTCATTTTCACTTGAGCTTTAATAGAATACCTCCTATGCTTATAGCAATAAAATAGGTTGCCACATCAGCCTTTGAATCTGGATCATCTTCTCATGATCCAAAGCATTATCGATTGGTATTGATTGCATAGAGGATAACCAACAAATTAAATCTTTTAAATTGGATTAATTCAGGCGTTTGATAAGTTGCCTTTTTGTTTGAATATGGACGGTCTCTATTACTTTCATCTAATCAAATGGTTGAAACATTCAATTGAGATTATTTTTGGGCATCCCAAACCAACTTCAGTCTGATGGCATAAACCGTTTTGATAAAACACCTAATTCAAATGGACGTTGATATATCCTTATTGCAATATGTCAAGATGTATTCTTGCAAACCTCTTTTCATTCTACTAGACCAATAATCAGATTACAATCCCATGGTTCATCCAAACATACTCTAGATTTTAAAATGATTTTTTTTTTTTGTTTTTTGGCCTTATATCAATATGTAATTAATAATTATATAATAGCCATGAAATTAAACAAACAACCAAATAAAGGACTCTTAACCTTCCCTTCAACCCCATAATTTCAATCTTAGCGAGTGAATCAACAATGCTATAGTATACAAACTTCCCTCATCATCCAAAGCAAACCTCAACATAACAAATTGAGAATCTTGTTCCATTCCAACGCAAAACAGATGAACACTACTCTCTCTCTCTCTCTCTCTCCTACCCAATATCAAACTCTTTCCCATATTCATATACAAGTGAAGAGCCAATAAGGGTCCGTTTGGCCACACAATTGAATTGAATTGTGAACATTAAGTTCAATGAAGAGGAAATTAAAAAAACAAAACCTAATGATGCTTCCTTTAGTATTCATAATGGGGAAGTTCGTTGCTGAATCTCGATTATGTTTCTTTTGAGTCCAACTTAATAGCACCGAAATTGTGATTTATATCTTGACCCGCTTATGAATGCTAAGGAAGAAAATTACAGTTTGGCTATTTCCACTTTGTGAGACTACTAATTTACAATCCAACTTGGTAGTGCATCCAAACGTGCCCTTCATGTTCTTTTATCTTCTCTTTGGCAATTGAAACGTCCTCTTGAGGAAGCTATTAGCTGTTGTATCGTTTCTGTAGCATAACACCCTAAGGATGGTGTTTGGGTCAGCTTGATTAAATCGCCCCGTCGTTGGCGGCATTGGCATCTTCTGCTCTCCGCTTCCAGACCCTCCATTTGTGAGCCCTAACCCACTCGCCTCGCATGCTACTATACTGAAATCTTCTATCAGCTGGTCTGTTCCCTGCCCCATTAGTGTAACTACCCCTTCCACCACCTCTGCTTCCCTCTCCACCACCTCTTCTGCCACCAGCCCCTCCCCACACGTGCAAAAGACCCGCTTGAGGCTAGCAAAATCCTCCAATACCATATCGTAGTCAGACTGGATGAACATGCGGGAGCTTCCACCTGCAAGCAAGACCATCAGGAAGGCTTCAAAGGAGGCCTTCATCACCTCCTTCACTGCAAGTGGTTGGGAGCGGTCGGTGAGGATGGCAGATAGGAGAGTGAGGTTCTGCTTTAGGGTGCGGAGAGCGGGCCGGATGCGGGCATTGGCTACATCGCCAACGTAGAGGCTGTCGTAGAAGACGGAGTTAGAGTCGAGGAAGATAAGGCGGTAGGCAGCAACTTCAGAGACGTACTGGGTGGCAGAACTGATGGCGGAGCGGGCAAGGTCGAAGTAGGAGGAAGATGCGGAGAGGCGACGGCGGTTGTTGGGGATGCGAGAGCGGGGGTCGGGGGTAGGACGGGGGGAGAGAGAGATGGATTTATCGAGGGAGTGGATGTGGGTGAGGAGGTAGTGTAGGGTGTTGAGACGGATGTAGAGGCGCTGTGTGCCGCGGCTCGTGGAGGGGCGCGGGTGGTTGCCTTCTGTCGAGCCGTTCTTGCCATCTGGTCCGACGGCTCGGCAGGGGCTGGCTTTTCTCCATAGCTTCAGGATCTTGGAGTCTTGGTTGCACCTGGTTAGAGGAGGGAGTGAAGGTACGTAGCTTTGCTTTGATCCTGCAACAGAATACAACGTGCATGAAAATAAAAAAAAATAAAAAAAAAATCCATTATTATGATGCATCCAAGAGAGAGCTTGCTAAAAGGATGGTCTTGATCATTTCCTCCCTGCCACGTGGATCATCTAATGTGGCTCTACGGATATGGGCCTATCACAGCATTTCCCTTCCAACTCTCTATCATGGCACAGTTGAGAGAGATCCAATCCAGTCGTCTGATAGGCCCCACAACTTAGATGATCTGGCTCAAGAATCATACCACAGGAAGTTAGAAAGATGAGGCATACCACAGGAAGCAACGAAGGTGATATAGTCTTGTAAGAGGGATTCTAAGCCGTCAGCGAGGTCTTGAAGTACGTCGTCGCATATTCCTCCAACAGGGATTTCGAAGAATCCATCCACCGTCTCTTTTGCCAGCCTTATTATCTCCACAGCTGACTGTGCGTACGCCTCCGTTTTCGACTTTGGGTTCCACGTCTGTCTCATAAAGATACGCATTTTTAGCAAAAAATCGATCCCAGCCGTTCATCAGATTTCTTAACCATGTGTATATGTCCCATGTGTAGGTGCAACTGGGCCAGTCTGTATGGGCCTGAGTTTGGTTATACGGCTGCTTTTCGAGGGTGGAGTTTTTATAATACTCAGGCTCTCAGAAATTGTACACGTGGCATATATTAACTCAAATAAAACCGACTAGATTGTGCATCTCATTATCGCTGAGTTACAATCATATTCGTTTGATAATCCTGACCTCTGATTTATCATCACTTGTTTATGGGAACGGGACCGTTGGATACTTTTGGGTGCGGATTAGGTCCGGCCCTTACTCTGGGGCCCACCATGATGTGTTTATTCTGCATCTATTCCGTCCATTCGTTTTTCAGATCATTTTAGGGCATGATCCTAGAAATGAAGCAGGTCCAATTCTGAGTTGGGCTGTAGGAAGTTTTTAATGGTAAGGTGTTCAATTACCACTGTCTCCTATAGTATGGTCAACCTGAGATTTGGATCTTCTTAAATTTTGGGTTCTTGCCCTAAAATCGTGTAAAAAAACGGATGGACGGCATGGATATAGAATACACCGTTAAGGTGAGCCCCACGGAAAGAGGCGCACATAATCCACTCCCATACTTATCATTTTTAACCATCTCACAAGCTCCCCGGATCCACCAAGGTGAGTGGATCCCAGAATGTCGGCCCCGTCTAGATGTATGTTCCTTAGAGACACGCCGTTCATCTGTTTTTACAGATAATTTTAGCCCATGATCTAAAAAATGAAGTAGATCCAGATCTCAAGTGGACCACAACACAGGAAACAGCGATGACTTACCATTAAAAAGTTCTTGTATTTGTGGGCCAAAAAAGTTTTCGATTAAGCTTATTTTCGTGAGATCCCTTCATCCAGGACTTTATGACCTTATCAACAGATTGGATGGAAAATAAAAATTCTGGTGGCCCCCAACAAGTTTATAACAGTAAGTATTCAATCACAACTCTTTCCTGTGGTGTGGTCCACCTGAGCGTTGGATCTGCTGCATTTTTGGCAACGTGGACTAGAATGATCTGTAAAAACTGATGAAGAGCATGGATATAAGGAAATCTGGAAGACACTGGAAGTCACTTACCTCAGTTTCCTTAGCTCTCTCAAGGCAATCTCTCCCTCTCTTCAACATCTCATCAACCCAAGTCTTCATGAGGTTCAAGATAATGCTTTCAACCTCATATGGTACCATCTCCCTCACGATCGCCTTCCCGCCATCCTCACATTCGACCGAGTCCTCCACGACCATCTGAACCAAGACCTTCTCCAGCTTCCCAGCCGTCTGAAGTACCCGAACCGCTTCCTGGTTGAGTGTCAAAACGCCAGTTATGTACTGCTTCAACATCACTCCATAGCAGTTGTGAAGGGTCACAGCTGCAACTCCAGCTGCATTTGGGAGCCATCTCTTAAGCACACAGCTGAAGGTTTCCTTCTCTTTCATAGCCAGGTCTTCTGCTTCTTTAGCTAGTAAAATCAGAGTTTTGCTTGGATCGTCGTGATCCTCATCTTCCTCAGCCACGTTTTTGGACTTCCCATTTTCTAAGATCTGCCATTGATAGATGATCATGAGGAAGTACATCATGTATTTTGCATCTGTTAATGACCATTACATAATAACAATTAGATGGTTTTGATAGGACGATCCTAGCCATTGGATCTTCCTTGTTGAGTGTTGACCGTTGAATATTTACATTTTGAACCATCCTCTAGAAGCCGATTGGATGACTAGGATAGTCCTGGAAGTATGATATTCGTGCAGCTTCCAACCTTGGTAGGGACCACCAGATGGATGGTTTCGAATCATCCAACCATGCAGTGATGTGGGCCCACCCATCGATGGTTCAGATCATCCAACAATGCAGGCATGGTAGCCCACAGGGGTTGATCAAGCAATGGACCTCAAGTGCAATTTTCCTTATGCCTATTTCTGCATGGCCAGAAGATCCACACCGTTCGGCTATCTTCCAAATCTTTAAACTCTATCCACAACACTATGATACGCACCTTGGCGAACGCATTCCTCATAGACGATCGGATGTAGTAATCAACCCTACTCTCTCTTGAATCAGGCTCATTGTTCTCTTTCTCCTGCAACACCCCTCCACCACTTGAAACGTCTTCATCCAGAATCTTCGCCGCTGACAGAGCTAACGGTAGGATGTTCTCCATTGACCCTATCGCCCCCTTCTGAAACCACTCATGGTAATCAAGCAACCGCTTCTCGGCCCAACCTTGCATGGATGCCAACGTGGCTGATAAGATCTTCACATATAGAACTTCCCGATCAGGCCGCTTTGCGTCATTGGCCAACTCGGCCATCATCGTTAGGCAAGCACATAGAAGGTCATGCTCCACTTGCCCAGTCATAACAAACTGTTCGAAGAGAACCCATGTGAAACATACATTGTGTATCGACCGATTGATCCCCAAGGTGGACCATGTCTTCTTCATAAGCTCGATCAGCTCATCTACCTCATCCAATACGGTGGTCTCATCCTTGAGATCGAATATCGATTGAAGGAGAATGATATAAAGATGGAGGTTGAGTGGAAAACCATCAGCCCAATGACATGCATCTGTGGGGGCGCCACTAGGACTACGCCAGGCTAATGTGACCACTGCATTGGACAGGGCCCGCATTGTCTCTGAATTCTTACCAGTATCAATAGCTTTTGATTCGCTCATTCGAGTAATCTCACGAAGACGCATTGCCGACGGATTGGATCGGTCCAATACGATCGAGGGGTGCACTAGTAGTCCCTCCTCAAGAACTTTTAGCTGGCGCCTTTGCCAAATGTAGTACTCATGGGCGTCATTGAATTCAGATGGTTTTAGATGTCGAAGTAGCTCTAATGGAAGGATGATCGTCTCTGCACGTCTGCCCATCTGATGCAAGGTAAGAAAACCAATGGTGAGGATGTAAGAACGTGGAAAAGATGGACGTAGAAGTATAATAAGAAAACATTAATATAAGATCTTCTAACTTTTGGGGCATTGCATGTGGATAAACAGAAACATATTTACGTGCCTGAAACATTAAAATTCTAACTTTTGGGGCATTGCATGTGGATAAACAGAAACATATTTACGTGCCTAAAACATTAAAAATAAATAAAAATCGATTTTGGCCACCTTCTAAGGAATGACAACCGTTGATCATGGAAATGACCTAGTCGATTGGTTCACATTGAAAAGGGACACGTTGGACTGCATATATGATCAGGTGGGGTCCATTGGATGAACAGTCAGGATATAAGGAATGCATGTAAAGAAATATATAGAAACCTGTCCGACAAGCGTCCTCATGAGAGTCTTCCTGAGGCGATTATCGCCCTGCTCGGTCACCCTCATCTGCTGTCTCATCAGCTCAGCAGAAGTCATTGGACGCTTGATTCTCAATGGAGCTGGTGAGGGTGGCCCACTGTTCTCTCTCGGCGAGGAATTGGAATGGCTGTGGGATCGCCGAGGAGAGGAACGCTTCATCATTCTAAGGCCGAGGGCCCGTTTGATTCTGCTGGTGA